>CM055122.1:1240466813-1241723479 GCA_029206835.1 Rana muscosa | reverse complement strand
ATATGTCGAAGAATACGTAATCGGCGTTTGATTGGTTTGCGCAAAAGTTATAGCGTTTACAAAATAGGGGGTAGTTTTATTGCATTTTTATTAATTAGTTTTTTCTCTTATCGTCCATGGACTGACACAGCTCTCATACTGTTTACGTGTGGGTATATGTCCCTGCTTGCAGGAGAAGATCTAGGCAGAATGTTAGAAACATTCTAGAACAAAACCAGAGCTGAACAGCTCATTCCACAGGGACATAACCCTCCTACCTGCAGCTACCAGCCTCAGTTTTTTTCTGCCTAGCAGAAGAAGACGTGGCTCTTTCAGGAGCCAGTCTCCTGGAAGATTTTACTTTTAAATTTTATTCCTTTGGGAATTTTATTATTTTATTTTTGAGACCTTCAATCAACTGTCGGCTGGGCAACAGGTTGGGTACACTTCCTCGTAGTCTTCCCTGTCCGACCATTGAGCGTGCTGATCCTCGCCTTGTGTGCTTGAGACTCAGTTCACAACATACCCCATGACTCCAGGGGTGGCCGGGTTGCTTTTAGCTCCCGCGGTCCTCTCAAGATTGAACAGTACCTGACTGACTGTATCTCTCGCGAAGGACCGGCCGACAGCTACGCCGTACTACTCTGTGATAGGTCTGTCTGAAACAAGCCAGTGGGTCCCTGAAAGGGACTGGTAAGTAGTCTCTGCAGGTGAGTACATGCTGGCTGTGTTTCTTTATATGGGGGGTTTCTCCCTGTCTCCCCCCCCCTGTTATGCTGCTCTCTGCACCCTGTACTGGTGCTGTGCTGTGTGGGGGTGCTTGGGGGGTCACTCTGGCCTGACTGGGGGCGCTCATGTCTGTTTTAATGGCCTGGGAGAGGTGCGGTGTTCTTGTGTGAGTGTTGTACATACTGTTGTGGCCCCAGCGCTTGGTGGTTTACATCAGTGGTCCTCAACCTTTTTGGCACCGGGGACCGGCTGCGTGGAAGAAAATTGCGCCAAGGCCCGGTTGGGGGGAGGTTGGGGATGGCACGCGGGGGGAAAGCGGTTTTTCACGGACAATTTGTCAGCGCATTATTTCTATTATTACATTGTAGTAATAAATGAAATAGTTCAACCCACCATAATGCAGAATCAGTGGGAGCTTTGAGCGTGTCTCTTGCCATGTCGCCTACCACCAGATGCGGAATGTCACTTGCCACGCTGCCTGCCACCAGATGTGGTAAGGCCCCAACAGATGAAGGCAGTGCCCCCACAGATGAAGGCAGCCCCCCTCCACAGATGAAGGCAGCCCCCCCTCCACAGATGAAGGCAGCCCCCCCCTCCACAGATGAAGGCAGCCCCCCCCTCCACAGATGAAGGCAGCCCCCCCCTCCAAAGATGAAGGCAGCCCCCCCTCCACAGATGAAGGCAGCCCCCCCTCCACAGATGAAGGCAGCCCCCCCTCCACAGATGAAGGCAGCCCCCCCTCCACAGATGAAGGCAGCCCCCCCTCCACAGATGAAGGCAGCCCCCCCTCCACAGATGAAGGCAGCCCCCCCTCCACAGATGAAGGCAGCCCCCCCTCCACAGATGAAGGCAGCCCCCCCTCCACAGATGAAGGCAGCCCCCCCCCACAGATGAAGGCAGCCCCCCCTCCACAGATGAAGGCAGCCCCCCCTCCACAGATGAAGGCAGCCCCCCCTCCACAGATGAAGGCAGCCCCCCCTCCACAGATGAAGGCAGCCCCCCCTCCACAGATGAAGGCAGCCCCCCCTCCACAGATGAAGGCAGCCCCCCTCCACAGATGAAGGTAGCCCCCCCTCCACAGATGAAGGTAGTGGCCCCCCCCAGAGATGAAGGTATTACCCCCCTACAGATGAAGGAAGTACCCCCCCACAGATGAAGGTAGTGCCCCCACTAGGCCCTGTACACTCCATGCACACACGTGTCCCAGTCAGTCCCAGTTCACACTCACCCTGTCACTGGCAGTGTTGTCGTACTCGGGGCTCCCCCGTGCCTCTCCTCCGGAGCTCAGTCATGTTGGTGTGTGTTCGGTTCGGTGATGAGGGCTGAGGATTAGCAGCAGGTAAGTGTATGGAGGGATCAGAGGGGAGGGGGCGGCTCCATGCTTTCCCGGAAGAAGTGTGGACTCGTCTCCTCTCAGCTCTATCAAGGGACACCAGTGGCTTCCCTGTTACTGTGGGCTGTCCTGGAGGTGACGGTGTGCTGCGCCTTCCCCTATGACAGAAGGGCGGGGAAAGCTCAGTGAGGAGGCGGCACGTCCATTCACACTGCACGGGGAGTGTCCGTGTGAGAGACATAGGGAGGGGCCACGGTGCATAATAAACAACACTGTGTGCTTCACTCTCACCTTCCCCGACATTGTTCATCCACTCTGAGGAACTTCACATCCTACAGCTGGCCGCCGGGCTCTCTCATGCCGCCCGCCCGCGGCCCGGTAGTGGGCCGCGGACCGGGGGTTGATGACCCCTGGTTTACATGCATGCTTAGCAAATCTAAGCTTCACAGGTTTAGTACTGAGTGGGGCTGTTTGTGTTCAAACAGCCGCCCCAGCGCTTGCCGTGCCACTAAACATGTGCGCAATTAGTGCTGTGAGGTATTTAAAAAAAAACGCGCTCGGCAGCCATTTTGCCGCGTAACAATGGCACAGTAATGTATGCGGCCGGCGGCCATTTTCTTGAAGCCGCTGCGCTTTTTCTTTTGGCCTCTATCGGCCGCTGCTGCGGCGCGATTCTCACAATCTCCTCACAGTCCACTCTCCTCACTCTCCCCAGGCTTCACTCGCGCGGCAGCGCGGTTTCATACAGTGGAATGAGCGCTCCTTACAGGGGTTGGTGAGTACTCCTGGGTATCCCCTCCTCAGCTTCAGCATAGCCAGTGGGTGGACTGTGTTACTCACTATGAGTGTTTAAAAGTCTGAGGGTGGCAGTATGGAGTCTAGTTCACCTGCTTCTCCACACTTGTCTGAGGCAACTGGCAGTGCTCCTGCACCTGCGGTCCCTAGCGACTAGTTGTCGGCAGTCCTGGAATCATCCTTGTCAGGATGGAAGCGGTGTGCGAGCGCAAGGGAGCTGTAAAGCGCCCCCTCCCCACACATCCTCCTGTAGGGGAGTGCTCTGTCTCAGATATGGGGCCTAGCTATTGCTCAGGACCCTAGCTCTGAGGATTTTCAGTTTTTAAACAGGATATTCCCTGTGAGGAAGACCCCAGTTCTGAAAAACTGACAGGGTGCTTGTAAGTGAACTCATTCAGCTTGAGAGTGTTCCTCAGAGCAGCAATGTTGAGGCTGAGGAACCTCAGGTGGAAGCTGTCTCCTTTGATTCCTTTAAAGCTGTTTATTCAAAAAGTTTTTTCCATATGTGCCTTTTTTTGATACATTCATTGACTAAGTCTGGGATAAGCCGCAGAAGACTTTGACGGTCCCGCAGCGCCTAGCCATGAGGTACCCCTTTAAGGAGGACCTGGTTAGAAGTGGGCTCTCCCCCCAGTGGATCGACCCCCCGGTCGCCCATTTGAATAAGGCTACCACGCTCCCAATGGAAGGGACTCCTCCATTTAAGGATCCCACTGACAGGAGGTCAGAAGTGGTGAGTAGAACTATGTTTACCTTATTGGGGTCTGCCTTACGCCTTATAGGGGCGGCGACACTTGTGTCTCAAGACACTCACAGGATGGGCAAAGATTTTGCACCAGACGGTTCAGGAGCATAATCTCCCTCCTGAGGCCATTACCCTGGCTCACGAACTGGCGCAGGGTTTTAGTCTCTGTGTGCGATGCGGCCCCTTTAATTTCTGGGGCCTCTATCTGCTGTGGTGCTGCGTCGCCTTATCTGGCTGAAATGCTGGTCGGCCGACCTAGCTTCCAAAATAACTCCTGGCTGACTTGCCCTTTAAGGGCGGTAGACTGGGGCCACCCTGGATGCCATTATTATGGATGTCACAGGGGGTAAGAGCACCTTCCTTCCTCAGTCTGGTATGGAAAAAGGAGCCCCACTGTAGGTCGGGCCCTTCCTTTCCGGCAAGAAGAATGAATTTCTTCTCGTCAGTCAGAATCCACGGGTAAGCCCTCCCGGACTGGAAAAAGTGTGGCTGGGGGACATAAGCGTCCCTGGGTGCGTAAGACTACCAAGCAAGCTCCCAAGCCCACTGCCGCATGGAGTCTTGCCCCTGCCCGACTCTGGGGTGGGGGGGAAGTCCTTGCAGGTTCTCGGTTCGGTGGACCTCCTGGATCTCCGACCGGTGGGGGTGCAAGGTGGTCACCTTAGGATACAGGATAGAATTTCATTCCTTGCCCCCAGACAGATTCTTTCCCTCAATTCTCCCTCTCCTTCCTGCCCGTCGGGCGGCCCTCTGAAGGGCTGAACAGGATTGATCAGGACCGGAGTGATTGACGGTTCCGTCACAGGTAAGGTGGTTCAGGGTTTCTACTCGAATCTGTTTGTAGTCCCAAAAGGTGGACGGGGGTTCGGACAATCCTGGGCCTCAAGTCCTGACTGCCTGACTGCCTGACTGCCTTTGTGCTGGTGCAAAAGTTCCGCATGGAATCTATTTGCGCGGTGTTCGCTACACTCCATCAAGGGGATTTTCTGGCATCCTTACACATCAAGGCCGTCTACTTGCATGTTCCGATATGTGCACATCAACAGTAGTTTCTGCGCTTGTGATCGGCGAAGACCACTATCAATTGTGGCTCTTCCCTTCGGCCTAGCCTCGGCACCAAAGGTTTTTTACCAAGGTGCTTGCTCCGGTTCTAGCCTTGCTGAGACAGCGAGGCATTGCTATTATGGGCTATCTGGACGATCTTCTAAGAGCAGACAATGGCTCAGAATTAGAAGAAGTGTGACTATTGTCAGTCGGACCCTTGGGGACTTCGGGTGGCTCCCGAACATTCAGAAGTCGGTCCTGGTCCCGGCTCAGCATTTGGAGTATCTCGGTCTGATCCTGGACTCCATGGAGGCGTAGGTATTCCTAACCCTGGAGAAGTTACTGACTTTTCAGTCTGTAGTGCGGGTCCTGACGTCTCGGAAATTGTCGTCAACCCGTTTTTGCATGAGAGTCCTGGGACTCATGAGGGCCTCGTTCGAGGCTGTTCCGTATGCCCAATCACACACACGGGCATTACAGTAAGAGATCCTGTCCACTTGGGACAAATCCCCGTTGTCCTTGGATCTTCAGATCCAGATGAGTCACCCACTCAGGGCATCCCTGGCGTGGTGGTTGGGGTCCCCGACTCTTCGGTCCGGGAAGTCATCCCTCCCCATCCAGTGGAAGGTGTTCATGACGAACGCCAGCCTGACGGGCTGGGGTGGAGTCTGGGGAGTCCTGTCAGCCCCAGGGCTTGGACTCCGGACGAAGCCGTTTACCGACCAATGTTCTGGAAATACGGGCAATCAGAATATGCCTCCCCACGTGGTCTCTATCGGCCGTCTACGTTCAAGCGTAGACAATTGACAGGCGGACTATCGGAGTCGCCAGACGCTGGACCAGGAGAGTGGTCCTTACACCTGGACATGCCGGTTGTGGACCTGAGTCTCTCGACTCAATCGTAAGGTGTCAAGGTTGGTGGCCAGGTCCAGGGATCCTTGGGCGGATGCCTCGGATCCGTTGGTGGGCCCCATGGGGTCATTATCACCTGATATCTGTCATCCTCCGCTGCAGCTGCTTCCTCACCTGCTGCGCAGGGTTGTGGCCGAAGGGATTCCGGTGATCCTCTTGCACAGGGTGGGTCTCAGCGTCTTTGGTACGCTGATCTGGTACGTCTCATCGCGGACGTTCCTTGGCGGTTGCCAATAAGGGAGGACCTTCTGTTTCAAGGTCCTATTTTTCATCCTGTTTTACAGTCTCTGACTTAACGGCATAGCTATTGGAAGCCAGGTGCTGAGAGTCCGAGGTCTCGGATTCGGTCATTTCGACCATGTTCAGGGCACAAAAGATATATCACCCTACCTGGGAAGCTTACATCGCTATGTGCAATGAGCTGGACTAGCGTCTACTGACGTATTCCGTCCCCAGTATCCTGCGGTCCTTGCAGCGTGGTGTGACCCAAATGCTTGCTTTGAGTACCATTAGGGGTCAGTTTTTGGCCTTGGCCGTCTTCCTTCAGCAACCGCTGGCGGGTCATTCCTTGGTAGCACCCTTGTGCAGGGGGTTCGCCACGTGCTCCCTCCTGTTGAAACCTCCTCTCCCTCCTCGGGATTTGAATTTGGTGCTCTCGGTTCTCCAGGAACCTCCCTTTGAAAATATCAGAGATATATTCCCCTCTTGACCTTGTCTCAGGCGGTGGCCTTCTTAGTGGCCATTACTTCTGTCAGATGGGTGTCTGGAGTTGGCGGCCTTGTTCTGCAAGTCACCCTATTTGGTCATCCATAAGGATAAGGCGGTGTTGCGTCCGCGACCTTCCTTTTGCAAAAGGTGGTCTCGGCTTTTCACCTACATGTGGACATTGTCCTCCCGTCCTTGTGTCCTCACACATCGCATTCCAGAGGGTTTGCGCTTCACACATTTTATGTGGTACGTGATATGACTCACTAGTTGTGTCTGTCTCTGGTCCGAACAGGGCCGAGCGGTGTCGTCTGTCACCTTTTCTAGATGGATCAGTCAGACTGTTATACAGGCCTATGCCATTAAGGGGGTGGCCCCTCCCTTTCCGGTTACGGCGCATGCCACCAGGGCAATTGGTGCTTCCTGGGCTTTCCGACATCAAGCGTCGGTTGCACAAGTGTGCAAGGCGGCGACCTGGTCGTCCGTTCATGCCTTTTCAAAATTCTATAAGGTTGATGTGGCTGCATCTTCGGATGCTTCCTTCGGCCGCAAAGTGTTGCAGGCCGCTGTTTAATGTTGCAACTCCTCCGTTGAGGAGCTCTGCTGGATTGGAATGAAGTTTTGGTTGTTCCTTTACTATTTGCTCCCACCCTTTTCTTATACTGCTTTGGGACGTCCCACACGTAAACAGTATGAGAGCTGTGTCAGTCCATGGACGATAAGAGAAAATAGGATTTTTGTACTCACCGTAAAATACGTTTCTCTGACGTCCATGGACTGACACAGCACCCACCCTTCTTTTAAGGTTTGTACTGCTTTGTTACGAACTGAGGCTGCTAGCTGCAGGTAGGAGGGTTATGTCCAGAGGGATCGCCCCCCTGGGCGGGGCTGTTCAGCTCTGGTTTTGTTCTAGAATGTTTCTAACATTCTGCCTAGATCTTCTCCTGCAAGCAGGGACATATACCCATACGTAAACCGTATGAGAGCTGTGTCAGTCCATAGACGTCAGAGAAACGGATTTTACGGTGAGTACAAAAATCCAATTTTTTTTTACTAGTAATGGCGGCGATCAGGGATTTTTTTTTTTTGTTTTTTTTTTTGTGACTGCTACATTATGGCGGACACATCGGACACTTTTGACACATTTTTGGGACCATTGTTATTTTCACTGGTTACTGTGAAAATGACACTGGCAGTGAAGGGGTTAACCACTAGGGGCGCTGGAGGGGTTAAGTGTGCCTAGGGCAGCACAGTGGTGTAGTGGTTAGCACTTTGCACCTAGCAGCAAAAGGGTTGCTGGTTCGAATCCCGACCACGACACCATCTGCCTGGAGTTTGCATGTTCTCCCTGTGTCTGCGTGGGTTTCCTCCGGGTACTCCGGTTTCCTCCCACACAACAAAAGACATGCTGGTAGGTTAATTGGATCTTGTCCGAATTGGCCCAGCATATATGTGTACATATATGTGTACGAATGTGTGTCCCAAGCGTGTCGAGATCCTACTGGGTAAAATGACTGCACTAGCCAAGCAGACACTGACTGTTAAAAAAAAGTGCCTAGAGGCGCATGTGTAGTTTGCATGTGTAGCGCTATACAAGTCATTCATTCATTCATTACTACTGTGTGGGGGCGTGGCTACAACTGACACGTCACCGACTTGTATAGCATGTGTAGCGCTATACAAGTCATTCATTCATTACTACTGTGTGGGGGCGTGGCTACAACTGACACGTCACCGATCTCTGCTCTGATTACACAGAGCGGAGATCGCTGATATTGTCAGTAGGGGAGCGGGGAGATGTTGTGTTTACACTAACATCTCCCCGCTCCATGCCTCCGTGAGACGATCACGGGGATCCCCGCGGCGATCGAGTCCACAGGACCCACGGTCCGGCTCACGGGGAAGGCAGGCGGGTCGCGAGTGCGCCGCCGACGGGCAGTTAAAGGGGACGTACAGGTACGTGATTGTGCCTGTACGAGCCATTCTGCCGACGTATATATACAGTGAGCGGTCCTTAAGTGGTTAAGAAGCACAATTTATGTGTGAAACGTTGTCACCCCTTGGTCCGTTGTTTTAGTCCTGGTGGCAGTCTTTCAATAAACCTGTTGGACTGATGTTGGTGTACAGTTTTTTTTTTTCACTTGGTGTACATGTTCATGGTTGCAAGCCGGAGCCAGAACCCAGCCCTTTCTTTTTGGTGGATTAATATACTCGCCTGGAGCAGCGATCTGTCTTATTTCTCCTTACTGAAATAATTGTACATGTACGGTATAGTATGCAGTCAACACTTGGTCAGGGCTCCTTTTGCATGAAATACCGCGTGGCATAGAGGCAATCAGCCTGTGGCACACTGATAAGGTGTTATGGAAGCCCAGGTTGCTTTGATAGCAGCAGTGGCATTGCTATAGGAGTGTGAGGGGGCGGACCGCACCCGGGTGACACCATCAAGGAAGCTGATGGTTGTAGCGGGAGCTGTCACCCCCCCCCCCATCAGTGAAACAACTGGGACAGCGGGCTGCTGCTGAAGAGAACTCAGGCAGCGGCAGTGTGACTGGGGAGAAGCGGGCTGTCAATGTTCCCCAGGTCCCCCCCCCCCCCCTTCTCCTGTCAGCAGTGCGGGAGAAGAGAGCGGCTCTCTCATTCGGTTCGCTGCCCAGCTTTCTGCCCGCTCTTTTTCCCTCCCCATTGGCCAATCACAACAGACTAGTGGAGCACCATGAGAGATGTAGAAGGTTGGCGGCTCCATTGTTCTCCACAGGGAACAGACTTCAGCTCCCAGCAATGCACTCTGCTGGAGGAAGAGAGAGAGCTCAGAACAGAGAAACAAACTGGGGGAATGAGTGCTTCACATGATCCAACAGACAGAAAAAAGTAAGCGAGGACTGTGCTGGGGGAAGCCAGAGAGTGCCACGCAGCTAACCAGCGCCACCGTGCTACACTACAGACCAGAATCACCCCGGGCAACACAGACTGAGCAAACATCCAACCAAAGGGATCACTGCTTCAGTTTTGCTGGGTCTGGTAAGAGGGCCTGTCGGCCATTATCCATTACTGATCCTAGGGACTGAGCCATTAGGAATTGCCAAGCCTGCTATCCTCTAGCCCTAATACTGCCTGCAGGCCTTATTGACCACCACAACATGTGCCAACGAGCTGCTGGCCCGAAAATAAGGAGGGGGTGTGACATGTTTTACCGCACCAGGTGACACCAACCCTAGTAACGCCACTGGATAGCGGCCTTCAGCTCCTCTGCATTGTTGGGTCTGGTGTGTCTCATCTTCCTCTTGACAATACCCCACATATTCTCTATGGGGTTTAGGTCAGGTGAGTTTGTTGGCCAATCAAGTGCCAACAAACATTACACCATTGGTACTCTTGGCAGTGTGGGCAGGTGGCAAGTCCTGCTGGAAAATAAAATCAGCATCTCCATAAAGAGCATGAAGTGCTCTAGAATTTCCAGGTAGAGGGCTGCGCTGACTTTGGACTTGATAAAACACAGTGGACCAGCATATGACATGGCTCCCCAAATCATCAATGACTGTGGAAACTTCACACTGGACCTCATGCAACTTGGATTCTGTGCCTCTCCACTTTTCCTCCAGTCTCTGGGACCTTGATTTCCAAATGAAATGCAAAATGTAATCTGCTGGTGTTGGTCCACTGTGTTACATAGTTTACATAGTGTGACAGCAGGAAGGTAAAGTCACCTGGTTGCATCCAGGGGGGTAGATATATTTCGCCCAGATTCAGGCTTTACGCCGACTTATACAACTAGGTGGAGAGTTGTATAAGCCCAGCTAAGGCTAGTGGGCTCATGGATGACTCATACCTCTAGGGAGAGTGTGGGGCGTCGTACAGACAGGGAGTTGATGAGACCAGCTGAAGCTTGTCAGCTCATTTAGGCCTCTATAAGAACACCCAGCTTCATTAGATGTTAGCTCATGCCTGGAACCAGACCTGTGTGGACTGTCTAGGGAGAGTGAACCCCTGTGCGGTGAGAAAAAGCCTGTGTGGCTATTTGCTTGGACATTTAAAACCAGGGACTTAGGGACTAGGACAGCACTAGGCTGATCCCAGTTGTTAGTTAGGAAACCTGTATGTTTAGTCAGAGGTCAAGTTGACCAGGATTTATTTTATTTATGTTTCTTTTGCTTTGCTGTGTTTTGTCACTGTAAATAGAAAATAAACCGCACCTTTTTGATTTTGAAAACCACAACCTCCGTTTGCTGGGCCTGTTTTTGTGTGGGGAGCCCATCCCGGGGGTCACACACACCCGCTGCCGAGCTAACCCCCTCACAGTAGGTTGAAAAAAGACAAGTCCATCTAGTTCAACCAAAAATAAAAAATACAATTCCATATACACAATCCTTTACCGACAGTTGATCCAGAGGAAGGCGAAAAACCCCAGCAGAGCATGCTCCAATTTGCTGCAGCAGGGTAAAAATGTCCTCCCTGATCCCCCGAGAGGCAATCAGATTTTCCCTGGATCAACTTAACATATAAATGTTAGTACTAGGGTTGTCCCGATACCACTTTTTTAAGACCGAGTACAAGTACCGATACTTTTTTTCAAGTACTCGCCGATACCGATTACCGATACTTTTTTTTCAATGTCATGTGACAGTTTGAAAGATGGGGACTGATAGGTGGCACTTGTGGGCAGTGATAGGTGGCACTGATAGGTGGCACTTGGGGGCACTGATAGGTGGCATTTATGGGCACTGATAGATGGCACTTGTGGGCAGTGATAGGTGGCACTTGTGGGCAGTGATAGGTGGCACTTGTGGGCAGTGATAGGTGGCACTTGTGGGCAGTGATAGGTGGCACTGATTGCACTGAAAGGTGGCACTTGTGGGCAGTGATAGATGGCACTTGTGGGCAGTGATAGATGGCACTTGTGGGCAGTGATAGGTGGCACTGATAGATGGCACTGATTGCACTGAAAGGTGGCACTTGTGGGCACTGATTGCACTGATAGGTGGCACTTGTGGGCACTGATAGATGGCACTGATTGCACTGATAGTGCAATCAGTGCCATCTATCAGTGCCCACAAGTGCCATCTATCAGTGCCCACAAGTGCCATCTATCAGTGCCCACAAGTGCCACCTATCAGTGCCCACAAGTGCCACCTATCAGTGCCCACAAGTGCCACCTATCAGTGCCCATAAGTGCCACCTATCAGTGGCATCTACCAGTGCCACCAGATAGGTGGCACTGGTAGATGGCACTGATTCCACTGATAGGTAGCACTTGTGGGTACTGATAGGTGGCTGGCACTGAAATGCTGCGGGGGGTGGGGGGGAAATGACACAGGATTTAAGAGGAAAAAAAACTGCTGCAACGCCCATCTTGGTACACCCTGCACTCGGCTGCAGTAAGCAACAGCAGACATCTTGTTACACCCAGCCCATATAGCTCGGGCTGGGTGTAACAAGATGTCTGCTGCTGCTTACTGCAGCCGAGTGCAGGGTGTACCAAGATGGGCGTGGGGACGTTCAGCCGCTGACGGCGACCGAATGTGACAGCACCGGTCACCGATCCTGATGCGGCTGCGCCCTGAACCCCTGCCAGCTTACCAGGTTCAACTGCAGGTGAGGGACTCGCTCTCCGCCCGCGGACTCCGTCCACCGACTGTGCCCGCCCTCTTCAGCCAGACTCCGCCCGCACTTTACTCTCCCGCCCTCCCCAGCCACTGACTCCTCCCGCCCTCTCCGGCCAGACTCCGCCCGCACTCCCCCGCCCTCTCTCCTGCCCTCCCCAGCCACTGACTCCTCCCGCCCTCTCCGGCCACAAAAAAAAAAAAAAAGTATCGGGTGAAGCATCGGGAGCATTTGCGCGAGTACAAGTACTCGCGCAAATGCTTGGTATCGGTACCGATACTAGTATCGGTATCGGGACAACCCTAGTTAGTACCCAGTTATATGATGTACATTTAGGAAAGAATCCAAGCCTTTTTTAAAGTAATCTACTGAGCTTGCCAGAACCACCTCTGGAGGGAGTCTATTACACATTTTCCAAGCTCCTACTGTGAAGAAACCTTTCCGTATTTGGAGATTACATCTCTTTTCCTCTAGATGTAAAGAGTGCCCCCTCATCCTCTGTGATGACCTTAAAGTGAATAACTGGACACCAAGTTCACTATATGGACCCCTTATGTAATTGTACATGTTGATCATATCCCCTCTTAATCTCCTCTTCTCAAGAGGGAATAGATTCAGTTCCTCTAATCTCTCCTCCTCTTTCAGGTTATCAAATACCACCAAAAGAAAGCTCTGTTTGTGGGGAAAAAAATATGTAAATTTTATTTGGGTACAGCGTCGAACGACCTTGCAATTGTCCGTTAAAGCAACGCAGTGCCGTATCGCAAAAAATGGCCTGGTCATTAAGGGGGGCAAATCCTTCCGGTCCTTAATTAGTTAAACCTAATTTGCCACTTAGTTGCCCAATTAGACAGTGCATTGAGGTTGGCTTGTAAATTGGAGACATCCTGCAAGGATGTTATTCCACTGCATAGCTTAGTGTCATCTGCAAAGACAGAAATTGTACTTTTAATACCAGACACTATATCATTTATAAAGATATTAAAATGTAAGGGTCCCAGCACTGAACCTTGGGGTACACCACTGATAACAGACCATTCAGAGTAAGAATCATTAACCACTACTCTCTGAATTCTGTCTTTTAGCCATTTTTCTATTCATTTACAAATTGCTCTTTCCAAGCCTGTAGACTTTACCCGACACATTAGCCATGTGTGGGGAACTGTGTCAAACACTTTTTTGCAAAATCCAAGTATACCACGTCCACCGCCACCCCTCTGTCCAAGGTTATACTTACCACCTCATAAAAAGAAATCAGGTTTGTTTGACAACTTCTGTCTTTCATGAATCCATGATGTCTGTTGCTTAAAATATTTTTTTTTCAGAAAGAACTCGTCTATGTGGTCTTTTGTTAAATTCTCCAGTATCTTCCCAACTATAGAAGTTAACCACTTACAGACCGAAAGATTTTCCTGCTTAATGGCCAGGCCATTTTTTGCGATACAGCACTGCATCGCTTTAACTAACACTGTACCCAAACATAATTGACATCCTTTTTTTCCTCCACAAATAGAGCTTTCTTTTGGTGGTATTTATTTTTTGCGCTATAAACAAAAAAAAAAGCATAATTTTGAAAAAAAAAAAAATTATTTACTTTAAATATATATAAATATCCCCAAAAATGTCTTTAAAAAACAAATTTCTTCGTCAGTTTAGGCCAATATATATTCTACATATTTTTGGGGGAAAAAAATCACTAAGTTTATATTGATTGATTTTTATTTTTACTAGTAATGGCGGTGATCTGCAATTTCGAGCTTTACTGCGACATTGCGGCAGACAGATCGGACCCTTTTTTTAATTCAATTCATTTTTTTATTTCTTTTTACATACAAACAACAAAAACACCAAATACAACATACAACCCAAGCTTGCATTGAGAGGGTTAAAAAAAGAAAAAACCCCACAACAAATCACATCCCCCTTACCCCTGGCCCCCATGATCTCCCCCCCTCTTCCATCTCTACAGATCGGACACTTTTGACAAATTTTTTGAAGTGTTGACATTTATACAGCAATCAGTGCTATAAAAATGCACTGATTACTGTGTAAATGTCACTGGTAGGGAAGAGGTTAACACTAGGGGGCGATCAAGGGGTTAAATGTGTTCCCTCGTGAGGGGATGGGACTGACTGGGGGAGGAGACCTATAGCTGTTCCCACTTACTAGGAACAAACAATCTTTCTCCTCTCCCCTGACACAACAGGGATTGGTGTGTTTACACACACCAATTCCCATTCTGGCTCTCGTGCCCGCGATCGTGGGTGGCCGGTGGCGATCACGCCCGCCATGTGCATTGGGTCCATCGGCAGCTCTTAAAGGGGACAACGTACACGTAAGTTGTTTTGTGGCAACGTGCCACTTTGCCGACGTTTATCGGTGTGAGCCAGTCAGCAAGTGGTTAAACTAACAGGTCTATAGTTACTTGGTAAAGACTTTGATCCCTTTTTAAATATAGGCACCACATTGGCCCTGTGCCAATCCAGTGGTACCATTCCAGTCATTAACGAGTCCCTAAATATTAGAAACAATGGCCTTGAAATGACAGAGCTCAATTCTTTTAGCATCCGTGGGTGGATGCCATCTGGTCCAGGTGCTTTTATTAAGTCCAAAGTCAGCGCGGCTCTGTCAGGAAATTCTAGAGCACTTCATGCTTCCCTCTGCTGACCAGCTTTATGGAGATGCTGATTTCATTTTCCAGCAGGACTTAGCTTTGGCACCTGCCCACACTGCCAAAAGTAGCAATACCTAGTTTTAATGATCATGGTATCACTGTGCTTGATTGGCCAGCAAACTCGCCTGACCTATACCCCATAGAAAATCTGTGGGGTATTGTTAAGAGGAAGATGACACCAGACCCAACATTGCAGATAAGCTGAAAGCCGCTACCAAAGCAACCTGGGCTTCCATAACGCCTCACAGGCTTAATCGTCTCCATGCCGCATTGCTGCAGTAATTCATGCTAAATTTTGGTCTTATGTAATTTTCTAAAATGCTGCATTTTGGGTTTTCACAAGCTGTACTCCATAATCGCCAAATTTTAAAGAGAGAAATGCTTGAAATATATCTCTGTGTAACACATGTATATAAAATGTGTTTTACTTTTTGAATTGAATTACTTTAAATTAACTTTTTGATATTCTAATTTTATGAGGTTCACCTGAATATATTAACTTAAATGTTAGTGGATTTCTATTTTTAAATAAATATTGTGTATTACCATCTACACCAGGGGTGCCCAACCAGTGGACTGGGGGCCACATGTGGCCCATGGAGCCCTCTGATGTGGCCCGCGACCTCCTGCTGTGGGATAGCAGGTTGGCAAGTCCAAATTGCGGGTTGCCGACCCACCATCCCAGAGCATCAGTGTTGTGAATAGAGCCGGGGGTAGAGAAAGCAAGCGGCTGTGGAGCAGAGCCACATAAGCTGATGCTGCCTGTATAGCACTGGCTCCTGTCCTAGTGATACCAAATGCACTCTGCCTGGGACAGCAACAGCCAGCGATACCTGAATAGAAGGCTGTTATTAAAGGTACGTTTTTATTACTAAAATCAGTGTATATATGGGCATATCTGTTCTGCAGTGGTTACTGGGCTGCTTTCAAACTGATCCGCAGGGTTAGCTGACTTCTGTTATTACCTGTGGGTTTAGTGCATTTTCAGAAAGTGCGCCACACCTGCAGGATATAATAGAAGTCTATGGCAAAGTGCAGCTAACCCAAAGGAAAGCCACAGGTGCACTGCGTTGTACCCTCAGTGTGGGTAAACCGTAGTGCATCCATGTGATAGAAGCCTTAGGCTCCATTGACACGGAGTAGAGTGGACTGTGTTCGTGTCTGCTCTGCATATGCAGAGTGGACACAGACCTGTCATCCGCTCATTGTGGCCCGCGACTGGTGGCCCTCCTACACTATCAGTCTTTTCCTCCCTATGCTTCCACACATTGATGTTTGCTGGAGGAGTAGAGGGGATTTGTAACTAACCAGGAAACTTGCTGGTAGGCAAAGTTATACAAAAGCTTGTTTGACCCTCATGAAAACATTAGGGTCAACTCAATAAGGTAAGAAGACACCTAAAGGGGTCTTGGTGGAAGACACACCAGTGGTCGCGTGTGTGAAAATTAACATTTTTAAAAGACCACTGACTCGTTTTTATAACTTATGGGATTGATGCTATAAGTGGACATTCACTCTATTGAACTGCTAACACGTGGGTTGCGTGTTTTATGTGTTTGCACCAGCACTTACTGTTCGTTAAGAGGCACATTTACTTTGGGATTTTTCTATATACCGTATATACTCGCGTATAAGCCGAGTTTTTCAGCACATTTTTTTGTGCTGAAAATGCCCCCCTCGGCTTATACTTGAGTCACCTTTTTGCGCCTGATCTCCCAGACTTTGGGGACCCGGTACCGGCCGGCCGTAGGTCTGCTGGACCCCAAACTTGGCACACATGTAGCCCCACTATTCCTCTACAAGTGCGCAAAGTTTGTTGTCTGGAGGACCTACAGCCGGGGAGCACCGATTTTTCAAAGACGTCAGTCTAGTCATGGGCACAGTGAGGCAACATAACGTTGTTTTGCCCAGCCGAGCCATGCTGCCGCAGTAAAACTGCGGCGGCAAGTGGTTAACGAGTTTCCCCGTTTGCATAAGGTCATATCAACCCAACAGGGCACCTACTCAGGCGAACCTATATAAATAATTTAGTGTCTCAGCTGACAACTGTATATCCAAAAGGCCACTATTCTAAAACTGTCCGAAAATGGATATTGTTGGGATTGTTATTAGTTTTGTTGGCAAATTCTTAATATTTATCCATTACTTTTATATTATTTTTCCATTATAAAAGTGATACTAAATGCTCCGATCTTTTACCTAAAAGAACAAGAGGTTGTATTTACCTGCTCTGTGCAGTATCACTAAAGGCTCGAACTTCTTTACAAATGCAAAAAGAGGTTATACTTGCAGTGGATATAAAAAGTCTACACACCCCTGTTAAAATGTCAGGTTTCTGTGATAAAAAAAATGACAAAGATAAATCATTTCAGAACTTTTAATGTGGCCTATACACTGTACAACTCAATTGAAAGACAAACTGAAATCTTTTAGGGGATGGGGAAAGAAAAAAAACAACTTAAATAATGTGGTTGCTTAAAGGGGTTGTAAAGGTTCGTTTTTTATTTTCTAAATAGGTTCCTTTTAAGCTAGTGCATTGTTGGTTCACTTAGCTTTTCCTTCGATTTCCCTTCTAAATGTTTTTTTTCTTTGTCTGAATTTCTCACTTCCTGTTTCTACTCGGTAAACTTCACACCATCATCCGATCGGTGTTTAGTCAGCCAGAACAGCTTACTGAGGAGAAACAGGAAGTGACAAATTCAGACAAAGAAAACAAATAAAAAAAACATTTAGAAGAGAAATCGAAGGAAAAGGTAAGTGAACCAACAATGCACTAGCTTAAAGGAACCTATTTAGAAAATAAAAAATTAACCTTTACAACCCCTTTAAGTGTGCACACCCTCTTATTACTGGGAATGTAGCTGTGTTCCGAATTAAGTAATCACATTCAACATCATGTTAAATAGGAGTCAGTACACACCTGCCATCATTTAATGTGCTTCTGATTAACCTTAAATAAAGTTTAGCTGTTTTGTAGGTCTTTCCTGACATATTTTGCATCCTACAGTAAAAGCCATGGTCCGCAGAGAGCTTCCAAAGCATCAGAGGGATCTCATTGTTAAAAGGTAACAGTCAGGAGAAGGATACAAAAGGATTTCCAAAGCATTAGATATACCATGGAACACCGTGAAGACAGTCATCAAGTGGAGAAAATATGGCACAACAGTGACATTACCAAGAACTGGATGTCCCTCCAAAATGTATGAAAAGACAAGAAAAAAATGGTCAGGGAGGCTGCCAAGAGGCCTACAGAAACATTAAAGGAGCTGCAGGAATATCTAGCAAGTACTGGCTGTGTCCTACATGTGACAATCTCCCGTATTTTTCATATGTCTGGGCCATGGGGTAGAGTGGCAAGAAGGGGAAGCCTTTTCTTAGGAAGAAAGACAACCTAGCCCGGGTAAATTTTGCAAAAATACATCTGAAGTCTCCCAAAAGCACGTGGGGAAAATGTGTTCTGGTCTGATGAAACCAAGGTTGAACTTTTTGGCCCTAATTCCAAAAGATATGCTTGGTGCAAAAACAACACTGCACATCACTAAAAACACCATACCCACAGTGAAGCATGGTTTGGGGCTTTGGGGCTGTTTTTCTTCAGCTGAAACAGGGGCCTTAGTCAAGGTAGAGGAAATTATGAACATTTCCAAATACCCGTCAATATTGGCACAAAACCTTCAGGCTTCAGCTAGAAAGCTGAACATGAAGAGGACCTTCATCTTTCAGCATGACAATGACCGAAAGCATACATCCAAATCAACAAAGGAATGGCTTCACCAGAAGAATATTAACGTTTTGGAATGGCCCAGCCAGGGCCCAGACCCCTGAATCCGATTGAAAATCTGTGGGGTGATCTGAAGAGGGCTGTGCACAGGAGATGCCCTCGGAATCTGACATTTGGAGTGTTTTGCAAAGAAGAGTGGGCAAATATTGCCAAGTCAAGATGTGCCATGTTGATACTCATACCCAAAAGACAGTGCTGTAATAAAATCAAAAGGTGCTTCAACAAAGTATTAGTTTAAGGATGTGCACACTTATGCAATCATATTTATTTTAGTTTATTTTTGCTTCCCTTCACCTAAAAGATTTAATTTGTTTTTCAACTGAGTTGTACAGTTTATAAGTCACGTGAATTTGGAAAAAGTTCGGAAATGATTTATCTTTGTCTCATTTTTTTTACATCACAGAAACCTGACATGTTAACAGGGGTGTGTAGACTTTTTATATCTACTGTACCTGCTCTGTGCAAGGCTATTGCACATAGCAGCCCCTTACCTCCTCTTCTGGAGGTCCCCATCGACTCTGCCCTCTCCTGCATGTGCCCTCATAACAAGCCATGAGCTATGCGGGTGCACTTCAGAGCTGGGATATGTGCGTCCATAGACACGCACGGCAAGGCTCAACTGCAGAAGCTGGATGGTGTGTCTGTACCTTTTATCTAAATATAAACACCAGAGCCCATGAACTGAGGCTAAATGCTCAGTGTGAATTAGGCATTATAGGTTTAGAATATCTAATGCTGTCAGATTAAAAGGCTTACGCAGGTAAAATTTGAGCAGTAGTATTCAGGGATAGTTTTATGGCTGCAAAAAACAATGCTTATTGATCCTTACATTTTAGTTAATCTTCTGACATCTTTGTCACTCAATTAGAAACTTTTATGAAACATTTAGTGGGTGGAAGAAAAAAATAATTTTTGCAAAACAGATTTCCATTTTCATTGTAAGCCAATTTCTTGTAATTTAACAGGAATTAAGGAGGTTGCTGTCAGGGATTTATTATTTTCATATCTGTGCATTAAAGTGCAGCCACAACAACAAATTGGATTGAAACTTTTCAAAACACCATTTTTAATACTATGCAATAAAAAAAGATGCAAAAAGCAGGAGGCCCCATAATCTCCTTGAACCTTGTATTTATTAAAATTAGATTTCTCCCACCCCAGGCTGATCATGTTCATATGTGTTCATAAATTGCATTTCATACTTAAAGCAGTTTTAAACTCAAAACAAAAAATGTAATCTATTGCAGTTTACCAGTAATTGGATGTAGTGGCTCTTTACTTTTTTTTTTAGGCTTTTATGCGGTTTTGGCCTTCTGTTGATCTGGCCAGTAATACACCTCCTGTATTATTGTCCCCACTCTGGATCAGTGAGCACAGGGGGCACAGCAGGCAGCAGAACTGTCAGTCTGTGGGTAGGGGAGTGTTAAATGTACTTGCATATTTAGATATACTAACAAATTGAAGCCAAACTCCAGCTAAGCAGTTACAGCCAATGGTTTATTTTCTTTTTGAGATAAAGATTTTACATAAAAGCTGCTCATTGTAAGCTCCCTTGTCAGTGGTAAATGGTTTGTCTCAGCCCTGTAACTGCAAGAGAGCTTTTTCTTTTTACAAACAACAGACTTACTGGTCAGATCACCAGATGAAAATAGAAGAAAGCAAGCCTAAAAATGAAAACGAATGCACATTGCATTACATCTAAGAATTGGTAAGCTGCCAAAAAAGGGATGTATGCTTTTGTATTTAAAACCGCTTTAATCTCAAAAATCTGTACACCAGCCCTTGCTTCATTGAATGTTAGCATGATGGCATGCATGGGTTTTATTGTATCCAAATGCTTTGCGGTGTGTGTTTTTACAGAATATGGAAACATTTAAATCTTTCCGATATTTGTTGCGGTCTGTGGCCTTAGGCTAGGTTCACACATGTAAATTGGATGCGATTTGAACCGCATCCAATTTGCATGACATGTGAAAGAACATTGCCTTCTATTGTGCCTGTTCACATATGTCTTGTGCAGCCGTAGTGTGGGTTCAGTGTGAATTGAAAGAGTCCTGTCAGTTTTCTAAGCAGTGCAGGTCGGCTCAGGTGCGAATTCAGGCCTATTGATTTCTATTGGAACACTTCTGAATCGCACATGTCATTCAGTTGTGAACAGGATAAACGCCTGACCTGATCCTCATGCAATCCTGACCTGATCCTGATCAAAAACTGACCTGAAACACTAAACAACTACTTTTAGCTGTGAAAACGGAGCTTCAATTCTCACCGCACATGTGTGAACCCAGTCTTAATTTTTTTTGTTCATCAGTCTTTGAGACATCAGAACATGAAATGTGAAAGTGGTTGTCCTCAGGACTGGAACACACACACAGACAGCAATAAAAATAAAAAAAATCAGACATTCTATTCCTTTCCCACCCTGTTTGTAGCATTTTAGCTATGCATGAATTTGAAATGATGAATCCCTGCTACCAAAGTTTAATTTGATAGCTTTACAGAATTTTATAGAACATTTAATTGATAGCTGTCAAAACAAAATTGGACATTTTGCCTTTTTTTTTTGTTTTAGGTCTTCTCATACACAGCTAGCAAAGAAATCCGGACAGATGATTTGTGCTTAGATGTCTCCAAACTTAATGGTCCAGTCATAATGCTAAAGTGCCACCATTTGAGGGGTAATCAGCTATGGGAGTACGATCAAGTGGTAGGTGTTGCTGGTATTTATGCCTTTTTTTTTTTTTTTTTTTTTTACGTGGAAAATCCAACTTTATTAATTGAAAGCACAGATTACAAGATAGTCAAGCACATTCGTCAATAAAAGTACAGTTTCATATGGTGAAATCCGTGATCACTTTGTTTACTTAGATACCACTAGTCATACATACACATGTTCACAAGGACAAAGGAGCAGTTTAATGTAAAACAACCTCTGGGTAAGACAGAATCAGACATATGTTTCCCCATCCTCTAGCCATCTATCCCATATCTTGGAATACTTTTGTGTGGAGCCCCTGTGTGTGTAAATCAGCTTTTTGAATGGCAAAGTGTCATTAACCGCCTTTTTCCACATCTGTAGAGTGGGGGGCAGATCCTGCATCCACCTCTGGGCGATCACTTTACGTGCTAAAAATAATGCTTCAAAGAGGAAAATTGTTTGATATTTATCTACCTCAACGTCAGGCAATAGCCCCAGGATACACAACTTAGGGTCAAGTACCACAGGGGATCCCATATTGTCATGCAGAAAGCGGACAACCTGCGTCTAGTAAGTCTGAATACTTGGACAGCTCCAAATAAGATGGTAAAATGTGGCAAGCGTGGACTGACACAGACAACAGGTCGGATTGGATGAGTGTTGGAATTTGGCCATCCTCAGTGGTGTTAGGTAGGCTCTGTGAACAATGTAAAGTTGCGACAGTCTATCTGACAGCTTAGGAGACGTAGTCTTGGTTCCCTCAAGTATTTTGTCCCAGTCTGCATTTTCTATTGGGCCTACGTCCTGTTCCAAAGCCGTCTTAGCCTTCTGAGTAACGGCTACCGTACCCCGACGTCTGATGGTGTAGTACAGGCTCGAAATAAGCTTGGAGGGGTCACTCCCCAAAACAATATCTAGCACCGGTGGGGGTTCCGTCTCTACCTCCAGAGATGTCAGCTGGGCTCGGAGTGCATGATGGAGCTGCAGGTATTTGAAAGCTAAATGCTGTGGGAGTGAAAATTCCTCTCTAAGTGCCTGAAACAGTTTGAGCCCAGGGTTTGATAGGACTTCTAAGTATATTATTCCGTGTCTGGCCCAAACCACCGAGTCGGGGATCCCCGCTAGTTCTGGCATATAGCTGTTAAGCCACAAAGGGGTATGAGAATAAAATTTCCCAACATTCTGTTTTTTAAGGGACACTTCCCAAATCTTTTGGTGATGCAGTAACATCCCCGAGTTATGTCATAAGGCCTGCTTCTGTGTTTGTTTCCCGCGGAGGATAGCCTGAAGGGGCGTGTGCGCCGGGTGCCCGGGTTTATCGCAAACTAAAGACCTATAATGTTGGAATTCCGAGGTATTGAAGTGGTATATATGAGAGAGAGCTGTGAGGCCAAGTAATAATCATGGAGGTCTGGGAGGGAAACACCTCCCATATCCGTTGGATTCTTTAAAATGTGCCAAGCTAGCTTGTGTCTACCATTACCGCAAACGAATGAATTCAGAATAGCTTCCATTTGTTTGAAGATTTTTAAGGGAACGTATAGAGGGGCATGCCACACCATGTACAGGATTTTGGGCAAAATAATCATTTTAATAATATTCACGTGCCCCATCACCCCCAATGGTAGTCTAGCCCACGTCTGCATTTTGAGTTTGATCATATCAAAAAGCGCTGTCACATTCAGGGGAGTGTAGTCTGACAAACTCCTGGTAACCTCCACTCCTAGGTATCTAATTCTGGACACTCTGGAGAGTGGCAACGGAGGAGTCACCAAAGGGGGGGGGGAGACATCTATGGGGAGAATTTGGGACTTGTCCCAATTAATGCGCAGTCCCGAATAGTCACCCATTTGTTCAATAATTCGTAGCACAGTTTGCAGTGACGGTCCCTGGTCCGCTAGATATAAGATAGTGTCATCCGCGTAAAGGCCTATCTTATCAACTGTATTACCCCGACGCAAACTCTGAATATCCGGGTGTGCCCTGATGGCGATAGCCAGTGGTTCAGTGGCCAAGGCATATAGCAATGGGGAGAGGGGACAGCCCTGACGAGTGCCCCTCTCCAAAGGAAACTGCTCCGATAGCCATCCATTGACAAAGATTCTCGCCTTGGGAGTCTGATATAGGAGTTGCACCCATTTTATGAAATGCGGTCCGAAGCCATAGTTATGTAGACATTCCCATAGGTAGGGCCACCCAACTGGTTCCTGAGTTATTATGCCGCGCCAGAATATTTATGTACAGTCTCCTAATGTTCATAGCAGTGTTCTTCCCTGGCATGAACCCTGTTTGTTCTATGTGAATAAGCGACAGTATGGCATTGTTTAACCTAGTTGCTAATATTTTAGCTAAGATTTTAACCACTTCCACAAAACTTTGTAAATAAGTAAGTTTTCTCCTTCACCGATGAGGCGGCACTGACGGGCACCGATGAGGCGGCACTGACGGGCACCGATGAGGCGGCACTGACGGGCACCGATGAGGCGGCACTGACGGGCACCGATGAGGCGGCACTGACGGGCACCGATGAGGCGGCACTGACGGGCACCGATGAGGCGGCACTGATGGGCACCGATGAGGCGGCACGGATAGGCACAGATGAGGCGGCACGGGTGGGCACCGAGAGGCGGCACGGACGGGCACGGGTGGGCGGCACGGACAGGCACGGGCGGGCGGCACGGACAAGCACAGATAGGCGGCACTGATAGGTGCCATGGATGGGCACTGATAGGTGGCACTGTACTGTAATGTGTTACTAATGGATGCCAATCAGTGCCAAACAAAAATGCCTGCCAATCAGTGATGCCCATTGTGGGCACTGATTGGCATCCATTGTGGGCACTGGCATCCATTGTGGGCACAGAATGGCATCCCTGTGGTCTAGGGAGGCATACCTGGTGGTGGGCATCCCTGGTGATCCAGTGGCATCCTTGGTGGTCCAGTGTGGGCATCCTCGGGGGGGCTGCACTGATAATCGATCAGCACAAACCCCCCCTGTCAGAGGAGCAGCCGATCGGCTCTCCTCTACTCGCGTCTGACAGACGCGAGTGAGGAAAAGCCGATGACCGCCTTTTCCTGTTTACATCGTGATTAGCCGTGATTGGACACGGCTGATCACGTGGTAAAGAGTCTCCGTCGGAGACTCTTTACCTAGATCAGTGTTGCGGGATGTCAGACTGACACCCTGCAACAACGATCGCCGCGATGCGCGCCCCGTCTCAAAATCCTGAGGACGTCATATGACGTCCAGTCAGGATTTTGAAACCACTTTGCCGCCATCAATCCGCTATAGGGCGGGCGGCAAGTGGTTAATATCCACCTGCAGTAAGAAAATAGGCCGATAAGATTCAGGGTAGTGGGGGTCCTTACCAGGTTTGGGGAGTACTATAATTTGGGCTTCCTGCATAGATTCAGGGAGTACGTTTGTGTTAAAGATCGATTTGATACAGGGCCTTTAGCTTGGGACAAAGTATATCAGAGTAGGTAGCATACAATTCCAAAGGGAGACCATCCAGTCCTGGTGCTTTAGATTTGGCCAATTGAGCAATCGCCTCAGTAATATCATTTGCCGTAATCGGCAATTCTAATAGTTTAACCTGCTCTTGGTTAAGCCGAGGAAACTGAATGGTGGCCAAATAGGACTGCAGTTCCCCATGTGTGTATGTACCTTGAGATTTATAGAGGGTACTATAGAATTGTTGAAATTTAGCTGCAACTTGGTTCGGGTCAGTAATACTATGTCCATCAGGGTCACTAAGCGAAACCACAACTGGAGGCCTATTGTCCAGATGAGTCTGATAAGCCAACAGTCTCCCCGCTCTCTCCCCCTGCTCATAAAATCTCTGCCTGCAGAAAAAACCCGCTATTTAGCTTTCTCTGTGTGCAGTTGCGTAACCATACGGGACTGCAGTTTGACTCTGAGATTTTCAGGGGTCGGACTGGCTGCATATGCGGCTTCTAAGTCTCTAAGTTTATCAGAGGTTAACTGGACTATGGCCGTAGAATCACGTTTACGCCTATTTATTCTGGTGGATAACGGCCTGCGGGCAAGCCCCTTAAATTCATCCCAGTGTGAGTTGAGGGTAAAGGGCCCCCGTAGTCTATCAAACAAGAAGAGCAATTATCTTGAATCGTGGTCCGTGAGGACCGACAACCAATGGGGGTTAAGTCTCCACATTCGTGCTGGGGAGGCAACTCAAAGGGACACCGTCAGCCAGCATGGGGAGTGGTCCGACAGGATCCGGGGGGCAAACCCTGAACCCGTGACCCTAGGCAGCAGGGCCCTGGAAACAAGAATAAAATCGATCCTGGACATGGTGTTGTGGCTTGTTGAGTGGCATGTATACGCTCTGGTCATGGGGTTATTATGTCTCCAGACATCAATAAGGGAAAACTCCGTCAGTGTACGACATAGTCTAGTGTGTAATGGCTCGCCCGGTCCAGGGTCAGCTTGTACTGGGCGATCTAGTGTCGGGGTCATTATATTGTTGAAGTCCCCCATCCACACCACTGGCAGCGAATGGTACTGTGCCATGTAAGCAAGGCCCTCCGTCACCACATCTGACCTGTAAGGAGGGGGAATTTAGCTAGCTAAAATCAGTATAGGGGCACCCCCCACAGTGGCATGCATAAAGAGGTATCTGCCCTGCTGATCTGACTCCACAGACACTAGTTCAAAAGGAGTAGATTTTGCAACCAGCACTGTGACCCCCCTAGACATGTTGGTATGAGTGCTATGGTATGCCCACCCCACCCAGGGGCATTTCAAGGCTGCCTGTAAATGACCCGTGACATGCGTTTCCACCAAGGCGATGATATCTGCCTTCTGACCCTTGATATAGTTCAATACAGCCGTACGTTTAATTTTATCCCGCATTCCCTGCACATTCCATAGTAGGAATTGTACATCTGCCATACTGTTTAGAGGTATAACATGTGTGCACGGATCTGCAGGGTATCATCACTATCAATGTAGGGTCTCAGGGTCATCGTGCAAGTGACTATACATTTCCCCAGCAGTACTCGTGTTGGACTGTGTTTACCAGTCAGATAACTACACATACATGACGCATAAATGGTAAGTGCTCGTTTAAAATGATTCCAAGTAATTAACAAGTGCACAACAGTGCTAACATTCCCAATGCTCTGATCAAAGGATCTGGCATTTTCCTTTCCTCCCAGCTTCCCACCTCCCCAACCTGGTGGAAGCATACAGTCCCTTGCAACCTTCATATGAATTAGCTTCCAGCCATCAACATTAGCTGGAGGTACAAATATTGAGCAGAAAGGTACAAAATAATGAGAAAAAAAATAGGGGTTGCAAACATAACGGGGGCGATTATTCACTGTGTAGCGCAAGATTAGGGCACTAGGCATGTCCTACGCGTCTCTTTCCGAGGGAGACTCGTGCTGCAAGGATACATAGTTGTCTTTGTGTACGAAAGTTCTTGGGGCCTTAGCCCTATGGTATCTCCATGAAAGTGCTGAGGGGGCAGTTAGAATCATAGGGTGTTAGTCTTTGTTGTCCAAGCAGCTCCCGGCCAAGGGCCGAGTGTTCAGGAGTATCAGCAAGCTGAGGCTTTTCTTCCCCAGGGGAGCTTGAGGGTCGAGCTCTCTACCCCAAACAAGAGGGGCCTCCAAACACAACATGTAATGTGGGGGTCAGAAAAATGGGGGGGGGGAAGAGGCACATGGGGGGAGCTTGTGTGCAAAGAAACAAAACATGGTGAGATAAAACTACCCCCCCCCCCCCCACAGCGGAGGGGACACTTAGAAAAAAAAAGGGAGTAGGGCCCGCCATTATCTGGGAATGGCTACAGTACTCGCAATACCAGGCCGTGTAGCCGTTTATCCAGCTGGGCGTTCTCGGTGATCCAGCCATTGTGTTGCCTCCCTCGGGTCCTCAAAAAAATAGGATTTTTATAACAGCTTACCTGTAAAATCCTTTTCTTGGAGTACATCACGGGACACAGAGCGACATAGTCATTACTAATGGGTTATATAGATACCGTCAGGTGCTGGCACTGGCAACTTCCAAAACCGGAAGTACCCTCCCCTATATAAGCCCCTCCCATCCGGGAGCACCTCAGTTTTGTAGCAAAGCAATAAGTGTCCCTAAAGAGGGGCGGGAGCTCTGTGTCCCGTGATGTACTCCAAGAAAAGGATTTTACAGGTAAGCTGTTATAAAAATCCTATTTTCTTTCTCGTACATCACGGGACACAGAGCGACATAGTCATTACTAATGGGATGTCCTAAAGCAATGCCAAATGAGGGGGGGGATACACCATATATAAGCTGAGCGCTATCAGACATGAGGATCTTTTGCGGCCTGCAACACACTGCGCCCAAAGGCGACATCCTCCTGACTTCTAACGTCCACCTGGTAGGACCTAGTAAACGTGTGTACCGAAGACCATGTTGCGGCCTTACAGATTTGAGCCAGGGAGGCCTGGTGATGCACTGCCCATGAAGTTCCAACTGCTCTCGTGGAGTGCGCTCTAACTTTGAACGGAGGTGGTCTCCTTCTCAAGCCATAAGCTTGCATAATGACCTGTCGAATCCACTTGGCTAAAGTAGACTTTGACGCTGCCTGACCCTTTCTGGGGCCTTCCGGCAGAATAAACAAAGTATCCGTTCTGCGAATCTGAGCAGTGGCTTTTAGATAAGCTTTAACTGCTCTTACTACATCCAAAGAATGCAATAACTTTTCCTCTACCGAAGTAGGTTTGGGGAAAAAAGAAGGAAGAACCACATCTTGGTTCAAATGAAACCTCGATACCACCTTAGGAAGAAAGGCTGGATGAGGACGTAACACTACTCTGTCCTTATGGATAACCAGATATGGCTCCTTACAGGACATAGCTGCTAATTCCGATACTCTTTTAGCCGAACAAATGGCTACTAGAAAAATCAATTTCCTGGTGAGAAGCACCAAGGAAATATGCTGTAATGGTTCAAATGGTTGTTTCTGTAGAACCGACAGAACCAAGTTTAGATCCCATGGACATATGGGAATATTAACCGGAGGACTAATACGCATCACTCCTTGTATAAAGGCTTTGACTAGTGAATGCGAAGCCAAGGGCCTTTGAAAAAATATTGACAAGGCCGAAATCTGACCCTTGATAGTACTCAAGGCAAGCTTCCTATCTACAGCCCACTGTAGGAAGTCCAGAATCCTACCTATTACGTACTTATGTGGATGCCATTTCTTGGCCTCACACCACGCAATGTACGCCTTCCAGATTCTATAGTAGATCTGCCTGGATACCGGCTTCCTGGCATTGATCATGGTAGATACCACAGCATTAGAGAGCCCTCTCTTTTTTAGAATGTGGGCTTCAATAGCCAGGCCGTCAAACCTAGGGCTGGTAAGGAAGGGTGGTATATCGGTCCTTGCGAAAGCCGGACGACGTGGGAGAGTCCAAGGACTCCCCACTGAAATTTTACAATCTCCGCGTACCACGCTCTTCGGGGCCACGCTGGAGCCACCGGAATCACTGGTTTCTTTTCTACCCTGATTCTGCGGAGTAATCGAGGTAACCATTGGCGGTGTGAATGCATATATCAGCTTGAACTGATCCCAAGGGAACACTAGGGCATCCGAGCCGCAAGCTAGGGGATCCCTTGTCCGAGAGACAAACCTGTCCCCCTTTGCGTTGAATCTGGATGCTAGAAGATCTACATCCGATGTTCCCCACCGCTGACATATTGTCCAGAAAACCTCGGGGTGAAGGGACCCTTCCTCTGGGCCTAATTGCTGGCGACTTAGAAAGTCCGCCTTCCAATTCTCCACTCCTGGAATGAATACCGCAGATATGGCTGGGACATATTTTTCTGCCCATTTCAGGATGTAATTTACTTCCCTCTGGGCTGCACGACTCCTGGTGCCCCCCTGATGATTGATATATGCCACTGCTGTGGCATTGTCTGATTGAATTCTGACAGGGGACCCTTGGAGTTTGGATGTCCATGCTACTAGGGCATACCGGGCTGCTCGTATCTCTAAGAGATTGATGGGCAGGGCCTTTTCTGCATCCGACCATCTGCCCTGGAGAGACTATTGCTCCAGTACTGCTCCCCAGCCTATAAGGCTGGCATCTGTAGTGACCACCTTCCAAGAAATCGGACTGAAGGATTTCCTTTTTTCCAGATTCTGGGGAACCAACCACCAACGGAGGCTCTTGCGAACGGAAGGGGACAAGGACATTGTAAGTCTAGGGCCTGAACTTTTTTGTTCCAGGCTGACAGTATGGCCCCTTGCAAATTCCTTGAATGGAATTGACCGTAGGGTACTGCTTCGAATGATGCCACCATTTTTCCCAGCAGCCTCATATACAGGCGTATGGACGGCTGTCTTTTTTGTACCCACTAAGTGGATCAAATCTTTCAAAGACAACACCTTTCCTCGAGGCAAGAATATTTTTCTCTGGCCTGAATCCAACCTTAGCCCCAAGTATTCCAGACTTTTGACTGGTTTTTAGGCTGACTTGTCTCGGTTGATAATCCAACCGTGAGATTCCAGATACTTGATCGTCTTGTGAACGACCACGTCTAGTTTTTTCACTGAGTGGTCTATCAGCAACAAGTCATCCAGATATGCCATTATCATTACACCTTGTGTTCTTAGATTGGCCAATAAAGGGCCAGAATTTTTGTAAACACTCGTGGTGCTGTGGCCAAACCGAAGAGTAAGGCTCTGAACTGAAAATGGCGCCCTTCTACTGCAAAGCGTAGAAATTTTTGGTGGACTGGAAAGATGGGAATGTGCAAATAAGCATCTTTGATGTCGATCGTGGCTAACCAATCCTCCCCTTGTAGGGCAGTGGCCACCGATCGGATCGACTCCATCGGAAAGTCCTGATATACAGGAATTTGTATAGCCCTTTTAGAATTAATATGGGCCTCCCGTCCGCGTTTGCTTCGGGACTGTAAAGAGGTTTGAGTAAAACCCGAACCCTCATTCTTCCAGGGGAACCTCCATAATTACTCCTTGGAGCAATAGTTGTTCTAGTGCCAACAGGAGGAACTCTCTCTTCCGGGGATCCCTTGGCACGTTTGACCTCAAAAATGGGAAGGAGGAGAGTCTTTTAACTCCAAACTGTATCCCAAACCTACTGCGGAGAGCACCTATCTGTCTTGATCGTGTCCCGCCAGGTCTCTTGCGAACAACTGGAGTCCTCCCCCCACCCGACTGAGTGGGGGCTTCAATGAATTTAACTTTGGGGGAGGTTTTGTACCTCCCCTGACCCAGGGTTTCTCATTACCCTGCTACTGTCCCTGTTTTTTACCCCCGGGATTTGACCGAGGAGGCCGTCGGAACTGTTACACAGCCGATGCCCCAGGGACTGGAGAAGCAGGCCTCTTAAAGAGGGACCTCTAACTCTGCTTTTAACCGGCAAGAGCGTATTTTTACCGCTGGAAATTTTCTGGATATATTTGTCCAGGTTTTCCCTGAATAAGCGTTCACCATGAAATGGGACGCTAACCAGCCATTCTTTACAGGGAGCTTCAGCAGACCAGTTTTTGAGCCATAGGAGCCTACGCATATGTACTATAGACAGCGTAAGGCGGGAGGCCTGATGGACTGAATCCTCTATGGCGTCAACCGCAAAGCCTAAGGCTCTAGGTAGATCAGCTAGGGCAAAGCCTGCTGATCTGTCAAGTCCCTCAAGACCTGTTTCAACTGATCCTTCACTGCTTAGCAGACCCCAATAGCTGCTACTGCTGGTTGTATCACCAAGCAGATTTTCATAAGGACTCCAATCTTTTATCTATTGGGTTCTTGAACATTTGGACATTATCCACTGGACATGTCAGTGATTTATACATACAAGAGATGGCTGCGTCCACTGTAGGGACCTTCCATTTTTTTTTTTTTTTTTTGATGAACTTATCCTCCATGGGATAGACCACCGGAAATCTCTTGGGGGAATAAATATTTTCTCAGGACGTTCCCAATCCTGGTAAATGAGCCCTTTCAGTAAAGGGTGAAGTGGAAAAGAACAAACAGTCTGGGGGCTTCTAGCGACCCCAACGAGGATACAGTAGTGGTTGATGGTTCCGCAAGGTGCATTTTTAAATGCTGATCGGACCATGTTAGTCAGAGACTGAACCCATAATCTTTCAGCTTAAGATGCTGAGAAAAGGTTCCCCCACTGTTGATTCCTCTATAACAGAATCAACCTCATCCTGATCCCCTTCAGGCAGGTCGATCCCTGTATGGGACTGTTGCTCTGCTAACAGGCACTCTGAAGGAGGAGACGGAGATCGGGCGTGCTTTCCCTGACAGGGAGGCAGCGATAAATGTTGACAATCTCTCTCTAATCCTCCCAGAGCTGAGGACCGAGCCCGATGAGACCCCCTTCGCTTCCTGGAAGATTCAGTTCCGGAGCTTCTGGACGGCATATTCCTAAGCCTAAAGCCGAGGTATTCCAGCCGTAATACACCACTTTTACTGAGAATAGTCTAGCACAATTGCTGCTATATCACAGTTGGTGTCTACTAATGTGCCTTTCTAGGGGATGCCTGTATCAACCGCTTGCTGTATGCCTTTAAATGTTGCCAGCTCTGTCTCTGTACTTCATAGCCAGCTCACTACAATATTGTGGTTTTTTTAAACTGCTGGGACGCCCGCACATGCGCAGAAGCGCTGCGGCGCGCACAGAGCGTCATCCCCAGGCTCCGCCCCCTTTCCCGGCTCACCTCTATATATAGAGGCGCGTGCACGTGCGCCTTCGGCGCTAATTTCAAATATGGTAACAAGGGACAGGAGCCAGGGCCCCTCTTTGCCGCAGGCCGGGGGATGGACGAGCACTGCAACATGGCAGAGGAAGCAGTTTCCTATAAGAGAACTCACCATCTGCCTGGACTTTGCTCTGCTGAGAAGAAGCTAGTCCACATGACAAGAAAACATTCCACAGCGGCCTCTAGTGGACAAACACAGGTACCGCAGTCTAATATATTAAATATATTAAATATATATAAAAAAAAATTTATTTATTTATTTATTTTTTTTTTTTTTTTTTTTCTTGACCACCATTAAAAATTATTACATTTTTTTAGTAGTTACAGGCATGCACAGAATTTTGCGGGAATACCATTAGGTAACAGACAGAAAGACAAATTAGGCTTGGGGGTCCCCCAATAGAACCAAGTTCCTGGGGGCCCCCACTTACCTGTTCCTCGCCGCAGGACTTTGTTTGGTCCACAAAAGCCCAAACTTCACCTATCACGGCAGGCATTGTAATCAAACCTTCAGGGACCGGGTTCCCAAGGATTCCACTCCCCTGGACCTGTATAGCACCCTGCACAGAAAACATCTTGGTCGTGGGTATGACCAGAGCTCTGGATCCCAGGGTCCAGCTCTCCTAAGAGAAGCATTACAGGCAAAACCTTGCTCTTCTCTGCAAGGCCCGGGTACCGACCGTTTAGCTATGAAGCTTTTTTGGTCGGATCCGGAATAGCTTACTGAGGCCCAAAAGAACCTGTACGCAAGCTCAGTGAAAAACACATGTTTCTTCTTGGCCAACACCTTAGACACTGGCAAAAAACTGAGGTGCTCCCGGATGGGAGGGGCTTATATAGGGGAGGGTACTTCCGGTTTTGGAAGTTGCCAGTGCCAGCACCTGACGGTATCTATATAACCCATTAGTAATGACTATGTCGCTCTGTGTCCCGTGATGTACGAGAAAGAAATAGGGCTCTGCCCATCCACCTCCACTCTCAATCTGGCCGGGAACAACATGGCATATTTAAGGTGTACCACCCTGAGCCTCCTCTTAACATCCTGGAACTGTGCACGCTTTCTTTGGACTTCATTAGAGAAGTCAGGGAGCACTGCGACATGGCCGTTTCCCAGGGCGATGTTGCCTTTCTCTCTAGACAGCCAAAGGATTTTATCTCTAACTCTGAAATTAAGAAACTTGGCGATAAAGGTCCTGGGGGGGCTCCCGCAGGTGGAGGTTTAGCTGGGATGCGGTGCGCCCTTTCCACTGCGAACATAACAGAAAAGGCCTCTCTTCCAAAATGTTGGATCAGGAGGGATTCCAAGTATTCAGCAGGGTTGGTACCTTCAGCCTTTTCAGGTAGACGGATGAACCGGAGATTGCAGCGTCTCAAACGATTCTCCATGTTATTCTGATGAGCGTGTAGCTGGCGGATCTGGCGTTGCAGGTCCTCCGTGGCGTGGCTCAGGGGGTGTAGGATGTCCTCTGCTGCTCCGATGCGTGTTTCGGCCTCTGTGACTCTGTCTTTTACCTTAGGTCCTGGCGTAAGAGGGAGATGTCAACCTTTACCTCATCTATTTTGGCTGTGAGTGTCCCCTGCAGCGACTCGATGGCATCCAGGACCTTAGCTGTTTCCGCGCCCTGATGGACCGCCGCGGAGCACGCGCCGTTGCCTCCTTTGGCCTGCAGTTATTGATCCTGATGGCAGTATTTTACCAGCTTGTCCACCGCCTCAGAGGCCTTTTTCGGCGGAGACATGGTCCGGAGTGTGGACGACCAGGTCGTTGCCGAGTGCAGCACGATGTTCGCTGGTCCGGGAGTTAGGCCAAAGCCACGTACCGTCCCCCAACGCAGATGCAGGACTCGTAGGTGGCACCACAGTGCCCTCAAGCGGACCAGAGGCCGTTCCAGAAGGTGATGTGTCCCCGGACAGTCAGATAAGCCAGAGAAGCCCGCCCAGCCCACTGCCGGGTGAAGCAAGATGGCCTCCGCTCCTGGCAGTAGGCCGAATCCGCGGCCTGTCCTGAGGCAAAGGCAGGGTGGGAATGCACTTCTGCGGCGTCCCCAGACCGTCCGGCTGCTATTCCAGGAGGAGATTAGCTCTGGGTTGCCAGGGAGGCCAGGATAGTAAGCTGGAGGCTGCGCCGGGTGTACCAAGATGGCCGCCGCTCCGGGAACCAGGCCGAAGCCGCGGCGTTCCAGAGATCTGGCAGGCTCCAGGGGTATCAGAAGAGGCAGTACAGGTCCTCGGGTGCCTAGGATGGCAACTGATGGACAGGATACAGGCAGGATGGTTATAGAAGGAGTTTGGGCAAGCGGAGCTCTCTTTTTAGATGCGACCTATTCCATTGCTCGCCAGGCGACGCCCCCGGTGTTTATGCCTTTTTAGTGTTCTCTTTTTCTCCAGCAGAGATGTTCTACTAAAGATAATGTGTTTTTTTTTTTTTGGTGTTTTTTTTTTGTTTTTTTCTTCCGTACAACAGCTTATTTAGGTTGGTATGCTATGTTTCCTTATGACAGACAAGGGCTCCCTCTACACATACACACACAAACATATACACACACACACACACACACACACACACAGCAGATGTATAATGCAGTAGACATGTTTCTCGGATTTAACATCTTCATAATTTTTCACATAATATTGCTGTAAGAGCTTGTATGTCTCCGTGTTTAATCTCCCTCTTCCATCCCACAGTAACTATGATGCCTTAGATAAGCAGGCAATCTGGTCCTGGACCCTCAGCCAAAGCTGATTCTATGCAGATGAAGCTATGCAGTTCTGTTGCTGCATATCATTTTTCTATAGTGCCATACTGAAAGGTCCATCTCGACATCCCTTTTGGGTTTTGTCTGCACTAGAAGATGCAATTTTCCATTTTTGCCTATGTCAATGTGGCACTGCTGTGCAGTTCTGCCGATTAGCATTGTTCTTTATTAGAGCTTAGTATACCTAGATAGCTGAATTTGTGTCTCCTGAGCAATGTATTCCAGTTGAAAATATGAGTGTTTGCAAAGGAATATGACTGACAGGTTTCTCTCTCAGTAGTAAGCAAATAATAAACATCAAGGAATAAATGTTAAAATAAAAAATGCATGGGGTGGGGGGGTTGTTAAACTGACATTTCCTTAATTCCGTTGTGTATCAGCAGTCCCTGTTGCTTGCTTAGTCCATTATCTAGCTCATGGATATGCAATTAGCGGACCTCCAGCTGTTGCAAAACTACAAGTCCCATCATGCCTCTGGGTGTCATGCTTGCTGCTGTCAGAGTCTCGCTATGCCTCATGGGACTTGTAGTTTGGCAACAGCTGGAGGTCCGCTAATTGCATATCCCTGATTTCTAGCTGATATAAAGTTTGAAATCTGACATTCCCACTGTATTGCATACAATACAGTACATGCCTTCTGAGTCACAGCGCTGAGTAATATCCTCTGTCATGTGCATCCATTTCTTGGTACATGTGCCTGTCTTTTGTCAAATATATTTTCAAAAGGATCTACTGTTTTAGTCTCCATAGTTAGGAAACGTGCTCTTTCAGTTCAATGTGGCAGGCCCTCAGAGTTGAACCTAGTAAATTTCTTTGCATTTACTGTTTAATGCCTAATGTTTACAGCTTCTGTTCAGACTTTTGTATATACAAGTGGTTGTGAACCCTGACATATACCCACTGAAGTGACTGGCCTCAGGTGATACACAGAGATAAAATCCTCCTACGGTGAGGGGAAAAAAAGTATTTGATGCCCTGCGGATTTTGTACGTTTGCCCACTGACAAAGAAATGATCAGTCTATAATTTTTAATGGTAGGTTTATTTTAACAGTGAGAGGCAGAATGACAACGACCCAAAACACACGGCCAAGACAACAAAGGAGTGTCTCAAAAAGAAGCACACTAAGGATCGGGAGTGGACTAGCCAGTCTCCAGACCTTAATCCCATAGAAAATATGTGGAGGGGGAACTGAAGGTTCAAGTTGCCAAATGTCAGCCTCGAAACCCTAATGACTTGGAGAGGATCTGCAAAGAGGAGTGGGACAAAATTTCTCCTGAGATGTGTGCATACCTGGTGGCCAACTACAAGAAACATCTGACCTCTGTAATTGCCATCAAGGGTTTTTTCCACCAAATACAAAGTCATGTTTTGCAAAGGGGTTTTGTTCTCCCTCTCACCGTTAAAATAAACCTACCATTAAAATTATAGACTGATAATTTTTTTGTCAGTGGGCAAATGTACAAAATCAGCAGGGAATCAAATACTTTTTCCCTCACTGTACATACGTTGTACCTGTTTATCTGTAGCCATCTCTTCTCTTCCAAAACACACATTTCTTTTACCGTCCATGGACTGATACAGCATCTTCAATCTTGACAAAGTGGGTTATGTTCCTGCTCATAGGAGAATACTAGGTAGAATGTTAGATGTTTTAACATACATTCCATTACCAGAGCTGATCAGCCCCGCCCAGGGGGCGGTCCCTCCGGACATAACCCTCCTACCTGCAGCCAGTAGCCTCAGTTTTTTTTCTGCCTAGCAGAGGAGAGGATGTGGCTCTCTTCGGAGCCAGTCTCTTGAAGAAATATTTTTATTACTTTTGAATTGTATTATTTTATTTTTGAGAATTCTTCTGTTTTTTCTTGCGCCGCTGGGCGCCATGTTTTACTATGTTTTTTCTTTTATATTGAAAATTGCATTGGCAACCATCTTGCCATGGCCACGCTGTGGCGCACTTATTGCGGCGGCCATTTTCTTGAAGTCGCGCACTTTTTTTGTGCTAGTTGGCCTCTATCGCTGCCTAAGAACGGCGCAATTCTCCTCAGTCACTAAACTGTTCACTCGCGCTGAGAGTGGAACACAGGCAGCAGAACCGAGCGGTCCTAGCCGGGTTGGTGAGTCCCCTGGGTAACCCCCCACAGTCAGTGCAGCCGGAGGGTGGACTTTTTTTCTCACATTTTGACAGTCTTAGAGGGTGCTGTGGTATCATGGAGTCGGTGTCACCTGCTTCCCCATTAATCTCCGAGGCAACTGGCAGTGCTTCTGCACCTGCGGTCCCTATGGACCAGTTGTCGGCAGTCCTGGAATCATTTGTTGCCAGGATGGAAGCGGCGTGCAAGCGCAAGGGAGCTTTAAAGCGCCCTCTCCCCACACCATCTCCAGGGGAGTGATCTGATTCTGATATGGGCATTGCTGCGGCACAGGACCCTAGCTCTGAATTTTTGGATATTTTTGACCAGGACATTCCTTGTGAGGAAGACTCCTTATCTGGGTCAGTACATGACAGGAAGCTTGTTAGTGAACTCATTGATGATGTGAGGGACACTCTCAAGCTGGAGGCTGCGGCTGAAGAACCTCTGGTGGAGGCAGTCTCCTTTGGTTCATTTAAAGTTAATCCTTCTAAAAAGGTTTTTCCCTATACACCTTTCTTTGACAAATTCATAGACCAGGTTTGGGACAAACCGCAGAAGTCCTTTGCGGTCTCGCAGCGTCTGGCGGTTAGGTACCTCTTTGAGGAGAGCCTGATTAAAAAATGGGCCTCTCCTCCGGTGGTCAACCCCCCGGACACCGGATTGAATAAAGCCACAACTCTCCCGGTTGAGGGTACCCCTGCCTTTAAGGACCGTACTGATAGGAGGTCGGAAGTGGTGAGCAGAGCCATGTTCACCATGCTGGGATCCGCGCTACGTCCTCTTGTGTCGACGACCCTGGTGTCTCAGACACTCACGGAATGGGCGAAGATTCTGCACCAGACTCTGCAGGAGCATAATTTTCCTCCGGATTGCATTGCACTGGCCGACCAAATGGTACAGGGCCTGGTGTATGTGTGCGATGCCACTATGGGCTTTGCCCCCCTAATCTCTAGGGCCTCAGTGTCTGCGGTGGTTTTGCGTCGCCTGATCTGGTTAAAATGCTGGTCTGCTGTCCTGGCCTCTAAGAAGCTCCTGACGAATTTGTCTTTCAAGGGCAGAAGGCTATTTGGTGCTTCCCTGGATGACATTATTAAAAATGTCATGGGGGGGTAAGAGCACCCTTATTCCTCAGCCTACTAAGGCAAAGGAGCCGCGCCGTAAGCCGGGTCCTTCCTTTCCCACTCAGAAGAGGTTTTTTTCGTCAGTCAGATCCCACGGGAAAATTCTCCCGGACTGACAAGGGTGCGGCTGGAGGACAGAAGCGTCCCTGGGTGCGTAAGCCGGCAAGCAAGCCCGCCACCGCATGAAGTCTTGCCCCCGCCCGACTCTGGGGTGGGGGGATGGCTTTGCAGGTTCACGGATCGGTGGACCTCCCGGATCTCTGACCGGTAGGTATGCGAGGTGGTCACCTCGGGGTACAGAATAGAGTTCCTTTCCTGGCCACCAGACATATTCTTTCCCTCAAATCTCTCTCTCCTTCCGACGCGTCGGGCTGCCCTATAAGGGGCCGTGCAGGACTTGCTGAGGTGCGGAGTAATTGTGCCGGTACCGGCAAAGGAGAGGTTTCAGGGTTTTTATTCTAATCGGTTTGTGGTCCCAAAGAAGGACGGAGTCCGTCCAATTCTGGACCTCAAGGCCCCTAAATGCCTTTGTGAAGGTTCGGAAATTCCGCATGGAATCCATTCGCTCGGTGATTGCTGCGCTCCACCCGGGGGATTTTCTGGCATCCTTGGACATCAAGGACGCCTACTTGCATGTCCCAATCTGCGCTGGTCACCAGAAGTTTCTGCGCTTCGTGATAGCCGAAGACCACTATCAGTTTGTGGCTCTTCCCTTCGGTTTGGCGCCAGCCCTGCGGGTTTTCACCAAGGTGCTTGCCCCGATTCTAGCTTTGCTGAGACAGCGAGGCATTGCTATTGTGGGCTATCTAGACGATCTTCTTCTGAGAGCAGACTCTGGCTCAGAATTAGAGGAAAATGTGGTGATAGCCAGTCAGGCCCTCCGAGAACTCGGCTGGCTGCCGAACATTCAGAAGTCGGTCCTGGTTCCGACTCAGCGTCTGGAGTACCTAAGATTGATCCTGGACTCCTCGGAGGCGAGGGTATTTCTACCCTTAGAAAAATTACAGACTCTTCAATCTGCGGTACGGGTAGTGACGTCCCGCAAATGGTCGTCACTCCGTTTTTGCATGAGGGTCCTGGGACTCATGGTGGCTTCCTTCGAGGCGGTGCTGTATGCCCAATTCCCCACTCGAGTCTTACAAAAGGAGATCCTATCTTGCTGGAACAAGTCTCCACTTTGTCAAGATTGAAGATGCTGTGTCCGTCCATGGATGGTAAGAGAAAATAGGATTTTTTTTGTACTCACCGTAAAATCCTTTTCTCTGACATCCATGGACTGACACAGCACCCACCCCTCCTTTTTTGTGTTTGTACTGCTTTAATACGAACTGAGGCTGCTGGCTGCAGGTAGGAGGGTTATGTCCGGAGGGACCGCCCCCTGGGTGGGGCTGTTCAGCTCTGGTAATGGAATGTATGTTTAAATATCTAACATTCTGCCTAGTCTTCGCCTATGAGCAGGAACATAACCCACTTGGTCAAGATTGAAGATGCTGTGTCAGTCCATGGACGTCAGAGAAAATGATTTTACGGTGAGTACAAAAAAATCCTATTTTTACACCGCATCTCTCATCTCTGAAAAGCAGGGGGCAGGGCTCCTAAGTCTCACACTGATACATCCAAACAGTATCCTAGCTGTGTTTGGAGGAGGATGCTGTTTGGACGTCCTGTAAGCTGGCCGGCACTCAAACCAAGATCGCCTGCCTGGTGAACCATATCCTTCTAGAGTCTTCAAGACCCTCCATATTTGCCATCTTTAATATTGGACCGTTTTCCTGACTGTGCTCACAAGTGACTCCATTTTACTCTTGCGTTCCACAGCTCTAGCGATTGCTAGGGGATCCTTTGCAGTGCAACACCTGGGTGTGCTTCTGGCAGACTAGCGGTGGGCGTATAGTGGGGTGCTAACATCAGCACAATCTTTTTGGCCCCTGTCTTTTGGTTTTAGAAACCTAGTGGCATACATATATGATGTAATTTCTGCAACTTGAAAAATTATTTATTATCGTGTCCGACACCTATGAAGAATTCTCAAAACGCATTAGCTGTTATTTCTTTTCCTATGGTCTGCCTGTAATTTTACATGTACATTTGTATGATAATTTCTGTATGTCCTATAAAGTTCTTTTGGTGATGTGCAGTGTTGTTTTTGCGCCAAACCTATCTTTTGGAATTATGGCCAAAAAGTTCAACCTTTGTTTCATCCGACCATAACACATTTTGCCACATGCTTTTGGGAGACTTCAGATGTGTTTTTGTAAAATTTAGCCAGGCATGGATGTTTTTCTTCATAAGAAAAGCCTTCCATCTTGCCACTCTACCCCATAGCCCAGACATATGAAGAATACGGGAGATTGTTGTCACATGTACTACACAGCCAGTACTTGCTAGATATTCCTGCAACTCCTTTAATGTTGCTGTAGGCCTCTTGGCAGCCTCCCTGACCAGTTTTCTACTTAGTCTTTTCATAAATTTTGGAGGGACGTCCAGTTCTTGGTAATGTCACTGTTGTGCCATATTTTCTCCACTTGATGACTGTGTTCCATGAAATATCTAATGCCTTGGAAATTCTTTTGCACCCTTCTCCTGACTGATACCTTTTACCAAAGAGATCCCTCTGATACTTTGGAAGCTCTCTGCGGACAATGCATTCTGCTGTAGGATGCGACTAAGAAAATTTTAGGAAAGACCTACTAGAACAGCTGAACTTTATTTGGGATTAATCAGGAGCACTTTATATGATGGCAGGTGTGTACTGACTCCTATTTAACATGAGTTTGAATGTGATTGCCTAATTCTGAACACCGCTACATCCCCAGTTATAAGAAACCACATTATTAAATTTTTTTATTTTAACTTCCCCCCTCCCCCGGCCTACAAGATTTCAGTTTGTTTTTCAATTGAGTTGTAGAGTTTATAGGTCACATTAAAGGTGGAAAAAAAATCAGACAGGACCTTACACTACATAGAAGATGGCAAATATAATGGAGATTGTACAGTGTATGGCCACCTTAAAGGAATAAGTAAGAAAGTGTGTGGAAATAAAATTAAAAAAAAGATGATATAGTAATGCAGGAGGGTGTGGCTTAGAGTGGTAAACACACCCTTTTCTGTGATGCAGTGCATTATGGTATATGAAGTTTCGTGGATGGTCACATGATGCTACAGGAAGTGATGGGCTCAAAGCATTTTTTTTTTTTTTTGAACCAAGAAGGTGCAGGTTCAAAGCTGCAATGAACTAGATAAATGAAAAATTAGCATATTAGGATGGCTTGGGCAGACATTAGAAAGGGCTTATATTTATTATGAAAAGTAAAATTCTGCCTGAAAAAGTGAACTTGGCCTTTATGCTGTTTTTGACATATATGGCAACTCCACCTCCCCTCTTCCCTATTCTGTCCTTCCTGTATAGTGTTTACCCTGGGTATAATTATTGTGATAGACTCACCCGGGTCAGAGGCTTTTGGAGGGGACTGAATACTAGCCTATTGCCTACGGACTATGGGCCATGGCTTTTAAGGGAACACTACTCTTTGTAAGGTGCGTGCCTGGGAACTAGGGATGTCCCGATACCGATACTAGTATCGGTATCGGTACCGATACCAGGCATTTCCCCGAGTACTTGTACTCGGGGAAAATGCTCCGATGCTTCAGCCGATACTTGGGCAGTCAGTGATGATCGGTGCGGCGGGGGGAGTTACAAGCACTGATCACCGCTGTATAGATTTCAATACAGCCCGACAGCTTCTCCCGACCCACCCCCCCCTTCTTTTCAGCTGTTTTAGTGAAATCTATACAGCGGTGATCGGTGCTTGTAACTCCCTCCAAAGCCGCACCGATCACCGCTGACTGTCCCTGTATCCTCCTCCAGTTCCCCCATCCGTGCTGCTCTCCCCCTTCACGCTCCGTGTCCCCCCCCCTCCATGCTGCTGATGTCCTTCGTCTTTCTGCTCTCCCCCCCCCCCCCCCGCTCCGTGTCCCCCCTCCATGCTGCTGCTGTCCTCTGTTATTTTGCTCTCCCCCTCCGCGCTGCTGCTGTCCTCAGCTCTGTGCCACCCTCCATATCCTCCTCCGCTTCCCTCTGTCAGGATGGAGAGCGGAGGTAGGAGCCGCTAAACCCGGCTCCTACCTTTTCCGAATGTACAGAGTCAGTGACTGACTCTGTCCATTCATATAACTAAAACATCGTAACCTGTGTTTACGATGCTTCAGTTTATGAATGGAGAGGAGCCGTTGTCTCCTCTCCATTCATTTTCAGTGCAGCTGAGAAAGGGACTGGGGAATCTGTTCCCCTAGTCCCTTTCTCTGTCTCAAAGGGGAGATGTCAGAGGTCTGTTAAGACCCCTGATATCTCACCAAAGCCCCCCAACAGGGCTAGAAATAAAAAAATAAATTGCAATAAATAATAAAAAAATAAATTGTAAAAAATAAATACACTGAGATCATCCCCCACCCACTCCAACAAAGCATTGTAAAAAAACATGACAAAAAATTGTAAAAAAAATAAAATAAAAAAAAAAATTGTAAAAAAAAAAATAAAAAAAATACTGACACATAAAAAAAAGTATCGGTATTCGGTATCGGCGAGTACTTGAAAAAAAGTATTGGTACTTGTACTCGGTCTTAAAAAAGTGGTATCGGGACAACCCTACTGGGAACCCTAGGAGCGATGTTACTTTGGTTTCAATTTCATGTCTCCCCAAAACACAAAGACTCTGGGATCCATGGTAAGGGCCTATATGCCACATTTCCGGCAAGGACTGCTCCACACTGTGGGACTCGCAGATGCTGCTGTCATCAGCAAGCCACCTGTCTGGGGTTGTATGCGATAATGTGTTTATTGCAAGTAGGTCTAGTGTGCCTCCTAAGGGTCTTTTATCCATTGTTATTTGTGCTAATTAACTCCGCTATTGTCTACTAGCACACTACCCTTGTGGGCTGTGTGTTTATACTTTTAATAATGTGTCCTTTGTATTCACTGTTGTAGGGGCCGAATAAATCTAGGCACCTAATCTGGATTCCATTGACCTAGTTAATGATGTTTCTGGTTACAGTTGTATAGTTCGGGTAATATGATCAGGAGGGGGGATGTCATCCTGGTGTATATATTTTGTGTGAGATTTCAAATAAAGCAGTTCTTATTCTTGTTTACTCCAAAACTGGTGTGGCCTAGTTCTTGGGGTAACTATAGCTAGATTCACTAATCTTGTGTTAGAGTTTGGGAAGCAACATCTTGGCGGAGATACCCAGTCAGGGTGTCCGAATTCCGTCAGTTATTTGCCAGTCATTTGAATCCTTGAACCAGGTCTCTGTAATTGCAACAAGGTTCAGGTTGTACCTAGACATAAGATATGTCGGCTCACAAAGCTTAAACTACGCCTAAACTACGCGCTTTAAAGCGGAAGTCCTCACAAAAATGGAACCTCCGCTTTTCGGAACACTCTCCGCCCCCCCCCCTCCAGTGTCACATTTGGCACCTTTCAGGGGGGAGGGGGGTGCAGATACCTGTATAATACAGGTATTTGCACCCACTTCCAGGCACGCCCCTTCCCCCCCCATCCCCCCCCCCCCCCGCTGTCTTCTGGAAAACGCACAGGTCCCAGAAGACAGCAGTGGACAGTTAGGACGCGACTCGCGCATGCGCAGTAGGAAACCGGGAAGTGAAGCCGCAATGCTTCACTTCCTGATTCCCTCACTGAGGATGGCGGCGGGGGCAGTCGAGCGATTGATCGGCTTCGGCTGCCGTCATTGCGGGCACCCTGGACAGGTAAGTGTCCATTTATTAAAAGTCAGCAGCTGCAGTATTTGTAGCTGCTGGCTTTTAATATTTTTTTTTTTAGGCGGACCTCCGCTTTAATGCACAAGACGTGACACACACTGCCATCTACTGCTTTATTTTTAGCACCAGAAATTTTAACTGAAACAACTACCCCATCAGCCCAGTCTTTAGCAGCACAATCTCTCACATTTGTTTTGTTTTAACCTGCTGGGGATAGAAATGATCCTAAGCCAATTAAATCTCTGCCCCCATTTCTCAATTTAAATGCATGTCCAAAACACTCCTGAATCCCATACGAAGTAGCTCAATGCCCTTGTCTGAGGGATGCAGACCATTTCGTTTGTACAGCTCAATCTCAGACCACCTGATGGCATCATGACTAAGGGCTCTTTCACACGGGGCGGATCAGTCATGATCCGCCCCGTGAAGCTCCGCTTGCTCAGCGGGGATCTCTCCGCTGATCCCCGCTGAGCCGGCGAATGACTGAGCGGTCCCCGCACACTGTGCAGGGACCGCCCTGTCAAAGCGCCGCTCTCCCCTATGGGGAGATCGGATGAACACGGACAGTCTGTCCGTGTTCATCCGATCCGCTCCGCCGACGGAAGGAAAAATAGGGTTTTCCTCCGTCACACTTTGGCGGAGCGGATGTCAGCGGACATGTCACCGCTGACATCCGTGGCTCCATAGGGCTACATGGAGCGTCCGTCCAGGTCCGCCTAAAAAACTGACACTCTGTATAGACAGTTATTTATTACAAAATTTCAGGTAAAAAATGCATGCATGCACACTATCTGCATTTGTTGTTTTGGATTTATGGATTTATTTTGAATTTGGATTTTTTACCTGAAATTTTGGAATAAATAACTGTCTATACAGAGTGTGGCAGTCCAGGGTTTCTTTTTCTCCCATGCATCAGTGCAGAGCCAGCACCTGTGTGAGTGACCGGGCGGAAGCAGCTATTTGGTGAATTCTTAAGCTTTTGAGCGGTACGTTTTTCCTTTCCTCTAAAAAACTGACAGGCGGACCTGAACGGACCCTCCGTGTGAAAGGGGCCTAACACAACCAAAACCTTCAGCTTTGCACCAGTCCTTTACCCAAACATTGAACTCTGCTATGTAAAGTACTTTCCCTCATTGTACATTATGAACGAGTAAGACTTCTGAAAATGTAAGGATACACCCTAACTCGAAAAGATCCAGGCGCAAATTTTGAAAATCCTTCTGTACAGAACGCACAACATCCTGGGACAAAACATTTGTGCCAAGGTGAACAACATCAGCACAATTCCTGCATTATCTATCTTTTAAATAGTTTTTATGTTTTTATTAGTTTTGCCACTGTGCGTATGAAAAAGGAAATCTTCTTTTTTTTACCCTACTACAGTGTGAGAACTAATGCAACTTTATTATATCCTTTCAATCATGGAGGTAGTGTGAGTCCTTCCCAAGATACCAGACTGACTGCTGACATGGCACATGACCCACATTTTTATATTGTGCCAGCTTAATAGCACTTTTTTTTTATTTTTTTATTTTTTTCAAATATGAACAGATGTTTCAGAATTTTTTTTTCAATCCATTTCAATTAAAATGCAATGTTTTCTCATTGTTTACATTCCTTTTTTACAGTTTCCTTCTCTTATATATAGACTATTACAAAAAATGTTGTACCGACAATTTCAGCTGCTCTAATGTATGCTGATTGATGAATATTTTCTGTAGTGATTAAGATTTTCTTTCTAATTTGTGTTTACAAAACACAACCCACACAAAGAAGAAAATAAACCAAAATCCACTAATAAGCACGCAACGAGCGGTAGCGGGAGGGCAGTCGATACAAAGCACTTTCAAGATGTTGCCCACAGAGCCCTATCAAAATTCTACTTTCTGCTTACTTTGATTTGTTTTGTTTTTGTAAACTGGGCTATTTTGCACTAGCATTGATCTTTTGTTTTCATCAGTATCAGAACTGGGTTCTGTTTTTTAATACATGTAAATCAAGCCCAGGGCATGCCCACTGGAAGTTCCCATATGATGTATAGCAGGGATATGCAATTAGCGGACCTCCAGCTGTTTCAAAGCTACAAGTCCCATCATGCCTCTGCCTCTGGGTGTCATTCTTGTGGCTGTCAGAGTCTTGCTATGCCTCATGGGAATTGTAGTTCTGCAACAGCTGGTTGTCCGCTAATTGCATATCCCTGATGTATAGGATTTCCATTTAGTTGGATTAACAAATGGTAATTAATGGATATTGGCTGTCCCATTTATTATCTATTTTTATCAAATTTGTTCAGTTGTGTAAATATCGTAGATTAATGGCTAACCCATTGATGCCCAGGCCAAATTTTGCAATCAGCATGGTCTGTTAACTTGGCACTACCTCTGACCAATTTGCATACCTGAATAGTTTTTTCCTTTTTTTTTCTTTTTTGCTTTTTATATTTTATGAATATCATTCATGCTTTTACTAAGAATTAAAGTATTTAAAGTGATTGTAAAGACTAATTTCTTTCTTTAAAAATAACAAACCTGTTATACTTGCATACTCTGTTGCAGTGGATTTGCACAGGGCAGCCCAGATCCTACTTTTCTTGGGTCCCTCTTCTGTGCTCCTGGCCCCTCCCTCCTGTTCAGTCTCCCCCAAAGCAAGTAGCTTGCTGTGGGGGCACCCAAGCCGAGCTGCAGCTCCGTGTGTCCATTTAGACATGGAGCTGCAGTTTTGGCCCCACCCCCTCTCTCTCTCCTAAATGGCTAACTGACTTTGATTACAGTGGGAGCCAATGGCGCCACTGCTGTGTCTCAGCCAATCAGGAGGGAGAGTCCTGGACGACCTAGACACTCGTTAACAGAGATGGGACTCTGTTAAGTATGAAGGGGGCTGCTGCACACAGAAGGCTTTTTATCTTAATGTGTAGAATGCATGAAGATAAAAAAAACTGATTTAACTGCCCCTTTATATAGGTGGCCCTGCAGATTTTGCTGTAGGCCGAAGGCATTGGCAGTGTTAATTTTTAGGTTGAAGGCCAACTTTGGCAGTGCAGCCTTCAACCTTTATCTCAAAATCCTCACCACTCTGATTGGTCAGTGGTGATCAGAGGAACAAGGGCTATTAAAATGATAGCTAGGATTGGAAGCCACCAACTAGACAATATTGTTGAATGGTGGCTCTCAAAGGTAGGATGTTTATATATACATACTGTGAGGGGGTTAGCTCGGCAGCGGGTGTGTGTGACCCCCGGGATGGGCTCCCCAGACAAAAACAGGCCCAGCAAACGGAGGTTGTGGTTTTCAAAATCAAAAAGGTGCGGTTTATTTTCTATTTACAGTGACAAAACACAGCAAAGCAAAAGAAACATAAATAAAATAAATCCTGGTCAACTTGACCTCTGACTAAACATACAGGTTTCCTAACTAACAACTGGGATCAGCCTAGTGCTGTCCTAGTCCCTAAGTCCCTGGTTTTAAATGTCCAAGCAAATAGCCACACAGGCTTTGTCTCACCGCACAGGGGTTCACTCTCCCTAGACAGTCCACACAGGTCTGGTTCCAGGCATGAGCTAACATCTAATGAATCTGGGAGTTCTTATAGAGGCCTAAATGAGCTGACAAGCTTCAGCTGGCCTCATCAACTCCCTGTCTGTACGACGCCCCACACTCTCCCTAGAGGTATGAGTCATCCATGAGCCCACTAGCCTTATACAACTCTCCACCTAGTTGTATAAGTCGGCGTAAAGCCTGAATCTGGGCGAAATATATCTACCCCCCTGGATGCAACCAGGTGACTTTACCTTCCTGCTGTCACATACCCCCCCCTCTTGTTTTAACCTCGGGGTTGGAACACCAGCAATCAGGCATTCATGTACTCGAGACAAAGCATCCACATTCCCCATTTGAACGCCAGGGCGATGCTTTACTGTGAAGTTGAATTCCTGGAGGGCCAGGAACCACCTATTCACTCTTCTATTTGTTTCCTTGTTTTGAGCCATCCACTTTAACGGAGCGTGATCCGTAACCATGTCAAAGTGCCTACCTAGCAGGTAGTACCGAAGGGAATCTAGAGCCCACTTCACCGCTAAACACTCCTTTTCAACGGTGGCGTAATTTACCTCATGGGACTTCAACTTCCTGCTGAGGTAAATGACTGGGTGCTCTTCCCCGTTCCAGACCTGGGACAATACGGCTCCTAACCCCACATCTGACGCATCACTTTGTACGACAAAGTCTTTAGAGAAGTCGGGTGAGTACAACACTGGCTGGCTACATAAGGCTTGTTTCAAGAATTGGAATGCTGCCTCAGCCTCGGGGGTCCATTTAATCATGACCGACCCTTTCCCCTTCGTCAGGTTGGTTAGGGGCACAGTCTTAGAAGCAAAGTGGGGAATGAATCGCCGATAATACCCAGCGATTCCCAGAAAGGCTCGTACCTGCTTCTTGCTGTTGGGACGTGGCCAACTCTGGATGGCCTCGACTTTGTTGAGTTGGGGTTTTATTACTCCCCTCCCAATGGTGTACCCAAGATATTTGGCCTCCTCCTGCCCAATGGTACACTTCTTGGGGTTAGCCGTAAACCCCGCTTCCCGAACAGAGTCCAGGACTGCTTGCACTTTTGGCAGATGTGAGGCCCAATCTGTGCTATGGACAATTACGTCATCCAGGTAAGCCGCAGCATACTTCCGATGGGGCCTCAGCATCTGGTCCATTTTCCGCTGGAATGTGGCCGGCGCATTCTGTAACCCGAACGGCATTCTTTTATATTGGAACGCCCCGTCTGGGGTTACAAATGCGGTTTTCTCTTTGGCCGACTTGGCCAGGGGGATTTGCCAATACCCTTTTGTGAGGTCAAGAGTCGTCATGTATCGGGCTGTTCCCAGCCGGTCGATCAACTCATCTATACGTGGCATGGGGTAGGTGTCAAATTTTGTAACTTTGTTCAACTGACGAAAATCGTTACAAAATCGCCAGCTCCCATCCGGTTTAGGCACCAACACAATGGGACTAGACCAATCACTTTGGGACTCCTCTATCACCCCTAAGTTCAGCATTTTCTGTACTTCCTCCCGTATTGCCTCCCGTCGGGCCTCTGGGATCCGATAGGGTTTTAACTTCACCCTTTCACCGGGTGGGGTAATGATGTCATGCTCTACCCCAGATGTTTGTCCCGGCAGCTCAGAGAATACCTCCTTGTTGCGAAGCACAAACTCCTTAACCTCCTGTTGTTGGGGTTGTGACAAGGTGGCTGCTATTCCAACCTCAGGAATCACGCAACCAGTTTGAGCTGGTGACCAAGTGTCTGCGACTAGGGACTCTCTATCCCTCCAGGCTTTCAACAGATTAACGTGATAGATCTGTTCGGGCTTTCGCCTTCCTGGTTGTCTGACCTTGTAATTCACTTCGCTCACTTTTTCCATTATCTCATAGGGGCCTTGCCATTTGGCAAGGAATTTACTTTCAACCGTAGGGACAAGTACCAGTATCCTATCCCCCGGGGAAAAGGTACGGGTCTTGGCTCCGCGGTTGTACACTCTCTGCTGTGCTAACTGCGCTTGGGCCAAATGTTCCTTCACGATGGGCATTACCTGTGCAATTCGGTCTTGCATCAGGGCGACATGCTCAATCACACTCCTGTGGGGAGAACTCTCACTTTCCCAAGTTTCCTTGGCAATATCCAACAGCCCTCTTGGGTGTCTCCCATACAGTAACTCAAAGGGGGAGAATCCCGTAGAGGATTGGGGCACCTCCCTAATAGCAAACATCAGATAAGGAAGTAGACAGTCCCAATCCTTTCCATCTCTATCCACCACTTTCTTCAACATTTGTTTTAGGGTTTTGTTGAATCTTTCAACCAGCCCATCGGTTTGGGGGTGATACACAGATGTACGTAATTGCGTCACTTTGAACAATTTACACAGCTCCTTCATAACCCGGGACATAAAGGGTGTACCTTGGTCCGTAAGCAGTTCTTTACAAATACCCACCCGGCTAAACACAAGAGATAGCTCTTTGGCTATGGTTTTGGCCGAGGTATTTCGGAGAGGGATCGCTTCTGGATAACGGGTGGCATAGTCCATTATAACTAATATGTACTGGTGCCCCCTAGCGGACTTGATTATAGGCCCTACCAAATCCATGGCGATCCTCTCAAACGGGACCTCAATGATGGGTAGAGGGACCAGCGGGCTACGGAAATGTGGCATCGGGGCCGACCTCTGACACACAGGGCAGGAGGGACAATAATTTTCTATGTCCTTCATCACCCCCGGCCAATAGAATCTCTGTAATACCCTCTCTCGGGTTTTCTCTGTCCCCAGATGACCTCCAAGAATGTGCCCATGGGCCAACTCCAACACCAACTTCCTGTAAGGTTTGGGCACCACAAGCTGCTCAACGGTTTCTTCTGCCCTTTTTGCCACCCGATACAGTAGGTCCTTCTCTACGCTGAAGTATGGGTAAGTGCAGGTATTATCTGGGTTCACTAACTCGCCATCTATTTTCACTACGTTTTCCCGTGCCTTGATTAGGGCGGGGTCTTTCAACTGTTCTGTGGCAAAGTTTTCCCTGTGAACCTCAAGATCAGAAAACTCCACAGACGGTAGGTTTTCGTCTGAGGAGGTGGGCTCCTCTCCAGTTTCTTGAGTCTCCCCTGCCAATACTGATAAGGGAAATTCCGGAGAGTCCTCACCACTCTCAGGGGAGTTCTGGCTATCACATTCCTGGTACATAGGGGCACCAGTGGGGGGCTCAGGATCATCCCACAGTTCCCAGAACTTCGGAAAATCCCTTCCCACAATGGCGTCATGCGGTAACTGAGATACTAAGCCCACTGGATGAGAGAGGGTACCTTTGGGGGTCTCGAAACACACTGTAGTCACTGGATACTCTCGGGTGTCCCCATGCACACAAATAACAGCTACCTTGCTATTCCCAAAGACCTCTGTTTTAACTAACTCAGCCTTTATCAGGGTCACAAGGCTACCTGAATCCAGCAATACCACAACATTTCTACCATTAACACACATTTTGCATAAATGTTTCTCAGTTCCTCGAATGGCAGTGCATGCGACTGTCGCACACAGCGACTGACGTCTGCCCGTCAGAAAGTCACACTGCATGGGTTCCTCCACAACCGGGCAATTGGCTGCAATATGTCCCGCTTGCCGGCAGCGGTAGCAAACGATCCTTCTTGCCACCTCTTGAGCCGCTGATTTCCCAGGCTGTTCTCGCCAAACTTGGGGTAGAGCTCCCACCCTCTCACTCTCTCCACCCTCACCCCTTGGAATCCTCTTATCCGCCCCTGGGGATGGTCTGGTCTTGGGGTGGAAAGTCCGAGTGTCTCTGGAAGAGGCCGTCAGGTTCTCTGTAGCCAAGTATTTCTCCACACGATCCACAAGACCATCGGCCGTCTCTGGGTCTCCATGGCTTACCCACTTTTGGATGGCAGTAGGAAGAGCTCTCAAAAACCGATCCATTACAACACGTTCCACAATCTTTGGTGCGGACAAAGTCTCTGGCTGTAGCCACTTTCTGCTCAGGTGAATGAGATCATGCATTTGAGACCTGGGGGGTTTTCCAAGCTGGAAAGTCCAGTTATGCACACGCTGAGCCCGGACAGCCTGGGTGACACCCAGCCTTGCCAAAATTTCAGCTTTTAGCATCACATAGTCTTTTGCTTGGTTAGGCTCTAGGTCATAGTAAGCTTTCTGCGATTCACCAGTTAACAGAGGAGCCACCAGTCCAGCCCACTGCTCCTCAGGCCACTTTTCTCTTTCAGCGGTCCTTTCAAATGTGGTCAAAAATACCTCTGGATCATCCTCTCCAGTCATTTTTGTCAATAAACGACTCACCCCAAAGGACGCGGTATTAGTGGGACGGCTTTCCTCACTGGTCTGCGGACGTTGCTGCATTACTGCTTCCATTTGTTGTAGTCTCTGCTCTTGCTTCTGTAACAGGTCTATGAAGCGGGCCTCAGATTGCTGCTGGGCTTGTTGCTGAGCTTCCAGACTCTGTTGGTGAGCTTGCTGCTGGGCTGCAAGGCTCTGTTGATGAGCTTGCTGCTGGGCTGCAAGGCTCCTTTGAAAACCTGCATTTGTCTGCTGTTGATTGGCATTTGCTAGAGCCAGCTGTTTCAGTATCTCCTCCATGCTGGCTTAAAAAAAAACTGCCACTGGTTCTCCACCAACTGTGAGGGGGTTAGCTCGGCAGCGGGTGTGTGTGACCCCCGGGATGGGCTCCCCAGACAAAAACAGGCCCAGCAAACGGAGGTTGTGGTTTTCAAAATCAAAAAGGTGCGGTTTATTTTCTATTTACAGTGACAAAACACAGCAAAGCAAAAGAAACATAAATAAAATAAATCCTGGTCAACTTGACCTCTGACTAAACATACAGGTTTCCTAACTAACAACTGGGATCAGCCTAGTGCTGTCCTAGTCCCTAAGTCCCTGGTTTTAAATGTCCAAGCAAATAGCCACACAGGCTTTGTCTCACCGCACAGGGGTTCACTCTCCCTAGACAGTCCACACAGGTCTGGGTCCAGGCATGAGCTAACACCTAATGAATCTGGGAGTTCTTATAGAGGCCTAAATGAGCTGACAAGCTTCAGCTGGCCTCATCAACTCCCTGTCTGTACGACGCCCCACACTCTCCCTAGAGGTATGAGTCATCCATGAGCCCACTAGCCTTATACAACTCTCCACCTAGTTGTATAAGTCGGCGTAAAGCCTGAATCTGGGCGAAATATATCTACCCCCCTGGATGCAACCAGGTGACTTTACCTTCCTGCTGTCACAATACATACATGCATACATACATTTTTCATGGAAATGGACCTCTACAGAGTGATTCAAATTACTGTATTTATTGGCGTATAACACTCACTTTTTTACCCTGAAAATAGAGGGTAAACTGTGCCTGCGTGTTATATGCAGGGGCTGTGGAAAGTTTTTTTTCCTGAAACTTCCCTCTTAAAGTTAGCGTGCGTGTTATACGCTGATAAATACGGTAATTACAATTAAAACCCACAAAATTGCTGACTGCATTGGTATTCACATGTTTTAAGACCGTATTTAGTAGATGCACATTTGACCACAGTTATCTTCGAGTCTCTCTGACTTCCTTTGTTGCTCTGAGTGATACCGCAACGTTACCTCTTTCCATTTTGCAAAACTGCTTTAAGGGTGTATAGCGATTGTAAGTGCAGCTAGGTCTAGCCACACATTCTCCATTGAATTGGGATCTGGCCTTTGATCCAGCCATTTCAACACATTGACACTGTTGCTTTAAATAATTCTCATGTAGTTTTTATTTTCTTACGATAATAGTTCTGTGGGAGCAAGGGAGTTGCCGCTCCAGGTAGATCTAATTGGTGATTATCTTCGACTCAGGAACCAAGGGCGCAGGCAATGCATATAGCAGACTGGAAAATAAATTTTCTGGACAGCCGCACTCCAAACAAACATAGCCTTTATTGGTAAAATCAGGAACAAGCCACAGCAACCAGGACAGCTGATGCGTTTCACACTATACGAAGTGTTTAATCATAGCAAGCAGCTATGATTAAACACTTAGTATAGTGTGAAACGCGTCAGCTGTCCTGGATGCTGTGGCTTGTAGTGCTTGTTCCTGATTTTACCGAAAAAGGCTATGTTTGTTTGGCGTGCGGCTGTCCAGAAAATGTATTTTCCAGTCTGATAATTGTTCTGTTTCAGAATTTCCTCCCGAGTTTTGCTGCATTCGTTCTACCCTCGCAACCCTTTCAGGGTCTGCTACATAGAAACATTCCTACAGCTTGGTGCTGCCACCACTATGCTTCACTCTGGGGATGGTGTGTTTATCATCATAAATACACCATCCCCAGAGTGAAGCATGGTGGTGGCAGCACCAAACTATAGGAATGATTTTATTTCAATCGTTTTTTATTGAGTTTGGCATTATACATAAAGTAAGACACAGAACACATTCCATTATTGTTGTAGGTTACCTTATATCATTGACATATAATCCAAGTAACTCTTACCATAACAGTGCTGGGAAAATGGCGTGTCCCCTCTGGTAGTAACTTGGCTATGGTCAATCCCTTACGATCTCTCTAATTGGTCGCAGTGATCAACTCTAAGTAGAGAATGGTATATCCCTGCAATCCTATTTATCAGACATCTTGTTCTAAGAGTTGTTTAGTCCAGATATTACAACAAGGAATGGCCACATACTATTGAACATAACAAATAACATAACAATAACAACTAACTTTTACCCTGTTCAGTCATTATGATGTCTTTTAGCTATCAGTATTCCAATGAAGTATCATCAATCCCTGTTTCCCGACCGCCAATGATGCCAGGGAGCCCAAAGTTTGGAAATTTGCTCATAGTTCCCCAAAGCGGATGAGTGGAGTATCTCATATGTGCTGTGTGTGTGAACTGTATTTATGACTTCTGAGATTGTTGGAGCAGCAATGTTTTTCCAGTGTCTGAGTATAGATAGGCGGGTAGCCAACAGTATATGTGATACTACAGTTATATAGGGAGTAGGAACAGACCCCAGATCAAGGGAGAGTATGGCCATACCAGACTGCATTGGTTGATTGAGGGGTGAGATGTTAGATACAAGACTCTCCACTTGGGACCACAAAGCTTTTATCTTGGGACAGTACCATAGTATGTGGACCAATGTACCCCTCCCACCACAGAGTCTCCAACATCCCGAGGAAGTTTCCGGGAATATATTTGACATACGATGTGGGGTGAGGTACCAGCGAAAAAGTATCTTCTGGTGCATTTCCCACAGATTATTACTTTTAGTGGTAGCATATTGAAGTCTAAGTGATTTCTCCCAAATGTTGGACTGTGTATTCTGCCCCAATTTCCTGTTCCCATGCGAACATGTTTTGAGTTTTAACCAATTTGTCTTTTTCCTGATGTCCCATATAGATAGTTGATATGCCTTTGGATAGATTTGGGGTTTGCTGATAGAAATTAGCTAATTTCACCGGTAGATAGGTGAGAATTTGAGGATTCTTTTTTAGTAATTGTGCTATTTGCATGTGCTTGTATTGTTCAGTTGATGGCAATAGATGTTTTTGTTGTAAAATGTGAAATGGCTGTATTTGGGAACCATCTAGTACGTCTTCTAGGTAGTTGATTCCCTTCTCCTTCAATACAGTAAGATTAATGTCTGGGATTATATGTTGGACTGCTGTTATAGGTAATACTATAGGAATGTTTTTATGAAGCAGACATGCGCAGTGTTTGGCTCACATTAAATATTTAATGTGAAGGTCAAAAAGCTCAATTTTAATGTCTCATTATACCAAAGGATCTTCTTCTGGCTGATTTCAGTGTCTTCCATATGCATCCTGGCAAGCTTGCCACCTGAGTTTTAGTTATTACTAAAGCCTCGTTTAAAAAAAAAAAAATTTTTTATAACAAACCAGTCTATACTTCCCTGCGCAATGGTTTTGCACAGAGCAGCCCCTATTCTCTTCTTCTGGAGTCCCCGCCGGCGCTCCAGATCCCTCCTCTTTAGTGACTGCCACCACGGAAAACTTTGCATAGGGGCACCTGTGAGAGCTCACTCTTGAGTCTCACTGCTGCCTCCATGGACACAGACAGAGGGAGGGACTCTGCCTCGCCCCTACTACCTCATCACAGCTTTTGATTGACAGCAGCAGGAGTCAATTCCCGCAATTCAATCTGTCCAATGAGGAGGGAGACAGAGGCGGGAGCTACTGCTGTCGTGCACGCCGCTGGATCGGATTAGGCTCGGGTAAGAAAAGGGGGGGTTTGGGGGGGGAGCTGCAGCACAAAAGGTTTTTCACCTTTGAAAAACTTTAAAGCTTTAGTACTCCCTTAATAATGGCTTGTATGGTCACTGCTGCTGCTGAGAGGAAAACTATGCCTAGCTGTGACCGTGAGATAAGTATTTTTTCTGAATAAATGTGAGTTGCCATTTGTCTTTGCGTTTACAAGTAAATGTGATTTTAATACTACACTGAGTGCGCCCTCTAGTGTTCTTTTTTTTGCAATACAACAGCCTAGAGGCAGACAGACTGCTCCCTCTCGAGCACACAATTGATTCATAGCCTGAGCTCTGTGTTTCTATGAGCCTGTAAACCTGTGTAGAGGGGGGTTGTGTTCCTTTCCCTTAATCCGATATCAGGGAACCCCGTGCTCTAGCTATGCTGCGCGCGCGCGCGTGCGTGTGTGTGTGTGGTCAGATTCCTGCTGCTATAAAGAAGAAAAATCATTTGATCTGTTCGTTTTTAAAACGAACTACAGAAGAAATTAGAAGAAAACAGGTTTAACCCTAAACTGCGTAGAGCGTTCTTTACTGTCAGAGCAGCAAGGATGTGGAATTCTTTCCACAGACGGTGGTTTCAGTGGGGAGCATCGATAGTTTAAAAAAACTATTATTTAGCACCACAGCATACAGGGATATACAATGTAATACTGACATATAATCACACACATAGGTCGGACTGTCTTTTTTCAACCTCACCTACTACGGTAAACTATGTAAATGGCTGCAGATAAACAGGTACAACTTATGTAGGAGAATTTGTTTCACCTGTTTATCAACTGAAGTTGGCCACTTCACTGGGTTTACAACCACTTAGTGGTGTGGTGGTTGGACACCACATTAAAACAGAGGCATATTCTGAATCTGCTCAGTTTAGTGAATTGGCCCTAATAGTCTCCAGCTCTGCTGCATCAAAACATTTAAAGCTAAAGATTCTTCTATAGCAGACCCGTAAATTCAAATATTCTTTTCAGCGGCTGTCGATCTTCTCTGTATCACACCAGACGCCCCCCCCCCCCGATCTGAACATTTATCTGCAGTGCTCATACCAGATGCTCAGATACTCTGCTCTTCTAAGAGCCTATGGGCACTGAAATGGTTATCTCCAACTAGGGCTGGGCGATTTTGGCCCAAAAAAAAAATCAGCGATTAAAAAAAAAAAAAATTTGATTCACGATTCGAATCAAGTTTTTTTAATTTTTTTTCCTAATGGACACCACGCCGGCAGGAGCTTTTAGGCGAGGCCGCGGCTTCGGCCTAGTCCGCCGCGATCATGGGAGAAGGCCGCGGACTAGGCCGAAGCCGCGGCCTCGCCTAAAAAATCCTGCCTGCAGCTCGCCGCTATCCTGGGAAAAGGCCGCAAGGCCGTGGCTTAAGCCTAGTCCGCGGCGTCCGGCCTCGCGGTCTTTTCCAAGGATTGCGGCGAGCTGCGGGCAGGATTTTTTAGGCGAGGCTTCGGCCTTGTCCGCGGAGTGCCAGGCCAATGGAAAAAAAATCGATTCGGTCAAAATCTGAATCGATTTGCCCTTGCAACTCGATTCAGATTTTAAATAGATTTTTTTCCCAGCCCTATCTCCAACTTATTTTTACCCCTTTATTTTGGGGAATTTTGTTAAACATTACTTTCACTTTTCACTGCTGTTCCTATTATCTTTACCAGAGCTTCTTCCTCTCTGTACAGTTTCCTGAGGGAACCCCTTCTTGGTGCATGTTTTTCCGGAAGTGGGCAGGGTTTTGAACTGTAACTATATATTATAGCAGTGTGTGCTTTCCCCCCCCCAAGCAAGAAACTGCTTCACTAACTGCTTCAAGAGAACATCTACCTGCTGGGAAGAGCACAGATCTTCCGAAAGGTCCACATACCAAGGTTTACTATCCTAAAGGGCACACCTTCATTTTGTTCCTCCAGGGAGATTTTTCCAGCAGTATCCTTCTGATCCTCTGCCAAGTCCAAGCCTCAGTCCACACACACACACAGACCAGCCTGGGTGGCTAAGCAGTCAGTCTTCTGACAAAGCTTTAACTGCTTGGAAGTCAACCAATGCCACAGACAGCGGAGTTGAGGAAAGATTGCTAATGTTCACCAGTTACTGACTCCAACATTTCCAACGCTAGAGGTTATTCCCCTCTTTTCCTTGAAAACAGTTCAGGTACTAGTTGCAGAGTGAGTGATAGTTCTCAAGAAGGAACTTTAATAAGGTTTTTATGCATATCTGCTCACAGTACCTGAAAAGAGGGATTGGTCCATCCCATTCTTACCCCACGGTGCTTTAATGACTTAGTCTATCACCATTAGTTGTAAATGTAATCTGTTCGATGTGGCTTTCCTGCAGCATGCACAATTCATTACCTAGGTGGATATCCAAGGTACTTATCTTTCTGTTCCTATATTTTCCTTGCTTCAAAAATATGTGCCTTTTCAGTTTTGTGGCACTACCCTTCCTGCTAGCAAATCTCCCAGAGTTATTACAAACATTCTAACCCCAATGTTGACAAAGCTGAGAACCAGTGGTATATCCGTGATTGCCGGTCTCAATCTGGCTATCAAGACTCATGGACTTGTGACTTGCAGAACAGTTTGTCAGTTCATCCTACAGTCATGGGCATAATTTTAAGGTCATCCATGCTCGGTCCCTTTTTGACAATGTCATGAAGGGTAGGGGCTTAGTCATTATGACATAAAGCGCAGGCATGCAAAGGTTTGAGAAACCTGATGCAAAAGTTTAATAGAAGGATCAAGCGGCCATTGTCTGATTAGCAATTTCAATTTTTTTTTAAACCCCCCCCCTCTAGCGGCCGAATAGCGCCACTAAAATGATGGTAAAGCGCCCCTAAAACTAACGGTGCTTTACCGATAACGTGGCCAGCTGGCAGTGTGAAATAGCTCTTGAGGATAATTCCGCTTCACTCCATGTCCATATAAATATAGTGTGTCTCCATGGGGGGGGGGCAATTGACCCCCCTTGCCCTATGGAGCGGACGCCCATGCCTACAGTCCTTGTGAAGCTTCAGATGATTGGTAAGTCACCAGAAATCCTTGGTTCCTATGTATCATGTGAAGTAGAAGACAATATAGTGCAACAACACAGCGGTAACATACACTAATGATCAAGGAGGAATAAGAAGTCAAGCAGCAACGTGAGAGAGAACCTCTACTGCTGAGAGAAATGTCAGGACCCGACTATTTTGGTGGTATACACATTTGGAGTTGGCAAACATTTGAGTTGGCAGTGCATCGAACCTCTGACATAAACATCAGATATTCTGGTCACGCCATAGATACCAGTAATCTCTGATTTATTTGTTCAAGTCAGAAAGGATTCTCTTAATTTTAATAGTTCCGGACTGCCCAGAAGCTTAGTACTCTGAACTTGTTTTTCTGGTCCCTGATGCTCCTTGAACTCCAAAGTTCTTTCTGTTCAGTCAGATCTTCTGTCCCAGGAACTGATCCTCCATCCTGTTTCTCTCTGACTGGCTTTAGCAGCTGTTGGAATCAAGGTAGTAAGAAATCATAATCTCTCGGAGAAGACTATCACCTTCTTGCTATGTGCTTGTAAGCCGTCTCTCCTCGTGTATCATTGAAGCTAGAAGCTTTTTTCAGATGGTGTGAGGCTTTTTATATCGATCCCAGGATTTTTTTCCTTGACTCAGAATCTGTTTACTGCAGTTTGGCATGGACCAGTGTCTAGCCCTGAGCACAAGGAGGGTTTGGGAGCTGCCATGTGTTTTGCAAGTCTCCCTGGCTCATTCTTCAAGCCAAAGTTTTCCCAGGCCCTCCTTTATGCCTAGGGTCATGTCCATCTTTAATCTTAGTAAGGACATGGTCTTGCCATCCTTTTTGTTCATGTTATGTCCATTGCTCCATTTGCTATATCATTTTGTAGGTTAATGCTTAAACCAGAAGAGCAAGCGCATCAATGGCCCCTCAGCATCAGGCATTTGTTTTCCAGTTATGCAAGGCAGCCACTTTTTCCTTAATCCACATGTTCACCAAGTTGTATCTTGTGGATGTTCTAGTATTGACTGATGCCTGTTTCAGACACAAGATTCTACAGGTGACATGATCTTTAATGGTTGCCTTTGGCAAATGTTTCCATCTCGCAGTTATGGATTTTTTTTTTTTGGCATCTCAGGTGTTAGACTGTGTCCTCCTATGAATGCTGGAAGATATCACAATTTTTGGACTTGCTGTAAAATCCTTTCCTCCATTAGCCAATAGCGGACACGGATCCTTCCCATGATGTTGTAATTTGTATTCTGTTGTTGGCACATCTGTGCAATTAGGTTGTTTTCTTGGGGAAAGTTACTATTTTTTACAATACTTGCTACCTGAGCTCATTCAGTATGATATATGCATTTCACTAAAGTATATTGTAATTTTAGCCATTTCATTTATTATAATTAATCTTTTTATTTTCTGTTGTATTTCTTCACTGTGTGGCACTGTTTTACGACATGCTAATGGCTTAAAGTGATACTAAACAGAGAAGTGTTATTTGCCTTAACTCATTCGCATAAATCACATATTTAATCAGTGGCGGCCCATCCATTAGGGAGGTGCACAGGCGCCACCCCCCCTCCATGCGTCTGGCCCCCTGATCTACATGCGTCCGGCCCCCTGATTTGAAGCATGTGATTAGAGCCAGAAGCTCAAAAAAAGGGTGGGCGCAGAGCACTGCGCTCCGAGCCCACCCTGTTGTGTGACAATAGCGAATGAATATTTGCCATTGCCACACTGATCCTCCTCCCTGCCAATCAGGAAGCAGGTCTTGAGACCGGTCACCCGATTGGCTGAAAGGACTGGCGATCCTATTGGATGCCTAGGAGGAGGAGGGAGGAGAGGCATGGCGTAAGCCACTGTGATTCAGAAGAGGAGGAGGGGGACCGCCCGTAGCCCATAGGAGCGCTGCCTGCCCACGACCTAGATGGGATTTCTCTTACCGTCCATGGACTGACACAGCTGGATACTGTAAACGTGTGGGTATATGTCCCTGCTCGCAGGAGAAGATCTAGGCAGAATGTTAGATGTTAGAAACATACATTCTAGAACAAACCAGAGCTGAACAGCCCCGCCCAGGGGGGCGGTCCCTCTGGACATTACCCTCCCACCTGCAGTCAGCAGACCTCATTTTTTTTCTGCCTAGCAGAAGGAGAAGACGTGGCTCTCTCAGGAGCCAGTCTCCTGGAAGATTTTACTTTTAAATTTTATTCCTTTGGGAATTTTATTATTTTATTTTTGAGACCTTAAATCAACTGTCGGCTGGGCAACAGGTTGGGTACACTGGTATCCTCGTAGTCTTCCCTGTCCGACCATCGAGCGTGCTGATCCTCGCCTTGTGTGCGTGAGACTCAGTTCACGACATGCCCCATGACTCCAGGGGTGGCCGGGTTGCTTTTATGCTCCCACGGTCCTCTCAAGATTGAACAGTACCTGACTGACTGTATCTCTGGCGGTGGACCGGGCCGACAGCTACGCAGTACTGCTCTGTGATAGGTCTGTCTGAAACAAGCCAGTGGGTCCCTGAAAGGGACGGGTAAGTAGTCTCTCCTACTGCAGGTGAGTACATGCTGGCTGTGTTTCTTTATATGGGGGTTTCTCCCTGTCTCCCCCCTGTTATGCTGCTCTCTGCACCCTGTACTGGTGCTGTGCTTGGGGGTCACTCTGGCCTGGCTGGGCGCTCATGTCTGTAGTGGGTTCTGGAGAGAGGGGTATTTTTTTCTGCTGTTTGAGGTGGTTATTGCGTGCGCCATTAGCGCGCATTAGAGCTTGAATTTTGCGCTCGGTGGCCATCTTGGGTGGTTCAATGGCGCAGTTATAGCTGCGGCCGGCGGTCATTTTTCTTGTGGTCGTCGCGCATTTATTTTCGGTTTCGGCCTCTAGCGGCGGCACTGCAGCGCGTATCTCCTCAGTTTCTTCACTCTCCTCAGGCTCACAGCGCGCTTCAGCAGGACTGAGCAGTCCTTAAGGGTTGGTGAGTCCTCCCGGGTATCCCTTCCTCAGCGTAGCCAGTGGGTGGACTGTATATTCACTGTATAGTGTATAAGGTCTCAGAGGGTGGCGTTATGGAGTCTGATACACCTGCTCTCCACACTTGTCTGGGGCAACTGGCAGTACTGCACAGTTAAACATGTTCATATGTTTCCTGCACCTGCGGTCCTTATGGACCAGTTGTCAGCAGTCCTGGAATCATTCCTGTCAGAATAGAAGCGGTGTGCAAGCAAAAGTAGCTATAAGCCCCCTCTCCCCACAAAAATCTTTAGTGAAGGAGTGCTCTGATTCAGATATGGGCCTAGCTACTGTGCTCAGGACCCTAGCTCTGAATATTTAATGTTTATGAACAGGACATTCCCTTGTGAGGAAGACTCCAGTTCTGTGTCAGTGAATGACAGGGCGCTTGTAAGTGATCTCATTGATGATGTAAGGAACACTCTCAAGGTGGAATTGCTGTGGCTGAAGTACCTCAGGGACGCTGTTTCCCTTGGTTCCTTCAAGCCTTTCTTTTACACAGCTTCCTCACTGTTTTCCCTCACACGCTGCGTCAAGAGCAGCTTGGATGATACAGTGGTACACAGTGTTTCCCTCCCCCTGGTCGGTGCAGCATGGTGGGGGGGAGGACTTTATTCATTTATGTCTCTAGTCCCTGTGAGCCTTCTGTGTGATATCCTGAGGCAATATTTCCCGCCATTTCCTGGGGAACGCTTTGAGCTCTGACAGACACACGGTCTGAGGGTCAGAGGTTACCTGTTACCTGCATGCTGCTTCGGCAGCACAGTCAAGCAGGTTGGAATGATACAGAGAAGATTATGCGCCTCTGCGCCATAATTTAAACTCATCCTATACCTCTACACTGCATACATTCACAGTGTATGTATGTGTTATTGGTTTCTGTGTCTGCGTGGGTGTCCCCCCACGTTCCAATGCTGTGTTTTCAGTGCCATACATGATATAAACGTACAAAATATGTTTATGCACGACTCCAGATACATTCACAGTATATGTGTATGTATTATACTCTCTGGGTCGGCGCGGGTTTCCGCCGGGGGCTCCGGTGTCCTCCCGCGCTCTCGTGGTATGTGCGCTTCGGCTCTCTGCACAGTATAAACATGTTCAATATGTTTATTGCACATACTATACATGTTTACAGTATGGGTATACTGTTTGCGTGGGGTTCCTCCGGGTACCCCGGTTTCCCCCCACGCTCCAATGGAAATGCACAACATAAACATGTGCAATATGTTTATTCACATGCTATTATTCCTACACGGTATCCGTGTGCGGTCTGCGTGGAGTTCTTCCGGGTTTTCCGGTTTCCTCCCATGCGCTGATGGTATGTGCACCTTTGGCCTTCTGCACAGTTAAACATGTTCAATGTTTATCACGCATGCTATAATACCTAGACGGTATGTGTAGGCAGTCTGTGTGGTTTTCCTCTGTGCACTCTGGTTCCCTCCCACACTCCATTGGTTTGGGCGCTATGCACAGTCTAAATTTGTGCGATTGGATATCCACATACTAACATACCTACCCAGTATGTCTGTGCAGTCTGCGTGGGTTCCGCCCACGCTACATGACATGCATGCTTTTGGTGCAATACACGGTGTAAACATACACATTATGTTTATACACTACACTAAATACATTCACAGTAGTTGTAGGTATTGCATTCTCTGAGTATGCGTGGGGTACTTCGGTTCCCCCGAAGCGCCAACAGTGTGCGCTCCTTCGGTGCTATGCACACATGGGCTTGTGCAAAATGTTTAGCACACATACTATAATACCTACACGGTATGCGTATGCAGTCTGCGTGGGTTTCCGCCCACGCTACATGACATGCATGCCTTTGGTGCAATACACGGTGTAAACGTACACATTGTCTATACACTACACTAAATACATTCACGGTAGTTGTAGGTATTGCATTCTCTGAGTATGCGTGGGGTACTTCGGTTCCTCCCACGCACCAACGGTGTGCGCGCGCCTTCGGTGCTATGCACACATGGGCTTATGCAAAATGTTTAGCACACATACTATAATACCTACACGGTATGCGTATGCAGTCTGCATGGGTTTCATCCGGGTGCTCAGGTTTCTCCCCTGCGTTCCAATGGTGTGCACATTTTCAGCGCTTTGCACAGTATAAACATGTGCAATTTGTTTATTCGTAGGCTTAACATACCTACACGGTTGTGTACGCAATCTGCGTGGCTGGTTTACGTCCAAGCCCCGATGTGCGCGCCTTCGTCGCTGGCACAGTATAAACGTGTTTAATAGGTTTATCCACACATACTAATCTACATACGCCGTATGTGGTGGTATTATGCTCTTTGTGGCTGGGTGGGTTTCCTCCCACACTCTATTTGTGCGTTTGACGCAATACATAGTATAAACTATGTGTTTGTACAATCGGCACTTATCCATGGGTAGCTGCTGGATGGAGCATTGTCACAAGGATCCCTGGTTTCCGGGGTACCACTTTCCACCTGCTTTCAGTGGTGATCAGAAGCGCTGGCTTGGACTGTGTCCGCCAGGCTGAGGTTAGCGTTACGCCCGTTAGTGGCTGCGTCTCTGGCGTTTTTTGTAGCTCAATGACTGGGCAAAAGCCTCTGCTTCATCCATCAGTCATCTAGCAGGTGCGCTGCAACTGTTTTAGCCTTTAGGGTCTCTGTGCCCAGGGTGGGTTTGCGCCACCTGTGGAGGCTGAGGTACTGGTCCTCTGACCGAGTTTCTAGGGAAGCTCTGTAAAGTTGCCTTTATTGGCCAACAGTTGAGGCACCCTGTACACCGGGGCCTCTCTTCTCTGATACATTGCGGAATCTCTTTGGGATTTTCATACATCTCGCTGCAAGACGGTCCTGTCGGCCGTGTGCATTGCAGGGGAAGGGTCCTTGCATCCGGAGGTGTTTCCACCTCCTTTACCGGAGGTGGGGCAACGGAAGTGGACCTTATGGCCTCTCGACTCACTCGCAAGGTGGCAAGATCGTGGTCAGGTCCAGGGACCCCTGGGCGGACGCGTCAGTCGCGTTGGAAGCCCATGGGGGCAGTATCGCTCGATATATGCTTACCCTCCGCTACTGTTGTTGCCTCGCCGGCTTCGCAGAGTAGGAGCTGAGGCCATTCCAGTGATCCTCATTGTTCCGGAACGGCGACATTGGTACGCCAATCTACTTCGGACGTTCCTGGCGACTGCCTATTGGGGTGGACCTTCTGTCTCATGATCCCATACTTCATCCTGCTTTACAGTCCTTGGCTTTAATGGCATGGCTGTTTAAAGCCAGGTGCTGAAGGACCGAGTTCTCTCATATTCGGTCATCTCCTCTATGTTGTTGACACGGGAATCTTCCTCCAGGAAGATATCTCACCGTACCTGGATACCTTTTTGAGGGTCGGATTTCGGCCCGGCCGGTCTTTTTCAACGACCGCTACCGGGCCATTCCTTTATGGCACCTTTTGTGCAGGGGGTTCGCCATGTGATCCCCCCTGTCAAGCCTCCTCTCCCTACTTGGGATCTGAATTTGATGCATCTCGGTTCTCCAAGAGCATCCCTTTGGGAATATCAGAGAGATTCCTCTCTTGACCTTGTCCCGGAAGGTGGCCTTCTTAGTGGCCATTGCTTCGGTTAGACGGGTGTCTGAGTTGGCGGCCTTGTCCTGCAAAGTCGCCTTACTTGGTCCTCCATAAGAATATGGCGGTGTTGCGCCCACGACCGTCCTTCTTTCAAAAGATGGTCTCGGCCTTTCACCTTAAGAAGGACATTGTTCTTCTGTCCAGGTGTCCTCACCCATCGCATCCCTGAGAGTTTGCGCTTCATACATTAAGATGGGTACAAGCCTTACGAGTGTACCTGTCTGCTACTGTTTCCATTCGGAAGTCTGTGTCTGATCCAAAACAGGGCCGAGCGGTGTCGTCTGCCACCGTCTCTAGGTGGATCAGGCAGACCGTCATACGGGCCTATGCCCTTAAGGGGCGGGCGCCTCCCTTTCCGGTTGCGGCGCATTCCACCAAGGCAATTGGTGCTTCCTGGGCCTTCCGACATCCAGCGTCGGTTGCACAAGTGTGCAAGGCGACGACCTGGTCGTCCGTTCATACCTTTTCAAGATTTTATAAGGTTGATGTGGCTGCATCTTCGGATGCTCCCTTCGGCCGCAAAGCATTGCAGGCCGCTGTTTAATGTTGCAACTCCTCCGTTGAGGAGCTCTGGTTGTTTGGAGTGAAGTTTTGGTTGTTCCTTTACTACTGCTCCCACCCTTTTGATACTGCTTTGGGACGTCCCACACGTTTACAGTATCCAGCTGTGTCAGTCCATGGACAGTAAGAGAAAATAGGATTTTTGTACTCACCGTAAAATCCATTTCTCTGACGTCCATGGACTGACACAGCACCCACCCTTCCTTTTAAGGTTTGTACTGCTTTGTTACGAAACCGAAAATAAATGCGCGATGGCCACAAGAAAAATGACCGCCGGCCGCAGCTATAACTGCACCATTGAACCACCCAAGATGGCCGCCGAGCGCGAAATTCAAGCTTGATTGCGCGCTAATGGCGCGCACACAATAAACACCTCCACACACCAGAAAAAACTACCCCTCTCTCCAGAACCCACTACAGACATGAGCGCCCAGCCAGGCCAGAATGACCCCCAAGCACAGCACCAGTACAGGGTGCAGAGAGCAGCATAACAGGGGGGAGACAGGGAGAAACCCCCCATATAAAGAAACGCAGCCAGCATTACCCGTCCCTTTCAGGGACCCACTGGCTTGTTTCAGACAGACCTATCACAGAGCAGTACTGCGTAGCTGTCGGCCCGGTCCACCACCAGAGATACAGTCAGTCAGGTACTGTTCAATCTTGAGAGGACCGCGGGAGCATGAAAGCAACCCGGCCACCCCTGGAGTCATGGGGCATGTCGTGAACTGAGTCTCGCGCACACAAGGCGAGGATCAGCACGCTCGATGGTCGGACAGGGAAGACTACGAGGATACCAGTGTACCCAACCTGTTGCCCAGCCGACAGTTGATTGAAGGTCTCAAAAATAAAATTCCCAAAGGAATAAAATGTAAAAGTAAAATCTTCCAGGAGACTGGCTCCTGAGAGAGCCACGTCTTCTCCTTCTGCTAGGCAGAAAAAAACTGAGGTCTGCTGACTGCAGGTGGGAGGGTAATGTCCGGAGGGACCGCCCCCCTGGGCGGGGCTGTTCAGCTCTGGTTTGTTCTAGAATGTATGTTTCTAACATCTAACATTCTGCCTAGATCTTCTCCTGCGAGCAGGGACATATACCCACACGTTTACAGTATCCAGCTGTGTCAGTCCATGGACGTCAGAGAAATGGATTTAACAGTGAGTACAAAAATCCTATTTTTTACTTTGCAGGTATTAGCAATTACATTTGGTATATTTAATGCTCATTTATATTAAAACTAAGCGTTGCTGTGAGTTTCTTAGTGAATGTCAATCAGCATACTCTGTCCCACCTTCATAGTGTTTAGCAATAGCAAGACATGGAGAAGGAGGGGAGTGTCATTTACCACTGTTTACCCCCACATGTGTGAATCTATACTCATGTGGGCTGCACAGATGAGAAAAAGGAGGAAATGAAGATCATAGAAGGGAACTGGAATTGAGCGTGCCTCATAGAGGACACCAGCTGGTCTACACAATCTCAACTTGCAGTGGAGACAGCTAAAGGCAGGATCAACCAGGTATATTTCACTCTACACAAAACAAATGCTTTAGTGGCTTTGTGAGTACACTGTTATATAGTATCTATTAAGAATTTTTCATAGTCTGGGTTTAAGGACCATCATGAAATCAAGTGGATTGCACCTTTTGGGAAAACCAGCCCATCACTTTTTGCTGTATGGTTTTGTACTATGTTATATATGCAACATAGTGCATGCAGATATTTCCATGTCCTTTTTTACCTGGAGCGTTTTGTTTTTTTTCTTTTGCTATAGTATATGCATTGCCGGTAGATTTGCCTATAATTTTTTTAATAGTGTCTAAACACCTATAAGGAAGGTGCTGTTATCAGGTGTTGAAGTCTGTGTCCTCCAAGGAACTCGATTTCAACCTTTACACCAATCTTTTCCTAAATGCTCTCTAGCTGTGGACTCTTCACCCACTCCAGAGCCCTTACAGCAGACCTTCTCACTATTCATCTTCACAGTTTTAACACCCCTTTACTTTAGCAGATCATCTCTTGCATTCACCACAAGCACTTAGACTAATATTTCTCCAGGTATAAGCTCTTTTGTAAAAGCAGCATTTTTTTATGCCCATATGTATGAGGCCTTAGACATTCAGAAATGTGGGTCTAAATGCTTGTGGTTATTGAAAGAGTTAAAAAGCTAAAATAAAGTGATGATAGGCCTGTGAAGTATATTGGTATGTGTGGTTATTTTTATTCCCTTTAACCACATGCCGACCGCCGCACGCAAATATACGTCAGCAGAATGGCACGGGCAGGCCAAAGGACGTATATAAGCTTTAAGAAGCGGCATTGTGGACGCGGCACGCGCGCCCGCCGCGCACTCCGTGAGTCCGACTGCGGGTCCCGCGGACTCTTTGTCCACCGGCATACCCACGATCGTGTCACGGTGAGGAAGAAGGGGGAAATACTTATGTAAACAAGCATTTCCCCAGTCTTCCTAGTGACAGGACAGTGATCTCAGCTTCCTGTAATCGGAAGCTGCGATCACTGCTGTGTCACACACAGCCCATCACTTCTACAGTAAGAATCACTCACTAGGGCACACTTAACCCCTACAGCGCCACCTAGTGGTTAACCCTTTCACTGCCAGTGTCATTTTCACAGTAATCAGTGCATTATAGCACTGATCGCTGTAAAAATGACAATGGTCCCAAAAATGTGTCAAAAGTGTCCGATATAATGTCGCAGTCACGATAAAAATTGCTGATCATCGCCATTACTAGTAAAAAAATTATTATTAATAAAAATGCCATAAACTATCCCCTATTTTGTAGACGCTATAACTTTTGCGCAAACCGATCAATAAATGCTTATTGCAATTTATTTTACCAAAAATATGTAGAAGAATACGTATCGGCCTAAACTAAGGAAAAAAAAATGTTTTATATATATTTTTTTGGGGATATTTATTATAGCAAAAAGTAAAAAATATAGAATTTTTTTTCAAAATTGTCGCTTTATTTTTGTTTATAGCGCAAAAAATAAAAACCGCAGAGGTGATCATATTCCTCCAAAAGAAAGCTCTATTTGTGAGAGAAAAAGGACATCAATTTTGTTTGGGAGCCACGTCGCACGACCGCGCAATTGTCCGTTAAAGCGACGCAGTGCCGAATCGCAAAAAGTGGCCCAGACTTTGACCAGCAAAATGGTCCGGGGCTTAAGTGGTTAAACTGCCCTAGAAAAGGATTTTTCGGTAAGTACTGGGCTACTTTAACCCCTTGCCGCCGAGCGTACGCACATATGCGGCCTCGGCTTTTGGGGGTTATACCGGGATGATGCCCGCAGCTGCTTTCCAGGGATAACCAGTGCGGCTAAAAGCCGCTCGGTTGTTATCCCAGAGGAGCAGGAGGGGCCGCCTCCGCCGCTCTTACCGGGCCTCCCGTCCCACCGGGAGATGCGATCCACAATGCGCCACTTCGGCGCCTAGCCACAGACTGGAACGAAGCCGTAAACGGCTTTGTTCCAGTCTCCTGAATGTAAACACAGAAGCGACGTCACAACGTCACTTCCGGTTTACTCTGCTGCCAATGGCGCTCCTGAATTAAAAAATATACAGTATTCAGAATTGCCGTTTTTGGCAATCTAAATACTTTGAAGTGCAAAGGAGGGATTGGGGGTCTTTTAGACCCACGATCCCTCCATAAATATTACCTGTCACCACCTATTACTGTCACAAGGGATGTTTACATTCCTTGTGACAGCAATAAAAGTGATCAAAAAATATTTTCTCTTTTCGTCCATGGACAGACACAGCTCCTTAAATCTTGACATGTGGGTTATGTTCCTGTTCATAGGAGAGGATTAGGCAGAACATGTTAGTTATCTTAAAACATGCAACGTTAACAGAGTTGAACAGCCCCGCCCAGGGCGCAGTCCCTCCGTACATAACCCTCCACCCTGCAGTCAGCAGCCTGTTTTTTTTTCTGCCTAGCAGAGAAGGACGTGGCTCCCTTTGGGCCCAGAGTCCTTAAGAATTTTTTATTTTGTTTTTATTTTTTTGTGATATCAACTGCCGGTTGGGCGTCAGGCTGGATATTATAGATCCTTGTAGTCTTCCCAGTTCCGGCCATCGAGCCTGCCAGTCTTTAGCTATGCACTGGTTCTGCCACGACGTACCCCATGGCTCCAGGGATGGCCGGTGAGCACATGCTTCGGGGTCCACATATGACTGGGCTGCTTGCTGCGTCACTCACAGTGGACCGGGCTGACAGCTACTCCGTACCATCGGTTGTGGGTCTATCAGGCACGCGCCAGCATGTCCTCGCAAGGATGGGTATGTACGGTTCCTCCTGTCTCGGCAGGATGGAACAGCTGGGCATTCCCTGGATTAAGGGGTTCTCCTGTCCTCCCTTTCCCTGCTCTCTGTCGCCCTTTCTCCTCCTGCCCTAGGGGGTCCCTGTGGGGGGCTCCAGGTCCCTGTGGGGGGCTCCAGGTCCCTGTGGGGCGCCGGGGTCCGCTTTCTGTGAGGGGGGGTCTGTCTCCTGGGAAGTTTCTGCACGGCCTTCTCGTCCACATTCCGGGGGTCGGGTGCCATTTTTTGCTGTGGTGGCGCGGGTCGGTATTGCGGGCGGCCATTTTCTTGTGGTCCGCGCCCTTTTTATCTGAGGCGTCTGGTGCCCATTTTGGAGTGGGTTTTGGCCTCTAGCACTGGCTTTCATTCTCCTCAGTTTTTTTCCACACACAAACGCTGTGTATACAAGGAAGTCATGCAGCAGTGCTGAGCGGTCTCCCTCTGGGGTGGTGAGTCACCTGGGTTACCCCCCCAGTCTGGGCATCAAGGAGGGTGGACTTAAGTGTTTTTTTCACTTGGTCCCTGAGGGCTGTCAGTGGGTGTTAATGGGGTCAGAATCTGGCCTTTCTTCCCCTAAATTGTCTGAGGCAGCTAACGGTGCCCCTGCACCTGCGGTTTCCATGGATATGCTGTCGACAGTCCTGGAATCATTTGTTGACAGGGTAGAAATGGCGTAAGGGGGGGTAAAAAGCGCCCCCTCCCCCCGCCATCTTCTGGAGAGTGCAAGACAGGGCACTTGTGAGTGCACTTCTTGATGTGATGCTGTGAGGGACACTCTCAAGCTGGTAGATGCAGCTGGGACTTCCGCAGTGGAGTCTGTCTCCTTTGGGTCACAAAAATCGAACCGCTTTGTGAAAGTTTTTTTTTCCTTATTTTACTTTCTATGATAAGTTCATAGATAAGGAATGGCAACGGCCGCAGAGGTCCTTTGTGGTCCCTCAGCGCATGTCGGTCCGTTATCCTTTTGGGGAGAGCCGGTCTCTCGGCTACATAAGGTAACCACTCTCCCGTTAGAGGGAACCCCTGCCTTTAAGGACCCTACTGATCGGAGGTCCGAAGCAGTGACCCACTCCAGGTTCACCATGCTGGAGTCAGCGTTGCGACCTATATTGGCTGCGACTTTGGTGTCCCAGACATTCACTGAATGGGCAAGGATTTTGCAACAGACAGTAGAGAAGCATCAGCTTCCTCCTGAGTGCGTAAGGCTGGCTGACCAAATGCTACAGGGTAGAGGTCAACCGATATATCGGCTGATATTTGGCCATTTTTGATATTATCAAAATTAGGCCGATATTTTACACTGACCGTTCCTCCTGTCCTTCCTTCTCCACACTCGGCAGCTCTAGCAGCATCAAGCGCCGCGCTGAGTGTGTGAACAGAGAGGAGAGAGAGAGAGGAGCTGTCAGCTTAATGTCAGGGGTGGGTGGGACCCGGCTGGGGTGGGCGGGACCCAGCAGCTATATTACGCCCTCAACTTGCTCTCCTTCCCGGTGTAGCAGATCACTTCACCCTCTTCCTTTTACTATGGTCAGTCCAGGCAGCTCCTCCCTGTCTACACTTCTCTCTCTGCTTTTGCTACATGATCACACAGTAAGTCAGCACTGATCCTCCTCGCTCCCCTGCCTAGTTCATTTTTCCCTTCTTCTCTTATCTGCTGTCCTCTCCATAAATCTTCACTACACATATCATGCTGCCTCCTGTCCTGTCTCAGCTCAGCATTCCACACACAGATCTTACACCCTTTCCATCCCAGTTTGCTTTTAGCTCTCATAATTGTCCTGTCCCCACCATGCAGCCTAGCACATTCCCTGCATTCTGTCACTAATGAAGACATTAGCACATACGTTTACCACTCCAACCTCCTCACAGATTCTATTTACTAATATCTAAAACCCCCCCCCCCCTTCACATTGTAGCAATTTGTCATGCAATTTGACAAGTCACATCCTATTGCCGGCAAGGCACTGTTCAAATCAATGCGACACTGACTTTGAGTTGCAGCATCAATTTGAAAAAGTAGTACATGCATTACTTTTGCGATTTAGGGTGTGACTTCAATAGACATCTGTGCATGAAGCCACACAGATGTCTTCAAAGTCGCAACCCAAAGTCGCACTGAGATGCAGCTCTGAAATTGTGCGATCTCAGGTTAAGTCACACAATTTCAAAGCCACAGTCAATGTGAACGGGGGCTAATAGTAGGTTCACACTGGTGTGCTGTGGTCTGGCCACAGTGCGATTGTATATTCAGTTTACCCAGAGTTTTAGGTGCGCTCCCATTCAATTCTATTAGACTGTCTATTTTCACGAAAGCAAATTATAGTCTTGCATGCTGCATCTTTGATGCACAATCAGAAAACACACAGTCCACTAGAATTCACCAGGAGCACACCTAAAACTGCAAGTAAATCACACATACAATCGCACTGTGGTCAAACCAAATCGCACCAGTGTGAAACCGCTATACGGCTAGGTTCACGCGCAGTCAGGATCATGCACAAAATTGTGTTTTTCTTGACAAACACAGAAGTGCACTGTCCTTTAGTAGATACACAGCAGTGCCATTGATAGTTAAAGGCACCCCCACTCATAACACATGTGGTTTGGTACAGGACATTTTTAGAAAAGGGTCTTGGACTTCTTTTCCACATTTCCAAATTGGCACCACTGACCACTATCCCATATGTGTGCACCCATTACTCTCAGGTTGCTGCAGTGCAACACTTTAAGTACTAATATAGTGCATGTCACAAACATTACTCAGCGGGGGATCCTTCCTCTGAAACCCCGCTGAGCTGGCGAATGACAGGTCCGTCTCCGCTCACTGTGCTGAGATGGACCTGTCAGAGACCCGCTCTCCTCTATGGGGAGATCGGATGAAAACGGATCGATAGTGAAATCCAGACAGATGGAAAGCCTGACAGGATCGGATATCAGCGGGTGTCAGCGGACATGTCACCGCTGACATCCGCTGCTCCATAGGAGTGAATGCAGGTTCCGATCAGGTCCGCCTGAAAAACTGACAGACAGACCTGATCGGAAAGCCTGTGTGAAAGGGGCCCAAGTCCGAACCCGGGAGGGCGCACTTTGCCCTGTGTGCTGGATGACCTTGTCCCAGCACTGGTTACAGTTACACTCGGCTTAGTGTGAAACCTGCCAGTGTCACCGCCAATCAGTGCCATCTGTCTGTGCCACTAGCCAGTGCCACCGCCAATCCGTGCCACCTGCCAGTGCCACTGCCAATTAGTGCCATCTGTCCCAAACCAGTGCCATCTGTCCGTTCCAAACCAGTGCCATCTGTCCGTTCCAAACCAGTGCCACCTGCTAGTGCCAATCAGTGCCACCTGCCAGTGCCAATAGTGCCATCTGACAGTTCCAAACCAGTGCCACCTGCCAATGCCAGCCAGTGCCATCTGTCAGTTCCAAACCAGTGCCACCTGCCAGTGCCAACTAGTGCCATCTGTACTGAGGACATCAAGTGTGTGCTAGAGTGACAGGAGTAAGCAAGGAGTGAGTGGAGTGGGTGAGTTTATTTTTTTTAAATCGGCCTAAAATATCGGCCACAAAAATTGGCCATCGGCCGCCCCAATTTCTAAATATCGGCCAGAGAAAAACCCATATCGGTCAACCTCTAGTACAGGGCCTTGTGTATGCCTGTGATGCCACTCTGGATGCGGCCCCCTTGATTTCCAGAGCCTCTGTATCTGCGGTGGTACTGCGCCACCTGATTTGGCTGAAATGCTGGTCCGCTGACCAAGCATCCAAGAGAGCTCTGGCAGATTGCCTTTCAGAGGTTTTTTTGATACTTCGCTAGACGACGACATTAAGGATGTCACTGGAGGTAAGAGCACACTTCTCCCACAGTCCTCTAAGGGGAAGGAGCCGCGCCGTTAGTCGGAGCCCTCCTATTCCGCGCAGAATCTGTATTTTCGTCAGTCAGGGTCAGCCGGCAGATCCTCCCAGACTGACCAGGCTCCAGCTGGGGGCCATAAGCGTCCCTGGGTGCGTAAGCCGAAAAAGCCGGATAACAAGCCTGCTACCGCATGAAATTTTGCCCCCGCCCGACTCAAGGGTGTGGGGACGGCTTAGCGAGTCTGCAGCTTGGTGGACCTCCCTGCTCTCTGACCAATGGGTCTGCAAGGTGGTCACTTTGGGGTACAAGATAGTTTCTTTCTTGTCCACCAAACAGATCTTTCTCTCAAATCTTCCTCTCCTTCCGACTCGTCGGTCTGCTTTGATGGGAGCAGTACAAGACTTGCTCAGGTGCGGAGTAATTTTACCAGTGCCCCTAGAGGAAAGGTTTCAGGGATTCTATTAGAATCTGGGTGCGAATGTTCAGGATGGAATCCTTTCATTCGGAGGTTGCTGTGCTCCATCCGGTGGATTTTCTGGCGTCCCTGGACATCAAAGACGCATACTTGCATGTCCCCATCTGCACCAGCCATCAGAGGTTTCTGCGCTTTGTGATTTGGCATAGCGTCAGCAACAAGAGTTTTTTACAAGGATCTGGCTTTGCTGAGACAGCGAGGCATTGCTATCATGGGCTACTTGGACGATCTTCTTCTGAGAGCTGCTTCTGGCTCAGAATTAGAGGAGGACATGTCTATAGCCAGTCACACCCTCCGGGAAATTGGTTGGGTACTGAACATACAGAAGTCGGTGTTGGTACCGTCTTGAAATTGTTAGCATCCCGCAAATGGTCATCTCTCCGTTTTTTGCATGCGAGTTCTGGGCCTCATGGTGGCCTCCTTCGAGGCAGTACCGTATGCCCAATTCCACACTCGAGTGTTGCAGAAGGAGATCCTGTCCAAATGGAACAGATCTCCATTGTCTCTAGATTCAGTTAAGTCACCTGGTCAAGGCTTCCCTGAGAGGGTGGCTGAGATCCCCGGCTCTTCAGTCCGGGAGGTCGTTCCTTCCTTTCCATTGGACTGTGATCACGACGGACGCCAGCCTCAAAGGTTGGGGGGGCAGTCTGGGGGGGTCCAGCCTGCCCAGGGTTGCTGGACTCTGGTCGAAAAATCTTGCCTGCCGATCAATGTCCTCGAACTTCGAGCGATCAGACTGTGCTGCTCCATGTGGTCGCAGAGACTTCAAGGGCGTCCGGTCAGTATCCAGTCGGACAACGCCACGGCGGTGGCTTCTCTCAACTATCGGGGAGGAACAAGGAGCTCGGCCGCAGCGTCAGAAGTCACTCACATCCTAAGATGGGCTGATAGGAGCTTGTCGGCTCTATCGGCGGTTTACATCCGGGCGTAGAAAACTGGTAGGCGGACTATCTGAGTCGCCAGATGCTGGACCAAGGGAATGGTCGTTACACCCGGAGGTGTTTCAACTCTTTTGTCTGAAATGGGGCACACCAGTTGTGGATCTTCTGGCCTCTCGACCCAATCACAAGGTGTCGAGGTTTGTGGCCAGGTCCAGGGATCCCTGGGCAGGCGCGTCGGACGCGTTGTTGGCCCCATGGGGTCAGTATCGGCTAATTTCTGCCTTTTCCCCCAGAGTGGAGGCCGAGGGGATTCTGGTGATTCTGATCGTCCCAGACTGGCCCCGGCGTCCCTGGTACGCCGACCTCGTGAGACTGGTAGCAGACGCTCCCTGGCGGCTACCGATGCTGGAGGACCTTCTGTCTCAAGGTCCCATACTTCATCCTGCTTTACAGTTGCTGGCTTTAACGGCATGGCTATTGAAAGCCAGGGACCGTGGTCTGTCAGATTCGGTAATCTCCACCATGTTGAGGGCTCGGAAATCATCTTCCCGGACGATCTACCATCGCACTTGGAAGGCCTACATCTCTATGTGTGAGGAGATGGTTTGGCGTTCGGTTTCTCGGATCCTGCTGTTCTTACAGGGCGAAATGGATCTGAAACTTTGAAAAACATATTCTAAAACCCTAAAATTAGTGTAATAAAATATAAGCAGCGCTGTAAACAATGTTATATGAAATATCCGTTTTCACAGGTATTCAAAAATAATGCTAATGTCCATAAACATCACCATGTGACAAAAGTGCACAAATTCCAAAAAATATATATATAAATGTGTTTAAATATTAATTGAATATAAGTCCATATATCACATCAAATAGGTTGGTGAAAAAATAATGATAATAGCTTCCAATCTTCCACCACACCCAGTGTCAGTGAATCCTCTCCAACTCGAATTGCCTTACACTCTGGTGTTCGGTGTGTAAACGTGTACAAAAAGACCTCACTGGTAGGTATAGCAGATAATCCCAGTTCCAACCAATTCACTGCCAGAAAGCTCCGCATGTAAATAAAAGAAGTGCTCAAAATATCGTGATACCGTAAAATCAGTTTAATATCACACTTAAATCTTCAAATATAGCACTCACATGAATCTCAAAAAATAGAGCAATACACTGCACAGCAAACACTCGTTCAGAAATGAAACGAAAACCGAGTACATTGGTCGCGGCGGACCCAAGATGTCCACTGATCGCTCACCACCTCCCCGCTGTTCCTTCCTGGATCTTTGCTTCCTTGATCGGCCTTGATACATCACACGTTCACTTCAGATGGTTGCCGCACCACCACGCCTCGACATGTTTCGTCATAAAGACTTAGTCATGGATCTGAAACTTGCCTTAAGCACTATTAAGGGGCAGATTTCAGCCTTGGCTGTCTTTTTCCAACGATCCCTGGCGGCTCACTCACTGGTAAGTACATTTGTACAGGGGGTCCGACACGTGGTTCCCCCGATTAGACCACTTCCTCTGTGGGACATGAATCTGGCACTCTCGGTACTTCAGGAACCTCCCTTTGAGAACTTCAGGGAGATTCCTCTCGACGCTTTCTCAGAAAGTTGCCTATCTAGTTGCCATTACATCGGTCAGAAGGGTTTCTGAATGGGCGGCCTTGTCTTTCAAGTCACCTTACTTGGTCCTCCATAAGGATAATGCGGTACTACGCCCGCAGCCTTCATTCCTTCCTAAGATAGTTTCGGCTTTTCACCTAAACGAGGACTTCGTACTTCCATCCTTGTGTCCTCGGCCTTCGCATTCCAAGGTGGCTATGCTACATACCTTGGACGTGGTACGTGCCCTACGGGTGTACCTGTCTGCTACTGCTCTGTTCCGGAGTTCTGACTCACTGTTTGTGTCGATGTCTGGTCCACAGAAGGGCCTCGCGGTCTTGTCGGCCACCTTTCTAGGTGGATCGGACAGACCGTCATACAGGCCTATGCCCTCAAGGGGCAGGCGCCTCCCTTTCCTGTCACGGCACATTCAACCAGGGCAATTGGTGCCTCCTGGGATTTTCGACATCTAGCATCTGTCTCACAGGTGTGTAAGACGGCAACCTGGTCATCTGTTCACACTTTCTAAAAGTTTTACAAGGTTGATGTGAGTGCATCTTCGGATGCTTCCTTTGGCCACAAGGTTTTGCAAGCGGCTGTTTGAGATTGCAACTCCTCCGTTGAGGAGCTCTGTTTGTTTGGGGTGAAGTTAAGTCTTCCTTTGATTGCTGTTCCCACCCCTTTTTTTTCCTATCACTGCTTGGGGACAACCCACATGTCAAGATTTAAGGAGCTGTGTCCGTCCATGGACGAAAAGAGAAAATAGGATTTTTTGTACTCACCGTAAAATCCTTTTCTCTGTCATCCATGGACGGACACAGCATCCACCCCTCCTTTTTTAGTTTGTACTGCTTTTCTACGAACTGAGGCTGCTGACTGCACGGTGGAGGGTTATGTACAGAGGGACCGCCCCCTGGGCGGGGCTGTTTAACTCAGTTATCTTAAAACGTAACTTTAAGAGAGTTAAACAGCCCCGCCCAGGGAGCGGTCCCTCCGTACATAACCCTCCACCCTGCAGTCAGCAGCCTCAGTTCGTAGAAAAGCAGTACAAACTAAAAAAGGAGGGGTGTGTGCTGTGTCCGTCCATGAACGACAGAGAAAAGGATTTTACGGTGAGTACAAAAAAATCCTATTTTCTCTTTTCGTCCATGGACGGACGCCGCTCCTTAAATCTTGACATGTGGGTTATGTTCCTGTTCATAGGAGAGGACTAGGCAGAACATGTTAGTTATCTTAAAACGTGTAACTTTAACAAACATGTTCTGCCTAGTCCTCTCCTATGAACAGGAACATAACCCACATGTCAAGATTTAAGGAGCTGTGTCCGTCCATGGACGACAAATAAAAGGATTTTACGGTGAATAAAAAAAATCCTATTTAAAAAAAAAACACAATTTAATGATATAAAAAGAAACAAGAAAAAAAAAATTTAAAGCGTACCCGCGAGCTCGCTCAGCAAAGAAAACGCATACGGAAGTTGCGCCCGCATATGTAAACGGTGTTCAAATCAAACACGTGAGCTATCACAGCAATCGTCAGAGCGAGAGCAATAATTCTAGCACTAGACCTCCTCTGTAACTCTAACCTGGTAACCGTAAAAAAAAAATTAAAGCGTCGCCTATGGAGATTTCTAGGTACCATAGTTTGTCACCACTCCACGAGTGCGTGCAATTATAAAGCGTGACATGTTTGGTATCTATTTACTCGGCGTAACATCATCTTTCACATTAAAGAAAAAAACTTTACTGCTTCGTTTTTTTTTTATTCTTGAAAGTGTATTTTTTCACATTTTATTCTCTAGGTTCTCTGCTAAAAAAAATATATATATAATGTTTTGATGGTTATAAGTAATTTTCTAGAAAAAAATACAGATTTTAACTTTTAAACACCAAATCAGAAATAGGCTTAGTCATGAAAGGGTTAACTGACAATTGCACGGTCGTGCAAGGCTGTACAGTAGGTGCCGCCGATATTGTATATTTATCGCGCTCCCATCGCCGAGATTCTCGGCGACAGGAGTGCCGAGATCTCGGCAACAGGGTGGCGACACATGTCGCGCTCGCTGCAATAGCGAGGAGACGCGGCACTGTATTGAGCGGGGATCCGACGTGGATTCCCGCCAATGCCAGGCACTTGGGTCTGGTCTGGATTTGAGGGGGAGACCCTACACCAAAAAAACGACGTGGGGGTCCCCCTCAAGGTCCAAACCAGACCCTTATCCGAGCACACAACTTGGCAGGCCGCAGGGGAAGATGGGGGGACGAGAGAGCGCCCCCCCTCCCTCCTGAACCATACCAGGCCGCATGCCCTCAACATGGGGGGTTTGGTGCTCTGGGGCAGGGGGGCGACCTGGCCGTTGGTTGTCGGGGTCTGCGGGCGGGGGGCTTATCGGAATCCGGGAGCCCCCTTTAATAAAGGGGCACCCGGATACCAGCCCCCCCACCCTATGTGAATGAGTATGGGGTACATCGTACCCCTACCCATTCACCTGGTGGAAAAAAAATTGCAATAAAAAAAAACACACAGCTTTTTAAAGTATTTTATTGCACAGCTCCGGGGGTCTTCTTCTGACTTCGGGGGTCTCCGGTGTCGTCGCCGCGCTCTCCGGTTCTTTCTTCTGCCGGGCCACCGCTAACTTCTTTAGCTCTTTTGCTAGCGGAGGCCCGGTCTTCTCCGTAGTCTTCTCCCCTCCGGTTCGTTCTTTCTTCCGCCGTGCCTCCGCTAACTTCTTTAGCTCTTTTGCTAGCGGAGGCCCGGTCTTCTCCGTCGTCTCGTCCGGCTCTCCGTTGTCCTTCTGCCGGCCCCTCCACTAACTTCTTTAGCTCTTTTGCTAGTGGAGGGGCCGGTCTTCCCGTCGTTGGCGTCTTCTTCCCTCTTCTCCTCCTCGATGTTGACTCGTCGCTTCCTCTTGCAGTAATGCTAAATCTTCGGTCCGCAGAGATTAATATAGGCTTCTCATGACGTCACAGTCACATGTTCCCATGACGTCATAGTCACATGCTCCGGGGCCATGTGCCCCGGAGCATGTGACTGTGACGTCATGAGAAGCCTATATTAATCTCTGCGGACCGAAGATTTAGCATTACTGCGAGAGGAAGCGACGAGTCAACATCGAGGAGGAGAAGAGGGAAGAAGACGGCGACGACGGGAAGACCGGCCCCTCCACTAGCAAAATAGCTAAATAAGTTAGTGGAGGGGCCGGCAGAAGGACAACGGAGAGCCGGACGAGACGACGGAGAAGACCGGGCCTCCGCTAGCAAAAGAGCTAAAGAAGTTAGCGGTGGCCCAGCAGAAGAAAGAACCGGAGAGCGCGGCGACGACACCGGAGACCCCCGAAGTCGGAAGAAGACCCCCGGAGCTGTGCAATAAAATATTTGAAAAAGCTGTGTGGTTTTTTTTATTGCAATTTTTTTCCACCAGGTGAATGGGTAGGGGTACGATGTACCCCATACTCATTCACATAGGGTGGGGGGGCTGGTATCTGGGTGCCCCTTTATTAAAGGGGGCTCCCGGATTCCGATAAGCCCCCCGCCCGCAGACCCCGACAACCAACGGCCAGGGTTGTCGGGAAGAGGCCCTGTCCTCATCAACATGGGGACAGGGTGCTCTGGGGTGGGGGGGCCGCAGGTCGCCCCCCTGCCCCAGAGCAACAAACCCCCCATGTTGAGGGCATGCGGCCTGGTACAGTTCAGGATGGAGGGGGGGCCGCTCTCTCGTCCCCCCCCCCCTCTTCCCCTGCGGCCTGCCAGGTTGTGTGCTCGGATAAGGGTCTGGTTTGGACCTTGAGGGGGACCCCCACGCAGTTTTTTCGGCGTAGGGTCTCCCCCTCAAATCCAGACCAGACCCAAGGGCCTGGTATGCTCCTGGAGGGGGAACCCACGCCGTTTTTTTCTTTAAAAATTGGCGTGGAGTTCCCGCTCAGGATTCATACCAAACGCAGTGCCTGGTATTGGCGGGAATCCACGTCGGATCCCCGCTTATCGGCAATGCGTGTCGCTCATCGTGAAAGGAACATTTTTCCTTTGCCGATGACGAGACAGCTCGGCGCTGGCTCTCGCGACTGAGCTCATAGGGTGTCAATCTCGCCGCTAGAAGTGGTGAGATTGACACAATATCGGCGGCACCTACTGTAACTCTTGGTGATATTTGATCACCTCTGCGGTTTTAATTTTTTGCGCTATAAACAAAAAAACTGTCAATTTTGAAAAATTTTATTTTTTTTACTTTCTGCTATAAAACATACACAATAAATGTAAAAAATTAACCGCTTAACGACCACTCGCGGCATATATACGTCGGCAGAATGACTCGTACAGGCACAATCACGTACCTGTACGTCCCCTTTAACTGCCTGCCGTGTGGTCGCACGTGCGCCGCCGGCGGCGCGCTTGCGACCCTGCAGTCAACCCCGTGAGTCGGACCGCGGGTCCCGTGGACTCGATCGTCTCACGGAGGGATGGAGCAGGGAGATGTTAGTGTAAACACAACATCTCCCCGCTCTCCTACTGACACTGTCACCGATCTCCGCTCTGTGTAATCAGAGCGGAGATCGGTGACGTGTCACTCGTAGCAACGCCCCCTAACAGTGGGAATCACTCCCTTATGCACACTTAACCCCTTCAGCGCCCCTAGTGGATAACCCCTTCACTGCCAGTGTCATTTTTACAGTAACCAGTTTTTATTGCACTGATCGCTGTAAAAATGACAATGGTCCCAAAAATGTGTCAAAGGTGTCCGATGTGTCTGCCATAATGTCGCAGTCACGAAAAAAATCGCTGATCGCCGCCATTACTAGTAAAGTTTTTTTATAAAAATGCCATAAAACGACCCCCTATATTGTAAACGATATAACTTTTGCGCAAACCAATCAATAAACGGCAATTGCGATTTTATTTTTTTATTTTTTTTTACCAAAAATATGTAGAAGAATACGTATCGGCCTAAATTTTTTTATATATATATTTTTTGGGGATATCTATTATAGCAAAAAGTAAAAAATATAGAATTTTTTTCAAAATTGTCGCTCTATTTTTGTTTAAAGAGCAAAAAATAAAAACCGCAGAGGTGATCAAATACCACCAAAAGAAAGCTCTATTTGTGGGAAAAAAAGGACGTCAATTTTGTTTGGGAGCCATGTCGCACGACCGCGCAATTGTCAGTTAAAGCGACGCAGGGCCGAATCGCAAAAATGGGCCTGGTCTTTATGCTGTATATTAGGCCAGGGCTTAAGTGGTTAAGTTTCTGCATCAATTTAGGCCAATATGTTTTCTGCTAAATAACTTATTTTTTTTTTCTAGTAATAGCGACGATCAGTGAATTTTAGCGGGACTGCGACATTGCAGCAGACAAATCGGACACCAAGTGACACTTTTTGGGGACCAGTGATGCTATTACAGTAATCGGTGCTAAAAAAAAATGCATTCTCACTGTACTAATGACACTGGCAGGGAAGGGGTTAACGGGTGATCAAAGGGTTAAGTGTGCTCCTAGGGAGTGCTTTCTAACTGTGTGGGGGGGTGGCTTAACTGGAGGAAGACAGAGATCCGTGTTTCTGCTTGGCAGAAACTCAAGATCTCCATCTTTCTCTCTGAGAGATTGTCAGTCTGCCTTGGTTACATCCGCCGGACCCACTAATTGGCTCCCGCTGTGTCCAATCACCAGTACAGGTACCTGATTTTGCGCAAGAGGGTCGCCCTGCCGCAGTATATCTCTGTGGGGAGGTCCATTAAGTGGTTAATCAAACCCAGACTTGTGCTTTTCACTAAATTGTTGTTGTTTGGAGCCTTCATTTGCTTTCATGATGTAACCACAATACTTTGTGTGGAATGATACTGACTCAGGAGTTGGACCTTCCATATAATTGTTTTTACCAGTGAAATCTAAGCAGTGTCATATGAAAGGGGTCATATACTTTGAAATCCGTTGTGTTTATCCATTGTAATTAATTTCTTTGCAGATTTTTTTACAATTTGATAAAAAAAAATATTCTGTTGATCAATGAGTAAATATATATAAATTAAATAAATATATTGGATATAAAAAATCCAAAATAGTAAAAAATAAAATATTTCACACATCAGACTTGTCCAGTGCCAGTTTACCTGGTAAAAAAACAATATAAGGGCATTGCCTGTTAAATATTAGATCATCTAATGTCAGTGGGAAGCAGAAGCAAGTATCACCATTAAATTTGTCACTGAGGAAATATTGACTCGTTTCTTATAATAATTCAGCTGGAGGTAAGAAGTTCTGGAACAGGTTTCACTTGATAATTCTTTTCTTTTGTTTGTTGCAGAAATTAACAATAGTCCATGTAAACAGCAACCAGTGCCTGGACAAAGCAGCAGAAGAAGACATTCAAGTCCCCAGCATTAAAGACTGCAATGGCAGCCGCTCTCAACAGTGGCTCTTGCGTAATGTCACTCTGCCAGAAAACGTTTAAAATATCTTTGGCAAACACAATGGAAAAATGTATAAAATTTAACAAAACGAATTGACTGCACTACCTCTGCACATGTGAATTGCACATCCTTGTGTGTCCAGAGAAGGAGACTGTTTTCTGCACCTGTAAGTACAGACCCAGGAGCACATATCAGCTTCAAGACTCGCTCTTGGCTTTTTAGTAGCTGCAGAACTGCCCACCTCTATGAGGATGTAAAATGGTATACTTTGTGTCAGAACTGTGCACATTGAAGTTTACAAGAAGGAAATTTTTCCCTCATCAAGGAATTATCTAGGAGAACTTACCCAGTGCAAATTATTTAGGCATTGGTCCCCAAGAGAACTGCATATCGGTACAGTCAGCTTGCACATCTGTACCCTCCACACATATGCGTCGGAAGGTGTATGCCAAGCAACTGTGACTTTCTGTGGACTGTGTATCAACATGCTTCATCTTCAGAGTAAAGAATGTACAGGACGGACAACTGCAATTCCAAATACATCTCACATTGTTTTTATGTGTGATAAACAGGGTTCAAAAGATAAGATAAACACATATATCAAAAGTACAATTTGTAATAGCAAAATATCAGATTTATATGTAGATTTTTTTTTTACCTTTGGGGCAACAATAACCAATAAAAATAAACGTATTTCAGTTGTATAACAGATAGAATAATGGATAGAATCTATTTTTCATGATTGGAATATTAATTTTTAAAAGAGAGATGCCGAGATATGGATAGGGAACGTCTTTTAACTGTTTGTTTTTCTTTTTAAAGTTCTTGTTTTTCTTTCTGTTTTTGGGGTACTGACCAAGGTCCATAATAATGTCTGTTCAACTTGCCTTCTAAATTGCAGGATTAATAATACCATGCAACGTAAGTGTTGTCATCTAATGTATTCAGTCTGTTTTTGTCTGAAGAGTTTAGAAAGAAAAAATAATTTCCAAAATCAAATGATCAAAGCAGTTAAGAGTGACTGATTGTTTGTAGTACCGAGGATTCATACTACTGTACATTTTTTTTTTACACAGCAATAAATCTAGTTTGTTCTAGCCAACACAGTGTTGTTGTTCAATAAAATCAAAATGAGGTATTGTTTTTGAGAGCATTTATTCAGCTGAAACATTGTACTTAATATTTTCTGAACAAATATGTTTCATATTCTACATGCAATACAAATTTACTGAAGTGCAAGCATATTGAAAGTCCTAACCCTAGTTGTGCATTAATATCAGCAGCTTTCAGAGTATAAAACAAAGGGGACGGGTGGGGGCAAGAGGATAGTTGCTGAGGCTAAACCTTTAACAACCCACCCAAAAATGTATGGACTATCTCGGTACTGATACACATAAGAAACATTGTTGAATTAAAAAGTTTTATTACAGATAAAAATTGTACAATAATGAACAATGATGCACATCAAGGATTGGTCGGAGTCTCTACTAGTTTCGCGGGAATACCGCTTCTTCAGGAGAGCCAATCTATACAATGAATAATATAACAAAAGATATATTAAACAATTCAGCAATAGTGTAAATGATGCATAAAGAGGAGTAAAAGCTTACCAGATGAGTAATAGAAAAGGCGCGGAAGTGGGCCGCCCATGTAGTACCCCCCCCCCCCCCCCCGCGGCGGACAAAGGGGATAGTGCGTCGATCTCTAGGTATAAGGCATATAATTAGCTTAAGGACCCAATAAGTAACCCATACTAGGGGGGGAGGGGGTATTGGAAGGAATGATACAGGCAGAAGAGGGGAGGAGGAGGGCGGTGGAAAGAAAGGACAAGAAGGGGGGCAGGAAAGGGAGGGAAATATATAAAAGAGGGAAGGGGATAGGGAGGGTAAGTAGAGGGAAAAAGGGGGGGGGGGGAGGGTATGGATTGAAAAATTATTTAAATGGGAAATTACCATGCATTTGCAGGAAGTGATCCTAGAACTAACTAAAAAAAAAAAATTGCATATGATTTACTCACCACACACATTTTAAATAGAAATGTATAGTTTAATTTTACATTTCAAATTCATTCCCAGTAGTGGCTACCAGCATGTCGGACATGGAAATGGCATTTGGCATACCTAGTCAAAGTCTGCAAGAAGATGATGTAATCGATATGGATTCTATAGATACTGTTTTCCAGGGATGTCCATTTAAAAAGCTCTGTCCATAGGCATGCGGTGGCAAAATGAGCAATTAAGTCATTCCTGGCCAACTTTTTGCAAATGCATCTGAAAATAGAAATTTGTATGCAGTGTTAGGTGATTGTGTGCCAATTCACACCAGAAACTGCACATAACTGCATGTTTTTGACTGCATGTTTACTTGAATGCATTTTGCTATGTTTTTGTACTTGGCTTTCTTGGCTTTAAGGGGTGTGGTGCAATGCATTTGTAACACGTTCTCTGCATTTGCGGTGCAGAAAAATGCAGCATGCTCTACTTTTTTTGAACTGCACTGCAATGATGTGTTATACGCCAATAAATACAGTATTACATTTTTTTTAGGTCTTCCTCAAGTTTGCTACAACTGCAAACCATTTTTTTCAGTTTTTCATATATTTTTTTCCTTACAGCTTTCAGAGTTTGTAAAAGACCCCCAAACCATACATTTTCTGAAAGCAAAGGACCGGTACAACATATATAAGGTGCTACTGATTTTTTAGGTCCAAGTGCTTATCAAAACAAAATTTAGCTAACAATACAGTAAAATCATTATCTGACACGAACACAAAAAAATTTAACCATTCCTGTTAATTTCCTACTAAATCTCAGAGATAAACTGTATTGAACTTACCACTCTAGTTCTGGGAGGACGTATCCCTATGTCTTCCCAGAAACGGGTGCCACGATTTTTTTATCCCTGTGTTCCATCAGTCACAGCAGATAATTGATCCTGGTACCGGGTCACTATCCGCAGCCCTGGTAAAATGTAATCACTGTGACCAATCACAGCTATCACAGTTACAGTAGTAAACAAAGCTGTCGTTCATGATGCATTGCTTACTACTGTGTGTTCTTTGTGATTGGTCACATTCATCACATGGTACCAGAGCCAGTCACAGTAGCCTTGTACCATGTGATAACTAACTAATCTTAGCATCACAGTAGTAAACAAAGGTTTAACGAATGAAACCTTTCAACAGTTCCTGATTGCTTATACAGTAAGCATCATTGTAATAATCGGAGTGTTAAAAAATAAAATCCCTAATCACCCGAGTACAGTGTCATTACGGTCCCTGTATAGTCCCTATTGTCCCTGATTAGCACCATACCAGACCTATTTTCCCTGATCACGCCACACCAAATACAGTTTCTGTGATCATTGCCACACCAGTCATATTGGGCCCCATTAACAAAAGCAGATCGCATGCGGTATTTAGGTGACCAGACACATTTTCCCTAAATACCAAATGCAATCCTGAAACTGTCAATTAACTATACAGTTTGGTGGTATTTACCGCCAAACATTGAAAGCGATCGGTAAATACTGCATGAACAGGCATTAAATTAAATTCACAAAAATAAATAAGTAAATGGATGTGATAGTTAAGTAGTCATCGAGGCATGCAGTATTTAAGGAATGTGTACTGGTTGTTAAAAAGCAGGCATCCTTAACCCCTCCAAATCCATACCCGACCCTTGTCCGAGCATGCAGCTGGGCAGGCCAGGAAAGGAGGGGTTTCCTGAACCATACCATGCCATCACTGTGCCATGTGATAACTGGTCACAGTTGTACACAATGGCACATAAATGGATGCCATTCACAGAGTAAAAATGCTTGCTTATACTTCACTGTAATGATCATAGTGTAAAAAAAAAAAAATCCTGATCATCTGCGCAGAGTGGTAGTGTCACTATGGTGACGGTATTCATAAAAAAACATTTAAAGTGGATGTAAACCCTCACAATATACCCAGTGAAGTGAACAGCCTCAGATGATACACAGAGATAAAACAAATCTCCCTATATACGTTTTACATGTATATCTTCTGTCTTCAGCTTTATATGCTGTTTAGAAAGTGCTCATCATGTTGGAACTTCCTCTTCCAGCAGGGGGAGGGGAGTCTTGCCATACACTGTGAGACAGCTGATTGGAGGAAAGGCACACACCCCCTTTCCACATAGGCAGAGACTTGCAGAACTGTCCTGAGAATTGACCAGCTGTCTGCTAATCTATTTATAGCACCTGCCCTGACACAAATTTCAGGATGGTTTTATCACATGTCTCGGAACTTGTCAGAAGTTATGCTGATAACAGAAGAACGAAGCAGGTGAAAGCCACGGGACAGCGCTTCTTGAGAGAGATAAGTAAACACTGCAGATATATGTGCCCAGCTCAAATTTCATGAATTGGGTTTACAACCACGTTAAGACCCCTTTCACACTTGGACTGTGCGGGCATTAGCGGTAAAGCGCCGCTAGTTTTAGCGGCACTTTTCACTGTTAAAGGCGAAAGGTTAAAAGCGCCCCGCTAGCAGCTGAAGAAAGGGTTAATAGCACCTGCGTTGCGACACTGCCAAAGCGCTTTACAGGTGCTAAGGCAGCGCTGCCCATTCATTCAATGGGCAAGGGCGTTCTGAGAGCGGTGTATACACCGCTCCCGCACCGCCCCAAAAATGCTGCTTGCAGGACTTTTTTTTCCGTCCTGCAAGCGCACTGCCCCAGCGTGAAAGCATTTGGGCGGCTTGAGAGGCACTTTTCAGGTGCTATTTTTAGTGCTAAAACGTCTAAAAAGCGCCCCAGTGTGAAAGGCGTCTAAAGGAAAAATGGGGAAAATAAATGATTTACTTATTTATTTTTAACATACTATCACCAGTCAGTATCCCTGATCACTGCCAATACCAGTCATTTGATGATGCTGTACTGCACTGGTGACCATATGGTAAAAAAAAAGCGCAAATTGTGGAAAATGTTATTTAATTTCTTCATTTTCAAAAAAATTGACAAAAAATTACAACTTCAAAAAACTTGCCATGCCTCTTATTGATTATCTTGGGTTAACTATACTGTAAAATTATACTATAATTTTTGGGGTATTTATACTGTCCTGGCATCTTGGGGGGCCCCTCAAGAAATTAGATCAGTACATCAGGATTGATACATTTTCTAAGATATATACCATAGTTTGTAGACTATACTAGGGGTCGGCAACCACTGACACGCGTGCCAGAGGTGGCACGCAGCCACACTTGTGATGGCACGCAAAGTGAAACCCGGGAGACCTATCTTTCACATAACAAAGCCGTCCGGCAGCTGCAGTCCTGTGCATAGAAGGTGGCACGGATGGCTCTCGCTGGCCTCAGCCCCCCCCCCCCTTAGCTCTCGCCCACCTGCATAGAAAAATCGAAAAAAAAGCAGGGATGCTTCCCGATGGCCACGGTTCCTGCCCACCCACTTCAGTAGCGTGGATGGCTCCCGCTGGCCTCCGTTGTCTCCCCCCCCCCCCCTGTTTTAGCCACCGCCTTAGAAAACAGCAGGCATGCTTCCCGATCGCAACGGTTACAGCCCGCCCACTTCAGCTCCGGTCTGCCCACCTCAGCTCTGGCCCACTCACCGCCCACCTCAGCTCTGGCCCACCCACTTCAGCTCCGGCCCATCCACTTTAGCTTCTGTCCACCTTACTCTACCGCAAGGTGCACTGAGCCTGAAGCAGTGTGGTGATCGACACCAGGCTGCCAGGTAAGTACAGGACTGCAGCACTCTTTTAGCCTGAGCCTTCCTGTCAGCCTGTCTGCTCACACCCTGAGGGCCATTCCTCTTCCTCAGCAGCAGCATTAAAGAGGACTTGTGGTAGCTACTGTACTTTTGGGACACAAATGGCTATTGGGAACTACTACTTTAGAACAGGGTACAGAAACTGCTGCTCCGAACCAATAGAAGCTCCAAAATAGTAGTTACCAAACCCTGTTCCAAAGTAGCAGTTCCCAATAGAAGGAACTACTACTTTAGAACAGGGATTGGTAACTACTATTTAAGAACTTCTTTGTAATTACTTTTTTAAAACACTGCGCAAAGGCTGGTTCACACAAACGCAGTGTGGGAAAAGTGCATCCTATGCGTGTTTTCCACACTGGATTCAAACGTGCTACCCTTGAAGTCTGCATGTGGGTGCCTATGTATTGTTAAAGGCACCCCAATCGCAGATTGCAAACGCAGTCCTACAGTACCATGTGGTTTTTGCTCAGACCAGTGCACTACTTTTTTCGTGGTCCGGTGCATTTTGCATCACATTTAAATGAATGGGCCGTCAAAACACACACCATGGGAATTCGTGAGAATCATACAGGAACCCAGGCATTCCCAATGAACTCCTGTGAGAACCAGTCCTACATTATTATGGGAGTCTTACCTACATTTCCAGTGGGGGTATTAGGGGACATTATAGATTCCTTTTTTGGAGCCTATGAAAAATGATTTACAAAAATTGTAGTGCAGTAACTTAGCCCTATTAAGTACAAAAAGCGTGTGGGAGAGGGTGCCACTGTCGCAGCTGCTGCTATTATCCCCACAGCACCTGAAAATGCAGCCTTTTTTTGTAGTAGCTGGCCTTTTAGCTAGGTATGATTTTTTCATTAAGCAGCAGCCATACACACCTCTTGTACTTATTAATAGGGCTAAGTTACTGTAATTATGCATTTTTGAAAATAATTATTTTTTACAGGATCCAAAAAAAAAAAGCTATAATGTTCCCACTGGACATTTAGTCAGTAGTTACCAATAGCTGTTCTAAAGTAGTTCAGCTTGAACATAAAAAATGAGTGTGCCCAAAATTCAAAACGGTATCAATTGGAGCTGAATGAGTTCTGAAGCTGAAGGAATTGGGGGGTGATCTGCGTTGTGAAGCTGTATGCATTGGGGCTGATTTGAGGTCCAAAGGTGCCGAGTTTGGGGTTAATTTGAGACCTGAAATTAAATAAATCAGGGCTGATCTGAGGTATTGGGCCTGATGTAAGATCTGAAGGTGCAGAAATTAGTCCTTATCTGTGGTGTTAAGGTGCATGCAATGAGGCTCATATGAGATCTGGCGGTGCAGAAAGTGGGCCTGATCTGAGTTCTGAGGTGCTGAAATTGGGTTTAATCTGAGGTGTAAAGGTGCAGAAGTTGGGCCTGATCTGAAGTGTGAAGGTGTATGCACTGGGTCTCACATAAGATCTGAAGGTGCATAAATTGGGTCTGACCTGAAGGTGCAGAAATTGGGCCTGATCTGAGGTGTGAATGCGCATGCATTGGTTCTCATATGAGATCGGAAGGCGCAGAAATTGGGCCTGATGCGAGGGGTGAAGGTGTATTCATTATGGCTCATTTGAGATCTGAAGGTGCAGAAATTGGGTCTAATCTGAGATCTTGAGGTGCAGAAATTAAGCCTGATCTGAGGTGTAAAGGTGCATGCATTGGGTCTCATATGAGATGTAAAGGTGCAAAAATCGGGCCTAATCTGACATCAGGAGGTGCAGAACTCGGGCTTGATCTGAGATCGGAAGCTACAGAGTTTGAGCCTGATCGGAGTTCTGAATGTACAGAAGTTGGTCCTGGTCTGAGATGTGTAGGTGCAAGAATTGGGGCTGGTCTGAGGTGTGATTGTGCAAAAATTGGGGCTGGTCTGAAGTGTGAAGGTTCAGAAATTGGGGCTCACATGAGAGCTTAAGTTATAAGATTTGGGTGAAGGTGAAGAAATTTGTGACGGTAGCCATGGCAATGCTATTAGCATTTGGATCTATTTATATGTGTGTTCATTTCTTAATATTCAAGTAGTTTACAGCATTTACTCTATAAAAATTCCTTTTCGTAACAGAGTGTGAAATTTACGTTTATTTTTATGTAGTCGGCACTCTCAATTTCTTTGAAAAATAATTTGGCACGCTATGCTCAAAAGGTTGCCTACCCCTGCTCTATACCTTTTGCATGGAGTAAATAATATACCTGTACACTGATTTGGGTTATTTTCACCAAAGAAATGTAGTAGAATACAATTTGGCCTAAATTTATGAAGAAAGATCATTTATTTGTAAAACTTTATAACAGCATATAAGAAAAATTAGTTTTCTCTTATCGTCCATGGACGACTGACACAGCTCTAATACTGAAACCCGTGGGTATATGTCCCTGCTCGCAGGAGAAGATCTAGGCAGAATGTTAGATGTTAAAAACATACATTCTAGAAAAAAAACAGCTGAACAGCCCCGCCCAGGGGGGCGGTCCCTCCAGACATAACCCTCCTACCTGCAGCTAGCAGCCTCAGTTTTTTTCTGCCTAGCAGGAGAAGACGTGGCTCTCTCATGAGCCAGTCTCCTGGAAGATTTTTTTTATTTTTTATTCCTTTGAGAATTTTATTATTTTATTTTGGAGACCTTCAGTCAACTGACAGCTGGGCAACAGGTTGGGTACACTAGTATCCTTATAGTCTTCCCTGTCCAACCATCGAGTGTGCTGATCCTCGCCTTGTGTGCATGAGACTCAGTTCACGACATGCCCCATGACTCCAGGGGTGGCCAGTGGGCTTTTATGCTCCTGCGGTCCTCACAAGATTGAACAGAGCCTGCTGTTTCTTTTGCGGTGGACCGGGCCGACAGCTACTCAGTACTACTCTGTGATAGGTCTGTCTGAAACACGCCAGTGGGTCCCTCTGGGACGGGTAAGTAGTCTCTCCTGCATCAGGTGAGTACATGCTGGCTGTGTTTCTCTGTATGGGGGGGTTGTTCCCTGTCTCCCCCCTGTATGCTGCTCTCTGCACCCTAATCTGGTGCTGAGCTGTGTGGGGGTACCTTGGGGTCACTCTGGTCTGGCGGGGGGGCGCTCATGTCTCTGTGCTGGGGCTGAGAAAACGTGGGGTGTTTGGAGACGCCATTAGGTGCTTTGGCTGTAATTTTGCTGCGCTCGGCGGCCATCTTGCCGCGGATCAATGGTGCAGTATTACACGCGGCCGGCGGCCATTTTCTTGAAGCCGCCGTGCTTTCACTTTCGTTTTTGGCCTCTATCGCCGCTGCTGCGGCACGAATCTCCTCACTCTCCTCAGGCTTCACTCGCGCTGCCAGTGCGGTGCATACAGCGGAGCTGAGCGTTCCTCTGAAGGGTTGGTGGGGCCTCTGGGTGTCCCCTCCTCAGTCATTGCAGCCGGTGGGTGGACTGTTTATTCACTTTATTGTGCATAAGGTCTCGGAGGGTGGCGAATATGGAGTCTGATTCACCTGCTTCCCCACTCTTGTCAGAGGCAACTGGCAGTGCTCCAGCACCTGCGGTCCCTGTGGACCAGTTGTCGGCAGTCCTGGAAACATTTCTTGTCAGGATGGAAGCGGTGTGCGGGCGCAAGGGAGCTATAAGCGCCCTCTCCCCACACAATCTCACACATGGGGAGTGCTCCGATTCAGATATGGGCCTAGCTGCTGCTGCCCAGGACCCTAGCTCTGAATATTTCTTTCTCGTACATCACGGGACACAGAGCGACATAGTCATTACTAATGGGTTATATAGATACCTTCAGGTGCTGGCACTGGCAACTTCCAAAACCGGAAGTACCCTCCCCTATATAAGCCCCTCCCATCCGGGAGTACCACAGTTTTTTGCCAGTGTCTAAGGTGTTGGCCAAGAAGTAACGTGTTTCACTGAGCTTGCGTACAGGTTCTTTTGGGGCCTCAGTAAGCTATTCCGGATCCGACCAAAAAAGCTTCATAGCTAAACGGTCGGTACCCGGGCCTTGCAAGAGAAGAGCAAGGTTTTGCCTGTAATGCCTCTCTTAGGAGGGCTGGACCCTGGGATCCAGAGCTCTGGTCATACCCACGACCAAGATGTTTTCTGTGCAGGGTGCTATACAGGTCCAGGGGAGTGGAATCCTTGGGAACCCGGTCCCTGAAGGTTTGATTACAATGCCTGCCGTGATAGGTGAAGTTTGGGCTTCTTTGGACCAAACAGAGTCCTGCGGCGAGGAAAAGGTAAGTGGGGGCCCCCAGGAACTTGGTTCTATTGGGGGACCCCCAAGCCTATTTTGTCTTTCTGCCTGTTACCTAAGGTATTCCCGCTAAATATTCTTGGTATGCCTGTTACTACTGAGAAAATGTAAAAAATTTTTTATAGTAGGCAAGAAAAAAAAGAAAATGTGTAAGACCGCGGTACCTGTGTTAAACACTAGAGGCCGCTATGGTTCTTTTTTTTTTCTTGTAATGTGGATTTTTTTCTTCCGAAGTCAAATCCAGGCAGTTGGTAAGTTCTCTGCGGGGAAGCTGTCTCCTCTGCCCTGTTGCTGCGCTGATCCATCCCCGGGCCCTGCGGCAAGGGACCCTGGCTCCCATCTAGCACCTGTTTTTTTCAAAAAAGGCGCCGAAGGCGCACGTGCCCGCGCGCGTGCACGGGCACGCGCCTCTCTATATAGAGGCAATCTGGAAAAGGGGCGGAGCGGGTGGATGACGCTCGGTGTGCGCCGCGGCGCTACTGCGCATGTGCGGGCGTCCAGCATGTTTTAAAAGCAATCAAGCTGGCTATTGAAGTGCACAAACAGAGCTAGCAACAGTAAAAAGGCACACAGAGGCGGTTGATGCAGGCATCCCCTAGAAAGGCACTTTAGTAGACACCAACTGATATATAGCAGCAATTGTGCTAGACTATTCTCAGTAAAAAGGGTGTATTACGGCTGGAATACCTCAGCTTTGGGCTTAGGAATATGCCGTCCAGAAGCTCCAGAACTAAATCTTCCAGGAAGCAAAAGGGGTCTCCATCGGGCTCTGAGGATCTTGGGCATGCTTCTGCTGCACCAGTCTCCCCTGAAAATTCAGAGGTTAGTGACCGTAGAGACCCCGCAGGAGTGCCTGGTACTGTGGCTGTCCTCAGTTCACCTGCTCCTGTGTATGTAACAGAGGAGGTTTTTTCCTCAGCTCTGGGATGGTTAGAGGAGAGATTGTCAACATTAATCGCTGCCTCCCTGTCACAGGGAAAGGCCCGATTTCCATCTCCTCCTTCAGAGTACCTGTTAGCGGAGCAACAGTCCCATACAGGGATCGACCTGCCTGAAGGGGATCAGGAGGAGGTTGATTCTGTTATAGAGGAATCAACTGTGGAGGAACCTTTCTCAGCATCTCAAGCTGAAAGATTATGGGTTCAGTCTTTGACTAGCATGGTCCGATCAGCATTTAAAATGCACCTTGCGGAACCATCAACCACTACTGTCTCCTCGCTGGGGTCGCTAAAAGCTCCCCAGACTGTCTGTTCCTTTCCAGTTCACCCTTTATTGGAAGGGCTCATGTACCAGGATTGGGAACATCCTGATAAAATATTTACTCCCCCCAAGAGATTTCCGGTGGTCTATCCCATGGAGGATAAGTTCATCAAAAAATGGAGGGTCCCTACAGTGGACGCAGCCATCTCTTGTGTGAATAAATCACTGACATGTCCAGTGGATAATGTCCAAATGTTCAAGGACCCAATAGATAAAAAATTGGAGTCCTTATTAAAATCTGCTTTTTCTACAGCAGGCTTGGTGACACAACCAGCAGTGGCAGCTATTGGGGTCTGCCAAGCAGTGAAGGATCAGTTGAAACAGGTCTTAAGGGACTTGCCAGATCAGCAGGCCCTTGCCCTAGCTGATCTACCTAGAGCCTTGTGCTTTGCGGTTGATGCCATAAAGGATTCAATCCATCAGGCCTCCCGCCTTACGCTGTCTGTAGTACATATGCGCAGGCTTCTATGGCTAAAAAAATGGTCTGCTGAAGCTCCCTGTAAAAAATTGCTGGTTAGCTTCCCATTTCATGGTGAACGCTTATTCGGGGAAGACCTGGACAAATATATCCAGAAAATTTCCAACGGTAAAAGTACACTCTTGCCGGTTAAAAACAGAGTTAGAGGTCCCTCTTTTAAGAGGCCTGCTTCTCCAGTCCCTGGGGCATCGGCTGTGAAACAGTTCCGACGGCCTCCTGGGTCAAATCCCGGGGGTAAAAATCAGGGACAATCGCAGGGTAATAAAAAACCCTGGGTCAGGAGAGGTACAAAACCTCCCCCAAAGTCAAATGCATGAAGGGTTGCCCCCACTCAATCGGGTGGGGGGAAGACTCCAGTTGTTCGCAGAGACCTGGCGGGACACGATCAGAGACAGATGGGTGCTCTCCGCAGTAAGTCTGGGATACAGATTGGAGTTAAGACTCTCCTCCTTCCCATTTTATGAGGTCAAACGTGCCAAGGGATCCCCGAAAGAGAGAGTCCCTCCTGTTGGCACTAGAACAACTATTGCTCCAAGGAGTAATTATGGAGGTTCCCCTGGAAGAATGGGGGTTCGGGTTTTACTCAAACCTCTTTACAGTCCCGAAGCCAAACGGGGACGTGAGGCCCATATTAAATCTAAAAGGGCTAAACAAATTCCACCAAAAATTTCTACGCTTTGCAGTAGAAGGGCGCCATTTTCAGTTCAGAGCCTTACCCTTCGGTCTGGCCACAGCACCACGAGTGTTCACAAAAATTCTGGCCCCATTGTTGGCCAATCTAAGAACGCAAGGTGTAACGATAATGGCATATCTAGACGACTTGTTGCTGATAGACCACTCAGTGAAAAAACTAGAAGTGGTCGTTCGCAAGACAATCAAGTATCTGGAATCTCACGGTTGGATTATCAACCGAGACAAGTCGGCCCTAAAACCAGTCAAAAGTCTGGAATACTTGGGGCTAAGGCTAGATTCAGGCCAGAAGAAAATATTCTTGCCTCGAAAAAAAGGTGTTGTCTTTGAGAGATTTGATCCACTTAGTGGGTACAAAAAGACAGCCGTCCATACGCCTGTGCATGAGGCTGCTGGGAAAAATGGTGGCATCATTCGAAGCAGTACCCTACGGTCAATTCCATTCAAGGAATTTGCAAAGGGCCATACTGTCAGCCTGGAACAAGAAAGTTCAGGCCCTAGGCTTACCAATGTCCTTGTCCCCTTCCGTTCGCAAGAGCCTCTGTTGGTGGTTGGTTCTCCAGAATCGGGAAAAAGGGAAATCCTTCAGTCCGATTTCTTGGAAGGTGGTCACTACAGATGCCAGCCTTATAGGCTGGGGAGCAGTACTGGAGCAATGGTCTCTCCAGGGCAGATGGTCGGATGCGGAAAAGGCCCTGCCCATCAATCTCTTAGAGATACGAGCAGCCCGGTATGCCCTAGTAGCATGGACATCCAAACTCCAAGGGTCCCCTGTCAGAATTCAATCAGACAATGCCACGGCAGTGGCATATATCAATCATCAGGGTGGCACCAGGAGTCGTGCAGCCCAGAGGGAAGTAAATTGCATCCTGAAATGGGCAGAAAGATATGTCCCAGCCATATCCGCGGTATTCATTCCAGGAGTGGAGAATTGGAAGGCGGACTTTCTAAGTCGCCAACAATTATGCCCAGGGGAATGGTCCCTTCACCCCGAGGTTTTTCGGACAATATGTCAGCGGTGGGGAACACCGGATGTAGATCTGCTAGCATCCAGATTCAACGCAAAGGTGGACAGGTTTGTCTCTTGGACAAGGGATCCCCTAGCTTGCGGCTCGGATGCCCTAGTGTTCCCTTGGGATCAGTTCAAGCTGATATATGCATTCCCACCGCCACAATTGTTACCTCGATTACTCCGCAGAATCAGGGTAGAAAAGAAACCAGTGATTCTGGTGGCTCCAGCGTGGCCCCGAAGAGCATGGTACGCGGAGATTGTAAAAATGTCAGTGGGGAAGTGGGGAGTCCTTGGACTCTCCCACATCGTCCGGACCTGCTTTCGCAAGGACCGATATACCACCCTTCCTTACCAGCCCTAGGTTTGACGGCCTGGCTATTGAAGCCCACATTCTAAAAAAGAGAGGGCTCTCTAATCCTGTGGTATCTACCATGATCAATGCCAGGAAGCCGGTATCCAGGCAGATCTACTATAGAATCTGGAAGGCGTACATCGCGTGGTGTGAGGCCAAGAAATGGCATCCACGTAAGTACGTAATAGGTAGGATTCTGGACTTCCTACAGTGGGCTGTAGATAGGAAGCTTGCCTTGAGTACTATCAAGGGTCAGATTTCGGCCTTGTCAATATTTTTTCAAAGGCCCTTGGCTTCGCATTCACTAGTCAAAGCCTTTATACAAGGAGTGATGCGTATTAGTCCTCCGGTTAATATTCCCATATGTCCATGGGATCTAAACCTGGTTCTGTCGGTTCTACAGAAACAACCATTTGAACCATTACAGCATATTTCCTTGGTTCTTCTCACCAGGAAATAGATTTTTCTAGTAGCCATTTGTTCGGCTAAAAGAGTGTCGGAATTAGCAGCTATGTCCTGTAAAGAGCCATATCTGGTTATCCATAAGGACAGAGTAGTGTTACGTCCTCATCCAGCCTTTCTTCCTAAGGTGGTATTGAGGTTTCATTTGAACCAAGATGTGGTTCTTCCTTCTTTTTTTCCCCAAACCTAGTTCGGTAGAGGAAAAGTTATTGCATTCTTTGGATGTAGTAAGAGCAGTTAAAGCTTATCTAAAAGCCACTGCTCAGATTCGCAGAACGGATACTTTGTTTATTCTGCCGGAAGGCCCCAGAAAGGGTCAGGCAGCGTCAAAATCTACTTTAGCCAAGTGGATTCGACAGGTCATAATGCAAGCCTATGGCTTGAGAAGGAGACCGCCTCCGTTCAAAGTTAGAGCGCACTCCACGAGAGCAGTTGGAACTTCATGGGCAGCGCATCACCAGGCCTCCCTGGCTCAAATCTGTAAGGCCGCAACATGGTCTTCAGTACACATGTTTACTAGGTTCTACCAGGTGGACGTTAGAAGTCAGGAGGATGTCGCCTTTGGGCGCAGTGTGTTGCAGGCCGCAAAAGATCCTCATGTCTGATAGCGCTCAGCTTATGTATGGTGTATCCCCCCCCCCCTCATTGGGCATTGCTTTAGGACATCCCATTAGTAATGACTATGTCGCTCTGTGTCCCGTGATGTACGAGAAAGAAAATAGGATTTTTATAACAGCTTACCTGTAAAATTCTTTTCTTGGAGTACATCACGGGACACAGAGCTCCCACCCCTCTTTGGGGACACTTATTGCTTTGCTACAAAACTGAGGTACTCCCGGATGGGAGGGGCTTATATAGGGGAGGGTACTTCCGGTTTTGGAAGTTGCCAGTGCCAGCACCTGAAGGTATCTATATAACCCATTAGTAATGACTATGTCGCTCTGTGTCCCGTGATGTACTCCAAGAAAAGGATTTTACAGGTAAGCTGTTATAAAAATCCTATTTTTAATGTTTTTGAACAGGACATTCCTTGTGAGGAAGACTCCAGTTCTGAGTCAGTAAATGACAGGGCGCTTGTAAGTGAACTCATTGATGCTGTGAGGGACACTCTCAAGCTAGATGCTGTGGCTGTGGTACCTCAGGCGGACGCTGTCTCATTTGGTTCTTTTCAAGCTTTTCTTTCACACAGCATCCTCACTGTTTCCTCACACGCTGTGTCGAGAGCAGCATGGATGATACAGTGGTACACAGTGCCCCCCTCCCCCTGGTGGGTGCAGCATGGTGGGGGGGGACTTTATTCATTTATTTCTATAGTCCCTGTGAGCCTTCTTTGTGATGTCTCTGAGGCAACAACAGGGTCTCTATGGTTTCCCACCATTTCCTGGGGAACGCTCTGAGCTCTGACAGGACCACGGTCTGGGGTGTCAGAGGTTACCTTTTACCTGCATGCTGCTTCAGCAGCACATTTAAGCAGGTTGGAATGATACAGAGAAGATTATGCGCCTCGGCACCATAATTAAAACTTATTTTATAACTCTACACTGGATACATTCACAGTGTATGTATGTGTTATTGATCTCTGTATCTGCGTGGGTTTCCTCCCACGTTCCAATGCTGTGTCTTCAGTGCCATACACGATATAAACATACACATTATGTTTATACACGACTCTAAATACATTCACAGTATATGTATGTATTATACTCTCTGGGTCGGCGTGGGTGTCCTCCGGGTGCTCCGGTGTCCTCTCACGGTATGTGCACTTCGGCTCTCTGCACAGTATAAACATGTTCAATATGTTTATTGCACATACTGTAAATACTTACAGTATGTGTATGCTATCTGTGTGGGTTTCCTCCGGGTACTCCGGTTTCCTCCCACGCTCTAAGGGTAATGCACAGCATAACCATGTGCAATATGTTTATCACATGCTATCATTCCTACAGGGTATCTGTGTGCTGTCTGCAGGGGTTCTTCCGGGTGTTCCGGTTTCCTCCCTCGTTCTGACGGTATGTGCGCCTTTGGCTCTCTGCACAGTTTAAACATGTTCCATATGTTTATCACGCATACTATAATACCTACCCGGTATGTGTATACCTTTTGGCCTCTTGACTCACTCGCAAGATGTCGAGATTCGTGGCCAGGTCTAGGGATCCCTGGACAGACGCATTGGTGGCCCGTGGGGGCAGAATCGCCTGATGTATGCTTACCCTAAGCTGCTGTTGTTGCCTCGCCTGCTTCGCAGAGTGGTCGAGGCTATTCCGGGGATCCTCATTGCTCCCAAACAGCGACATTGCTACGCCGATCTAGTTCGGCTAGTCGCAGACGTTCCTTGGTGACTGCCTATTTGGGTGGACCCTTCTGTCTCATGGTCCCATACTTCATCCTGCTTTACAGTCCTTGGCTTTGGCATGGCTGTTAAAGCCAGGTGCTGAGAGACCGAGGTCTCTTGGATTCAGTCATCTCATCTATGCTGTGGGCACGGAAATCTTCCTCCAGAAAGATCTATCATCGTACCTGTAAGGCTTACATCGCTATGTGCGAGGAGCTTGATGGCGTCCACGGATGTATTCCGTTCCCAAAATGTTGCTGTTCTTACAGCGTGGTGTGACCCAAAAACTGGCCTTGCGTACCATTGAGGGTCGGATTTCGGCCCGGGCTGTCTTTTTCAATGACCACTAACGGGCCATTCCTTGATTAGCACCTTTGTGCAGGGGGTTCGCCAGGTGATCCCTACTGTCAAGCCTCCTCCCCCTCCTTGGGATCTGAATTTGGTGCTCTTGGTTCTCCAAGAACATCCCTTTGAAAATCAGGGAGATTCCTCTCTTGACCCTGTCCCAGAAGGTGGCTTTCTTAGTGGCCATTACTTCTGTTTGACGGGTGTCTGAGTTGGCGGCCTTGTCTCGCAAGTCGCCTTACTTGGTCCTTCATAAGGATAAGGCGGTGTTGCGCCCACGACCGTCTTTCCTTTCAAAGGTGGTCTTGGCCTTTCACCTTAATGAGGACATGTTCTTCCGTCCTTGTGTCCTCACCCATCGCATCCCTGAGAGTTTGCGCTTCATACATTGGATGTGGTACGAGCCTTACAGGTGTACCTGTCTGCTACTGTTTCCATTCGGAAGTCTGACTCACTGTGTCTGTCTCTGGTCCAAAACAGGGCCAAGCGGTGTCGTCTGCCACCTTTTCTAGGTGGATCTGACAGACCGTTATACAGGCCTATGCCATTAAGTGGCGGGCGCCTCCCTTTCCGGTTACGGCGCATTCCACCAGGGCAATTGGTGCTTCCTGGGCTTTCTGACATCAAGCGTCGGTTGCAAATGTGTGCAAGGCGGCGACCTGGTCGTCCGTTCATACCTTTTCTAAGTTCTATAAAGTTGATGTGGCTGCATCTTCGGATGCTTCTTTCGGCCGCAAGGGTTGCAGGCCGCTGTTTAAAGTTGCAACTCCTCCGTTAAGGAGTTCTGCTTGTTTGGAGTGGAGTTTGGTTTCTCCTTTACTACTGCTCCCACCCTTTTCTGATACTGCTTTGGGACGTCCCACGTGTTTCAGTATTAGAGCTGTCAGTCCATGGATGATAAGAGAAAATAGGATTTTTGTACTCACCGTAAAATCCTTTTCTCTGACGTCCATGGACTGACACAGCACCCACCCTTCTTTAAGGTTTGTACTGCTTTGTTACGAACTGAGGCTGCTAGCTGCAGGTAGGAGGGTTATGTCTGGAGGGACAGCCCCCCTGGGCGGGGCTGTTCAGCTCTGTTCTTTTTCTAGAATGTATGTTTCTAACATTCTGCCTAGATCTTCTCCTGCAAACAGGGACATATACCCACATGTTTCAGTATTAGAGCTGTGTCAGTCCATGGACATCAGAGAAAAGGATTTTACGGTGAGTACAAAAATCCTATTTTTTTTTTCAAAATTTTCATTCATTTTATTCTTTTTTTGTTTTCTATAGCAAAAAAAAAAACACTGCTGATTAAATACCATCTAAAGAAAGCTCTATCTGTCTCAAAAATTATAAACATTTCATATGGGTACAGTGTTGACTAATTGACTAACATTCTATGAGGAAGTGAGCTGACATCTAGACAGGGAAAGGCCCTTGGATTTTGTTTACCTGGATTTTGCAAAACCATTCGATACAGTTCTCCATAAGCGCTTAAAGTGGTTGTAAACCCACTTTATAAACAAAGACCTACAGGTAAGCCTAGATTAAGGCTTACCTGTAGGTGCATGAAATATCTCCTTAACCTACACGGTTAAGGAGATATTTGCATTTGAAAGTGGCGACGCTGACGTCATGCGCATGGGGTTAACCCCATTCACAAATTCGGCTAGGTCGCAGCATTCGACGGCTCATGCGTGGAGTCACGTTTTCGCCGCTCCGGCCAATCACAGCACCGGAGAGGCGATACCCGGAAGTAACCTTCCGGCTATCGCCGCAGCGATGGATGCGGCTGAAGAGGGAGACGAGGACGGCTTTGGGGGCCCCGATCTAAGGTAAGTGATGCATAATGAGCTATTATGCTAGTCATATTAGCTCATTATGCCTTTCTCTTACAGCTAGTTAAAAAAAAAAAAAAAAAAATGTATGAGGGTTTACAACCACTTTAAAGGGGTTGTAAAGCTTCCCGGTTTTTTCACCTTTAATGCATCCTATGCATTAGGGTGAAAAAATATCTGATGCTTACAAGCCCCCCAGCCCCCCTGTTTACTTACCTGAGCCCTCAAAGTCCTGCGTCGTGTCGGCTCTTCATTGGATGTTTGATAGCGCTACTGCTGTCAATCAAATCAATGATGCGGCGTGCCGGGGACGGGGCCGAGTGATACATTAGGCAGCCATGGCCGCCACTGTATCACACGGGAGTGCACCCGCAAGCTAACCCCCTTGGGAAAGCGCTTCCCAGAAGGGTGTTGGCTCTTGCAGGGAGGAGCTGAGACAGCCGCCGAGGGACCCCAGAAGACGAGGATCGGGGCCACTCTGTGCAAACCGAACTGCACAATGGAGGCTAGTATGACATGCTTGTTATTTAAAAAAAAAAAACGAACATTTACTAACCCTTTAATCTACAAGCTGAGGTCTGCAGGTAGGGACCATGAGGTTTGTTCTTGGGTAAAAAAAAAAAAAAAACTGGTGATAAATAACGTGTACTCAGACTGGTCTGGAGTGGTAGGTGGGGTACCCCAAGGCTCTATCTTGGGACCAATTCTATTCAATTTATTCATAAATGATATAGAGGATGGGATAAATGGCTCAATCTCAGTTTTTGCAGACCACACAAAATTAAGCAGGGCAATAACTTCACATCAGGATATAAACATTTTACAGAAAGACCTGAACAAATACATGGCAAATGAGGTTTAACCCTTTCGCTGCCAGGGCCGTACGGGCCTACAAAACTGCCCCCAGGATGCCAAGTCCAAAGGCCATACAGACCTTTTTTCTCCTGCTATAAGCTCATGGTCAGATGCTGCCAAACAAACTGATAGCTTTTACTCGGAGCAATTTAACTAAAATGTGACACCCCCCCTCCTTCCGCCACCCCTCTACCTGCCTAAGCTAACATCTAATGTGCCTCCCACCCTCACTCTAACTCTCCCTTACACTGACCTTCCCTTCCTGCGCTAATCCCCACCCCCCCCTCGCAAACTCTGATTCCTCTGTGGCTGTCTGGCAGCTGTCAGATTTGCTCCTCTGCCCTCCCGTCCGCTGTTTGTGTTACAGGGTAGCCACAGAGGGATCGAACTGTAAAAAAGTATACCCCCCAGTGCTGCTCCGCCCCCCCCTCCCCACCCTCCAGTGCCCTCCCACTTGCCTATGCCCAGGTGCCGCCTGTCCTGCAGCTGCTAACTGGCTCTCTCACCTCCCCCTCTGTGCCTGTCCTGCAGCACGAAAAGCCGGCGGGGGGGGCTTTTTTTTTTTTAAACTACCCCCCTGTACTGCTCCGACCCCCCCCCCCCCTCCCCGATGTCAGGGCACCCCCTCCATTCTGCTAGCCGGCTCTCCCCTCCTTCCCTTCCGCTGGCTGCAGCCGCTGACAGATTGCGGTCGGCATGTACGGGGTAGAGGAGTGTTGCTGGGAGGGGGGCTGGTAAACGTGTTTTACCCACCCCCCTTCCTTTCCTGAAAGAATGCAGCCCAGTGATAATTACAGTTCTCTCTCCTGCATTCTTTTATCACTAACATATAGTAAACTGTGTTTACTATTGTCAGTTTGTGAATTAAACAATGTTTCATTCTATGAATCAATAGGAGTTTATACAGTCTCCTTATTCATTCATATGAAGTACAGCTTAGGTTTCAAAAAAGAAACAGTAGAGGTCTGTTTAGACCCCTAATGTCTCTCCAAAGTGGCCACTTACAGCTGATGACTCATTGGATGTTAAGGACATGGCGGCCGTCTGCTCCTGAACAACCATGGAGTTACAGGTTAAGGATGCCGTCGACATTAACTTACAGTTTCACTATTAAAATACTGCATTACTTCATAAAATAGCGCATGCAGTATTTTAGTAGTGTTTTTCTAGTGAATAAAAAAAAGAATGTTTGAAAACCGCTGTGCAGTATCTTACTGCATACTCGGATGCGGTAACCCCTTTATGAATGGAGCCCATTGTCCCTAATCACTGCTACACAATGCAGTGTTGCCTGCTGCCTGTACTAACTCTGGCCTGTTTAGTGACCATGTATCTGCCTGCTGCCTTGACCGATCCTTTGCCTGTTTGCTGACTATGTATTTGCCTGTGGCCTGAACTGACCTATTTGCATATTCCGCTGATTACATTCCTGTGAGACACCAGGCCAGTGAATATAGCACCGAGTGTAGTCATGAACCAGTATGCTAGGCTTGCTTTTCTAATACGAATGGGGGCTGCTGTAGGTGATGCTACACTAAGCTATATTACCTCACCACTCACACTGAGGTGACCGTTACAGTGCCTTGGTTTTGACACAATTTGTTGATTTGTGTGATACACAAGATACAAAATCTGGTACATAATCAGTCCAGACAGTGAAAACTTCACATATGTGGTAATACCATAATCAATAAGAGTAGCAGAATATGTCTTTGGGTGTAATCCGAAGTATGTCATTGCTGCATGTGAGAAATATCTTATTAAATCACCAACTTTGTGGAAAATAATTAATTTTCATTTTCTTTCCGCATTTTCCAAAAACCTGTGGCAATAAAATTACGTTTTCAAAAGACTCGCCATGCCTCCTAAAAAAAATACCTTGGGGTGTTTACTCTCCAAAATGTGGTCATTTTGTGGGTATTTTTACTGTCCTGGTGCTCCAAAAATTTGTGATGAAAAATTATATTTTCAAAAGATACTATGCCTTTGACAATATACCTTGGAGTGTTTGCGTTCAACATGGGGTAATTTTGTGGGTGTTTTCACTGTCCTGGTGCTTCAGGGCCTCCAAAAATGTATTGGGTAGTCTTGAAATTAGATGCGTAATTTATGCACCTTGGATTTTGGGCCCCTCTATGCATTTAGGCTCTCACACATGTGGTATCCCTATACTTGGGAAGCATAGCAGAATGTGTTTTGGGGCGTATGCCTATGCTGTGTGTGAGAAATAACTTGTTAAAATGGCAACTGTGAAAAAAAAGGGAAACAAAGTATATGGGGCTCACCGTGCCTTCTTACTAAAAACCTTGGACTGTCTACTTTCCAAAAAGGGGTCATTTGTACTGTCACGGCATTTTAGGGCCTCAAGAAATGAGATAGGCAGCCAGTATATCAGGATTGATCCATTTATTTATTTATATATATATATATATATATATATATATATATATATCATACTTCGTAGACTTTTGCAGACTAAATAATATACACTGATTTGGGTTGCTTTTACCAAAGAAAAGTAGCGGAATACATATTGGCCTCAATGTATGAAGAAAGATTATTTACAAAATGTTATGACATAAACTAAGAATACCATGAGTTTTTTTTAATGTTTGGAATTTTTTCATTAACCACTTTGCGCCCGTCATACGACTAATGACGGCCGCAAAGTGGTTCTATAATGCCGGGAGGCCGTCATTATACGGCCTCCACTCCTCCGGCGCATCACTGCGATGCCGATGCGCGTGCCTGGCGGCCGCGATGTCCGCCAGGTACCCAGACAAGGACATGGATCTGTGTGTGTAAACACACAGATCCATGTCCTGTCAGGGAGAGAGGAAACTGATGTACATAGGGACACAGATCGGTCACCTCCCCCAGTCACTCCCCTCCCCCCACAGTAGCAATCACACATTAGGGAACATATTAACCCCTTCCTCGACCCCTAGTGTTAACCCCTTCCCTGCCAGTCACATTTATACAGTAATCAGTGCAGTTTTATAGCACTAATCGCTGTATAAATGTGAATGGTCCCAAAAATGTGTCAAAAGTGTCCGATGTGTCCACCGCAATATCGCAGTCCTGACAAAAATCGCAGATCGCCGCCATTACTAGTAAAAAAAAGTCAGAATTCTATCCCCTATTTTGTAGACGCTATAACTTTTGCGCAAACCAATCACTATACGCTTATTGGGATTTTTTTTAACCAAAAATATGTAGAAGAATATGTATCGGCCTAAACTGAGGAAAAAATTGTTTTTAAAAAAAAAAATCGGGATATTTATTATAGCAAAAATCCAAAAATATTGTGTTTTTTTTTTAAATTGTTGCTCTTTTTTGGTTTAGAGCGCAAAAAATAAAAACCGCAGAGGTGATCAAATACCACCAAAAGAAATCTCTATTTGTGGGGAAAAAAGGACGTCAATTTTGTTTGCGAGCCAGGTCGCACGACCGCGCAATTGTCATTCAAAGCGACGCAGTGCCGAAAGCTGAAATTTCGCCTGGGCAGGAAGGGGGTTTATGTGCCCAGTAAGCAAGGGGTTAATATAACAAAAGGTTAAAAAAAAAAAACAGTGGTGATTAAATACCACCAAAAAAAGCTCTATCTGTCTCAAAAAATAACATTTCATTTGAGTACAGTGTTGCATGACAGAGTAATTGTTATTCAAAGTATGTGAGCACTGAAATCTGAAAATTTACCTGGGCAGGAAGGGGTGAAAGTGCCCGTTATTGAGGTTTGTAAAAACAAATATTTTTAATTTGTCGTAAATTAAAGGTATGCTATGCAAGTGTAAATGATAAAAAAATTCTCAGAAAACCAGGTTATCTTTTTTCACTTGCAGCTTTCAGAATTTGAAAAAGATCCCCCAAGCCATCAAACCAATTTTCTGAATGCATGGGAGCATTAGGATTAAAAGAAGGTGCTGCTGATTTTTTAGGTCCCAGGATAGTTACATTAATGTTTATCAAAACAATGTTTTCACAAAAAATACACTAAAAACTTTATTAGTGGAAACAAGCACAGCAAAACGTACACAAATTCTACTAAACCTGGGAGATAAAACTTTAATGAAAAAGTTCCTTTTAAAAAAAAAAAAAAAACGGTGGAAATCAAAGATACGCAAACATGTAAACGATCAGAAGGTTGGCTTTCACCTATCCATTATGCTAATGCCCAATCGCAATGCTCTGTGTACTTTGCATTGGTGTATGTTATAAAATGATGCAGGAATACATTTTATTGGAACGAAGTGTGTTAACATGCACACCAGCACACGTTTGTGTTGTTTTAGCCTCCTTCGCAGGGCCACAAAAGGCTGTACAGTATCAAGAAGGATGGTATTTTTGTGCCCAAAAGTAGTACGAGTGTGGCAGCAGCCTGTACAAATCAATGATAAACTGACAGACACAATGGCTGTGTGCATGTTACCACACATCTGAGCAGTTCCATGCATATAGTGATTTAGGAGCATCCCAGTTTGTGTCCACTATGTGAGATTACATGCATACAGCTACAGTGTCTGTCAGCTTGTCATTGATTCATACAAGTTGCTGCCTGCAGGTGTACACAAATGCCTGTGACAGAGATGTGCTCTGTGTGTGTGAATGAGTACTTGAGGCTCATTGACACAGGCACAATGTACAGCTTGATGAGCAGTTTGTTCATGTGGCTAGAGCCACCCAGAACTGTGTGCTGAGAGCTTTTGTTGCTCTATAGCAGCATTTTTCAACCAGGGTGCCGTAGCAAAATGCCTAAAGATTCCTCCAAATTGCCTACAAGCCAGCAGATGGATCAAGTCTTTTTTTTTTTTTTTTTTATACACAAAGCCACAGGTTTTTATTTTGGTGCATTACAACCTTTGGCATGGGGCAGGCCATCTCCCAGCATTCTAACAACCAGTTACCTCATCGGTAATGAAGAGAACATTGGGTGCTTGAGGATGTCCTTGTTTGCCCCTTCCCTGCCCTTCTCTGTCAGCACTGGAGTCACGTGTAGCTGAATGTGGAAGAGAAACCCTTGAATACTGATCAATATCAGTGTGCAAAGGTATAATGTTTTGGAAAAATAAATCACATGTAATGTTGGGTGTCCTACATGTGTGTAGATGTTACTGCATTATGTCAAACGATTTAGTTTTTTTACATTTTAGAATGAGGTGCCTTGAGATGCATAATTTTAAAGGGTGCCTCTGCTGAAAAAAAGTTGCGAAACACTGCTCTATAGGGATGCAGTAACTTGGCAGCCGAGCAAGTGTGTGGTCCCAAATGCAGACCGTGTGCATTCAGGTCATTCACTGGCACCTGGGCTGCTCTGTCCATATAGAGAAACCTAGGCTGCCTGCACAAACTGCTCATCACGCAGTATGGGCCACTGCATCCGTATGAATAAGCCTTTAATTTTTTTTGCTTTTTTTTTTTTTTTTTTTTTTACAATCTTTGAATAATGTTTTACAATTTTTTTTTTTTTTATATAGACTCGTTGGGGAGGGCAGGCTTTAGTGAAACATCAGTGGTCCAAACAGACCCCTGATTCACTTTTGAAACCGAGCAAGGGATTGTGGACACAGACTTCTAATCCCCTTCTCTGTACTGAATGAACAGGAAGCACTCTGTACAAAGGCTTCCTGTTTATTCAAAAACTGAAAGCATTGTAAGCTATTTTTAGTATGTTTTAGTTATGAATCAACACAGTGAGATTTATTTACTAAAGCTGGAGAGTGCAAAATCAGGCTCACGTCTGCCTAGAAACCAATCGGCTTCTAACCTCAGCTTGTTCAGTTTAGCTTTGGCAATAAAACCTGGAAGCTGATTGGTTTCTATGCAGAAGTGTGCCTAATTTTGCACTCTCCAGCTTTAGTAAATAAACCCCAGTGAGTGATTGGTACCAGGAGTCAGTAAATATACAATGTTTAGCTGCAATATAACTTGCCTGTCGTTGATCACAGCTATTAGTTTGTTCAGCAGTCAGCTGAACAATTCTGCTGTAAGTTTGTGGTCACTGAAGTGAGCTTATAGCAGAAGAGGGAATGCAAGCAATGTAAGGCATACTGACCTGGCTCGCTGAAAGCACTTCTATGCAACTGTATGATTTATGTTATGTGTTAGTATGTTGATGTGTTTGTGCAGTTTGCTCATAGTGAATCTCAAGACAGTTAAGTGGGCCATACATGGATCAAAATTTGGCTGGTTAACCACCTAAGCCCCGGACCATTTTGTTGCTAAAGGACCAGACCCCTTTTTGCGATTCGGCACTGCGTCGTTTTAACTGACAATTGTGCAGTCGTGCGACGTGGCTCCAAAACAAAATTGATGTCCTTTTTTCCCACAAATAGAGCTTTCTTTTGGTGGTATTTGATCACCTCTGCGGTTTTTATTTTTTGCGCTATAAACAAAAATAGAGTGACAATTTAGAAAAAAAATTACATATTTTTTACTTTTTTGCTATAGTAAATATCCCCTAAAAATATATAATAAAAAAAAACATTTTTTTTCCTCAGTCAAGGCCGATATGTTGTCAGAACATTTGGGGTTAAAAGAATTACATATAGGCCTTTATATTATGCATATTAATATTTTTCATATGGTTCATATTCATGTATATTATGAGCGAGAGGACAGCCATTTTGTCTCTAAAGTTAAGCTCATAGTTCGTGATGTGCTGTGAACAATACTAGAGCCACGTTGGTTCCTATTTTCTCTTTAAGAGGTTAAACCCAAATTCTCTATGTTTAAAGTTATTTTCTGTCTCACAAGAAGGCATTGTTTTTCTGTATCTGTTTCCCAGACCATAAACTCAAAGCTTTTGAACACTTAAGAAAATATACCAGCCTCCCCAGGTTGTAATTCAAAGGTTTGGACACTTGGTAAAATAAACAAGATAAGGAACTCTTGTTTCAAGGGAGCCTAACAACCTAAATTAGTATTTCAGAATAAGTTATGAAACTGTAGGGCTTATTCAAAATTCCTGTTGTATTATATATCTTTAATGTTTCTTTTATAGTATATATATATATATATGTATAAACCCATATCTACATATATATATTATTACAAAATGTGAGATCCTAGCTGTATTGATATTAGGAGCTGTATTTGTCAAAAGTAAGTTAAAAGTTATTCCAAATGACTTCAGATTCGAGGAATGTTAACAACCCATTAGCAGAGAGGTGGGTAGATTTTCCCAAGACATTACTCTGAGCCATTCACCGAAATGTCTGGTATACTTGACACATTTTGACACCGTTGGACAATCAATGGTATTTTTCGAAGGCTTGGTCAACAGGGGGTCATAAATTTTAATTGAACTCAGTAACCCTAACATTAGGAATTATTCCTTATACACCACTGCCCCTACAGGTTAAAATTGACATTGTTCAAAATGGCGTACATTTGGTTGCTAAGGCAACCTTCCAAAAAAAAGTTACCTAGTGATAAGATACACACCCACTTTTGGAGTCAGATAAAAGTAGCAGCTGAGATAGCAGAAAGAGATCTCTAGACCTTAAGAGGGAGATCAGAGGGAGCTGAAGAAGAGTTGATCTCTGAAGGCACTGACTCTCTGAAGCTGGAGGGGGCGATCTTAACGCAAACATGTAGCAATGGTGAAAGAAGTCCCTCTTGGGACTTCGCTTCTCAAACAGACAGAACTCTCAATTATTGGTAACGTATAAATCTTTTATCCTACATGCAATATACGAATTGAGCAGATACCAAATGGGGCCATTCTATTATTTTAGTAAGTGTTAATTGGTTCTGGGAGATATCTAACTGCAGTATGACATCTTACGGAGGCAATTAAAGAAGAAACATATATATATAAATACATATTTATATTAGGGCTGTGGAAATTAACTATTAATTCCTCGATTAATCAATTCATTGTTTTGATCGATCAAAATTCTTTGGGCTTGCCGTGTCCATCTGAAGGGCTCCTTTGCTGTGCCTTCATATCTGCATGCCGGCGGGACCTTACTATCTGCCACACGCAAGGGCTGTTACACTTCCCTCTATCAACCTGGGATTCTACAGCCATCCACTGGGAGTTGTGATAGTTCCCTTCACGGGACATCTACATGCTGATGGACTGATGTTAGCCCCTTATCATCTGGATTCAGCAGTTGTATCGTTGTACACATTTTTATACCAGTATCATACTTAGCTACATGTTTTTTTTTTCTTTTTTTTTCTTTCAAAATATTTTATTTTTCAATCATCATAAAATAAATCATAAAATAAAACAAATAATATACAGTATAACATACGAATAATTCATACAGGAGAATAATAATATAGACAGCAGAAATAATATTCCATATTCAAAAAATGTAATTAAAAAATAAATGAGCAATACGTATCTTTACTTCCAATAGAAGATTTATCCGATAAAGGCCAGAAAGCCTGAAAAATGCTATATAGATTTACTTTAGCTAAACCAGAATAAAAAGAAAATATGAATTAATCGAGATACACGCCCCTCCATGGCACCCCTATAGGGATCATGCTGTACCAGAAGAGGGGATCCCACGTGTATTTAAATGGGCTCTTAATAAAGCCCTCTAACCCTTACAAATCATGAGATAAAACCAATGAAATAGGATGAAGGGTCATCCACACTATAACCTTTCAATCAAAAAATGTTGTAAAGACCCTAGGAATATCATAAGAATATGTTTCTTATAAGGATCTCCAAGATTCATATTAGAAAGAATAAAAATAAAAATAGAAGACAAAAGCACAATAAAAGATGGCAGGAGGGGGGGAGAAAAGGAGAGGGGTGTACATGCCTGACTTAACGATCCCAAGCTGGAAAACAATGGAACAATTCAATGAAGAGATAATCCAATATAATTCGTCCAAGGTTCCCATATCTCTTCAAATTTTGGAACTGTGTTATTTAATATACTAGCTAGTTTTTCTTGAGTCATAATCCAAGAAATCTTTCGTTTGACATCAAAAAGGAAGGGTTTTTGTTTTTTTCCAAGCTTTTGCTATGGTGATCTTGGCTCCGGTGAGAATGAAGTGAATCAGTAATTGAGTAGGTTTAGATATACGAGGAACATGTGCATTCAGAAGAGCAACAAATGGGGATCTGGGAATCTGGTTTCCAGTGACTTTAAAGATTAAATTAAAAACTTTATTCCAAAAGGGGCGAATCCTAGGACACTCCCACCATGTATGGGCCATTGATCCTATAAGTTGGCAACCTCTGAAGCATGAAGGATCAGCTGAAGGGTAAATAGTAGCTAATTTAGAGGGGGTAAGATACCACCTTGTTAAAACTTTTACATTGGCTTCCACCAGATATACATTCAGAACGCCTTTAAAGGACTTCAAACAAGCAGTATGCCAGACTTTCAGGTCCAAAGTACAACGGAAGTCCTTTTCCCAAGCTGTCATGTAGGGGGACTTCTCATTAGAATGAGTGAGGGACGAATACACTAGAGAAATACCTCCCCTTGGTTCCATAGCTCTATCGCACCATGTTTCGTAATTAGTATATTGGATCGAGGAAGGGATATCCTTCCACGTACTAGTCAGGAATTGTGAAATTTGGCGATAATGTAATTTTTCAGAGTCTGGGAGTTTTTATATTTTGATACAATGATCCAGGGATATAAGACACCCAGATTTAATTAAGTTTCCTATACGGTATAGTCCCCTATTAGTCCACCATCTGAAATCATCAGCATTCAGACCAGGGGGAAAATCTGGATTGTTAAATACAGGTGTGAGAGGCCATCCAGCAGATGTAAGGGTTGGAAGATTTCAAAATTTGTCCCAAAGTGCTATAGATTGCGACAAGGTAGGAGACATTATAGGAGGACGAAATTTGGTAGGGCACCATAGGAGATAATCCAAGGAAAAACAGGGTGCTGCTTGATTTTCTATTAAGACCCAATCAGGCTTTTCAGTCTTAGAGTATATTGAGGAGAGTTGTGCTAATCTTGCTGAAACAAAGTATTTGTATAAGTCTGGGAGACCTAGTCCCCCTCTATTTCTATGAAGAAAAAGAGTGCTCTGTGATACACGGTAACCAGAGGAACCCCAAATAAATTTGAGAATCTTGCTCTGAAATGACTTCAAATATTTTTTTTTAATAGGGATGGGCAATGATCTAAAATAATAAAGAATCCTCGGGAGTAAAGTCATTTTGACAGAATTGATTTTGCCAAGCCAGGACATATCATATTTGGACCAGGCTTTGAGATCAATTTCCAATTTCTTAAATAGGGGTGGGTAGTTACAGTCATATAGATTTTCCGTTCGTGCAATTAGAGTTATACCTAGATATTTAATAGAATCTTTCCATTCAAATTTGAATGATTGCTGTAATGAGGAAACAACGGAACAGAGGAGCGAGATGTTTAGGGCCTGTGATTTCGTATAGTTTACTGTTAGACCTGAAATTTTAGAAAAGTCATTAAGTACTTTGCAAATGTTTGGTAAAAAAATTAAAGGGGAAGTAACAAACAAAAGAATGTCATCCGCAAATAGCCCACAAGTTTTTATGACTGCTTTTGCTACCGTTTGGTATTACTCGCACTATTTTTACAGTTTATGTAGCTACGTTGATTTTATCTCCAGTGCAATATTTATTTTGTTACCTACTTGAAGACTATAAAAGTTTTAATGCTATTCCCATCGAACGCTGACTTTTGTGTGTTTTTTATATCCTGCTATCGATTTTACCAGTGGTTGGTAGCTGCACTGGGAATCGGCCTGCAAGGAGATCAGCTAAAAGTAGTCTGATCTGTATGTGCGTTATAATTAATCGAAATTAGTCGATTAATCGATTAAAAAAAAAAAAACGATTAATGGAACACGAAAATTTTAATCAGTAACAGCCCTAATTTATATATATCACAATATTATTGTGAATATTAGTGAATGGCCTGATGTTGGGATATGTTTAAACAAGTGATGCATTAGAGATGGCTTTGTGTTTAAATAGACATTCTTGGCTAAATTACCAAGAATTGTCCACAGGACAACATATTGTCCGTATTTTCAAGAAAGTGTAATTAGGAGATCTGTTTGTCTTGAGAAAGATAACATAATGTAAACAAGTGTGTTTATCTAAAGCCGTGAAGTCACGGAAGGTTACATTTCAAGAGTTACCAAGTTTTAGATGTACAAGTATCATTTAAGTATTAAACTGTAAAAAAAACTTTGTCATATAGAGCTTGCAAATGTATGTACGGTAAATATTATCTGAACCTTAATCATCATTTATCTCTGATTGTAGAAGTATATCCATTCATTTGTTTGATCACGACTTATACCTGATTTTAATTTGCACTGTACTTTAGTTAATAAATATATATAATATTTTAAGCAATATTCATTTGTGTTACTTGTCTTTAAACTAGCATGGATATAAGAACTTAGAATTTCTTGATATTGTAGGCAATTGGGAATCTCCAAAAATTAAGATTTGCCTATTTCCATAAGTACAATACTATTTTTATATTTCAGTATAAACATTCTGACATACTTGTAGGCACTATGCGGAGATGCGTCAATGTTTCTGACATATATGGAGGCACCGCTTGAGATCTGTCAACGTTTGGAACAAGTGATATATTTGTGTAAAGTTATATATATTTTATTGTCATTTTTTTGAAAAAAATAAATAATGAAAAAAAAAAAAATAATATTTTTTTTTGTTTTGCTATTGCCATTGTTAGTTGCAATATTGAAAAATGACAAATACTAAAGATACTTTTAGTGCAGCCGGTCTTGCTGATGCAGAGAATGAAATTGGTATGCATCACAGAAAAACCGGAGAGTTTGCAAAATATCAGGGGATATCTTCTATCAGAGAAATTAAGACAGAACTTGGTCCCTGTAAATCAGTTATTACTGCAAGAAGGACTATGTGTACTTTGGATTGTAAGCACAATCAAAGTACCAGAGAACTTTTTAACGTTTTCAAGAAAGCCCATTACTTGGCTAAGAAAAACCCAGATTTTGAAAGCCATGGACTTTTCCAACTGTTTGATGAGGCTTTGCCAAATAAAATTTAAATTATTGTGGCCTGGGATTACTATCCCAAAAATGGATTGGATTGGCTGATAGAGCACCATCCTTTTTGCTGTTCTACAGAACAGTAAAGAAGTTTCAAGAATACATTTAAATAGCCCTCTCAAATAATAGCTTATAAAGGAGCAGGGATAAATTGAAGCTACAAAATATAATTAGCCTGGAATTGTTAAAAATTCCAATTCCCCAAATCAAAAGTTACACCCAGTTTTAAAAACTAAAAAGTGAAATCTAGCCGAGGTGTTTAAATATTTAAATGTCTGCAATTGACCAAAAGAAAGAAACATGAGCAGAGTAACCTGTTTAAAGACATTTTTTTTTTTCTTTACTCTAAAAATGAGTTCCAGCCCCTCCTTTACAAAAGTGGGAGGAGACTGTTTTTATCTTTGCAGCCAAAACCTTGTTTAGAGCTGGCAGGTTTCAGGAATGTTGTCTCTGTAAAAAGGTGGGGGCAACTTGCTCTTTATACAAACACACAGCTGACAAAGTGAAACCAAAACTGTTACCTGTCATTTAAATAGTTTTTCTGGTTTTATATATTGTTTTCCTTACAGGTATTTTATAATAACACGATACCATAGTTATTAGATAATTATCTAAGCAATCATTTAGTTTCAGAAACATTTATAATAAATCCAAGAATTTATTTTCTGAAAAATAACATCAGCTAAAATTATGGTTAAAGCTGACTTTGTAAATATTTTAGGCACTGCCCTGAAATCATAAAAATAAAAAGCCCAGTTGAACTTCAACTAAAAGGGAATGAAGTAATTTACATTCCCGCATTTACAGTTAATATGCCCAATGATCGATTACGTATTGGTATCGATCTAAAAAAAAAAAAATGTTTATTAAATCCTATTGTGATTTTATTTTTAAATGTTATATGGTCTCAAGTGACAAGGCCATACATAGGAACCTTCTCAGTTCTCTCACAATTAGTGAGTTAAGTTGAGATCCATCTCAGGAATAATTCAATTCTAGATGGCACCTTTGTACAGGCAACTCCGCTTCCCCCAGAAAGGGTTAGACAGGAGGTTCATACAAAAGGTATGTCCCCTGGAATATAGTTGAGAGGAATGCTTGGAAGGTGATATTCTCAATGCTCACATCCATACAGTGTATGCTGACTCCATTGAGCTTAGTAATTATACGTAATTCCTACTGGGATTGTATGGTATGTTCCCTAACAGGTTAGTGACCTGGGGAATGTAAATAAGGTTCATATTTATGCCAGGAATATAATCACATTAGTAGAAAGTTATTAAAATAGTTGATCAGTCCTAAAAGATAAATATTTAGGTATTCAAACCCCTCAGGATAAATACATAATCAGCCAATCATTTATTCCTGATAATCAATGACCCAAAAATATCCTGTGTACATGGGCAACAATATAATACATTGCTTTGCTATACACATGGATCTGGTAAATACCACTGTGGTCCAGATTAAAATAAAACCCAAGTAGTTTCATAAATGAACATGAAGCCCTCAAGTAATCTTGGTTACTGCCATATGCAGTAAACATATTAGTACCACATAGGTCATTATTCAGACAGGTACTAATACATTATTTTTTTATTACCCGGCCATGTATGAATTGGCCAGAATTTTAAGAACCCTGCTGCAGTAAAACGTTTCGCAGACAGGATGTATATAGAAAAGATTTCAGTAAATCAAACTCATGAAATATAAAAGTTTTCATGGAGTTCAAATATGTTTGTGAAAAGATTCCTGTGATGTGGTATAATAGACATACACATTGCCAGGATTCAATCTGATCCATGTGAAAATGCACCTTGTGTTTTAAATCAAACATTGCTGTCTTTCCCTAGCTTGTTATGTTTCGCTAGTGGAGACCATTAAGAGTTTCGAGGAGAGGGGTGTTGTGGGATCAGTGCACCGGATCTTATGATAATCCTATACTTGATATTCTTAAACCAAATGGTCATTGCGTTTATATGCTGATCTAAGACAGCTAAATAAACGAGTATATATGTACGGCTAAGCTGTGCCATATATTGACCGATGCTTGATATTAAAAAAAAACACATCGCTAAGTACTTCACAACACTAAATTATGCCCAATGATGGTGGAACATTCAGGTAAGTTCTGAAGACCCATACAAGCTGGCATTTAAAGGTGGTAAGAAATAGTACAACTGGAACAGAATGTTATTTGGTCAGATAAATTAAGTTTGAATTTGATGTTGTTTCTGTTTGTTATTTTACATAAGGCCGAGGCCTGATGTACCTTCAAGAAAAAGTTTAACATATGTGGATGATATTTTTGTTGAATACATAATGTTTGAAAAGCATATCCCAAAGTTCAGATATGTTCTTAACCAGTTGAGGGAGGCGGTGTTTAAAATTTCATTTCAGGAAGACCAATAGTGTCGCTCCAAGGTTCCTCTCCTGAGGCCTAAGGTTTGCAGCCTAAGTCTCACCACAAGAAGAAAATGGAGACTGTGATGAGGTCAAGAGTATCTGCCAATATCAGTAAATTGAGGACATGTTTGGGTATGGTATAAAATATTCAATTGTATGCTTGTCATCCTAGGTTCCAACTAAGAATGCTGGAAGGTAATGTATAAGAAGAGACGTATAAGGATCAAGAGAATGTAATGTGATAATATGACATTGTGATATTTCTCTCCTAACTTACAGATCTTCCAATCTTATACTTCAGCATTAATGTTGATCCTGCCAATCATGGCAGAATAATATCATCATTAGATCATTGATGATCTTAGTTAATTAAAATATAGTTAACCAATCGCTATATCATATATATATATATATATATATAGCATAGTTAGAAAATGTAAATATTAATTAATAAGAATATGTATTCATACTGTCTATTTACTCAAATAGAAAGTGAACTGCCAACAGACACAACAATCGTATGGATGATGTTGATCCTTGGCGTCCAGTTCCGGAGGGAACCTGTCACCAAACCACACTCCAGACCAGATCGTTGATTGGTAAAGGCGAAGTTGACCACCAAAAGACACAGCGATCGTTTGGATGATGTTAATCTGTGATGTCCAGTTCCGGATGGAACCCGTCACCACATCGAATCCTTCATCAGGAGTCATGAAGCAAGACCCTCCAGGATTCGTATTGCCGAAAAGAAAGAATTGTTTGCTTGAATCCCAGAATATCCATTGAAAGAAGGGATATTGAATCCCATTTTCAGCTTGTAACCCTACAAGAGCGGATTCACTGAAGAGTTTCTTCAATTGCTGGTTTACCAGCCTTGTTTTCATCACAATTGAAATGGGGGGGATGACACCACTGCTGCAACAGTTCATCTTGTTTTATAAAGACTTGAACTCATCAAGAAAGATCCAAGTCATACAAGAACATTCTTTATCATATGGATGAAGAGAGGAACGTTCTTCAAGTATAAAGAAAAATAATAATATGGCCATATCTTTTAAACAACCGTGATATTTCTTCGGATCCGTTTCTTAGTATGTCCGTGACTATTCATCAGAATACAAGAAACATGGGGGGGATTTGTCAGAACATTTGGGGTTAAAAGAATTACATATAGGCCTTTATATTATGCATATTAATATTTTTCATATGGTTCATATTCATGTATATTATGAGCGAGAGGACAGCCATTTTGTCTCTAAAGTTAAGCTCATAGTTCGTGTTGTGCTGTGAACAATACTAGAGCCACGTTGGTTCATATTTTCTCTTTAAGAGGTTAAACCCAAATTCTCTATGTTTAAAGTTATTTTCTGTCTCACAAGACGGCATTGTTTTTCTGTATCTGTTTCCCAGACCATAAACTGAAAGCTTTTGAACACTTAAGAAAATATACCAGCTTCCCCAGGTTGTAATTCAAAGGTTTGGACACTTGGTAAAATAAACAAGATAAGGAACTCTTGTTTCAAGGGAGCCTAAAAACCTAAATTAGTATTTCAGAATAAGTTACGAAACTGTAGGGCTTATTCAAAATTCCTGTTGTATTATATATCTTTAATGTTTCTTTTATAGTATATGTATGTATATATGTATAAACCCATATCTACATATATATATTATTACAAAATGTGAAATCCTAGCTGTATTGATATTAGGAGCTGTATTTGTCAAAAGTAAGTTAAAAGTTATTCCAAATGACTTCAGCTTCGAGGAATGTTAACAACCCATTAGCAGAGAGGTGGGTAGATTTTCCCAAGACATTACTCTGAGCCATTCACCGAAATGTCTGGTATACTTGACACATTTTGACATCGTTGGACAATCAATGGTATTTTTCTAAGGCTTGGTCAACAGGGGGTCATACAATTTAATTGAACTCAGTAACCCTAACATTAGGAATTATTCCTTATACACTACTGCCCCTACAGGTTAAAATTGACATTGTTCAAGATGGCGTACATTTGGTTGCTAAGGCAACCTTCCAAAAAAAAGTTACCTAATGATAAGATACACACCCACTTTTGGAGTCAGATAAAAGTAGCAGCTGAGATAGCAGAAAGAGATCTCTAGACCTTAAGAGGGAGATCAGAGGGAGCTGAAGAAGAGTTGATCTCTGAAGGCACTGACTCTCTGAAGCTGGAGGGGGCGATCTTAACGCAAACATGTAGCAATGGTGAAAGAAGTCCCTCTTGGGACTTCGCTTCTCAAACAGACAGAACTCTCAATTATTGGTAACGTATAAATCTTTTATCCTACATGCAATATATGAATTGAGCAGATACCAAATGGGGCCATTCTATTATTTTAGTAAGTGTTAATTGGTTCTGGGAGATATCTAACTGCAGTATGACATCTTACGCAGGCAATTAAAGAAGAAACATATATATAAATACATATTTATATATATCACAATATTATTGTGAATCTTAGTGAATGGCCTGATGTTGGGATATGTTTAAACAAGCGATGCATTAGAGATGGCTTTGTGTTTAAATAGACATTCTTGGCTAAATTACCAAGAATTGTCCACAGGACAACATATTGTCCGTATTTTCAAGAAAGTGTAATTAGGAGATCTGTTTGTCTTGAGAAAGATAACATAATGTAAACAAGTTTGTTTATCTAAAGCCGTGAAGTCACGGAAGGTTACATTTCAAGAGCTACCAAGTTTTAGATGTACAAGTATCATTTAAGTATTGAACTGTAAAAAAAACGTTGTCATATAGACCTTGCATAGAAATGTATGTAAATATTATCTGAACCTTAATCATCATTTATCTCTGATTGTAGAAGTATATCCATTCATTTGTTTGATCACGACTTATACCTGATTTTAATTTGCACTGTACTTTAGTTAATAAATATATATAATATTTTAAGCAATATTCATTTGTGTTACTTGTCTTCAAACTAGCATGGATATAAGAACTTAGAATTTCTTGATATTGTAGGCATTGGGAATCTCCAAAAATTAAGATTTGCCTATTTCCATAAGTACAATAATATTTTAATATTTCAGTATAAACATTCTGACATACTTGTAGGCACTATGCTGAGATGCGTCAATGTTTCTGACAATGTATTCTTCTACATATTTTTGGTAAAAAAAATCGCAATAAGCATTTATTGGTTTGCGCAAAAGTTATAGCGTCAACAAAATAGGGGTAGTTTTATGGCAATTTTATTAATATTTTTTTTTTTACTAGTAATTGCGGCGATCAGCATTTTTTATCGTGGCTGCGACATTATGGCGGACACTTTTGACACATTTTTGGGACCATCGTCATTTTTACAGCGATCAGTGCTATAAATATGCACTGATTACTGTGAAAATGACACTGGCAGTGAAGGGGTTAACCTCTAGGTGGCGCTGTAGGGGTTAAGTGTGCCCTAGTGAGTGATTCTTACTGTAAGGGGGCTTGGCTTGGCGTGTGACGTCACTGATCGTCGTTCCCTATGACAGGGAACAGACGATCACTGACATGCCACTAGGAAGAACGGGGAAAGGTTTGTTTACATGTACCTCTCCCCGTTCTTCCGCTCTGTGACCTGATCGCGGTTCCCGAGGGCACGGTCATGGAGCTTCGGACCGGGTCGCGAGCGCGACCCACGGCTGGGTTCTTAAAGGGGACGTACCTGTACGCCCTTGTGCCCAGCCGTGTCATTCTGACGACGTATATCGTGCGGCGGTCCTTATGTGGTTAAGCAGGGATCAGCCTACATTCAATATATGTTTGGGCAGGCTGATTGTACCTGTCGATCCATCAATTGACTTGGGTACAACCAGCCTGTCAGATTTTTTACATTCGATTACTGCCAGTGGCTATAGACACTAGCCGTAATCATTGAGTCCTGACAGCCAGGAAGGCTCTGCGGGCCCCCCCCCCCCCATCCCTGCAGGCAGTACACAATAGCGCTGCGGGAGGGATTCCCCGATCAACACTGACTGAGTTGTTGGAGAAATAGAACGATTTTCTTTCCTTTTACCTGTGGTGGAAGGAAATAAAATCAAAACATCTATGGGCTGCTTTATTCTGTCTGATGACCACTGTTCAGTACACACAACCATGTATCATACCCTATAGCAGGGCTTGACAAATTTGCTTGGAACCTGGGAGCCAGCTAAAAAAGTTAGGAGCCAGGAACGCGCCCCGTCCCGCCGAGCTCGCGCGCAGAAGCGAACGCATACGTGAGTGGCGCCCGCATATGAAAGCGGTGTTCAAACCACACGTGAAGTACCACCACGATCGGTAGAGCGAGAGCAATAATTCTAGCCCTAGACCTCCTCTGTAACTCAAAACATGCAACCTGTAGAATTTTTTAAACGTCGCCTATGGAGATTTTAAAGGGTAAAAGTTAGTCGCCATTCCACGAGCGGACGCAATTTTGAAGCGTGACATGTTGGGTATCAATTTACTCAGCGTAACATTATCTTTCACAATATAAAAAAAAATTGGGCTAACTTTACTGTTGTCTTATTTTTTTATTAAAAAAAAAGTGTATTTTTTCCCAAAAAAGTGCGCTTGTAAGACCGCTGCGCAAATACGGTGTGACAGAAAGTATTGCAACGACCGCCATTTTATTCTCTAGGGTGTTAGAATAAAAAATATATATAATGTTTGGGGGTTCTAATAAGAGGGAAGGAGATGGCAGGGAAAACAGACAGGGAAACTCCATTAGCATTGCTGGTTGTCATACCAACTGCCACCACAAGATGGCGCTAGTTCACAGAAGGAAGCATAGGCCTGCAGAAGACTGCAAAGCCGCGGCCTCAATTACCGGCCGGCGCGGCCCGACGCGATCCCGTGGCGCGGAGGGGGGGCACGGAGACACAGGATACCCCAGCTGTGCTGCCCGAGGTGCCAGGGCGCTAATTCTAGTCGCAATGGCGACCTGACGCCCGGGTTTTGTCGAGCCCTGCCCTATAGAGTATTTTGGTGCATTTTCCATACATTGGTAAAAGCACAATAAATACTGTATGTGTTTATGTGTTTACTGTATGTGGAAACCTACGCTTTCCCCGACTTGTTCATTCCCCGACTTAGTTGGGGTAGGCGGTACACTTTGGTGGGGGTCAGCCACGCCCACTGACCTTTGACCTCTGGGGACCCGCCCTCTGACCTTTGACCTCTGGGGGAGGTCCCTGTTCAAGAGCCTGGGTCCTAGCCTTGTTCTTAAAGGGAGAACCCTAACCCTAAACCCTAACCCTAACCCTAACACCCTGACCCTAACCCTAACCCTAAACCCTAAACCCTAAACCCTAACTGCATTAAAGCACATGTGTTGAGCTGCCAACAATGTTACATTCACTTTTTTTTTTGCGTTTTCTTGTGCGTTAGATAGCTCATTCAAATGGATGGGCAGCTTTAATACAATGCATGTTAACCACTTCAGCCCCGGAAGAATTGCCCATTTTTTGCGATTCGGCACTGCATCGCCTTAACTGACAATTGCGCGGTAGTGCGATGCTGTACCCAAACAAAATTGACGTCCCTTTTTCCCCACAAATAGAGCTTTCTTTTGGTGGTATTTGATCATCTCTACGATTTTTTTTTTTTTTTGCGCTATAAACCAAAAAATTGCGACAATTTAGAGAAAAAACACTATTTTGTACTTTTTGCTATAATATTCCCATTTTCTTTTTAAAAAAAGCTAATTTTTTTCTCAGTTTAGGCCGATATGTATTCTTCTACATATTTTTGGTAATAAAAATCGCAATAAGCATATGTTGATTGGTTTGCGCAAAAGTTATAGCTTCTACAAAATAGGGGATAGATTTATAGCATTTTTATTATTATTATTATTTTTTTTTTTACTAGTAATGGCGGCGATCTGTGATTTTTATCGGGACTGCGACATTATGGCAGACACATCGGACACTTTTGACACATTTTTTGGACCATTGGCATTTATACAGTGATCAGTGCTATAAAAATGCACTGATTACTGTAAAAATGTCACTGGCAGGGAAGGGGTTAACACTAGGGGGCGCTCAAGGGGTTAATTGTGTTCCCTGACTGTGTTTCTAACTGTAGGGGGAGGGGACTCACTATAGGAGATGACAGATCGTGGTTCCTAGCTACTGTATTAGGAACTCACGATCTGTCTTTCCTCACAGAAATCATGCTCGCGACCGGTGATCATCGCGACCACCGGTCACGAGCATCGGCACCCCCACGATGCAGCAGGCGATATCCCGCATAAAGGGACCGATGTACAGCTACGACGGTTTGCGGGATCGTGCCGAACTGCCGCCGGCTGGTCGGCAAGTGGTTAACATGCATATAGTCAAACAAAAATAAAAAATCATCATAACAATAGATGCATGCCCTCAATATCTAAACACCTTTACAACTTCCCCTCTAGAGCAATTTATTTCATTTTTCACATACATACATATTTTCCAAAAGTAGAGACTCTGTAGAATAAAAAGATGGTAGTTGCAATTTTTTTTATGTTTCGCAATATTTGAACAACTGTTTATCAAGGCTATTTTATTATATTTTTTTAACAGAAATCAAGGCTGTTTTTACAGGAGACAATACACTAAAAATTATTTTAGTGCATGCAAACACAATGTGATCCCCATTATTTGTACAAAAATAAAATATGAGATAGAGTAAATAGGTACCAAATGTGTTGAACCTCAAAATCTAATGCTCTGTGAAATAGTGAAAAATTACGGTACCCAAAATAATCAGATAACACTTAAACCACTTGACCCACGGAACGTTTTACGCCCTTCATGACCAGGCTATTTTTTTGCTATTCAGCACTGTGCTGTGTTAACTGGCAGTTGCTCAGTCATGCAACACTGTGCGTGAATTACATTTTTGTCATTTTTTTTTCACACAATAGGGCTTTCTTTTTTGGTATTTGATCACCACTGGGGTTTTTTTTTTTTTGCTATATAAATGAAAAAAGACCAAAAATTTCAAAAAACAAACCAATATTTTTCTACATTCTGTTTTAAAACACGTCCAATAAAATCTAATTTCTTTATACGTTTACGCCAACATGTATTGTATACTGCTACATGTCACAAACCAATATGTGAAAGTTATAAAGTCTACAAACTATGATATATTATATATATATTTTAGATTTAAGCATTCCTCATGTACTGATCCCCTGATCCCATGTGTCTTATTTCTTGAGGCCCTAAAATGCCAGGACAGCACAAATACCCCCAAATGACCCCTTTTCGGAAAGTGGATAGTCTGAGCTATTTAGTAAGAGGCATGGCGGGTTTTTTGAGGTTGTAATTTTTAGTCACAGTTTTTTTGGAAAATTAAGAAATGAAACCATTTTTATTTTTTACATGCATCCACCAGTGCAGTATAGCATCATCAAATGACTGGTGTGGCAGTGATCAGGGATATTGACTGGTGACCATATGTTAAAAAAATGTATTAACTTTTTTAAATATTTCTTTATAAAAAAAAAATTGTTACATACTTTCTGTAGTAGTTTAGTGTCTACTGTACTACTCGGGGGTGATCAGGTATTTATTTATTTTTTGAACTTTGATTGCTGTTGAGTATCATTGTAACAGCAATGTTTTAAACTGTCATGAATGGGTTTCATTCATAGCAGCTGTGATTGGCCCACAGCTCTCATATGGTGCAGGGTGTGATTAGCCCAGTTACCCTTTGATAGCGGTGGGCCAATCACAACATCACAATATGAAGCACAGATGTTATGAATGAAAGCCATTCATGACCGTTGTATCTACATTATGATCACGTGATACCCTGGCTGCTTAAAGTGGCCGAGTACCAGGAGCCGCAATCCGCTGTGTCTGCCAGACACATCGGTCATGGGAGTGGCACACTGCATGCCCCAGTGGGTGTGTCAGTGCACATGTGCTGGGCTACGTACAGTTATGTTGCAGGACCTGTAGCTGCCTCCTGCTTGCAGTAAAACTACTGTGGGCAGGCGGCAAGTGGTTAAATGCCTTTACACCTAATTTTACAGTAAAAACAAAATAGAATTATTGCTTTTACTTCAATGTGTGATATATAACGCATATTGTCCAATGCCAGTTTATATACAAACATGCTTGCAGGTATGTGCAGGACAATATTTTAAATTCAATTTTATTTAACTTTATTGCTATGACTGATTTATTACTAGACCCCTGATGTCTCCCCTGCCCTCTGCTCCAGCTAACCAAACACAGGAGTAAGCATGATCAGCTGTGCACCTGGCTTTCTACAGGGATCTTGAGAACTCTAATCTGGAAATGCTCAGAGCTGAATTCTTCGAGTTCACACTGCTGCAGAAAAGATTGGGGAGGATCTCCTTCCGCTAGCTTCTTGACAGAAAAAGTGGTTGTACACCCTGTACAACCACTTTCACCTACAGGTAAGCCTATATTAAGCCTTACCTGTAGGTGCTGGAAATATCTCCTAAACCTACACGGTTCACGGTTTAGGAGATATTTACAATGTCCCCGAACGCTGCTGTCTTCTGCGCATGCGCCAATGTATTTGGTGCAAGCGCACGTTAGAAAGGGCACGCTGTGCCGTTTCTAGAGGGGGTCACGCCGTGACTGGCGGCTCCCACGGGCATGCGCGGTAGTGACGTCCCACGACTCCGGGCAGTCACAGAGCCGGAGTCCATGACCCCGGAAGGAAGAGGGCTGAAGATGGACGCTTCCAGCCAGCGGGGACATCACAGGCTTCGGTTTCAGGTAAGTGACACATAATGGGCTACTATGCGATGCATAGTAGCCCATTATGCTTTTCCTTTGCAGGGAAATAAAGAGGAATTAAAACCCATCAGGGTTTACTTCCTCTTTAAATGCTGTGGTCCCAGGAGGAGCAAAAGAGCTTGAAAGAGCAGCACGTAAAAGTAAAGCCTTGAGCTCGCTGATAAAAATTAAAACAAGCTCACAGCTGCTACTGCAGCTATGAGCTTTTTTTAATCTGTTCACTTTTTAGACATACCAGACACGTTCAAAGAGGCAAATTAATTAATTTATATCCAACAAATAGAGGAGATTTACTAAAACTGGAGCACTCAGAATCTGGTGCAGCTGTGCATGGTAGTCAATCAGCTTCTACTGTAACTTCAGCTTGTTCAGTTACGCTTTGACAATAAAACCTGGAAGCTGATTGGTTTCTGTGCAGAACTGCACCAGATTTTACACACTCCAGTTTTAGTAAATCAACCCCATATTGTTTGGCATGTCCAAAGAGTGAACCATTTAAAACAAGTTGTGTTGTAAATACAGGCCTTGGTTGCATTCTCTAAGACCCCTTTCACACTGGGGTGTTTTTCAGGCGCTTTAGCCCTGGAAATTGCCTCTGCTAAGCGCCTGAAAACTTCCTCCCATTCATTCAAGTGTGACTTTTCACACTCGGGCGATGCGCTTGTGGGACGTTCCGAAAAGTCCTGCAAGCAGCATTTTTGGAGCGGTTTGGGAGCGCTGTATTTAGCGTTCCCAAAATGCCCCGCCTATTGAAATGAATAGGCAGCGCCGAAGCACCTGAAAAGCATTTCGGAAGCAACGCAACACAGGAATTTTTAACCCCTTTGGGGTTAAAAGAACCCAACTAGCGGCCGAAAAGCATTGCTTCAACAGCGGTAAAGCGGTGCAAAAATGAGCGGCGCTTTAGCGCTAACATGGCCCCAGTGTGAAAGGGGTTTAAGGCTGGGTTCACACTTGTACGACACGACAGTCATACAACTTTCATCCTACTTTGCTCTGCGACATCAGTCCTACATCGGTCCTACATTGGTCCTACATCAATCCGACTTTCATGAACAGGATACTACATTGATCCGACTTTGTGATAGTCTGACTTGTTCTTTGACCAATCAAAACAATCCCAGTGTGTGATAAATTCCTTTTACTGCTGCTGTATCACCATGTCGGATGTCAAAAGTCGGATGGTTAGGACAAGGATCCTACTTTGATCCGACTTCAATGATATTTAATGGGCTGAAGTAGGATCAAAGTCGGACCAAAGTAGTACAGGGAGCATTTTCAAAGTCGGACCGACTTGTGTCGGACCAGTTAAGACAGCTCTCATAGGGAAACATTGATTTTCCCACGTCATGCGACATGAGCTCCCAATGTCGGAGCGTTTGTCGGACCAGTGTGAACCCAGCCTGAAACTGGCTGTTTTGTGTGCAGATTTGCCTATAATTAACATGATCAGTATCAGCTCTGTAAAAGAAAAAGTTGCAACCCAAAATTCCTTTATGTGCAAAATTCACTACTATCTCAGCAAAAATAAAGCACCCTTTGCAAAGGATGCCTGCATTTTTCTGACACTCTGTACAGACCTCTGAGAAGCAGTGAACCAGTCATATTAGCGGGGAGGTTTGTAAATAGTACTGTGGTCATAGTGGCAAAGGAGATGCATTTTTTTTTCAAGTTTCTGTTTTTTATTTAATTTAATTTTAGACCGTGTGGAAAATTGTTAAAACCTCTGGTTTCTGTTTGTAGGGGTTTCAAATAGGTAGTTCCTCTATCTGCCTCAGACCAGCTTATATGATAACACAATTGCCACACCCAAAGAACCCGGATCAGTACTGAGAGATTATTTGAACACAGAAGGACACAGACAGCATTGTGCTCAAAATCAATCTGTTTAATAAATTGCTGAAGCAGAACTTTTATAGTCTTATCATCATCCAATAATAGAAGGGGAGGGGGCGTGGTTAATAGATGGGTGTACATTTTTCATATCATTATACCTAGATTGACCAACCCTTTACACATGGCTGCCATAACCACATCATCTGTTTACATGACTCATAATCATGTTTTTGGTGTTCCGTATTTAACAGAAGAACAGGGAAATATCTCCAGACAGCGATACACCGCAAAAGCTTCATATAGACGAATATAGAGAAGTAATGTTCCTATTAAGCTACATTTTATACATGGTGTTAAACCTGTGGGTTCTGCAGAAAGTTCTGCATAAGATGTTCAACAAGCATGCAAAAGCAGAAGTTCAACTTAGCTAACAAGACTGCACCAAGTTAAATTCCAATCTTATATTGAACCCATAGCTAATAGCTATCTCAAGATGGATGTCTCAAAATGGCGCCACCATGGTTCATATTACTACAATCCCCTCTTTCAGTCACGGCGGTGACTGATACTCACACATCGTGACATACTCCTGGGTACCATGGTAAGAGCTAAGATACATCCTATTCGCTGCAGCCGGATCGGGAGCCCGAGTGCCCTGGGAGATCATACACATAATCAACTTGAAGCAGGCTTATAGGGTTAATGCCAGAAGCAAAATCATTACAACAACCATAGCAATATCTTTGATCCAGGAGAAAACTCCAGGGAAACAAAATCCTCCCATGTTACCGAGGGGGCTCCAAGTCTTACCAAGGTCCCTTGCTTCAACCTGTAACTTCTCAACCTCCTTCCTGTGCTGAGCAATGATGTCAAAGTAATCGGGCACCTCCACACTAGTATTATGTATCCAGGTGCAACACTCATAATCCTTTGTTAGCTCACATAACCCTGTGAGTGCTGCGCTCATACTCTCAATGGCCAAATCATGGAGCTCTAACTGCTTTATCATTGCTCTAGCTTCTAAGTTAAGGCTAGTGATGTCAACAGAATTCTTATCTCGTATTTCATCCAAAATCCCAGAATAGTTGTTTAGTCTTTTCATCATGTCAATACCCCATCCGGTTCCTGTGGGGAACCATGCCCAGGCCATGTCCTTTTCCAGGAACAATGACCTGGCATAACGGTGCCCTGAGCAAATGACGTCCCTCACTGTCCCCGAGAATTCCCATTATCGGAACCAATGAGGCCAAGTAACGCCATCCCTGGGGATCACTCGGAATCCATGGATGGCATGTCCCTCCACAACAAATGTACGTACTGTCGCCCAAGGCTAGTGGCTGTCTGCTAATGACCCGCTGGGTACCTTCAGAGAATCCTGCAAGGGCAAGCTGTGAGAGTAGTTTTGCCACCTCAATATGGGGTTAAGAGGTATGCATGAGGGTATATACAGTGTGATTTAGGGCATGAGCTGAAGTATCAAAACCTGTGGAGTAGTCCGAGGACATAGAAAAATTTATTCTGGTGTGACTTCATGCTCCACCCCCTTTTGATGAGTTACCCAACTTAAAACGCCAATCAGGGAAATGACTCCTTCCCATAGCTTGGAAGGTGATGGGACTGTTCCCTAGGGTCATCTGCACTTTGTTGAGAGAAATGGGGGGTTTTCCATTTAGAAAAGGGGTAATATTCAGGGGTACAGCCATAAGGGGAATACGAGCTGTACTAGGGAACAGCTTACTACATATCCAACATTTATCATTTCCTGATCTCCGAGCATAACTATATTTAAATTTAAGTAATAACATATTTCCTGTGAAACTATTAGTCTTAGGTTCCTCAGGCTCTGAAAACACACCCCTTTTATGTCTAATGAGTGTGTTGTTAGTGGTGTTATCGGGTGGGCCACATATGACCTTAAAGGCCCCCAGTTCTTCAGGATGATAAATACAGTGCGTTATGATCCATGTTGGTAGGAATACCATCAAAGTCAGTATGAGCAGAAGGCTCCAAAATTTCCCAAAAGTCTGTGGTGGGATAAGCAGGGCCATCTTTTTCAGTCTAGACCACTCACTATTCGAGGGCTTAAATCACCTCCTTCGTCTCTCTTTACTTTGTCTTGCTTCTTAGGTGTTTGGTTCACCTTTTTCACACGACTGGCATGGATCCAAGTCTGCTGTCCCTCTGTCAGGATGGCTGTTCTGGTCACTGCGATCACTGGAGTTGGGGGTCCAAACGGATACTCGTGCTTCTTGGTACGGTTCACGGACTGGAACCACCATGACATCTCCCACCTGGAACAGGTGTGTTGGTTCCCGTGAAGAAAAAGGAGAGGTGCGAGCGACACGGTTTTCAACTATGTCTAAAGTTTCAATCAATTTCTTCACAAACTCTTCCTGTATCATATCAAGATCACCTTTTTCTATCATAAGAGACTGCCTGGCCCATGGAGTGGGGAAAGGCCTTCCCATTAAAACTTCAAATGGAGAGAAACCCGTGGCTCTACAGGGAGTCATTCTTACCTCTGCAAGTATTGCAGGCAGTACCTTCTTCCATCCATTGAAAGTTCCCCCTGTGGCCTTCCTAATTTTATCTTTAAGAGTCCTATTCATCCTCTCTACTATGCCTGAACTCTGTGAGTGGTATGAGATGTGAAACTTCCAGTCAATCTTCAGTGCTTTCACTAAATCTTGACACACTTTGGCTATGAAAGCAGGACAATTGTCTGAATTTAATTGCAGCGGGCAACCCCACCTTGGGATTACCTCCTGTGCAAGGATACCAACTACTGTTTGTGCATCCTCCTTTGTGGTAAAGAACACCTCTGGCCATCACGAGAACACGTCTACTATCACAAGCAAATACTCCTGTCTCTTTCCTAGCTTTGGCATGTGTGAAAAATCAATCTGGAGATGAGTGAACGGTGTGGATGGGTAAATGAGGTGTTCATGTCTCACTTTGTGTGGATTCCCTGGATTATTCCTTAAACATGTAATGCATCTTGCAACAAATGACTTCACCAATGAAGGAAGTCCTGGAATAAAAAAATCATTGTCTAATAATTCACATGTCATCTGCCACCCTCTGTCTCCCACCCCATGATACTGTGAGATAAACAAAGGTGTGCTAGCTACAGGTATACATGGCCTCCCCTCTTGGCAGATGAGTCCTGATTCATGGCTCCTCTGCACACCTTGTATGTTCCACTGCTTAATGTCCTGTGGGGTGGCATATACCTGGAGGTCTGACAAAGTCTGGTCCAACAGGGGCATCTCTGGGGCCAGGGAGGGCATCTGCATTGTGGCGAACTGCCTGCTAGCCACTTCTTTAACTACTCTATCTGCCAGTGCATTTCCCCTTGCTATTTCATCCTGCTGACCTGTGTGTGCCCTGCAATGTAGGAGGGTTATTGATCTAGGAAGTTGTATTGCTTCCAAAAGATTTGTAATCAAAGTAGAGTGTGAGATGGATTTTCCATCAGCTGCTATATAACCCCGTCTTTTCCATATGAGTCTGAAATCGTGTGCAGCCCCGAAAGTGTATTTAGAATCAGTGAAAATGTTTACATCCTGTTCTGCAAAGAGCTGACAAGCACGTGTGAGTGCGATTAACTCAGCTGCCTGGGCCAAATGATAAGGAACTGAGTTTGCTTCTAACACTATATCCGGCAGCTGGACCATTGCATAACCTGCATGGTACGTTGTGTCATTTGGCCTTGAACAAGAACCGTCCACAAATACTATTTGTGCATCAGGGAGGGCAGTTGCGGACATGTCAGATCTGGGAGATGTGTCCTAGTGGATGATAGTCATACACTCATGCTGCGGTGCAACCTCATCTTCCTCACCTTTCAGCCCTAACAAAGCATTCAGGATAGGAGCAGGACCAGAACTGGATGATGCATACTTTATCTCAAGTTTTGGGTTGGACAGCAAAATCACCTCATAGCCGCTCAACTTTTGAGCTGACATATGCTGAGTGTGAATATTCTTTAGTAAAATGGAAACATTATGGGTAGTGTGCAATGTAGTTGCATGACCCAGAGTGATTGAAGTAGCCATTTCCACAACCATTGCACAAGATGCTAAAGCCCGGAGACAGACTGGCATGCCCTGTACAGGCATTGGCACTACCTTTTCAAAAAATGCAACAGGGCAAAGTTTTCCGCCATGCTCTTGCGCTAACACGCCAGCCATGGTTTTACAATTGTCTCTTGCAAATAAATGAATTTTTTTTTCATAGACAGGCAGACCAAGCCCAGGGCTAGTAACCATTGCAGTTTTAAGGTATTCAAAAGCATTACACATTTCATCATTCAATTTTATATAGTCTGGCATGTCAACACCTGTGACTTCTCTCAGGAGGTTATCATAGTAGGAACATTCAGAGATCCATTGGCGGCAGTAACCAATCATACCAAGAAAAGACAACATATCTTTCTTAGTAAGTGGGTGGGGCAAACCCACTAGAGCTGTGGTTCTTTTGTGACTGATCTGTCTTTCTCCTTTTATGAGTACAAAGCCAAGGTAATCTACAGTATCCTGACACCATTGTAGTTTTTTCCTGGAGACCTTGTGGCCATTATCTGCTAACCAATGTAGCAGATATATACCACCCTTTCTACATGCTTCCTGGCTTGGACTACACAGCAGTAAATCATCAACATACATTAATAGGACTGAACCATGGCTGGGAGTCCAGGGCCGCAAGGTTGCCTGGAGGACTACAGAGTAGACTACAGAAGAGTCCACATAGCCCTGCGGCAATCTGCACCATGTCATTTGGCGTTTTCTAAAGCAGAATGACAGCAGTGGCTGTGTCTCCGGGTCCACAGGCACAGAAAAATATGCATTCGTTAAATCAATTACAGAAAAATATTCAGCATCGCATGGAATGGAGGTTAGGAGCGTTGGCACATCCAGCACTACAGGTGCGATGGGCACGATCAAATTGTTTACAGCTCTAAGATCCTGTACAAACCTATGACTGCCATCCGGCTTTCCCACTGGATTTATAGGTGTGTTAAAAGGGGAGACTATGTCTCTTAGAATTCCAATTTTAAGAAAATGCTCCGCCATAGGTGCAATTCCTTCCTCTTTCTCTTTTGACAGGGGGTATTGTTTGTTGTAGATAGGTTGCGCCCCCTATTTCAGGATAGCTTTGTAAGGGGTGCAAGAGATGAGTCCCACATCAAGTGCACTCTCTGACCACACGGTCTCAAGACCTGTTTCAACTTCTATATTAAACATTACGGGGCAGAGGGGGAACTTTTTTGAATGTGCAATAACACCTCCCTGTTTGGTCATTTCTAATTTAATGCCTAATTTTCCCATTAAATCCCTCCCCAAAAGATTTACCGGGCAGTGTGGAATTATGCGAAATTCGTGGCGGCACAGTGTCCATCCACCAGCATGTTGGCAGACTGAAAGGAGCAGGGTTTTAAAAGTTGTTGTGACAATCCCATTAATTCCCATCGAAGGTTCAGCATTTGTCATCTCTCCCTTGTAAAAATATGCACTTAAACTAGATTTTGTAGCCCCACTATCAGCCAAGAAAGGGACCAATTTCTTGCCAACATATAATGTCACGATCAGTTGCTCCACACAGGAACGAGAAATGAGTGGAAATGCCGGGACACCTTCGGGGCAGCTTCATTGCTGCTGTTGGCTTGGCCAGTGAATGGGGTATTTAGATCCCTGTGCTGGCTGATTTGATTTCTGCTGAAATCTATTCTGCGTGGATGGTGAGGGCTGGTAGGCCTGAGCTGGGAGGGGTCGATTCAGGGACTCAAAGGGGCACTGATTCCTCCAATGACCCTCTTCTCCACAATTGAAACTGCAAGATCTGAGATCACCTGATTGTGCGAACCCTCTTTCTCTACCCCTAGCTCTTCCCCTACCTGTCCACTGGTTCCTACTTCCCCACTGTCTATCATTTCCCTGAGGTGGGCCATCCTGTGCCCCCCCCCCGAAAAAGGACACTCACTACTCTCTCTTTCAGGTCAAAACAACCTGCTGCATCTTTCTCTGTCAACTTTGTCTGTAACTCCTTCAGGGTACTAGTAGGCCAATCGGATATCATCTGCTTAACCACCAGACCCATTTGTGGCTTAAGGTTGGATAAGTAAGTCTGAATCATCAAACTAACTATATCATCCCTTAATGACAATCCTGCTTCTTGTGTTCACACTTCCCTGAACCTCTTCCAAAATTCTAACACTGTTTCCCCTGACTTCTGCTTACATGCTATGGCAGTGGGGAGGGAAGACTTGTTTTGAAAAACCCGCTTTAACTCAACCTCCTCCCACATGGCCTTTCTCCCATCTTCCGTGTTCAACGCGTATGCACCTGACTTCACATTTGCGTCAGAGATGACAAGAATGAAGGCCACCCTTACCCATTCCCATGCTGTGGTCTGACCCACTATGCTGTCAAGAATTAAATGCATGTCCTCTTGTGTGTAATTCCTGCCTGTACATGCCTTTTCTAAATATGCCAATGTACCTCCCGTTGAAATCCCTGGCTTGGGGCAATATTTAATTACCTTACTAAGCTCATTAATCTCAATCGTTTTTTTCAAAGTATCATCTGCGATTGTCATAAACGGGTAAGATTCACCCCCCTTCTTTTCACTAACAGGCAGGCCAGAACCTTTTCTTGTTATGCTTGGGGAAGCCCCTAATGCAGTGATGATCTGCTTAGATTTCTGGTACAACATTTCAGCCTCTTTCATCTTTTTGTCAGCCCTCATCATCTTCCTAGTAAGCTCCATGGGTGTGAGGGGGCACTGCTTTGTGGCCCCCTGCTCACCCATCTCTGTGTCAGAATCATCATTAAATAACCACAGAAGCGATGACTCCGCCTCAGGTTCTGCTATGGTGGGGGCTGCCTGTTTCCTCGGAACCACCTGTGGTTTGTAATAAATCGTTCCGGTCTTTGTATGAGGTGGGGTTTGTTCAGCAGTGGTTCCAGCTTCCCTATCAGCTCTCTCTGCTTTAACTCTTCCCTAGGCCTGTTTTTCTGCACAAGCATGTGTGGGCGCTTCCTCTGCAGCCTCGGTCCCACAGCCCTCCTGTTCCGCATCAGATATGTCTGGTGCAGAAGAGACATCATGCCACAATGCTGCCTGGGAAGCAGCTCCCATCACCTCATGTACCCGTTCCTGCCGCTACACAGCAATCTGCATTGACTCCACTGCCCTTGCAGCAGACACCCTTGCCTGCTGCTGCACAGTGATCAGCACCGACTGCTCAGGTTCTGCTGCCACTGGATCAGACACCTGCACAGCCCTTGCCTGTGGAGCGGATGCCCCTCTCCTATGTGTAGCGTGATGGCCTGCCAACAGGTCCACATCTTCCATTGTAAAACTCAGATATAGCTGCTTAGCATAAGGCGGAAGGTTTGGGTGAAATGAGAAAAGAAGAATGTTTGGATCCAATCTCTGTTTATCTGCCTCGCCCTTATGGCTTCTGCGAGTATCTTCATCACTCACCTTAGTGATGACTTTCTTCTGATTTTTACTTTTTCTCGGAAACCAGTATGGGGCATATTGCAGCCAAATCTCAGCTCCTCTCCTCATATACTCCATGTCCCACTGTGGATCCCTCATGTACCAAGAGAAAGCCCTTTTATCCTCCAAGCATAACCTTTTCCCCATGTCTATGTGAAACTCGCTATTCCCCCCTTCTCTAGGAAAAGGGTCGCTACTGCCCATGCTCCTCATCCAATCAGCTAAATTAACCACCCAAGGTTTAATAAACTGATACCCCGTGCCACCTACCCTGGCAACATAATCCCTACACATCTCTCTGGGATTAGGGGGAGGGGGCGGGCCTTTCCCCTGTGACTTCCCCATTGTAATTCCACAAAATCAACAAGACAAATACGAACAAATAAAGCAGGGTAAGTTTACACAAAAATAACTATTTTCAAAACTATTCTTTTAACTTATAATTCAAATTAAACCTGGCTTGTGACACTTTAACTTCCTTATCTTAAACAAAAACTCTTTCCGCGTTTAATTAACCGTTCAAAACCTCCGTTCTCGGCTGTCCTTAAAAATCAATTCCTCAAAGATACTTCATTATCAATAAGATGAAAATTAATATTCGATACAGCAAGTCATGAAAAAAATCACAAATTAATCAAAACAATCAAAAGTCTATTTCTCCCCACGCCTGGTATGCCATGCCTTTACAGACGTTTCCCTTTAACTCTCAAAACAGCTTCTGACTGATCTGCTAACTGACTTCCTCTTTTTAAAAGCACTTTCTCTCAATTTTTTTTCTTCTCGTGTCGTTTTAAAACAGCTACATGTTAGATCTTTGCTAAAAACAAAAATGCATTGAAAAAGCTCCGTAAAATGCAAACTTTAAATCACTCCTCTATCACTTCTGTACCTTCTAACTTCACTTGCCTAAACCCGCTACAATGTAGGCTGTTTTTATTACAGAAAAAAACACATTCTTCATTATTCACTTACTTTATCCTCATCACAAAATATATCTCCGAACACTCCCTCTCTTCTCACAAAAATCCCCAGGCCAACCTAACACCTCTGCTTTGCAAACTTCACAATTTCACTGCTTGTTACTCTCAAAAGTTACCAAACCAATTTACACATTTCTTCAAGCAAAATCAAGCATTTATAATTACAATTCTATAATTTGCAAAAAAAGATACTTAATACTTACTTCCTCCTGTAATTTACCTAAATATAGACAAGGAAAATTTACTTCATTCTAATTTAAACTGTCCCTGTTTTTTTGGGACATAGACATCATATTACACAGTGAGACACGGACCACCTTACCACTTTCAGACCCGTACCTCACACAACAAATTGTATTAATACTCCTACGCAAAATGCGACAGATAAAAGTAGCAAGACTAGCAAATTTATTTATTTTTTCCGGGCCCCAGTGGCAATCGCTTGTTAACCTTTGTACCTTTGTAGCTACTTTTTAAAACAGCTTTGCCAACGGCAAGCCAAGCTCCCCACAGCCTCTTTAACAATTAAGCCCCGGACCATTATGCAGGTTAACCACTTAACGACCGCTCACTGTATATATACGTCGGCAGAATGGCACCGACAGGCACAATCACGTAGAGCATACGTGATTGCCTTTGTATAGTTGGGGGGTCCAATCGGACCCCCCTCCTATACAGTGAGCGGTGGCTAAGTGTCCGGGAGCGTTCCGGGATGAGGGGGCAGCCATTCGTTTCTGGCCACCCCCTCGCGATCGCTCCCGGCGAATGGAAATGCCCCCTCTGTCTGTGTCAGACAGAGGGAGCAGGAGGAAGTGATGTCATCTCTGGTGCGGCGCTCACATATACCGAGCGCCGTACAAGAGAAGACATCAGGTCAGTGCACACAACACTACACTGACACCAGGACACATAGGGACATAAATCGCCCCCCCAGGCCCCCCAGACACCCCAGATCACCCCCCAGATCACCCCCCCAGCCCCCAGTCACAGTGTCACTGATTGCAGTGACCATTTATTTAGTGATCACTGCAATCAGTGACATTTGTGACTGTAAAAGTGTCACCAAAGTTTAGTCTTAGGTCCAGTGTAGCCCCCTAACCCCCCCTAATAAAGGTTTAACCCCCTGATCACCCCCCAGATAACCCTTTCACCGCCTATCACCACTGTCGCTTAGCGATCATTTTTCTGATCGCTGTCTTAGCGTCAGTGATGCCGATCGGCAGCCAGTAATTTTTTTTAGGTTCGCCGCAGGTTTTTATAGCGTCAGGTACCCCAATATATTATCTAATAAAGGTTTAACCCCCTTGATCGCCCCCCAGGTAACCCTTTCACCCCCTATCACCACTGTCAATAAGCGATCGTTTTTCTAAACGCTGTCTTAGTGTCTGTGATGCAGATCGGTAGCCGGTAATTTTTTTTAGGTTCGCCGCAAGTTTTTATAGCGTCAGGTACCCCAATATATTATCTAATAAAGGTTTAACCCCCTTGATCGCCCCCCAGGTAACCCTTTCACCCCCTATCACCACTGTCGCTAAGCAATTGTTTTTCTAAACGCTGTCTTATGCCCCATACACACGATCGTTTTTCATGCCGTTAAAAATGCCATTAAAAAAAATGGCCATTAAAAATGATCGTGTGTAGGCTCCAGAGCATTTTTAACGACGTGAAAAACGGCCATTAAAAATTTCGAACATGCTCTCTTTTTTCACGTCGTTTTTCATGTCGTTTTTTTTAACGACGTGAAAAACGATAGTGTGTATGCTTTAACGACGTGAAAAAAAACGCGCATGCTCAGAATCAAGTATGAGACAGGAGCGCTCGTTCTGGTAAAACTAGCGTTCGTAATGGAGATAGCACATTCGTCACGCAGTCACGGACTGAAAAGCACGAGACTGAAAAGAGCGAATCGTCGCTCAACAAACTTTACTAACATGAAGGGTGGCGCCATTCGAACGGAACTTCCCCTTTATAGTGCCGTCGTACGTGTTGTACGTCACTGCGCTTTGCTTGATCGTTTTTTTAAATGATCGTGTGTACGCAAGACAGGCTTGAGAGGAAACATGAAAAAAAACCACGTGAAAAACGGCAAGAAAAAAAATGGCAAGAAAAACGATCGTGTGTATGGGGCATTAGTGTCGGTGATGCAGATCGGTAGCCAGTAATTTTTTTTAGGTTCGCCGCATGTTTTTATAGCGTCAGGTACCCCAATATATTATCTAATAAAGGTTTAACCCCCTTGATCGCCCCCCAGGTAACCCTTTCACCCCCTATCACCACTGTCACTAAGCGATCGTTTTTCTAAACGCTGTCTTAGTGTCTGTGATGCAGATCGGTAGCCGGTAATTTTTTTTAGGTTCGCCGCAGGTTTTTATAGCGTCAGGTACCCCAATATATTATCTAATAAAGGTTTAACCCCCTTGATCACCCCCCAGGTAACCCTTTCACCCCCTATTACCACTGTCGCTAAGCAATTGTTTTTCTAAACGCTGTCTTAGTGTCGGTGATGCAGATCGTAGCCAGTAATTTTTTTTAGGTTCGCCGCATGTTTTTATAGCGTCAGGTACCCCAATATATTATCTAATAAAGGTTTAACCCCCTTGATCGCCCCCCAGGTAACCCTTTCACCCCCATCACCACTGTCGCTAAGCGATCGTTTTTCTAAACGCTGTCTTAGTGTCGGTGATGCAGATCGGTAGCTGGTAATTTTTTTTAGGTTCGCCGCAGGTTTTTATAGCGTCAGGTACCCCCATATATTATCTAATAAAGGTTTTAACCCCCTGATTGCCCCTAGTTAACCCTTTCACCAGTGATCACCATATAAGTGTTACGGGTGATGCTGGTTAGTTAGTTTGCTTTTTATAGTGTCAGGGCACCCGCCGTGTATATAACCCAATAAAGGTTTAACCCCCTGATCGCCCGGCGGGTGATATCATTTAGGTTTTAGCGTCAGAGAGGGTCTGAGTCACACCCCAGGCAGCGTCAGGTTAGTGCCAGTAACGCTAACACCCACGCGTGAAGCATACACCCCCCTTAGTGGTATAGTATCTGAACAGATCAATATCTGATCTGATCAGATCTATACTAGCGTCCCCAGCAGTTTAGGGTTCCCAAAAACGCAGTGTTAGCGGGATCAGCCCAGATACCTGCTGGCACCTGCGTTTTGCCCCTCCGTCCAGCCCAGGCCACCCAAGTGCAGTATCGATCGATCACTGTCACTTACAAAACAAAAACACACATAACTGCAGCGTTCGCAGAGACAGGCCTGATCCCTGCAACGCCAGTGCTGTAGGAGGTGATTTCACCACCACAGTTAAAAAAAAAAAGCAAATATGCCGAAGCATTGGGGCAGCAGGGGCGGAGGAGCGATTTTGCTCCTAACGCCACGTACATACGGTCGAAATTCCGACGGAGGCTTGCCCGTGGAAAAGTCTGACCATGTGTACGCGGCATAACTTTTGTGGGAAGATGCCCCCATGCTTCGGCATATATAAATGGTGCATGTATGCCCATCATTAGAAGTGGGTGGATGAAGGGCGGTATTCTAATGGTGGGCATACCCACCGATCAATCTTTTTTTTTCGTTCAGCCAACAGGCTGCATGAAAAAAAAGATTACAATACATGTCCAACAAGGACCAGCAACGTACTGGTATGTTGCTGGACTTTGAATGTTTATACCAGAATGATGCCTGCGGGTTTAGGTATCATCTTGGAATCATTCTTTTCAGCCAGCGGCCGGCTTTCATGTAAAAGCAATCCTAGTGGCTAATTAGCCTCTGGACTGCTTTTACAAGCAGTGGGAGGGAATGTCCCCCCCCGGATATAAAAAGCGCCATTGGGAAATTGGGAAAGCATTTTATCACACCGATCTTGGTGTGGTCAGATGCTTTGAGGGCAGAGGAAAGATCTAGGGTCCAATAGACCCCAGTTTTTTCAAAAAAGAGTACCTGTCATTACCTATTGCTATCATAGGGGATATTTACATTCCCTGAGATAACAATAAAAATGATTAAAAAAAAATACTTGGAAGGAACAATTTAAAAATAAAATAAAAAAGCAAAATTAATAATAAAAAAAAAAAGAAAAAAAAAAAGCACCCCTGTCCTGCCCTGCTCTTGCCCAATGGCGAACGCAAGCGTCGGTCTGGCGTCATATGTAAACAGCAATTGCACCATGCATGTGAGGTATCACCGCGAAGGTCAGATCGAGGGCAATCATTTTAGCAGTAGACCTCCTCTGTAAATCTACTGGGGTAACCTGTAAAGGCTTTTAAAGGCTTTTAAAAATGTATGTAGTTTGTCGCCAATGCGCGTTTGTGCGAAATTTTAAAGCATGTCGTGTTTGGTATCTATGTACTCGGCCTAAGATCATCTTTTTTATTTCATCAAACATTTGGGCAATATAGTGTGTTTTAGTGCATTAAAATTAAAAAAGTGTATTTTTTAACCCAAAAATGCGTTTGAAAAATCGCTGCGCAAATACTGTGTAGAAAAAAAATATGCAACACCCACCATTTTAATCTGTAGGGCCTTTGCTTTAAAAATATATATAATGTTTGGGGGTTCAACATAATTTTCTTGCAAAAAAAAAATGTTTTCATGTAAACAAAAAGTGTCAAAAAGGGCTTTGTCTTCAAGTGGTTAGAAGAGTGGATGTAAGCTTCCTAATGTTGTGTATAAAATGCCAGAACAGTTCAAAACCCCCCCAAATGACCCCATTTTGGAAAGTAGACACCCCAAGCTATATACTGAGAGGCATGTCGAGTCCATGGAATATTTTATATGTTGACACAAGTTGCGGAAAAACGACAATTTTTATTTATTTTTATTTTTTTTGCACAAAGTTGTCACTAAATGATATATTGCTCAAACATGCTATGGGCATATGTGGAATTACACCCCAAAATACATTCTGTTGCTTCTCCTGAGTACGGGGATACCACATGTGTGAGACTTTTTGGGAGCCTAGCCACGTACGGGACCCCAAAAACCAAGCACCGCCTTCAGGCTTTCTAAGTGTGTAAATTTTTGATTTCACTTCTCACTGCCTATCACAGTTTCGGAGGCCATGGAATGCCCAGATAGCACAAAACCCCCCCAAATGACCCCATTTTGGAAAGTAGACACCCCAAGCTATTTGCTGAGAGGTATTGTGAGTATTTTGCAGATCTCGCTTTTTGTCACAAAGTTTTGAAAATTTAAAAAAAATATATATATATATATATATTTTCTTTCTTCATTTTCAAAAACAAATGAGAGCTGTAAAATACTCGCCATTCCTCTCAGCAAATAGCTTGGGGTGTCTATATTCCAAAATGGGGTCATTTGGGGGGGTTTTGTGCGATTTTGGCATTTTATGGCCTTCGAAACTGTGATAGGTAGTGAGGAGTGAAATCAAAAATTTGTGCCTAGAAATCCTGAAGGCGGTGCTTGGTTTTCGGGGTCCCGTACGCGGCTAGGCTCCTAAAAAGTCCCACACATGTGGTATCCCCGTACTCAGGAGAAGCAGAAAAATGTATTTTGGGGTGTAATTCCACATATAACCATGGCATGTGTGAGCAATATATCATTTAGTGACAACTTTTTGTAATTTTTTTTTTTTGTCATTATTCAATCACTTGGGACAAAAAAAATATATTCAATGGGCTCAACAGGCCTCTCAGCAATTTCCTTGGGGTGTCTACTTTCTAAAATGGGGTCATTTGGGGGGGTTTTGTGCTATTTTGGCATTTTATGGCCTTCGAAACTGTGATAGGTAGTGAGGAGTGATATCAAAAATTTGCGCCCTTAGAAATCCTGAAGGCGGTGCTTGGTTTCCGGGGTCCCGTACGTGGCTAGGCTCCCAAAAAGTCCCACACATGTGGTATCCCCGTACTCAGGAGAAGCAGCAAAATGTATTTTGGGGTGAAATTCCACATATAACCATGGCATGTGTGAGCAATATATCATTTAGTGACAACTTTTTGTAATTTTTTTTTTTTTTTTTTTTTAGTCATTATTCAATCACTTGGGACAAAAAAATAAAAAATTCAATGGGCTCAACATGCCTCTCAGCAATTTCCTTGGGGTGTCTACTTTCCAAAATGGGGTCATTTGGGGGGGTTTTGTACTGCCCTGTCATTTTAGCACCTCAAGAAATGAGATAGGCAGTCATAAATTTAAAGCTGTGTAAATTTCAGAAAATGTACCCTAGTTTGTAAACTCTATAACTTTTGCGCAAACCAATAAATATACGCTTATTGACATTTTTTTTACTAAAAACATGTGGCTGAATACATTTTGGCCTAAATGTATGACTACAATTGAGTTTATTCGATTTTTCTTATAACAAAAAGTAGAAAATATCATTTTTTTTCAAAATTTTCGCTCTTTTTCCGTTTATATCGCAAAAAATAAAAATCGCAGAGGCAATCAAATACCATTAAAAGAAAGCTCTATTTGTGGGAAGAAAAGGACGCAAATTTCGTTTGGGTACAACATTGCATGTCCGCACAATTTACAGTTAAAGCAGCACAGTGCAAAATTCTGAATTCACCTCTGGTCCTTTAGCTACCAAATGGTCCGGGGCTTAAGTGGTTAAGGACCAGAGGTGTTTTCAGAATTTGGCACTGCGCTGCTTTAACTGGAAATTGTGCGGACACGCAATGTTGTACCCAAACAAAATTTGTGTCCTTTTCTTCCCACAAATAGAGCTTTCTTTTAATGGTATTTGATTGGCTCTGCGATTTTTTTTTTTGCGATATAAATAGAAAAAGACTGAAAATTTTGAAAAAAAAATTATATCTTCTACTTTTTGTTATAAGAAAAATCGAATAAACTCAATTTTAGCCATACATTTAGGCCAAAATGTATTCAGCCACGTGTCTTTAGTAAAAAAAATGTCAATAAGCGTATATTTATTGGTTTGCGCAAAAGTTATAGCGTCTACAAACTAGGGTACATTTTCTGAAATTTACACAGCTTTTAATTTATGACTAAAAGGAAAAAATATTGGGTATTTGCAGCGCTTGCAGAAAAGTAAGTGAGCAAAGAAAATGTGTCACAAATGCTTGTAGCACAAACATCTATAAGTAAATAACTTATCTGACATATCAACAATTATGGTATAAAACAATAGTGAACAAACTTAAAGTTCATCAAATAGCAGTTATATCACTCCTGGAGAACTGAGTGTTTCCACACCAGAAATCAGTTGTTGGTTCCTAGATGAAAAAATCCATTCTAATGGCCCCGCTCGTCAGATAGGGAAATAATAAGAGATCTCACCAACTAAAGTCCAGGCAGACTTCATCTCATGTGGATGGGCTCCATAGTACCAGCAGCAAAGACATTTAAATTACCATATGGAAAGAAAAGGAAAACATACATGTGAAGTACCGCTAGTAAACAGACAGCATGGCGCTGCTCGCAAAGAGACTCACAGGACTGCAGTGATAAACGAGCGTCAGTGTTGTTTCCCGGGTACACAGCGTGCGTTCCACCGAAACCGGAAGTAGCGTCACTGGTTCTGAATTGGACGGAAATTACGTCAACGCGTTTCGCCCCTCCTCCAGGGCATCATCATGTTTACAAAAGTTGTCACTAAATGATATATTGCTCACACATGCCATAGTTATATGTGGAATTGCACCCCAAAATACATTTTGCTGCTTCTCCTGAGTACGGGGATACCACATGTGTGGGACTTTTTAGGAGCCTAGCCACGTACGGGCCCCCGAAAACCAAGCACCGCCTTAAGGATTTCTAAGGGCACAAATTTTTGATTTCACTCCTCACTACCTATCACAGTTTTGAAGGCCATAAAATGCCAAAATAGCACAAAACCCCCCCAATTTTTTTTTTTTTCAATTTTCAAAACTTTGTGACAAAAAGCGAGATTTGCAAAATACTCACCATACCTCTCAGCAAATTGCTTGGGGTGTCTACTTTCAAAAATTGAGTCATTTGGGGGGGGGGTTTGTGCCATCTGGGCATTCCATGGCCTCCGAAACTGTGATAGGCAGTGAGGAGTGAAATCAAAAATTTATACCCTTAGAAAGCCTGAAGGCGGTGCTTGGTTTTTGGGGTCCCGTACGCGGCTAGGCTCCCAAAAAGTCTCACACATGTGGTATCCTCGTATTCAGGAGAAGCAACAGAATGTATTTTGGGGTGTAATTCCACAAATGCCCATGGCATGTTTGAGCAATATATCATTTAGTGACAACTTTGTGCAAAAAAAAAATTGTCTTTTTTCCGCAACTTGTGTCAACATATAAAATATTCCATGGACTCGACATGCCTCTCAGTATATAGCTTGGGGTGTCTACTTTCCAAAATGGGGTCATTTGGGGGGGTTTTGAACTGTCCTGGCATTTTATACACAACATTAGGAAGCTTACATCCACTCTTCTAACCACTTGAAGACAAAGCATTTTCTGACACTTTTTGTTTACATGAAAACATTTTTATTTTTTTGCAAGAAAATTATGTTGAACCCACAAACATATATTTTTTTTAAAGAAAAGGCCCTACAGAATAAAATGGTGGGTGTTGTATTTTTTTTTTCCACACAGTATTTGCGCGATTTTTCAAACGCATTTTTTGGGGAAAAAATATACTTTTTTTAATTTTAATGCACTAAAACACTCTATATTGCCCAAATGTTTGATGAAATAAAAAAGATGATCTTAGGCCGAGTACATAGATACCAAACACGACATGCATTAAAATTTCGCACAAACGCGCATTGGCGACAAACTACATAAATTTTTAAAAGCCTTTAAAAGCCTTTACAGGTTACCACGTTAGATTTACAGAGGAGGTCTACTGCTAAAATGACTGCCCTCAATCTGACCTTTGCGGTGTTACCTCACATGCATGATGCAATTGCTGTTTACATATGATGCCAGACCGACGCTTGCGTTCGCCATTGGGCAAGAGCAGGGCGGGACAGGGGTGCTTTTTTTTTTATTTATTATTAATTTTGCTTTTTTATTTTATTTTTAAACTGTTCCTTCCATATTTTTTTTTTATTGTTATCTCAGGGAATGTAAATATCCCCTATGATAGCAATAGGTAGTGACAGGTACTCTTTTTTTTAAAACTGGGGTCTATTGGACCCTAGATCTTTCCTCTGCCCTCAAAGCATCTGACCACACCAAGATCGGTGTGATAAAATGCTTTCCCAATTTCCCAATGGCGCTTTTTATATCCGGGGGGGGGGGGACATTCCCTCCCACTGCTTGTAAAAGCAGTCCAGAGGCTAATTAGCCGCTAGGATTGCTTTTACATGAAAGTCGGCCGCTGGCTGAAAAGAATTATACCAAGATGATACCTAAACCCGCAGGCATCAATCTGGTATAACCATTCAAAGTCCAGCAACATACCAGTACGTTGCTGGTCCTTGTTGGACATGTATTGTAAACTTTTTTTCATGCAGCCTGTTGGCTGAACGAAAAAAAAGAGATTGATCGGTGGGTATGCCCACCATTAGAATACCTCCCTTCATCCACCCACTTCTAATGATGGGCATACATGCACCATTTATATATGCCGAAGCATGGGGGCATCCTCCCGCAAAAGTTATGCCGCACACACATGGTCAGACTTTTCCACGGGCATGCCTCCGTCGGAATTTTGACCGTATGTACGCGGCATTAGGAGCAAAATCGCTCCTCCACCCCTGCTGCCCCCATGCTTCGGCATATATGCTCTTTTTTTTTATCTGTGGTGGTGAAATCACTTCCTACTGCACTGGAGTCGCAGGGATCAGGCCTGTCTCTGCGAACGCTGCAGTTATGTGTGTTGTGTTTTGTAAGTGACAGTGATTGATCGATACTGCACTTGGGTGGCCTGGGCTGGACGGAGGGGCAAAACGCAGGTGCTAGCAGGTATCTGGGCTGATCCTGCTAACACTGCGTTTTTGGGAACCCTAAACTGCTGGGGACGCTAGTATAGATCTGATCAGATCAGATATTGATCTCTTCAGATACTATACCACTAAGGGAGGTGTATGCTTCACGCGTGGGTGTTAGCATTACTGGCACTAACCTGACGCTGCCTGGGGCGACGCAGACCCTCTCTGACACTAAAACCTAATTGATATCACTCGCCGGGCGATCAGGGGGTTAAACCTTTATTGGGTTATATACGGCGGGTGCCCTGACACTATAAAAAGCAAACTAACTAACCAGCGTCACCCGTAACACTTATATGGTGATCACTGGTGAAAGGGTTAACTAGGGGCAATCAGGGGGTTAAACCTTTATTAGGTAATATATGGGGGTACCTGACGCTATATAAAAACCTGACGGGGAACCTAAATAACAAAATAACTAACTGGCTAACCAGTGTCACCAGTAACACTTATACAGTGATCACTGGTGAAAGGGTTAACTAGGGGCAATTAGGGGGTTAAAACCTTTATTAGATAATATATGGGGGTACCTGACGCTATAAAAACCTGCGGCGAACCTAAAAAAAAATAACTGGCTACCTATCGGCACCAGCATAACTAATACAGCGATCAGAAAAACGATCGCTTAGTGACACTGGCAAAAGGGGGTGAAAGGGTTACCTGAGGGGCGATCAAGGGGTTAAATCTTTATTAGGTAATATATGGGGGTACCTGATGCTATAAAAACCTGCGGCGAACCTAAAAAAAATTACTGGCTACCTATCGGCACCAGCATAACTAATACAGCGATCAGAAAAACGATCGCTTAGTGACACTGGCAAAAGGGGGTGAAAGGGTTACCTGGGGGGCGATCAAGGGGTTAAACCTTTATTAGGTAATAAATGGGGGTACTTGACGCTATAAAAACCTGCGACGAACCTAAAATAAATAACTGGCTACCTATCGGCATCACCGACACTAAGACAGCGATCAGAAAAACGATCGCTTAGTGACACTGGCAAAAGGGGGTGAAAGGGTTACCTGGGGGGGGATCAAGGAGTTAAACCTTTATTAGGTAATATATGGGGGTACCTGACGCTATAAAAACCTGCGGCGAACCTAAAAAAAATAACTGGCTACCTATCGGCATCACCGACACTAATACAGCGATCAGAAAAACGATCGCTTAATGACAGCGGTGCTAGGGGGTGAAAGGGTTACCTGGGGGGCGATCAAGGGGTCAAACCTTTATTAGGGGGGGTTAGGGGGCTACACTGGACCTAAAACACTCTGCCCTGACACTTTTACAGTCACAAATGTCACTGATTGCAGTGATCAGTAAATAAATGGTCACTGCAATCAGTGACACTGTGACTGGTCGGTGATCTGGGGGGGCGATCGTGTGCCTATGTGTGTGGTGTCAGTGTGCTGTTTAGTGCACTAACCTCTGTGTCTTCTCTCATGCGGCGCTCAGTATATGTGAGGTACCTGAATACAAAGGTACCTGAATACAATTGGTGGTATTCTCATACCAATACCACAGGCAGGGAGCTGCTTTTTTTTCATTTAGTGTACTGTGTCCTTTGCACAGCGTGCACCTAAAGGTACCTGAATACAATTGGTGGTGTTCTCATTCCAGTACCACAGGCAGGGAGCTGCTTTATTTTCACTTTGTGTACTGTGTCCTTTGCACAGCGTGCACCTAAAGGTACCTGAATACAATTGTGTCAGGTCACCTGTGGCCAGATGACAGGTGCACACCGTAGGGGGACAGGAGTGCACCACAAGATAGTGAACCCTATGGCTGACTGCTGCGGATAGGAAACTGGGTGGTTGTGGAAAGCGGGACCAGAGGAGCACAACCGGGATCCCACAGGAAGCTAGAGCCAAGATTCCCCAGGGCGCGGAGTCTAAGACCCAGCAGGTCTTCTCCAGAGCCTCTAGTGGTGAGGATATTACGCTGCAGGCTAGGTCCAGGTCGCGGCCCCTAGAGTCTCCTAGCTCACGCCCCGTAGGGTAAGGGGAGAAGAGGGGAAGCAGCAGTACAAGATACAAGGATAACGAAGGACAAGCCGAAGGTCAAGGGTCACAAGCAGACAGGGATAGTCGGGGACAAGCCAATAACGTAACAGAGAGACAGACGTAGCACACGGCAGGCAGGAATCCAAACACACAATGCATAACAAACACGTTGATCAGCAAAGCAGGCTTGCAGTGCACAGGTTAATATAGTGTTCTGTGATAGGGCCTGGGGTGGAGTCAGGCTGGGAGGAGATTATAAAGGAAGCCAGGTGAAAGTGTTCTGGTCTCTAAGATGAACACATGAGGAGGAAAGGTAAGATGGCAGACAGACATTAATGCATATCCATGACAGTACCCTCCCTCTTACGAGGCCTCCCCCTTCCCCGCCTGGGCCCAGGTTTAGAGGGAAACTTCAGATGAAACTCCTTTAACAGACGAGGTGCAAAGACCTCAGATGCAGTGACCCAAGACCTCTCCTCAGGACCAAACCCTTTCCAATGAACGAGGTACTGAAGAACGCCTTTACAGAGTCGGGAGTCCAGAATTTGACTGATCTCGTACTCCTGATTATCCTCAGAGACAGGCGCCACGGTAGGAAGAGGACGAGAGAATTTATTGAGGACTAAAGGCTTTAGAACAGCAACATGGAAGGAGTTAGTGATTTTAAGTCTCTTAGGAATCTGGAGTTTGAAACAAACCGGATTCAGTTTAGCAGTTACAGTGTAGGGACCAATGAATCGTGGAGCAAACTTCAGAGAAGGAACTCGGAGCTTGATGTTCCTGGTAGAGAGCCAGACTTTGTCCCCTGGCTGAAGGGAAGGCGGTTTACGCCTGCGGCGGTCGGCAAAGCCTTTGAATTTTTCAGCAGCTGCCCGGAGGGAATCATGAACGTCACCCCAAACGGAATTAAGAGACTCCTGAACCGAAGCCAACACTGGAATATCTGGAGAACAGATCATGGGAAGAGGAAGTTGAGGGTGTTTTCCATAAACTGTGAAAAAGGGCGTCTTCTGCGAACTGGTATTCACATGATTGTTATGGGAGAATTCTGCCCACGGGAGTAGAGAGGACCAATCGTCATGGTGAGAAGACACAAAGGTGCGAAGAAAGACCTCTAACTCCTGATTAACCCTCTCAGTCTGTCCATTGGATTGGGGATGGTAAGAAGAGGAAAAATCCAAGACAATATTAAGGGATTTGCAAAAGGCTCTCCAAAAACGAGACGTGAATTGGACTCCCCTGTCGGAAACAATATGAGAAGGAACCCCATGAAGGCGGAAAATTTCTCGAATGAAAATGGGAACCAAGGCAGGGGCAGAAGGAAGACCAGGAAGAGGAACAAAATGAGCCATCTTGGAGAACCGATCGATTACCACCCAAATGACTGTATTATTCTCAGACAGTGGGAGGTCGGTGATAAAATCCATGGCAATATGAGCCCAGGGCTCCTTAGGAATAAGCAAGGGCCTGAGGAGACCAGCAGGAGCTTGTGTGGAGGATTTGGACTGGGCACAGACATGACAAGCTTTAACGTAGTCTTTGACGTCTGAGCAGAGATTAGGCCACCAGTAGTGACGACTGATGAGTAGGAAGGATTGGAGGAATCCAGAATGACCTGCCACCTTGGAATCATGTCCCCAATGAAGGATCTTAGCTCTTAGCTCAGTGGGGACAAAGGTCTTACCAGGCGGAATTTTTGACTTCAGGGTGGTAGAGTGGGCAACAATGCACGAGGTTGGAATGATCGGCTCAGGTTCAGGGGCGGACTCCTCGTCCAAAGTGTCAAATGACCTAGAGAGCGCATCAGCCCGACCGTTTCAGGAACCAGGTTTGTAGGTAATCGTGAAATTAAAACGGGCAAAGAAGAGACTCCACCTGGCCTGTCTAGGATTCAGACGTTTAGCATTCTGTAGATATTGTAAATTTTTGTGATCAGTAAAGATCGTTATGGAGTGAGGGGAACCCTCCAAGAGATGACGCCACTCCTCTAACGCCAATTTAATTTGCGAGAAGTTCCCGATCACCGATGGTATAATTCCTCTCTGCCTGAGAAATTTTTTGGGAGAAGAACGCACATGGTTGACGTCTCTTCTCAAAGATTTGAAGAAGCACAGCTCCCACCCCCATTGAGGAAGCGTCCACTTCAATAAAAAATGCATTCCCAGGATTTGGTCTCCTCAAGAGGGGGCCAGAAACAAAGGCCTGTTTCAGGTTGTGAAATGCAGAGACAGCTTCGGGAGGCCAGTCTTTGGCATTCACACCCTTCTTGGTCAAAGCGATAATAGGCGCGGCAATGGAAGAGTAATTCCTTATGAACTGCCTATAATAATTAGTGAAGCCAAGAAAGCGCTGTGTGGCCTTGAGGCTAGCAGGAAGAGGCCAGTTGGTAATAGCCAAGACCTTCCCAGGATCCATACGAAGACCCGAACATGAGACAAAGCACCCCAGAAACAGGACCTCAGAACATTCAAAGGAACATTTCTCCAGCTTGGCATAGAGATTGTTCTCTCTAAGACACTGAAGTACAGTGCGGACATGGTTTCTGTGGACGAGCAGATTTTCAGAAAAGATCAGAATGTCATCCAGATAGATGACAACAAACTGGTACAGCAGATCTCTGAAGATTTCATTGACAAAGTTTTGAAACACGGCTGGAGCATTACACAGACCAAAAGGCATCACCAGGTATTCGTAATGCCCGTCTCTAGTGTTGAATGCAGTCTTCCATTCGTCACCCTCCCGTATTCGAATGAGATTGTACGCGCCATTATTTTCACTTAGTGTACTGTGTCCTTTGCACAGCGTGCACCTAAAGGTACCTGAATACAATTGGTGGTGTTCTCATACCAATACCACAGGCAGGGAGCTGCTTTATTTTCACTTAGTGTACCGTGTCCTTTGCACAGCGTGCACCTAAAGGTACCTGAATACAATTGGTGGTGTTCTCATACCAATACCACAGGCAGGGAGCTGCATTATTTTCACTTAGTGTACTGTGTCCTTTGCACAGCGTGCACCTAAAGGTACCTGAATACAATTGGTGGTGTTCTCATACCAATACCACAGGCAGGGAGCTGCTTTATTTTTACTTAGTGTACTGTGTCCTTTGCACAGCGTGCACCTAAAGGTACCTGAATACAATTGGTGGTGTTCTCATACTAATACCACAGGCAGAGAGCTGCATTATTTTCATTTACTGTACTGGGTCCTTTGCACAGCGTGCACCTTAAGGTACCTGAATACAATTGGTGGTGTTCTCATACCAATACCACAGGCAGGGAGCTGCTTTATTTTCTTTTAGTGTACTGTGTCCTTTGCACAGCGTGCACCTAAAGGTACCTGAATACAATTAGTGGTGTTCTCATACCAATTCCACAGGCAGGGAGCTGCTTTATTCTCACTTAGTGTACTGTGTCCTTTGCACAGCGTGCACCTAAAGGTACCTGAATACAATTGGTGGTATTCTCATACCAATACCACATGCAGGGAGCTGCTTTATTTTCACTTAGTGTACTGTGTCCTTTGCACAGCGTGCACCTAAAGGTACCTGAATACAATTGGTGGTGTTCTCATACCAATACCAAAGGCAGGGAGCTGCATTATTTCCACTTAGCGTACTGTGTCCTTTGCACAGCGTACACCTAAAGGTACCTGAATACAATTGGTGGTGTTCTCATACCAATACCACAGGCAGGGAGCTGCTTTATTTTCAATTAGTGTACTGTGTCCTTTGCACAGCGTGCACCTAAAGGTACCTGAATACAATTGGTGGTGTTCTCATACCAATACCACAGGCAGGGAGCTGCATTATTTTCACTTAGTGTACTGTGTCCTTTGCACAGCGTGCACCTAAAGGTACCTGAATTCAATTGGTGGTGTTCTCATACCAATACCACAGGCAGGGAGCTGCTTTATTTTCACTTAGTGTACTGTGTCCTTTGCACAGCATGCAGCTAAAGGTACCTGAATACAATTGGTGGTGTTCTCATACCAATACCACAGGCAGGGAGCTGCATTATTTTCACTTAGTCTTACTGTGTCCTTTGCACAGCGTGCACCTAAAGGTACCTAAATACAATTGGTGGTGTTCTCATACCAATACCACAGGCAGGGAGCTGCTTTATTTTCAATTAGTGTACTGTGTCCTTTGCACAGCGTGCACCTAAAGGTACCTGAATACAATTGGTGGTGTTCTCATACCAATACCACAGGCAGGGAGCTGCATTATTTTCACTTAGTGCACTGTGTCCTTTGCACAGCGTGCACCTAAAGGTACCTGAATACAATTGGTGGTGTTCTCATACCAATACCACAGGCAGGGAGCTGCTTTATTTTCACTTAGTGTACCGTGTCCTTTGCACAGCGTGCACCTAAAGGTACCTGAATACAATTGGTGGTGTTCTCATACCAATACCACAGGCAGGGAGCTGCATTATTTTCACTTAGTCTTACTGTGTCCTTTGCACAGCGTGCACATAAAGGTACCTGAATACAATTGGTGGTGTTCTCATACCAATACCACAGGCAGGGAGCTGCTTTATTTTTACTTAGTGTACTGTGTCCTTTGCACAGCGTGCACCTAAAGGTACCTGAATACAATTGGTGGTGTTCTCATACTAATACCACAGGCAGAGAGCTGCATTATTTTCATTTAGTGTACTGGGTCCTTTGCACAGCGTGCACCTTAAGGTACCTGAATACAATTGGTGGTGTTCTCATACCAATACCACAGGCAGGGAGCTGCTTTATTTTCTTTTAGTGTACTGTGTCCTTTGCACAGCGTGCACCTAAAGGTACCTGAAAACAATTAGTGGTGTTCTCATACCAATTCCACAGGCAGGGAGCTGCTTTATTCTCACTTAGTGTACTGTGTCCTTTGCACAGTGTGCACCTAAAGGTACCTGAATACAATTGGTGGTGTTCTCATACCAATACCACAGGCAGGGAGCTGCTTTATTTTCAATTAGTGTACTGTGTCCTTTGCACAGCGTGCACCTAAAGGTACCTGAATACAATTGGTGGTGTTCTCATACCAATACCACATGCAGGGAGCTGCTTTATTTTCACTTAGTGTACTGTGTCCTTTGCACAGCGTGCACCTAAAGGTACCTGAATACAATTGGTGGTGTTCTCATACCAATACCACAGGCAGGGAGCTGCATTATTTCCACTTAGTGTACTGTGTCCTTTGCACAGCGTGCACCTAAAGGTACCTGAATACAATTGGTGGTGTTCTCATACCAATACCACAGGCAGGGAGCTGCTTTATTTTCAATTAGTGTACTGTGTCCTTTGCACAGCGTGCACCTAAAGGTACCTGAATACAATTGGTGGTGTTCTCATACCAATACCACAGGCAGGGAGCTGCATTATTTTCACTTAGTGTACTGTGTCCTTTGCACAGCGTGCACCTAAAGGTACCTGAATACAATTGGTGGTGTTCTCATACCAATACCACAGGCAGGGAGCTGCTTTATTTTCACTTAGTGTACTGTGTCCTTTGCACAGCATGCACCTAAAGGTACCTGAATACAATTGGTGGTGTTCTCATACCAATACCACAGGCAGGGAGCTGCATTATTTTCACTTAGTCTTACTGTGTCCTTTGCACAGCGTGCACCTAAAGGTACCTGAATACAATTGGTGGTGTTCTCATACCAATACCACAGGCAGGGAGCTGCTTTATTTTCACTTAGTGTACTGTGTCCTTTGCACAGCGTGCACCTAAAGGTACCTGAATACAATTGGTGGTGTTCTCATACTAATACCACAGGCAGAGAGCTGCATCATTTTCATTTAGTGTACTGGGTCCTTTGCACAGCGTGCACCTTAAGGTACCTGAATACAATTGTTGGTGTTCTCATACCAATACCACAGGCAGGGAGCTGCTTTATTTTCACTTAGTGTACTGTGTCTTTTGCACAGCGTGCACCTAAAGGTACCTGAATACAATTGGTGGTGTTCTCATACTAATACCACAGGCAGGGAGCTGCAAGTATTTTCAGTTAGTGTACTGTGTCCTCTGCACAGTGTGCACCTAAAACTAACTGAAGACAATTGCTGGTGTTCTCATACTAATACCACAGCAGGCAGTTGATTCTGCTAGCTGCAGTATAATTAGTATATATATATATATATATATATACCTCCCATCTTTGTGCAGCTACATCTCACTGAGGGCCATTAGTATGTCTGGAAGGCAAACAAGGAGAGGCAGACAGTCACGAGCCAATAAAAGAGGGCAAGCAGGCTCTGTGACTAGAGGCAACAGTGCTGGTTGTGGACACGGTGCATCCTCATCAGCACGTGGCCGTGGGACACGCTTTTCCTTCTTTTCTGCAGCTGGCCATGTTGAGCCGCAACATGCCAAAGACTTGGTAGAGTGGATGACCAAGCCGTCCTCATCCTCCTCATCCTCTCTCACCCAGGCTCAGGGTACTTTGTCTGGCAAAGCAGCTGCCAACGTGGCCTCTTCCCTCGGCTCAATGGCATCAGTCACTCCTTCCCTAGCCCCACCATGTCCTCCTGAGGAGTCCCCCGAACTGTTTGACCAAAGTGTTGGGTCCATGCTCCAGGAGGATGCCCAGCGTTTTGAAGGCTCCGATGATGGAACCCAGCTAGAGGAATGCAATAACGTGAGCCCAGAGAGAGGGGGGTAGTAATGTGAGCCCAGAGAGAGGGGGTGCCCAACAAGGACAGCAATCTGGCAGTCATGTTCCCCCAGCTGCAGCATACTGCCAGTTTTGCTCCAGTGATGAGGAGGGAGGGGATGATGAGGTCACTGACTCCACGTGGGTGCCTGATAGGAGATAGGAGGAGGCACATCTCCAACGAGGCAGGATGCCCTCCAGGGGCCAGCTTATAGGCAGCACACTGACTGCATCACACCGCAGAGCTCCGCATGTGCAGGGCGCTGCTGTCTTTGAGCGTTATTCCAAAAGTTCTTTGGTGTGGGCCTTTTTTGAGATGAGTGCATCAGATCGCAGTGCCGCTATTTGCAACATATGTCTCAGGCATATCTCGCGTGGCCAAAACATCACCCGCTTGGGCACCACATGCTTGATCAGACATATGTCGACTAGAGGTCGACCGATATATCGGCTGGCCGATATATCGGCCGATATTTAGGCATTTTTGATAAATCGGCTTTGGCCGATTAATATCAAAACTGGCCGATATTATTCACTGGCTGCACTTCCTCCCCCCTCCTCCTCCCTCCTCCACACTTCTCCACACTCAGCAGCATCAAGCGCCGTGCTGTGTGTGTGTGTGAAACTGAAAGTAAGAGGAGAGAGAGAGGATGTGTCAGCTTGATGTCGGGGGTGGGCGGGACCCAGCAGATATTACACCAGCCAATGGGATGGTATCTGGGCGGGCCACTACGTCTAAAGCAGCCCAATCATTGGCTGGTGTAATTTAGCTGCTGGCCCGCCCAACCCCACATCGAGCTCAATTCTAACAGCTCTCTCTCTCTCCTCTGTCAGTTTCACACATTACACTCGGCTTAGTGTGAAACCTGCCAGTGCCCCAAGCCAGTGCCATCTGTCAGTGCCCAAGCCAGTGCCATCTGTCAGTGCCCCCAGCCAGTGCCCCAGCCCGTGCCCCCAGCCAGTGCCATCTGTCAGTGCCCCCAGCCAGTGCCATCTGTCAGTGCCCCCAGCCAGTGCCATCTGTCAGTGCCCCCAGCCAGTGCCATCTGTCAGTGCCCCCAGCCAGTGCCATCTGTCAGTGCCCAAGCCAGTGCCATCTGTCAGTGCCCAAGCCAGTGCCCCAGCCAGTGCCCCCAGCCAGTGCCATCTGTCAGTGCCCCCAGCCAGTGCCATCTGTCAGTGCCCCCAGCCAGTGCCATCTGTCAGTGCCCCCAGCCAGTGCCATCTGTCAGTGCCCCCAGCCAGTGCCATCTGTCAGTGCCCCAGCCAGTGCCAATCAGTGCCACCGCCAATCGGTGCCATCTGTTAGTGCCACCAGCCAGTGCCAACCAGTGCCACCCAAATCAGTGCCCCCAGCCAGTGCCATCTGTCAGTGCCCCCAGCCAGTGCCATCTGTCAGTGCCCCCAGCCAGTGCCATCTGTCAGTGCCCAAGCCAGTGCCATCTGTCAGTGCCCAAGCCAGTGCCCCAGCCAGTGCCCCCAGCCAGTGCCCCCAGCCAGTGCCATCTGTCAGTGCCCCCAGCCAGTGCCATCTGTCAGTGCCCCCAGCCAGTGCCATCTGTCAGTGCCCCCAGCCAGTGCCATCTGTCAGTGCCCCCAGCCAGTGCCATCTGTCAGTGCCCAAGCCAGTGCCATCTGTCAGTGCCCCAGCCAGTGCCCCAGCCAGTGCCCCCAGCCAGTGCCATCTGTCAGTGCCATCTGTCAGTGCCCCCAGCCAGTGCCATCTGTCAGTGCCCCCAGCCAGTGCCATCTGTCAGTGCCCCCAGCCAGTGCCATCTGTCAGTGCCCCCAGCCAGTGCCAATCAGTGCCACTGCCAATCGGTGCCATCTGTTAGTGCCACCAGCCAGTGCCAACCAGTGCCACCCAAATCAGTGCCCCCAGCCAGTGCCATCTGTCAGTGCCCCCAGCCAGTGCCATCTGTCAGTGCCCCCAGCCAGTGCCATCTGTCAGTGCCCCCAGCCAGTGCCATCTGTCAGTGCCCAAGCCAGTGCCATCTGTCAGTGCCCAAGCCAGTGCCCCAGCCAGTGCCCCCAGCCAGTGCCATCTGTCAGTGCCATCTGTCAGTGCCCCCAGCCAGTGCCATCTGTCAGTGCCCCCAGCCAGTGCCATCTGTCAGTGCCCCCAGCCAGTGCCATCTGTCAGTGCCCCCAGCCAGTGCCATCTGTCAGTGCCACAAGCCAGTGCCAATCAGTGCCACCGCCAATCGGTGCCATCTGTTAGTGCCACCAGCCAGTGCCAATCAGTGTCACCCAAATCAGTGCCCCCAGCCAGTGCCCCAGCCAGTGCCCCCAGCCAGTGCCATCTGTCAGTGCCCCCAGCCAGTGCCATCTGTCAGTGCCCCCAGCCAGTGCCATCTGTCAGTGCCACCAGCCAGTGTCAATCAGTGCCACCAGCCAGTGTCAATCAGTGTCACCGCCAATCGGTGCCATCTGTCAGTGCCACCAGCCAGTGTCAATCAGGGCCATCTGTCAGTGCCACCCAAATCAGTGCCACCGCCAATCGGTGCCATCTATCAGTGCCACAGCCAGTGCCATCTGTCAGTGCCCCCAGCCAGTACCAATCAGTGCCACCAGCCAGTGCCATCTGTCAGTGCCACAAGCCAGTGCCAATCGGTGCCATCTGTCAGTGCCACCGCCAATCAGTGCCATCTGTCAGTGCCACCGCCAATCAGTGCCATCTGTCAGTGCCAACCAGTGTCACACGCCAGTGCCACCCAGTTCCAATTGCAAGTGCCACTGCCAATCAGTGCCATCTGTCCCAAACTAGTGCCATCTGTCCGTTCCAAACCAGTGCCCCCTGCTGCCAATCGGTGCCATCTGTCAGTTCCGAACCAGTACCACCTGCCAGTGCCAATAGAGCCATCTGTCAGTTCCAAACCAGTACCGCCAGCCAGTGCCACATGCCAGTGCCATCTGTCAGTTCCAAACCAGTGCCATCTGTCAGTTCCAATAGTGCCACCTGCCAGTGCCATCTGTCAGTTCCAAACCAGTGCCACCTGCCAGTTCCAAACCAGTGCCATCTGTACTGAGGACATCAAGTGTGTGCTAGAGTGACAGGAGTAAGCAGGAAGGAATAGAGTGGGTGAGGGTTTTTTTTGTTTTTGTTTTTTAATCGGCCTAAAATATCGGCCACAAAAATCGGCATCATATATCGGCCATCGGCCGCCCCAATTTCAAAATATCGGCATCGGCATCGGCCAGAGAAAAACCCATATCGGTCGACCTCTAATGTCGACCTGCCATGCAGTTCGTTGGCAAGTACACCTAAAAGACCCACACCAAAGAACAAAGCGGACCTCTCCTTGCTCCTCATCAGCTGGGATCTCCAACCCCACTATACCTTCAGTCCTCTCAGAAACCTGCACTGAGAGGAATGAAGGTGTAGAATTAGGTGTGTCACAGCCAAGTACTTGCGGGCAATCTGCTATCGGTACACCGACGTCAGATTGTACCAGGCAAATTTCCCTGCCCCAGTTGCTGCACCGCCGAAAGAAGTTTGCTCCCAGCTATCCACATGCCCAGCGGTTGAATGCTAGCTTGGCTAAATTGCTAGCACTTCAACTGCTTCCTTTTCAGTTGGTAGACTCTGCCCTCTTCCGTGAGTTTGTGGAATGTGCGGTTCCTCAGTGGCAGGTTCCCAAATGCCACTGTTTCTCACGGAAGGCGATTCCGGCTCTCTACCGGCATGTGGAAGGCAATGTCTTGGCCTCGCTGGACAGGGCGGTCAGCGGTAAGATGCAAATTACCGCTGACTCATGGTCCAGCAGGCATGGACAGGGACATTACCTATCTTTCACGGCACATTGGGTGACTCTCATGGCAGCTGGGAAGGATGCAGGACAAGGTGCAGTAGTGTTGGAGGTTGTTCCGCCACCACGCCTCCAAAATGCTACAACTGGTGATTCTGACACACCTCTCTCCTCCACCCCCTCCTCTTCTTCTTCCTCCATGGCCTCTTCCTGGGCTTTGTCCTCGGAACCAGCGGTGCTCCATAGGCGTTCAAGGGGCTACGCAAGTACGCAGGCCAAAAGATGCCATGCAGTGCTTGAGCTGGTGTACTTGGGGGAAAGTGACCAAACTGGGGCAGAGATTATGTCAGCTCTGCAGGGGCAGGCTCAGAGGTGGTTGACGCCATGCCAGCTTAAGCCAGGAAAGGTGGTTTGCGACAATGGCACCAACCTCCTCTCCGCACTCCGAAAGGGACAACTGACCCATGTGCCCTGTTTGGCTCACGTCCTTAACTTGGTGGTGCAGCGGTTCTTGGGCAGGTAACCGGGCTTACAGGATGTCCTGAAGCAGGCCAGGAAACTCTGTGGGCATTTCCGCCGGTCATATAATGCCAGTGCTGGGCTGGCTGACCTCCAAAAGGAATACAACCTGCCCAAGAACCGCCTAATCTGTGACATGCCCACCAGGTGGAACTCTAGGTTGGCCATGCTGCAGTGGCTGCACATGCAGCAGAGGGCCATCAATGAGTATCTGTTGCAATATGGCACCAGGACAGGGTCAGGGGAGCTAGTTTTTTTTTCCCCATGCCAGTGGGCCATGATCAGGGATGCATGCACTGTCCTGTCACCATTTGAGGGGGCCACGAGGATGGTGAGCAGTAACAGTGCATGCATCAGTGACATTGTCCCTCTTGTCCACCTGTTGGAGCACACGCTGCGTGGAATAATGGACAGGGCACTTGAGGCAGAACAGAGGGAGGAAGAGGAGGACTTCCTTACCTCTCAAGGCCCCCTTTATCCAGACAGTGTTCCTGCTGGCCCACCTATCACACAGGAAGAGGACGAGGAGGAGGGGGAGGAGGAGGAGAGGATTGTGTCAGCATGGAGGTGGAGCCTAGCACTCAGCATCAGCAGCAGTCTTCAAGGGATCAATTACAGTCTCAAGAAACCCATAGACTTGTACGTGGCTGGGAGGAGGTGGCTGCAGATACGTGCTATCAAGGAGAGGGATCATTACAGGCTTTCAACCCTCCTTGATCCACGTTACAAGGGTAAGGTTGCAGACCTTATCTTGGCGTCGCAGAGGGAGGCCTTGCATAAAGGTCTGTGCAACGCGTTCCCAGAGACTGGGAGGTTACAAATTCCTGATCCTGGACAACGTGTTGCTGAGGCTTTGGTCAGTCAAAGAAGGAGCGGTGGGGGGCGTGGCCGCGATGTGAGTGAGGAAGGAAGTGTTCAGCTCAGGCTCCCGCCATCCGTCCAGCTAATCCGCCTGAATCCTGCTGTTTCCCCTGCCATCCTGCTTAGTAAATACCGGGCTGTGGTCTGGGGGGACACTCCAGTCCTCCCCATGACTGGGACAAATCGGCTAAAAAAACAGCAGCGAAACCCTCTCAGTTCTCGCCGCCAGTCACTCGTGCGGTGGCCATCTTGCCTGCCATCTCCCTGTCTCTGACTTCTATCGCAGTGCAGACGGACCCAGGGATGGTGGCTCTCGGGACATCTGCTGTGGAGGGAGCCTCGGTGGCATCTCGGGAGGATCCGGAGCCCTTGGGGGAGCAGTCCACCGCGGCGATCCTTGCGGCCATCGCAGACAGTAAGGCCTCTGTGGAGGGTAAGATTGACACCCTGACCATAGAATGTGGGCTCATTAGGCAGGACATGGACAAGTTCAGGGGCCGCCTTACTGAAGCAGAACACTGCATCTCTGCTGTAGAAGATACCACTGCCTCCACATTGCACTCTGTATCTGAATTGCAGCAGCAGGTCAAAATCCTTATGGCGCACTCTGACGACGCAGAGAATCGCCTCAGGCGCAATAATGTGCGGGTGGTGCGGCTCCCTGAGGGTGCGGAGGGCCCCCTGTTGTCTTTGCGGAGGCCTTTTTTAAACAACTCCTTGGCCTGCAACACTTGTCACCAGTGAAAGTTGTGGAACGTGCCCACAGAGTGCCCACTGGTCGGAGGCCTGCCGGCGCATGGCCGCGTGCGTTTCTGGTCCGCCTGCTCAACTTCAGAGATAGGGATCTGATCCTGGCGGAGGCTCGCAAGCATCAGCAATTGAAACATGACAATGCTATTATACATCTCTACCCTGACTTTTCTCCGGATTTACAGAGAAAGAGGCGCTCTTTCACGGATGTCCGCAAGCGCTTGAGGGAGAAGAACCTGGTCTACAGTATGCTGTATCCGAGTCGTCTGAAGGTTATACATCATGGCTCTTCAAAGCAGAAGCGGCAGAATGGCTGGACTCCATTGCCTAGAGATGTGTGCAAATGGCATGTTTGTTGTGACTGGCACCTACGATTTTTGACTATGGGACTACGTGTCCCCTTACTGGGACATGTGGTTCTTGTTGCCCAAATAAACATCCGATACTGCGCTGTCATTTAGCTGCACCTGCCTTTTCGGGGTGGGATCTGTGTTTACTACCTGGGGTCTTTGGTCCGTTCATCATCGGGAGCCCTGCTGGACTGTACTACGTGTACACTGGCGTGACCCCCCACTGAGTGGATGAACTCTCTGAACGTTCCACTACTATTTTTTTGGTTTTGGGAACAAAGTTTCTCGGGCGTGTTTTTGGTTTGGTTCGCCTAGAGCAAACAGGGCGTTGGAATCTTGAACTGTTAATTTTTTGGACTGTTTTGCTGTTTTTCTTTTTCTTTTTTCTTTCTTTATGTTTGGGGGTTCTTTTTTTACCCCGTTTGCGCCTTGCTTCACAGGCTGGTGCAGATGGGTGGTTACCTTGCCTAGTATGGTTCCTATTGTGTAACTGCTGTCATGTGGTGGTCTGTGGCTCTCTGTGTTCAGGTTCTCCCCCCTCCGGCCTTCCCAGTCTGGTGCTTTTCTCCTTCCCTCATGTTATATTCTCTCCAACGTGATGAGCGACCTTACACTTATCTCATGGAATGTCCGTGGGTTGAACTCTAAATTTAAACGCTCACTGGTCCTGCAATATCTTAAATCCCTTGGTCCCCACATTATCCTTTTACAAGAGACCCACCTTATGGGCTCTAAGATACAGGAACTGGATACAGAGGACCATACACTCTACCTATTCCTCCTATGCGAGAGGGGTGGCTATTTTAATCCATAAGAAGCTGGTATGTGCTATTGAACATGTGGTGACTGATCCTGGTGGCTGTTACCTCATTGTGGTCATGGCTGTTGAATCTCAGTTAATTGCAATTGTAAATGTTTATGTCCCCCCTCCCTTTAAAAATGAGGTGCTCTATCAGGTCCTGGACAAGGTTGCCACATTTGGCCCCCTGAGGCTATTTGTGGCTGGGGATTTTAATAATATCCTTGATTACTCATTGGACTCCTCAAACCCGAATAGGGTGCGGAACCTTGACTTGGGGCTTTGGGCAGACTCTGCGGCTTTGGAGGTGGTCTGGCGGTGGAAACACCCTGGTGAGAGAGGTTACTCCTATTTTTTCCACGTCAGTACCTCCTCCTCCCGCATTGATTTGGCGTTTGCCAACCCTGCTCTTCTGCCCCACGTTGAGGAGGTCCGTTACCTAGCAGGGGGTCTTTCTGACCACTCCCCTTTGTGGGTGGCATTGACCTTTGCCACTCAGGGCCGCAGGAGGATTTGGATGCTACACCCTGGTTGGGTGACTGAGCCCTCCGTCGAGGCCCTGGTTTCGCCTCATTTGCAGGATTATTGGCAACATAATGAGGACTCGGCGGGTGGGCCGGTGGTGTGGGACGCATTTAAGGCATCCACACGGGGGGTATATGTGTCAGCCATAAAGGCTGCTAGGACTGAGAAAAATTCAAAATCTGAGGAGTTGCAGGCCCATGAAATTCTGTGCGCACAGACACATGCTGTGCTGATGCGCCTTCCCCCGCTTCTCTGATTGAGCTGCAAATGGCCAGAAGGGCCCTTCTGGTACATTTTCAGGACTTGACCCACTGCACTCACAAGAGTAGGGCTGAGGAATTGTTTGAGAAGGGCGATAAGAATGGGAAACTGTTGGCATACCTCTCTGCAGACACTAGGGCACATGCAGCTATCCCATGCATCTCTTCCCCAGATGGTGCTGTAGTAAGGGATAGAGTGGGCATAATGCAGGCCTTTGTATCCTACTATTCAGAACTTTACTCGGCTATCCCACCGTATGACCACCGGGACCTGACTGACCTGCTGGGTCCCCTTCAGATCCCGGAGTTGTCCGAGGAGGCGGTAGCCAGTCTTGAGGCCCCCTTCACGGACAAAGAATTGGCGTCTGCTATTGCCTCTTTCACTAATGCTAAGTCGCCGGGCCCAGATGGACTCCCAGCAGAGTGGTATAAACAGTATCTAGACCTTCGCTGCGCACCGTATTGTCACTTTTGGAAAAATTTGCTACAATCTCTGGGCTCCGGGTTAACTGGACTAAGTCTAAGATACTTCCCTTGTGTTCCCACCCCATCCCTGACCAGGCCGATCCTGCCATTCCCTTACTGTGGGTCTCCCAAATTAAGTACTTAGGGCTTCAGATCACTAATTCTGTGACTGACTTTGTTAATCTCAATATCTCCCTGCTACTCATTACAATATCTAAAAAATTTCAGGCTTGAAAAAATCTCCCCTTGTCCCTCATAGGGAAGATCAATCTGATTAAGATGAAAATTCTGCCATTATTACTATATAACCTTAGAAACTCTCCAGTGTGGATTCCCAAGTCCCTTTTTAAATCCATCGATACCATGATTTCCTCCTTTTTGTGGCAGGGAAGCGTTCCTCGCCTCAAATTGGCGATCTTACAGCAGCCGTGGGGGGATGGAGGACTTGCAGTTCCTAACTTTCACAAATATTTTCTGGCTGGACAGTTGACAGTGGCTCACCGCTGGTTAACTGCTCCTCCGGATGATACATCTGTATCCCTGGAGGCTGCCTGTGTGGGTTCTTATGAGGCATTGTCCCATTTGGTCTACAGGGGCCTGAAAGCTCCCTATCCCTTGACGTACTCCATGCGTTCAGTGATGAGGGCCTGGGCTGTGGTCCAGGGATTGCGGTCACCTAGCTCTCCTAGATTATCGCCTAGTTCTCCCTTGTGGAGGAACCCCAACTTATCACATTTTTTCTGTTACCCGGACCCAGTAGTTTGGACGGGGTATGGAATTAAGCTTTTGGCCCATATTGTGTCCAACTGTACCCTATTGTCCTTTGATGACCTAAAACAGAAGTATGATCTACCTAACTCCCACTTTTTCAGGTACTTGCAGCTAAGGCATGCCTTTCACTCACAGTTTGGTGGGGGGACCCTTAGCCTGGAGCCCAGTGATCTTGAGCTATTGGCGCGCAGTGAGTCCCTACCGACGACTCTCCTACTCAGTCCTTGCAGAGGGGCTTGGGAGGCTGTGGCCCCGGGGTTGGACAGGGATGATTGGGATGACATGTGGGGGACTGCTTTTCAATATTTGGTCTCGAGTAGGGACAGACTGATCCTTTATAAGTTTCTGCACAGAGTTTATCTTACTCCGGCAAGACTGGCAAGGATGTATGGGACGCAGAGCTCTCTTTGCTGGAGATGCTCTCAGCTACCTTTATGCTAATATTTTTGGGAGTGTCCTCCAATCAAACACTACCGGCAAGCCATTGCTGATTGTATTAGGTTGGTCACCTCCATATCTATTCCCATGTCTGTTGAGGTATGTCTACTACATCTGGTTGAACCCCTGGCCACTACCAGAGCTATATGAACATTGCTCACGCTTTTGCTGTACTACGCTAAAAAGCGCATCATCCTATCATGGAGGAGTTCAGCAGCTCCTACTGTCGACACTTGGAAAGCGTTGGTCAATAAAGCAATACCCTTTTATAAGGCCACTTATTTGAGTAGGGGGGCACTGACTAAATTTGACAAGGTTTGGGGGGGTTGGATGGCTACTATAGATACGGCATCTGATTGAACACAGCAAAGCATAATGTAAGAACCCCCCTTTTCTCTTTTTTTTTTTTTTTAGGAACTCTAATATGGGACGGTGAGAATGTTCGGGATGTCAGGACCTTGAGGGGCTATTGTGCACTTATGTATTAAACATGTAAAGATGGGGTAGTGTCTCCTTTCCTGTAGTCCTATGTCTGGGTGGGGGGGGGGGTTGGGGGTTTGGGGGAACTGATTGCATGTGCTATATCCAATTTGACTCTGCAGAGAGCTACCAGACTGTACTTCTGCATCATGGCGGGCCGCCTCTGGTAGGTGGCCCGTGACATTTGTGTTCCTATCTAGGCAGGGGGGGGGTTTACTTTGTTGGTTTTGCGGGGGGGGGGGATGGGGGTAGGGGACTGGGAGTATCACAGGTTTAATGTGATAATTTGTGTTTTAGTGTTTTGTTTTATGACTGTATGCACCGGCGAATGTTGTGGCCGGCTGTCTCCACGTTGTGTGGAGTGTTGTTTTCTGTACTGTGTTAAAACGAATAAAAACATAATTTACAAAAAAAAAAGAAGGAGCGGTGGAGAAGGTGGCCGTCTGACCGATGCGTTCAGACAATTTTTTAGTCCGCAGCCCCAAGGTATGATCAGTTCCAGCAACCATCGTCACTGTCTGTTTTACATGGTGCAGGAATACCTAGGGGCAAGATCAAACTTGGACACCTTTCCCACCGATTATCTTCTAGGTTACTGGGTCTTGAGGATGGATCACTGGCCAGAGCTTGCACAGTATGCAATTGAGTTACTGGCCTGTCCTGCATCAAGCGTTCTTTTGGAATGCACATTTAGTGCTGCTGGAGGCTTTGTAACCGATCACAAGGTGCGCCTGTCCACCGACTCGGTCAATCGACTGACCTTCTTAAAAATGAATCAGTCTTGGATCACCACCAGCTAACAAGCACCTGATGTTGATGTTACCGAGTAATTTTTTTTGAAATGTCAGATCCTGTTATGCTGAGTGACTATCCTCTTCCTCCTCAATGATCATGCTGATAGCTTGTAAGAACATTTTTGGTTCTGGGCACCGCCACCAGTGGCTAAGGCCCAATTTTTCAGCCCCTGTTTAACAGGGGCGTGTAATTACAATTTTTGGTGCAATACTTTGCAGCAGGGCTGATTCCTGCGCTCCAACTAGAGTGTCTGTGAGGGGTTGCAGTGTTGTGGCACCAGCACCAGTGCCTAAGGCCCAATTTTTCAGCCCCTGTTTAACAGGGGCGTGTAATTACAATTTTTGAAGCAATACTTTGCAGCAGAGCTCATTCCTGTGCTCCAACTAGAGTATCTGTGAGGGGTTGCAGTTTTGTGGCACGTCCACCAGTGGCTAAGGCCCAATTTTTAACAGGGGTGTGTAATTAAAATTTTTGATGCAATACTTTGCAGCAGAGCTCATTGCTGCGCTCCAACTAGAGTATCTGTGAGGTGTTGCAGTGCTGTGGCACCAGTGCATGTAACTACAATTCTTGATCTAATATTTCACAGCAGGGCCCATTCCTGCGCCCACCAAGAGTAACTGTGAGGGCTTACAGTGTTGTGGCAACACCACCACCACTACCACCACCACCACCAAAGGCCCAATTTTTCTACCACTGTTCAACAATGGCATGTAATTACAATTCTTGATATAATAGTTCACAGCGGGGCCTGTTCCAGCGCCCACCAAGAGTAACTGTGAGGGCTTACAGTGTTGTGGCAACACTAACACCTAAGGGCCAAATTTCTGCAGAGTATATACGGCAGGCCCCTACTTTCAAACATCCAACTTACAAACGACTCCTACTTGCAAACGGAAGGAGACAACAGGAAGTGAGAGGAAATCTACCCCTAGGAAGGGAAATTCTCTCCTGTAAGAGTTAATATGGGAAAAACGTGTCTCCTCTCCACTGATGCTTTATCACCAATCCTTGTTTCACTAAAAACCCAAAATTTTCAATTTATTTTGTCATTGGGACAGAAAGTGAGGTGAAATGTTCTGAAGAGGTGCACAGACAGCAAAACAAATGTTACAGGTGTGATAACCCTTCCCTATGTTTTCCAAAAAGCTTAAAAATAGATTTTTTGGCTGGAGCTACACTTTAAAAATGTACCAGTTAAAAATTACAAACAGATTCTACTTAACAACAAACCTACAGTGAGGCCTCGTACACACGACCGAGTTTCTCGTCGAAAAAAACACGTCGTTTTTTTCGACGAGATCCTTGGACAAAAAACTTGTCCCGGCGGAGTGTACAGACACTCGATTCAAAGAACCCGCGGTTCTTTGAATGGAGTGTACGCGGTGATGTCATCGACTATGACGAGCATGCGCTCGTCACATTCGATGCCGTCGCCGCCATCTTGGTATACCCTATCTATGCCTAGGAAGCTACCGCGCATGCGTCAAATTCATTTCAAACATGCGCGGGCTTCCCGGCGGACAGGTAAGTGTACACACACTCACTTTTCTCGTCGAGAAACAGGCTGATGAGAATCTCGACGAGAAAATAGAGAGCAGGTTCTCTATTTTCTCGTCGAGGTTACTTGTCGGTTTTCTCGACGAGAAACCATACACACGAACGAATTTCTCGGCAAGACATCTCTGCCAGCAAGTTTCTTGCTGGTTCTTGCCGAGAAACTCGGTCGTGTGTACGAGGCCTCCCTGTCTTGTTTGCACCGCCTGTATACTGCTGTTCAGAGTATATAGGGCCTTTCCTTTTTTTAATTTGGGTGCGGGGTTCCCCTTAATATCCATACAAGACCCAAAGGGGCTAGTAATGGGTGGGTGGGGGGGTACCCATGCCATTTTTCTCAATGATTTTCATCCGTATTGCTGGGACCAGACATTACATTAAAGCCGCAAGCAGTTTTAAATTAGTTTTTTTCCTTAAGAAATGTCATTTTGTGCAGGGACAGTTCTAAACACGGGAAACACGTGCCACTTCACAGACATACTATAGACACCCTCCAGGCACAATATTTAAAGGAATATTTCACTTATCTTTTTCACTTTAACCACTTAAGGACCGCCGCCTGTACATATACGTCGGCATAATGGCACGGAAAGGCACATCCACGTACCTGTACGTGCCTGCCTTCACGCGGGTGGGGGGTCCGATCGGACCCCCACCCGGTACCGGCCACGGCCCATTTCGCTTCAGGATCCATGATGAGGGGGCAGCCATTGATATCTGGCTACCCCCTCGCAATTGCTCCTGGCGAATGAGAAGCTTCCCCTGCCTGTGAACTGTAAACACAGGCAGGAGGAAGTGATGTCACTCTCCTCGTGGCGGTCTTTTTGACCAGAGCGCCGAGGAGAGAAGACATCCAAGTAAGTGCACCAACAGACCACTAACACCAGGACACATAGGCACACATTTCACCCCCCAGTCACCCCCGATCACCCCCCAGATCACCCCCTGCACCCCCAGTCACAGTGTCACTGATTGCAGTGGTCATTTATTTACTGATCACTGCATTTCGTGTCATTTGTGACTATAAAAAGTGTCAGGGATATTAGTGTTGGGCCCCTTTAGGACCAGGGTAGCCCCCTACCCCCCCCACTTTCACCTCCTTTTGCCAGTGACACTAAGCGATCATTTTTATGATCGCTGTATTAGTGTCGCTGGTGCCGCTAGGTAGCCAGTTTTTTTTTTAGGTTCACCGCCCGGTTTTTATAGCGTCAGGTACCCCCATATATTGCTTAATAAAGGTTTTAACCCCCTGATTGCCCCTAGAGTTAACCCTTTCACCAGTGATCACTGTATAAGTACGATTTATATAATTTATAGCTCATTTTGTGTATTAATTTACAGATTGAGCTCTGTTTTGCTCTTAACCTCTATGGTTGCCATCACAGTGGCGGGTCACTGTCTTTTTGGATAGGTGGATGCCTAATCGGTGTGGAACGAATATAACCTGTTGACCTTTGAAAAGTCCCCTAGTTCTATTTTTCGTGACTATGTACTAGCCTAGCAAGTGGGTGAGTGTTCTTTATTGTCCAGTCTGGATCATGATATATTCATGTATGTCAACCATTTTCTCTAGTAAATTTTGCTATTACAATCAGGTTGTGCTCGAATTGCAACCTTTATTTATGTCTTAACAATTCAATTGCAATGTATTTACCATTTAACCAATCCTCTATATTAATTTCATGTATTGTGTGCTTTCAGTGTAACCTGCTTAAGTTTCAATCACTCCTGAGGAAGCTCTATGTAGCGAAACTAGTCGAGTGACAACATAGCAGCGCTTCGCACATATGGCTATTTAGCCATACATCTGCAAGGATGGTTATTTTATGCTCATTTTGTTATTTGTATTGTATAAAATAAAAGTTTTTATTATTCTACTTCAGTGTTTATTCTCTATCTGGCACCGTAATTTAAAGTCCCAGGGTACCTAGTGTATCCATTGTTTCCCCTTGTTTTTCATACTGTATAAGTGTCACTGGTGACGCTGGTCAGCCAGTTAGTTATTTAGTTATTTAGGTTCCCCGTCAGGTTTTTATATAGCGTCAAGTACCCCCATATATTACCTAATAAAGGTTTTAACCCCCTGAATGCCCCTAGTTAACCCTTTCACCAGTGATCACCGTATAAGTGTTGAGAGGGATGCTGGTTTGTTAGTTTGCTTTTTATAGCATCAGGGCACCCGCCGTATATAACCCAATAAAGGTTTAACCCCCTGATCGCCCGGCAGGTGATATCAATTAGGTTTTAGCGCCAGATAGGGTCTACGTCGCCCCAGGCAGCGTCAGGTTAGTGCCAGTAGCGCTAACCCCCACGCACAAAGCATACACCTCCCTTAGTGGTATAGTATCTGAACAGATCAATATCTGATCTGATCAGATCTATACTAGTGTCCCAAGCAGTTTAGGGTTCCAAAAAACGCATTGTTAGCGGGATCAGCCCAGATACCTGCTAGCACCTGCGTTTTGCCCCTCTGCCCAGCCCAGCCCACCCAAGTGCAGTATCGATGAATCACTGTCACTTACAAAACACATAACTGCAGCATTCGCAGAGTCAGGCCTGATCCCTGCGATCGCTAACAGTTTTTTTGGTAGCGTTTTATACAGTTGCTGACAGCCTAGGTGTTTTTTTACCTGTGAATCTCACTAGTTGTACCAGTAAATTTAGAGCCCAAAATGGCAAATCGAAGGTACAGTAGTGAAGAGGCCTACATGTTTCTGAGCATGACAGATAGTGGAGAGGAGGTCACTCATCTGTTAGAATCAGGCTCAGAATACGATCCTGTAGACGACAGCTGCTCCATGATAGATAGCTCTGGCGACGAAGGTGAAGTCTCTGCTAAGGTCAGGCGTACCAGATCCCGATCTTCTGATGTTGTTGAGGTGCAAGAACCGCAGGTCCCTCGTACGGAGCAGAGAGCCAGTACTAGCGCCGCTATTCCTTCTGGTGAACTGGCAAGCACCAGCGGCCTAGTACACCCTGGACGTACATCCAGCACTGCAGTAACACTTGGTGATGTGGCGAGTCCCATAAGTGCAGTTCAAGCTGGCGAGGTGGCAAGCACAAGTAGTGTCCCGCTGCCACCAAGAAGAAGACAAAGGCAGGCCCGTCGTGCCCATAGTGTCCTTCCTGCAGAATTTGCCAATCCTGATTGGGTACCCACCACATCTGCAGAACCCGTACTTCCCCCATTCACTGGCCAACCCGGTATTCAGGTGGAAACAGCTGATTTTACGCCACTTGATTTTTATTCGCTGTTTTTCACAGAAGATCTCTATAGATCTATTGTGGACCAAACTAATTTATATGCTGGTCAATTTATCGCCGCTAATCCCCAGTTGCCTTCCCTTGCCAGAGATTGGAAACCAGTTACGGTTTCCGAATTTAAGACCTTTCTGGGCCTTTCCTTCAACATGGGCATACATAAATTCACGAAGTTACGCGCCTATTGGTCCACGCGCCCAATTGACCATATGTCCGTGTTCTCTGCCTCCATGTCCAGGAAACGATACGAGCAGATCTTGCGGTTCATGCACTTCAACGACAATGAACTTTGTCATCCTCGTGGAGACCCTGAATACGATCGGCTCTACAAAATTCGGCCCCTCATTAACCACTTCAACTAACGTTTTGCAGCCTTGTTTACTCCCGATCAAGTTGTCTGCATTGATGAGTCCCTGATTAAATTTTCTGGCCACTTGTCTTTCAAACAGTACCTTCCCAGAAAGCGTGCCAGATACGGGGTCAAGCTCTATAAGTTCTGTGACAGGGCAACAGGCTATGTATGGAGCTTTACGGTTTATGAGAGAAAAGATAGTTACGTAGAGCCGGAATACTGCCCAGATTACATAGGCAGCGCTGGCAAGATAGTGTGGAACTTGGTGTCACCCTTATTCGGAAAGGGGTACCACTTGTATGTGGACAATTATTACACGAGCGTGCCACTTTTTAGTCACTTGTTTGATCATCAGATTGGCGCATGTGGCACCATGCGATCTAATCGCCGGGGCTTTCCCAGCGGCTTGTAGATTCCCGTCTTAGGCTGGGGGAGAGAGCCTGCTTGAAGTGTAATAATTTGCTCGCTGTGAAGTGGAGGGATAATAAGAATGTTTTCGTTCTTACCTCCCTTCATGCAGACACGACAGTCCAAATTCATACGACGGCTGGTGTTGTGGAGAAACCCCTCTGTGTCCACGAATATAACCAAAATATGGGAGGGGTGGACCTCAACGACCAGTTGTTGGCGCCGTATCTAGTTGCCCGTTAGGCCAGACGCTGGTACAAGAAAGTGTCTGTTTACTTATTTCAATTGGCTTTGCTGAACGCTCATGTGCTATACAGAGCTTCAGGCTGGACTTTATCCTTCCTTACATTCCAGGAAGAGATTGTCACAGGCGGTTCTGCACCTCACCATTCCCAACCAAATGCAGTAAGCTGGCTGCATGAGAGGCATTTTCCGTATATCCTCGAGTGTACCCCTACCCAACGAGCCCCCCAAAGAAGATGTCGTGTCTGTAGCCAGCGCAGATATAGACACCCGTTATTATTGTCCACGTTGTCCTGTCAATCCTGGTCTTTGCATTGGTAAAAGGTTTTGAACACTACCACACACTAGTGAAGTTTTAGTGTAGGGTACAGCATTTCACAGACTAGGACACACTTACACAGGGTCTCCCAAGATTCCATCGCATTTTAGGAGGACCGAACTGTTACATTTGTTACAGTTACAAAAAAATAAAAAAATAAAAAATATATTTAAAAAAATAGTTGTCGTTTTATTGTTCTCTCTCTCTCTATTTTCTCTCTATTGTTCTGCTCGTTTTTTCTGTATTCTTTTCTGCAATGTTTTATTATTATGTTTTATCATGCTTGCTTTTCAGGTACTTTACTGTTTACTGTGTTCTATTGTTAACCATTTTTTGTTTTCAGGTGCGCCATTTAGCTGCAGCGCGGATTTATTTATCTTGACAGCAACAGCGTTTGCTCCCACGATACATAAAGCCGTGACTCCAACGCTGTAGGAGGTGATTTCACCACCACAGTTAAAAAAAAGAGCATATATCCCGAAGCAGGGGGCAGCAGGGGCGGAGGAGCGATTTTGCTCCTAATGCCGCGTACATACGGTCGAAATTCCGACGGAGGCTTGCTCGTGGAAAAGTCCATCCGTGTGTACGTGGCATAACTTTTTATGCCGCGTACATATGGTCGAAATTCCGACGGAGGCTTGCCCGTGGAAAAGTCAGACCGTGTGTACGTGGCATAACTTTTTTGCGGGAGGATGCCCCCATGCTTTGGCATATATATATTTTAGGCACAGGTTGCGTTAAATTTTTTTTTTTTTTGTTTATGTTTTTTTTGGTATTTGCTTTGCAGGTATGGTTTGGTAAGGTCTTACTGTTATACTGTAATTTTACTTTGTTTTAATGTTAACCATCATTTGCTTAGCAGGTATGCCATTCAGTTGCAGCGCGGATTTATTTATCTTGACAGCAACAGCGTTTGCTCCCACGATACATAAAGCCGTGACTCCAACGCTGTAGGAGGTGATTTCACCACCACAGTTAAAAAAAAAAAGAGCATATATGCCGAAGCATGGGGGCAGCAGGGGCGGAGGAGCGATTTTGCTCCTAATGCCACGTACATACGGTCAAAATTCCATCGGAGGCTTGCCCGTGGAAAAGTCAGACCGTGTGTACGCGGCATAACTTTTGCGGGAGGATGCCCCCATGCTTCGGCATATATAAATGGTGCATGTATGCCCATCATTAGAAGTGGGTGGATAAAGGGCGGTATTCTAATGGTGGGCATACCCACCGATCAATCTCTTTTTTTCGTTCAGCCAACAGGCTGCATGAAAAAAAAGATTACTTGTCCAGTATGTTGCTGGACTTTGAATGGTTATACCAGAATGATGCCTGCGGGTTTAGGTATCATCTTGGTATCATTCTTTTCAGCCAGCGGTCAGCTTTCATGTAAAAGCAATCCTAGCGGCTAATTAGCCTCTAGATTGCTTTTACAAGGAGTGGGAGGGAATGTCCCCCCCCCGGATATAAACAGTGCCATTGGGAAATTGGGAAAGCATTTTATCACACCGATCTTGGTGTGGTCAGATGCTTTGAGGGCAGAGGATAACAATAAAAATGATTTAAAAAAAAATAAAAATAGAAGGAACAGTTTAAAAATAAAATAAAAAAGCAAAACAAATAATAATAAAAAAAAAGCACCCCTGTCCCCCCCTGCTCTTGCGCAAAGGCGAACGCAAGCGTCGGTCTGGCGTCATATGTAAACAGCAATTGCACCATGCATATGAGGTATCACCGCGAAGGTCAGATCGAGGGCAGTAATTTTAGCAGTAGACCTCCTCTGTAATTCGAATGTGGTAACCTGTAAAGGCTTTTAAAGGCTTTTAAAAATGTTTGTAGTTTGTCGCCACTGCGCGTTTGTGCGCAATTTTAAAGCATGTTGTGTTTGGTATCCGTGTACTCGGCCTAAGATCTTCTTTTTTATTTCATCAAAAATTTGGGCAATATAGTGTGTTTTAGTGCATTAAAATTAAAAAAGTGAATTTTTTCCCAAAAAAATGTGCTTGAAAAATCGCTGCGCAAATACTGTGTGGAAATAAAAATGCAACACCCACCATTTTATTCTGTAGGGCCTTTTATATAATGTTTGGGGGTTCAACGTAATTTTCTTGCAAAAAAAATATGTTTTCATGTAAACAAAAAGTGTCAGAAAGGGCTTTGTCTTCAAGTGGTTAGAAGAGTGGGTGATGTGTGACATAAGCTTCTAAATGTTGTGCATAAAATGCCAGGACAGTTCAAACCCCCCCCCCCCAAATTACCCCATTTTGGAAAGTAGACACCCCAAGCTATTTGCTGAGAGGCATGTCGAGTCCATGGAATATTTTATATTTTGACACAAGTGACGGGAAAAAGACAATTTTTTTTCTGCACAAAGTTGTCACTAAATGATATATTGCTCAAACATGCCATGGGCATATGTGGAATTACACCCCAAAATACATTCTGTTGCTTCTCCTGAGTACGGGGATACCACATGTGTGAGACTTTTTGGGAGCCTAGCCGTGTACGGGACCCCAAAAACCAAACACCGCCTTCAGGCTTTCTAAGGGTGTAAATTTTTGATTTCACTCCTCACTGCCAATCACAGTTTCGGAGGCCATGGAATACCCAGATGGCACAACCCCCCCCCCCCAAATGACCCCATTTTGGAAAGTAGACACCTCAAGCTATTTGCTAAGAGGTATGGTGAGTATTTTGCAGATCTCGCTTTTTGTCACAGAGTTTTTAAAATTGAAAAAAGAAAAAAAAAAATATTTCCTTTCTTCATTTTCAAAAACAAATCAGAGCTGTAAAATACTCACCATGACTCTCAGCAAATAGCGTGGGGTGTCTACTTTCCAAAATTGGGTCATTTGGGGGGGGGGGTTTGTGACATCTTGGCATTTTATGGCCTTCAAAACTGTGATAGGTAGTGAGGAGTGAAATCAAAAATGTATGCCCTTAGAAATCTTGAAGGCGGTTCTTGGTTTTCGGGGTCCCGTACGCGGCTAGGCTCCCAAAAAGTCCCACACATGTGGTATCCCCGTACTCAGGAGAAGCAGCAGAATGTATTTTGGTGTGTAATTTCACATATGCCCATGTCATGTGTGAGCAATATATCATTTAGTGACAACTTTGTGCAAAAAAAAAAGTTTGTAATTTTCCCGCAACTTATAAAATATTCCATGGACTCAACATTACTATCAGCAAATAGCTTGGGGTGTCTACTTTCTAAAATGGGGTCATGTGATCTGTCATTCGTGGTGTCTGAAGGACACTGCGGGTGATAGATCATGCTGCAGTGTGGCCCGTGGTGTGTGTTTCTGGGGAGGATGTAATTTGATGCCCACCCAGAATGAGAGGGCTCCCGGCCATCATTTGACTATAGGCGGAAAGGTGTTAAATAATAAACGTTATACTTACCTGCTTTGTTCAATGGTTTTGCACAGAGCAGCACTAAACCTCCTCTTCTAGGGTCCCCCACTGGTGCTCCTAGCTCCTCCTCTTGGTGTGCCACCATAGGAAACACCTTCTTGTTGTGGCACACCTGACGGCTTGATCTTGAGCCATGCTGCCTGTATTGACAGCAGCAAAAGTCAATGGCTCCCTCTGCTATCAATCTTTCCTGTGAGGAGGGAGCGAGCCTCTGCTTTCGTGCTCAGGCTCCGGTAAGTACAAGGGAGGGGCTGCACACAGAAGGTTTTTTTGCCCTAATGCCTTAAAGTGGATGTAAACCCACTCTTGTCAATTCTAAACTGCTGCCATAGTGGTTATCTATAAGGATATACATGCCTCCTGCATGTATCCTTACCTGTCAAATGTCCCCCTTTAGCTGTTTGATACCCCTGAAAAGTCCAGATTCAGTGGGCGGGTCTGTTATTCGGCGCTCAGTGGGCGGAGTCATGATGTCAGCAGACTCCCCGCCCACCTCTAAACTCCCCTTGGCCAGAGCGTGCACAGAAGAGGCAGAGCGCATTCTGGGTAATAGCAGAGCGCGCTCACGGCCCCCTGTCACTTCTGTAAATACACATCTGTCCAGTGACAGTGGGCGATGATCGTGCGACGGGGACAGCTGTGAGCACCGATCCCCTCTGCATGCTTTTTATCAGCCGCTTCTCCTCCTCCCTCCCGCGGCTTTCACCTGAAAAGCATGCAGGGAGGATCGGTGCTCACAGCTGTCCCCGTTGCACGATCATCTCGAGTGTCTTCCTCCTCCTCCTCAAGTGCCCTGTTCTCCTCCACCCCCCCTCCCGCTCCTTGTGTCCACATCCCCCCGCCGTTTCTTCCTCCTCCGGCCCCCCCCTCGTCCCGATCTGTGTGTCCACATCCCCCGCCGTTTCTTCCTCCTCCGGCCCCCTCCCCTCGTCCTAATCTGTGTGTCCACATCCCCCGCCGTTTCTTCCTCCTCCGCCCCCCCCTCGTCCCGATCTGTGTTTCCACCTCCCCCGCTGTTTCTTCCTCCTCCGGCCCCCCCCCATGTCCCAATCTGTGTGTCCACATCCCCCGCTGTTTCTTCCTCCTTCAGCCCCCCCTCGTCCCGATCTGTGTGTCCACATCCCCTGCTGTCTTCTTCTTCCTCCGCGCCCCCCCGCAGCCGCCGGCTTCTCTCTCTCTCCTCTCCCGCGGGCTGCGAGGGGGGAATCTGTCAGGATGGAGAGCGGAGTGGGTCCGGTATTACCGCCCCCTTTCTTTTCTGAATGGGACACAGAGCGTTCATTACCGATCGCTCTGTGTCCTGTGACAACTGAGCAGAGTAACCTGTGTGTTACTATGCTCAGTAGGGATGAGCCGAACACCCCCCCCCCCATTCGGTTCGCACCAGAACCTTCGAACGGATCGAAAGTTTGCGCGAACGTTAGAACCCTATTAAATACAATGGACGCGAGCGTTCGAAATCTAAAGTGCTAATTATAATGACTAATATGCATGTTATTGTCCTAAAAAGTGTTTGGGGACCCGGGTTCTGCCCCAGGGAACATGTATCAACGCAAAACAAAGTTTTAAAAACGGCCGTTTTTCGGGAGCAGTCATTTTAATGATGCATAAAGTGAAAAAAAAAAAGTCAAATATTCCTTTAAATATCGTACCTGGGGGGTGTCTAAAGTATGCCTGTGAAGTGGCATGTGTTTCCCGTGTTTAGAACTGTCCTTGCACAAAATGACATTTCTAAAGGAAAAAAAAAGCCATTTAAAACTGCTTGCGGCTTTAATGTAATGTCTGGTCCCGGTAATATGGATGAAAATCTTTGAGAAAAATGGCATAGCTACCCCATCACCCCCCCCCCCCCCCACCCCAGCCCATTACCAGCCCCTTTGGGTCTTGTATGGATATTAAGGGGAACCCCACCAGACACAAAATAAAAAAGGCCCTATATACTCTGAACAGCAGTATACAGGCGGTGCAAACAAGACAGGGACTGTAGGTTTGTTCTTAAGTAAAATCAGTTTTTTAAACAGATACATTGTTTAAGTGTAGCTCCAGCCAAAAATATATATTTTTAAGCTTTTTGGAAAACATAGGGAAGGGTTAACATAGGGAAGGGTTATCACCCCTGTAACATTTGTTTTGCTGTCTGTGCCCCTGTTCAGAACACTTTCCGTCCCAATGACAACAGTTTTTGAAAAGTGGGGTTTTTATTGAAACAAGGATTGGTGATAAAGCATCAGTAGAGAGGAGACACCTTTTTCCAATATTAACTCTTACAGGAGAGAATTTCCCTTCCTAGGGGTAGATTTCCTCTCACTTCCTGTTGTCTCCTTCCGTTTGCAAGTAGGAGTCGTTTGTAAGTTGGATGTTTGAAAGTAGGGGCCTGCCGTATATACTCTGCTGAAATTTGCCCCTTACATGTTGGTGTTGCCACAACACTGTGAGCCCTCACAGTTACTCTTGGTGGGCGCTGGAACGCTCTGCTGTGAACTATTATATCAGGAATTGTATTTACATGCCATTGTTGAACAGTGGTAGGAAAAATTGGGCCTTTGGTGGTGGTGCTGGTGCCACAACACTGTAAGCCCTCACAGTTACTCTTGGTGGGCGCATGAATGGGCCCTGCTGTGAATTATTAGATCAAGAATTGTAATTGCATGCCCCTGTTGAAGAAGAAGCACACTACGCCCGCTGTAAGTGCTGCAGATGCCTGTTAGTGTAACACAAAAGGAAAAAAACTACGAGCAATAAGGGCTAGCTTCAGGTATATAATGTGCATGAGGCACACTACGCCCGCTGTAAGTGCTGCAGATGCCTGCCTGTGTTACACAACAGGAAAACACAGCAATGAGGGCTAGCTTCAGGTGTATATTTTGCAGGAGGCACACTACGCCTGCTGTAAGTGCTGCAGATGCCTGCCTGTGTTACACAACAGGAAAAAACAGCAATAAGGGCTAGCTTCAGGGGTATATTTTGCAGGAAGCACACTACGCCTGCTATAACTGCTGCAGATGCCTGCCTGTGTTACACAACAGGAAAACACAGCAATAAGGGCTAGCTTCTGGTGTATATTTTGCAAGAAGCACACTACGCCCGCTGTAAGTGCTGCAGATGCCTCTTAGTGTAACACAAAAGAAAAAAAAACTACGAGCAATAAGGGGTAGCTTCAGGTGTATAATGTGCAGGAGGCACACTACGCCCGCTGTAAGTGCTGCAGATGCCTGTCTGTGTTACACAACAGGAAAACACAGCAATAAGGCCTAGCTTCAGGTGTATATTTTGCAGGAGGCACACTACGTCTGCTGTAAGTGCTGCAGATGCCTGCCTGTGTTACACAACAGGAAAACACAGCAATAAGGCCTAGCTTCAGGTGTATATTTTGCAGGAAGCACACTACGCCTGCTATAACTGCTGCAGATGCCTGCCTGTGTTACACAACAGGAAAACACAGCAATAAGGGCTAGCTTCTGGTGTATATTTTGCAAGAAGCACACTACGCCCGCTGTAAGTGCTGCAGATGCCTGCCTGTGTTACACAACAGGAAAACACAGCAATAAGGGCTAGCTTCAGGTGTATATTTTGCAGGAAGCACACTACACCTGCTATAACTGCTGCAGATGCCTGCCTGTGTTACACAACAGGAAAACACAGCAATAAGGGCTAGCTTCAGGTGTATACTGTGCAGGAGGCTTAGCAAAAATATCACTGACACTGTCCCCTGCCTATCCTTCTCTCTCCCTGCACACAAGGTTTAGCAGAATATCACTGACACTGTCCCTGCCTATCCTTCTCTCTCCCTGCACACAAGGTTTAGCAGAATATCACTGACACTGTCCCTGCCTATCCTTCTCTCTCCCTGCACACAAGGTTTAGCAGAATATCACTGACACTGTCCCTGCCTATCCTTCTCTCTCCCTACACACAAGGTAAATTAACAAATATCACTAACACTGTCCCTGCCTATCCTTCTCTCTCCCTGAACCGATACACACTACACAAGGCCGCCGCGCTGGCGGCCTTTTATAGTGTGGGGCGTGTACTAAATCCCCCTGAGCTATAATTGGCCACAGGCATCGTGCCTGTGGCCAATCATGGCTCTCCTCGCTGCCGGCGCTGGGATTGCCCAAGCATGCGGGGTCACAGTGCATGCTTGGCCAATCACAGCGCCGGGATTGCACTGCGATGGCGCAGTGTATTGTGGGCCGTTCGCGTCACTCGAATTTGGCGCGAACGGCCCAAAACGTTCGATCTTCGTCAAACGATCGAACAGCCGATGTTCGAGTCGAACGTATGTTCGACTCGAACACCGAGCTCATCGCTAATGCTCAGTCTATGAATGGAGGAGCCGCTGTCTCCCCTCCATTCATCTTCAATGCAGAGAAAAGGACTGGGGAATCAATGTCCTCTGTCCCTTTCTCTGTCTCAAATGGGAGATGTCAGGGGTCTCTGTTTAGACCCCTGACATGTCACCAAAGCCCCCAACAGGGCTGATAAAAAAAAAGAATCCAAAATAAAACTGTAAAAAAAAAAAAAAAAAAAAAAGATAAAAATAATTAAATAAAAAACAACTGACACCACAACCACCCCCCCCCCCCCCCCACCATACCGACACGGGCCAGAGCCCCAAGACCACTGACACGACAACTGACACTGTCCACTGGCACCGTCCACTGACACCGACCACTGACAGCGACCACTGACACCGTCCACTGACACGTCCCCCCACCCCCTTTCCTTTAAGCACTGTGAAAAAATATATTTAAAAAATAAAACCCTACCCCCCCCCCCCCCCCCATCATTGTGAAAAAAAAAGTACAAAAATAAATTGGAAAAAAGAATGTCAGGTGACATTTGTAGGGACTTGGGCCCAGTTCACACTGGTGCCATGCCAGATATCGCATGTGATTCGCACCGCATTGCTGTCCTGTGCGATGTCTGTGCGATGCGATTTCAGCCATTCAAACTGTATGGCTGAAATCGCATCGCATTCAGACCAAACACGCACAGGACCCTTTTTTTTGATCCGCACCAGAATCGGATCGCATGGGTGTTCACACCTATGCAATCCGATTCATGTCCAAACTGTCAGTTCACAGTGCGATATATGAGCTGAAATGGGGGTGTCATTAACATTGTATGACACTCCCCAGCAGTTCGCATATGGTAGTGTGAACTGCCGTGCGAGTCGGGTGCGATGTGGGAACCCGCAGTGGATTCGCAGGGTTACCGTATCGCACCAGTGTGAACCGAGCCTTGGTGGGAGCAGTCAGGTGACATTTGTAGGCTGTATGCTTTGAGGCTCGGTTCACACTGGTGCGATGCGAGAACCCTGCGAATCCACTGCGGGTTCCCACATTGCACCCAAATCGCACGGCAGTTCACACTGCCATATGCGAACTGCTGGGGAGTGTCATACAATATTAATGACACCCCCATTTCAGCTTGCATATCGCACTGCGAACTGACAGTTCGGACATGAATCAGATCGCATAGGTGTGAACACCCATGCGCGTCTGGTGCGGACCAAAAAAGGGTCCTTTGTGAGTTTGGTCTGAATGCGGTGCGATATCAGCCATACTATCTGTATGGCTGAAATCGCACTGCACGGACATCGCATGCGATTTGCACTGTAGTGCGGTGCGAATCACATGCGATCTCGCACAGCGCACTAATGTGAACCAGCCCTAAGCTCATTCAGGGTGCAATTATAAAAAGTGAGAAATCCACCCCTCCCCCACATAACACATCCTGGTGATGGAAAGGAATGTTGCAAATGCGATCAGGTGACCTCACACCCTCACACACACACACACTGCAATATAACAATAATAAGATCACTCGAGCTTCTCCTCTGCCCAGCTCTCACAAGATACATGTCCCCTAAATCAGATAATTTCTCTGTGTATATTCTGCTGTTCTGTGTTCACTGCATTATACATGTATTTCCTCGTCACACTGAACTGTGGATCACACCCCATGATAAGAAACATCCAGTCAAAACACAGTAAATGCAGCCAATCCTGGGAGAGCTGGAGGGGAGAGGAGGGGAGGGGGATGTGAATTGTGAACTTTTTACACAGGATGTGCCTCTGTCTAAAGCTAGTGCACGAGATATGTAAATAACCTGTCACTCACAGCAAGGGAGCGGAACGGACAAAGGCATTTCTCTGTTTGTCCATTTTAACTCACTGAACAATAAAAGAGGATTGCTCAGAGCTGGATTAACTCTGTGTGGCAAGACTGGCCAAATGATAGGAAATCGTATACTGTACATTGTGACATAAAAAAAAAAAAAAAAAAATAGACGAACAGACGGAGCTGGACAGTGACAAGGGAACCATTACAGCTTGCAACCACCGCAGATGGACATCACATTATGGGCCAGATAAAGGACTTATGTTGGATACATAGAAACTAGATGTAAGTGGATATATGTGCCTTTTGTAAATTAAAGATTACATTGTTCCTAACCTGGAGGCGCCTTCTCTCTCTTTTCCTTTGCATATTGTGGAGCCTGCTCTCATCTTCCCCCTGGAGGCTTACCCTGGAATATGGACTTTGTCTAATTTTTATATACAGGACTTTATTCCCATTTTTTCTTCCCGTTCCTCACCTCTAATCCCATCCTAGTATCTTTGATACGTTCAGGAATATTTTAATAAGGACTTTTCTAACAGACATTACATTTTCATCATACCAGTTTTAGCGCCACTACCCCATATGTAATGACAGACAGGGGAGTACTCTTGTCCTAGGAGGACATCATATGACATCCTCCCATTCTTGACGTGCATGCCGCGGCAATTACATGGTGCGCTATGTCCCACGGACACCAAACATATCACCGATCACAGTAAAGAGCCTATGACGTACGCTGTTTACCTTGTGATCACTTGTGTCCAATCACAGCTGCTTACAGTATAAACAGGAAATGCCAGTTATCGACATTCCTCCTCATACTGACAGTAGGTGAGAAGTGGAGAGCCAGTAAGCAGCATTCCTCAGCGGGGACATCTGCACTGACAATCTGATCACTGATTATCAGTACGGCCCCATCAGTGATGCCTGTCAATGCCGCGTCATCAGTGCCCATCAGTGAAGGAGAAAAATTACTTATTTACCAAATTTTATAACCGAAACTGAGACAAAAAAAAAAACATTTTCAAAGTTTTCGGTCTTTTTTTGTTTGTTTAGCAAAAAGTAAAAAACACAGTAGTGATTAAATACCACCAAAAGAAAGCTCTATCTGTCTCCAAAAAAATGATAAAAATGTTGTTTGTCATTCAAAGCACGACAGCTGAAAATTGATCTGGGCAGGAAGGGGGTGAAAGTGCCCTGTAGGCAAGTGGTGTTGTGGAAAAATGTATTAATGTATGTTGTCAGATGTCCCTCCAATGTCAGTTTTGCTGTAATGCGCTCATCTGAGCGTATTTGCACATACAGACGTTGGTGGAAGATCGGTGGTGGGAAAATCTTCCTATGGAAACAGCGATGTTTGCTCCATTTAGAGATGTTGTTTTACGCCTCGTCGGGGGACTGGCCACCTCCTGACGGGGGCGTTAAATGACTCTGAGCGCACAGATCTGTGTCCACAAGAACAGTAGCATAACTGTACGACAGTTGTGGTCCATTGAGGCATAATTGTCGTATAGTTCCCGTCATTGGTAGCAGTGAGTTTGGTTTGCACACGGCTTTGTACAAAGCCATGCTTTCTACTGTTCCTTTGTCTCACAGAAAGCATGACCCCTGTACACAGCCGTTTGCACACATCACTGCTAGGATTATATTTGAATTTAAACATGTCTGTGATTGGTTCTTTTGAAAATATACAAAATGTCTGAATGGCTGTTTTGTGAAACCAACACCTTCTTTTGTTGCCCATGTTGACTATAAATAAAGGGAGCTGGCTATCCCAGGGCACACTTTGCTCTGGGATGGCCTGATGATAAGACCTGTGATGATGCTGCTTTCCTTGAATGAATGATGGGATGGACGGTGAGTGGAACTTAGCCTATAGATAGCATTATTGCAAAAAGATGAATCTGAAGTGTGCATGATTAGCACAGGAATTATAGGCTGTGTGCTCTGTACACAACCTATAATTCCACGACAGTTAATGGCGGGCCAGGACCTTTGGGAATAGATGGAGTCCCTTTGGACATCGGATCGAAATGGGGGGGAGAGTGGATCTACGTTCCGATGTGAGGGGGCTCTACTCTGTAAAAGAACAAATTTTTCGTCTTTTTGAAATAATGCTGTGAGTTTGCAGTACGAGAGATGTGTGTGTGTGTGTGTGTCTGTGAATCCGATTGTGTGTGTATGTCTATGAGCGTAGTGTTTGTGCCTGTGTGAATGCTGATGGAAACTGTATATTGTGTATGAAATGAAGGTATAGCTGTGGTATTTAGTGCACTGAGCAGTTTGTAAGTAGATGATTGTTTGGCTGCCATGTGCTTGAATGGGGGAGGGGCAGGCAGCATGGTCATCGGTTACAATGGTGCTGAAAGGGCTACGCCCTGAGAGATAATCTGATGTACAAGCAACAATATACTGTATGTGTGTAGTGTTTGAGACTTCTATGAAAAATAGAAATGGATAAATTGTGATTTCTACCTTCGTATGGGACAAAGACACATGTCCCCATAAGTGTAAAAATATTTTAAGTAAAGGGTCTGTCTTGTTTTAAGTTGAAAGCAGCCTGCTGCAAGGCATGTTGGAAGCCAGACAATAGTAGCTGTTTTCTTGAAAGGAATACGCCCATTGAATGTTTGCGATGGCTTGTTATGGAAACTGATGCCACTGTGTGTGTGAACTTTAGGTAGAGAAAAGTGTTGAATAATGTTGTAACTTACATTTATTGAATGTGCTGTTTAGTGGCCAAAGGGTTTTTAAAATGTTTTAGTGGTCATGTGGTGTCTCAGGTGTGAGGCTTTGTGGAGATGGCATGAGCCTTCTGGAGTGTAGCTGACTCAAGACACACATTTTTCAGTGGATTTTGATGATCATTTAGAAAAATCTCAATTGTGTAGTCTGTCTTTGTGGGGAAAAACATTTTTGATTTTCTTTTAAAGAGATGCTGGTTTTGGCGGAAAGAAAAAAATACATGCATTAATGGCGCCATTTTTGGCTTTTGTTAGCCTTGTGGTTTGTCTGCCATTTTGAGGCGCAGTTTTTCCTTAGCCTGTGGGTATCCTATAAGGGAAGGTGCAGCCACCTTTCCTTTGGGTGTGATATCATGTGACCGTGCTGTGGCATTCGTCGGCTATTTTGCTGGTGGAATTTCTCAGTTTTTGATGTTTGGTGCGGTCTTTTCTGCGTTGGAATCTGGAGGCCATTTGTGTTTTTCTTTGTGTGGGGGAACCCATGTGGTGTTCATTGTGATGTCCCATGCTGGTTTTGGCGGGAAAAATTGCATGCGTTAATGGGGCCATTTTTGTTGTTGTCCATGAGGTGTGCGGTGGTCATCCACCATTTTGTTGTCCTGGCTTGTCGGCCATTTTGAGAGACGTTTACAGTTTAGCCCCGTACACACGATCGGATAACCTATGGATTTTCGTCCAATGGATTTGTCCATCGGAAATCCGATGAAACTGTTTTTCATCAGTCTTGGCTACACACCATCAGTCAAAAAACCGACCGTTCCAAACGCGGTGACGTAAAACACTCTGATGAGCCGAGAAAAATGAAGTTTAATGCTTCTGAGCATGCGTCGACTTGATTCTGAGCATGCGTGGGTTTTTTAACCGATGGACTTGCCCATAGACGATCGGAAATTCCCATCGGTTTTTTATCCATTGGAAAATTTTAAAACAAGTTTTCATCAGTCAAACCGATCGTGTGTACGGGGCTTTAGAGATAGGAAGTTCCAGTTTAGCAAACACGGCCCCTGGATATGCTGTATTGGCATTTGTTGATTGGCACAGTTTTGTCCTGTTTTATGCGTTTGCAGTTTGACCTGTGCACTGCTAGGGAGAGTAGTGAGACACCAGGGTGACATACTGAGAGACTGGTTTTTGTTTAATGATGAATTCGCTGGTTTAAATTGTTTTTCTAAGCATCGCCTATTGAGTTGAGTAGAGTGGTATCTTAAGATAGCGCGGTCTTACCCAGAGGGGCCACGACGCGCTTGCGGACACACGCACATGCTGGGGCCTATTTATGGATGGGATCTGGCTGACCTACCAGCATTTGGAGTGTGGGGGGAGGCCAACGCAGAGACAGGGAGAACATGCAAACTCCATGCAGATGGTGTTAGGATGGGGATTTCTCTGTTTTCATTTAAGTGAATGTAAGCTATTGCAGGGTTAGCTGACTTTGCAGTATATGAGCGGCGGTTTTTGTATCGGATTTCGTTTTTAAGTGAAAGCTCTACTTTACACTGAATTTTGATAGATTGTAAGACTAACAGAGTTTTTGTACACAGTGTGTGTGTGTGTTGTTTTTATGTTTAAATATTTGGGAGTTTCCCAGAAGGCAATTCATTTTTTGAGGCTTGTATTGTATAGCCTGTAGAGGAGGAGTGGGGGTTTGGGTGAAACTCCTAGAGCCATCTTTTTGCAGGAGTTTTGTATTTGAGTCTCAACTTGTGGTTTGACTTCTAGGGGATGTGTGGGTCGAGAGGAGAGATTCCCTCCCATTTGCAAAAGGGGGGTTTATTCCACCTTTCCCTTGCCAAGGTTTTTAAATTGTTGAAATATATGATGTTTAGCCATGGATTTTTTGGAGTCTTGATAGACAAGGCGATTGGGGCTAGGCTCCCCCCTCCCCCTCCCTCTTCCTGAACAATTGATATGTAAATAAACCAGTTTGTTTTTTTTGAGAGCTGAGCATGTAACCGGAAGTTTCTTTTCAGCATTTATATATCAGCAGAAAGTTGGTGGGAGGAGCTTGGGGTTGTCTGAAAGGTTGGCCAATGAGATTTGTGTTTGGAAGGAAATTGGAAAGCATTCTTGCGTTTAAAAGTGTTTTATATTTCGTTCCAGTTTTGTGAAGTTTTGTACTGTAATACAGTTTTGGGTAGAGAGCAAACAGGGGGGCATCACCGTTATTGTAACATCTAGATGCAGGTAGAAAGAAGCCATAATATTATTTTGAATAGTGGAGGATTTCATGGTGCTTTGCAGCTCGTCTGACAAACACGTTTATAGTGAGACAGGTCGGGCCGTGTAGAATAATCGGAATTCCTGTGATTAGCATAAACGTGAGGAGTAGTACGCTAACAGCCCCGGTCAGGCCATGTAGAATAATTGGGATTCCGGGGGTCGATTATGGTAATAAAGCCGCAAACCATAACCGCTCCGAAAATAAAGCGCAGGGTTCTCTGGACGCAGAGTTCGCCAAAAAAAAGTGATTTGAATCGTCATGGACAATGTGCCGTCCATGCAGTGCACCAGTCAGACAACTGCACCGCACATGAGGTCTGGGTTTGGGGCTCCGGACATGAAACCCCTTAAAGGATGACATATCTGGTCAGAGGGTACTTTTGCTGGAGGTACGAGACCTCAGAATAAAGGTACCTTGGATGTAGTTCAGCTGTGGCTTCAGAAATCTGTAATGATGAGTGTTGATGGAGGTGTAGTACACGCTTTTGTGATTCTCAGAGGAGGAACGGTGTAGTCTCATGCCCGTTTGTTTGAACTTTGTATGGCTGGTCCATGCAAGGTTCTTGAGCTGCTCTCATGTTTGTCCCATTGTATTTTTTTCTATTGCTGAAAGAGTAAAGGTAGAATTCTGGCTGTTTTTGTTTTTTTCATTTTTGGTTTTGGAAACTATGAAGTATCTCCCCCACGTTTGTATATGAATGTTTGTATGTAGTAACGTGAATATGTTTGAACTTACCGCGGCGATCCTCCGATGCGTCGCGGCTGTTGTATTTTTGTAGGAACGGGAAAAGTAAAGGTTACGGAGGGTTTTGAAAGAATGTCATTGACAATTTACCAATGTACAGGAATATCATTATTGTTTACCATTCTTTGCAGGTTAAATATGAAGGATAGAGTAATGATTTTGCTTATAAGTATTTTTCAGGTCCAAGGAGTTTGTACACAGAGAACAGGTGTATGTAGACAGCTGTACACATGGATAAATACGAGTCTAAAGCCTCGTACACACGACCGAGTTTCTCGTCGTTAAAATCACGTCGTTTTTTTCGACGAGATTCTTGTTATCCTTGACGAGTTTCTCGTCAAGCTTTCTATGCGTACACACTGACATTTCCCAATTTCCTCGTTGTTCTCCGCGCTCACGTCCAGCACGTACGACGGCACTATAAAGGGGAAGATCGATTTTCTTGGCGCCACCCCTTGGGCTGCTTTTGCTGATCTCGTGTTACCGCGTGTGAAATAAAAGTTTGGGAAGAGACGATTCGCGCTTTTCAGTCTTCGTGCTTTTCAGTTCGTTTTCTGAGGTTCAGTTTGTGCTTGTGGGTTCGTATCTTGACTTTCAGGGCATCTAGGCAGGTTGTATCTGTTTTACAGTGCGTTCTTGCCCGTTCGTTTCTGATTTTCAGTTCGTTATTCATAGGCCTTGCTGTTCTAAAGTGCGTTCTGTTCTGTACGTTCTGATCAGACGACCGTTTCCTAGCCATGTCGCCTGGACGTTCTCGTCGTCGAGTTCGTGCTGTGCGTGCGCTTGGAGTTGGTCTGCTTGTTTTGGACCAAGACCAGTCCATGAATGGTGTGAGGAGGAGTTCATGGACCAAGAATTGGTTGCTCCAGCGGGACCAATTCTGCCATATGCCTCTGCTGCGGGAGATAGTCGAGAATAATCCTGAGGACTACAGGAATTTTCTGAGAATGTCTGACCCCGTTTTTCAGGAACTGTTGGCTTTGGTGTCCCCCTATATTACCAGGCAGGACACCGTTATGCGGGAAGCCATCAGTGCTGAGCAGAGGCTCATCGCCACGTTACGTTATCTGGCGACAGGGAGAAGTCTTCAGGACTTGAAGTTCACGACAGGCATCTCCCCCCAGGCTCTGGGCCTCATAATCCCAGACACCTGTTCTGCCATTATACAAGTCCTGCAGGAGGACTATATTAGGGTAAGTTTTCTCCTTTAACATCACATTTTATGTATTCCATGTATGCTAATGTCTTGTATTTCTTTCATCCTTCCCTAATTACCATGATTGTAATATGCTGAGAATGTCCCCTTTGTCCCCATGCATGCTGGAAGCTTTAGATTGCCCCTTTTTTCTCCTCCATGCATATTTCCCTTCACTAACCTTTCCAGCAGGGGCGCCTGTTGCAACAAATGTTTGGGGGTCCAACCCCAATTTAGGAAATAAACTTCCTCCATTTTTGCAAAGGTGCCTATTAAACGCCCCCAGTTGTCCCCTCCAATGCAGCCATTTTGTTCCCTCCAATGCAGCCATTTTGTTCCCTCCAATGCAGCCATTTTGTTCCCTCCAATGCAGCCATTTTGTTCCCCCCAGCCCTGCACATACCTTCTTGTGGTCAGCGCCATCCTTCTTCTGTCCTTGATGTCTTCTCCTTCCCTTGATGTTGCATCAGCCAATCATGTTACCATTAAACAGACTTGGTGAACATGATTGGCAGAGCAGCCTGTCAGTGTTTACCCAAGGAATGCTCCCCCCCCCTGCGTCCCCTATTTACCTTTTATGAAGCCAATTACATCCCTCAGGCTGTAATGTGCAAGCCTATTTGCCTCCCTGTTTCTGATATGCAATTTTCACCCCATAAATGCTGCAGTTATTCATAAGTTGGTCGCTTAACAGGGGGCCATCCACCTGAATAGTGGGCGGCATTGACAATACATAGGTTAATTCAAGGCAAGAACCTATGTATTGTTCTGAGTGACGGGCACAGGAGAGAGGGGGCAGTGTTCCAGCGCCCACTCTGGACGCACCGCCACTGCACTGCTATCCTGTGGCCAAACACATCTCCCCCCCCCCCCCCCCAAAAATCATGTATTAATGGACCATCAGAGGGGGTGATGAATATGAAACATGAGCCTTCCATTATACTTATTGAAAACACCTTAATAAACGTAGAATTTGATTGATGTTGGCCTCTAATGTTTTTTATTATAATCTCCTTGTAATGTAATATTTTTAATTTCAAATTTTCTTTCATCTTGTTTGACTCCCCAGCTTCCTTCCACGCCACAGGAATGGCAGACTATGGCATCGGAGTTTGCCACACGGTGGGACTTCCCCAACTGCGGTGGTGCCATAGACGGGAAGCATGTCCGCATCGTGCCGCCACCCCCGTTCTGGGTCCTACTACTTCAATTACAAGGGGTTTCATAGCATTGTGCTGATGGCGGTTGGTGTCAGCACGGTATGAATTCCTCTATGTTGATGTAGGGAAGAATGGCCGGATGTCCGATGGGGGATCCTTCATCCAGACGGAGTTTGCCCTCCGTCTCCAGAGTGACGACCTTGCATTGCCACCGGATGCAGGGAATATTGAAGGACTCCCCTTTGTTTTCTTGGCTGATGAAGCCTTTGGACTCGGACCGCATCTTATGAGGCCATTTCCTCAGAGGACCCTGACCCCAGAGAAGAGGGTGTTCAATTACCGGCTGGCCAGGGGCCGAAGAGTCGTTGAAAATGCCTTCGGCATAATGGCCAGCCGGTTCCGCATTTTTATGACTTCAATCCACTTGGCGGACTACAAAATAAACTATGTCGTTTTATGCTGCTGTGTGCTACACAATTTTCTCAGCAGAAAATCAAATTCATATATGGCCTCAGTATTGCCTGAGGCTGGACTTTCACCTGCTAATCCCCTGCCGGGCCTGGAATCTGCCCGTCCTGACTTGCCCCCCCAAAATGCCCGTGAGGTTCGGGACAAATATATGGAATATTTCACGGGTAGGGGGGCAATTCCTATGCCAGGCTATGGCTAAAGATTCCTGGAGAATGATTAAAATAAAAATCTGTTTTCTAATTTTAACTTAGGTTTGTTTCCTGTCTCCTAGTTTGTCTTAGTGCATTTGTAGTGCCAAGTGTATTTTCCTTTAGTAAATAACACCCATTCCACTATGTAACCTTCAAAAAAATACTAATCAGGTTAGAGCGTATTGAAAAAAGAAGCTACACGTTGTTTGTGTTCAAACATTTTACTCTGTGCACATTCACACACATGTTTTTTTTTTCCTGGCCACAAACCGCCAATTATTTTCTTAGGAAAATACAAAAACAGTTGCATTCCAAAAATTACAACATTGGATACCTCTGAGCAATCTGACACATTCACTTACACAAACTATGTCTCTATGTGCCTGTCCTAATATGGGGTCTTGCCACCCCTTGCCCAGCCAAAAATTGAATATGCACACATTTTGTATTAATTTCCACTAGGGATTTGAGACTCCTGATCCCTATTGTCAACATGTGCTATCTGCCATCAGGGGTGATCAATGGACGTGTTTTGGGGGTGCAACCCCTTCCTCAGTTCACCTACTTTAGATACGAGGAAGGGGTTGCACCCCCAAAAGATGTACATGGATATCCCCTGATGGCAGATAGCACATGTTGACACACTGTGTGCATATTCAATTTTTGGCTGGTTGCATTGTCAAAAACAGTATAAAAGGTTGAAGAACAGTCATTCCTGAAAAAAAAATGGGGGTTTGGTTGACTTATTCGATTCTCCCCAAAACATCTAGAATGTCTTTAAATGTTTGATCCATCACATGAATTATTTGTTTTATTCTGTCCAGTTCCGTGCTACATTCCATCACTTGCTGTATTATTCGGAGGGCACTGTCAGCAGAGAAACGTGTACTATCCTTCACCACAACATTTACATCCCCTAAAAACAAAATAAAAAGGTATTATAACTCTGCAGGCCTACATCTCTTACCTGAAGCTGTGGTGACAGATACTGACCTGTTGTGGTGACCAGTTCCACAACGTCATCCACCTCTCCTTCCTGCACTTCTCCTTCCTCCACCTCAACTTCCTCAACATCCTTCGGTTGTGGGTCTTTGGGAGTTTGGGGTTGTTGTGAAGCTGTGGGGTTCCTGTGCTCCCTGGAGTGTTTTCCTCCCAGTCTTCTCTCCCCTATGAGAATCAAACAAAAGGTCTATTTATCACACTGAAATTCTCTATGAAAAATAAAAACAGGCTAAATTGTTTGGAAGTGGGGTACAAGTGTATGTTTGTGCGGAATTTAAAGATGAATGCATTATTTCTGACCAATAATATGTTTAGTATTCACCTTTGGCTGTCAGTTTTTAGACATGGAGGCACCACAAAAAAATCACTAATGCACCTGTGTGGGACACCCAAAAAAGGCGGGTCTGATGGCCCACACTATAGTGCTCCAAAGTACAGATGTGGTACCAGCTGCTGAGTGTCCTCTCCTTTACACTGACTAAAGTTTGCATTTCATTCTCTTTACAAACACATCATCTAGCCTAAAAATTTTGAACACAAATGTTAAAAAAACACGCAGATGTCTAATTACTTTTGTGGCTATAAAATAAGCCAAAACAGCGGATAGTGGCCGAACGAAGTGTCTGTAACGTAACGAACGATTACTGTGCCAAACCAAGTTCAAATTAGTAAATTATGGAAGGGAGTCCAATATGATAAAATCACAAAAAGGAGCAACATGTAAGTTGAGAAAAACATTAATAGCAGAAAAGTGTACATTTTACTTACTTTTTTCTAGCATTCTCTTAATGCTCCTTAACTGCTCTGGCTCCCTCAGTTCGAGGTCTGACCACCTCTTTCTGAGCTGCTCATTTGAGCGTTTCACCCCAAAATTCGTCTTCAGACTCTTCACGACTTTAGTGAGGATTTTGGCCTTCCTTCTATTTGGTTTGCTATACGGCCCATGCTTTGCGTCATAATCAGACTTGAGCAATATGTCCACCATCTCCGCCATCTCTGCAAAAGACATATTAGATGCCTTGAATCTCCTCCTTGATCGTGACGTTTCCTCGGTCTCCGGGCTTGTCTCCTCCTCGTTAGTTGCGGAATTATCAGACACCTGCTGTAACTCCGCCATATCTGTCTGCGCGCCGAAAGAGAAGGGGCGGGGAAAAGATGTTAGTTAGAACGTCATGGGCGGGCGACGTGAGCGGAGCGACGTGTTCGTAGTTTGACGCATGCGTGGTGTATATATAGCAAACACACATGTGACTATACTACGTTCGGTGTGCGGAGAGAGGAGTTCAAGTTACGGACGTGCGAACGAAGGTATGTGATTTTGTGACTTGGACAAATAGTTGGCCTATACTGTCTTGAGAATGTTGTAGAATATATATGTTGACTACGATGTTAAGGAGGTTAGACTGTGTGCCTCACATTAGTTATATATTATTTATTTTACTTGCAGACCCAAAATTAATGTCTTTATAAGTGACAAGGAATTCCTTGCGGAATTTATAGACCGGGTAAGGGAGCTGCCCGCTCTGTGGGAGACGAAAAACCCCATCCACAAAAAAAGAGGGGTGAGAAAAGCAGCGCTGGAGACCCTGCTCCCATTTGTGCATACCAAGGTGCCCACAGCCACAGCAAAACAGGTGGACACTAAAATTGGGAGCTTGAGAGGCACCTACAGGACTGAACGCTCTAAGGTCCTGGCTTCTCAGAGGTCAGGAGCAGCAGCAGATGATGTGTATGTCCCGAATTTGTGGTACTACAGCAGGATGTCCTTCCTGGATGACCACATTGAGGCAAGGCCATCACTCTCCACTCTTCCCCCCAGACTTCCCTGCAGCCAACCTGAGCCTTCTCTGGAGCAAGAGGAGGCAGCCATCCTGGATGATCCTGATTTGGCCATCTGGAGCCAGGTATAGTATTAAATGAAAATGTATTGGGATAAAATTAATGTTTGACAAATATGTCAAGATGACAAACATAAACTATTTAGAGTGCCACAAGTGAAATCAAGATCTCTAGACATTAGTCTGCACTTAATTGGGTGCTAAATAGTCAATCTGATGTAGTTGTAAATTTTAGAAACTGATTTCAGGATTTACATTCTAATTGGTTCAATCATGATTATAAATTTGGAGGCAAAGATTAAAGCAACATATTAAACTATGTCCCTTTTTCATACACAGGATGAAATCAGCCAGGAGGAGGGTCTGGAAACTGTCAGGCAGGAGGAGGAAGGGCCCAGTGGCAGCCAGGAGGTGGCAGGGCCCAGTGGAAGGCAGGAGGTGGCAGGGCCCAGTGGCAGCCAGGAGGTGGCAGGGCCCAGTGGCAGGCAGGAGGTGGCAGGGCAAAGGAGAAGCACCAGATCCCTGGTGCCTCCCATCTGATTTCCCAAAAGAGGCAGGAGGGACAGGACCACCAGTGAGGCAGCAATGGCCCTTATTAAAGAGGCCCATGCCACCCTCAAAGAGCCCACATCCCCTGAAGAGGCCATTGCCAGCCTAGTGGAGGCAAAGTTCAAGGTGATGAGCATGGAGCAACGCCTCCTATGCGAGCCCCTGCTCATCACCTTGCTCAACAAGGGGGTGATGGGAAAAATTACCCCAATACTGCAATTTGTGAGGTGGCACAACTGTCCCAACCTCAACCTCCTCCTCCACCTCCACATTCTTCTTCTGCCCCACCCCCTTCTCCTCCACCTCCACCTTCTTCTTCTGCCCCACCCCCTTCTCCTCCACCTCCTCCTCCACCTTGTTCTTCTGCCCCACCCCCTTCTCCTCCACCTCCACCTTCTTCTTCTGCCCCACCCCCTTCTCCTCCACCTCCACCTTCTTCTTCTGCCCCACCACTTCTCCTCCACCTCCACCTTCTTCTTCTGCCCCACCCCCTTCTCCTCCACCTCCTCCTCCTCCTGACAGGAGTACCCCTCCAGTGGCCCAGCCTCCAGCCAAACGAAGAAGGAAGGCTGCAGGGAAGGCTTCAGGAAAGGTTGCAGGGAAGGTTGCCAGGAAGACGAGGAAGTGATGGCCTTGCTTCATTGTGGTCGGACAGAAGGCAGCCTGTTGTAGTACCACACACTTGGGACATATATCTCACCTGCTGCTGTTCCTGACCTCTGGGAGGCCAGCATCAGATTGTGCTCAGAAATGTTGGCCTATTCAAGCTCCCAATTTTAGTGTCCACACAGGGTTGATGTGTGGTCTGGGGTCCCTGGGATGCACAAATGGCAGCAGGTTCTCCAGCGCTGCCTTCTCTTTATTTTATTTGAAACATGAATAAATGTTATTTTGGTTAAGTTCATACTTGACTATGTGTATTTGTAAAAATTTTAAATTTAGCTTTGGAGTAAGCAGAGACATTTGACTGACAAAAAAAGGGACAGATAACAACCCCCCCAAAAAATAAAAGAATCTGATTTCACAAAAAGAGGGTGTAAAATTTAACAACTATATATTAAAATATTCAATGGGAGATCACTATCAAAACATTGCAAAATTAAAATTAACATCAGTTTGAAAAATATAAAAATGTAAAATATTCATAAAAACTTGCACGATATAATACACATAAATCTTCTTAAGAGCAGCATGAAAAAGGTTAAAAAAAGATAGTCATAACTCTGTGTGAATATCAGCAGCAAAAGAAGTTCTTTCGTTTTGATTAATGTAACATTCTAAAGAAGATTTCAATGCACAACATTTAAACGATGCAATAATTTCGAGCGTGACGAATGTGCTATCTCCATTACGAAGGCTTGTTTTACCAGAAGATGCGCTCCCGTCTCATACTTGCTTCTGAGCATGCGCGCTTTTGAAAGACTCGTTAAAGCATACACACGAACCATTTTCTCGTCACAAAAGAGGCCGACGAGAAACACGACGAGGAAATCTGGAATCCTGACGAGAAAATAGAGAGCAGGTTCTCTATTTTCTCGTCGAGATTCACGGCAATTTTCTCGTCGTAAAACCATACACACGAACGTTTTTCTCGAGAAAAAAGCTCTTGCGGCACTTTTCTTGCCTGTTTTGGACGAGAAAATCGGTCGTGTGTACGAGGCTTGAGGAGGTAAAAGTATCATGGGTTATTTCATTGTTTCTTTTTTCCTGCACCACGCATTTCTTCCTTCAGTCTGTAATGAGAAAGAAAATGGGGGGAGAAGTGATAAATGTAAGAATGACAGTTTTTTTTGTCAGACAAATAATGTTAACCTCTGTAATTCTAACCAAGTTTGTGCCAAGACTGTCTTTCTTTGATAGAATTTGAATCGGCAAGCAGCAGTCTGGTGAAGTAGGTTCCCATCCCAGATGCTAAGAACCTTTTGTCAATGGTTCCAGGTATTGTAAGCCACGCACAGGCTATGCAGTGACCACATTCCCGATGTCTGGGTTATTGTCATATGAGGGTTGTTTGGAGGTCAATCAAAACCAGAGTCGTACTTTCCTCATTAGCTGTCACTTATATTCTCGGCTGATGGGGGAGGTGCGATCGCTGTGACATGAACTTCAAAATGTCCACCACAGGGTTCACGAGTCCCTCCTGGACCCTGACACAATAATCAGTTTACATTCTTTCCAACCAGGTGACTGGGTCGTTGTAAAGAAGCTTGAGGGATGAGACCACGCCAGCCACTGCAAGAGGCGGCTCAACCACACCAAAGAATAAGGAGTATCTTTGTTTATTTATATTTCTGTTGTTTAGTAAATTTTAGCAAGGGTAACGATGAAAAGCATGCCAAGTTATTATGTAAAGTGTATTTCCTGACTAGCTCAGAAAGCGAACAGGACCGATTGCTGGGTCTGTTCTGAGTCTTCACCGAGTTTTAGTCCCCAGCGATGACAGCGGTACATGCCATTTATGATGTTATTATGGGTATGAGGAGTTTTGACAAACTAGTGAAGACTCCAAACAGACACTTGTCAATGGAATCTAACGATGCATTTTTAGAGGGTAAAATTGGTTAGTTTTAATGGCTCTGCCTCTTGTCGGTTTGGGTATCTAGGCAGCCCACAGGTGTGTTTGAACTTTAGTTTGGTGTTTATGTGGATCTGCAGCTTATAAGGTAATTCCCCCAAAGCAAGAGGTTCATGCGTGATGGTGAAGCTGTCCCAGCATCTTATCTCGTGGCCGATCGCGAGGATCTGATGGCGCAGGAAATTAAGAATGGCAGGGACAGCTAGAAGGGATTTGTTCACCAACCCCGACCAGGTCTGGGCATTGGGTCCTGGATGTACAAGGTGGGGGGGGGCTCGAGCTTGGGATACGATTGAACAATTCCCATCCGTTAAGGATAGGGTTCTTCATGTAACTGTTGAAGCCAGAGCTGTAGCTAAGTGAAGGTTGGGAGTCCTTTTTAAGGGTCTGGGGATCTTTGGGGATCTAATTTTTATTTTTACAGCGGATCGTGGTTAAAGGAAGTGGGAATATATATACTCATGTCGTTTTTATTTCTATTCTTACTATGTCGTGACGAGGTGCTCCTGTTGCCTGATTTGACGCGTGACCAGAGTTTCCTTGATGAGATGCCCCGAAGCCAGACCCACATACAAGACACAGAGGATCACAGACGGATTGGTGATTACTACAGCTCACCATGTCGTGTCCTCCTTTATAAGTCATGCCCCTGAAGAGTAGAGTCTACATGTCAAGCCGTGTTTTCCTTTTTATGGACTAAGGACTGATTCATTTCTGTCAAGGTCACCTGTGGCCAGGTGACAGATGCACACCGTAGGGGGACAGGAGTGCACCGCAAGGTAGTGAACCCTATGGCTGACTGCTGCGGATAGGAAACTGGGTGGTTGTGGAAAGCGGGACCAGAGGAGCACAACCGGGATCCTAACGGAAGCTAGAGCCAAGATTCCCCAGGGCACGGAGTCTAAGACCCAGCAGGTCTTCTCCAGGGCCTCTAGTGGTGAGGATGTTATGCTGCAGGCTGGGACCAGGTCGCGGCCCCTGGAGTTTCCTAGCTCACGCCCCGTAGGATAAGGGGAAAAGAGGGGAAGCAGCAGCACAAGATATGAGAGAACCGAATAACAAGCTGAAGGTCAGGGGCCACAAGCAGACAAGGATAACGAAAGAACGAGCCGAAGGTCAAGGGTCACGAGCAGACAGGGATAGTCAGGGACAAGCCAAATATGTAACAGAGAAACAGACGTAGCACACGGCAGGCAGGAACCCAAACACACAATGCCTAACAAACACGTTGATCAGCCAAGCAGGCTTGCAGTGCACAGGTTAATATAGTGTTCTGTGATAGGGCCTGGGGTGGAGTCTGGCTGGGAGGAGATTATAAAGGAAGCCAGGTGAAAGGGCTCAGGCCTCTAAGATGAACACATGGGAAGGAAGGTAAGCTGACAGACAAACACTACTGCATATCCATGACAGTACCCTCCCTCTTATGGGCCCTCCCCCGCCTGGGCCCAGGCTTAAAGGGAAATCTCTGATGAAACCTTCTCAACAGATGAGGTGCAGCGACATCAGATGCAGCGATCCAAGACGCCTCCTCAGGACCAAAACCTCTCCAATGCACAAGGTACTGAAGAATGCCTCTGCAGAGCCGAGAATCCAGAACTTGTCTAACCTCGTACTTAAGATTATCCTCAGAGACCGAAAACGAGGTAGGGAGATGACAAGAAGATCTATTGAGGACCAAAGGCTCTCTAGGAATAAGCAAGGGCATGAGAGGATCAACAGGAATCTGAGGAGGGTCCCCTAGACCCTTAAAGGGGAACTGGTCATCTTGCACAGGACCATCAGACTGGGCAGATGTCAGTGGAACCCTGAAGTCAGGTTGGTTAGAAGGTGACATGTCGCCGGAGTCAAACTGAATAGCTGAAGGACAAGCAGAATGTCCCGAACAAGAAAAAGTAGGAGGCTCACTGGGCATGGGCTGGACTGGCATAACTAGTACAGAGGCAGAGTGAATAGCTGAGTCAGGTGTAGCGACTACCTGAATCGCATCGCAAGACGTAGCGACTGCAGGACTTGTAGACAAGCTAGCCTGGCTGTGCGTCCAAGGGTGGTTAGGGACAGAGAAATGTAAATGGTTATGCAACCTGGAATGAATGACCGGCTCAGATTCACAGGGGGCAACCTTGGGTAGGCAGGACGAGGAACAGGAGGGACCCCAAGCCAGGATCTGTCCAGTAGTCCAGTCCACATGAGGAGAATGGAGCTGTAACCATGGGAGACCCAAAATTATAGGCGTTGAGGCCTTGGGTAAGATAAGGAAGGATATCCACTCCTGGTGGAGTGTCCCTACCGACATCTTAACAGGGAGGGTCTGGAAGCGGATAGGTCCCCCTGGGAGAACAGTACCATCAATCGCCAAGACCACCAATGGTGTGGTGAGGGGCAAAAGAGTAAGTCTCATGAACGATGCGATTTCCCAGTCCATAAAATTACCAGCAGCTCCGGAATCCAGATATGCTGAGACCGAATGAGAAGAAGCACCAACATGAAGGAACACAGAAAGCAGAAGACGAGAAGGGGAAGGTGATATTTCTGGGTCCAATACTCCACTTTCCAGATGAAGTGGTCCCGAACGTTTTTCTGGACAAAGAGAGCAAGTGTCACGAAAATGACCTTTGCCCCCACAGTAAAGACACAGACCAAGAGTTCTGCGCCTAGCACGTTCCTCGGGGGATAGCCTGGTCCGACCCAGCTGCATGGGTTCCTCAGCTGGTAGGAGATGCTCTACGGGTCGAAGAGAGGGGAGCTCAGGCTGACTAAGAACCAAGGAGTGCTGGCGTTGCTTTTCTAAGGTCCTCTCCTGAAAGCGAATATCGATCTGGTTACACAAGGAGATAACGCCGGCCAGATCAGTGGGGATGGTTCTTCCTGCTAATTCATCCTTCACTCTATCAGACAGGCCATGCAAAAAGGTTGCAACTAAGGCCTCATTGTTCCAGCTCAACTCAGCCGACAGTATGCGGAAATGAAGGGCATACTGTCCCACAGAAGCAGACTCTTGGCGGAGACGTAAAAGGGCGCTGGCCTCTGAAGAGACACGAGCCGGTTCTTCGAAGATATTCCGAAAAAGTTTCAAGAAGCCAGACAGGCTAGAAACCACTGGATCATTCAGTTCCCACAGAGGGGCTGCCCAGGCTAAAGCTTCACCAGAGAGGAGGGAAATGATATAGGCTACCTTAGCCCGATCAGACAGGAAGTTTTGGGGCTGGAGCTCAAAATGAATTGTGCATTGGCTAAGGAACCCCCTGCAAGCCTTGGAGTCCCCAGAGAAACGGGACGGAGCTGGCAGTTGTAGTGAGTGTGTGGCTGCGACTGGTGCAATAGGTGCAGCCGCTGGTTGTATTTGAGGTTGCGGATTCAGGGTTCCCAAGGAGGCCTGAAGCTGCTCAAAGCGAGAAGCCAGATCCTGGAGGAATCGCATCACCTGAGTCTGATTCGATTCCTGGGTTTCAAGTCTGCAAACTATGCCCTGCAACGGGTCATCCACGGGTAACGGGATGTCAGCCGGGTTCATGGCTGATCAAACTGTCAAGGTCACCTGTGGCCAGGTGACAGATGCACACCGTAGGGGGACAGGAGTGCACCGCAAGGTAGTGAACCCTATGGCTGACTGCTGCGGATAGGAAACTGGGTGGTTGTGGAAAGCGGGACCAGAGGAGCACAACCGGGATCCTAACGGAAGCTAGAGCCAAGATTCCCCAGGGCACGGAGTCTAAGACCCAGCAGGTCTTCTCCAGGGCCTCTAGTGGTGAGGATGTTATGCTGCAGGCTGGGACCAGGTCGCGGCCCCTGGAGTTTCCTAGCTCACGCCCCGTAGGATAAGGGGAAAAGAGGGGAAGCAGCAGCACAAGATATGAGAGAACCGAATAACAAGCTGAAGGTCAGGGGCCACAAGCAGACAAGGATAACGAAAGAACGAGCCGAAGGTCAAGGGTCACGAGCAGACAGGGATAGTTGGGGACAAGCCAAATATGTAACAGAGAAACAGACGTAGCACACGGCAGGCAGGAACCCAAACACACAATGCCTAACAAACACGTTGATCAGCCAAGCAGGCTTGCAGTGCACAGGTTAATATAGTGTTCTGTGATAGGGCCTGGGGTGGAGTCTGGCTGGGAGGAGATTATAAAGGAAGCCAGGTGAAAGGGCTCAGGCCTCTAAGATGAACACATGGGAAGGAAGGTAAGCTGACAGACAAACACTACTGCATATCCATGACAATTTCCAGGCGTATGAAGCAGATCAAGTTTCATCGATGGACACATGGGGTGCATATGACAAAAAAGGGAGGACTGTTGTGGAAAAATTTATTAATGTATGTTGTCAGATGTCCCCCCAATGTCAGTTTTGCTGTAATGTGCTCATCTGAGCGTATTTGCACATACAGACGTTGGTGGAAGATCGGTGGTGGGAAAATCTTCCTATGGAAACAGCGATGTTTGCTCCATTTAGAGATGTTGTTTTACGCCTCGTCGGGGGACTGGCCACCTCCTAACGGGGGCGTTAAATGACTCTGAGCGCACAGATCTGTGTCCACAAGAACAGTAGCATAACTGTACGACAGTTGTGGTCCATTGAGGCATATTTGTCGTATAGTTCCCGTCATTGGTAGCAGTGAGTTTGGTTTGCACACGGCTTTGTACAAAGCCATGCTTTCTACTGTTCACAGAAAGCATGACCCCTGTACACAGCCGTTTGCACACATCACTGCTAGGATTATATTTGAATTTAAACATGTCTGTGATTGGTTCTTTTGAAAATATACAAAATGTCTGAATGGCTGTTTTGTGAAGCCAACACATTCTTTTGTTGCCCATGTTGACTATAAATAAAGGGAGCTGGCTATCCCAGGGCACACTTTGCTCTGGGATGGCCTGATGATAAGACCTGTGATGATGCTGCTTTCCTTGAATGAATGATGGGATGAACGGTGAGTGGAACTTAGCCTATAGATAGCATTATTGCAAAAAGATGAATCTGAAGTGTGCATGATTAGCACAGAAATTATAGGCTGTGTGCTCTGTACACAACCTATAATTCCACGACAGTGGTTATACAATAGTGGAATTTTCCTTTTATAGTAAAGCTAGACTAGGTGGTTATGCAGAAGCATCTGTTCGCCACACTTTTGTAAGAATACCATAAAATCTGGCTTCTGCATAAAAGGTAGAGAAATGTGCTTTCATTTGTCTTAATGCTTATCTTTTTAATATTGTGTTTAGTAAAAATATAGTATATTACAATAAGATTAAAGTTGGTGGTAAATTATACTGTATTTTTATCCATTTTACAGAAGAACATTATAAAAACTCAAATAATCTTAAATTGTATAGACTGAATTACAGCAGCAATTGAGCTAGAAGTAATTTGAAAATAGTTTAGAACCAGAACACAATGTTATTATATCTGGGCACTGTTTCACCTACACACACAGAGACCTATTTAAGAACACATCAGAAAGTCACAGCGAAAAAGCAACATTTGCATGTGAATACGTTTATTTACCCCTGCAATTGTTACCGGCCTCAAAATGTTAATTAAGAGAGCCGATAATTGTAGACGTGATGAGATAAGGTGATCAGCTTGGCGTGGACTGCAAAGAATCACACAACAGCATAAGACAGGACCACTGGGTTTTATGGCTGGAAATCGTTTGACTTTTACATAACAATACATCTTTTACATTTTTATAATCACATGTTTATAACTATTAACAATATATAATACAGATTTTAACTGAAGTATTTTAACCACTTAAGCCCCGGACCATTTCGTAGCTAAAGGACCAGAGGTGAATTCAGAATTTTGCACTGCGCTGCTTTAACTGTAAATTGTGCGGACATGCAATGTTGTACCCAAATTAAATTTGCGTGTTTTTCTTCCCACAAATAGAGCTTTCTTTTAATGGTATTTGATTGCCTCTGCGATTTTTATTTTTTGCGATATAAACGGAAAAAGACCGAAAATTTTGAAAAAAAATGATATTGAGTAAACTCAATTTTAGTCATACATTTAGGCCAAAATGTATTCAGCCACATGTCTTTAGTAAAAAAAATGTCAATAAGCGTATATTTATTGGTTTGCGCAAAAGTTATAGCGTTTACAAACTAGGGTACATTTTCTGGAATTTACACAGCTTTAAATTTATGACTGCCTATCTCATTTCATGAGGTGCTAAAATGGCAGGGCAGTATAAAACCCCCCCAAATGACCCCATTTTGGAAAGTAGACACCCCAAGGAAATTGCTGAGAGGCATGTTGAGCCCATTGAATATTTTTTTTTTTGTCCCAAGTGATTGAATAATGACAAAAAAAAATAAAAAATTACAAAAAGTTGTCACTAAATGATATATTGCTCACACATGCCATGGTTATATGTGGAATTTCACCCCAAAATACATTCTGCTGCTTCTCCTGAGTACGGGGATACCACATGTGTGGGACTTTTTAGGAGCCTAGCCACGTACGGGACCCCGGAAACCAAGCACCGCCTTCAGAATTTCTAAGGGCGCAAATTTTTGATTTCACTCCTCACTCCCTATCACAGTTTTGAAGGCCATAAAATGCCAAAATAGCACAAAACCCCCCCAAATGACCCCATTTTAGAAAGTAAACACCCCAAGGAAATTGCTGAGAGGCCTGTTGAGTCCATTGAATATTTTTTTTTTGTCCCAAGTGATTGAATAATGACAAAAAAAATAATAATTACAAAAGTTGTCACTAAATGATATATTTCTCACACATGCCATGGTTATATGTGGAATTGCACCCCAAAATACATTCTGCTGCTTCTCCTGAGTACGGGGATACCACATGTGTGGGACTTTTTAGGAGCCTAGCCGCGTACGGGCCCCCGAAAACCAAGCACCGCCTTCAGGATTTCTAGGCACAAATTTTTGACTTGACTCCTCACTACCTATCACAGTTTCGAAGGCCATAAAATGCCAAAATAGCACAAACCCCCCCCAAATGACCCCATTTTGGAAAGTAGACACCCCAAGCTGTTTGCTGAGAGGCATGGTGAGTATTTTACAGCTCTCATTTGTTTTTGAAAATGAAGAAAGACATTTCATTTCAATTTTCAAAACTTTGTGACAAAAAGCGAGATCTGCAAAATACTCACAATACCTCTCAGCAAATAGCTTGGGGTGTCTACTTTCCAAAATGGGGTCATTTGGGGGAGGTTTTGTGCCATCTGGGCATTCCATGGCCTCTGAAACTGTGATAGGCAGTGAGAAGTGAAATCAAAAATTTACACCCTTAGAAAGCCTGAAGGCGGTGATTGGTTTTTGGGGTCCCGTACGCGGCTAGGCTCCCAAAAAGTCTCACACATGTGGTATCCCCGTACTCAGGAGAAGCAACAGAATGTATTTTGGGGTGTAATTCCACATATGCCTATGGCATGTTTGAGCAATATATCATTTAGTGACAACTTTGTGCAAAAAAAAAAAAAAATTGTCTTTTTTCCGCAACTTGTGACTGTCAACATATAAAATATTCCATGGACTCGACATGCCTCTCAGTATATAGCTTGGGGTGTCTACTTTCCAAAATGGGGTCATTTGGGGGGGTTTTGAACTGTTCTGGCATTTTATACACAACATTAGGAAGCTTACATCCACTCTTCTAACCACTTGAAGACAAAGCCCTTTTTGACACTTTTTGTTTACATGAAAACATATTTTTTTTTGCAAGAAAATTATGTTGAACCCCCAAACATTATATATATTTTTAAAGCAAAGGCCCTACAGAATAAAATGGTGGGTGTTGCATTTTTTTTTTCTACACAGTATTTGCGCAGCGATTTTTCAAACGCATTTTTTGGGGAAAACATACACTTTTTTTAATTTTAATGCACTAAAACACACTATATTGCCCAAATGTTTGATGAAATAAAAAAGATTATCTTAGGCTGAGTACATAGATACCAAACACGACATGCTTTAACATTTCGCACAAACGCGCATTGGTGACAAACTACATACATTTTTAAAAGCCTATAAAAGCCTTTACAGGTTACCCCGTTAGATTTACAGAGGAGGTCTACTGCTAAAATTACTGCCCTCGATCTGACCTTCGCGGTGATACCTCACATGCATTGTGCAATTGCTGTTTACATATGACGACAGACCGACGCTTGCGTTCGCCATTGGGCAAGAGCAGGGCAGGACAGGGGTGCTTTTTTTTTTTTTTTTTTTTTATTATTAATTTTGCTTTTTTATTTTATTTTTAAATTGTTCCTTCCATATTTTTTTTTTTTATCATTTTTATTGTTATCTCAGGGAATGTAAATATCCCCTATGATAGCAATAGGTAGTGACAGGTACTCTTTTTTTGAAAAAACTGGGGTCTAGACCCTAGATCTTTCCTCTGCCCTCAAAGCATCTGACCACACCAAGATCGGTGTGATAAAATGCTTTCCCAATTTCCCAATGGCGCTTTTTATATCCGGGGGGGGGGGACATTCCCTCCCACTGCTTGTAAAAGCAGTCCAGAGGCTAATTAGCCACTAGGATTGCTTTTACATGAAAGCCGGCCGCTGGCTGAAAAGAATGATACCAAGATGATACCTAAACCCGCAGGCATCAATCTGGTATAACCATTCAAAGTTCAGCAACATACCAGTACGTTGCTGGTCCTTGTTGGACATGTATTGTAATCTTTTTTTTCATGCAGCCAGTTGGCTGAATGAAAAAAGAGATTGATCGGTGGGTATGCCCACCATTAGAATACCACCCTTCATCCACCCACTTCTAATGATGGGCATACATGCACCATTTATATATGCCGAAGCATGGGGGCATCCTCCCGCAAAAAAGTTATGCCGCACACACATGGTCGGACTTTTCCACGGGCAAGCCTCCATCGGAATTTCGACCGTATGTACGCGGCATTAGGAGCAAAATCACTCCTCCGCCCCTGCTGCCCCAATGCTTTGGCATATTTGCTTTTTTTTTTTAACTGTGGTGGTGAAATCACCTCCTACAGCACTGGAGTCGCAGGGATCAGGCCTGTCTCTGCGAACGCTGCAGTTATGTGTGTTGTGTTTTGTAAGTGACAGTGATCGATCGATACTGCACTTGGGTGGCCTGGGCTGGACGGAGGGGTAAAACGCAGGTGCTAGCAGGTATCTGGGCTGATCCCGCTAACACTGCGTTTTTGGGAACCCTAAACTGCTGGGGATGCTAGTATAGATCTGATCAGATCAGATATTGATCTGTTCAGATACTATACCACTAAGGGAGGTGTATGCTTCACGCGTGGGTGTTAGCATTACTGGCACTAACCTGACGCTGCCTGGGGTGTGACGCAGACCCTCTCTGACGCTAAAACCTAATTGATATCACCCGCCAGGCGATCAGGGGGTTAAACCTTTATTGGGTTATATACGGCGGGTGCCCTGACACTATAAAAAGCAAACTAACTAACCAGCGTCACCCGTAACACTTATATGATGATCACTGGTGAAAGGGTTAACTAGGGGCAATTAGGGGGTTAAAACCTTTATTAGATAATATATGGGGGTACCTGACGCTATAAAAACCTGTGGCGAACCTAAAAAAAAATTACTGGCTACCGATCTGCATCACCGACGCTAAGACAGCGATCAGAAAAATGGTCGCTTAGCGACAGTGGTGATAGGGGGTGAAAGGGTTACCTGGAGGGCGATCAAGGGGGTTAAACCTTTATTAGATAATTTATGGGGGTACCTGACGCTATAAAAACCTGCGGCGAACCTAAAAAAAATTACTGGCTACCGATCTGCATCAATGACGCTAAGACAGCGATCAGAAAAATGATCGCTTAGCGACAGTGGTGATAGGGGGTGAAAGGGTTACCTGGGGGGCGATCAAGGGGGTTAAACCTTTATTAGATAATTTATGGGGGTACCTGACGCTATAAAAACCTGCGGCGAACCTAAAAAAAAAATACTGGCTACTGATCTGCATCACCGACGCTAAGACAGCGATCAGAAAAATGATCGCTTAGCGACAGTGGTGATAGGGGGTGAAAGGGTTACCTGGGGGGCGATCAAGGGGGTTAAACCTTTATTAGATAATTTATGGGGGTACCTGACGCTATAAAAACCTGCGGCGAACCTAAAAAAAATTACTGGCTACCGATCTGCATCACCGACGCTAAGACAGCGATCAGAAAAATGATCGCTTAGCGACAGTGGTGATAGGGGGTGAAAGGGTTACCTGGGGGGGCGATCAAGGGGGTTAAACCTTTATTAGATAATTTATGGGGGTACCTGACGCTATAAAAACCTGCGGCGAAGCTAAAAAAAAAATACTGGCTACCGATCTGCATCACCGACGCTAAGACATCGATCAGAAAAATTATCGCTTAGCGACAGTGGTGATAGGGGGTGAAAGGGTTACCTGGGGGGCGATCAAGGGGGTTAAACCTTTATTAGATAATTTATGGGGGTACCTGACGCTATAAAAACCTGCGGCGAACCTAAAAAAAATTACTGGCTACCGATTTGCATCACCGACGCTAAGACAGCGATCAGAAAAATGATCGCTTAGCGACGGCGGTGCTAGGGGGTGAAAGGGTTATCTGGGGGGTGATCAAGGGGTTAAACCTTTATTAGGGGGGTTAGGGGGCTACACTGGACCTAAAACTAAACTATAGTGACACTTTTACAGTCACAAATGTCACTGATTGCAGTGATCAGTAAATAAATGGTCACTGCAATCAGTGACACTGTGACTGGGGGCTGGGGGGTGATCTGGGGGGGCGATTTATGTGCCTATGTGTGCTGGTGTTAGTGTAGTGTTTGTGCACTAACCTTGATGTCTTCTCTTGTACGGCGCTCGGTATATGTGAGCGCCGCACAAGAGATGACATCACTTCCTCCTGCTTCCTCTGCCTGTGTGTACATTACACAGACAGAGGGGGTATTTCCATTCGCCGGGAGCGATCGCGGGGGGGTGGCCGGAATCGAACGGCCGTCCCCTCATGCCGGATCGCTCCCAGACGAATTCCGACCGCTCACTGTACAGAAGGGGGGTCCGATTGGACCCCCCAACTGTACAAAGGCAATCACGTATGCTCTACGTGATTGTGCCTGTCGGTGCCATTGTGCCGACGTATATATACAGTGAGCGGTTGTTAAGTGGTTAAACCGAAGTTACACAAAAAAACATTGTTATATTTTAATACCATATATATTCCTGTTATTCCGTGTTATAGATGATGATGTACACTTTAACTGTGCAATAATGCTTTGATACAAACATTATTTCGGTAGTTCTCTTTTTTAACCACTAGATGGTGCACATGAAGCAATGCATAGCTTTACATATAGGTTTTTCTTAAGAATATCAGTTTTCAACATGTGCTTTTCTAACTTTATGAAACTTGTATAAACCAAGTTTCAATATACTTATTTAGAACGGTTTAGTGCTTCTAATAGACATTTGTTCTGACTAATGCAGTATTTTCATGTTTTTATGTCCTTTTCACTTGTTTCTCACACATGCTGTTCTAACTTCTAATAGCAGTAAAACTATAACATACAGTCTGCTGTAACTTTCCCTGCATCTGCTACAGATGTTTAAGAATCTTTCTATCATAGTTTAATGCAGATTAGGAACGATTTAGAGTACATACCTGCAAAGAATCACACAACAGCATAAGACAGGACCACTGGGTTTTATGGCTGGAAATCGTTTGACTCCAGTCACATGGTGGGTGGCCTTATATAAACTTTGTTTGTGTACCTTCTCTTCCATCTACTGGTTCTTGCTAGAATAGCAGGAAGGTATTTCTTTGCTAGAAATCAAATAAAAAAAAATGAGTATGTACTTTGCTTTGGGGTGTCTGTTTTGTGATCATATAAACCCCAGTCCGTCACACTCTCCCCTCCTTCAGTTAATGGCTCCCGACATTAAACTCAATGGTTATCTGAACACTGTTTAGTGATTTAAGTAACCTAGATAGGTACTTGTTGCCACCAAGGAGCTATGTTAACTACCTGGCATGTCATGGGAGTAGCTAGCATTGTAGGAGTTTGTACGGTGTGAATCTGACTTGGTATGTATCTTGGTTGACCTAGTGTGTCATATGTAAAGATCTCTTTAGGCTTAGCTTGTCTGGTAGATCTTCTGACAGGAGTTGAGTCATCTCCATCAACATCATTCTTCATTTGCATATCTTGGCTCACAGGTAAGTCTTGACTTGATGAGGGTAATTCTGCAGTGTCTAGTCTCACCATGTCTGTAGCCCAGATTTGGTCGCCAACTAATGTTCCATCATTTTGTTCTTGTTCAAGATTGGGTGTGGTAGTTGTAGGATAGAACTCTTCTGCAGAAACTCTTAAAGGGATTTTCTGTACGTTTTGAGAGTTTTGTTGAGACACAACACGATCATGACTTTCTGTAGTCTCTGGTATATAAGGATAATACCATCTTTCTTCATCTGAACATTCCTCCTCTTGGTCCAGATCCAGTCTGGTCTCCTTTCTGTTACTTGATTGTCTTTGTTTCATTGGTACTCTTGGAATGTGTCCTTCAATTGGTAGGTCATTTACTGGTAGTAAAAGATTTCTGTGCAGCACACGAATAGTCTTTTTACCACTTTCAGGCTGAATTTTGTACACAGGCCCATCTTTGATTCTTTCTACCACTTTGTGTACTGATTCTTCCTAGTATGAACGAAGTTTACCAGGTCCTCCTCTTTCAGAGAGATTTCATACTAAGACCCTATCACCCGGTTAAAGAGGTGCTCCTTTTATCTTCTTGTCATAGTACTTCTTCCCTTTAGCAGATGATTTTTGGCTATTCTCGGATGCGATTTTGTAAGCTTCTTGCATTCTGGATGCCCATTTTTGAGTAAATGTTGGTTGACTTTCTGATTCCTTTTCCAAATTTAGGTTGAGCATTAGGTCAATAGGCAAACGAGGAGATCTTCCATACAATAGAAAGAATGGCGAGTATCCTGTGGCTTCATGCCTGGTGCACTTGTATGCATGAACCATATGTGGAAGATATTCTTTCCAATCTGACTTTTTCTCTTCCTCTAAGGTGCGAAGCATCTGTAACAAAGTACGGTTCAGTCTCTCCACTGGGTTACCCTGTGGATGGTACGGAGTAGTTCTTGAATGAGAAATCCCTGCCAATCCTTGCAATGTCTGAAACAAGTTGTTTTCAAATTCTCTTCCTTGGTCATGGTGGAGTTTCTCTGGATAGCCAAAACGTGGTATGAAATCTTGAAAGATCTTTTGTGCCGCCGTTTTTCCAGATTTGTTCTTAGTGGGATACGCTTGTGCAAAGCGTGTGAAGTGGTCAACTATTACAAGTATATACTCATATCCTCCTTTGCTTTTTTCCAAGTGAAGATAATCAATGGATACTAACTCCAAGGGTGAACTGGTAGTAATCGAACCCATAGGTGCTCTTTCGGTGATATTTGGACGCTTTTGTTTGATGCAGTTGCACTTCTTCAGCACATATTCATCAATGTCTCTTTGCATAAATGGGCAGTAAAATCGTTCACGTGCTAGGTGGGTTACCTTGTCAGTACCAATGTGACCCATGTCATCATGAAGATTTTTTAAGACCAATGGTTTTAGCTTTTCTGGTAGGACTAGCTGTTTTCGGGTTCCAGCGTGTCGGTAGAGGATTCCTTCATCAACTCTGAGTTTGTTCCATTCATGTATCAAACGTCTTGTTTTACTGGTCATACTCTCCTTCTCTTTGTGGTTTGGAATCCAGTCGTTCTCCTTAAGCCAGACAACTTCTCTAATGTTGGTATCGTCTTGTTGTAATGCTCTGATGTTCTCCTGAGTCATTGGGCAGATTGTCTGTCCTTTCAGCAAGTCTTCAGCCACATCACTTTCTGAGTGAAAAGTCAATGAAGCCACCCATAGTGCCTCTTCTTCGTCGACAGCTTTGCTCCCTTGCCACATAGCTGACACAACCTCAGATGGTACAAGCTCTGTGTACTCACTCAAATTCTTTGTGAGTTCCACCGGAAATCGTGACAGTGTATCCGCGTCTGCATTCTGTTTACCTGGCCTGTACTTGATATCAAAGTGGAAATCGGCCAACTCGCCAACCCAGCGATGACCCACAGCATTCAGTCTGGCAGTACTCAATACATATGTCAATGGGTTGTTTGTTGTCTGTGTAGACTGTGAATGTTGGAGCGTAGTACAAGTAATCTCTGAATTTGTCACAGACTGCCCACTTGAGAGCTAAAAACTCAAGTTTACCAGAGTGAAGATGGTAATTGCGCTCTGCTGGAGTCAATGTTCTGGAGCCAAACCCGATAACACAAAGTTTTTCTCCTTGTCGTTGGTACAGTACAGCACCTAGGCCTTCATTGGAAGCATCAGTGTGTAATACGAAGGGTAGGTCAAAATCAGGGTATGCTAGTATTGGTGGATTGGTTAGCATGTCCACCAGTCTGGATACTACAGCTTGATGTTTGGGTGTCCATTGAATCGGTGTTTTAGATGGCACTTGTGTTTTGTTCCCATTTTTCTTTGTAGGTTTCCCTTGATTGTTTTTGGTAATGGATGTAGCAGATTCTTTCTCAGTGTTCTGCAAAAGTTCATACAGTGGTTTAGCAAGTCGAGAGAAATCTTGAATGAAGGACCTGTAGTAGCTCAGGAATCCTAACAAAGATCTGACTCCTCCCACTGTTTTTGGTTCTTTCCTTTTCAAATGTAATACCACTTCAAGATCTTTTGGGTCAATTTTTATGCCTTCTTCTGACACCATTCGTCCAAGGTATCGAATCTGTCGTTTAAAGAGTTCACACTTCTGCGGTCTAAGTTTGATACCATGCTCGCGCATTCGACTAAGCACTTGCCTAATATCATTGACATGCTCCTGAAAAGTTTTGGAGTAGCAAAGTACGTCATCCAGGTATGGAGAACAACATTTGTCTCTGATGCCCTCTAGTACATTTTCCATGCATCTCTGAAAAGCTGCTGGGGCATTAGTTAATCCGAACGGAATACAATTCCACTCCAGGAGTCCCCAGGGGGTGCTAAAAGCCGTCAGATGTCTGGAGTCTTCATGCACAAAGCCTTGATGATACGCACTACCCTGGTCCAGGATTGAGAACCATGTAAATCCTCCTAAGCTATCTAGCAGATCTTGTATTCTGGGTAGTGGATGTCTATCTGGGATAGTCTTTCGGTTTAACTCCCTAAAGTCAACACATAGTCGTAGGCTACTGTCCTTCTTTCGAACACAGACAACCGGTGATGAGTATGCGGAAGAAGATTTTGTTACCCAACCTCGGTCAAGAAGGTTTTGGATATATTCTTTCACTTCCTTGTATAGGGGTTTCGGTATTGAATTGTAGCGTTTCTGGACAGGAGTTTCATCTTTCAGATTTATCCTCAATTTCAGGTTAGGAATGCATCCTATGTCTCCTTCATCTCGAGCAAAGACATCTGATTCGTCATTTAACATTTGTCTCGCTATCTCCTGTTCTTCTTCTGAGAGATCTTCCAAATTGACAGGTGGGTGCCACTTAACAGATTTGTTAGTGGATAGCTGATTTCCAGTGTCCACTTGATTCAACTGGTTTACATGAAACACCCTTTTCTTCTGGTCAATTCCCTTTCTATCGTCTTTGTTTGGAGACAATGGTAGAATTTCAGCTGCTGGAGAAATGGTACCCAATACTGTTCTGGGCGGAAGGTAGATGTCATGTTGAGCACGGTTCAGTATAGGTATCTTCACCAGTTTAGAGAACCCATTGGGCACATCTACCACTGAAGGAAATAGTTCAAGTCCTTCCTCAACTGGATATTCTGGAAGTGGTTCAAATGGCATGATTCCTCCCTTTGGCCATGCTCTAATTCTGCATTTGACTTCACAGATCCTTTAATCTGGAGTCCCTTCTTCCCCACTTTGACCATACGACTATCGGATATTTCTCCTGGGTCAGTTGCTTGACTGACAGCATTGACAATGTTATTCGCTACACTCTGTCTTACTTTCATAGCTTCACTCAGCAAGATAGTCAGGTTTTGGGTGCTGTTTGGTCGGTCACGGTTTTCTCTGATCAATTCTTCGATCACATTAAACCCAAGAATTGGATTGCCATTACAGCAGTCACTCACCAGCATTGGAACATAGATGGCTGAGTTTCCATGTCCACTACTTTCGAATTCCAGGCAGACTTCAATCCGTCCGATGAATAGAATGATAGAACCATTTGCAGCTGTAATAGATAAGTTGTCATCACAAAGTAAATCTTGTATGTGCCTAATGGAGACACTGGGTAGAAACTCTTCTAACCATGCCTTCCCGACAATGCTGACCTGAGCTCCTGTGTCCATCAACATGTCAACCGGAACACCATTCATCCGACATGACAGTAGGCATTTTCCTCCAATTAATTGTGCTACGTGTTGTTTGGAGAATCCCTTCTCTTTTGGGAGTGTTCTAGTTGACCGGTGGGTGAATACCCTGTTTACCTTCGCACGGGACAGATCATTTGAGGTGGTCACTGGTTGTCCCTTCCCAGTGACCGTCTGTCGTTTCCCGACTGCCTTCTTTTCTTCAAGCAATCAACCGCTCTGTGTCCTGTCCAACCACAGTAGAAACAGTGGTAGCAGTTCTGACTCTCTAGTTTAGTGCAATCATCACACCTGGGTTTGCAGTGAGCTGTATCTGGAACTTGAACATTGGTTAGTGGCTTAGTCCTTTGGTTTCCAACAACAGGAGTTTACTTCATCATCTTTTCCAGGTTCTTTGTGAGAGCAGAAACCTGTGTTGTTAGTTCCGTTAATGCAGTGTGATTTGCTCTAGCATCTTCCTCAACTCTCTTTTGCAAGGTGTCTTTTTCACTATTACCTGGTGTCTGTGATGAATGAACAGTAAGAGGTTTATGTTTAGGTGCACTGTTTAAGCGTCTCTGTCTTTCTGTTTCCTCATCAACTGATCTGGTGATCTGCTCTATGATAAAGTCATCCGTTACTGTCAAATCAGACACGTAAGGCTTAATATCTCGTCTAACATTAGAGTTTTTTTCGTTTAGTCCCTGATACAGTGTATGAAGGAATATGCCTTGCACCAGTTTTTTGTCATAGTTAAGCTCTCGCCTATCATGTTGTGATGTGGACAGAACTTTTTGTTTTAACCCCACTAGCCTGTAAACAAATTGTTGTGCTGTTTCTCTTTCTTGCTGGGTAGCATTACTAAGGTCCTGAAATAACTCATTACCACTTCGTTCTCTCATATGTGACTTCAAAAACCTTTTCAATTCAGCAACAGTAAGATCATCTTTGTCAGTCAACATATCTTTAAAATGACCAGGTTTGATTATTCTCAACACGGTGCGTATAATTTCAGATTCAGGGAATTTTTCTGTTAGACCCTCGTCAATTTGTCTGCACGCGCTACTGTAACTCATGTCCGAACCATGATCTGAAATTACACCACCATGCATTTTGAATTCTCTACGTGGCAATAAAGCAACAACGTCAGTTAATCTCACCACCTCCTATACCTGTTCAGTCCTTGCAGTCCCACTACTTATTTTTTTTGCAGCGGTTGCAATGTCCACAGTTGGTGTACTTTCCTTGTTAAGTTTTAGTTCATTGATCTTGTCTCGGATGATGAGTAGGTAAGACATGCCTTGATCTTCTAACTTCTCCAGCTGATCACTTCTCAAGTAGTCTTCAATAAATTCAACGAGTTCCATTTCATTGGTACCAGTCACTGATGGAACGTCCACATCTCTTTCATCTTCCAGCGTAATAGCGAGGCTATGCAGCTGTTCTTCACTAAGCAGATGAAGTTGTTTCCGGATATCCCACATCAGCGCACGACGAGGAGACGCCATATCTGTTGCACTCTGAAGACTTCCACTCACAAGGCAGACGACACTCACGACTCTCCTTGTAGCTCTGTAGTAGGCTCACGCTTGTCTCGCGTTTCCCTCTCACTGGTAACACAACGAATCCTGGCACGCGCCCCCAAAATGTTACCGGCCTCAAAATGTTAATTAAGAGAGCCGATAATTGTAGACGTGATGAGATAAGGTGATCAGCTTGGCGTGGACTGCAAAGAATCACACAACAGCATAAGACAGGACCACTGGGTTTTATGGCTGGAAATCGTTTGACTTTTACATAACAATACATCTTTTACATTTTTATAATCACATGTTTATAACTGGAAAAAAATAGAAGAAACTGCGCTTAAAGTGTACGAATCAAGCAAATAAATTGCCTGAAAAAAGAAAAAAATATTTTAGGAGAAGCAGCAACTAGTCTGAAAACAATCATCAGTGGGTACAAATAAGAAAAAATATATAGTCGCGCTAACTTATGAATTTGAACATAAGCCCATCACTGGGTAACTGAAAAAATACAAATATCAACAGTGATAACATATAAAAAGCTAAGTGAAAAGCAGTATATAATCTATGTGAACAGATAATAAACAGAGAATTAACTGTGAATAAAAAATTAGTTATTGTCCAAAAATACTGTAGAGCGGAAAAAACCCTCAAAGTTCATATTCAAAAATCCATAATGAAAAAAACACCCGTGAGGCGATATCCAAAATTAATAAAGAAATGAAGAAGGAAAGGATTCAGATCTTCTTAGACTTAAATTCGTGACTTTCACCACCACCAGTAGAAGTTACTGCTTACCGAAAAGCGATGGTCCCCTATGACGGAGGACCTCAAACAGCCTTAAGTAATGCTCAGTTAAGCCTCCAGAGTGTAGCCAGTGGTAAACCTCGGTTGTTTTAATAGCCCGACAGCTCATATAGCATCATACAGGTATTCAATCGTGGACCATGAAAAAAAGGGGGGGGGACACTAGATAGTGTAAAATCCTTGGTGAACATTTATTAAAATAATGAAAACATACTCACAAGAGCAGTTAAAAAGACAGCTTAAAAGTATCACAGCGCCGACCGGTCAATTGGCGCTGGCACACACACGTCCGTGGAAGTCGAGCAATGGAGGGTGACGTCAGCACAAAGCTCGTATCCTGCAGGATACGAGCTTTGTGCTGACGTCACCCTCCATTGCTCGACTTCCACGGACGTGTGTGTGCCAGCGCCAATTGACCGGTCGGCGCTGTGATACTTTTAAGCTGTCTTTTTAACTGCTCTTGTGAGTATGTTTTCATTATTTTAATAAATGTTCACCAAGGATTTTACACTATCTAGTGTCCCCCCCCCTTTTTTTCATGGTCCACGATTGAATACCTGTATGATGCTATATGAGCTGTCGGGCTATTAAAACAACCGAGGTTTACCACTGGCTACACTCTGGAGGCTTAACTGAGCATTACTTAAGGCTGTTTGAGGTCCTCCGTCATAGGGGACCATCGCTGTTCGGTAAGCAGTAACTTCTACTGGTGGTGGTGAAAGTCACGAATTTAAGTCTAAGAAGATCTGAATCCTTTCCTTCTTCATTAATTTTGGATATCGCCTCACGGGTGTTTTTTTTCATTATGGATTTTTGAATATGAACTTTGAGGGTTTTTTCCGCTCTACAGTATTTTTGGACAATAACTAATTTTTTATTCACAGTTAATTCTCTGTTTATTATCTGTTCACATAGATTATATATTGCTTTTCACTTAGCTTTTTATATGTTATCACTGTTGATATTTGGATTTTTTCAGTTACCCAGTGATGGGCTTATGTTCAAATTCATAAGTTAGCGCGACTATATATTTTTTCTTACATGTTTATAACTATTAACAATATATAATACAGATTTTAACTGAAGTATTTTAAACCGTAGTTACACAAAAAAACATTGTTATATTTTAATACCATATATATTCCTGTTATTCCGTGTTATAGATGATGATGTACACTTTAACTGTGCAATAATGCTTTAATACAAACATTATTTCGGTAGTTCTCTTTTTTGACCACTAGATGGTGCACATGAAGCAATGCATAGCTTTACATATAGGTTTTTATTAAAGTGGTTGTAAACCCTTTTGTCGTTTTTTTTTTTTTTTTCTAACCTGCAAGACAAAGCTATAATGAGCTAGTATGACTAGCATACTAGCTCATTATGTACCACTTACCTTCGATCGGGGCCCCCGAAGTCGTCCGTGTCCCTCCTCTAGCCGCATCCATCGCTGCGGCGATAGCCGGAATGTTACTTCCGGGTATCGCCGCTGCAGCCAATCACAGCGCCGCTCCGGCGCTGTGATTGGCCGGAGCGGCGAAGACGTGACTCCGCGCATGCGCGCGTGAGCTGTCAAATTCGGCTACGTCGTCGAATGTTGCGACCTAGCCGAATTTGTGAATGGGGTGACGTCAGCGTCGCCGCATTTACATACAAATATCTCCTTAACCGTGTAGGTTAAGGAGATATTTCATGCACCTACAGGTAAGCCTTAATCTAGGCTTACCTGTAGGTCTTTGTTTAAAAAGTGGGTTTACAACCACTTTAAGAATATCAGTTTTCAACATGTGCTTTTCTAACTTTATGGAACTTGTATAAACCAAGTTTCAATATACTTATTTAGAACGGTTTAGTGCTTCTAATAGACATTTGTTCTGACTAATGCAGTATTTTCATGTTTTTATGTCCTTTTCACTTGTTTCTCACACATGCTGTTCTAACTTCTAATAGCAGTAAAACTATAACATACAGTCTGCTGTAACTTTCCCTGCATCTGCTACAGATGTTTAAGAATCTTTCTATCATAGTTTAATGCAGATTAGGAACGATTTAGAGTACATACCTGCAAAGAATCACACAACAGCATAAGACAGGACCACTGGGTTTTATGGCTGGAAATCGTTTGACTCCAGTCACATGGTGGGTGGTCTTATATAAACTCTGTTTGTGTACCTTCTCTGCCATCTACTGGTTCTTGCTAGAATAGCAGGAAGGTATTTCTTTGCTAGAAATAAAATTAAAAAAAATGAGTATGTACTTTGCTTTGGGGTGTCTGTTTTGTGATCATATAAACCCCAGTCCGTCACACAATGATATTCCTGTAATAAGCTAATCAGCCAGAAATGTCAGAAAACAAAAAATTTCTGTTTATACTGTACATACAGTGGATATAAAAAGTCTTCACTCCCCTGTTAAAATGTCAGGTTTCTGTGATGTAAAAAAATTAGAGAAAGATAAATAATTTCAGAACTTTTTCTACCTTTAATGTGACCTATAAACTGTACAACTCAGTTGAACAACAAACTGAGATATTTTAGGTGGAGGGAAGTAAAATTAAAAAACTAAAATAATATTGTTGCATAAGTGTGCACATTCTTAAACTAATACTTTGCTAAAGCACCTTTTGATTTGTTTACAGCACTAAGTTAATTTGGGTATGAGTCTATCAGCATGGCAAATCTTGACTTGGCAATATTTGCCCACTCTTCTTTGCAAGAACACTCCAAATTGATCAGATTGCGAGGGCATCTCCTGTGCTCAGCCCTCTTCAGAACAGATTTTCAATCTGATTCAGGTCTGGGCTTTGGCTGGACCATTCCAAATTTAAAATTTTCTTCTGGTGAAGCCATTCTTTTGTGTATTTGGATGTATACTTTGGGTTGTTGTCATGCTAAAAGATGAAGCTCCTCTTCATGTTCAGCTTTCTAGCAGAAGCCTGAAGGTTTTGTGCCAATATTGACTGGTATTTGGAACAGTTCATAATTCCCTCTACCTTGACTAAGGCCCCTGTTCTAGCTGAAGAAAAACAGCCCCAAAGCATGATGCTGCCACCACCATGCTTCACTGTGGGTATGGGGTTCTTTTGGTGATGTGCAGTGTTGTTTTTGCGCTAAACACATCTTTTGGATTATAGCCAAAAGTTCAACCTTGGTTTCATCAGACCATAACACATATTCCCACATGGTTTTGGGAGACTTCAGATGTGTTTTTGCAAAATGTAGCCGAGCTTGGATGTTTTTCCTCATAAGAAAAGGCTTCCGCCTTGCCACTCTACCCCATAGCCCAGACATTTGAAGAATATGGGAGATTGTTGTCACATGTACTACACAGCCAGTACTTGCCAGATATTCCTGCAGCTCCTTTAATGATGCTGTAGGCCTCTTGGAAGCCTTCCTAGCCAGTTTTCTTCTCGTCTTTTCATCAATTTTGGAGGGATGTCCAGTTCTTGATAATGTCACTGTTGTGCCATATTTTCTCCACTTGATAATTACTGTCTTCACTGTGTTCCATGGTATATCTAATGCCTTGGAAATTCTTTTGTACTCTTCTCCTGACGGATATAATTTAACAATGAGATCCCACTTGTTGCCTTATGGGTTTATGTGAAATCTCCATTAACAGCTGTAAATAAAATTGCAATTAGATATATAAATTTCAGGTAGAAGGAAATTAGCTACAACTTCAAAGGGTGGCCTTTTGTTTTCCTGTTTACATCGCACATGGGCCGTAAACAAAAGCCTGCTGTGACTCATCCAATCAGGCTGTGCCCAATATACATTTACTAGGTACAGTGACCAATTAGGGAGAATTATATTAGCCACCTTAAGGGGTTGTAAAGGAAAAAGTTGTTTTACCTTAATGCATCCTATGCATTAAGGTGAAAAAACATCCGACAATACCGGCCCCCTTCCCGAGCCCCCGTTTTACTTACCTGAGCCCTCGAAAATCCCGTGCTCGCCCCCGTCATCCTCCTCGCCATTCAGCCTGGCCGTTGATTGGCTACAGTGGATGGATTGAAAGCAGCGCAGCCATTGGCTGGCGCTGCTGTCAATCACATCCAATGACACGGCGCACCGGGGGGCGGGGTCTAGTGATACAGTGAGCGGCAATAGCCGCTGGCTGTATCACAGGAGCGCGCCCGCAATCACTCACCACCATGTGAACTCGCTCGCATATAGGTGGTGAGTGATTGCTGGGAGGAGCCGAGACAGCCGCCGAGGGACCCCAGAAGATGTGGATCAGGGCCACTCTGTGCAAAACGAGCTGCACAGTGGAGGTAAGTATAACATGTTTGTTATTTTTTTTAATTTTATTTATTTCTTTACAAACCCTTTACAGAAAGGAGGGGGGATATATAATGCTTTGTGGGCAAACTAAGCTTTTGCTTTTGGTGTGGGAACAGACACCAGCCACGGTGGGCTGACCTGAAGTTAACAGGTAATCTAACTCTATCCTTGTAGCTTATATAGTATTGTAAATATGGGCGTTGTGGGTAATTTGTAAATACCATGTAAGCCAGGGGACCTACACTGTACATTGTGTTGTAAATACTGTCTTGTTTGTATATTGTATATATTATGTAACCCTTGCAAAAGAAAGAGGGGGTGACTCCGCGCAAAGGGAATTCAAACGTTGCACAGTAGACAGAACTGCTGCCTCTACTGATTACTGCCACCTATGTAGGTGGAGCAAGAGATGTGAAAGGGTAAGAGTATGTAGGTATGGCGCTGTTCTGGCATGTAAACCACCTAATGCTGATAGTGGTATGTGATCCTTAAATTATGCCTCTGAAGTAATGAAAGAAAATCCAAAAAAACAGAAAACCAAATTTGGCTCAGCCGGGTGTTTACTGCTCCCTAGGTTTTGTGGAGTATTGCTAGGGTAGCATCCTTGTTTAGAGTACAAGGGAATTTGAAAGGTAAAAGATAATAAAATGAAAAAGTGAATAAATTAGTGAATATTCAAACTTTAGTTGATGTCTCGGCCGGGTGTTTACTGAACCAACCACAGACTTGCAGAGTGTGATATATTAGTGCTAGTTATTGAGAGGTCTAGGCATCTGTGAAGGGATGTAAAAAGAATGTCAAAAAAAGTGAAAAACCAAAAACCAAAAGTTTGCTAGGCCGGGTGTTTGCTACATCCCGGTAGGTAAAAAAGATGTGTAGCAAAGGTTGGGATGACTCCTATTATTGAGTGATCCAAAAAATATGTATGAAAAAAATAAAGTGAGCGTGCAGGAAGAATATCCTGAAATCGAGTGATGTCTCGGCCGGGTGTTTACTAAATCCAAAATGGCCGATATTGTGTATTAGTGCTGAATTGCTATAGAGTAGGTTTGAGATATGAGTTCCCAAAGGAATCACTGATCTATGCAATATGATACACTTTAGATGCCTATATTAATACACATATTGTTTTAAATGAAAAAACATAAATTATTTTTCAGTATTAAAGCGGAGGTGCCGTGGAAAAAAAAATATTAAAAGCCAGCAGCTGCAAATACAGCAGCTGCTGACTTTTAATATATGGACACTTACCTGTCCTGGAGTCCAGCGACGTCCGCAGCAGAGGAAGAGCAATTGCTTGTCACTCTGCTGCCCCCACCGCCATCCTCGGTGAGGGAACCAGGAAATGAAGCCTTGCGGCTTCATGCCCGGTTCCCTACGGCACATGCGCGAGTCGCGCTGTGCCGTTCTGAATGGTCCCCTGTGTTCTGGGAGCCGAGTGTCTCCCAGAACACTACGGGGAATCTGCGGGAAATGACGTGCTTCCCGCAGATTTCCCGCAGAGAGGACTCCCGGAAGTGGGTGCAAATACCTGTCTTAGACAGGTATCTGCACCCCCCTCCCCCTGAAAGGTGTCAATTGTGACACCGGAGGGGGGAGGGTTCCGATCAGCGGAAGTTCCACTTTAGGGTGGAGCTCCGCTTTAAGTCCACAGTCTCTATGAGAAGTCCAAAAATGGTGACAAAGTAAAAATTGGTGACTTGTGCTGCTGTGCTGGTCCTAACAAAGAGGCTTGCCGTGAATGTGATAATCCGTGCTCTTTATAAGATTGCATTCACCAGATCCTTCATACTCTCTGGGGGTATGGCGCGGTCACAGTGTATGCCACTGTGTAGCAATCTCGGGAAATGGGGATGGCTTCGGGTGTCCCTTGTGATCCTCCAAGATGCAGATATAAGATGATATTGGGCTCAGAACTAGGCCGACCTGCCTTCACACAATCTTTTTTCGGTGTTCACCACACATGGATCGATTGGGAAATCCGGAGGCGGTCACTTTGGCGCTGAATCCCACAGACTGCGAGCACTTCAAAAATCTTACGCTTGACGTATGGTGAGTATTGTGTTTTATATAACTCACGTTTTCCACATACAGCAAGTGGAGATCAGCATCCAAAAGTCAGCAGTCAATTACCAACGAGAAGGAAGAAGAAAAGATCCTCATGGTGCAGTATTTCTTCATAAAAAACGTATTTATTGCACAGGCTTCATAAAACACTGACATCCATGGAACAGAGACAAATTTCCAAAAACAGCCGTGGTTAGCACCAGCTGGCTGGAATGTGATGGTGTCAGAGACATGTGGCTCCACCCTACATGTTTCCCCGTACAAGGATTCTACTGGGAACGGAGGCTGTTTTAATATTTCCTACCTTTCAAATTCCCTTATACTCTAAACAAGGATGCTACCCTAGCAATACTCCACAAAACCTAGGGAGCAGTAAACACCCGGCTGAGCCAAATTTGGTTTTCTTGTTTTTGGTTTTTCTTTCATTACTTCAGAGGCATAATTTAAGGATCACATACCACTATCAGCATTAGGTGGTTTACACGCCAGAACAGCGCCATACCTCCATACTCTTACCCTTTCACATTATGTAACCCTTACCCTATCAATAAATGTGTATTGCGGATAGAACTACCTCTTTTTGTACATAATCTCTCAGAGCAACAAATGGCGACCATCGAAGGGACAGAGAAAATTTGGTGGTCTCTTTCAGCAATATCTCAAGAAGTTGTAATATCTACAAAAGGCACACTAAGAAAGGGTTTTTCATTTGAATGCTAAAAATGAACATTGGGTGCTGTATGGGCTCAATAAAGATAAGGGGCTATAAGAAATAGATGTGTTGTACAGTGTATAATCAATAGGGAGACTAATATTATGCCGCGTACACACGACCGTTTTTTAATGTCATTGAAAAAAACTGCATTTTTCTCGACGTGATTCTTCTCAAGCCTGCCTTGCCTACACACTATCGTGGAAAAAAATGTTTGAGTAAAGCGCAGTGACGTACAACATGTACGACGGCACTTTAAAGGGGAAGTTCCATTCAGATGGCGCCACCCTTCATGTTAGTAAAGTTTGTTGAGAGACGATTCGTGCTTTTCAGCCTTCTGCTTTTCAGTCCATTACAGCGTGACGAACGTGCTATCCCAATTACGAACGCTAGTTTTACCAGAACGAGTGCTCCCGTCTCATACTTGATTCTGAGCATGCGCATTTTTTTTCACGTCGTTAAAGCCTACACACGGCCATTTTTCATGACGAGAAAAACGACGATGTGAAAAACGACGAGAAAAATTCGAGCATGTTCCAATTTTTTCTTGCCCATTTTTCATGTCGTGAAAAATGCTCAGAAGCCCACACACGATCATTTTTAATGACCATTTTAAAAAATCGCATTTTTCTCGTCATTAAAAACAGTCGTGTGTACACGGCATTAGTATACTGAGGAGCAGGGATGAGCTTCGTGTTCGAGTCGAACATACGTTCGACTCGAACATCGGCTGTTCGATCGTTCGACGAAGATCGAACGATTTGGGCCGTTCGCGCCAAATTCGAGTGACGCGAACGGCCCACAATGCACTACGCCATCGCAGTGTCATCCAGGCGCTGTGATTGGCCAAGCATGCACTGTGACCCCGCATGCTTGGCAGATCACAGCGCCGGCAGCGAGGAGAGCAATGATTGGCCACAGGCAGGATGCCTGTGGCCAATCATTGCTGAGGGGGTTTAGTACACGCCCCACACTATAAAAGGCCGCCAGCGCGGCGGCCTTGTGTAGTGTGTTCCGGAGCAGGGAAAGAGAAGCATAGGCAGGGACAGTGTCATTTTTTTCCTTTACTAATCCTGGATTCCTTGTGTTTAGGGACAGAGAAGGATAGGTAGGGAGAGTGTCAGTGTGTTATTCTGTGCTAAACCTTGTTTGTAGGGACAGAGAAGGACAGTGAGGGAAAGTGTCAGTGTGCTATTCTGTTCTAAACCAATCTTGCTGAACCGTATTTGAAATCCTTGAGTTTAGGGACAGAGAAGGACACTCGTGGAAACTATCAGTGTGCTATTCTGTGCTAAATCTTGTTTGTAGGGACAGAGAAGGACAGTGAGGGAAACTATCATTGTGCTATTCTGTGCTAAACCTTGTTTGTAGGGACAGAGAAGGACAGTGAGGGAAACTGTCAGTGTGCTATTCTGTTCTAAACCAATCTTGCTGAACCGTATTTGAAATCCTTGAGTTTAGGGACAGAGAAGGACACTCGGGGAAACTGTCAGTGTGCTATTCTGTTCTAAACCAATCTTGCTGAACCGTATTTGAAATCCTTGAGTTTAGGGACAGAGAAGGACACTCGTGGAAACTATCAGTGTGCTATTCTGTGTTAAATCTTGTTTGTAGGGACAGAGAAGGACAGTGAGGGAAACTATCAGTGTGCTATTCTGTGCTAAACCTTGTTTGTAGGGACAGAGAAGGACAGTGAGGGAAACTGTCAGTGTGCTATTCTGTGCTAAACCAATCTTGCTGAACCATATTTGAAATCCTTGAGTTTAGGGACAGAGAAGGACACTCGGGGAAACTGTCAGTGTGCTATTCTGTTCTAAACCAATCTTGCTGAACCGTATTTGAAATCCTTGAGTTTAGGGACAGAGAAGGACACTCGTGGAAACTATCAGTGTGCTATTCTGTGCTAAATCTTGTTTGTAGGGACAGAGAAGGACACTCGGGGAAACTGTCAGTGTGCTATTCTGTGCTAAACCTTGTTTGTAGGGACAGAGAAGGACAGTGAGGGAAACTGTCAGTGTGCTATTCTGTGCTAAACCAATCTTGCTGAAGCATATTGCAAATCCTTGTGTTTAGGGACAGAGAAGGATAGGCAGGGGACAGTGTCAGTGTCATTGTTGCTAAGCCTCCTCCACAGTATACACCTGAAGGTAGCCCTTATTGCTGTTTTTCCCATCTCCCTGCAGGCCATCCATTAAAATGTCTGGAAGGCAAACAAGGAGAGGCAGACAGTCAGGAGGCAAAAAAAGAGGGCAAGCAGGCTCTGTGTCTGGGGGCAACAGTGCTGGTCGTGGACGCGGTGCATTGTCATCAGCACATGGCCATGGGACACGCTTGTCCTTCTTTTCGGCAGCTGGACATGTTGAGCCACATCATGCCGAAGACTTGGTAGAGTGGATGACCAAGCCCACCTCATCCTCCTCATCCTCTCTCACCCAGGCTCAGGGTACTGGCAAAGCAGCTGCCAAAGCGTCCTCTTCTCTGGTATCAATGTCATCATTAGTCAATCCTTCCCTAGACCCACCATGTCCTCCTCCTGAGGAGTCCCCCGAACTGTTTGAGCACAGTGTTGGGTACATGCTCCAGGAGGATGCCCAGCGTTTCGAAGGATCTGATGATGATACCCAGATAGAGGAAGGCAGTAGCGTGAGAGCAGAGAGAGGGGATGCTCAAGAAGGACACCAATCTGGCAGTCATGCTCCAGCAGCTGCAGCATTCTGCCAGATTGGCTCCAGTGATGAGGAGGGAGGGGATGATGAGGTCACTGACTCCACGTGGGTGCCTAATAGGAGAGAGGAGGAGGATGAGGAGGAGGCACATCTCCAACGAGGCAGGATGCCCTTGGGTGGCCAGCGTATGGTCAGCACACCGACGGAATCACACCGCAGAGCTCCGCCTGTGCAGGGCGCTGCCTCTGCCCGTCATTCAAAAAGTTCTTTGGTGTGGGCCTTTTTTGAGGCGAGTGCATCAGATCGCACAGCTGCTGTTTGCAACATATGTCTCAAGCGTATATCGCGTGGCCAAAACATCAGCCGCTTGGGCACCACATGCTTGATCAGACATATGTTGACCTGCCATGCAGCTCGTTGGCAAGCCTACCTTAAAGACCCACACCAAAGAACAAAGCGGACCTCTCCTTGCACCGCATCAGCTGGGATCTCCAACCCGACTATACCTTCAGTCCTCTCTGAAACCTGCACTGAGAGGAATGAAGGTGTAGAATTAGGTGTGTCACAGCCAAGTACTTGCGGCCACTCTGCTAGCAGTACACCCAGGGCCGGCCCAAGACATTGTGCTGCCTGGGCCCAAGAATGAAATGCTGCCCCCCCCCCCCAAAAAAAAAAAAATCACGCCCACCAAAAGGCCCCCACATTCATTATTTTACATCATAACTAAAATTTATTTTTTCAGAAAATCAGTATATAAATGCCATAATTCTATTCCCTATTTTGTAGACGCTATAACTTTTACGCAAACCAATCAATATACGCTTATTGTGATTTTATTTTTTTTAACCAAAAATATGTATCAGAATACATATTGGCCTGAACTGATGAAGACATTTTTTTTAAGTTATTGATCAGTAAGTTAGCGCTGCACTTTTTTTTTTCTTGGTGGTGTGGGAACACATAACAGTGCTTAGGGGCAGGCCTTTTACTGACACTTTTTTTTTATTTTACCTCCAGTAGTTTATTGTAAATAGTAGTGTGGTGATTACCTATTATACTAAAGATCGGCATGTGGAATTAATAAACATCAACATATTTTAGTTGTGCCCCACCAGGCCAGCTCCCCATGGACAATGTGCCTGGCACTCAGTTTTGCAGATTGGCAGCAATGTTTGGCACTGACAGGCAGCAATGATTGGCACTGACAGGCGGCCCTTATTGGCACTCATAGAAAGCACTGATTGGCACTAATAGGCAGCACTGTTTGGCAGAATTTAGTGGCACTGATTGGCAGCGCTGATGGGCACTAATTGGCAGCACTGATGGACACCAATTGGCAGCACTGATGGGCGCTGATAGGTGCCACTCGTGGGCATTGATTGGCGGTACTGATGGGCACTGTTTGGAAACACTGGCATTGATTGGCACTGGTAGGTGGCACTGATTGGAAACACTGATTGGCACCGATAGGTGGCATTGGTTGGCACTGATATTAGGCACCACTGATTGGAAACACTGATTAGCACTGACAGGTGGCACTGTTTGGAAACACTGTTTGGCACTGACAGATGGCACTGATTGGAAACACTGATAGGTAGAACTGATTAGCACTGACAGAGGAGAGGGAGTTTCACACCGAGCCAATATTGACCCTTAGTGAAACTGTGTGCAACACTGTCATGTAATCAGGGCTGCTGTTAGAAATTGCGGGGCCCCGTACAGTCTACCTGACACAAACACAACAGAATTCCTACTAAATCTAAAAGCTAAGAAAGTGTATTGAGAATTAAAGCTTTATGTGTGAATGAGGTATCGGGGCTCATTCACAAGGGTACTGTGGCCTGTACAATGTAAATCAGTGGTTTGTTTATGTGGCTGGAGCCACCTGGAACTGTGTGCAGGCAGCAAATGTTACACTATGGGTGACAGGTGTGTGAGTGCAGGTGTACGGCCCCAAAGTGTGCATTCAGGACCACTCCCCTACAATTGCACACCTGTCAAATTTGGACCTGTGGCTGTGTTCATACAACCACTGCGTCCCTAACAGGCAGCTCCAGCTGTGTGAACAATTTACTCATTTACAAGGCCAGAATACATGGTTGAATGAGTCCTTAGGGCTCATTTACACATGAGCTTGGGGGTGGTAAAAACCCATGGTTGAGCAGTGTTTTTACTGTCTGCCAAAATGCTACTCCCTTTAGCAGTGGAGGCAGTGGCTAGGGGTATACACATGCCACGACATCCAATGCCGTGCTTCACAGCCATAGCAGAAATTATATCCTTGTTGAAAAAGTCAAGTGAATAGTGCTGCTCTGCAAGTGTCCTGCAACAGCATGCAAAGCACATGATTGTAGCGTGCTAGTGTGGGGTTAAAACAGGCAGCAAGGAAGCAATATGCCTCCTCACCACCTGTTAAAAGCTCTCTGAAGAGCAATCTAAATGCTGACAGCTCTTCAGATAGTAAAGTACATGTGAACGGCCCTTAATTTTTTGTCAATTATGTTTTAGAATTGACATTTTTTCGTTTTTAGAATTGTATTTATTGTTCTGTGAGCATTTTTGATGCTGCTGGAAAGCACTACCCTTGTGATCTGCTGTGGGTGCTTTACGCCACCTGTAAAGCAGATTGCAAACACACCACCAAAAGTAGTGTATGCAGTTTTTTTCTGTGTTCTGGTGTGAATTAAAGCCCATTTAAAATTAATGGGCTCCAAAATCGCACCACATGGGAACGCTGACGACAACCAAACCCCGTCCTTTCAGTACAAATCTCCCCTCCAAGGTCATATTCTATCATGACGATCCCCCCCAAACCCCCACTCAGTACAGATCTCCCCCCACAGTCCTAAACTCCCCCCAGCACAAACCACCATTTCAGCCCCATCTCAGTACACACCTTCTATTAGGGACCATGGTGGCCATAGGGACATAATAAAAATAAAATAAAAAAAAATAGAAAATATAGAAGGAGCTCTTGAACTTGCAGCCTTCATTTATTAAATCCAGCAACCATATCAGTGCACTTCAGCCAGGTACAAGGGGCTGGGCAGACCCTGTGAACTAGAAGCAGCCCCCCTTCTCCCCACCAACCTCGTTTTGTGTAATCAGATGGTCAGGAACTGCATGATTAGAAGGTATGACACTGTCCTTTGCTTCAGAGGCTCCCAGATAGTTGCAGCCTCAAGGTGTCTGATTACACAGTCACTCAACAAAACAGAGCACATGCAGAGGGGACTGCGAACTAGCAGACTGACACTGGTCTGTCTGCCCTCCTCACTACATCTCTGCCTGGATTCCGCATCTACTGTCATAAACACTGTAACAAGTATGTCTCCATGCTTCCTCTCAGGCTCTCAGTGTTCAAGATTGCAGCGCCCAAATCTCTGCCTGGTGTAACATGGAATTCAGTGTCAGCATAGGCAGTGCAGAGAGAGACCAGCTTTCAAAATTCAGCGGTGATGTGGGGTGGGCGGGACCCAGCTATCGAACACCAGCCAATGATTGTCCTGCTTAAGAAAGGGGGCGGGGGCTACATACACATAGCGGCCCGCCCAGACCCATCCCGTTGGCTGGTGTTTAATACCTCCCCACCCACCCGGACATCAACTTTCAATTCCGACAGATGGTCTCTCTGCATTCAGTTATTTTACATGTCGGTTTCACACTGAGGGCTCTGGCAAGTGTCAAAATCGGCTCAGTGTGAAACTGTCTCGCAGGCAGTAAGGGCTGCACACTCAATAGATGCAGCCTTTCACGGCAGATCTCGGGAGACAGCCGGGATAGCTGCCGCCCCTCTTAAAATGCCGCCTGGGACCATGGGCCCACTGGGTCCCATGGTAGGGCCGGCCCTGAGTACACCGACGTCCGATTCTTGCAGGCAAATTTCCCTGCCCCAGCTGCTGGACCGTCGAAAGAAGTTCACTCCCAGCCATCCACATGCTCAGCGGTTGAATGCTAGCTTGGCTAAATTGCTAGCGCTTCAACTGCTGCCTTTTCAGTTGGTAGACTCGGCCCCCTTCCGTGAGTTTGTGCAATGTGCGGTTCCTCAGTGGCAGGTTCCCAAACGCCACTTTTTCTCACGGAAGGCGATTCCGGCTCTCTACAGGCATGTGGAAGGCAATGTCTTGGCCTCGCTGGACAGGGCGGTCAGCGGTAAGGTGCATATTACCGCTGACTCATGGTCCAGCAGGCATGGACAGGGACGTTACCTTTCTTTCACGGCCCATTGGGTCACTCTTTTGGCAGCTGGGAAGGATGCAGGACAAGGTGCAGTAGTGTTGGAGGTTGTTCCACCGCCACGCCTCCAAAATGCTACTACTGGTTGTGACACACCTCTCTCCTCCACCCCCTCCTCTTCTTCTTCCTCCATGGCCTCTTCCTGTGCTTTGTCCTCGGAACCAGCGGTGCTCCGTAGGCGTTCAAGGGGCTACGCAAGTACGCAGGCAAAAAGATGCCATGCCGTGCTTGCGCTGGTGTGTTTGGGGGACAGGAGCCACACTGGGGCAGAGGTCCTGTCTGCTCTGCAGGGGCAGGCCGAGAGGTGGTTGACGCCACGCCAGCTTAAGCCAGGAATGGTGGTTTGCGACAATGGCACCAACCTCCTCTCCGCCCTCCGACAGGGACAACTGACCCATGTGCCCTGTGTGGCTCACGTCCTTAACCTGGTGGTGCAGCGGTTCTTGGGCAGGTACCCGGGCTTACAGGATGTCCTGAGGCAGGCCAGGAAAGTCTGTGTGCATTTCCGCAGATCTTATAATGCCAGTGCTCGCCTGGCTGAGCTGCAAAAGGAGTTGAACCTGCCCAAGAACCGCCTTATATGTGACATGCCCACCAGGTGGAACTCAACGTTGGCCATGCTGCAGCGGCTGCACACGCAGCAGAGGACCATCAATGAGTACCTGTGCGACTACGGCACCAGGACAGGGTCAGGGGAGCTCGGGTTTTTTTCACCACGCCAGTGGGGCATGATCAGGGATGCATGCACTGTCCTGGCACCATTTGAGGAGGCCACGAGGATGGTGAGCAGTGACAGTGCATGCATCAGTGACACTGTACCTCTTGTCCACCTGTTGGAGCACACGCTGCGTGGAATAATGGACAGGGCACTTGAGGCAGAACAGAGGCAGGAAGAGGAGGACTTCCTTGCCTCTCAAGGCCCCCTTTACCCAGACAGTGTTCCTTCTGTCCCACCCATCGCACAGGAAGAGGAGGAGGAGGAGGAGGATTGTGTCAGCATGGAGGTGGAGGCTGGCACTCAGCATCATCAGCAGCAGTCTTTTAGGGATGATTTACAGTCCCAAGAAACCAGTGGACTTGTACGTGGCTGGGAGGAGGTGGCTGCGGATCATGTCGTCCTTAGTGACCCAGAGGACTCCGGACTGAATGCCTCAGCTAACCTACGCTGCATGGCCTCCCTGATCCTGCAAAGTCTGCGGAAGAATCCTCGTATTCTTCGGATCAAGGAGAGGGACCATTACTGGCTGGCCACTCTCCTTGATCCACGGTACAAGGGTAAGGTTGCGGACCTTATCTTACCGTCGCAGAGGGAGCAGAGGATGAGACAACTCCGGGAGGCCTTGCAGAAAGGTCTGTGCAACACGTTCCCAGAGACTGGGAGGTTACAAACTCCTGGTCCTGGACAACGAGTTGCTGAGGCTTCGGGCAGTCAAAGAAGGAGCGGTGGGGAAGGTGGCCGTCTGACCGAAGCGTTCAGACAATTCTTTAGTCCGCAGCCCCAAAGTATGATCGGTTCCAGCAACCATCGCCAGCATCTGATATACATGGTGCAGGAATACCTAGGGGCAAGGTCAGACTTGGACACCTTCCCCACCGAAAATCCTCTGGCTTACTGGGTCTTGAGGATGGATCACTGGCCAGAGCTTGCACAGTATGCAATTGAGCTACTGGCCTGTCCTGCATCCAGCGTTCTTTCAGAACGCACATTCAGTGCTGCTGGAGGATTTGTCACGGATCACAGGGTGCGCCTGTCCACCGACTCGGTTGATCGACTGACTTTCATCAAGATGAACCAGTCTTGGATCACCACCAGCTACCACACACCTGATGCTGATATAACAGACTAATTGATTTTAAAATGTCACATCCCTTCAAGACTGATGCTGATGCTGAGTGCCTGTGCTGTTATGTTGACTGGCTATCCTCCTCCTCCGAGTCCTCAATGATCCGATTAATGATGATAGCTTGGAAGATCATTTTGGTTTATGGGTGCCGTCACCAGTGGCTAAGGCACAATTTTTCAGCCCCTGTTTAACAGGGGCGTGTAATTCAAATTTTTGATGCAATACTTTGCAACAGGGCTCATTGCTGTGCTCCAAGTACAGTATCTGTGAGGGGTTGCAGTGTTGTGCCACCAGTGCCTAAGGACCAATTTTTCAGCCCCTGTTCAACAGGGGCATGCAATTATAATTATTGATCTAATAATTCACAGCAGGGCCCATTGCTGCGCCCACCAAGAGTAACTGTCAGGCCTTACAGTGTTGTGTCAACACCACCACCACCACCACCACCACCACCAAAGGCCCAATTTTTCAAGCATGCAATTATAATTATTGATCTAATAATTCACAGCAGGGCCCATTGCTGCGCCCACCAAGAGTAACTGTCAGGCCTTACAGTGTTGTGGCACCAGCACCACCATCAAAGGCCCAATTTTTACTACCACTGTTCAACAATTATATGTTATTACAATTCCTGATATAATAGTTGACAGCAGGGCGTTCCAGCACCCACCAAGAGTAACTGTGAGTGCTTACAGTGTTGTGCCAACACCAACACCTAAGGGGCCAATTTCTGCAGAGTATATACGGCAGGTCCCTACTTTCAAACATCCAACTTACAAACGACTCCTACTTGCAAACGGAAGAAGACAACAGGAAGTGAGAGGAAATCTACCCCTAGGAAGGAAAATTCTCTCCTGTAAGAATTAATATGGGAGAAAGGTGTCTCCTCTCTACTAATGCTTTATCACCAATCCTTGTTTCAATAAAAACACCACATTTCAAAAACAGTTGTCATTGGGACGCAAAGTGAGGTGAAATGTTCTGAACAGGGGCACAGACAGCAAAACAAATGTTACAGGGGTGATAACCCTTCCCTATGTTTTCCAAAAAGCTTAAAAATAGATTTTTTGGCTGGAGCTACACTTAAACAATGTACGTGTTCAAAATTACAAACAGATTCTACTTAAGAACAAACCTACAGTCCCTGTCTTGTTTACACCGGTCTTGTTTACACCGCCTGTATACTGCTGTTCAGAGTATATAGGGCCTTTTTTATTTTGTGTTGCGGGGTTCCCCTTAATATCCAAACAAGACCCAAAGGGGCTGGTAATGGGCTGGGGTAGGGGGGGGGGGGGGGGGTGATGGGGTAGCTATGCCATTTTTCTTAAAGATTTTCATCCATATTACCGGGACCAGACATTACATTAAAGCCGCAAGCAGTTTTAAATGGCTTTTTTTTCCTTTAGAAATGTAATTTTGTGCAGGGACAGTTCTAAACACGGGAAACACGTGGCACTTCACAGGCATACTTTAGACACCCCCCAGGTACAATATTTTAAGGAATATTTGACTTTTTTTTTTCACTTTATGCATCATTAACCACTTCCCGCCCAGTCAATAGCGAATTGACGTCCGGGAAGTGGTTGCAATATCGATACTGGACGTCATATGACGTCCTGCAGGATATTGCCTTGCGCGCGCCCGCGGGGGCGTGCAGCGCGGTGATCGGGGACGGCATGTGTCCCTCGGACACAGCGCTTCCCCGATCACGGTAAACAGCCAATTTCATTGGCTGTTTACCATGTGATCGGCTGTGTCAAAGTCACAGCCGATCACCTGTCAAAACAAACTCGGCGGCGCGCTCCGTGCGCGCCGCCACAGGCTTGCAGAGCGGGGATCGGGGAAGGCGAGTGTCCCTTGGATACAGCGCGTCCCCGATCAGAGTAAACAGCCAATGAATTGGCTGTTTACCACGTGACCGGCTGTGTCCAATCACAGCCGGTCACAAATGTAAACAAACTCCACAGGAGTTACTACCTGATCCCTGCTCTCTCCTCACACACCGATCTGTGAGGAGAGAGAAGAGATCAGTGAGTTAGCTCAGTGTAGTTTGTCTACATAAGTTTACAGTGCACAACACGCCCCCCCCCATAAAGAGGACCTGTCACACAGCCCAGCACATCAATCAGCCCAGCCAATCAGCCCATCTGTCAATCAGCCCATCTGTCAATCAGCCCATCTGTCAATCAATCAGCCCATCTGTCAATCAATCAGCCCATCTGTCAATCAATCACCCCACCTGTCAATCAATCACCCCATCTGTCAATCAATCAACCCATCTGTCAATCAATCAATCAGCCCATCTGTCAATCAATCAGCCCATCTGTCAATCATCTGTCACAGGCCCACCTCCATCGGTACCGCCATTGGCACCGCCACACAGGCTACCAGTACCGCCATCGGTACCAGTACCACCACCAGTACCGCCACCAGGCCCAGCATCTATACTGCCACACAGGCCCGCTACCAGTATCACCACTAGTGCCGCCATCGGTACCACCACCAGTACCACCACCCGTACCACCGTCGGTAGTGCCACCACCACCTGTACCACCACCTGTACCGCCATCGGTACCATCACCACCCGTACCACCACCACCTGTACCGCCATCGGTACCACCACCACCCATACCGCCATCGCTACCACCACCACCCGTACCGCCACCTGTACCGCCATCGGTACTGCCGCCACCACCACCACCCGTACCGCCATCGGTACCACCACCACCTGTACCGCCATTGGTACCACCGCCACCACTACCACCAGCAGTACCATTACACAGGCCCACCAATAAGCACTGCCATAATGTCCCAAAGGGTTTACACACCTGAGGAGGCATATGCCATTCTTGCCATGTCGGATGATGAGAGCAGCGGGGAGCTCCCATTATCCGATTCTGGTTCGGAATACGAACCAGTGGAGGATAGTGGCTCAGAGTCCGAGTCCCCGGAGGAAACCGTCCCTCCCAAAAGAATGCGATCGGCACCAAGATCAGCACCAAGATCAGCACCAAGATCAGGAGAACTGCCCACCACCAGCAGCGCCATACCCCAGGAAGAGGAGCCCAGTACAAGCAATGGAAATGCACGCCCAACCCGAAGAATCCAGCCCCAATCCTACCTTCCCGATGCCCTGGCAAACCCCTTATGGTTGCCTGCCAACTCAGGATCCGCTATCATCCCCCCTTTCACCGCACAGCCAGGTGTGCAGCCCGACACTACAAATTTTTCTAAATTTGATTATTTTTGTTTATTTTTCCCACAAGATTTGCTGCAGAATATAGTGGATCAAACGAATCTGTATGCATCCCAATTTATTGCTGCCAACCCCGATTCTTCCTACGCCCGCATGTTCCAGTGGCGGCGTCTAACATTGGAGGAATTTAAATTATTTTTGGGCCTTATGTTCAATATGGGGCTTACAAAAAAGAACGAAGTCCATTCATATTGGTCCAAACGCCCCATCCAACACATGCCCATATATTCCGCTGTCATGTCCAGGAAAAGAAACGACATGATTATGCGCTTTCTCCACTTCAATGACAATTCACAGTGCCCTCCCCGAGATCATCCCAACTACGACAAATTGTACAAGATACGCCCCCTAATCAATGCCTTTTCCCAGCGATTTGAAGAAGTTTTCATCCCAGACCAAAAAATTTGTGTGGACGAGTCCCTCGTACATTTCACCGGCCGACTGCAGTTCAAGCAGTACATACCAAGCAAGAGAGCCAGGTATGGGTTAAAATTAAATAAATTATGTGATCGAGCCACTGGATACGTCTGCAAATTCAGGATCTACGAAGGCAAAGACTCCCAGCTCCAGCCCCGTGATTGCCCCACATATATTGGAACCAGTGGGAAAATTGTCTGGGAGTTGGCATACCCCCTGTTCGGAAAAGGTTACCATTTATATGTTGATAATTATTATACCAGCCTGCCCCTTTTTCGCCACCTTTACAGTAAACAAACCCCGGCCTGCGGTACCTTAAAAAAAAAACGGAAGGGATTCCCACAAAATTTATTGACAAAAAAATTGCGACCTGGAGAATCGGCATCCATGAGGAACGAGGAGGTGTTGGCCATGAAGTGGAGGGACAAGAAAGATGTCCACATCCTCTCTACGATCCACAATGACACCATGGTGGAGATCCCAAGAAGACGCGGCTCCATTGTAAAGCCTGAATGTGTCCACGACTACAATTTGTACATGGGGGGGGGGGGGTGGATTTAAACGACCAGATGCTACAGCCCTACTTATCAACCAGAAAGTCCCATTATTGGCACAAAAAAGTTGCGTTTCACCTGTTTCACATGGCCCTTTTTAATTCGTTTGTCTGCTACCAAAAAGCAACTCAAAATCACCGACTCCACTACCTCCAATATATCGAAGATATCATCGATGCCCTCATTTACCAACAAGATCCCGCCCCAGGAAGCATTCGCTCTGATAGTGTGAGTCGGCTTCACGAGCGACACTATCCCTTTAGCATCCCCCCCACAGAATCTGGAAGAAGACGCCAAAAGAAATGCCGTGTATGCAGCAGAGGAGGAGTAAGAAGAGACACCAGCTATTATTGTCCCGATTGTCCCTCCCAACCTGGCCTGTGCATCGGAAATTGCTTCAAAAATTATCATACATCCATTAGTTCCCCTTATTATTAACAGACTGCCACTTCCCTATTTGCCTGCTACCATGTTACTAACTACCTTCCATGTTAATTAACTGACCCTGGCCTGGTTACCGACGATGCCTCTGTCTGCCGATTTAAACCACGTTTCTGACTTCCACGTGTACCGACCTTGGCCTGTTAATCGACCATGTTTTTGCCTGCCACTTGGACTGATCTTTTGGCCATCTACTTTTAGTACACAGGGGTCTCACATATGTGAGGGGCTTCAGAATAGCGTTCTGAGTAGAGAAAACCAGTTTTTCGTTTTCTGTGCTCCAAGAACAGGGTCTGGTTGCCCGGAGGCTTCAAAGCGATTTGGGTGGGAGAAGCCTCTACCCCTGTCCCCCTGGCCCTAAGCTTGATGGTCCTTCCTGCTGCCTGGACCAATAATTTGGCTGTGCTGACCATATTACTGCCTGTAATGACCCATGACATTATGGACCATGTTTCTTCCTGCTGCTTGGACCAATACTTTGGCTGTGTTGACCATATATCTGCCTGCTGCCTCTACTGACTTTGGACAGCATTTCTGCCGGGACACCTCTGCCTGCTACCTGGACCTGTGCTTTGGCTGTGCTCTGGCTGTGCTGACAGTATCTCTGCCTGTGCGAACTATGGACAGTATTCCTGCCTGCTGCCTGGATGATTGCTTTTGCTGTCGCTGACCTCATCCCTGCCTGCTGCCTGGACCGATGCTCTCCTCTGTGGACCACTGCACTTCTAAAACCACAGGTAATCTTTTGTTATTTGGTATGTACCTGCTATGTGTTAGATATATGAAGGGCCTTCAAAAATGTGATCGGTAGTCAGAAAATGATATGTGCAATTAATGCTGCTAGAATGCCTGGAGGTGCTACTTGGATGTTGGGCCTCTGTATGTGGCCAGGCTGTGTAAAAGTCTCAAACATGTGGTATCGCCATACTCAGGAGGAGTAGCAGAATGCATTTTGGGGTGTAATTTTTGCTATGTACATATTATGTGTTAGAAAAGCCTGTTTCACATGGCCCTTTTTAATTCGTTTGTCTGCTACCAAAAAGCAACTCAAAATCACCGACTCCACTACCTCCAATATATCGAAGATATCATCGATGCCCTCATTTACCAACAAGATCCCGCCCCAGGAAGCATTCGCTCTGATAGTGTGAGTCGGCTTCACGAGCGACACTATCCCTTTAGCATCCCCCCCACAGAATCTGGAAGAAGACGCCAAAAGAAATGCCGTGTATGCAGCAGAGGAGGAGTAAGAAGAGACACCAGCTATTATTGTCCCGATTGTCCCTCCCAACCTGGCCTGTGCATCGGAAATTGCTTCAAAAATTATCATACATCCATTAGTTCCCCTTATTATTAACAGACTGCCACTTCCCTATTTGCCTGCTACCATGTTACTAACTACCTTCCATGTTAATTAACTGACCCTGGCCTGGTTACCGACGATGCCTCTGCCTGCCGATTTAAACCACGTTTCTGACTTCCACGTGTACCGACCTTGGCCTGTTAATCGACCATGTTTTTGCCTGCCACTTGGACTGATCTTTTGGCCATCTACTTTTAGTACACAGGGGTCTCACATATGTGAGGGGCTTCAGAATAGCGTTCTGAGTAGAGAAAACCAGTTTTTCGTTTTCTGTGCTCCAAGAACAGGGTCTGGTTGCCCGGAGGCTTCAAAGCGATTTGGGTGGGAGAAGCCTCTACCCCTGTCCCCCTGGCCCTAAGCTTGATGGTCCTTCCTGCTGCCTGGACCAATAATTTGGCTGTGCTGACCATATTACTGCCTGTAATGACCCATGACATTATGGACCATGTTTCTTCCTGCTGCTTGGACCAATACTTTGGCTGTGTTGACCATATATCTGCCTGCTGCCTCTACTGACTTTGGACAGCATTTCTGCCGGGACACCTCTGCCTGCTACCTGGACCTGTGCTTTGGCTGTGCTCTGGCTGTGCTGACAGTATCTCTGCCTGTGCGAACTATGGACAGTATTCCTGCCTGCTGCCTGGATGATTGCTTTTGCTGTCGCTGACCTCATCCCTGCCTGCTGCCTGGACCGATGCTCTCCTCTGTGGACCACTGCACTTCTAAAACCACAGGTAATATTTTGTTATTTGGTATGTACCTGCTATGTGTTAGATATATGAAGGGCCTTCAAAAATGTGATCGGTAGTCAGAAAATGATATGTGCAATTAATGCTGCTAGAATGCCTGGAGGTGCTACTTGGATGTTGGGCCTCTGTATGTGGCCAGGCTGTGTAAAAGTCTCAAACATGTGGTATCGCCATACTCAGGAGGAGTAGCAGAATGCATTTTGGGGTGTAATTTTTGCTATGTACATATTATGTGTTAGAAATATCTTATAAATTGACAACTTTGTGTAAAAAAAATGCATTTGAATTTTTTCTCCACATTTTCCAAAACCTTCTGGAAAAAAATGAACCGTTCAAAAGACTCATAATGCCTCATAGATTATACGTTGGGGTGTGTGCTTTCAAAAATGGGGTCATTTTGTGGAAAATTCTATTGTCCTGGTGCTCCAGGGTTCTTCAAAATTGTAATAGGTGGTTGAGAAAGGATATGTGCGATTTATGCTTGTAGAACGCCTGAAAGTGCTACTTCAATGTTGGGCCTCTGTATATGGCCAGGCTGTGTAAAAGTCTCACACATGTGGTATCGCTATACTCAGGAGGAGTAGCAGAATGCATTTTGGGGTGTTATTTTTGCTATGTATATGCTATGCGTTAGAAATATCTTATAAATGGACAACTTTGTGTAAAAAAAATGCATTTTCATTTTTTCTCCACATTTTCCAAAACCTTCTGGAAAAAAATGAACCGTTCAAAAGACTCATAATGCTTCATAGATTATACGTTGGGGTGTGTGCTTTCAAAAATGGGGTCATTTTGTGGAAAATTCTATTGTCCTGGTGCTCCAGGGTTCTTCAAAATTGTAATAGGTGGTTGAGAAAGGATATGTGCGATTTATGCTTGTAGAACGCCTGAAAGTGCTACTTCAATGTTGGGCCTCTGTATATGGCCAGGCTGTGTAAAAGTCTCACACATGTGGTATCGCTATACTCAGGAGGAGTAGCAGAATGCATTTTGGGGTGTCATTTTTGCTATGTATATGCTATGCGTTAGAAATATTTTATAAATGGACAACTTTGTGTAAAAAAAATGCATTTTCATTTTTTCTCCACATTTTCCAAAACCTTCTGGAAAAAAATGAACCGTTCAAAAGACTCATAATGCTTCATAGATTATACGTTGGGGTGTGTGCTTTCCAAAATCGGGTCATTTTGTGGAAAATTCCATTGTCCTGGTGCTCCAGGGCCTTCAAAAGTGTAATAGGTGTTTGAGAAAGGATATGTGCGATTTATGCTTGTAGAACGCCTGAAAGTGCTACTTCAATGTTGGGCCTCTGTATGTGGCCAGGCTGTGTAAAAGTCTCACACATGTGGTATCGCTACACTCAGGAGGAGTAGCAGAATGTATTTTGGGGTGTAGTTGCAATTATGCATATGCTGTGTGAGAGAAAAAAACTGTTAATATGACCAGTTTGTGTAAAAAAAAAAAAAATAATAATTACATTTTCCCAAGAATTGTGGGAAAAAAATACAACTTCAAAAAACTCACCACGCCTCTTAGTAAATACCTTGGACTGTCTACTTTCCAAAAAGGGGTAATTTTGGGGTATTTGTACTTTCCTCGCTTGTTAGTGTCTCAAGAAATGAGATATCCCTTCAGTACATCAGGCGTGATCAGATGTGATAAATTTTCAGTGATTGCCACCATAGTTTGTAGACTCTATAACTTTCACAAAGACCAAATAATATACACTAATTTGGGTTCATTTTACCAAAGATATGTAGCAGTATATATTTTGGCACAAATTTATGAAGAAAAATTACTTATTTGCAAAATTTTACAATAGAAACTAAAAAAAAGTGTTTTTTTTTTTTTTAAATTGCTGTTTTTTTGCTTATATCGCAAAAAATAAAAAACCCAGTGGCGATTAAATACCACCAAAAGAAAACTCTATTTGTGAGAAGAAAATGATAAAAATTTTGTTTGGATACAGTGTAGCATGACTAAGTAATTGTCATTCAAAGTGTGAGAGTACTGAAAGCTGAAAATTGGTCTGGGCGGGAAGGTGCATAAGTGCATGGTATTGAAGTGGTTAAAATGACTGCTCCAGAAAAACGGCCGTTTTTAAAACTTCTTTTTGCATTGATACATGTCCCCTGGTGCAGAACCCGGGTTCCCAAACTCTGTTTAGGACAATAACATGGATAATAGTCGTTATAATTAGCACTTTAGAATTCGAACGTTCGCATCCATTGTATTTAATAGGGTTCTAATGTTCGTGCGAACTTTCGGTCCGTTCGCGGGTTCTGGTGCGAACCGAACCCGGGGGTGTTTGGCTCATCCCTACTGAGGAACACATAACTTATGTCAAAAGCTAAATATAATATAGAATTTGTACATGAAGTCCAGATGCATTAGAAGGAGAGGAAAAGAGCTGTTGCCCAATGTTTCTATGCATGAAGATTCAGTCAATTTAAAAAAGATGGCTAGGGGGGACAGACACTCTTTAGAAAATGTGCTACTTGTAGCTAACAATATTGACAAACTATTGCCAGGAGTGCACATAACATTGCATGCAGACAATGTCTTGCAACAATGTAAAGTTCTGGGAGTTGCCAACTCCAGAGATCAGGTTAAAGTTTTCTATTAACAGTTAACTTAAACACATGGTCTTCCCTACCAGACCATGTTAAAGAAGGAAGAGCAGATTACAATGAAACAGTAGATGAATTGCTAAAAATATTCTATCCCTTTGACCTAGGCTTAATAGCAGCGTATAGAACAAACCAGGAAAATATTGAGAATCCACTTCTTTATGCAAATGGGCTATGGTGAGCTTATTATGTAGGCAAATGGAAAAACAGACACAGAGAGGACTCAGAGTACAAAACCCTCCTAATATCTAATGCCCATCCAAAGTTTAAAATCAAATGTGGATTTTTTATAAGATTCATATCAATGTATCATGGACTGCATGCATAAGCATTTTCATGTAGTCAGAAGGTCTAATTCAAGTCACAGTAAAGGAGAATTTGCAACCTTTTCAAACAGAAAGAGGCACCATTACAATTACAATGCCTCCAAAGATAAGATCTATAGGCATGGCTCTGCAGTTACTAGCCAGTGGCAAATAGCCTCATGCTCCCCTTTGGATGTAAATTCCATGGAAAGCGATCTCAGATTACAGCACAGGAGATCTGTTCTGAAAGAACTTAAATGAATTACAACAATCACCTCTCTTGAAAAGGAGATATTAATATTGAAGTCACATATTAATAATTGGGAAAATCCCAATAAAATAATGGAAACATCACAACAAGTTTCTATGGTAAAATATGAAGCATGCCATGCAGATGTGGTACAGTGTAGGAAAGAACTGAAAGAAATAAAACAATCTTTGGATCAAATTGTTAAGTTCCCACAGAAAACCGTCTGTTCCACTCAAACAGAAAATACAGGAGGGAGGCCCAACCTATCTATTGTGAGGGGGTTAGCTCGGCAGCGGGTGTGTGTGATCCCCGGGATGGGCTCCCCACACAAAACAGGCCCAGCAAACGGAGGTTGTGGTTTTCAAAATCAAAAAGGTGCGGTTTATTTTCTATTTACAGTGACAAAACACAGCAAAGCAAAAGAAACATAAACAAAATAAATCCTGGTCAACTTGACCTCTGACTAAACATACAGGTTTCCTAACTAACAACTGGGATCAGCCTAGTGCTGTCCTAGTCCCTAAGTCCCTGGTTTTAAATGTCCAAGCAAATAGCCACACAGGCTTTGTCTCACCGCACAGGGGTTCACTCTCCCTAGACAGTCCACACAGGTCTGGGTCCAGGCATGAGCTAACATCTAATGAAGCTGGGAGTTCTTATAGAGGCCTAAATGAGCTGACAAGCTTCAGCTGGTCTCATCAACTCCCTGTCTGCACGACGCCCCACACTTTCCCTAGAGGTATGAGTCATCCATGAGCCCACTAGCCTTATACAACTCTCCACCTAGTTGTATAAGTCGGCGTAAAGCCTGAATCTGGGCGAAATATATCTACCCCCCTGGATGCAACCAGGTGACTTTACCTTCCTGCTGTCACATACCCCCCCCTCTTGTTTTAACCTCGGGGTTGGAACACCAGCAATCAGGCATTCATGTACTCGAGACAAAGCATCCACATTCCCCATTTGAACGCCAGGGCGATGCTTTACTGTGAAGTTGAATTCCTGGAGGGCCAGGAACCACCTATTCACTCTTCTATTTGTTTCCTTGTTTTGAGCCATCCACTTTAACGGAGCGTGATCCGTAACCATGTCAAAGTGCCTACCTAGCAGGTAGTACCGAAGGGAATCTAGAGCCCACTTCACCGCTAAACACTCCTTTTCAACGGTGGCGTAATTTACCTCATGGGACTTCAACTTCCTGCTGAGGTAAATGACTGGGTGCTCTTCCCCGTTCCAGACCTGGGACAATACTGCTCCTAACCCCACATCTGACGCATCACTTTGTACGACAAAGTCTTTAGAGAAGTCGGGTGAGTACAACACTGGCTGGCTACATAAGGCTTGTTTCAAGAATTGGAATGCTGCCTCAGCCTCGGGGGTCCATTTAATCATGACCGACCCTTTCCCCTTCGTCAGGTTGGTTAGGGGCACAGCCTTAGAAGCAAAGTGGGGAATGAATCGCCGATAATACCCAGCGATTCCCAGAAAGGCTCGTACCTGCTTCTTGCTGTTGGGACGTGGCCAACTCTGGATGGCCTCGATTTTGTTGAGTTGGGGTTTTATTACTCCCCTCCCAATGGTGTACCCAAGATATTTGGCCTCCTCCTGCCCAATGGTACACTTCTTGGGGTTAGCCGTAAACCCCGCTTCCCGAACAGAGTCCAGGACTGCTTGCACTTTTGGCAGATGTGAGGCCCAATCTGTGCTATGGACAATTACGTCATCCAGGTAAGCCGCAGCATACTTCCGATGGGGCCTCAGCATCTGGTCCATTTTCCGCTGGAATGTGGCCGGCGCATTCTGTAACCCGAACGGCATTCTTTTATATTGGAACGCCCCGTCTGGGGTTACAAATGCGGTTTTCTCTTTGGCCGACTTGGCCAGGGGGATTTGCCAATACCCTTTTGTGAGGTCAAGAGTCGTCATGTATCGGGCTGTTCCCAGCCGGTCGATCAACTCATCTATACGTGGCATGGGGTAGGTGTCAAATTTTGTAACTTTGTTCAACTGACGAAAATCGTTACAAAATCGCCAGCTCCCATCCGGTTTAGGCACCAACACGATGGGACTAGACCAATCACTTTGGGACTCCTCTATCACCCCTAAGTTCAGCATTTTCTGTACTTCCTCCCGTATTGCCTCCCGTCGGGCCTCTGGGATCCGATAGGGTTTTAACTTCACCCTTTCACCGGGCGGGGTAATGATGTCATGCTCTACCCCAGATGTTTGTCCCGGCAGCTCAGAGAATACCTCCTTGTTGCGAAGCACAAACTCCTTAACCTCCTGTTGTTGGGGTTGTGACAAGGTGGCTGCTATTTCAACCTCAGGAATCACGCAACCAGTTTGAGCTGGTGACCAAGTGTCTACGACTAGGGACTCTCTATCCCTCCAGGCTTTCAACAGATTAACGTGATAGATCTGTTCGGGCTTTCGCCTTCCTGGTTGTCTGACCTTGTAATTCACTTCGCTCACTTTTTCCATTATCTCGTAGGGGCCTTGCCATTTGGCAAGGAATTTACTTTCAACCGTAGGGACAAGTACCAGTATCCTATCCCCCGGGGAAAAGGTACGGGTCTTGGCTCCACGGTTGTACACTCTCTGCTGTGCTAACTGCGCTTGGGCCAAATGTTCCTTCACGATGGGCATTACCTGTGCAATTCGGTCTTGCATCAGGGCGACATGCTCAATCACACTCCTGTGGGGAGAACTCTCACTTTCCCAAGTTTCCTTGGCAATATCCAACAGCCCTCTTGGGTGTCTCCCATACAGTAACTCAAAGGGGGAGAATCCCGTAGAGGATTGGGGCACCTCCCTAATAGCAAACATCAGATAAGGAAGTAGACAGTCCCAATCCTTTCCATCTCTATCCACCACTTTCTTCAACATTTGTTTTAGGGTTTTGTTGAATCTTTCAACCAGCCCATCGGTTTGGGGGTGATACACAGATGTACGTAATTGCGTCACTTTGAATAATTTACACAGCTCCTTCATAACCCGGGACATAAAGGGTGTACCTTGGTCCGTAAGCAGTTCTTTACAAATACCCACCCGGCTAAACACAAGAGATAGCTCTTTGGCTATGGTTTTGGCCGAGGTATTTCGGAGAGGGATCGCTTCTGGATAACGGGTGGCATAGTCCATTATAACTAATATGTACTGGTGCCCCCTAGCGGACTTGATTATAGGACCTACCAAATCCATGGCGATCCTCTCAAACGGGACCTCTATGATGGGTAGAGGGACCAGCGGGCTACGGAAATGTGGCATCGGGGCCGACCTCTGACACACAGGGCAGGAGGAACAATAATTTTCTACGTCCTTCATCACCCCCGGCCAATAGAATCTCTGTAATACCCTCTCTCGGGTTTTCTCTGTCCCCAGATGACCTCCAAGAATGTGCCCATGGGCCAACTCCAACACCAACTTCCTGTAAGGTTTGGGCACCACAAGCTGCTCAACGGTTTCTTCTGCCCTTTTTGCCACCCGATACAGTAGGTCCTTCTCTACGCTGAAGTATGGGTAAGTGCAGGTATTATCTGGGTTCACTAACTCGCCATCTATTTTCACTACGTTTTCCCGTGCCTTTATTAGGGCGGGATCTTTCAACTGTTCTGTGGCAAAGTTTTCCCTGTGAACCTCAAGATCAGAAAACTCCACAGACGGTAGGTTTTCGTCTGAGGAGGTGGGCTCCTCTCCAGTTTCTTGAGTCTCCCCTGCCAATACTGATAAGGGAAATTCCGGAGAGTCCTCACCACTCTCAGGGGAGTTCTGGCTATCACATTCCTGGTACATAGGGGCACCAGTGGGGGGCTCAGGATCATCCCACAGTTCCCAGAACTTCGGAAAATCCCTTCCCACAATGGCGTCATGCGGTAACTGAGATACTAAGCCCACTGGATGAGAGAGGGTACCTTTGGGGGTCTCGAAACACACTGTAGTCACTGGATACTCTCGGGTGTCCCCATGCACACAAATAACAGCTACCTTGCTATTCCCAGAAACCTCTGTTTTAACTAACTCAGCCTTTATCAGGGTCACAAGGCTACCTGAATCCAGCAATACCACAACATTTCTACCATTAACACACATTTTGCATAAATGTTTCTCAGTTCCTCGAATGGCAGTGCATGCGACTGTCGCACACAGCGACTGACGTCTGCCCGTCAGAAAGTCACACTGCATGGGTTCCTCCACAACCGGGCAATTGGCTGCAATATGTCCCGCTTGCCGGCAGCGGTAGCAAACGATCCTTCTTGCCGCCTCTTGAGCCGCTGATTTCCCAGGCTGTTCTCGCCAAACTTGGGGTAGAGCTCCCACCCTCTCACTCTCTCCACCCTCACCCCTTGGAATCCTCTTATCCGCCCCTGGGGATGGTCTGGTCTTAGGGTGGAAAGTCCGAGTGTCTCTGGAAGAGGCCGTCAGGTTCTCTGTAGCCAAGTATTTCTCCACACGATCCACAAGACCATCGGCCGTCTCTGGGTCTCCATGGCTTACCCACTTTTGGATGGCAGTAGGAAGAGCTCTCAAAAACCGATCCATTACAACACGTTCCACAATCTTTGGTGCGGACAAAGTCTCTGGCTGTAGCCACTTTCTGCTCAGGTGAATGAGATCATACATTTGAGACCTGGGGGGTTTTCCAAGCTGGAAAGTCCAGTTATGCACACGCTGAGCCCGGACAGCCTGGGTGACACCCAGCCTTGCCAATATTTCAGCTTTTAGCATCACATAGTCTTTTGCTTGGTTAGGCTCTAGGTCATAGTAAGCTTTCTGCGATTCACCAGTTAACAGAGGAGCCACCAGTCCAGCCCACTGCTCCTCAGGCCACTTTTCTCTTTCAGCGGTCCTTTCAAATGTGGTCAAAAATACCTCTGGATCATCCTCTCCAGTCATTTTTGTCAATAAACGACTCACCCCAAAGGACGCGGTATTAGTGGGACGGCTTTCCTCACTGGTCTGCGGACGTTGCTGCATTACTGCTTCCATCTGTTGTTGTAGTCTCTGCTCTTGCTTCTGCAACAGGTCTATGAAGCGGGCCTCAGATTGCTGCTGGGCTCGTTGCTGAGCCTCCAGACTCTGTTGCAAAGTTGCGTTTGTCTGCTGCTGGGCTGCAAGGCTCTGTTGATGAGCTTGCTGCTGGGCTGCGAAGTTCTGTTGTTGAGCTGCAAGGCTCTGTTGATGAGCTGCAAGGCTCTTTTGCAAACCTGCATTTGTCTGCTGTTGATTGGCATTTGCTAGAGCCAGCTGCTTCAGTATCTCCTCCATGCTGGCTTAAAAAAAAAACTGCCACTGGTTCTCCACCAACTGTGAGGGGGTTAGCTCGGCAGCGGGTGTGTGTGACCCCCGGGATGGGCTCCCCACACAAAACAGGCCCAGCAAACGGAGGTTGTGGTTTTCAAAATCAAAAAGGTGCGGTTTATTTTCTATTTACAGTGACAAAACACAGCAAAGCAAAAGAAACATAAACAAAATAAATCCTGGTCAACTTGACCTCTGACTAAACATACAGGTTTCCTAACTAACAACTGGGATCAGCCTAGTGCTGTCCTAGTCCCTAAGTCCCTGGTTTTAAATGTCCAATCAAATAGCCACACAGGCTTTGTCTCACCGCACAGGGGTTCACTCTCCCTAGACAGTCCACACAGGTCTGGGTCCAGGCATGAGCTAACATCTAATGAAGCTGGGAGTTCTTATAGAGGCCTAAATGAGCTGACAAGCTTCAGCTGGTCTCATCAACTCCCTGTCTGCACGACGCCCCACACTTTCCCTAGAGGTATGAGTCATCCATGAGCCCACTAGCCTTATACAACTCTCCACCTAGTTGTATAAGTCGGCGTAAAGCCTGAATCTGGGCGAAATATATCTACCCCCCTGGATGCAACCAGGTGACTTTACCTTCCTGCTGTCACATACCCCCCCTCTTGTTTTAACCTCGGGGTTGGAACACCAGCAATCAGGCATTCATGTACTCGAGACAAAGCATCCACATTCCCCATTTGAACGCCAGGGCGATGCTTTACTGTGAAGTTGAATTCCTGGAGGGCCAGGAACCACCTATTCACTCTTCTATTTGTTTCCTTGTTTTGAGCCATCCACTTTAACGGAGCGTGATCCGTAACCATGTCAAAGTGCCTACCTAGCAGGTAGTACCGAAGGGAATCTAGAGCCCACTTCACCGCTAAACACTCCTTTTCAACGGTGGCGTAATTTACCTCATGGGACTTCAACTTCCTGCTGAGGTAAATGACTGGGTGCTCTTCCCCGTTCCAGACCTGGGACAATACTGCTCCTAACCCCACATCTGACGCATCACTTTGTACGACAAAGTCTTTAGAGAAGTCGGGTGAGTACAACACTGGCTGGCTACATAAGGCTTGTTTCAAGAATTGGAATGCTGCCTCAGCCTCGGGGGTCCATTTAATCATGACCGACCCTTTCCCCTTCGTCAGGTTGGTTAGGGGCACAGCCTTAGAAGCAAAGTGGGGAATGAATCGCCGATAATACCCAGCGATTCCCAGAAAGGCTCGTACCTGCTTCTTGCTGTTGGGACGTGGCCAACTCTGGATGGCCTCGATTTTGTTGAGTTGGGGTTTTATTACTCCCCTCCCAATGGTGTACCCAAGATATTTGGCCTCCTCCTGCCCAATGGTACACTTCTTGGGGTTAGCCGTAAACCCCGCTTCCCGAACAGAGTCCAGGACTGCTTGCACTTTTGGCAGATGTGAGGCCCAATCTGTGCTATGGACAATTACGTCATCCAGGTAAGCCGCAGCATACTTCCGATGGGGCCTCAGCATCTGGTCCATTTTCCGCTGGAATGTGGCCGGCGCATTCTGTAACCCGAACGGCATTCTTTTATATTGGAACGCCCCGTCTGGGGTTACAAATGCGGTTTTCTCTTTGGCCGACTTGGCCAGGGGGATTTGCCAATACCCTTTTGTGAGGTCAAGAGTCGTCATGTATCGGGCTGTTCCCAGCCGGTCGATCAACTCATCTATACGTGGCATGGGGTAGGTGTCAAATTTTGTAACTTTGTTCAACTGACGAAAATCGTTACAAAATCGCCAGCTCCCATCCGGTTTAGGCACCAACACGATGGGACTAGACCAATCTCTTTGGGACTCCTCTATCACCCCTAAGTTCAGCATTTTCTGTACTTCCTCCCGTATTGCCTCCCGTCGGGCCTCTGGGATCCGATAGGGTTTTAACTTCACCCTTTCACCGGGCGGGGTAATGATGTCATGCTCTACCCCAGATGTTTGTCCCGGCAGCTCAGAGAATACCTCCTTGTTGCGAAGCACAAACTCCTTAACCTCCTGTTGTTGGGGTTGTGACAAGGTGGCTGCTATTTCAACCTCAGGAATCACGCAACCAGTTTGAGCTGGTGACCAAGTGTCTACGACTAGGGACTCTCTATCCCTCCAGGCTTTCAACAGATTAACGTGATAGATCTGTTCGGGCTTTCGCCTTCCTGGTTGTCTGACCTTGTAATTCACTTCGCTCACTTTTTCCATTATCTCGTAGGGGCCTTGCCATTTGGCAAGGAATTTACTTTCAACCGTAGGGACAAGTACCAGTATCCTATCCCCCGGGGAAAAGGTACGGGTCTTGGCTCCACGGTTGTACACTCTCTGCTGTGCTAACTGCGCTTGGGCCAAATGTTCCTTCACGATGGGCATTACCTGTGCAATTCGGTCTTGCATCAGGGCGACATGCTCAATCACACTCCTGTGGGGAGAACTCTCACTTTCCCAAGTTTCCTTGGCAATATCCAACAGCCCTCTTGGGTGTCTCCCATACAGTAACTCAAAGGGGGAGAATCCCGTAGAGGATTGGGGCACCTCCCTAATAGCAAACATCAGATAAGGAAGTAGACAGTCCCAATCCTTTCCATCTCTATCCACCACTTTCTTCAACATTTGTTTTAGGGTTTTGTTGAATCTTTCAACCAGCCCATCGGTTTGGGGGTGATACACAGATGTACGTAATTGCGTCACTTTGAATAATTTACACAGCTCCTTCATAACCCGGGACATAAAGGGTGTACCTTGGTCCGTAAGCAGTTCTTTACAAATACCCACCCGGCTAAACACAAGAGATAGCTCTTTGGCTATGGTTTTGGCCGAGGTATTTCGGAGAGGGATCGCTTCTGGATAACGGGTGGCATAGTCCATTATAACTAATATGTACTGGTGCCCCCTAGCGGACTTGATTATAGGACCTACCAAATCCATGGCGATCCTCTCAAACGGGACCTCAATGATGGGTAGAGGGACCAGCGGGCTACGGAAATGTGGCATCGGGGCCGACCTCTGACACACAGGGCAGGAGGAACAATAATTTTCTACGTCCTTCATCACCCCCGGCCAATAGAATCTCTGTAATACCCTCTCTCGGGTTTTCTCTGTCCCCAGATGACCTCCAAGAATGTGCCCATGGGCCAACTCCAACACCAACTTCCTGTAAGGTTTGGGCACCACAAGCTGCTCAACGGTTTCTTCTGCCCTTTTTGCCACCCGATACAGTAGGTCCTTCTCTACGCTGAAGTATGGGTAAGTGCAGGTATTATCTGGGTTCACTAACTCGCCATCTATTTTCACTACGTTTTCCCGTGCCTTTATTAGGGCGGGATCTTTCAACTGTTCTGTGGCAAAGTTTTCCCTGTGAACCTCAAGATCAGAAAACTCCACAGACGGTAGGTTTTCGTCTGAGGAGGTGGGCTCCTCTCCAGTTTCTTGAGTCTCCCCTGCCAATACTGATAAGGGAAATTCCGGAGAGTCCTCACCACTCTCAGGGGAGTTCTGGCTATCACATTCCTGGTACATAGGGGCACCAGTGGGGGGCTCAGGATCATCCCACAGTTCCCAGAACTTCGGAAAATCCCTTCCCACAATGGCGTCATGCGGTAACTGAGATACTAAGCCCACTGGATGAGAGAGGGTACCTTTGGGGGTCTCGAAACACACTGTAGTCACTGGATACTCTCGGGTGTCCCCATGCACACAAATAACAGCTACCTTGCTATTCCCAGAAACCTCTGTTTTAACTAACTCAGCCTTTATCAGGGTCACAAGGCTACCTGAATCCAGCAATACCACAACATTTCTACCATTAACACACATTTTGCATAAATGTTTCTCAGTTCCTCGAATGGCAGTGCATGCGACTGTCGCACACAGCGACTGACGTCTGCCCGTCAGAAAGTCACACTGCATGGGTTCCTCCACAACCGGGCAATTGGCTGCAATATGTCCCGCTTGCCGGCAGCGGTAGCAAACGATCCTTCTTGCCGCCTCTTGAGCCGCTGATTTCCCAGGCTGTTCTCGCCAAACTTGGGGTAGAGCTCCCACCCTCTCACTCTCTCCACCCTCACCCCTTGGAATCCTCTTATCCGCCCCTGGGGATGGTCTGGTCTTAGGGTGGAAAGTCCGAGTGTCTCTGGAAGAGGCCGTCAGGTTCTCTGTAGCCAAGTATTTCTCCACACGATCCACAAGACCATCGGCCGTCTCTGGGTCTCCATGGCTTACCCACTTTTGGATGGCAGTAGGAAGAGCTCTCAAAAACCGATCCATTACAACACGTTCCACAATCTTTGGTGCGGACAAAGTCTCTGGCTGTAGCCACTTTCTGCTCAGGTGAATGAGATCATACATTTGAGACCTGGGGGGTTTTCCAAGCTGGAAAGTCCAGTTATGCACACGCTGAGCCCGGACAGCCTGGGTGACACCCAGCCTTGCCAATATTTCAGCTTTTAGCATCACATAGTCTTTTGCTTGGTTAGGCTCTAGGTCATAGTAAGCTTTCTGCGATTCACCAGTTAACAGAGGAGCCACCAGTCCAGCCCACTGCTCCTCAGGCCACTTTTCTCTTTCAGCGGTCCTTTCAAATGTGGTCAAAAATACCTCTGGATCATCCTCTCCAGTCATTTTTGTCAATAAACGACTCACCCCAAAGGACGCGGTATTAGTGGGACGGCTTTCCTCACTGGTCTGCGGACGTTGCTGCATTACTGCTTCCATCTGTTGTTGTAGTCTCTGCTCTTGCTTCTGCAACAGGTCTATGAAGCGGGCCTCAGATTGCTGCTGGGCTCGTTGCTGAGCCTCCAGACTCTGTTGCAAAGTTGCGTTTGTCTGCTGCTGGGCTGCAAGGCTCTGTTGATGAGCTTGCTGCTGGGCTGCGAAGTTCTGTTGTTGAGCTGCAAGGCTCTGTTGATGAGCTGCAAGGCTCTTTTGCAAACCTGCATTTGTCTGCTGTTGATTGGCATTTGCTAGAGCCAGCTGCTTCAGTATCTCCTCCATGCTGGCTTAAAAAAAAAACTGCCACTGGTTCTCCACCAACTGTGAGGGGGTTAGCTCGGCAGCGGGTGTGTGTGACCCCCGGGATGGGCTCCCCACACAAAACAGGCCCAGCAAACGGAGGTTGTGGTTTTCAAAATCAAAAAGGTGCGGTTTATTTTCTATTTACAGTGACAAAACACAGCAAAACAAAAGAAACATAAACAAAATAAATCCTGGTCAACTTGACCTCTGACTAAACATACAGGTTTCCTAACTAACAACTGGGATCAGCCTAGTGCTGTCCTAGTCCCTAAGTCCCTGGTTTTAAATGTCCAAGCAAATAGCCACACAGGCTTTGTCTCACCGCACAGGGGTTCACTCTCCCTAGACAGTCCACACAGGTCTGGGTCCAGGCATGAGCTAACATCTAATGAAGCTGGGAGTTCTTATAGAGGCCTAAATGAGCTGACAAGCTTCAGCTGGTCTCATCAACTCCCTGTCTGCACGACGCCCCACACTTTCCCTAGAGGTATGAGTCATCCATGAGCCCACTAGCCTTATACAACTCTCCACCTAGTTGTATAAGTCGGCGTAAAGCCTGAATCTGGGCGAAATATATCTACCCCCCTGGATGCAACCAGGTGACTTTACCTTCCTGCTGTCACACTATGTTATCTGCCAGGACTTCACCTTACTGGGAACAAAACTTAAATATAAGTAATGTAGAAACAGCGAAATAAATACCAGATCTAATGTGTCATTCAGATGTCTATGATCTGAGTAATTAATTTTCACCAGATCCAAGTGTGAATGTCAGTGAACCAATTTACCAATGTAAATATGTAAATGCAACAACGTGGCAGTGTTTGCTCTCTTTGGGTATCAAAGAAAGGGAAAAGGGTAATAACTTTTGTCTATAAGTTATATTTTCCAGGTGCCGTGAGCTCATGAAAAAGTATTTACATATTAAGCAGGTGTATCAATATAGATGTATATACAGTAGATACGGAAAGTATTCAGACCCCCTTAAATTTTTCACTCTTTGTTATATTGCAGCCGTTTGCTAAAATCATTTAAGTTCATTTTTTTCCTCATTAATGTACACACAGCACCCCGTATTGACAGAAAAACACAGAATTGTTGCCATTTTTGCAGATTTATTAAAAAAGAAAAACTGAAATATCACATGGTCCTAAGTATTCAGACCCTTTGCTCAGTATTTAATAGAAGCACCTGTAGCGGGTATATGCTTCCCTATTTTTGAATCTGGTGGGGAAACTGTGATGTATGGTTCCCTGGGGCCCACCAGGTGGCGCTGTCACTTTGGGCCCGGGGTTGAGCCATCGTTGCGGTGGCATACCTCTTTTTGGCCTCTCTCAGCGGTTGTATGGTGGGGCGGCGAACCCGCCGTGCTTGCTGGGAGGGGGTATAAAGGGGGCGGCCATTTTTGGTGGCGGGAGTGGAGTCCCGGGCACCTTCAGTCTGAGGGCGGTGGTTCGTGTCGGTCCCCTAGGCGGCCTAGGCCTAGAGGATGTTCGGAGGTCATGTTCCATCCCAGGCACCTTTAGCCTGGGGTGAGGTACTCGGATGGAGGTCTGGAGCTCAGTGCCCACCACTGAGTTCCGCGAGGGAAGGAGGTCCTAGGGAAAAAGGGAGTGGGTACCCGAATCCGGAAGGCGTAATGGACCAGTGGGAGATACTTGCTTGAAGACCTGGTGCAGCATATTGCCAGTGACAAGTGGGCCTCTCATCGGAGACCGCCTGGAAGGAAATCCCCCCTCGCCCGGAGACCGCATCCCACTTTCAGGAAGGAAAGTAGAGAGTTCATTGTGTCTGGGCCTACTCGCATCCACACCTCCTTGTCTGTTCTGTTCTCTAAGGGAGTCCAACTGATTGTGTTCACTTTTGCATTGAGAAGAATAAAGGAGTGTTGGACTTTAATGGTGTGGGGCTCGTTTTCTGGCAGACATTGTTCAAGGTAACTCTCATTGGAGGTTCCAGGTGCAGAACACCGACCCGAAGGTAAAATAAGAACTTTGCTTACACCACACAAACATCTGCAGTGAAGGCTTGGCGTGGTGACCCCGCACTCTCTCCTCTAAGGTACCCCTAGACAAGAGACAGACGAGCTGATAAAAAGAGGAGAGAGAGGAGGCGGCTACACACCCTTTTGATCTAATACAGCCATGAGTCTTTTTGGGAAAGATGCAACACGTTTTTCACACCTGGATTTGGGGATCCTCTACCATTCCTCTTTGCAGATCCTCCCCAGTTCTGTCAGGTTGGATGGTAAACGTTGGTGGACAGCCATTTTTTGGTCTCTCCAGAGATGCTCAATTGGGTTTAAATCAGGGCTCTGGCTGGGCCATTCAAGAACAGTCACGGAGTTGTTGTGAAGCCACTCCTTCATTATTTTAGCTGTGTGCTTAGGGTCATTGTCTTGTTGGAAGGTAAACCTTCGGCCCAGTCTGAGGTCCTGAGCACTCTGGAGAAGGTTTTCGTCCAGGATATCCCTGTACTTGGCTGCATTCATCTTTCCCTCGATTGCAACCAGTCGTCCTGTCCTTGCAGCTGAAAAACACCCCCACAGCATGATACTGCCACCACCATGCTTCACTGTTGGGACTGTATTGGACAGGTGATGAGCAGTGCCTGGTTTTCTCCACACATACCGATTAAGCCTCGTACACACGACCGAGTTTCTCATCCAAAACCGACAAGAAAAGTGCAGAGAGAGCTTTATTGTTGAGAAAACCGTTTGTGTGTATGGTTTTACAACGAGAAAACTGCAGTGAATCTCGACGAGAAAGATAGAGAACCTACTCTCTTTTTTCTCGTCCGGATTCTAGATTTTCTCGTCGTGTTTCTCGTCGGCCTGTTTTGCGACGAGAAAATGGTTCGTGTATATGCTTTTACGACTCTTCAAAAAGCGCGCATGCTCAGAATCAAGTATGAGAAGGGAGCGCATCTTCTGGTAAAACAAGCCTTCGTAATGGAGATAGCACATTCGTCCCGCTGTAAATTATTGCATCGCTTAAATGTTGTGCATTTAAATCTTCTTTAGAATGTTACAATAATGAAAACGAATGAACTTGTTTTGCTGCTGATATTCACACAGAGTTCTGACTATCTATTTTAAACCTTTTTCATGCTGATCTTAAAGCGGAGGTTCCGCGGCAATTTTTTTTTTTTTTTTTTTTTTTAGCATTCAAACTTGTTTTAGCATACTAATGTGTACTCACATTTTCGGTGTCTTTAAATAAACCCTCTCGGTTTTCGTTAGATAGAACAACTTATATTCTGCTTTCCTGGCTGTTTCCATTTTGCTTGTGGGCATTGTGAAGCCCACAAGCAATCACTTCTTGGAAGCGCGCATTGTTCACGGCGAGTAGCGCCGTAAACATATTGGTTGCCATCACAACGGGTCATAGAAATAACACGCCCCGTTGTGATGGTATGCAGAAAAAATGTGCTCCCAGAACACATTGCTGCAAATTCCCACACTGCATTGTGGTGCCGGGGAAAGGCTTAGAAACGCCTACTCCCGCGGGAGCCGAATCCCGGAAGTATGATATTATACGGTAACTATATATGATTATAAGAATTGATTTGGCTTTTGATGAAGTATATAGGGTACTGATTGTGTTGGCATATAGATAATTTTTTGGGTGAACCTCCGCTTTAAGAAGATTTAGCTGTATTATATCGTGCAAGACCTTCTGAATATTTTTATGTTTACATTTTTTTAGATAGATGTTAATTTTAATTTGTCTTTTTTTTTATAGTGATCTCCATGATTTTATTTTTTATTTTTGTTGTGTCAAGTTTACACCCTAATTTTTTTTTATAACACCTTTAATGATATTTTTTGTGTTATCTATCCCTTTTCTTTTTTTGGTTCAAATGTATCTGCCTACTCCAAAGGTAAATAAATAATTATTATAAAAACACATAGTCAAGTATGAACTTGAAAAAAAAAACATTTATTCTGGTATAGAACAAAATAAATAACAGGCAGCGCTGGAGAACCTGCTGCCATTTGTGCATCCATGGGACCCCAGAGCACACATCAATCCTGTGTGGACAATAAAATTGGGAGCTTGAGAAGCACAACAGTTGTGAGCACAATCTGATGCTGGCCTCCCAGAGGTCAGGAACAGCAGCAGGTGATATACATGTTCCAAGTCTGTGGTACTACAACAGGCTGCCTTCTGTCCGACCACAATGAAGTAAGGCCATCACTTCCTGGTCTTCTTGGCAGCCTTCCCTGCAGCCTTCCCTGAAGCCTTCTCTGCAGCCTTCCTTCTGCGTGTGGCTGGAGGCTGGGCCACTGGAGGGGTACTCCTGTCAGGAGGAGGAGAAGGAGGTGGAGGAGAAGGGGGTGGCGGAGAAGAAGATGGTGGAGGAGGAGGAGGAGGAGGAGGAGGTTGAGGTTGGGAAAGCTGGGCGACCTCACATATGGCCGTATTGGGGGTAATTCTCTCCATCACCCCCTTGTTCAGCAAGGTGATGAGCAGGGGCTCGAATAGGAGGCATTGCTCCATGCTCATCACCTTGAACTTGGCCTCAACTAGGCCGGCAATGGCCTCTTCAGGGGATGTGGGCTCGTGGAGGGTGGTATGTGCCTCTCTAATAAGGGCCATTGCTGCCTCACTTGTGCTCCTGTCCCTCCTGCTTCTTTTAGGAAGGCGGATGGGAGGCACCTGCGATCTTGTGCTGCTACTCGGGCCGGCCACCTCCTGTCTGCCACTGGGCCCAGCCACCTCCTGGCTGACAGTGGGTCCTGCCACCTCCTGGCTCACAGTGGGCCCTGCCACCTCCTGGCTCACAGTGGGCCCTGCCTCCTCCTGCCTGACAGTTTCCAGACCCTCCTCCTGGCTGATTTCATCCTGTGTATGAAAAAGGGACATAGTTTTATTTTTTGGTTTATTCTTTTCACACAAATTTGAGATCATGAATGTAACAAATTGAATGTAAATCAAGAGAAAAGACAATTAATTTTATGACCACATCAGATTTCATTTTTTCCCCCCAATTTATGGCACACTAATGTCTATAGATATTGATTTCACTTTTGTATCCCAATTTATTCTTGGATTTACATATTGGCTTATTTTTCCGGCATTAATTTTCTGACAATACATTTTCATTAAATACTATACCTGGCTTCAGATGTCCAAATCAGCTTCTTCCAGGATGGCTGCCTCCTCTTGCTCCAGAGAAGGCTCAGGTTGGCTGCAGGGAAGTGTGGGGGGAAGACTGGACAGTGATGGCCTTGCCTCAATGTGGTCATCCAGAAAGGACATCCTGCTGTAGTACCACAAATTCAAGACATATACATCAGCTGCTGCTGCTCCTGACCTCTGAGAAGCCAGGACCTTAGAGCGTTCAGTCCTGTATGTGCCTCTCAAGCTCCCAATTTTAGTGTCCACCTGTTTTGCTGTTGCTGTGGGCACCTTGGTCTGCACAAATGGGAGCAGGCTCTCCAGCGCTGCTTTCCTTACACCTTTTTTTGCGATGTCTGGGGTTTTTGGTTTCCCACAGAGCGGGCAGCTCCCTTACCCGGTCTATAAATTCCGCAAGGAATTCCTTATCACTGATAAACACATTCATTTTTTTTCTGCAAGCCAAAAATAATGAAAAAATAATAATGTCAGTCACACAGTCTAACCTCCTGTAAATCTTATTCACCATATATATCCTCCAACATTCTCTAGACAGTATAGGCCACCAATTTCACAAAGTCTCAAAATCACATACCTTCGTTCGCACGTCCATCACTTTTACTCCTCTCTCCGCACACCGAACGTAGTATAGTCACATGTGTGTTTTCTATATATACACCACACATGCGTAAAACTACGCACACGTCGCTCCGCACACGTCGCTCCGCACACGTCGCCCCGCACACGTCGCCCGCCCATGACGTTCAAAGTAACATCTTTTCCCCGCCCCTTCTCTTTCGGCGCGCAGACAGATATGGCGGATTCACAGCAGGTGTCTGCTAATTCCTCAAATAACGAGGAGGAGACAAGCCCGGAGACTGAGGAAACGTCACAATCAAGGAGGAGATTCAAGGCCTCGAATATGTCTTACGCGGAGATGGCGGACATATTGCAAAAGTCTGATTATGACGCAAAGCATGGGCCGTATAGCAAACCTAATCGAAGGAAGGCCAAAATCATGAAGAAAGTCGTGAAGAGTCTGAAGAAGAATTTCGGGGTGAAACGATCAAATGAGCAGCTCAGAAAGAGGTGGTCTGACCTCAAACTGAGGGACCTGGAGCAGTTATGGAGCATTAAGAGAATGCTTGAAAAAAGTAAGTACTTTTTTCACTGTTTTCCTCTTATTGTATTTCACAACTTGCATGTTGCTCCATGTTATTGCATTTTTCTATTGTACCTTACAAAATGTCATCGTTTGAACTTGGTTTGGCACAGTAATCATTCGTTACAGACACATCGTTTGGCCACTATGCACGATTTTTTTAGATTTTACAGGGTTAAAATAATTTACACAGCTGCCTGTTTTTATTCAATAGTTGTTATTACATTGTTGGCTAGATGATGTGTTTGTAAAGAGAATGAAATGCAAACTTTAATCAGTGTAAAGGAGAGGACACTCAGCAGCTGGTTCCACATCTGTACTTTTGAGCACTATAGTGTGGGCCACCAGAACCACATTTTTTGGGTGCAACACACAGGTGCATCAGTGCATTTTTGGGGTGCCTCCATGTGTAAAAATTGACAGCCAAAGGTGAATAGTCAAGAATATATTTTTTCTAAATAATGTCTTCATCTTGAAATCCCGCCCAAACAGACACTTGTACCCCACTTCCAAGCAATGTATCATGTTTTTTATTTTTATTTTTATTTCTGTGTGATAGCTATACCTTTTGTTTGATTCTCATAGGGGAGAGAAGACTGGGAGGAGAACACTCCAGGGAGCACAAGAAACCCACACCTTCTAAACAACCCCAACCTCACCAAGAACCCCAACCTGAGGATGTTGAGGAAGTTGAAGAGGTGGAGGAAGGAGAAGTGGAGGAAGGAGAAGTGGATGACGTGGTGGAACTGGTCACCACAACAGGTCAGTATCTGTCACCACAGCTTCAGGTAAGAGATGTAGGCCTGCAGAGTTATAATAACTTTTGTATTTTTTTATAGGGATGAAAATGTTGTGGTGAAAGAAAGTACGCGTTTCTCTGCGGACAGTGCCCTACGAATCATACAGCAAGTGATGGAATGTAGTACAGAACTGGACAGAATTAAGCAAAGAATTAATGTGATGGATCAAACCTTTAAGGACATCCTAGATGTTTTGGGGAGAATTGAATAAGGCAACAAAACCCCCATTTTTTGTTTGAGATTGTTCTTCCCCATTTTTTTATCTTTTAGACAATCAATCAAGCCAAAATTTGAATATGCACACAGTGTGTCAACATGTGCCATCTGCCATCAGGGGATATCCATGTACGGGTTTTGGGGGTACAACCCCTTCCTCGTATCTCAAGTAGGTGAAATGAAGAAGGGGTTGCACCCCCAAAACACGTCCATTGATCACCCCTGATGGCAGACAGCACATGTTGACAATAGGGATCAAGAGTCTAAAATCCCAATTGAAAATGACTTCAAATTGTGTGCATATTCAAATTTTGGCTTGGCCACGGGTGCCAATACCCCATATTAGGACGGCCAGATAGAGACATATTTTGTGTAATTGAATGTCTTATATTGCCAAGAGGTATCCAATGTTGTAGTTTGTTGAATGCAACTGATGGTTTTGTATTTTATAAAAAAAAAATGGCTGGTTTCTGGCCAGCCAAAAAATAATATATACATACTGTTCTATTTACCATGTGTGTGAATGTGTATTTTTTTTGTGTTACTAGTGAAATGGTTGGTATTTACTAAAGGAAAATACACTTGGCACTACAAATGCACTAAGACAATCTAGGAGACAGGAAAAAAAAAAAGTTTAAAGATTTAATCAGATTTTTATTTTGGTCTTTCTCAAAGCATATTTAGACATGGCCTGGCATAGGAATTGCCCCCCTACCCGTGAAATATTCCAGATATTTCTGACTAACCTCACGGGCATTTTGGGGGGGGGGCAAGCCAGAATGGCCAGATTCTAGGCCCGCAAGGGTATTGCCAGATGAAAGTCCTGCCTCAGGCAATATTGAGGCCATATAATTTGGTGATTTACGGATCAGAAAGTTATGTAGCACACAGCATCAGAAAACAACATAGTTAATCTTGTACTCCGCCAAGTGAATTGAAGTCATGAAAAGGCGGAACCGGTTGACCATTATCCCAAAGGCATTTTCTACGACTCTTCGGGCCCTGGCCAGCCGGTAGTTGAACACCCTCTTCTCCGGGGTGAGGGTCCTCTGGGGAAATGGCCTCATGAGATGCGGTCCCAGTCCGAAGGCTTCATCAGCCAAAAACACAAAGGGGAGTCCTTCAACATTCCCTGCATCCAGTGGCAATGCAAGGTCATCACTCTTGAGACGGAGGGCAAACTCCGTCTGGCTGAAGGATCCCCCATCGGACATCCGGCCATTCTTCCCCACATCCACATAGAGGAATTCATACCGTGCTGACACCACCGCCATTAGCACAATGCTATGAAACCCCTTGTAGTTGAAGAAGTAGGACCCAGAACGGGGTGGCGGCACGATGCGGACGTGCTTCCCGTCAATGGCTCCACTGCAGTTGGGGAAGTCCCACCGCGTGGCAAACTCCGATGCCACAGTCTGCCATTCCTGTGGCGTGGAAGGAAGCTGTGGAGTCAAACAAGATAAAAAAATATTAGTACTTTTGCACATAACATTGCAAGCAGATTATACTAAAATACATTCTAGCCCAACATCAATCTAAGTTTCCGTATAATGTGTTTGTAAAAAGTATAATGGAAGGCTCAAGTATTATATTCATCACCCCCTCTGATGGTCCATTATAATCAAATTTGGGGGGGGGGCTAGATGTGTTTGGCCACAGGATAGCATTGCAGTGGCGGTGCGTCCAGAGTGGGCGCTGGAGCGCTGCCCCCTCTCTCCTGCGCCCGTCACTCAGAACAATACATAGGTTCATGCCTTGCATTAACCTATGTATTGTCAATGCCGCCCACTATTCAGGTGGATGGCCCCCTGTTGAGCGACGGCCATATGAATAACAGCGGCAGTTTTTTTGTGGAAATTGCCTATCAGAGCCAGCGGGTCAAATAGCCTTGGCGATTACAGCCTGAGGGATGTAATTGGCTTCATGAAAGTTAACCAGGGGACGCAGGGGGGGTGCATTCCTTGGTAAACACTGACAGGCTCCTCTGCCAATCATGTTCACCAAGTCTGTTTAACGGTAACCTGATTGGCTGATGCAACATCGAGGGCAGGAGAAGACATCAAGGAGAGAAGAAGGATGGCGCTGACCAGAAGAAGGTATGTGCAGGGCTGGGGGTGAACTGGCTGCATTGGAGGGGGCAAACTGGCTGCATTGGAGGGGGCAAACTGGCTGCATTGGAGGGGGCAAACTGGCTGCATTGGAGGGGGCAAACTGGCTGCATTTAAGGGGGCAACTGGTGGCGTTTAATAGGCACAGTCGCAAAAATGGAGGAAGTTTCTAGATAAAATTTTGGGGTGTCCCCCCAAACATTTTGAGCAGCAGTCGCCACTGCTGGAAAGGTTAGTGAAGTGAAATATGCATGGAGGAGAAAAAAGAGGCATTTCTAAACTTCCGGCATGCATGAGGACAAAGGGGACATTCTCAGCATATTACAATCATGGTAATTAGTGAAGGATGAAAGAAATACAATACATTATCATACATGAAATACATAAAATGTGATGTTAATGGAGAAAACTTACCCTAATATAGTCCTCCTGCAGGACTTGGATAATGGCAGAACAGGTGTCTGGGATTATGAGGCCCAGAGCCTGGGGGGAGATGCCTGTCGTGAACTTCAAGTCCTGTAGACTTCTCCCTGTCGCCAGGTAACGTAAGGTGGCGATGAGCCTCTGCTCAGCACTGATGGCTTCCCGCATAACGGTGTCCTGCCTGGTAATATAGGGGGACACCAAAGCCAAAAGATGCTGAAAAACGGGGTCAGACATCCGCAGAAAATTCTTGTAGTCCTCAGGATTACTCTCCACGATCTCCCGCAGCAGAGGCATATCGCAGAATTGGTCCCGCTGGAGCAACCAATTCTTGGTCCATGAACTCCTCCTCACCCCGTTCATGGACTCGTCTTGGTCCAAAACAAGCAGACCAACACCAAGCGACCGCACAGCACGAACTCGACGATGAGAACGTACCCGCGACATGGCTAGGAAACGGTCGTCTGATCAGAACGTACTAAACAGAATGCACTTTAGAACAGCAAGGCCTATGAAGAACGAACTGAAATTCAGAAACAAACGGGCAAGAACGCACTGTAAAACAGATACGACCTGCCTACACGCCCTGAAAGACAAGATACGAACCCACAAGCACAAACTGAACCTCAGAAAACGAACTGAAAAGCACGAAGACTGAAAAGCGCGAATCGTCTCTTCCCAAACTTTTACTTCACACGCGGTAACACGAGATCAGCAAAAGCAGCCCAAGGGGTGGCGCCAGTGAAATCGATCTTCCCCTTTATACTGCCGTCGTACATGCTGGACGTGACCGCGCAGAACAACGACGAGATTTGGAATTGTCAGTGTGTACGCATGGAAAGTTTGACGAGAAACTCGTCAAGGTTGACAAGAATCTCGTCGAGAAAAACGACGTGTTTTTAACGACGAGAAACTCGGTTGTGTGTACGAGGCTTTAGAATTAAGACCAAAAAGTTCTATCTTGGTCTCATCAGACCAGAGAATCAGACCAGACCAGAGAATCGTATTTCTCACCATCTTGGAGTCAGGCTTTCATGTGTCTTGCACTGAGGAGAAGCTTCCGTCGGGCCACTCTGCCATAAAGCCCCGACTGGTGGAGAGCTGCAGTGATGGTTGACTTTCTACAACTTTGTCCCATCTCCCGACTGCATCTTTGGGTTCTTCTTTACCTCTCTCACCAAGGCTCTTCTCCCCGGATAGCTCAGTTTGGCCAGACGGCCAGCTCTAGGAAGGGTTCTGGTCGTCCCAAACGTATTCCATTTAAGGATTATGGAGGCCACTGTGATCTTAGGAACCTTAAGTGCAGCAGAAATTTTTTGTAACCTTGGCCAGATCTGTGCCTTGCCACAATTTTGTCTCTGAGCTCTTCAGGCAGTTCGTTTGACCTCATGATTCTCATTTGCTCTGACATGCACTGTGAGCTGTAAGGTCTTATATAAACAGGTGTGTGGCTTTCCTAATCAAGTCCAATCAGTATAATTAAACACAGCTGGACTCAAATGAAGGTGTAGAACCATCTCAAGGATGATCAGAAGAAATGGACAGCACCTGAGTTAAATATATGAGTGTCACAGCAAAAGGTCTGAATACTTAGGACCATGTGATATTTAAGTTTTTCTTTTTTAATAAATCTGAAAAAATTTCAACAATTCTGTGTTTTTCTGTCAATATGGGGTGCTGTGTGTACATTAATGAGGAAAAAATGAACTTAAATGATTTTAGCAAATGGCTGCAATATAACAAAGAGTGAAAAATTTAAGGGGGTCTGAATACTTTCCGTACCCACTGTGTGTGTGTGTATATATATATATATATATATATATATATATAATGTGTATATTTATATATAAATATATATATGTTCTGTAGCTATGTTAGATTTAATAACTAAAATCCTTGCCACGATAGCTGACTGAGGACACAGGGGCCACAAGCCTACTTCTACGCCTGTCTCTCATATATCTGCAGGTGCTCCTGCATACTCATCTAAGGATGATGAGGAGTGTAAGCTTAAGTTTTCAGATGATTTTGTACCTGAGTAAATTCAGTCTGCTGAAAATACTCCTATTCCTAAAAAGACCATTTCAGTTCTTATTGACATGTGCATACATGTCTGGATATGTAGGAATCTGCATTTGATTTATCTAAGATTACCAATCTGGACTCCCTTAAAAGTCCCCAACCTTTTAAAACTTTCTTGTCTCATACATTTTGCTGAGCAACACCCTATTGAGGTGTTTCTCAAGAAGTGGACCCAGCCATCTCTTGCCATTCCTGAAATTTTCTGTTGAGGGCATTCCAGTGTTTAAGGGTCCAGTTAATAAGACTGGAAACCCTTTCCTTATTCTCCCTGAAATTTCCTGCCTTGCAACGTGTCATGTCTGTTTGCCAAAACTTGGGGATATGGACCAAGGATATGGCTAAAACTCTTGAGTCTATCCCAACTGATCATTCAGTTTTAAAACAATTAGTGCTCATGCATGTTTCCTTGCACTACGGTGTCGATGGGCTTGTGGCACATCTCATATCCAAGATTTCAAGCTGCAGCAAACAAGGCTAGCAGACTACTATCATGCATTAAAACTAGTGTTGAGCGAACCCGAACTGTAAAGTTCGGGTCTGTACCGAACTTTAGCTTTTTCCCGAACCCGAATCCGAACCCGGACTTTGCCCAAAAGTCCGGGTTCGGGTTCGGGTTCGGCAATCTAATAACGCATTTAGAAATGCTTCAGGGGCCAGCCAATCACCTTTTGATTAGCTGGTGTGCCCTTAGAGGCCATCATAGCCATGCCTACTAATGGCATGGCTGTGATTGGTCAGTGCAACATGTGACCCAGCTTCTATATAAGCTAGAGGCACACAGCACACATGACACTCTGCTTCAGAATAGATAGGGAGAGGATCTAGTCTGCTGCTGCTGCTTTTAGGGAGAGATAGAAAGATAGATGAGGTAGTCCTGATTCTACAATCTGAGGGAAAAGATAGAGAGATAGTGTAGTGTAGGGCCAGGTTCCTGTGTTGGTGCTTTCAGGGAGAGAGAATATTATATAGGAGTCCAGATTCAGAGATTAAAATCAGCGATCTGCATAGGTTTACCTATTTGTGTTGCAGTGCAGTCTTTTTACACTGCCATGAGCCCAGTGTCAGAGAAAATCTAACTTTTAGGGGGAAAAAAAAGGCACTTTATTGTTCTCTTTTCCAAAAGACCCATAGGGCAAAAAAAAAAAAAAAAAAAGCATTTTATTTTGCTCGTGCAAAAAAAGACCCGTTTAGGGCAAAAAAAATAAATAAAAAAAAATTGCACTTTAATGTACGCTTGCAAAAAACGCCGTTTAGGGGCACAAAAAAAAGTTTGCAGTGTGTTATACATATTTTGAGGTGTGTGAAAAAAACAATTTCTATATAGTTTTCTCCTACTGTGCTATACTAAAAAAACAACATTTTTTTTAATAGCATTTTCTGCAGTTCTGTAGCTGTGCGATTCAGCGGTTACGTACTGTGGGTGTGTTCTGCTCTTCCAAAAAACGCAGTTTAGTGGCACAAAAAAAAGTTTGCAGTGTGTTATACATATTTTGAGGTGTTTGAAATAAACAATTTCTATATAGTTTTCTCCTACGTTGCTATACTAAAAAAACAACATTTTTTTTGAATAGCATTTTCTGCAGTTCTGTAGCTGTGCGATTCAGCGGTTACGTACTGTGGGTGTGTTCTGCTCTTCCAAAAAACGCAGTTTAGTGGCACAAAAAAAAGTTTGCAGTGTGTTATACATATTTTGAGGTGTTTGAAATAAACAATTTCTTTATAGTTTTCTCCTACTTTGCTATACTAAAAAAACAACATTTTTTTTGAATAGCATTTTCTGCAGTTCTGTAGCTGTGCGATTCAGCGGTTACGTACTGTGGGTGTGTTCTGCTCTTCCAAAAAATGCCGTTTAGTGGCACAAAAAAAAGTTTGCAGTGTGTTATACATATTTTGAGGTGTGTGAAATAAACAATTTCTATATAGTTTTCTCCTACTGTGCTATACTAAAAAAACAACATTTTTTTTGAATAGCATTTTCTGCAGTTCTGTAGCTGTGCGATTCAGCGGTTACGTACTGTGGGTGTGTTCTGCTCTTCCAAAAAACGCTGTTTAGTGGCACAAAAAAAAGTTTGCAGTGTGTTATACATATTTTGAGGTGTTTGAAATAAACAATTTCTTTATAGTTTTCTCCTACGTTGCTATACTAAAAAAACAACATTTTTTTTGAATAGCATTTTCTGCAGTTCTGTAGCTGTGCGATTCAGCGGTTACGTACTGTGGGTGTGTTCTGCTCTTCCAAAAAACGCCGTTTAGTGGCACAAAAAAAAGTTTGCAGTGTGTTATACATATTTTGAGGTGTTTGAAATAAACAATTTCTTTATAGTTTTCTCCTACGTTGCTATACTAAAAAAACAACATTTTTTTTGAATAGCATTTTCTGCAGTTCTGTAGCTGTGCGATTCAGCGGTTACGTACTGTGGGTGTGTTCTGCTCTTCCAAAAAACGCCGTTTAGTGGCACAAAAAAAAGTTTGCAGTGTGTTATACATATTTTGAGGTGTGTGAAATAAACAATTTCTATATAGTTTTCTCCTACTGTGCTATACTAAAAAAACAACATTTTTTTTAATAGCATTTTCTGCAGTTCTGTAGCTGTGCGATTCAGCGGTTACGTGCTGTGGGTGTGTTCTGCGCTTCCAAAAACACCCATTTAGGGCAAGATCCTAAATTTTGAAAATATGAGGAGAAGGTCAAAGGGATGTGGTGGCCCCGGTCGTGGTGCTGCTGGTGGAGCTCCTGTTGCAGGGAGAGGACGTGGTGGATCTGTGCCAGATACACGCACAAGTGAAACACCTTCCTCAGGTGCAAGTAGGCGACCGAGCCTGCGGCGGTATTTTGTCGCGCCTAATGAGGCTGTACGAATGTTTAGGCCAGGACAAGTACAGGCGATAGTAGATTGGGTTGCTGACAGTGCCTCGGGTTCCTTCACATTGTCTCCCACCCACTCTTCTGATGAAAGAACAGAGTTGGCACCTGAAACCCATGTCCATCAGTCTTTCACCTCACCCCCTTGCAAATCAGCCAAGCAGTCTGAGCCCCAAATCATGCAGCAGTCTCTTCTGCTTTTCGATGACTCTGTTAGCAGGGTTTCCCAGGGCCATCCACCTAGCCCTGCCCCAGAAGTGGAAGAGATTGAGTGCACCGATGCCCAACCACTTATGTTTCATGATGAGTACATGGGAGGACCATCGCAGTACGTCTCGGATGATGACGAAACACAGGTGCCAACTGCTGCTGCTTTCGCAATTGTGCAGACAGACAAGGAGGGCAGGGGTGAAGACTGGGTGGAAGATGATGTGGAGGACGATGAGGTCCTCGACCCCACATGGAATCAACGTTATGCAGGTGACCAGTGTAGTTTGGAGGAAGAGGCGGTGGTCGCACAGAGCCACCAGCACAGCAGAAGAGGGAGCAGGGTGCAGAAGCGGAGCGTCTGTCAGCTAGACAGTATGTCTGCTACTGCCCAACGCAGCAAGGGACCGAGCACACCAAAGCCAGGTCCAAGGAGTTCCCCAGCGTGGCAGTTCTTCACACAATGTGCTGATGACAAGACACGAGTGGTTTGCACGCTGTGCAATCAGAGCCTGAAGCGAGGCATAAACGTTCTCAACCTGAGCACAACCTGCATGACCAGGCATCTAAGTGCAAAGCATGAGCTGCAGTGGAGTAGACACCTCAAAAACCAAGAAAGGTCTCTGGCTCCTCCTGCTTCCTCTTCTGCTGCAGTCTCGGCCTCTTCATCCACCTCTGTAGTGACAGTGGCACCTGCCACCCCGCAAACAGAGGATCTGCCAGCAACACTACCACCTGGGTCACCAACCATCTCCACAATGTCCCATGGAAGCGTGCATCTCTCTATCTCCCAAACATTGGAGCGGAAGAGGAAGTACCCCCCTAGCCACCCGCGATCCCTGGCCCTGAATGCCAGCATTTCAAAACTCCTGGCCTTTGAAATGCTGTCATTCCGTCTGGTGGAGACGCAGAGTTTTAAAAGCCTGATGGCATTGGCTGTCCCACAGTACGTCGTGCCCAGCCGCCACTATTTTTCCAGGCGAGCCATCCCTTCCCTGCACAACCAAGTGGGGGACAAAATCAGGTGTGCACTGCGCAACGCCATCTGTGGCAAGGTCCACCTAACTACGGATGCGTGGACCAGTAAGCACGGTCAGGGACGTTATATCTCCCTAACAGCACACTGGGTAAATGCAGTGGCGGCTGGGCCTGAGGCAGATAGCAGTTTGGCGCATGTCCTTCCACCACCGAGGATTGCAGGGCGCTTCAGTTTGCCTCCTGTTGCTAACTCCTCCTACTCCACTTCCTCATCCTCTACCGCCTCCTCATCCGGTCAGCGTAACACCTTCACCACCAACTTCAGCACAGCCAGGGGTAAACGACAGCAGGCAGTTTTAAAACTTTCCTGTTTGGGGGAAAAACCCCACACCGCGCAGGAGTTGTGGAGGGACATGGAACAACAGACCAATGAGTGGTTGCTGTCAGTGAGCCTCAAGCCCGGCCTGGTGGTGTGCGATAATGGGCGAAATCTCGTAGCAGCTCTGGGCCTAGCCAGTTTGACGCACATCCCTTGCCTGGCGCATGTGCTGAACTTGGTGGTCCAGAGGTTCCTTAAAAATTACCCCAATATGCCAGAGCTGCTGCAGAAAGTGCGGGCTGTGTGTGCGCACTTTCGGCATTCTCACCCTGCTGCTGCTCGCCTGTCAGCGCTGCAGCGTAACTTCGGCCTTCCCGCACACCGCCTCATATGTGACGTGCCCACAAGGTGGAACTCCACCTTGCACATGCTGGCCAGACTGTGCGAGCAGCAGCAGGCGATAGTGGAGTTTCAGCTGCAGCAATCACGCGTGAGTCGCTCTGCGGAACAGCACCACTTCACCACCAATAACTGGGCCTCCATGCGAGACCTGTGTGCCTTGTTGCGCTGTTTTGAGTACTCCACCAACATGTCCAGTGCCAATGATGCCGTTCTTAGCGTTACTATCCCAGTTCTATGCCTCCTTGAAAAAATGCTTCGGGCGATGATGGAAGAGGATGTGGCACAGGAGGATGAGGAGGAGGAGGAGGAAGCGGGATCATTTCAAAGGTTTTCAGGGCAGTCTTTCACAAGTGGCTACGAGGGTGGGTTCCTGCACCAACAAACGCCAGGTACACAATTGTCCGGCAGAAAGGGCACAGTTCTGGAGGATGACGAGGTGGAGGAGGAGATGGAGGAGGAGGAGGAGGAGGAGGAGGAGGAGGCATTTTCACAGCAGGGTGGCACCCAGACCAGCTCGTGGCCATCACTGGTGCGTGGCTGGGGGGATACAGAGGACACAAACGATACACCTCCCACAGAGGACAGCTTTTCTTTGCCTCTGGGCAGCCTGGCACACATGAGCGATTACATGCTGCAGTGTTTCCGCAATGACCGCCGAGTTGCCCACATTTTAACTGGTGCTGATTACTGGGTGGTCACCCTGCTGGATCCCCGTTACAAGGACAACGTACCGTCCTTAATTCCCTCACTGGAGCGGGATCGTAAGATGCGCGAGTACAAGCGCACGCTGGTAGACGCGCTGCTGGTGGCATTCCCACCTGACAGCGGGCGTACGGTGGAAGCAAAAGGCGAAGGCAGAGGAGGAGGAAGAGGTCGCCAACGCAGCCGGGGCACCGGCAGCACCTCAGAAGGCAGGGTTAGCATGGCTGAAATGTGGAAAAGCGTTGTCAGCACCCCACAACAACCAGCACCACCAGCTGAGATGGAACGTCTTAGCAGGAGGCAGCATTTCACCAACATGGTTGAGCAGTATGTGTCCACAGGCCTACACGTACTGGATGACGGGTCTGCCCCCTTTAACTTCTGGGTCTCCAAATTGGGCACATGGCCTGAGCTTGCCCTTTATGCCTTGGAGGTGCTGGCCTGCCCTGCAGCCAGTGTATTATCTGAACGTGTATTTAGCACGGCAGGGGGCGTTATCACAGACAAGCGCAGCCGCCTGTCCAGAGCCAATGTGGACAAGCTCACGTTCATTAAAATGAACCAGGCATGGATCCCACAGGACTTGTCCGTACCTTGTGCAGAATAGACATGTATACCGGTGTTGTGAAAAAAACTGTCCGGCCATCGGATTGTGTCCGGCCCATACTGCGAAGGCGCAGCGCTTGCGCAGTACAGAGGACAAGGAGATTCACAAAATCTCCGAAGATGAACAGCGCCTGCGCTGTGAGTGCAGGTTCAAGCCCCACCATCCAAGTGGACATACGGTAGCACATAGTAACAGGGCCCCTCACGGGCTCGGTTCGATCGCAACGCTTCGGGCACGGCCTCACTTGGCTTGTCTTGAACCACGGATGGTGTGGCCTTCACCTGAACTCACCACGCAGGCGCCGTTCGTCTTGGGAGATTTTAGAAATCCCCTTGTCCTACATACTGAGCAAGCGCAGTACAGGGTGGACACTATTTGACGGGGGACAGAATTCGACACATCACCGGCATTACACAGCCATTGTTGTATTTTTGAATCAGTGTTGGCTACCTCGTCCTCCTCCACCGCCACTTCAACCTCCTACTCCATATGGACCTCGTCCTCCTAGGTCAAGATTATTATTTTTTATTTTTATTTTTTTAATGTTATTTTAAGTTATTTCCCTATCCACATTTGTTTGCAGAGCACTTGCCATGCTCTTAACAACATTTTTCTGCCATTTGCAGCCCTCTAGCCCTTTCCATTACCTTTTTAGAGCCTTTTTAGTCCTTAGAAGTCCGGGTCCCCATTGACTTCAATGGGGTTCGGGTTCGGGTCCGGGTTCGGGTTAAAGTTCGGTCCCGAACCCGAACTTTTTTCCGAAGTTCGGCCGAACCCGTCGAACCCGAACATCCAGGTGTCCGCTCAACTCTAATTAAAACCATTATTTACTCAAACTATAAAACCATAATTCTACCATTTAACAAAACACTGATTTGTCCTCATCTTGTGCATGTGGTCTAGTTTAGGTCACTAACAGGAAGTCCTCCTTGAGATAGTTCAGAGAAGGGCAAAAAAACTAATAACGGGAATGGAAGACCTCAATTATGAGAAATTACAAATAATAAATGTATTCTCCCCTGAAGAAGAGATGCGTTATAGGGAGATATGAGTGCAATTTACAAATATTTCAGTGATGAAACTAAGGAATTTTTTATTTTATTTTGACACAGCTTAATGATAGCAGATCAGTTATCTGGATGTTTAAATTTTCACCAAGGGGGATTAATTGACAACTAGATAATACCACAGACAGGAACAGTTTAATTTCTTTAACCAGTTGCCACTATCCCCTTTGCTTTCCAATATCCCAAGAGGACAATTTCTTAGGATGAAAATAATTTGTACAGATGATGATTGTCAGGCTCATTTCTGAATGAACCTTGGCTTATAGTACAGTTATATATATGTATGGCCTTGTGTTTATAGGTTGAGCTGTTATGGCTGAGGTATTATATTGTAGTAAAAGTATATTTGATGAGTTTGTATATGTTACCTGATATAAAATTGGTTATTTATATTTGAAGGTTGTTTAAAATGAATACCAATAAAAGGGCCTTGGGCATTTCAAATCCAAAAGTAAAGTGTGTGTGTTTTTTACTATTTAATATTGAAATAGTTTATAGGGGTATAAGTTTGGCCTATTTTCCCATGGGAGAAGGGAGGAGCAGAGAAATTTGCGCCACCCACCTATGGGACCGTGGCTGACTATACATTAAAATTTTGACAGTTAGGGCAGTTTTTAAAATAACAAAATAGGATTGATTAATTAGGGTCATATGTTAATATTGGTACAAATTGGGCCCTATAAAAAGAAATTCAAGTGCATAGTGAACAGTCGGCAGAAGAGCAGCAAAGAAGAAGACGCATCCCACACTCCCACCCATTGTCACAACCCCTCTTTATGTGTGTAGCGCCCTGCTCCTGTTGACCAGGCGCTATCATGTAAATTTAGTGGGTTATCTGAATTGTACATAGTTAAGAATGTAATGTTTATGGCTAAATTAGCCTCTGTTCCAGCTTTGGCTGTGTTGGGAGCATTTCCCACTGTCGCCGGTAGGTGTCGTTGTCACCACCGGCCAGTGTTGAAAATACAACAGGCTGAAGTGTATTGGGTGTCCCTTCCCCAGAAACAGCCCAGTGGGAGTGTTTTACCGCTGTGCATTGTGGGAGAGGATACTTAAGGGGCAGACACCATTTTCTCTCTCTCTGACCTCATGGCCCGCCTTGTCTAAGGTATGTGACAACTTCTCTTCTGCCTCTGGGCCCTGCTGGCCCAAGGCTACGTTACTGCAAGTAGGCCCGGAAGTTGTTACTGGTTCAGGGATGGTCCTGTGCTGTCTTGCCTGCGGGAAGAAGCCAAGCAATTGGAAGATCCAGGGGAGGACTCTTCTTGGAGAGGACCGAGCAGAAGGCTGGTATCTCAAGAAGAGCCTGGTGACACAATTGGAGGATGCATCCTAACTAATCTACCTCACAGTACTGCCGGATGGCTTAAAGGACTTTAGTACTGTGTAGCTGTATTCGCACAGTCAATTACTGATTACCGAATCCTGTGGCAGAGGATTGTTCAACAGTTTATTACTATTATTGAGTCTGTGGCAGAGACTTTTGTCCGTGCATAATTCTGGCTGCTAGGCCAGTGAGAGAGGCCTATCCGGGTGAGCAAGATCCGTTGACAGCAAGTGTACTTGTCTCCAGGATCTCAAGTTCCTCTGTGATCTGCACAAGGTATCTGAATTCCCCTACCCCTCCATCCCTCTACTGCTGCAAGTTGTGTTTAATAAAAAAGCATTGGAAAAAGACTAAGTGACTGGTGCATGCATCTGTGGGCACATTGCCCAATTTAGACTCAAAGTTCTGGGACGGTGAAGTGTGGGGTAACGGCAGGACCAATAATAACCAACAGCTCATACGGGGGTAGTGCTACATATGGTTAGTCATTTTCTCTTTAAAAAGGACAGTTATATATATGTACTGTATGGACTTGTGTTTATAGCTCGAGCTGTTATGGCTGAGTTATTATATTGTAGTAAAAGTATATTTGATGAGTTGGTATATGTTACCTGATATAAAATTGGTTATTTATATTTAAAGGTTGTTTTAAATAAATACCAATAAAAGGGTCGTGGCCATTTCAAATCCAAAATTAAAGTGTTTGTGTTTTCTATTTAATATTAAAATAGTTTACAGGGGTATAAGTTCAGCCTACGCTCCCATAATAAATACTTCCATTTACCGCAGGACCATATTTCAGACAAATGAATATAAGATTAAATAAATATAAAATTCATACAAACAATGTATTATTCATATAAAATGTTTACACATACATAAAAATATTTAAAAACATCACCACCGTCTAAAAAGACAGTGAGCTAGGTTTTTATGGTTGTGGGAAATGCATTTCTTGTAAAATATTCTAAGGCTAATACAAAAAAAAAGGAATTTAAGGCAACAGCAACTGATATTAAAGATTTTATTACATGTATGACTATTGGGGCAGTATATATGTTAGAATCCTCCTGTTCATATCAATATGTAGGACGTACGCCTAGATGTATACAGATGAGAGTAAAGCCTCGTACACACGGTCGGACTTCCATCTGACTTTTCCGTGGTTTTTTTGTCCGAACGGAGTTGGTTGGGAACACCCATAGCATACACACGCTCGGACTTTTCTGCAAACTTTCTTAAAACTTCTTACAACATCACATGTTTTTTCTGCTCTTTTCTGATCTTTACTGCCACCCTTTGGTCAACTTCTGCTCTTGTTGGTTGATTTTAACATTAGTTGTTTTGTCCATCGGACTAAAGTCTGATGGTTTTCTGTACACACGGGTGGACTTTGCTCCATCGGACTTTTGTTGGGCAAAAGTTTGTCCGTTTGCAGACCCAACTTTTGTCCGATGAAATCCAAAACCAAACGAAAAAAGTTTGTCCGATGGAGCGTACACACGGTCGGATTGTTGGTCCAACTTGCTTAAAACGAAGTTTGTTGGGCAAAAGTCCGACCGTGTGTACGGGGCTTAAGAGAACATATGAATAGTATTTAAAAAGGAAAACCTAACCATAGTGTCCCTAGACACTTTAGAGAGGTCCATAATAGGGATGCGAGCGGTCTTAAATTTTAGGGCGTAGAGAAGATTCAACAACATTGGAGGGGGGGGCAATTTTATTTGAAAATTACGTTACCAAGAATCCTTTTGGATTTTTTAAACCAAAGTGTTAGCCCCTAGGGGTTTGAACGTTGACTTTGGTCTTAATTGCTTTATAAGTATTAAATAAATAACTAGCTCCTAGCTCACTGTCTTTTTAGAGGGTTGTAATGTTTTTAAATATTTTTGTGTATTCGTAAACATTTTATATGAATAATACATTGTTTGTATGAATTTTATATTTATTTCATTTTATATAAATTTTTCTGAAATATGGTCATGCAGTAAACTTAAGTATATATTATTCTTTTTGTCACCCTCAATTGATTATCCTCATGCCTGCTTCTAGTGATTCTGAGCATTAGTTATATTTTATTAAACATTTTTTATTTGTGTAATTGAAGGTGAGGTGTCCCTGGCCAAAAATCAGGTTATTTTTTTTCCGGCATTAGGAGGATATGAAAGCAGTGTTTCACTTCCGGTTTCTGTTTGATTGTTGTGTGGTTACCATGGAGATGTGTTGGAAGCTATTTAACGTCAGTCAGAAGCTCTATGCTCCACCTACTGAAGAAGCCTATCACGTGGCAACACGCGTTTAGGGGAGGAGTAGAGCTTTGTGACGTTTCACTGGAGTCGCACCTAGTGAGGTGGTGAGCCGGATGTTTTATCACAATGTGTTGTTACATTTATCTCTTGTAAGTGTATTTTAAGCGGGGTTTAAATAAACATTGCATATGGAAGTACACTATGTCTGTCCTTTCTACTTTGATTTATACATAATCTGAGGAGATCTGTGAGGACGGGATCCCATATCCCATTAAGGAGGAGTGGAGCCTTTTATCCAGGTTGCGAGGAGACAAAGCTGTTTTTTATTTACACGGAGGTGAGCAGGCATTTTGCTTGGTGAAGGATTATCACAGTGTTTAAAGATCAGGTATGGGATGTATTGAAGGAGAGCATTATTGATTCACAGAGGACTTTTTCTATCTATCTATATATTGTATATATTAATTCTGTATATTGATTTTTTCACATTATATATTGTTTTATATGTGATCACAGGTTGTAATGATCTTTGCTGCGCTACACCGAATCCTATTTTTATTTATTATTTGAGGTGTTGTGAAATCACTTACACAGTGTTTGGCGGGTCAGCATTATAATTTACAATATTTATATTTATACTTATTTTTATTTTTGCACTGATTGTTACACTTAATTTTATGTACAGTACATTGACCTGTGATGCCTGCAGTCTCCAGCTGGCTGTTGATGTAGCACCTGCTACTTCTAAGCCTAATCTTGGAACGTGTGCAATGAGAATATTGACATTACATATTTGAGTCAACCTCCCACAACATCACAATATATGTATTTTAATATCTTACTTTTAGATTGTAGATTTTCACTAGCAGGGCCACCTGGTCCTCTTGTCTTACATAGTATTGCAACTGAACTGTCTTCCTTTATATTGTAAAGCACTGTGCAAACTGTTGGTGCTATATAAATCTTGTGTTATAATAATAATAATTATTATTATTTTATTATTGAGGACCTCTTCTCTTTGTTATTACTGCTAGCTCTTTATGGCCTCTGCTCTTGATTTTCATGCACTTCCAACTCTTGACAATCCTCCCTTTCCTCAGCAAGTGAGGGAAATCTCCCCAAAGGGGCCATACAATAAACTTTTTTTTAATAGAGTGGAGAAGGTTCAGAATAATATCATAATTTGAGATTATCTTTCAGTTCCTAGTTCCTATACTGCTGACTATATTTGACAGAGCTGAAATGGATATGAAATGAATCTATTAAAACTGAACTCCAGCCTTACCTGATCTTTTCCTCACCAATAGACATGCCTCTCATGTGCTGATAGAGACATAATTTGCTTGCACACTGTCGATTTCCCAATAGTTGAATAAGAAGCTTCTGGGAAACTTCTGGGTCATATGATGTCCAGTCATAATTAAATACTCTCCTACACCACTGTCCTGATGATGACCAGCCTCTTACATCCAATGGTTCTTATAATCCATTACACTTGTCTGCCTGGCATCATGTGTAGACATGATTTGAATGTCCTTATTTCACTTATAGGTGTTTTTTGTTATAATGCATAAGTGTAGGTGTTGGAATTTATTAAAATACAAACTAGTAACTTAGTAACTATATTATTAGAGGTGAGAACATAGATATACAAAAAATTCATCTCAGAACAAAAGTGCAGTAAAGATTGGGAGGTATGTTTGTCACACTTGGAATGACAGAAACTTTACTGCACAAGAGACCCAGAGACTTAGTAAAAATGACATCACAAGGAGTCGGCGCTAGAACTGCTAGAAATAATAAATAGGACTATTGTTGAACCAGACTGTGCCACAAAGTCCATGCAATCCCAAGCTGCTAGATATGAAGCCACTTGGATAGGGGTGGAAACAAACTTGACATTAAAAAAAAAACACATAGAAAGCGCCCTGAGATCACCTGGAATTATAGCTGATATGCAAACAACTCAGTTGGATAAATATAAAGTCCAAGGTGATTTCTGCAGGATGTAACTGAAAAGCATAGCACGCAAGTCCCTACACCGGAGTTACTTTGTTAAACTAAAATGTCAATTTATTGGATAAAACCTTGTTAAAAAAGAGTGACAATTCAATAGAGTCACAGTGCACATTCAGGTTACAACTAGGGTTGAGCGAACCCGAACTGTAAAGTTCAGGTTCGTACCGGACTTTTGGGTTTTTGGTACCCGGACCCGAACCCGAACAATGTACTGTATGTTCGGGTTCGGGTTCGGTGTTCGGCAATGTAATGGCACATTTTAAAAAGCTGCAGGGCAGCCAATCAACATTCGTTTAACTTGTGTACCCTTAGAAGCCATCACAGCCATGCCTTCTAATGGCATGGCTGTGATTGGCCAGTGCAGCATGTGACCCAGCCTCTATATAAGCTAGAGGCACATAGCACAGCACGTCACTCTGCTTCAGTTAGTGTAGGGAAAGGTTGCTGCTGCTGCTGCTTTGAGGGAGAGAATTAGATAGGTCAGATCAAATTACTCAGCGATCTACCTTGATTTTGTTGTGTGGGTGCAGTGCACAATCTTTTTATCCTGCCCTGAGCCCAGTGCCAGAGAAAAGATAACATTTATCCATCTGTTAGTTAGGTTGGCTTCAGTGCACCAGCACTGCATATGTTAATGTGAGATACACCCTTTAGATACTGTTCTCCTATTCTGCTATTCCAAAAAAAAAATATTTAGGGGAAAAAAAAAATTTTGGTGCATTTTATGCATATCTGTATGTGTGAAATAGACACTTTAGATACTGTTCTCCTATTATGCTCTTCAAAAAAAAAAATTTAGGGTAAAAAAAAAAATTTTGATGCGTTTTCTGGCCCAAAATTTTTTTTTGCTGCATTTTCTGCATATCTGTACGTGTGAGATACACACTTTAGATACTGTTCTCCTATTCTGCGCTTCCAAAAAATAATAATTTAGGGCAAATAAAACATTTTTGGTGCGTTTACTGCCCAAAAATTTTTTTGGTGCATTTTCTGTATATCTGTACGTGAGATACACACTTTAGATACTGTTCTCCTATTCTGATCTTCAACAAAATAATAATTTAGGGCAAAAAAATTTTTTTGCTGCGTTTTCTGCATATCTGTACCTGTGAGATACACCCTTTAGATACTGTTGCTCTATTCTGCTATTCAAAAAACACCCATTTAGGGCAAGATCCTAAATTTGAGAAATATGAGGAGACCGTCAAATAAGGGACGAGGCCCCGGTTGTGGTGCTGCTGGTGGAGCTCCTGTTGCAGGGAGAGGATGTGGTCGATCTGTGTCAGCTACAGGCACAAGTGAAACACCTTCCTAAGGTGCGAGTAGGCGACAGAGCCTGCAGCGGTATTTGGTCGGGCCTAATGCGGCTCTACGAATGTTGAGGCCAGGCCCAGGACAAGTACAGGCGATAGTAGATTGGGTTGCTGACAGTGCCTCCAGTTCCTTCACATTGTCTCCCACCCAGTCTACTGCTGAAAGATCAGAGTTGGCACCTGCAGCCGATGTCAATCAGTCTTTCACCTCACCCCCTTGCAAATCAGCCAAGCAGTCTGAGCCCCAAGTCATGCAGCAGTCTCTTCTGCTTTTTTATGACTCTGTTAGCAGGGTTTCCAGGGCCATCCACCTAGCCCTGCCCCAGAAGTGGAAGAGATTGGGTGCACCGATGCCCAACCACTTATGTTTCAAGATGAGTACATGGGAGGACCATCGCAGCACGTCTCGGATGATGAAGAAACACAGGTGCCAACTGCTGCTGCTTTCGCAAATTGTGCAGACCGACAAGGAGGGCAGGGGTGAAGACTGGGTGGAAGATGATGTGGAGGACGATGAGATCCTCGACCCCACATGGAATCAACGTCATGCAGGTAACCTGTGTAGTTCGGAGGAAGAGGCGGTGGTCGCACAGAGCCACCAGCACAGCAGAAGAGGGAGCAGGGTGCAAAAGCGGAGCGTCCGTCCCCTAGACAGTACGCCTGCTACTGCCCAATGCAGCAAGGGTCCGAGCACACCAAAGCCAGGTCCAAGGAGTTCCCTAGCGTGGCAGTTCTTCAGACAATGTGCTGATGACAAGACACAAGTGGTTTGCACGCTGTGCAGTCAGAGCCTGAAGCGAGGCATAAACGTTCTCAACCTGAGCACAACCTGCATGACCAGGCATCTAAGTGAAAAGCATGAGCTGCAGTGGAGTAGACACCTCAAAAACCAAGAAAGGTCTCTGGCTCCTCCTGCTTCCTCTTCTGCTGCAGCCTCTTCATCCACCTCTGTAGTGACAGTGGCACCTGCCACCATGCAAACAAAGGATCTGCCAGCAACACTACCACCTGGGTCACCAACCATCTCCACAATGTCCCATGGAAGCGTTCAGCTCTCTATCTCCCAAACACTGGTGCGGAAGAGGAAGTACCCCCCTACCCACCCGCGATCCCTGGCCCTGAATGCCAGCATTGCAAAATTCCTGGCCTTTGAAATGCTGTCATTCCGTCTGGTGGAGACGCAGAGTTTTAAAAGCCTGATGGCATTGGCTGTCCCGCAGTACGTCGTGCCTAGCCACCACTACTTTTCCAGGCGAGCCATCCCTTCCCTGCACAACCAAGTGGGGGACAAAATCAGGTGTGCACTGCGTAACGCCATCTGTGGCAAGGTCCACCTAACTACGGATATGTGGACCAGTAAGCACGGTCAGGGACGTTATATCTCCCTAACAGCACACTGGGTAAATGCAGTGGCGGCTGGGCCTGAGGCGGATAGCAGTTTGGCGCATGTCCTTCCACCGCGCAGGAGTTGTGGAGGGACATGGAACAACAGACCGATGAGTGGTTGGTGGCAGTGAGCCTCAAGCCCGGCCTGGCGGTGTGCGATAATGGGCAAAATCTCGTAGCAGCTCTGGGCCTAGCCGGTTTGACGCACATTCCTTGCCTGGTGCATGTGCTGAATTTGGTGGTGCAAGGGTTCCTTAAAAATTACCCCGATATGCCAGAGCTGCTGCAGAAAGTGCGGGCCGTCTGTGCGCATTTTCGGTGTTCTCACCCTGCTGCTGCTCGCCTGTCAGCGCTGCAGGGTAACTTCGGCCTTCCCGCTCACCGCCTCATATGTGACGTGCCCACAAGGTGGAACTCCACCTTGCACATGCTGGCCAGACTGTGCGAGCATCAGCAGGCGATAGTGGAGCTTCAGCTGCAGCTCTGCGGAACAGCACCACTTCACCACCAATAACTGGGCCCCCATGCGAGACCTGTGTGCCTTGTTGCGCTGTTTTGAGTACTCCACCAACATGGCCAGTGCCGATGGGGCCGTTCTCAGCGTTACTATCCCAGTTCTATGCCTCCTTGAAAAAACGCTTCGGGCGATGATGGAAGAGGATGTGGCACAGGAGGAGGAAGAGGGATAATTTCCAAGGCTTTCAGGGCAGTCATTCACAAGTGGCTCAGAGGGTGGGTTCCTGCACCAACAAACGCCAGGTACACAATTGTCCAGCAAGGGCACAGTTCTGGAGGATGACAAGGTGGAGGATGAGGAGGAGGAGAGGGAGGAGGAGGAACCATGTTCACAGCAGGGTGGCACCCAGACCAGCTCATGGCCATCACTGGTGCATGGCTGGGGGGATATAGAGGACACAGACGATACACCTCCCACAGAGGACAGCTTTTCGCCAATTTGGACAAGCTCACGTTCATTAAAATGAACCAGGCATGGATCCCACAGGACTTGTCCGTACCTTGTGCAGAGAAATGGTGGGGATAACTCAAAAGAGAGACATCCAAAAAGGTCGGACTTTGGAGGCACAAGACATGATAGGTAGTCAAAATATGTAAAAAATATATATTTATTATAGAAAGACAACACAGAGATTACAAAAATGCAAAAGAGAGTTAAAATATTGTCACAAGATGGAAAAATGTTGTCCCTTTGCGTCAACGCGTTTCGCCGTGAGGCTTCTTCAGGACAGCTTGGGGATAGCAAGGAGAAAACAGTGCTTGCTATCTTGGGACTGACAGGAGATCTATTAGCCCTTATTTAACCACTTGCTTACTGGGCACTTAAACACCCCTCCTGCCCGGACCAATTTTCAGCTTTCAGTGCTCTCACACTTTGAATGACAATTACTCAGTCATGCAACACTGTACCCAAATGATTTTTTTGTCCTTTTTTTCATAATAATAGAGCTTTCTTTTGGTGGTATTTGATCACCTCTGGGTTTAAAATTTTTTGCGCTATAAATGAAAAAAGACCGAAAATTTTGAAAAAAAACGCATTTTTCTTAGTTTCTGTGATAAAATTTTGCAAATTATTAATTTTTCTTCATAAATTTTGGCCACAATTTATACTGCTACATATCTTTGATAAAAATAACCCAAAATTTTGGGAAATTATTTGGTCTGTGTGAAAGTTTTAGAGTCTACAAGCTATAGTGCAAATCATAAAAAATGTATCACATCTGATGTACTGGCGGCCTATCTCATTTCTTGAGACCCTAACAAGCCAGGAAAGTACGAATGCCCCCCAAATAACCCCTTTTTGGAAAGTAGACATTCCAAGGTATTTAGTAAGAGGCATGGTGAGTTATTTGAAGTTGTAATTTTTTCCCACGATTCTTTGCAAAATTACATTTTTTTTTTTTCAAAATTGTAATTGTAATAGCTTATTTCTCTCACATGGCATGTGCATACCACAAATAACACCCCAAAAATACATTCTGCTACTCCTCCTGAGTATTACGATACCACATGTGTGGGACTTTTTTACTGCCTGGCCACATACAGAGGCCCAACATGCAGGGAGCACCATCAGGTGTTCTAGGAGCATAAATTACACATCTATTTAGTTGACTACCTATTACACTTTTGAAGGCCCTGGAGCACCAGGACAATGGAAACACCCACAAAATGACCCCATTTTGGAAAGCTAACACCCCAACGTATAATCTATGAGGCATAATGACTCTTTTGAACGGTTCATTTTTTTCCAGAAGTTTTTGGAAAATGTGGAAAAAAAATGAAAACGCATTTTTTTTACGCAAAGTTGTCCGTCTATAAGATATTTCCAACACATAGCATGTACATAGCAAAAATTACACCCCCAAATACATTCTGCTACTCCTCCTGAGTATGGCAATACCAAATGTGTGGGATTTTTACACAGCCTGTCCACATACAGAGGACCTACATTGAAGTAGCACCTTCAGGCGTTCTAGGAGCATAAATTACACATCTCATTTCTCAACCACCTATTACAATTTTGAAGGCCCTGGAGCACCAGGACAATGGAAACACCCACAAAATGACCCCATTTTGGAAAGCTAATACCCCAACGTATAATCTATGAGGCATAATGACTCTTTTGAACAGTTCATTTTTTTCCAGAAGTTTTTGGAAAATTTGGGAAAAAAATGAAAACGCATTTTTTTTACGTAAAGTTGTCCGTTTATAAGATATTTCCAACACATAGCATGTACATAGCAAAAATTACACCCCAAAATACATTCTGCTACTCCTCCTGAGTATGGCAATACCAAATGTGTGGGACTTTTACACAGCCTGTCCACATACAGAGGACCTACATTGAAGTAGCACCTTCAGGCGTTATAGGAGCATAAATTACACATCTCATTTCTCAACCACCTATTACACTTTTGAAGGCCCTGGAGCACCAGGACAATGGAAACACCCACAAAATGACCCCATTTTGGAAAGCTAACACCCCAATGTATAATCTATGAGGCATAATGACTCTTTTGAACGGTTCATTTTTTTCCAGAAGTTTTTGGAAAATGTGGAAAATAATTAAAACGCAAAGTTGTCGGTTTATAAGATATCTCCAACACATAGCATTTACATAGCAAAAATTACACCCCAAAATACATTCTGCTACTCCTCCTGAGTATGGCGATACCAAATGTGTGGGACTTTTACACAGCCTGTCCACATACAGAGGCCCAACATGCAAGGAACACCATCAGATGTTCTAGGGACACATAGCATGCACATACCAAGATATACACCCCCAAATACATTATGCTGAGCAAAGCATAAAAACAAAAGATTACCTGTGGTTTTAGTAACGCAGTTCTACACAGCAGGATAGCACTGGTCCAGGCAGCAGGTAGGGACTTGGTCATCAATGGCATACACAATTGTCCAGGCAGCAGGCAGGGATACTGTCCATATACAGTCCAGGGTCAGTGCAGGCAAAGATATTGTCAGCAGTGCCAAAAAAATTGGTCCTGGTAGTAGGCAGGTCCATTTGGTGTGGTCAGTTCATGTGACAGGCAGAGGCATGATGGCATAGGTCCTACAGGCAGCAGGCAGAAGTAGGGCCTTGTTCAGGACAGAATGGGGACAGGGGTAGAGGCTTCTCCCACCCAAATCTCTTTGAAGCCTCCGAGTCTCCAGACCCTAATCGTGGATGAGAAAACAAAAAAAATTGTTTTCGTCATCCAGAAAAACTTTTCTGGAGCCCCTCACATATGTGAGACCCCTGTGTTGAATCCCACTAGTCCAGTAGCAGGGTACAAGATCAATCCAAGAGGCAGGCAAAAAGCATGGTCAAACAGTCCAAGGTCAGTTCCAGATCAGGCAGAGGTATGTACAGAATCGTTAGGCAGAATCATGGTCGAAAAACAGTCCAGGGTCAGCTCCAGATCAGGCAGAGGTAGTACAAAATCGTTGGGCAGAAGCGTGGTCGAATAACAAGCCAGGGTCAGTTCCAGATCAGGCAGAGGTAGTACAGAATCGTTAGGCAGAAGCGTGGTCAAATAACAAGCCAGGGTCAGTTACAGAGCAGGCAGTGGCATAAGGGGTGTGACGGTGTGTGAAGGCAGGAACTGAGGATTACGTTTACCATACTTCACTAATAATTTAGTGAAGTATGGTAACGGCGAAAATAGTCAGTTACACAGAGGCCTGGTTGGGAAGGACACTCTGCACAATAATAAACTGTGTCTCGTCTGACTCCTCCACTGGTACACACCTTACATTTTTTTTGTCGTCGTCGACCTGTTGCTGTGGGAGGGACTTTATCGGGAAAGTGACGTTCGGAGAGTCGACTCATAACATCAGATCGGATGTTTTGGGGTGGGCCGTTCGGGAAAATAAGGGCAGTGATAAGGTCCTCCTGGTAGCCAAGGAAGTGTTTAGGGTTTTGGGTGGAGTTGCGGTATATGATGTACGAATTGTATATGGCCAATTGAAAAAAATAAATTGCAACTTTTTTGTACCAATGATACGTCCGTCTTGTGGCAAGATAGGGTTCCAGCATCTGATCATTGAAGTCGACTCCCCCCATAAACAAATTGTAGTCCTGGATGCATGTGGGCTTTCGGATGGGGCCATTCCTTCTGGGGATTTCCACGAAGGTATCGTTGTGGATGGAAGACAACATGTATACATCTCTTCTGTCCTTCCACTTCACTGCCAGAACCTCCTTGTTTCTCAGACTTGCCGATTCTCCTCTTCTCAGCTTCTTATTTACAAGACTCTGAGGAAAGCCCTTCCGATTCTTTCTGACTGTGCCACATGCTGGCGTCTGCATCCGGTGAAGGTTATGGAACAGGGAAAGAGATGTATAAAAGTTGTCAACGTAGAGATGGTAACCTTTTTTCAGCAGGGGGTATATGAGGTCCCAAACAATTTTCCCACTTGATCCCAAGTAGTCTGGGCAATTAGGGGGATTCAGCTGGCTGTCCTTCCCCTCGTACACTAAGAAGGCATACGTGTACCCTGTGACTCGGTCACATAGCTTGTAAACCTTCACACCATAGCGGGCCTTTTTGCTGGGAATGAATTGTTTTATTTGAAGCCTGCCACTAAACTTAACAAGGGACTCATCCACACATATGTGTTGGTCCGGGGTATAAAGCTGGGGGAATTTTTCAGAAAAATAATTCAGTAAGGGCCGAAAAGCCTGTCAAAATTTGGGTGATTTCGGGGAAGGCACTGGGTGTTATCGTTAAAATGTAGGAATCTCATTATCATGAAGTATCTGGTTCTGGGCATTACTTTGGAGAATATTGGCATGTGATAGATGGGGCGTTTTGACCAAAAGGAACGCAAGGTGTTTTTTGGGTTGAGTCCCATACAAAACGTGAGGCCTAAAAAAATCTTCAACTCCTCCACCGTTAGGTCTCTCCACTCGAAGGGACGGGCATAATATGATGTAGGATTTTTCAAAATAAATTGTTGGGCATATAGATTGCACTGGGTGACAATGTTGGATAGCATGTCCTCGGTAAAAAGAAGATCAAAAAAATCAATTGGGGTAAAATTCTCTGTGTTTACTTGGACTCCTGGCTGGGCAGTAAAAGGAGGAATGTTGGCTTCTCCTGAATTAGGAGAAAGCCACAAGGGGTTCTGAAGGGCAAAGGGAAGGCTGGCATGGGTCCTTGGCCTTTGTTGCCGAGGCACTGCGGTGCTGGTGGATGGCACGGCGGTGCTGGTGGATGGCACGGCGGTGCTGGTGGATGGCACTGCCTCTTCACCAGAATGCCTTCGTTTGGCGGGCCGACTAGCTTCCTCCTCTGAGTCACTCAGTGTTGCACTACTGAGGAATGGCTCGTAATTGACGTCCGACTCAGAATCGGAATTGGAAAGGGAAAGGGAATCCGAAAGAGAGAGCTCCACGTTGTTCTCGTCGGGCGTGGAAAGGATTTGGTATGCCTCCTCGGCGGAAAATAATCTTTTTGACATTTTTTGGTGGTGCGACTACACAGGTGTGGGCCAAGCCTTCACTGATGGGCACTGATGAGGCGGCACAGATGGGCACTGATGAGGCGGAACAGATGGGCAATGATGAGGCAGAACAGATGGGCACTGATGAGGCGGCACAGATGGACACTGATTGGCGGCACAGATGGGCACTGATTGGCGGGACAGATGGGCACTGATTGGCGGCACAGATGGGCACTGATTAGACGGCACAGATGTGCACTGACTGATTGCACAGATGTGCACTGATTGGCACAGGTGGGCACTGATTGGCACAGGTGGGCACTGAGGTGGCACAGGTAGGCACTGATGAGGTGGCACAGGTGGGCACTGATGAGGTGGCACAGGTGATCACTGACATCACAGACTGGCACAGGTGGTCACAGACTGGCACAGGTGGGCACTGTATAGGCACAGGTGGGCACTGTATAGGCACAGGTGGGCACTGTAATAGGCACAGGTGGGCACTGTATATGGTCAGGTGGGCACTGCATATGCTCAGGTGGGCACTGTATGGGCACTGTATGGGTACTGTGGTAGTTGAAAAATCACTCACTGTTGAAACAAATGTAGCAGATCGCTCTCCCTCCTCACACGCTGTATCTATGTGAGGAGGGAGAGCAGGCAATGAGAGATGATCTCATATGTTTACATTTGAGATCATCTCTCATTGGCTGCACAGATCGCATAGTAAATGGCTACTCTGATTGGCCATTCACTGCGATCTCTGATTCGTTGTGTCCAAGGGACACAGGCAGCAAAGAATTTCCCCGCTGCGCGCTCGGGAGCGCGCGCGGGGAACGAGCAAAGGGGAGGCCGTATAATGCCAGCCTCCCGGATTTTCAGGTCCGTGCTGAAGCCATCATTTGGCTATAGCGCGGGCCTCAAGGGGTTAAAAGAGGTGCAATATTGCACAGATCCAATACAAAGGATGCAGGTCATTCACATCTCAATAGTGTCAAAATAAGGTGTAGGGTACTTCCTATAATGAAAGAGAGCTATACACAGGGGTCATGTGACTTAGCACATCCAAAGAACACCCAATGTTAGGTATATATAAACATAGAGTGCAACCAGGCTTAAAAATAATTGAATCCTCCAGATCAAACAGATACGCCAAATAGGCAGGGAAGATAGCCGTGCAGTTTTAGTTGCCACTGGTTTAAAAATCTCACAAACGCCCATAAAGACAGCTGCATGTTGTGCAGAATAGACATGTATACCGGCCTTACCCAGCCATTGTTGTATTTTTGATCTCTCTCACTTTTTTGGGGTGTACCCTAATTTAAAAATAAATAAAATTAAAAACAAAAACCAGTGTTGGCTACCTCGTCCTCCTCCACCGCCGCTTCCGCCTACACTGCCACATCCACTGCCACCTGAACCTCCTACTCCATATGGACCTCGTTCTCCTAGGTCAAGATTATTATTTTTTATTTTTATGTATTTTATGTTATTTTAAGTTATTATTTCCCTATCCACATTTGTTTGCAGAGCACTTGCCATGCTCTTAACAACATTTTGCTGCCATTTGCAGCCCTCTAGCCCTTTCCATTACTTTTTTAGAGCCATTTTAGTCCTCAAAAGTTCGGGTCCCCATTGACTTGAGGATGGGGTTTGGGTTCTGAGTCAAGTTCGGGTCCCCAACTCGAACTTTTTTCCGAAGTTCGGCCGAACACGTCGAACCCAAACATCCAGGTGTCCGCTCAACCCTAGTTATAACTCCTAAGCTTACATGACACCCTGCCTTGTGATGGTGGTGAATTAGCAGCAGATGACAGGTACAGCATGCTAAGTGGCTCTCGGGGAATCAATCCCCAGACTGTACTGTGGATAATATAGCTGCCATATGTCCCGTACCTGGTAGGAGATTGAAATGACAAGGTCAGCCTCTCTTGTATCTCCACCCCAGGCCCCACTGAGAGTGGGACAGGAGGAACATGAGTGCCTGTAAGTGTTGATTGTAGAGCTTGTGGCAGGATTTGTAGACTCGTGATTAATGCAGAACATCAGGTCAGGAACTGGGATGATACTGGATAGATTAGCCAAGGTTAAAGGGGAACAGGCTTGGAGGTTCTGGATGCGTGGCTTGCCGGAACTTCCCATAGTCTGGAGACAGAAGCACACTGGACCCAATGGAGCTGGGATGAAGGGCAGCCAGCACAGGCACTCGGAAGAAATGTTGAGCCAACAGGAAACAGAAGCGAGGTCAATATGATAGCCGGATTCAGCAGCAAGCAGGCAGCAAGGTACCAAGACATCAGACAGTAGCAAGGTTAGGAGTAGGCCGGGATCGGGAACCAATAGTCAGAAATGTAAACAGAGTCCAAAGTCAGGTCAGTGGAAAGCCAGGTCAGCAACAGATAGCAAGCAGGATTCAAGCAGTGTATCAGGAAACAGCTGAAGACCAGTCAGCATTGATCAGGAGTCAGGGCATCCTTTAACCACTTACGGACTTTGAAGAGGAATACCGTTGTTATGGTAGCAGCTAGCTACCATAACCCGGTACCCTCTTCAAGAGCGGGAGGTCCTCTTTCAGATAAAAGTGGTCTCTGCGTCGGATACGCCGCAAGATCACTTTTATCGGTGGCGAGAGAGGGCCCGCCGCTCTCCGGTGCCCTCCGCTGCTTACCGGAGCCGTCGGCAGCGGCTGTGGCGATCTGATCCTCTGCCTGCTTGTGTATGGAGACGAGTGAGGGGAAGATGGCCCCCACCCATCTCCATATCACTGCAATGCTCTAAACCACTTAACGATCGCCCCATGTACATATACGTCGTCAGAATGGCACGGACAGGCACAATCGCGTACCTGTACGTGCCTGCCTTTGCGCGGGTGGGGGGTTCGATCGGGCCCCCTCCCGGTACATGGGGCAGTTGGTATCGCTTCAGGAGCGATTCGTGATGAGGGGGCGGCCATTGGTTTCTGGCCACCCCCTCTCGATTGCTCCTGGCGAATTAGATGCTTCCCCTGCCTGTGTAATGTAAACACAGGAGGAAGTGATGTCATCTCTCCATGCGGTGCTCTATTCATCCAGAGCGCCGAGCAGAGAAGACATCAGGTTAGTGCACAGGTCGGCGCTCTGGACGAATAGAGCACCGCATGGAGAGAAGACATCACTTCCTCCTGTGTTTACATTACACAGGCAGGGGAAGCATCTCATGTACCGGGAGGGGGTCCGATCGGACCCCCCCACCCGCGCGAAGGCAGGCACGCCAGGTACCCCCATATATTACCTAATAAAGGTTTAACCCCTTGATCGCCCCCAAGGTAACCCTTTCACCCCCTATCACCAGTGTCACTAAGCGATCGTTTTTCTGATCGCTGTATTAGTGTCGCTGGTGCCGCTAGGTAGCCAGTTATTTTTTTAGGTTTGCCGCCAGGTTTTTATAGCATAAGGTACCCCCATATATTATCTAATAAAGGTTTAACCCCTTGATCGCCCCCCCAGGTAACCCTTTCACCCCCTATCGCCAGTGTCACTAAGCAATAATTTTTCTGATCGCTGTATTAGTGTCGCTAGTGCCGCTAGGTAGCCAGTTATTTTTTTTAGGTTCGCCGCCAGGTTTTTAGAGCATCAGGTACCCCCATATATTATATAATAAAGGTTTAACCCCTTGATCGCCCCCCCAGGTAACCCTTTCACCCCCTATCACCAGTGTCACTAAGCGATCGTTTTTCTGATCGCTGTATTAGTGTCGCTGGTGCCGCTAGGTAGCCAGTTATTTTTTTAGGTTCGCCACCAGGATTTTATAGCATCAGGTACCCCCATATACAACCTAATAAAGATTTTAACCCCCTGATTGCCCCTAGAGTTAACTCTTTCACCAGTGATCACCGTATAAGTGTCACTGGTGACACTGGTTAGCCAGTTAGTTATTTAGGTTCCTCGTCAGGTTTTTATATAGCGTCAGGTACCCCCATATATTACCTAATGAAGGTTTTAACCCCCTGATTGCCCCTAGTTAACCCTTTCACCAGTGATCACCGTATAAGTGTTACGGGTGACGCTGGTTAGTTAGTTTGCTTTTTATAGCATCGGGGCAGCCGCCGTATATAACCCAATAAAGGTTTAACCCCCTGATCGCCCGGCGGGTGATATCAATTAGGTTTTAGGGTCAGATAGGGTCTGCGTCGCCCCAGGCAGCGTCAGGTTAGTGCCAGTAGCACTAACACCCACGCACGAAGCATACACCTCCCTTAGTGGTATAGTATCTGAACAGATCAATATCTGATCAGATCTATACTAGCGTCCCCAGCAGTTTAGCATTCCCAAAAACGCAGTGTTAGCGGGATCAGCCCAGATACCTGCTAGCACCTGCGTTTTGCCCCTCCGTCCAGCCCAGCCCACCCAAGTGCAGTATCCATCGATCACTGTCACTTACAAAACACAACACACATAACTGCAGCTTTTGCAGAGACAGGCCTGATTGCTGCGACTCCAGTGTTGTAGGAGGTGATTTCACCACCACAGTTAAAAAAAAGAGCATATATGCCGAAGCATGGGGGCAGCAGCGGTGGAGGAGCGATTTTGCTCCTAATGCCACGTACATACGGTCAAAATTCCGACGGAGGCTTGCCCGTGGAAAAGTCTGACCGTGTGTACGCGGCATAACTTTTGCAGGAGGATGCCCCCATGCTTCGGCATATATAAATGGTGCATGTATGCCCATCATTAGAAGTGGGTGGATAAAGGGAGGTATTCTAATGGTGGGCATACCCACCGATCAATCTTTTTTTTCGTTCAGCCAACAGGCTGCATGAAAAAAAAGATTACAATACATGTCCAACAAGGACCAGCAACGTACTGGTATGTTGCTGGACTTTGAATGGTTATACCAGAATGATGCCTGCAGGTTTAGGTATCATCTTGGTATCATTCTTTTCTGGGAGGAGCTACGTTCTGACGTCATCGCGCCCACGCTACCCGGAGACATACGGGCTGCTTAACCTAAAGCCGGATGGCTTACTATACGCTCGTTTTTATCTACGATTTTGTAAGTATGTATTCACATTTTATCAATAAATGTGTAAAGGGTTTTACACTATAGTCCTTTCCCCTTTTTTTTGATATACGGGGACCGTGGTTTCTACTATCCTGAGCTGTTGACCTCCCGGTTGAGACGCTATCCTGGTAGTTGGACGCTGCATGCCACATACCCCTGGCTGGGGAAAAGCCATAGGCGATCTTCGATCCCCTGTGACAAGGGATCCATATTTTGCGGTAAGAGGCAGTATTTACATTGGTGAAGGCTGTCCATCACTCGTTCTTGGTGCACATCCAGTTTGGACTTCAGTTGTCATGGTGGAGGAATAATTTTAATGCATCTGCATGAACTTTGTTTTTGGATCTTTTTTCTTTTTATGGACATTATCAATTGTTTATTGATCTTATTGAATACTTGTGATCTCCTATAATCACAGGTTTTTCAGGTGTATGTGACTATTGTAATATATGACATTATTTTGGTAGTTTATTCACTGTGTGAGCCGCTGTGCTCATTGATTATATGTTTATATTTACCACATTATTTGATCACTCGCACAAATCAAATTTTTTTGGGTTTTGTTTGTCACTTGAGGTGTCATATTCACGTTTAGCGCAACTTTTTTCTTCTTTATCATTCTTTTCAGCCAGCGGCCGGCTTTCATGTAAAAGCAATCCTAGCGGCTAATTAGCCTCTGGACTGCTTTTACAAGCAGTGGGAGGGAATGTCCCCCCCCCGGATATAAAAAGCACCTTTGGGAAATTGGGAAAGCATTTTATCACACCGATCTTGGTGTGGTCAGATGCTTTGAGGGCAGAGGAAAGATCTAGGGTCTAATAGACCCCAATTTTTTCAAAAAAAGTGTACCTGTCACTACCTATTGCTATCATAGGGGATATTTACGTTCCCTGAGATAACAATAAAAATTATAAAAAAAAAAAATGGAAGGAACAGTTTAAAAATAAAATAAAAAAAGCGAAATAAATAATAATAAAAAAAAACACCCCTATCCCGCCCTGCTCTTGTGCAAAGGCGAACGCACGCGTCGGTCTGGCATCATATGTAAACAGCAATTGCACCATGCATGTGAGGTATCACCACGAAGGTCAGATCGAGGGCAGTAATTTTAGCAGTAGACCCCCTCTGTAAATCTAATGTGGTAACCTGTAATGGCTTTTAAGGGCTTTTAAAAATGTATGTAGTTTGTTGCCACTGCACGTTTGTGCGAAATTTTAAAGCATGTCGTGTTTGATATCCATGTACTCGGCCTAAGATCATCTTTTTTATTTCATCGAACATTTGGGCAATATAGTGTGTTTTAGTGCATTAAAATGAAAAAAAGTGTATTTTTCCCCAAAAAATGCATTTGAAAAATCGCTGCGCAAATACTGTGTGGAAAAAAAAATGCAACACCCACCATTTTATTCTGTAGGGCCTTTGCTTTAATAAATATATAATGTTTGGGGGTTCAACGTAATTTTCTTGCAAAAAAATATATGTTTTCATGCAAACAAAAAGTGTCAGAAAGGGCTTTGTCTTCAAGTGATTAGAAGAGTGGATGATGTGTGACATAAGCTTCCTAATGTTGTGCATAAAATACCAGGACAGTTCAAAACCCCCCCAAATGACCCCATTTTGGAAAGTAGACACCCCAAGCTATTTGCTGAGAGGCATGTCAAGTCCATGGAATATTTTATATTTTGACACAAGTTGCGGGAAAAAATTTTTTTTTTGCACAAAGTTGTCACTAAATGATATATTGCTCACACATGCCATGGTTATATGTGGAATTGCACCCCAAAATACATTCTGCTGCTTCTCCTGAGTACGGGGATACCCCATGTGTGAGACCTTTTGGGAGCCTAGCCGTGTACGGGACCCCAAAAACCAAGCACCGCCTTCAGGCTTTCTAAGGGTGTAAATTTTTGATTTCACTCCTCACTGCCATTCACAGTTTCGGAGGCCATGGAATGCCCAGATGGCACAACCCCCCCCCCCAAATGACCCCATTTTGGAAAGTAGACACCTTAAGCTATTTGATAAGAGGTATGGTGAGTATTTTGCAGATCTCGCTTTTTGTCACAAAGTTTTGAAAAAAGAAAAAAAAAAGAAAAATGTATTTTCTTTCTTTATTTTCAAAAACAAATGAGAGTTGTAAAATACTCACCATGCCTCACGAAAAAAATCACTGATCGCCGCCATTACTAGTAAAAAAAAAAAAAAATTATAAAAATGCCATAAAACTACCCCCCTATTTTGTAAACACTATAACTTTTGCGCAAACCAATCAATAAACGCTTATTGCAATTTTTTTTTACCAAAAATATGTAGAAGAATACGTATCGGCCTAAACTGAGGAAAAAATATTAGGTATTATGGCATATATTTATTCATTTCTCCTCACCTCATCCTGTTCCTTGCAGGTTTCCCTTCACTTTTTTTTCATGGTTAGTCTTTGTTGTTTTTTTGACTGCTTGATATATATATATATAATTTCGTAGATTCCAACATCCCCTTGCACCACCACTTACATTTTTCCACTTACACCCCATTTAATTAACTTTTTTATTTACACTTACATTTATATTCATATTTACATTTATCATTTTATTTTAATTTAATTCAATTTAATTTATTTTATCTAATCTAATTCATATTCATTTAATTCATATTCTTTTTTTTCTCACATCACATTTCTCTTTTACACATTTTCTTCTTGTTCCCCAGATTTCTTTCCCCCCGGGGGGCCTTGTCACCAGCTTTCCTTCCACACCACTACCATGACTCTGTTTGGGTGCACGCCCTGTGGTCCGGCTGCCGCCCACCCTGCCTCCTCAGCTCCCATCCGTGGCATTCGTTTTTTGGCTCATCGTCTTCACGGCCGCGCGGCTATTGCTCAGACATACATGTAAGTTAGTGGGTTGAGTGTTTGTGTGATGGATGGAGGACCATCATGTCTTATACTTACCCACATTTCTCAGGACCAGACAATAACTCTTATCCCCGTTACTCGCAGATACTGACTACGGTCCTGCTCCTGATGAGGGGCTTTAAGGCCCTGAAACGCGTAGAGCTCACATCGACTGAACAGTCTACTTCTTACTTTATCGGATGTTCCATTCAATCTATTTAAAAAACTTTTTGACAGTTATTAGATTTTTTCCAAAAAATTTATTTGATTGACAAATCATGTTGAACATTCCCTGTAATGTGATCCTTGAATTCTTCTTACCCTACCAACTCCTTGTTGGAATGACTTTTATCATCCTTTTTTTTCTGGTTTGACCCAATGTTCATATGTATCTTTACGTATAGCAAAATGCATACAGTTTTGAAATAACATGTGTACACGTAATGTCATCCTGACCAATTAAAGTTATTTTGTATTTTATACCTATATCTGCTTTCATGTGTCTCATAAAGTCCCACTCTTTGCTCTCTATCAATCATCTAATTTAGGGATGGAGGAGGGGATTGAATGGCCTCATCTATCCTCATCAAAAGTCCCACTAATTTACCATTTCGCTTCTTTGAGGAAAAAATATGTTTTTTTATATATTTTTTGGGGATATTTATTATAGCAAAAAGTAAAAAATATTGAATTTTTTTCAAAATTGTCGCTCTATTTTTGTTTAAAGGGCAAAAAATAAAAACCGCAGAGGTGATCAAATACCAGCAAAAGAAAGCTCTGTTTGTGGGAAAAAAAGGACGCCAATTTTGTTTGGGAGCCACGTCACACGACCGCGCAATTGTCAGGTAAAGCGACGCAGTGCCGAATCGCAAAAAGGGGCCTGGTCCTTTTGCTGCATATTGGTCCGGGTCTTAAGTGGTTAAGAGGACCTGTCATGCTTTTTTCTATTACAAGGGATGTTTACATTCCTTGTAATAGGAATAAAAGTGACCCAAATTTTTTTTTCAAAAACAGTGTAAAAAAATAAATAAAATAAAGTAAAATAAATAAGAAAAAAACAAACATTTTTTAAAGTGCCCCGTCCCGACGAGCTCACGTGCAGAAGCGAACGCATATGTGAGCAGCGCCCGCATATGAAAACGGCGTTCAAAGCACACATGTGAGGTATCGCCGCAATCATTAGAGCAAGAGCAATAGTTCTAACCCTAGACCCCCTCTGTAACTCAAAACATGCAACCTGTAGAATTTTTTAAACGTCGCCTATGGAGATTTTTAAGGGTAAAAGTTTGTCGCCATTCCATGAGCGGGCTCAACTTTGAAGCGTGACATGTTGGGTATCAATTTACTCGGCGTAACATTATCTTACACAATATAAAACATTTTTTTACTGTTATTTTTTAGCTAAAATTTTTTTTTTTTAAAAGTGCGCTTGTAAGACCGCTGCACAAATACGGTGTGACAAAAAGTAAACGATCGCCATTTTATTCTCTAGGGTGTTAGAAACAAATATATATAATGTTTGGGGGTTCTAAGTAATTTTCTAGCAATTAAGAAAGTTTTTTACTTAACACCAAATTTCAGAAAGAGGCTTGGTCCTTAAGTGGTAAATAGGCCGTCTGGCACCAATTGAGATTGTGGACGTGCTCCTGCGAGTGCACGCACACTTTCACGCATGTGCATTGGCGCATATGGGAATCTGCGGTCGCCTGTGTGTGCACCCGATGTATAACAACCTTTCTCTTACAGATATTGCCCGAGACGTCATTGCCAGCACCTTTCCTGCAGTCTTAGTGTAGTGATACTGCAGAAAAGGTGCTGACAATGACGTCTCGGACAATATCCCACGTCACCAGAAGTGACTTGAAGCCGCCACACTGCGACACCGGAGGTAAAGCAAAAGCCTGCAAGCGGCTTACTTCTGCTGCGATTACACATAGCGGAAACCGATCGACGGGTGCCAGGTACTCAATATCTGCTGGCCCTTGCAAATCATCAGGCAAAGAGACAAAACTGTGAACTTCCTATGTAAACATGGCAGATTGCCATTCTGACAGGGAGGGAATACATTCCATTTCTTTCCCTAGTCACACAGTTCACATAAACACTGGCTAGGCATACAGTTAACCCTTTAATAGCCATTGATGTTAACCCCTTCCCAGACAGTGTCATTAGTACAGCAACAGTGCATATTTTAAGCACTGTGTCACTGGTTCCCAAAAAGTGTCAGAATGTCCACCGCAATATCACAGTCCCACTATAAGTCGCTGATCACCGCCATTACAAATAAAAATATTCCATAGTTTGTAGATGCTATAGCTTTTGCACAAAACAATCAATATACTCTTATTGGGACTTTTTTTTTACCAAAAATATGTAGCAGAATACAAATTGGCCTAAATTCATGAAGACATTTGATGTTTCCAATTTTTATTTTGGATATGTTTTATAGCAGAAAGTACAAATTATTATTTTTTCAATTTTTATCTATTTATGTTTTAGCGCAAAAAATAAAAACACAGAGGTGATCAAATACCACCAAAAGAAAGCTCCATTTGACATACTTTTTATTTGGGTACAGCGTTGCATGACATTTAATGGAACACAGTGCCATTTTGCAAAAAAATGGCCTGGTGATGAAGGGGGTATTTTTGTATAGATATAAAAATACAGTATGTGTTGGGAATGAGTAGTGTTGATTTAAAATATTACTATGTATGAGGGGTTTTTGTTCTGTATAAAACCAGGCATATAAATGCATGTTTTGCTTTTAGGAAAGGGGTTGGTGTATCCCCTATTTTGTTTTAAAATATCTATGGAATAAAATAGATTTTTTTCATTTGTTGTGATGTTTTTATGAGAGACCACCCACCTTTAAAGTCCATTTTTTTGGCTATCAAGATTAATATACTGCTACATTTGAACAAATACTGTTCAGCAGAGAAAGCAAAACACTGATTGTTTCAATTTCATTCTTGGGATATGCATTTAAGACGTATGTAGTGTTATGGAACAGTTCAATGTTCACAGACAGCATCAGTGACACTGTATTCTGGCATCACATATTTTACATGTGTAATACATTCTTTTAATTTTACATTAAAATTTGGCTTGAATACTGCAGCAGCACCCCAATCAGATGCACTATAACAAGATTTTTTTTTTTTTTTAAGGAGCTTTTGATGCAACACCTGTCTTTGTTTTATCCAGTTACAACAGTTTTAAAAGTTATTGGAAATTCTACTCTTAAGATAATAAGAGCCCATTCACACAGGGGCAACACGACTTCCAGCGCGATTTTATGAGGCAACTCAGACACGATTTTATGAGGCAACTCAGCTCGACCTGGAGCTATTTACAAGGCAACTCCAAGTTGCCTGCAGGACAAGAGACATTCCAGTGGCCAATCAAACAAGAATCAGCTCTGTGGGAGGGAGGGGGGAGAGAGAGTTTTGCCTGATAAATGTATGTTATCTTCCTGGAGAGTCGCTCCTATTAAGACAGTGAGAGGCGATTCCCATTGAAATGAATGGTTACAGGTCGCCTAGGAGTCGGATTGAAGTAGTACAGGGACCTTTTTTGAAGTCGGAGCGACTGCAGTAGTGTGCATAAGGACGGCTCCATTAACTTACATTGATTTCTTCAGCCAGCGCGACCTGAGGCGACTAGGGGCGACCTGGGGCGATTTGGAGTCGGATCCAAAGACATGAGCGTAAGTTTATCAATAAACAAATAAATAAACTCAACACTCACTAGCCCTGTGGGACAGGCTGAAAAAACGAATTTAAAATGCTATCTCCACACCCCCCCCCCTACTCTCTGTCTTCAAACATCCATCATTTTATCCTGCACATGTTGCTCCCATGTCAGTACATGAGCACTTGTCTAAGCAGAAAATAGAAAGAGCTCTGTGTTGTATGCCTCTTAACAGCAGCATTGTGGTCTGCAGCCTCTGCCTGTAGTGTATCAGCCATGGAAAAATTGACAGCCATTTGGGTACCACATGCATGAAGAAATACTCGACTCTGCAGCAAAAAGTTCAGTGGAAGCATGGTGTCCGCTGAACTTTTTTCAGGGGGGGGCATCATTTTAAGGTCATCCATGCTTCTTTGGGGCAGTGGAGCAGCGCTGTATACACCACTCCTCCACCGCCCCTGCCCATTGAAATAAATGGGCACCGCTGCCGAAGCACCTACAAAGCGCTTCGGCAGCGGTGATAAACAGTTGCATTTAACCCTGTCTTTGACCGCTAGCTGGGGTTATTGCAACACAGGGGGCAAGTGTCTTCACTCTGACTTCAACACTCTTACGATTCCAGGGGGGGCAATTGACCCCCCCTTGCCCTATGGAGCGGACGCCCATAAGTGGAAGCAGTACCTCAATGAGAGTACAGCAGCAAAAACATGCACTCCCCCTCCTCAGTGGTTAATAGCAGACAATTTATTTTAGTAGTTTGGGTGCATAGTAGTCATATGCAATATGTAAGCAGTTTCACAAGACTGCTTTTTGAACAGGACAAACACAAGGGACTAGGCTTGTGCAATTCGTTTCGTAACGAATCGAAATTCGTCCGAATTTAGCAACTTTCGGACATTCGGAAGCATTCGAATTTCCGAACAAAGCAATTACGAATAAAACCGAATCCGAAATAAATTATACCGCAAAATAGCGAATGCCCGAATGCCTTCGGCATAATTCGTTATGAAAAAAGTTACGAATGTATGAATCCATACGAAGCACAATAACACTCACTCTGCTCTGCTCTCTGCTTCTCCCTCACCGTGCTGAACTCCCTCTCAAAATGGTGTACAGGGGCGGAGGCTATAGCCGCATGTAAAAAACGAAAGTAAAATACGAGATTTCAAATCCATTCGAAGCACAATAACACTCACTCTGCTCTGCTCTCTGCTTCTCCCTCACCGTGCTGAACCCTCTCAAAATGGTGTACAGGGGCGGAGCCTATAGCCGCATGTAAAAAACGAAAGTAAAATACGAGATTTCGAATCGTTACAAATAACCGCTATGTATTTAGAAAAGTACAAATCCATTCGAAGCACATTAGGCATAATAGGCAGCGTCGTTGTGAGAGAGACACCGAAAATTACGAATCAACGAACCCAAAAAAAGTTACGAAAGTAGGAGTTCTGTCCGGAATCAACGAAAAACAATGTACTCTACCGAAAGTACGAATTATAAAGCAACAAAAAATTCAACGAAAAATGTCGCTTGCGAAAATACGAATTAGTCCGAACACGAAAAATCCCGTCTAGCAAAATTACGAATGATTACGAATCAACAGGACCGGAAAGAAACGAACCGAAACGGAACGAATTTTTCCGTTGTGCACAAGTCTACAAGGGACCTTTTAAAGGCTTAGTTCACCTTTAAAAAAAAAATGCACATTTTTTTACTTTTTTTTATTAGGAGCCTGAAAAGCATTGCACGCACGGTCAGTTGATTGCAGGTGCAGGGTCAGGTTGCTGCAGACTGTCAGTGTAGCTGTCTGCCCATACCTCATACGGACAGGCAATTACTGAATTGCAGGAAGATTTATTGAACTACTGAAGCAGTCACCAGCGCCCTCATCATTAATTAAGAACTTCAAGCACCCTGCCGCAAAAGTTGATGGTAGATGTAGTTCTCCCATTCACAGAACTCTATGAATGAATGACGTGACTGTGTTGGTGCAGCCCCCCACAGCCGCACTGTTTTCAAATTGTGACAGCGGGGTTCGGGGGGTGTAGGGGCTAATGATTTAGTAACATGTTACATGTTACACCCTGGATACAGGTGTACCATGTTATGAAAGGTGATTTGATCCTTTACTCTAAACAACATTAAAGTTTGATTACTGTAGTCACTACATTCACAGTATTTATACATCCTGAGTAGGCTGCATTTTGAACAGGACCCATACCAGTTTTTTTTTGTTTTTTTTAAGAAAACATTATTAGAATTAATTGATGTCAATAAGGAAATCCCCCAAAATTTTGTAGTGACTACCTGCACAGTATTAATTTTTTTTTTTTAGACCATATTTAGAACAGGAGAGACAGTAGCTATATTTTAAGAAATAAACGTCATTACAGCTTATTTCCCGGAAAAATTCCCCAAAATATTTGCCTAGGCCGCAGCGACATATCCTGGAAGTGGGAGCAGGTACCTGTCAAAAACAGGTACTCGCTCCCCTCTTCCCCCGAAAGGTGACGGAGGGGGGGAGGGGGAAGGAGGCAGATAAGCGGAGCTTGCACTTTAGGGTGGAGCTCCATTTGAATCTTATCTTAGTGTTATGCTAACAATTTACACTGTCCGTCCCCCCCCTATGTGCATCACAATGTAGGAACATATATATACTTTTAATCAGCAGACATCGTTGATTATATTTTAAGGTAAATATACAGAGGTGTGCAAATAAAGTAAATGTTGCACTAGGAAAATTGATAGAAAATGCTTTTTTTTTTTAACTATTTATCCCCAATAAATAAAAAATAGTAAATATGGATGTATCCAAATGCCACTGACTACAAAACCTCAAAGATATCATGTGTGTAACTAAAACATTGCTGAAAAAAATGTGCTCTGGGCCTGGGAATAAAAGGCACGGGGAGTCAAGTGGTTAAGGAGGTATTCTTTGTAAAATGATTCTATATACCGGTACATAAAGCAGTACTTGCCAAAGTTGTGTGATTATATAAATTACTAGCATTTCTTTCAGAGACATAAAGCATGTTAGAGAAAGGAACAGCTCAGATGAAAATGTGGGATAGAAATTGATTTTGAAGCAGATGTTGTGTCCCCTTGATGGCAGAACCCATCTTTGAGAGGAACTCTGGGAAAAAAGTCCCCCCTCCTCCCTGAAATGGATCTGTACCTACACTGAATGGTTAATTGTTTATTTCTGTCTAAGGAATGGAAAAAACACCTTTTCTTACCTAATCTCCCCGATCCCCAGCAGATGGCACTCCCCTACACTCAGACAGTGGACTGTCCCTCAGCATCCTCACCTCAGTTTTGATGATACAAGAGGACCTTATACTGATGGAGCATAGGGGAGAAGAGACTGCAGGAACTGGTCTAGCATACCGAGGATACAAACATGTGGTCACTGCCCCCCACCTATAACTGGTCTATTCCAGCAAGGAGAACTGGAAGGGTGACGTATGTCAAACAAATGCTCTTCTTCCACAGTCCCCAATCCATCTCCTAACAGTACAGAGCCCTGGGGGCACTCTGCGCATGCCTGGTTTGGTGTGTATTGCAAGAGAGTTTATTTTTTTCTAAAGAGGGTGAATGTGATCAGCACAGGGCCAATCAGCACTGTCCAGACAGAGGGTCAGCCTTGTAGGAAAAGTCAGAGGAGAATAAAAACTCCTCCTACAAGCACCAGACACTAATAGAAGTCATAAGACTGCTATATACTGCTGATGAGAAAAGGTATTTAGCAGTTTATATTTATTGAAATCATTGCATTTCCATGTCCTGTGTACTGTGGGAGACCAGTGAATGTTGTTTTCTGGGTTTAGTAAAACAAATTTTTCTTGAAAAGTTTTCAGAAATGTGAAAAACATTAGTATCAAAAGCTGTAATGTTGATATAAAGTGAAAAACAGATAACAATTTAAAAACAGTTTAAAAAGTTGAAAATAATCTTTTATATCTGGTTTAGAATGGTATAAATGATCAGTGAAGTTCTCCATAATACCATAAAAGATATTTGCCATGAAAAAAAAGCAATTTTATCCTTTAAATATAGGTCCCTTAAATTCATTATTCAGACATCATAAAATGTATTATTAAATTACACCTCTTCCTAATAGCTATACCGGGAAGTATTTTTCATTCACCGCTTATAAAAATGGTACAATAGACTTTTCTCACGCTAACTCATTTTTTACTGAATGAAGACTTTCAAATAATAATTACATTGCTATCTTTTCATATCTAGTCTGTAGTACATAAAGTATAATTTTTAAGAACACAGATTGTCAGCTATTGATCTGTTTACATTGTACACAAATGCCAGTAGGTACACCATGCATGTAAATGTAAATGTCTTTATTTATCTCCACTGTGAGCTTTGATAGAAGAAACTAAATATCACACTATATACTAATCATACCTGCTTTCTTTCCTCACTAGGATATAAATTTGCCTTGCTGTGTTTGCACATTAGATTATAATGTTGAAATGTTTTGCCTGCTTTCCTTTCCATGTGTTTATATAGATTGAACTTTATCTGAAGCCTAGAAAATCTTGTGTCATACTGGGGCTTAAAATGTGAACAGATCTGAGCAGCATGCTTTGATACTTTTTATTTCTTGGTGCTGTTTTATTTTGTATTCCAGATTTAAAATAAACACGTTCATAAAATTAAAGGTCAACCATTTGGATAGCTTGTTTCTTTTGCTTAATGCTTTCACAAGTGAATAGCAAAGTAATTGTATCATTATTACCCTTGGCAGGAATCTTAGCCAGGGTTGAATAAACTTTGTTTGCATGTTGTTGTGCATGTCAATATCAGCTCATCCTATTTGTATGCTCAACATAGATTCATCCTGCTTATAAAATGATTCCTAAAGCAGGGAAAGACATTTTGTCATGTTACAACCAAAAACGTAAATGTATTTTATTGGGATTTTATGTGATATACCAACACAAAGTGGCACATAATTGTGAAGTGGAAGGAAAATGATAAATGGTTTTCATTTTTTTTTCTTAAATAAATATGTGAAAAGTGTGGCGTGCATTTACTCTGATACCCCTAACTAAAATCTCGTGGAACTAATTGTCTTCATAAGTCACCTAATTAGTAAATAGAGTCCACCTGTGTTTAATTTAATGTCAGTATAAATACAGATGTTTTGTGAAGCCCTCAGAGGTTTGTTAGAGAACCTTAGTGAACAAACAGCATCATGAAGGCCAAGGAACACACCACACAGGTCAGGGATAAAGTTATGGAAAGGTTTAAAGCAGGGTTAGGTTATAAAAAAATATCCCAAGCTTTGAACATCTCACAGAACACTGTTCATTCCATCACATGAAAATGGAAAGAGTATGGCACAACTGCAAACCTACCAAGATATGGCCATCCACCTAAACTGACAGGCCGGGCAAGGAGAGCATTAATCAGAGAAGCAGCCAAGAGGTAACTCTGGAGGAGCTGCAGAGATCCACAGCTCAGGTGGGAGAATCTGTCCAGAGGACAACTATTAGTTGTGCACTCCACAAATTTTGCCTTTATGGAAGAGTGGGAAGAAGAAAGACATTGTTGAAAGAAAGCCAAAAGAAGTCCCAATTTCAGTTTGCAATAAGCCATGTGGGGGATACAGCAAACGTGGAAGAAGGTGCTCTGGTCAGATGAGACCAAAATTTAACTTTTTGGCCTAAAAGCCAAGTGCTATGTGTGGTGGAAAACTATCACTGTACAACACCCTGAACACACCACCTCCACTGTGAAATCTAGTGAGGATGTTTTTCTTCAGCAGGGACCGGGAAGTTAGTCAGAGTTGATGGGAGGACGGATGGAGCCAAATACAAAAGTCTGCAAAAGACTTGAGACTGGGGTGAAGGTTAACTTTCCAGCAGGACAATGACCCTAAACATACAGCCAGAGCTACAATTAAATGGTTTTGATCAAAGCATATTCATGTGTTAGAATGGCCCAGTCAAAGTCCAGACCTAAATCCAATTGAGAATCTGTGGCAAGACTTGAAAATTGCTGTTTACAGATGGTCTCAATCCAATCTGACAGAGCTTGAGCTATTTTACAAAGAAGAATGGACAAAAATGTCACTCTCTAGATGTGCAAAGCTGGTAGAGACATCCCCAAAAAGACTTGCAGCTGTAATTGCAGCAAAAGGTGGTTCTACAAAGTATTGACTCACATATTTATTTGTACAAAATGTTGAAAACCATTTATCATTTTCCTTCCACTTCACAATTATGTGCCAATTTGTGTTGGTCTATCACATAAAATCTAATTAAAATACATTTACGTTTTTGGTTGTAACATGACAAAATGTGGAAAATTTCAAGGGGTATGAATACTTTTTCAAGGCACTGTATATCTATATCTATACAGGTGCATCTCCTCAAAAAGTGAATTTATTTCAGTAAATCAATTAAAAAAGTGAAACTCATATATTTTATATAGATGCGTTACACAGAGGATGATACATTTCAAGCATTTCTTTCTTTAAATGTTGATGATTATGGCTTACAGTATCTCATAAAATTAGAATATTACATATGACCAATAAAAAAAAGGATTTTTAATACAGAAATGTTGGCTTGCTGAAAAGTATAAAAAAAAAGAAAAGAAAAGAAAAATGGGGTGTAAGCAAAGGTCTATAGTTTTACACCACTTAGCGCCAAAGGAAATTGTCACTGCTCCTAAATTAACAGATATCTCCACAATATGTGTATAAGGGAGGATCCAGTTATCTCAGCAGACAATAAGGATCAAAGGTTAAACTAGAGCAACTGTTTAAAATAAACAAAACATCAAAATAATAGTATATAAAAACGTCCATAGTATAAATACTGTATCAATCAGATACTATGAAACAGCGCTAATTTGTTGGGTAAAAGTGGCCAACTCCACACAGACAGTCTTTTAGAAGAGTGATGTTAAATACAGTCATTCAGAGTATTGTCCATGGATGAGCATAGAGATCAAAGTAGTGTGCACCTTCCACCAATCACTTCAATTCCACCACGTGACATAGACTCCCCTTAGGGGGTTAAACTCACCAGAGCTAAGCTCAAAACCAGCCTCTAAGAAGAGTATTCCTCTGAACACAAACTTGTAGACACCACCATTCTAGGAGAACACAGGATGATTAGGGCTCCAATAAAGAACCTGAAACAGAGAGAAGCGCACATAGCATAAACCCGTTTTATGATGAAACAATGAACCCTTACATCAAAATATCCCCTTCATAAATTATATCTACAAAAGATCACAGTTAATGCAGCATAAAAGAGGAAAACCGGGTGCACTTCACCGTGTCAGCTGTCCGACATCCGTAACGCTAACCGCAAAGAGTGACCTAGATCACTTCCTGGTTCCTGGTTCCGGGTCTCACAGCGTTGGAGCGTCACTTCCTGTATAACGTTGTGTGGGTCATGGACTGACGCGTTTCGTCTTTTCCGACTTCAACAGAGGGCGCGCCCACGCGACTAGATGACCAGCTTATATTCACCCGCCCCACAGCATCCCGGCCAATCAAAAGATCACTTTGGATGTCGGCAGGTGCACATCGCCACATCCAGAGTAAACAATGACAGCATCCTACGGGTGGGGGGACGGGACAAAAAAGCTCTAATTGCACATAGAAAATCGTGCATGGCTAATATAACAGAGATACTAGACACATATATACTAACACATTAGGTCCTTGAGCAGTAATATAAAGGGATTTTTGTGACAGCTTACCTGTAAAATCCTTTTCTTGGAGTACATCACGGGACACAGAGCGACTTAGTCATTACTAATGGGTTATATAGATTACCTTCAGGTGTTGGCACTGGCCAATTCCAAACCGGAAGTACCCTCCCCTATATAAGCCCCTCCCATCCGGGAGCACCTCAGTTTTGTAGCCAAGCAATAAGTGTCCCAAAAAGAGGGGTGGGAGCTCTGTGTCCCGTGATGTACTCCAAGAAAAGGATTTTACAGGTAAGCTGTCACAAAAATCCCTTTTTCTTTTTCGTACATCACGGGACACAGAGCGACTTAGTCATTACTAATGGGACGTCCCAAAGCAATGCCAAATGAGGGGAGGGATACATAAGCTGGGCGCCATCAGGCATGAGGCTCTTTTGCGGCCTGCAACACACTGCGCCCAAAGGCGACATCCTCCTGACTTCTGATGTCTACCTGGTAGAACCTAGTAAACGTGTGTACTAAGGACCATGTTGTGGCCTTACAGACTTGAGCCAGGGAGGCTTGGTGATGCACTGCCCATGAAGTTCCAACTGCTATTGTGGAGTGCGCCCTAACTTTGAACGGAGGCGGTCTCCTTTTCAAGCCATAGGCTTGTATTATGACCTGTCGAATCCACTTGGCTAAAGTAGATTTTTGATGCTGCCTGACCCTTTCTGGGGCCTTCCGGCAGAACAAACAAAGTATCCGTTCTGCGAATCTGAGCAGTGGCTTTTAGATAAGCTTTAACTGCTCTTACTACATCCAAAGAATGAAATAACTTTTCCTCTACCGAACTAGGTTTGGGGAAAAAGGAAGGAAGAACCACATCTTGGTTCAAATAGAACCTCGATACCACCTTAGGAAGAAAGGCTGGATGAGGACGTAATACTACTCTGTCCTTATGGATAACCAGATATGGCTCCCTACAGGACAAGGCGGTTAATTCCGATACTCTTTTAGCCGAACAAATGGCTACTAAGAAAATCAATTTCCTGGTGAAAAGAACCAAGGAAACGTGCCGCAATGGTTCAAAATGGTTGTTTCTGTAGAACCGACAGAACCAGGTTTAAGTCCCATGGACATATGGGAATACTAACCGGAGGGCTAATACGCAACACTCCTTGTATGAAAGCTTTGACTAATGAATGCAAAGCCAAGGGCCTTTGAAAAAAAAATATTGACAAGGCCGTCTGACCCTTGATAGTACTCAAGGCAAGCTTCCTATGTACAGCCCACTGTAGGAAGTCCAGAATCCTACCTATTACGTACTTACGTGGATGCCATTTCTTGGCCTCACACCACGTGATGTACGCCTTCTAGATCCTATAATAGATCTGCCTGGATACCGGCTTCCTGGCATTGATCATGGTAGATACCACAGGATTAGAGAGCCCTCTCTTTTTTTAGAATGTGGGCTTCAATAGCCAGGCCGTCAAACCTAGGGCTGGTAAGGAAGGGTAGTATATCGGTCCTTGCGAAAGCAGGTCCGGACGATGTGGGAGGGTCCAAGGACTTCCCACTGACATTTTTACAATCTCCGCGTACCATGCCCTTCGGGGCCACGCTGGAGCCACCAGAATCACTGGTTTCTTTTCTACCCTGATCCTGCGGATTAATCGCGGTGGGAATGCATATATCAGCTTGAACTGATCCCAAGGGAACACTAGGGCATCCGAACCGCAAGCTAGGGGATCCTTTGTGCGAGACACAAATCTGTCCACCTTTGCGTTGAATCTGGATGCTAGCAGATCTACATCCGGTGTTCCCCACCGCTGGCATATTGCCTGGAAAACCTCGGGGTGAAGAGACCATTCCCCGGGCATAATTGCTGGCGACTTAAAAAGTCCGCTCTCCAATTTTCCACTCCTGGGATGAAAACCGCGGATATGGCTGTGACATACCTTTCTGCCCATTCCAGGATGCAATTCGCTTCCCTCTGGGCTGCACGACTCCTGGTGCCACCCTGGTGATTGATATATGCCACTGCTGTGGCATTGTCTGATTGAATTCTGACAGGTGACCCTTGGAGTTTGGATGTCCATGCTACTAGGGCATACCGGGCTGCTCGTATCTCTAAGAGATTGGTGGGCAGGGCCTTCTCTGCTTCTGACCACTTGCCCTGGAGAGACCATTGCTCCAGTACTGCCCCCCCAGCCTATGAGGCTGGCATCTGTAGTGACCACCTTCCAAGAAACCGGACTGAAGGGTTTCCCTTTTTCCAGATTCTGGTACCAACCACCAATGGAGGCTCTTGCGAACGGAAGGGGACAGGGACATTGGTAAGTCTAAAGCCTGAACTTTTTTGTTCCAGGCTGACAGTATGGCCCTCTGCACGTTCCTTGAATGGAATTGACCGTAGGGTACCGCTTCGAATGAAGCCACCATTTTTCCCAGCAGCCTTATACACAGGCGTATGGATGGTTTTTCTTTTTTGTACCCACTAAGTGGGTCAAATCTTTCAAAGACGACACCTTCTCTGGAGGTAAGAAAATCTTTCTCTGATTTGAATCCAGTCTTAGCCCCCAAGTATTCCAGGCTTTTGACTGGTTTTAGGGCTGACTTGTCTCGGTTGATAATGCAACCGTGAGATTCCAGATACTTGATTGTCTTGTGAACGACCACTTCTAGTTTTTTTCACTGAGTGGTCTATCAGCAACAAGTCGTCTAGATATGCCATTATCGTTACACCTTGTGTTCCTAGTTTGGCAAAATTTTTGTGAACACTCGTGGTGCCGTGGCCAGACCGAAAGGTAAGGCTCTGAACTGAAAATGGCGCCCTTCTACTGCAAGGCGTAGAAATTTCTGGTGGGCCGGACAGATGGGAATATGCAAATAAGCATCCCTTATGTCGATCGAGGCTAACCATTCCTGCCCTTGTAGGGCGGTGGCCACCGATCGGATCGACTCCATCCGAAAAAGTCCTGATATGTAGGAACTTGTTTAGCCCTTTTATATTTAATATGGGCCACATGTCCCCATTTGGTTTGGGGACTGTGACAAGGTTCGAGTAAAACCCGAACCCGTTTTCTTCCAAGGGAACCTTCATGATTACCCTTGGGGCAATAGTTGCTCTAGTGCCAGAAGGAGGGATCCACTCTTCTGGGGATCGCTTGGCACGTTTGACCTTATAAAATGGGCAGGAGAAATGTCTTTTAACTCCAGCCTGTATCCCAGACTTACTGCGGGGATCACCCATCTCTGATGGTGTCCCGCCAGGTCTCTGTGAACAACTGAAGTCTTCCCCTCACCCGATTGAGTGGGGGCAACCCTTCATGACTTAGGGGGAGGTTTTGTACCTCTCTTGACCCAGGGTTTCTTGTTACCCTGTGATTGTCCCTGATTTCTGCCCCCTGGATTTGACCGCGGAGGCCGTCGGAACTGTTTCACAGCCGATGTGCCAGGGACTGGAGAAGTAGGCCTCCTAAAAGAAGGACTTCTACCCTTGTTCTTAACCGGTAAGAGTGAACTTTTACCGGCAGAAATTTTCTGGATATATTTGTCCAGATCTTCTCCAAATAAGCGTTCTCCATGAAATGGGAAGCTAACCAGCAGTTTTTTACAGGGAGCTTCAGCAGACCAGTTTTTGAGCCACAGAAGCCTACGCATATGTACTATAGACAGCGTAAAGCGGGAGGCCTGTTGGATTGTATCCTTTATGGCGTCCACCGCAAAACACAAGGCTCTAGGCAGGTCAGCTAGGGCAAGAGCCTGCTGATCTGGTAAGTCCCTTAAGACTTGTTTCAACTGATCTTTCACTGCTTGGCAGACTCCAATCGCTGCTACCGCAGGTTGTGTCACCATGCTTGCTGTAGAGAAAGCAGATTTTAGTAAAGACTCCAATTTTTTATCTATTGGGTCTTTGAACATTGGAACATTATCTACTGGACATGTCAGTGATTTGTTAACAGAAGAGATGGCTGCGTCCACTGTAGGGACCCTCCATTTTTTTATGAACTTATCCTCCATGGGATAGATCACCGGAAATCTCTTGGGGGGAGCAAATATTTTATCAGGATGCTCCCAATCCTGGTAAATAAGCCCTTCTAATAAAGGGTGGATTGGGAAGGAACAGACAGCCTGGGGAGCTTTTAGCGACCACAGCGAGGAAACCGTAGTGGATGGTGATTCCGCCAGAGGCATTTTAAATGCTGATCGGACCATGTTAGTCAGAGACTGAACCCATAATCTTTCAGCCTGAGATGCTGAGAAAGGTTCTTCCACTGTTGATTCCTCCATAACTGAATCAACCTCATCCTGATCCCCTTCAGGTAGGTCGATCTCTGTGTGGGGCTGTTCCTCCACTAACAGGCACTCTGAAGTAGGAGACGGAGATCGGACGCGCTTTTCCTGTGACAGGGAAGCAGCGATCAATGCTGTTAATCCCTCTTCCAATCCTCCCAGAGTTGAGGATAAAACCTCCTCTGTTATATATACAGGAGCAGGTGGACTGGGGACAGCCGCAGCACCAGGCACTCCTGCGGGGTTTCTACGGCTACTGACCTCTGAATTCTCAGGGGAGATTGGTGCAGTACAAGCATGCCCAATATCCTCAGAGCCCGATGGAGACCCCTTTGGCTTCCTGGAAGACCTATTTCCGGAGCGTCTGGACGACATATCCTTTAAGCACAAAGCTGAGGTATTCCCGTCGTCATACACCAATTTTTGCTGGTAATAGTCTAACACAGTTGCTGCTATATACCAGCTGGTGTCCACTAAAGTGCCTTTCTATGGGGATGCCTGCATCAACCGCCTCTGTGTGCCACTGTTTGTTGCTAGCTCTGTTTGCATCCAGCTGACACTTGTACTGTGTCTTTTATCCATGCTGGGACGCCTGCACATGCGCAGAAGCACCGCGCATCGAGCGTCATCCACCCGCCCCGCCCCTTTTTTTTCATAGGAGGCGCGTGCACGCGCCCCTGCGCCATTGGCGCCCTTTTCGAAATCAAACAGGGACTAGGAGCCAGGGCCCTTTTTGCCGGAGGGCCTGTGCGGTGGATGAGCGCAGCAACAGGGCAGAGGAAGTGGATTCCCACAGAGAAACTTACCAACTGCCTGGATCTTTTGACTTGAGAAAACCAAAGATCCACATGACAAGAAAAATGGACTACAGCGGCCTCTAGTGGTTTAACACAGGTACCGCGGTCCCTTTTTTTTTTTTCTTGACTACTATTAAAATTTTACATTTTCAGTAGTTACAGGCATACACAGATATTAGCGGGAATACCGTTAGGTAACAGACAGAAAGACAAATTAGGCTTGGGGGTCCCCCAATAGAACCAAGTTCCTGGGGGCCCCCACTTACCTGATCCCCGCCGCAGGACTTTGTTTGGTCCACAGAAGTCCAAACTTCACCTATCACGGCAGGCATTGTAATTAAACCTTCAGGGACCGGGTTCCCAAGGATTCCACTCCCCTGGACCTGTATAGCACCCTGCACAGACAACATCTTGGTCGTGGGTATGACCAGAGCTCTGGATCCCAGGGTCCAGCCCTCCTAAGAGAGGCATTACAGGCAAAACCTTGCTCTTCTGCTGCAAGGCCCGGGTACCGACCGTTTAGCTATGAAGCTTTTTTGGTGGGATCCGGAACAGCTTACTAAGGCCCAAAAGAACCTGTACGCAAGCCCAGTGAAAACACATGTTACTCTTTGGCCAACACCTTAGACACTGGCAAAAAACTGAGGTGCTCCCGGATGGGAGGGGCTTATATAGGGGAGGGTACTTCCGGTTTGGAATTGGCCAGTGCCAACACCTGAAGGTAATCTATATAACCCATTAGTAATGACTAAGTCGCTCTGTGTCCCGTGATGTACGAAAAAGAAATTTATATGTCATCACATATTTAAACCTGCTAATCATCATTAATGATATTCAGCACATAAGTTACAGTTACTTAAAATCTGTAAATAAAAATATGTGAAATAAAACCTTGATAACGTTAAAATAGTGGTTATATATAAAATCATCCCACAAAATTCTAAAATCAAGAATAAAAGTTGCAAACATAGAATTAATAGTAAAAAATTGTAAAGCATCTAAAAATTCAATGTTCTTGCAACAGTCCTGTTAGAAAATTAATAGTCACTGATAAAACAGTTAATGTCTAGGTCGACATTTAACCCTTTCGGAGTCAAAGTGTCCACTGAGAAAATCCATTGGGTTTCTCTTTTAGAGAGGTCTCTCACAAGGTTAGAGCCCCTCCACGCTGGTTTTAGGTGGTCGATGCCCCAGAATTTTAAACCAGAGGGGTCTTGTTTATGCTTTAATTTAAAATGTAGCGAGACATTGTGGTCCTTAAAACCAATTTTAATATTGGCTATATGCTCTGCAATTCTGACTTTCAGGAGTCTCTTAGTACAGCCTATGTACATAAGCCCACATGGGCATTGCAGAGCATAGGCCACATAGGAGGTGTTGCATGTAATGAATTCCTTGATAGTAAATTCCCTGTTGTTAGATGTAGATATAAAAGTATCAAAGGGTTATTTACTTCTCTACATGCCCAACACTTCCTACAGGCGAAAAATCCATCCCTGTCCCAAAACGTTGAAGGCCTGGTAGGGGGATTGAGTACCTTCCTTACTATCTCCTTACTGTTTGTCAGAGAAACTAAGAGCTTTTCTATTAATAAAGCCTGGTTTATTGGGTAGAACTGAATGTAACACCTTGTCTATAAGTAGGACATGCCAGTGAGTTGCAAAAATTTCCTCTACCTCTCTGTACTGGGAATGAAATCCCGAGATAAAACTCCATTCTCGACTATTTTGATTTTGGATCAGGATATTGTCTCGCAAAAATTCCTCTCTCGGTAATATTGCTAGTTCTTGAATAATGGAATCTAAGCCCTCTTCAGCATATCCTTTTTCGTTTACTTTTTTCTTTATAATCTGTGCTTGACTTAAAAAATCCATTTCACCCTAGTGGTGACCGCTTTTAATAGGCAAATAACTGTTAGAATCTGTGGGCTTAAAATGTACCTTGGTTCCCAACCTGTTTCCTTGTCTAAAAATACTGATGCTTAATATTGTTATGGTTCAAATTCAGCTCATTTATAAATCCTTGTACAGAATCAAGAGGCCCCTCCCAGATAAAAAAACAAATTGTCTATATATCTTTTATATAGAAGGAGTAAGGTACGGGCAACAGAAAAAATAGTTTTATCCTCCCACTCCCCCATAAACAAATTCGCTATGCTAGGGGCAAATTTAGCCCCCATAGCAACACCCTTTCGTTGGGAATAAAAATCACAGTCAAACCAGAAAAAGTAATGTCCCAAACAAAAATCAAGGGCAGTCCGGATAAAGACCTTATGATTGTGGGTAGGGATGCACCGATACCAATACTGGTTTCGGTATCGGTGCCGTTACTAAGCATTTTCGCTGGATTTTCGTTGGATTAACATTATTTTTTGGAACTATATGTTCCAAATCTCGAATCAAGAGATTTTTAAAGACTTCCACTTGTTGATTTGCCCCATTCAGGGGATTAAAGAGGGATTTGTTCCGCAGCCCACTATCAGTAGGTACGGATGCCGTATTGCTAACTGGTTGCGAGTTCTTATTGAGAAAATACTTCTTCATATTAACTTTCCTCATATATTTATGGATGTCTATGAAGACGTCAAATTTTTTAATTGGTCGTTTGAGACCACACTTCAAACCCAAATGTAAAATATTAATTTCCTTAAATTAAAAATACCACCTAGTCCTGCTCTCTCCTTCTTTTTCTAGACCCTTCGTCCAGCCCTACATCCTCTTGTTCTTCTCTCCTCTGATTGGGGTATTGAGCACAATCCCTCTCCCAGTAGGAGGGTTCTCCCCACTGTGATTCTCTATAGTCTAGCATGGGTTGGGATTGTCCCGGTGGTCTCCCACTCCGTTGGGGGTGCCCCGGCCCCATTTCTGCCACCCCCTCCCTCTCCCTAAAAAAGGACGGGGGGATTGATATCTTTCTTTATTCGTATTTTCCCATAATGGATCAAATTTATTATACACCGGGACCTGGTGATGGTTATTATAAGGTGTATGGTGATATGCAGTACTGTATGAGTCTCTTATTGTACTAGCTCTTGCATAATTATTATTGTCACTAACCGAGGTAGATTGGTCCCTTGGTGGCCGAGTAACAACATCAACCCTCCTTGTATCCCCTATAGGGGGTGCATTAGATGTCGTAGTGGTTGATCTCACTGCTGGACCATCTACTTGGGCATTCTCTCCATTTCTCCCATTATTTTCAGAAGTTTTCACCTGTTGCCAGAGATACACTGAATTGGAGCGGAAGTCACCCAAATCCCTATGGAACTTTTTGATTTTTTTCTTCTGTGTATCTCTGTCAACTTTTTCAAGTTTCTTTTTAATTCTGGTATTAAACTCCACCACCTGTTGTGAATCTTTAATGGGATCTAGTTGCAATTGACAATCATTAATATTATTTTCTAATTTAACAATTTTTTTACGTTTACGTTTAAGAATAAGATCTTGCAACTTAAATCCCATATTATTAAAAAAATCATACCCTTCTTTCATGGATTCAGGATCATCTAATCCATCCTGTGGAACTACTGTACGTCCCATCTTAGGCTACGTATGATAATTTTTTCTTCAATATACTGCTCAAGTGTACAGATATCCCACCATGTGCGGACTTGTTTCTCTAACGCATTACCTAGGGCTGTCATTATCCCATTAAAATTTGTTTGTGCAGTGGTCTGTTCATTAACCACTTAACGACCGCCCACTGTAATAATACGTCGGCAGAATGGCACCGACAGGCAAAGTCACGATCGGACCCCCCTCCTATACAGTGAGCGGTCGTTTTCCGTTGGGGAGTGATCCGAGATGAGGGGACGGCTGTTCGATTCCGGCCACCCCCTCGCGATCGCTCCCGGCGAATGAAAACCTTCCTCTGCCTGTGTAATGTAAACACAGGCAGAGGAAGTGATGTCATCTCTCCTCGTGTCGGTCTTTTCTATCCGGCGCGAGGACAGAAGACATCACATAGTAAGTGCACCAACAGCCCACTGACACCAGTACACGTAGGCACACTTTTCACCCCCCAGTCACCCCCAGATCACCCCCCAGATCACCCCCAGTACCCCCAGTCACAGTGCACCGTTTGCAGTGGTAATTTTTTTACTGATCACTGCAATCAGTGTCATTTGTGACAGTAAAAAGTTGCAGGGCAGTTAGGTTTAGGCCCCTTTAGGTCCAGGGTAGCCCCCTAACCCCCCCTAATAAAGGTTTAACCCCTTGATCGCCCCCCAGGTAACCCTTTCACCCCCTAACTCCAGCGTCACTAAGCGATCGTATTTCCGATCGCTGTATTTAGTGCCGGTGGTGCCCTAGATAGCCAGTTATTTATTTTTAGTTTTGCCGCAGGTTTTTATAGCGTCAGGTACCCCCATATATTATTTTAACCCCCTGATTGCCCCTAGAGTTAACCCTTTCACCAGTGATCACCGTATAAGTTTTACTGGTGACACTGGTTAGCCAGTTAGTTATTTAGTTATTTAGGTTACCCGTCAGGTTTTTATATAGCGTCAGGTAACCCCATATATAAACTAATAAAGGTTTTAACCCCCTGATTGCCCCTAGTTAACCCTTTCACCAGTGATCACCATATAAGTTTTACGGGTGACGCTGGTTGGTTAGTTTGCTTTTTATAGCATCAGGGCACCCGCCGTATATAACCAAATAAAGGTTTAACTCCCTGATCGCCCGGCGGCTGATATCAATTAGGTTTTAGCGCCAGAGAGGGTCTGCGTCGCCCCAGGCAGCGTCAGGTTAGTGCCAGTAATGCTAACACCCACGCGCAAAGCATACACCTCCCTTAGTGGTATAGTATCTGAACAGATCAATATCTGATCTGATCAGATCTATACTAGCGTCCCCAGCGGTTTAGGGTTCCCAAAAACGCAGTGTTAGCGGGATCAGCCCAGATACCTGCTAGCACCTGCGTTTAGCCCCTCCGCCCAGCCCAGCCCAGCCCACCCAAGTGCAGTATCGATCGATCACTGTCACTTACCAAACACAACACACATAACTGCAGCGTTCGCAGAGACAGCCCTGATCCCTGCGATCGCTAACAGTTTTTTTGGTAGCGTTTGATACATTTGCTGACAGTCAGGTGCTTTTTTTACCTGTGAATCTTACTAGTGTACCCCTAAATTTAGAGCCCAAAATGGCAAGACGCAGGTACACTAGTAAAGAGGCCTACAAGATTATGAGCATGACAGATAGTGAAGAGGAGGTCACGCATCTGTCAGATTCAGGCTCAGAATATCTTCCCGTAGAAGACAGTGAAGTCAGCGGCTCCACGTCAGATAGCTCTGACGACGAAGGTGAGGTCCCTGCTAAGGTCAGGCGTACCCGATCCCGATCTTCTGAGGTTGTTGAGGAGCAAGAACCGCAGGGCTCTCGTATCATGGAGCAGAGTAGAACTAGCGCCGCTATTCCTTCTGGTGAATTGGCAAGCACCAGCGGCCTAGTACAGCCTGGGCGTACATCCAGCACTGCAGTATCACGTGGTGACGTGGCGAGTCCCATAAGTGCAGTTCAAGCTGGCGAGGTGGCAAGCACAAGTAGTGTCCCGCTGCCACCAAGAAGACAAAGGCAGGCCCGTCGTGCCCATAGTGCCCTCCCTGCAGAATTCACCTATCCTGATTGGGTCCCCACCACTTCTGCAGAACCCGTACTTCCCCCATTCACTGCCCAACCTGGTATTCAGGTGGAAACAGCTGATTTTATGCCAATTGATTTTTATTCGCTGTTTTTCACGGAAGATCTCTATAGATCTATTGTGGACCAGAGTAATTTATATGCTGGTCAATTCATCGCCGCTAACCCCCAGTTGCCTTCCAATGCCAAAGATTGGAAACCAATTACGGTTTCCGAATTTAAGACATTTCTGGGCCTTTCCCTCAACATGGGCACACATAAATTCCCGTCATTGCGTGCTTATTGGTCCACGCACCCAATTGACCACATGCCTGTGTTCTCTGCCTCCATGCCCAGGACACGATACGAGCAGATTTTGCGGTTCATGCACTTCAACGACAATGAACTTTGTCGTCCACGTGGAGACCCTGAATACGACCGGCTCTATAAAATTCGGCCCCTCATAAACCACTTCAACAAACGTTTTGCAGCCTTGTTTATTCCCGATCAAGTTGTCTGCGTTGATGAGTCCCTGATTAAATTTTCTGGCCGCTTGTCTTTCAAGCAGTACCTTCCCAGCAAGCGTACCAGATACGGGGTCAAGCTCTATAAGTTCTGTGACAGGGCAACAGGCTATGTATGGAGCTTTACGGTTTATGAGGGAAAAGACAGTCAGGTTGAGCCGGTCAACTGCCCGGATTACATAGGGAGCGCTGGCAAGACAGTGTGGAACTTGGTGTCACCCTTATTCGGAAAGGGGTACCACTTGTATGTGGACAATTATTACACGAGCGTGCCACTGTTTAGTCACTTGTTTGATCATCAGATTGGAGCATGTGGCACCGTGCGACCTAATCGCCGGGGCTTTCCCCAGCGGCTTGTAGATGCCCGTCTTAGGCTGGGGGAGAGAGCCTGCTTGAAGTGTAATAACTTGCTCGCTATGAAGTGGAGGGACAATAAGAATGTTTTCCTTCTTACCTCCCTTCATGCAGACACGACAGTCCAAATTCGTACGGCGACTGGTGTTGTGGAGAAACCCCTCTGTGTCCACGAATATAACCAAAATATGGGAGGGGTGGACCTCAACGACCAGTTGTTGGCGCCGTATCTAATTGACCGTAAGGCGATACGCTGGTACAAAAAAGTGTCTCTATCCTTATTCCAATTGGCTTTGCTGAATGCTCATGTGCTATACAGAGCTTCAGGCGGGACTTTATCTCTTCTAAAATTCCAGAATGAGATAGTCACAGACCTCCTGTATCCAGGCGGTTCTGCACCTCACCATCCCCAACCAAATGCAGTAAGCCGGCTGCATGAGAGGCATTATCCGTATGCCCTCCCGAGTACCCCTACCCAACGAACCCCCCAAAAAAGATGTCGTGTCTGTAGCAAGCGCGGATTTAGGCGTGACACCCGTGTTTTTTGTCCACTTTGTCCTGACAAACCTGGTCTTTGCCTTGGTGAATGTTTTGAACGCTACCACTCAAAAGTGAAGTTTTAGCGTAGGGTACAGCATTTCACAGACTAGGACACACTTACACAGGGTCTCCCAAGATGCCATTACATTTTGAGAGACCCGAACCATTACAGTTGTTAAAGTTACAAAAAAAAGTGTAAAAAAGAAAAAAAAAACGTAAAAAACAAAACACAAAAAAAATATAAAATAAAAAAACCAAAAATAGTTGTCGTTTTATTGTTCTCTCTCTCTCTCTATTTTCTCTCTATTGTTCTGCTCTTTTTTACTGTATTCTATTCTGCAATGTTTTATCATGCTTGCTTTTCAGGTATGTAATTTTTTGTTTTCAGGTGCGCCATTCAGCTGCAGCGCGGAATTATTTATCTTGACAGCAACAGCGTTTTCTCCCACGATACATAAAGCCGTGACTCCAGTGCTGTAGGAGGTGATTTCACCACCACAGTTAAAAAAAAAAAGAGCATATATGCCGAAGCATGGGGGCAGCAGGGGCGGAGGAGCGATTTTGCTCCTAATGCCGCGTACATACGGTCGAAATTCCGACGGAGGCTTGCCCGTGGAAAAGTCCGACCGTGTGTACGTGGCATAACTTTTTTGCGGGAGGATGCCCCCATGCTTCGGCATATATATATATTTTAGGCACAGGTTGCGTTAAAAAATGTTTTTATTTTTTACTAGGTTTTGTTTTGGTATTTGCTTTGCAGGTATGGTATGGTAAGGTCTTACTGTTGTACTGTAATGTTACTTTGTTTTAATGTTAACCATCATTTGCTTAGCAGGTACGCCATTCAGTTGCAGCGCGGATCTATTTATCTTGACAGCAACAGCGTTTGCTCCCACGATACATAAAGCCGTGACTCCAACGCTGTAGGAGATGATTTCACCACCACAGTTTAAAAAAAGAGCATATATGCCGAAGCATGGGGGCAGCAGGGGCGGAGGAGCGATTTTGCTCCTAATGCCGCGTATATACGGTCGAAATTCCGACGGAGGCTTGCCCGTGGAAAAGTCCGACCGTGTGTATGCGGCATAACCTTTTATGCCGCGTACATACGGTCGAAATTCCGATGAAGGCTTGCCCCATGGAAAAGTCAGACCGTGTGTACGCGGCATAACTTTTTTGTGGGAGGATGCCCCCATGCTTCGGCATATATATATTTTAGGCACAGGTTGCGTTAAAAAAATGTTTTATTTTTTACTAGGTTTTGTTTTGGTATTTGCTTTGCAGGTATGGTATGGTAAGGTCTTACTGTTGTACTGTAATGTTACTTTGTTTTAATGTTAACCATCATTTGCTTAGCAGGTACGCCATTCAGTTGCAGCGCGGATCTATTTATCTTGACAGCAACAGCGTTTGCTCCCACGATACATAAAGCCGTGACTCCAACGCTGTAGGAGGTGATTTCACCACCACAGTTAAAAAAAAGAGCATATATGCCGAAGCATGGGGGCAGCAGGGGCGGAGGAGCGATTTTGCTCCTAATGCCGCGTATATACGGTCGAAATTCCGATGGAGGCTTGCCCGTGGAAAAGTCCGACCGTGTGTACGCGGCATAACCTTTTATGCCGCGTACATACGGTCGAAATTCTGACGAAGGCTTGCCCCATGGAAAAGTCCGACCGTGTGTACGCGGCATAACTTTTTTGCGGGAGGATGCCCCCATGCTTCGGCATATATATATTTTAGGCACAGGTTGCGTTAAAAAAATGTTTTATTTTTTACTAGGTTTTGTTTTGGTATTTGCTTTGCAGGTATGGTATGGTAAGGTCTTACTGTTGTACTGTAATGTTACTTTGTTTTAATGTTAACCATCATTTGCTTAGCAGGTACGCCATTCAGTTGCAGTGCGAATCTATTTATCTTGACAGCAACAGCGTTTGCTCCCACGATACATAAAGCTGTGACTCCAACGCTGTAGGAGGTGATTTCACCACCACAGTTAAAAAAAAGAGCATATATGCCGAAGCATGGGGGCAGCAGGGGCGGAGGAGCGATTTTGCTCCTAATGCCGCGTATATACGGTCGAAATTCCGACGGAGGCTTGCCCGTGGAAAAGTCCGACCGTGTGTATGCGGCATAACCTTTTATGCCGCGTACATACGGTCGAAATTCCGACGAAGGCTTGCCCGTGGAAAAGTCCGACCGTGTGTACGCGGCATAACTTTTTTTGCGGGAGGATGCCCTCATGCTTCGGCATATATAAATGGTGCATGTATGCCCATCATTAGAAGTGGGTGGATGAAGGGAGGTATTCTAATGGTGGGCATACCCACCGATCAATCTCTTTTTTTCGTTCAGCCAACAGGCTGCATGAAAAAAAAGATTACAATACATGTCCAACAAGGACCAGCAACGTACTGGTATGTTGCTGGACTTTGAATGTTTATACCAGAATGATGCCTGCAGGTTTAGGTATCATCTTGGTATCATTCTTTTCAGCCAGTGGCTGGCTTTCATGTAAAAGCAATTCTAGCAGATAATTAGCCTCTAGCCTGCTTTTACAAGCAGTGGGAGGGAATGTCCCCCCCCCGGATATAAACAGCGCCATTGGGAAATTGGGAAAGCATTTTATCACACCGATCTTGGTGTGGTCAGATGCTTTGAGGGCAGAGGAAAGATCTAGGGTCTAACCCCCCATTTTTTTTCAAAAAAAGAGTACCTGTCACTACTTATTGCTATCATAGGGGATTTACATTCCCTGAGATAACAATAAAAATGGTAAAAAAAAAATATGGAAGGAACAGTTTAAAAATAAAATAAAAAAGCAAAATAAATAAAAAAAAAAAAAAAAAAAAAAAAAAAAGCACCGCTGTCCCCCCCTGCTCTTGTGCAAAGGCGAACGCAAGCGTCGGCCTAGCGTCATATGTAAACAGCAATTGCATCATGCATGTGAGGTATCACCGCGAAGGTCAGATCGAGGGCAGTAATTTTAGCAGTAGACCTCTGTAAATCTAACGTGGTAACCTGTAAAGGCTTTTAAATGCTTTTAAAAATGAATGTAGTTTGTCGCCGCTGCGCGTTTGTGCGCAATTTTAAAGCATGTCGTGTTTGGTATCCATGTACTCGGCCTAAGATCATCTTTTTTATTTCATCAAACATTTGGGCAATATAGTGTTTTTTAGTGCATTAAAAATAAAAAAAAGTGTGTTTTTCCCCCAAAAAATGCGTTTGAAAAATCACTGCGCAAATACTGTGTGGAAAAAAAAATGCAACACCCACTATTTTAATCTGTAGGGCCTTTGCTTTAAAAAAATATATAATGTTTGGGGGTTCAACATAATTTTCTTGCAAAAAAAATAATGTTTTCATGTAAACAAAAAGTGTCAGAAAGGGCTTTGTCTTCAAGTGGTTAGAAGAGTGGATGATGTGTGACATAAGCTTCCTAATGTTGTGCATAAAATGCCAGGACAGTTCAAAACCCCCCCAAATGACCCCATTTTGGAAAGTAGACACCTCAAGCTATTTTCTGAGAGGCATGTTGAGCCCATTGAATATTTTTTTTTTGTCCCAAGTGATTGAATAATGACAAAAAGAAAAAAAAAATGTACAAAAAGTTGTCACTAAATTATATATTGCTCAAACATGCCATGGTTATATGTAGAATTGCACCCCAAAATACATTCTGTTTCTTCTCCTGAGTACGGGGATACCACATGTGTGAGACATTTTGGGAGCCTAGCTGCGTACAGGACCCCGAAAACCAAGCACCGCCTTCAGGATTTCTATGGGTGTAAATTTTTGATTTCACTCCTCACTGCCTATCACAGTTTCGGAGGCCATGGAATGCCCAGATGGCACAAAACCCCCCCAAATGACCCCATTTTGGAAAGTAGACACCCCAAGCTATTTGCTGAGAGGTATGTTGAGTATTTTGCCGATCTCGCTTTTTGTCACAAAGTTTTGAAAATTGAAAAAATAAAAAAAATAAAAAAATTTCTTTCTTCATTTTCGAAAACAAATGAGAGCTGTAAAATACTCACCATGCCTCTCAGCAAATAGCTTGGGGTGTCTACTTTCCAAAATGGGGTCATTTGTGGGGGTTTTGGGCTATCTTGGCATTTTGTGGCCTTCAAAACTGTGATAGGTAGTGAGGAGTGAAATCCAAAATTTGTGCCCTTAGAAATCCTGAAGGCGGGTACTTGGTTTTCAGGGCCCCGTACGCGGCTAGGCTCTCGAAAAGTCCCACACATGTGGTATCCTCGTACTCAAGAGAAGCAGCAAAATGTATTTTGGGGTGCAATTTCACATATAACCATGGCATGTTTGAGCAATATATCATTTAGTGACAACTTTTTGTAAACAATTTTCTTTTTTTTTTCTTTTTGTCATTTTTCAATCATTTGGGACAAAAAAGAATATTCAATGGGCTCAACATGCCTCTCAGCAAATAGCTTGGGGTGTCTACTTTCCAAAATGGGGTCATTTGGGGGAGTTTTGTGCCATCTTGGCATTTTATGGCCTTCAAAACTGTGATAGGTAGTGAGGAGTGAAATCAAAAATTTATGCCCTTAGAAACCTTGAAGGCGGTGCTTGGTTTTTGGGGTCCCGTATGCGGCTAGGCTCCCAAAAAGTCACACACATGTGGTATCCCCATACTCAGGAGAAGCAGCAGAATGTATTTTGGGGTGTAATTTCACATATGCCCATGGCATGTGTGAGCAATATATCATTTAGTGACAACTTTGTGCAAAAAAAAAAAAAAGTTTGTCATATTCCCACAACTTGTGGCAAAATATAAAATATTCCATGAACCCAACATGCCTCTCAGTAAATAGCTTGGGGTGTCTACTTTCCAAAATGGGGTCATTTGGGGAAGTTTTGTGCCATCTTGGCATTTTATGGCCTTCAAAACTGTGATAGGTAGTGAGGAGTGAAATCAAAAATTTATGCCCTTAGAAATCCTGAAGGCGGTGCTTGGTTTTTGGGGCCCCGTACACGGCTAGGCTCCCAAAAAGTCCCACACATGTGGTATCCCCGTACTCAGGAGAAGCAGCAGAATGTATTTTGGGGTGCAATTCCACATATAACCATGGCATGTGTGAGCAATATATCATTTAGTGACAACTTTTTGTACATTTTTTTTTCTTTTTGTCATTATTCAATCATTTGGGACAAAAAAAAATTCAATGGGCTCAACATGCCTCTCAGCAAATAGCTTGGGGTATCTACTTTCCAAAATGGGGTCATTTGGGAGGGTTTTGTGCCATCTTGGCATTTTATGGCCTTCAAAACTGTGATAGGTAGTGAGGAGTGAAATCAAAAATGTATGCCCTTAGAAACCTTGAAGGCGGTGCTTGGTTTTTGGGGTCCCGTATGCGGCTAGGCTCCCAAAAATTCCCACACATGTGGTATCCCCGTACTCAGGAGAAGCAGCAGAATGTATTTTGGGGTGTAATTTCACATATGCCCATGGCATGTGTGAGCAATATATCATTTAGTGACAACTTTGTGCAAAAAAAAAAAAGTTTGTCATATTCCCGCAACTTGTGGCAAAATATAAAATATTCCATGAACCCAACATGCCTCTCAGTAAATAGCTTGGGGTGTCTACTTTCCAAAATGGGGTCATTTGGGGGGGTTTTGTGCTATTTTGGCATTTTATGGCCTTCAAAACTGTGATAGGTAGTGAGGAGTGAAATCAAAAATTTACGCCGTTAGAAATCCTGAAGGCGGTGCTTGGATTTTGGGGCCCCGTACGCGGCTAGGCTCCCAAAAAGTCCCACACATGTGGTATCCCCGTACTCAGGAGAAGCAGCAGAATGTATTTTGGGGTGCAATTCCACATATAACCATGGCATGTGTGAGCAATATATCATTTAGTGACAACTTTTTGTAAATGTTTTTTTTTCTTTTTGTCATTATTCAATCATTTGGGACAAAAAAAAAATATTCAATGGGCTCAACATGCCTCTCAGCAAATAGCTTTGGGTGTCTACTTTCCAAAATAGGGTCATTTGGGGGGGTTTTGTGCCATATTGGCATTTTATGGCCTTCAAAACTGTGATAGGTAGTGAGGAGTGAAATCAAAAATTTATGCCCTTAGAAACCTTGAAGGCAGTGCTTGGTTTTTGGGGTCCCGTACGCAGCTAGGCTCCCAAAAAGTCCCACACATGTGGTATCCCCGTACTCAGGAGAAGCAGCAGAATGTATTTTGGGGTGTAATTTCACATATGCCCATGGCATGTGTGAGCAATATATCATTTAGTGACAACTTTGTGCAAAAAAAAAAAGTTTGTCATATTCCCGCAACTTGTGGCAAAATATTAAATATTCCATGAACCCAACATGCCTCTCAGTAAATAGCTTGGGGTGTCTACCTTCCAAAATGGGGTCATTTGGGGGGTTTTGTGCTATTTTGGCATTTTATGGCCTTCAAAACTGTGATAGGTAGTGAGGAGTGAAATAAAAAATTTACGCCCTTAGAAATCCTGAAGGCGGTGCTTGGTTTTTGGGGCCCCGTACGTGGCTAGGCTCCCAAAAAGTCCCACACATGTGGTATCCTCGTACTCAGGAGAAGCAGCAGAATGTATTTTGGGGTGCAATTCCACATATAACCATGGCATGTGTGAGCAATATATCATTTAGTGACAACTTTTTGTAATTTTTTTTTCTTTTTGTCATTATTCAATCATTTGGGACAAAAAAAAATATTCAATGGGCTCAACATGCCTCTCAGCAAATAGCTTGGGGTGTCTACTTTCAAAAATGGGGTCATTTGGGGGGGTTTTGTGCAATCTTGGCATTTTATGGCCTTCAAAACTGTGATAGGTAGTGAGGAGTGAAATCAAAAATGTATGCCCTTAGAAACCTTGAAGGCGGTGCTTGGGTTTTGGGGTCCCGTACGCGGCTAGGCTCCCAAAAAAGTCCCACACATGTGGTATCCCCGTACTCAGGAGAAGCAGCAGAATGTATTTTGGGGTGTAATTTCACATATGCCCATGGCATGTGTGAGCAATATATCATTTAGTGACAACTTTGTGCAAAAAAAAAAAAGTTTGTCATATTCCCGCAACTTGTGGCAAAATATAAAATATTCCATGAACCCAACAGGCCTCTCAGTAAATAGCTTGGGGTGTCTACTTTCCAAAATGGGGTCATTTGGGGGGGGGGTTTGTGCTATTTTGGCATTTTATGGCCTTCGAAACTGTGATAGGTAGTGAGGAGTAAAATCAAAAATTTGCGCCCTTAGAAATCCTGAAGGCGGTGCTTGGTTTCTGGGGTCCCGTACGTAGCTAGGCTCCTAAAAAGTCGCACACATGTGGTATCCCCGTACTCAGGAGAAGCAGCAGAATGTATTTTGGGGTGCAATTCCACATATATGGCATGGCATGTGTGAGCAATATATCATTTAGTGACAACTTTTTGTAATTTTTTTTTTTTGTCATTATTCAATCACTTGGGACAAAAAAAAAATATTCAATGGGCTCAACATGCCTCTCAGCAATTTCCTTGGGGTGTCTACTTTCCAAAATGGGGTCATTTGGGGGGGGGGGGGTTTGTACTGCCCTGCCATTTTAGCACCTCAAGAAATGAGATCAGTCATAAATTTAAAGCTGTGTAAATTCCAGAAAATATACCCTAGTTTGTAAACGCTATAACTTTTGCGCAAACCAATAAATATACGCTTATTGACATTTTTTTTACTAAAGACATGTGGCTGAATACATTTTGGCCTAAGTGTATGACTAAAATTGAGTTTATTCGATTTTTCTTATAACAAAAATTAGAAAATATCATTTATTTTCAAAATTTTCTGTCTTTTTCCGTTTATATCGCAAAAAATAAAAATCGCAGAGGCAATCAAATACCATTAAAAGAAAGCTCTATTTGTGGGAAGAAAAGGACACAAATTTTGTTTGGGTACAACATTGCATGTCCGCACAATTTCTAGTTAAAGCAGCGCAGTGCAAAATTCTGAAAACACCTCTGGTCCTTTAGCTACCAAATGGTTTCGGGGCTTAAGTGGTTAACTGCGAACACATTATTGATGTCAATATTCCTGCTGCTTAGGAACAGTAACACATCCATGGCTGCCGAGAAATTAAATTAAAACAGAAAAAAGGGGTGTAAGCAAAGGCCTATAGTTTTACACCACTCAGGATGTAGGGCTGGACGAAGGGTCCAGAAAAAGAAGGAGAGAGCAGGACTAGGTGGTATTTTTAATTTAAGTGACACTGTTTTAACACACAAGGAAATTAATATTTTACATTTGGGTTTGAAGGGTGGTCATAGACATCCATAAATATATGAGGAACGTTAATATGAAGAAGTATTTTCGCAATAAGAACTCGCAACCAGTTAGCAATATGGCCTCCGTACCTACTGATAGTGGGCTGCGGAAAAAATCCCTCTTTAATCCCCTGAATGGGGCAAATCAACAAGTGGAAGTCTTTAAAAATCTCTTGATTCGAGATTTGGAACATATAGTTACAAAAAAGAAAGTTAAAGCATGCCACATTCTTGATGTTATAACTATGTTGAAAGAGGAAGGATGTGATCATAAGGCGGATAAAGGGGGAGGAGTGGTGATTTTGAATAAAACTTTTTATCATAATCAGCTCACTGAAATGTTAAGTGATCCAGATACTTGCATAAAACTTGGAAAATATCCTACTATACAGTATGAAAATAATCTAAAATGTCTGGTTGAGATGGGTTATTCATCGGGGACAAAAAAGGAGGGAGGAGAAAAGGGGATTGGGAACGGTAAGGCAAGCTTAGACCACTAGTAATCGATCAAAAAGGAAAATCAGTTGATCGATGGTAGATTGTTCACCTCGTAGGGTGTTGTTGCCGTGACCATTCAGCATATAATCAAAGAGGAGGGGAGGTGGGGGGAGTTTTGCCTGTTATAGGGCAGGCTGGAAAAGGGGGTCACTGCTGGCAGCAAAATAAACGATCAAACTGGAATTATTAAAAGGAGAATTTATTCCTGTATCAAAAAGTTTAATATGTATCAACACATTGAAAGTACAGTATATTAAAAACCCAACAAAAAACACACACACCAGGCAAAAAGGGGTCGTTTTTGCCATGGGTTGAGCACAAAACAGGACACACAATAAACACCAGACAAACACTGTGCTTGTCCGGACGTGCTGGATCAGCCCATACAGACAAACCATTCCAATCGGAATATCAATATTAATATTAAGTTGAAGGGACGAATGTTCCCAATAAGTATCAATAGTTAGGTGGTCTATAATGGGTTGGTCCAAGCGTGGGAGGGAAGGAGAGGGAGGTAGGAACCTGCAGGTGATATGTTCAGAGAAGTAATTAGGTAATTCTGGTAAACACTCGATAGGAAAAGTTGCTAGTGGTGATACTTAGTGTCTTTAATCCATTAGTGTAGAGGGGAGACACTGATTGGACTATCTCTGTAAGCTACCAGTCTTTTCTAAATCACTGTTAGATCAGATACTGTTGGTGCGATTTGGAACTCTCCGGTAATCAAAGTCTTATTGGCATCTTGTTTGTATCTGACTCGCTGTTTAAGGTAACAGACAAAAAGGTTTCATAGCTTACTGCAGGGTAATAGTGGTATATCAGAGGTGGTGACAGATAGTGCACTGTGGGTAGCAACTCGTGCCTTTGAGATTTATCTCATATATATCAAAATTCAGCTCAGTTGGTAGGTGTCGGGTAGGAAGCAATAAACAAAAATAACTTATTGTACATACCAGTCTGTTAGATGTAGTGGTCTGTAATGACCGGGATCCTGGTATAGATGTGTTTGAAAATGCTTCCTGCATTGCTGGCGCCGTAGGTAAACCAAGAGCCGAGCGACCTTCACAAATGGTAGTGATGGCCATTGGTTTTGGTAGGCAGTATACCTGGCCGGGTTCCCGCTGTGGAATGATCCTTGTGGTGGTTGCCGCTTGCACTGCTGTCACAGCTGATGAGAGGATTCCATTGCGTCTCTGTCTCCTGCACTCGCTCCACGCTTGGCTACATCACATGGCCGCACAGAGTGATAACGTCAACGTGTTTCGCTGTACTGATTAGCGTAGCTTCATCTCGGACGTTTGATTGGGTCAGTTAACCGCGCTCACTTATATTACAAGATAGATGGTAGCTAGAGCCAATAAGGATGTTGATTTATTTTGAAGGCAATTTGGTCCCGTGTGGAGCAGGATTATTTTCCTTATGGCGCTTTTCTGTGGGGTTCTTAACCATTTCGAGTGCTGTTTGGATTTTAATTTGATTTATAAGTTTACATTTAAAGGACCACATCATTGATTTAAGTAGAATCAAAGTCAGGTACCTAGAGTCGGTCTTGTCAAACAGCGCCTGTAGGGCTTAGCAAGTGCAATCAAATTCAAATCTCTGGGGAGGAATGGTGGAAGGCTAAGGGGGAGGGGATAGTGATGACCAACATGACAAAACAAGGAAATCTAATAAACAAACAAACAAATAACCAAATGGAATTTTTTTGGAGGAATATCCAATGGGGGCCAGCTATGTATGATTGATTGCTAGCTGTAAACTAACATGAAGGATGATTTTAAATAATGTGGTGTTTTAAAATATATTTAACACATAAGGAGACTTAGTCAGCCCCTGATTCCTCATGTTCACCAGCTGGAAACCTCACTTGCATGAAAATTGGGGGTGTACGGATATTTCCAGATCAGGCTTCCAGAAAAACCTGGTGATTCAGTTCAGTGTTTAGCCCGATCGGGACGAGGGACTTCAATCGGTACACCCACCACTTTTCTTTTTGTAATAGGATGCGATCGAAGTCTTGGTACCAAGCAATAGCAGAATACCCACTATATACACACTCCCTAAAATTCATAAAGACACGCAGTACCCCTCAGGGAGACCAATTGTCAACGGGATAGGGTCTATTTAATCTCGAATGGGTCAATACTTAGATCAATATCTACAAACCAGTGTCGTGCGGACCAAAGCATATCTTAGGGACACTAAAAGTTTATTACAGATATTAGAGCAAATAGACCTAACTGGTAAAGATGAGGTATATTTGGTGACGGCGGATGTGGCATCACTTTATACCATCATCCAGCATGAAGATGCACTCTTGGGTCTTAATTGGGCCATGTGCCAACTTGATGATCTATCCCACAATCATAAGGTCTATATCCAGAATGCCCTTGATTTTTGTTTGGGACATAACATTTTCTGGTTTGAAGGGGATTTTTGTTCCCAACGAAAGGGTGTTTCTATGGGGGCTAAATTTGCCCCCAGCATAGCGAATTTGTTTATGGGGGAGTGGGAGGATAAAATAATTTTTTCTGTTGCCCGTACCTCACTCCTTCTATTCAAAAGATATATAGACGATTTGTTTTTGTATCTGGGAGGGGACTCTTGATTCTGTACAAGAATTTTTAAATGAGCTGAATTTGAACCATAACAATATTAAGCTAACTAGCGAATTTAGTCAAAGTGACATACATTTTTTAGACGTCAGTATTTTTAGACAAGGAAACAGGTTGGAAACCAAGGTACATTTTAAGCCCACCGATTCTAACAGTTATTTGCCTATTAACAGCGGTCACCACCCAATGTGGCTTAAAAATATCCCAAAAGGACAGATCACTAGGGTGAAATGGATTTTTTAAGTCAAGCACAGATTAAAAAAGAAAAAAATTCATCGAAAAAGGATATGCTGAAGAGGGCTTAGATTCCATTATTCAAGAACTAGCAATATTACAGAGAGAGGAATTTTTGCGAGACAATATCCCGATCCAAAATCAAAATAGTCGAGAATAGAGTTTTATCTCGGGATTTCATTCCCAGTACAGAGAGGTAGAGGACATTTTTGCCACTCACTGGCATGTCCTACTTATGGACAAGGTGTTACATTCAGTTCTACCCAATAAGCCAGGCTTTGTTTATAGAAAAGCTCTTAGTTTCTCTGACAAAATAGTAAGTAAGGTACTTGATCCCCCTACCAGGCCTTCAACTTTTTGGGACAGGGATGGATTTTTCGCCTGTAGGAAGTGTCAGGCATGTAGAGAAGTAAATAACCCTTTGAGGGCCCTTGATACTTTTATATCTACATCTAACAACAGGGAATTTACTATCAAGGAGTTCATTACATGCAACACCCCCTATATGGTCTATGCTCTGCAATGCCCATGTGGGCTTATGTACATAGGCCGCACTAAGAGACTCCTGAAAGTCAGAATTGCAGAGCATATTGCCAATATTAAAATTGGTTTTAAGGACCACAGTGTCTCGCTACATTTTAAATTAAAGCATAAACAAGACCCCTCGGGTTTAAAATTCTGGGGCATCGACCACCTAAAACCAGCGTTGAGGGGCTCTAACCTTGTGAGAGACCTTTCTAAAAGAGAAACCCAATGGATTTTCTCAGTGGACACCTTGACTCTGAAAGGGTTAAATGGTGTCCTAGACATTAACTGTTTTATCAGTGACTATTAATTTTCTAACAGGACTGTTGCAAGAACATTGAATTTTTAGATGCTTTACAATTTTACAACTATTAATTCTATGTTTGCAACTTTTATTCTTGATTTTAGAATTTTGTGGGATGATTTTATTTATAACCACTATTTTAACTTTATTGAGGTTTTTATTCACATATTTTTATTTACAGATTTTAAGTAACTGTGAATAGTGTAATTAATGTGCTTTCCCTGCTATTTATGACCAGAGTTGTAACTGGCACATTTAAATCATGTCATTATGTGCTGAATATCATTAATGATGATTAGCAGGTTTAAATATGTGATGACATATAAATATGTTACTGCTCAAGGACCTAATGTGTTAGTATATATGTGTCTAGTATCTCTGTTATATTAGCCATGTACGATTTATCTATGTGCAATTAGAGCTTTTTTGTCCCGTCCCCCCACCCGTAGGATGCTGTCATTGTTTACTCTGGATGTGGCGATGTGCACCCCACCAGGGTTGCCAACTTTCAGTAAACTTATGAACGGTTTGTAAAATCCATACTTTTTGCATCTGTCCTTGAATGTCTATTACGGACATGTAGGCTGCATGTCCGTAACTGACATTCATGCACAGATGCAACAAGTATGGATTTTACAAACTGTTTGTAAATTTACTGAAAGTTGGCAACCCTGCCCCCTACCCGTAGGATGCTGTCATTGTTTACTCTGGATGTGGCGATGTGCACCTCCCGACATCCGGAGTGATCTTTTGATTGGTCGAGACGCTGTGGGGCGGGTGAATATAAACTGGTCATCTAGTCCTGTGGGCGGGCCCTCTGTTGAAGTCGGAAATGACGAAACGGGTCAGGGCATGACCCACACAACGTTATACAGGAAGTGACGTGTGCGCTCCACAGCTAGGAGACCCGGAACCAGGAACAAGGAAGTGATCTAGGTCGCTCCTTGCGGTTAGCGTTACGGATGTCAGACAGCTGACACAGTGAAGTGCACCCGGTTTTCCTCTTTTATGCTGCATTAACTGTGATCTTTTGTACGTATACTTTATGAAGGGGATATTTTGTTGTAAGGGTTCATTGTTTCATAATAAAACGGGATTACGCTATGTGCGCTTCTCTCTGTTTCATGATCTTTATTGGAGCTCTAATCATCCTGTGATCTCCTAGAATGGTGGTGTCTACAAGTTTGTGTTCAGAGGAATACTCTTCTTAGAGGCTGGTTTTGAGCTTAGCTCTGGTGAGTTTAACCCCCTAAGGGGAGTCTATGTCACATGGTGGAATTGAAGTGACTGATGGAAGGTGCACACTACTTTGATCTCTATGCTCATCCATGGACAATACTCTGAATCACTGTATTTAACATCACTCTTCTAAAAGACTGTTTGTGTGGAGTTGGCCACTTTTACTCAACAAATTAGCGCTATTTCATAGTATCTGATTGAAACAGTATTTATACTGGGGACGTTTTTATATACTATTATTTTGTTTCTAAAAAGTATGTCCATGTACAGTATAGTATGCACTCAATACAAGGTCGGGGCTCCTTTTGCATGAATTCCTGCATCAATGCAGCGTGTCATGGAGACGATCAGCCTGTGGCACTGCTGAGGTGTTATGGAAGCCCAGGTTGCTTTGATAGTGGCTTTCAGCTTATCTGCAATGTTGGGTCCGGTGTCTCTCATCTTCCTTTTGACAATGCGCCACAGATTCTCTATGGGGTTTAGGTCAGGCGAGTTTGCTGCGCAATCAAGCACAGTGATACCATGATCATTAACCACTTGTCGACCGCCTTCTGCATATATACTGTGTCAAGGCGGCTCGGCTACACAAATCGACGTACCTGTACATCGGTCTGTGCATGAGATTTAGTGGGCACGCGTGATCGCGGTACAGAGAGGCAGGACGGGGATCTGCCTATGTAAAAAAGGCAGATCCCCATTCTGACAGGGCACAATACTGAGATCTGCTGTTCCTAGTGATCAGGAACAGCGATCTCTGTGTTGTCCCAGTAAGCCCTTCCTCCACACAGTTAGAACACACCCAGGGAACACAGATAACCCCTTGATCGCCACCTAGTGTTAACCCCTTCCCTGACAGTGTAATGTATACATTGATCAGTGCATTTTTTTTTAGCACTGATCACTGTAATAATGTTACTGGTCCCCAGAAAGTGTTACTTAGTATCAAATTTGTCCGCTGCAATGTCGCAGTCCTGTTAAAAATCGGGGGTCACCGATATAACTTTTGCGCAAACCAATCAATATACGCTTATCGTGATACGCTTATTGTGATATTTTTTGACCAAAAGTATGTGGAAGAATACATATTGGCCTAAACTGAATAAATTTGTTTTTTTATATATTTTTGGGGATATGTATCATAGCAGAAAGCAAAAATATATATTTTTTTTCCCCCAAAATATTCAGTTTTTTTGTTTATAGCGCAAAAAATAAAAACCACAGAGATGATCAAATGCCACCAAAAGAAAGCTCTATTTGTGGGAAAAAAAGGATATCAATTTTGTTTGGGTACAACATCGCACGACATCGAAATTGTCAGTTAAAGAGACGCAGTGCCATATCGCAAAAAATGGCCTGGTCATTAAGAGGGTAAATCCTTTTCGGGGTTTAAGTGGTTAAGCCAAGTCCTGCTGGAAAATTTAACCAGCATCTCCATAAAGCTGGTGTCACTGTGCTTGATTAGACAGAATCTGTAGGGTATTGTCAAGAGGACGATGAGAGACACCAGACCTAACAAAGCAGATGACCTTAAAGCCACTATCAAACAAACCTGGGCTTCCATAACACCTCAGAAAAGGGAGCTAGAACACAGCCAATCTAGTGATGAAAACAGCTTGGAGCTGAAGTACCGTCAGCTGTCAAACAAAGTCCTGTCTCCTGGACTGGCTCTTGTGATAGACCTCACACTCATTCCATTTTCCAATTTGAACTAGTGTGACATCTATCATAGGAGCCGGTCCAGGAGGCGGGACTTTGTTTGACAGCGGCCGGCATTTCAGCTCCAAGCTGTGTCACAGCGGGAGATCTTCTCTCTGTGTGATCTGGCTCGCTCTCTTCCAGATTCCTCCCTGTGATCCCCGTGCAGTGTTTTTATCACTAGATTGGCTGTGTTCTATCTCTATTTCTATATTTCCATCTGCCAACTACGATGTGGGCATGCGCTATCGTGAAGTCACGCCAGCTGATTGGGAAATCAGCTGGAGTGCCCTTCCATACTGCGCATGCGCAGCCAATTTTTAACGGAGAGCAGTATATGATAGATAAGCCCCTTACTCTGATCTGTGATTAGCCGAGTCTCACTGACTCGCTGATAACAGAGCGCGCCGCAACAGATGGCAACATATTCAACATGGCAGAATTTTTGTTTTGGTTGATTGTAGTTGCTGTCATCATTTTATACTACACTAGGGATGCAGGAGGACATTTGCCAACTGTGACTAAGAGACAATATCCAAAAAGAGGAGATTGGCTGATGTAACAGAAAGGGTGTCTGGATACTATATAGCTACTTTAGAGAAGAGACTATCCAGGCGAGTTTCATATAAAAATTAATTACCACGCTTCGTATATCAGTTGCACTTCCAAGACAGTAACTGCTTACTATATTTCGTAACAGGTCATACATTTTCTATTTTGTCAATTTACAGTGTACTTCCATTTCCCTTGCAAGAAAAAAAAAAACTTCAAAAGAAGGTCAAGACTAAGTTCTAAACTTGGAGAGATGCCTACAGCCTATGAGTGATACCAGTGGCGGTTGGTGCTCAAATTTTTGGGGGGGCGCAAACAAACTGAAAAAAAAACATCAATTGCCGCCACTGTGCCCATTAAACGCAGCCACTGTGCCCAAACGCCACCAGCTTGTCCCCTCAAATGCAGCCAGTTTGTCGCCAAATGCAGCCAGTTTGTCCCCCATATACAGCCAGTTTGTTTCCATATACAGCCAGTTTGTTTCCATATACAGACAGTTTGTTTCCATATACAGCCAGTTTGTCCCCCATATACAGCCAGTTTGTCCCCCAAATACAGCCAGTTTGTTTCCATATACAGCCAGTTTGTTTCCATATACAGCCAGTTTGTCCCAAAATACAGCCAGTTTGTCCCCCATATACAGCCAGTTTGTTTCCATATACAGCCAGTGTGTCCCCATATACAGCCAGTGTGTCCCCATATACAACCAGTGTGTCCCCATATACAGCCAGTGTGTCCCCATATACAGCCAGTTTGTCCCCCAAATACAGCCAGTGTGTCCCCATATACAGCCAGTTTGTCCCCATATACAGCCTGTGTGTCCCCATATACAGCCAGTGTGTCCCCCATATACAGCCAGTGTGTCCCCCCCCCATACAGCCAGTGTGTCCCCATATGCAGCCAGTGTGTCCTCTATATACAGCTAGTGTGTCCCCCATATACAGCCAGTGTGTCCCCATATACAGCCAGTGTGTCCCCCATATACAGCCACTGTGTCCCCCATATACAGCCAGTGTGTCCCCCATATACAGCCAGTGTGTCCCCCATATACAGCCAGTGTGTCCCCCATATACAGCCAATGTGTCCTCTATATACAGCCAGTTTGTTCCCCATATACAGCCAGTTTGTCCCCCAAATGCAGCCTGTCCCCCCATATACAGCCAGTTTGTCCCCCAAATGCAGCCTGTCCCCCCCTCCAGCCCTGCACTTACCTTCCTCGGGTCCGCGCCGTCCTCGATCTCTTCTCCCGCCCTCGATGTCGCTTCAGCCAATCAGGTTACCGGTAACCAGATCCGGTGAACCTGATTGGCTGAAACCCCCACAGTCTTCTCCAAGGAACGCACCCCCGTGCGTACCTTGGAGGAGTTTTTGGAAGCCGATTACAGCGTGAGAGCTGTATTCGGAAAGCCTATCAGAGCCGCTGGCTCTGATAGACACTTCCAGAACACACCCACCACCGGCCACCGCTCTAATTCATATGGCCGGCGCTCACCAGAAGGCCGGCCATATGAATACTGGGCAGCGTGGCAGCGGCGAAAATACACAGATTCATGCAATGCATGAATCTGTGTATTGTCTTTCAGTGGCGGTGCAGGAGCGAGAGGGGGCGGCGCTCCGGCGCCCTCTATGGACGCACCGCCACTGAGTGATACACAGAATCCATATTCAAATATCAGCTCTGCAACATCAGGAAGAGCGATGACAAAATAGAAAAAGCTATCAAAATTCCCTTCCTGTGAACTATATTTTCAGACAATCTACACTCTCCAGTTTAAGCAAGGACATCATGTACAGTATGTCCTTGAGAATATCTTAATTGTATAGGTTTGCTAACACTTTTAGTTTCCATTTTCCTTAATTATTTTCTTCTTCTTTTAGTCATGTTTTATATAGCATAGATCATATATAAATTAGTCAAATAACTGTTGGTTGCTCCTACCGCAAAAGTAGCATCTGCAATTCAATATAATGCTGAATCTTGAAAGTCAGAGGAACTGCACTGCTTTTGAAAGGACACTTGAAAGTTGAAAACTTCTAATTTTTTCTATTCAAAATTCTAATTTCGGAAGAAGGTTATATTCTTTCTATTCTATTCTATTCTATTATATTCTGTTGTTTTTTCTATTCTATTCTCGTATTTTCTATTCTATTCTTTTCTATTTTATTCAAATATATTCTATTCAAATTTGAATTTCTGAAGAAATTATATTCTTTCTATTTTGTTCTATTCTAGTCTGTTGTTTTTTCTATTCTATTATATTCTCTTATTTTCTGATCTATCCTTTTCTATTATTTTCTATTCTATTATTTTCTAATCTATTATATTTGAATTCAAATATATTCTATTCCAATTTCAGAAGATGGTTACGTTCTTTCTTTTTTTCTATTCTATTCTATTATTTTCTATTGTTTTTTCTATTCTATTATTTTCTATTGTATTCTTTTACATTCATTCTATTCTTTTTTTATTCTATTCTATTTATTCTATTCAGATTTTTTTTATTCTATTAAATTCGAATTCAAATTTATTATATTTGAAATTCAAAGATGGTTACATTCTTTGTATTTCACTCTATTCCATTGTTTTTTCTATTCTATTTGTTTCTATTCTATTCTTTTCTATTCTATTCAAATACAAATTCATTCTATATGACATTTGAATTTTGGAAGATGGTTGTATTCTTTCTATTTTATTCTGATATATTGTTTTTTTTCTATTCTATAATTTTTTTTTATTCTATTCTAATCTATTCCTTTAATTTATATTCTATTTTATTATTTTCTTTTATTCTCTATTAATTTCATCCCTTTTCTATGCTATGTTTTTATATTCTATTCTATTCTATTCTATTATTTTCCCTTATTTTCTAATCTAGTTTATTATATTCCTTTATTTTCAATTATGCGCTATTCTACTCTATTCCTTTGTATTCTATTATATTCCTTTATTTTCTATTAAATTTTATTATATTCTTTTTTTAGAATTCGATTTAAATTAGAATTTTGACCAAATTTTGTTTTGTTATTTCAGATTAGTTTAAATGCATTGTATTGTAATTCGGAAATTTTGGAACGAAACAAACTGCACATGTCTAACGGTCAGTGGGTGCTGCACCTGCTGAAAGCAACAGGGGGTATGATTACAGCTGCAGCATGTGAACATGCCCAGCCACTGCCTACACATCTAAAAGGTGGTAGCAATTTAGGGGCAGTAAAAGCACAGCTCAGCCGCTGGGTTTTACTGCACCTCAACCAATAGTGCGAACAATGAAATGTTTTAATGTTAATTTTACATTGATAACACATTTGAAAATGTTTACATTTATTTATAAGAGAGTGTGTGTGTGTATACTGTGTATATATATATATATATTTACTTTATAGCATGTACCCCTCTGTATGTACTTTATTTTGGCATTTTCTTGTCTATGATTTTTTTTTAAATTTGTACCTAGACAACAAAATGACAAAATAAAGTACATGCAGAGGGGTACATGCTATAAAGAACATTTAATAATTTTTGGACATAACTTTTCAAGGCCTTACCACGCTGATCGGTATGGCAACTGCCCCAGACATATCCCTTCCTTGTTGGCATAGGCTACTACACACTGGTGCACTAGGTGGCCATACTGTGTCCATCCCCTCCTCCTTATTGCTTGCCTTACTAGGTTTTCACACCCACTCTATTTGACCCCTTTCACACTGTGCCCCCCATAGCGGCGCTTTACCGTTGGATTTGCGGCGCATTTCGGTCGCTAGCAGGTGCTTTTAACCCCTGCTAGCGGCTGAGAAAGGGTTAAAACCACCTGCAATGCGCTGCTACAGCGGCGTATTGCTGGCGGTATGGTGGCGCTGCCCATTGATTTCAATTGGCAGGAGCGCATTAGGAGCGGAGAGTTCACCGCTCCTAATGCGCTCCAAAGAAGCTGCTGGCAGGACTTTTTCTGACGCCCTGCCAGAGAACCAGGCTTTCACCCTTGGGCTTTCACACTGGAGAGAATAGAGCAGCTGTTTTAGGGGGGATTGCAGGCGCTATTTTTAGCGCTATAGTGCCTGCAAAACGCCCTCAGTGTAAAAGGGGTCTTTCCATTCTTTTTTTTACTGGTGTGCTCTTTTTTCCATTGGTTTTGATTTTGATTCGATTTGATATAGGATTTGTACTGCGTCGAATTCGCTCCCATAGGAGTGCGTCTAGGCGCACAATGACCTTAAAGTGGAGTTCCACCCTAGGAGGGCGGGTGAGGCACTAAGGGCACCCCAGCCGAACTCTTGGTCTCCTCACACCCCCCTGTGGCTGAATCCCAACCTGTCACAATTCCACACTATCCCCGATCCGCAGGCCTGGGCCAAGTACAAAATACTGACCCTCAAACATATCATCACCAACGGAGATCTCACTCCCTTTCACACTTTATGTGCTAAATTCAACGTACCTGACCGAGCCCGCTTTAGATATCTCCAAATTGCACATGCCTTCAGGTGCCAATTTCTGGGCGGGCCGGTCGAACTGGCGTACTCAGAGTTGGAATCTACTATCCGGGTGAAAGACCTGGAAAAACCCGCGTCTCAGATTTATGGATCCCTGCTGGTTGCTGCTATCCCCGAGCTGTCTTCCCTCCGCAGGAAATGGGTGGAGGACATACCGGGGCTGGACGCGGACGACTGGAGGGAGGTTTGGGATTATCCCTTCTCCCCTCTGATCTCAGCAAGGGACAAATTAGTTCAATATAAAATTGTCCACAGGGCTCACTACACACCTCACAGGCTGCACCAGATGTCACCGGAGCATTCTCCGGAGTGCTGGCGCTGCTCCTACCGGCCAGGGGGTTTCTTCCATATTTTCTGGGCTTGCCCAGCAATTGTACAGTATTGGAGTGAAGTGATACAGGTGATCAATAAAGCCACCGGGACTTGCGTCCCATGCGAGCCCATACACTGTTTGCTAGGACTGGTTGACCAACTGCCAATACTCAGAGCCAGAAAAACACTCATATCCCTGTTGTTGTATTATGCACGCAAAGCCATTACAATGAATTGGAAAAAATCGTCTCCCCCCTCTGTTAAATTTTGGAAAAACTTAATTAATGCCAGTTTGCCCCTATATAGAGCCACGTACTTGTCTAGAGGTTGTCCGCACAAATTTGAAAAGGTATGGAACTGTTGGTTAGATGACAGAAGCACGGCAAGTGATACAGTGACCACGGTCTAGATTTATATTGTATCTTCGAAATATCGATTATTAACCCAAAAAATGTCTTCAGGCTACCTTCCTCTAACAATAACATTTTGAAGCATGATGTATGTTGAATGAACCCTCTCCCCAAGCTTGGGGTTGTAGTATAGAATAAGTTATTTTTTTTTTGTTATTTGTCGCCCTGTGACGGTCTGATGCCGAAACAGGGTAATGGCCCCTGCGTGGGCAGCTGTTGTGCCTAGATGTGGGCAAATTGTGTGTATGTTTTATAAAAACTCAATAAAAAAGATTTAATAAAAAAAAAAAAAGTGGAGTTCCACCCTCTTTTATGACTTGTCTGCATCCTCTGCAGCTCTGTCTCCTTATGCTGATTTGGCATATAAAAAAAATTGAAAAAAAAACCTCACTGTTATAATCCAATTCGTTTTTAGTTTAGAAATCAGACTCGGCGTGTCATCCACGGACCGCTATGCCTCCTGGGAGAAGTTTTTCATCAATCCCAGAAGGCATAGCCGTCCCTGAGCCATAGCATCGCGTTATTTCGAAACCGGAAATAATGCGATGCCCGGCGCCATTTTAAGTGAGGGAAACCAGGCATGTGTTGCCATAGTCACTCCTCACCAATGCTGTAGCGTGGGATTGGATTCGCTGGTTAGTGGGACCGGCCTCCATTTGGCTGTGAGCCGCCGCCCCTGAGTCCCCTCCTCCTCCGGATCATTTCCTGTTGTGACAGGCACGCTGGCATTGTGACAGACCGCAGAGCAGACCATGGAAGAAAATCAGGTGAGTGAAAGACTCCCTCATGAGTCACATTGCTGGCCTGCTGGGGGGAGTGGACATGGTCTGGGGAGACTGAGCAGCCAGTAAGTCAGTTTAGTGTTCAGTGTAGTGTTTCATGTGTAGCGTAGTTTAGTGTGTAGTGTGCAGTATCACCGCTGACTGTCCCCGTATCCTCCTCCAGTCCCCTTCCGTTCTGGTGCTGTCCCCCTCTGTGCTGTGCCCCTCTGTGCTGTGCCCCTCTGTGCTGTGCCCCTCTGTGCTGTGCCCCTCTGTGCTGTCCCCCTCTGTGCTGTCCCCCTCTGTGCTGTCCCCCTCTGTGCTGTCCTGTCCCCCTCTGTGCTGTCCCCCTCTGTGCTGTCCCCCTCTGTGCTGTCCCCCTCTGTGCTGTGCCCCTCTGTGCTGTCCCCCTCTGTGCTGTCCCGTCCCCCTCTGTGCTGTCCCGTCCCCCTCTGTGCTGTCCCGTCCCCCTCTGTGCTGTCCCGTCCCCCTCTGTGCTGTCCCGTCCCCCTCTGTGCTGTCCCGTCCCCCTCTGTGCTGTCCCGTCCCCCTCCGTGCCGTGCCGCCCCCTCCGTGCCATGCTGCTCCGTGTCCCCCTCTCTTCTCCTCCGTGTCCCCCTCCATGCTGCTCACCCCAGCCTGCCCTGTGCTACCCCATCCTGCCCTGTGCCACCCCAGCCTGCCATGTGCTACCTTAGCCTGCCCTGTACCACCCAGACTGCCCTGTGCAACCTCAACCTGCCCTATACCATCCCAACTTGCCCTGTGATGCGATTTGTTGTGTTGGGGTTGATGCGATTTGTTGTGTTGGGGTTGATGCGATTTGTTGTGTTGGGGTTGATGCAATGTGCTGTGGGCGGGGGTTGATGCGATTTGTTGTGTTGGGGTTGATGCGATTTGTTGTGTTGGGGTTGATACGATTTGTTGTGTTGGGGTGATGCAATGTGCTGTGGGTGGGGGGTTGATGCGATTTGTTGTGTTGGGGTTGATGCGATTTGTTGTGTTGGGGTTGATGCAATTCGATGTGCTGGGGTTGATGCGATTTGTTGTGTTGGGGTTGATGCAATGTGCTGTGGGCGGGGGTTGATGCGATTTGTTGTGTTGGGGTTGATGCGATTTGTTGTGTTGGGGTGATGCAATGTGCTGTGGGCGGGGGTTGATGCGATTTGTTGTGTTGGGGTTGATGCGATTTGTTGTGTTGGGGTTGATGCGATTTGTTGTGTTGGGGTGATGCAATGTGCTGTGGGCGGGGGTTGATGCGATTTGTTGTGTTGGAGTTGATGCGATTTGTTGTGTTGGAGTTGATGCGATTTGTTGTGTTGGGGTTGATGCGATTTGTTGTGCTGGGGTGATGCAATGTGCTGTGGGCGGGGGTTGATGCGATTTGTTGTGTTGGGGTTGATGCGATTTGTTGTGCTGGGGTGATGCAATGTGCTGTGGGCGGGGGTTGATGCGATTTGTTGTGTTGGGGTTGATGCGATTTGTTGTGTTGGGGTTGATGCGATTTGTTGTGTTGGGATTGATGCGATTTGTTGTGTTGGGGTGATGAAATGTGCTGTGGGCGGGGGTTGATGCGATTTGTTGTGTTGGGGTTGATGCGATTTGTTGTGTTGGGGTGATGCAATGTGCTGTGGGCGGGGGTTGATGCGATTTGTTGTGTTGGGGTTGATGTGATTTGTTGTGTTGGGGTTGATGCAATTCGATGTGCTGGGGTTAATGCGATTTGTTGTGTTGCGGTTGATGCAATGTGCTGTGGGCGGGGGTTGATGCGATTTGTTGTGTTGGGGTTGATGCGATTTGTTGTGTTGGGGTTGATGCGATTTGTTGTGTTGGGGTTGATGCGATTTGTTGTGTTGGGGTGATGCAATGTGCTGTGGGTGGGGGTTGATGCGATTTGTTGTGTTGGGGTTGATGCGATTTGTTGTGTTGGGGTGATGAAATGTGCTGTGGGCGGGGGTTGATGCGATTTGTTGTGTTGGGGTTGATGCGATTTGTTGTGTTGGGGTGATGCAATGTGCTGTGGGCGGGGGTTGATGCGATTTGTTGTGTTGGGGTTGATGCGATTTGTTGTGTTGGGGTGATGCAATGTGCTGTGGGCGGGGGTTGATGCGATTTGTTGTGTTGGGGTTGATGCGATTTGTTGTACTGGGGTGATGCAATCTAGATGCATAAATGAATTTGGTTGATGAGATTAGTATTTTTTTAAATGAAAAGCTGTACAGAAAAATGTAGCCTGTGTGTGTATGTATGTGTATATACTGTATTTAATATATATATATATATATATATATATATATAAGCAGCGCTAATTAAGTGCAAGCTGTGGGGGAGGGGAAACAGTTTCAGACAGGAGTGAATCTTAAGGTAAAAAACACACAGTATCTCATGGATAAGTCTTTAATAGGAGGTGATGAGAAAAAGCAATCTTCTTAATAGAGCCGCAATGCTCTCATTCTGCCACCAACACCACCACTCGTGAAGAGAGGAAAACTGGGGGGCCGTGAGACCTCCCCTATGATAGAACTCTTACCAGACGGCGCTGGATCAAAGGCAAAAACAAAGTGGCTACAGATCTCCTCCTCTCTTAGATAGCGGATATCATCAGACGGAATGCTCACATGTGTGTAAGAAAGAAGATCCACAATAGTGTAACTCCACAAAAACACAAGTTTATTGGTCCCCAATAACTCCCATAAAAACCGCACTTACAATATATAAAGAATCATAATACATTACTCGATCATGGACGCTGCTGGAACCGCGAGATGTCAGAGCTGTGTCTCCGTCCTAACTTCCCTGCATTCCCTGCTCCGTTCAGCTGACGTACATGTGCGACGACCAACGTCGTGACGTCACTATGATATGCAGTCACTGTATCTAACCCAGACGCGTTTCGTCAGTAATAGACATCATCGGTGGGTGTGGACAAGTGACTAGGTATGCCATATTATATGGACTGATATGCTAGCTGATTGGTTGAACTTAGGGAGATGACACAACCAGACAACCGCGCTGACATCTCGTCCATTGATTCGTCACCGCATAGCATAACATAGCATAGGATAACAACACTTACTAATACATATATTGTCTCCTATCGGAAAACAGGAATAATATCCTCATGTGCAAAATAGTAACCACTATTCATAACTTACTAAAAAGGTAATCTGCATATTAAAACTTTATAAAACCGCTGTATTAATAAGAAATTATAATAAAGTGCATAGTGAATGAATGACTGGGTATAACTAAACCTTACATAAATCATAATCATAATAAAATGTAAACGCTAAAAGGCAAAGTTCTATATACAATCAATGTGTATATACTAAACATGATTAATAGTATTATGGGCACCAGAACCTAGATGGAACCCAAATAATATGATTAATACCATAATAAAGGAGTACTAGACAGATAAAAAAATACTTATTAACATATGCATTCCTTTTCAAACATAATAATGCTAATAATTAAACTCCATAAAAGAACATTATTCATAACAGAGATATGGACAGTAGAGCTACTAGTAGTCACTTATGAAACAGTTCACATCCAGCTCTATATTCATTCCTTTAGGTGTGAGTGTATCCATGAGAAATATCCAGCGTGTTTCTCTTTTGGATATCTCTCGCACCAAGTTCGAACCTCTCCAGTTCGGGTGTATACAATCTACGCCCCAAAATTTCAGAACGGAGGGATCTTGACTATGGTGTTCTTTAAAATGTAAGGATACACTATGATATTTATATCCAATCTCTATATTGTGTATATGTTCAGAGATACGAATCTTCAATTTCCTTTTGGTTCGGCCCACATACATCAAGTTGCATGGGCATTGCAGAACGTATATAACGTGGGTGGTATTACACGTTATAAACTCTGAAATCTTACAGGGCCTGTCATTCCCTGAAGAAACAAAATCTGTTAGTCCCCTAATATGATTGTTCACTGTTAGACATGAACTGCATTTACGGCATGAATAGAACCCGTTAAATTGCCAGCAAATACTTCTTCTAATAGGGGGATCCAATACTTTATGTACAATTTTATCACCAAAGTTAGGAGCTTTGCGATAAATGAAAGGTGGTTGCACTGGTAGTACACTCTGTAAGATTCTATCCAAACATAGAACATGCCAATGCTTTCTGAATATTTTTTCGACTTCCTTATACTGAGTATGGAAGTTCGATATGAAACCCCATTCTTGTCTCGGGTTAGTAATATGCTCCCTATTGACAAAAAGCTCATCTCTTGGCATATTTGCAAGATCTTCTACAATCTTATCCAAGACTCGCTCATCATATCCTTTCTGGGTGAATCTTTCTTTTATAACCCTAGAATATGTAATGAAATCATCCTTCGTAGTACAATTCTGTTTAACCCACATAAGTTGACCCTTAGGGATGTTATTAAGCCAGTTGGGATGATGGCCACTCATCAAGGGCAAATAACTATTCCTATCAGTTGGTTTAAAGTAAATAGTTGTAGAGAGGGTAGTGCCATGCAATCTTACATCAACATCCAGAAAGTGTATGTGTTCATTGCTGAACTCGTAATCTAGTCTGATGTTGTTTTTGTTATCATTCAGTTCTTTCAAAAAAGTATGTAATGACAACTCGTCTCCTTCCCAAATGAAGAACAGATCGTCGATGTACCTCCTGTAAAACAGGAGGCCATCTTTCCTACTGGCAAACACGGACTTATCCTCCCACTCACCCATGAACAAATTTGCGATACTGGGCGCGAATCTCGCGCCCATCGCAACTCCTCTCTTTTGGGAGTAATATTCATGGTTATACCAAAAATAGTTGTGGGCCAAGCAGAAGTCCATTGCTTGGCCCAAAAAAACTTTTTGTTCAAAGGGAATATCCTCACGCTGACTCAATGCCCAATTTAATGCCAACAGGGCGTCGTCATGTTGTATAATAGTATACAATGACGATACATCCGCGGTCACCCAAAAAATACGGGTTTTACCAGTTAAATCAATATCATTGATGAGTTGTAGAAAGCTCTTAGTATCCTTTAAATAGGCCCTAGTGTTGAACACACTGGCCTGAAGAAAGGTATCTAAATATTGACCTAATCTTGCCGTAACCGACCCTATGCTATTCACAATAGGTCTGGCGGGTGGCTTTGTAGAGTCCTTATGCACTTTAGGGAGAGTATATATAGTAGGCACTCTGCAAAAACTAGGTGACAGATATTTATGTTCTTTCTTATTTAGAACTCTCTTAGCTCTACCCATATCTACTAATTTTTGTAGGTCAGCATGATATGCATGAGTAGGATTATTGTTTAACTTAACATAAGTGGTATCATCGGATAACATGTTGGAAAGTTGGGTGTCATAGTAGGATTTATCCAGTATGACTACCCCTCCCCCTTTATCCGCTGGGCGTATTACGATATTTTTCCTATCACGTAATTGCTTAATGCCCTCCTGAATATGTGGGGGATTACAATTTTTCTTCACTATGACCTTGTCCAAATCTTTCAGGACTAGGCTTTTAAATACATCAACATGTTGATTTGCCGAATTCGGCGGGTTAAACAGTGACCTATTTTTCAAGGCACTGTCTACTCCTATAATGTTGGTATTACTTGGATGGTTACCAATTGGACCACTGTTAAGAAAATATTTTTTAATATTTAATTTTCTAATGTACTTATGGATGTCCATATACGTATCAAATTTGTTCAAAGATTTCTTGGGGGCACATTTCAAACCTAAATTCAATATATTGAGTTCCTTATGTGAAAGAGAGACTAAGCTGAGGTTGTATATTCCTACTGTTCCATCCTTCTTTTTTTGCTGTTTGTATTGGATCCTGCTCCCTGCCCTGCATCCTCTCCGTCTCTTCTGGGTGGGACCGGTGGATGTGGGTACTGGTTCCATTCTTGTGGGGGTCTCCACCATCCTTGCTGGTTGTAAGGCTGATAATAATTCACAGGGGGCTTCCCCCTGTTGGACTGGTTGCCCCTGTGACCCCTGGTTCCTCTCTTGCCCCTCCCTAAAAAAGACTGTCGTGGGGATCCTTCATTAATCCGTTCATCATTATATTGAAGAGGCTCAAATCTATTATTAGTGGGCAATGGGTACTGATAATCACTGTGGGAAACACCTGCTCCATTATTTTGACCACCTCTAGAATTAGAGCGGTTTTGTCCACCTCTGCCCCTCCCTCCTCTACTCCTATCATTATAGGGGTGAGGAGGTGGGTTTGATGTAGGGATACAGGGGGTACTCTGTGTTTCCACCTGCTCCTGTCTCCCTGTGGTGTTAACTGGATGTAAAGTGGTGACATTCTCTATTGGAGATATTTTATTCTGCCACATATAAACAATCCCACTTTTAAAATCTCCTATATCACGGTGAAATTTCTTCACTTTTTTCTTTTGGGTGTCCTTATCAATTTTATCAAGTTTTTTATTTATATTGCTATTAAAGTCTATCCATTGCTGGGAACTTTTGATAGGATACAATTTTGTGTTACACTCATTAATTAAGTGTTCCAACTTTGCCATTTTTTTACGTTTACGCTTTAAAACTAATTCCTGCAACCTAATACCCACCCCATTAAAAAACTCTACCCATTCATTCATAGACTCAATATCATCCAATCCGTCTTGGGGAGTGACCTCCCATCTCAGACTTCTGACTATAATTTTTTCTTTCAAGTATTGCTCCATTGTACTGATATCCCACCAAGTCCTCACCTGTTTCTCTAGTGCATTACCAAGAGAGAGTAAGGTGGACCTATGATCATCTTGGACTGGTGGGTTAGACTCTATATTAAACAATGTATTAAGATCAATTTGTCTATTCATCAAAAAACTCACTGCCTCCATAGCTGCTCTGTAATCTCTTATAAATATATTAAGCAAACAAACGTATAGCCCTTCCCAATCGAGTGCTCCAGGAGGAAAAAGAGAAATCCGGTGAAAGAAAAAAACATCCCTAAGGGTCAACTTATGAGGGTTAAACGGAATTGTACTACGAAGGATGATTTCATTACATATTCTAGGGTTATAAAAGAAAGATTCACCCAGAAAGGATATGATGAGGATGAGGATATGATGAGCGAGTCTTGGATAAGATTGTAGAAGATCTTGCAAATATGCCAAGAGATGAGCTTTTTGTCAAGTATTACTAACCAGAGACAAGAATGGGGTTTCATATCGAACTTCCATACTCAGTATAAGGAAGTCGAAAAAATATTCAGAAAGCATTGGCATGTTCTATGTTTGGATAGAACCTTACAGAGTGTACTACCAGTGCAACCACCTTTCATTTATCGCAAAGCTCCTAACTTTGGTGATAAAATTGTACATAAAGTATTGGATCCCCCTATTAGAAGAAGTATTTGCTGGCAATTTAACGGGTTCTATTCATGCCGTAAATGCAGTTCATGTCTAACAGTGAACAATCATATTAGGGGACTAACAGATTTTGTTTCTTCAGGGAATGACAGGCCCTGTAAGATTTCAGAGTTTATAACGTGTAATACCACCCACGTTATATACGTTCTGCAATGCCCATGCAACTTGATGTATGTGGGCCGAACCAAAAGGAAATTGAAGATTCGTATCTCTGAACATATACACAATATAGAGATTGGATATAAATATCATAGTGTATCCTTACATTTTAAAGAACACCATAGTCAAGATCCCTCCGTTCTGAAATTTTGGGGCGTAGATTGTATACACCCGAACTGGAGAGGTTCGAACTTGGTGCGAGAGATATCCAAAAGAGAAGCACGCTGGATATTTCTCATGGATACACTCACACCTAAAGGAATGAATATAGAGCTGGATGTGAACTGTTTCATAAGTGACTACTAGTAGCTCTACTGTCCATATCTCTGTTATGAATAATGTTCTTTTATGGAGTTTAATTATTAGCATTATTATGTTTGAAAAGGAATGCATATGTTAATAAGTATTTTTTTATCTGTCTAGTACTCCTTTATTATGGTATTAATCATATTATTTGGGTTCCATCTAGGTTCTGGTGCCCATAATACTATTAATCATGTTTAGTATATACACATTGATTGTATATAGAACTTTGCCTTTTAGCGTTTACATTTTATTATGATTATGATTTATGTAAGGTTTAGTTATACCCAGTCATTCATTCACTATGCACTTTATTATAATTTCTTATTAATACAGCGGTTTTATAAAGTTTTAATATGCAGATTACCTTTTTAGTAAGTTATGAATAGTGGTTACTATTTTGCACATGAGGATATTATTCCTGTTGTTTTCCGATAGGAGACAATATATGTATTAGTAAGTGTTGTTATCCTATGCTATGTTATGCTATGCGGTGACGAATCAATGGACGAGATGTCAGCGCGGTTGTCTGGTTGTGTCATCTCCCTAAGTTCAACCAATCAGCTAGCATATCAGTCCATATAATATGGCATACCTAGTCACTTGTCCACACCCACAGATGATGTCTATTACTGATGAAACGCGTCTGGGTTAGATACAGTGACTGCATATCATAGTGACGTCACGACGCTGGTCGTCGCACACGTACGTCAGCTGAACGGAGCAGGGAACGCAGGGAAGTTAGGACGGAGACACAGCTCTGACATCTTGCGGTTCCAGCAGCGTCCATGATCGAGTAATGTATTATGATTCTTTATATATTGTAAGTGCGGTTTTTATGGGAGTTATTGGGGACCAATAAACTTGTGTTTTTGTGGAGTTACACTATTGTGGATCTTCTTTCTTACACACATGTGAGCATCCCGTCTGATGATATCCGCTATCTGAGAGAGGAGGAGATCTGTAGCCACTTTGTTTTTGCCTTTGATCCAGCGCCGTCTGGTAAGAGTTCTATAATAGGGGAGGTCTCACGGCCCCCCAGTTTTCCTCTCTTCACGAGTGGTGGTGTTGGTGGCAGAATGAGAGCATTGCGGCTCTATTAAGAAGATTGCTTTTTCTCATCACCTCCTATTACAGACTTATCCATGAGATACTGTGTGTTTTTTACCTTAAGATTCACTCCTGTCTGAAACTGTTTCCCCTCCCCCACAGCTTGCACTTAATTAGCGCTGCTTATATATATATTTATTGTGTATATGTGATTTTTCTGTTTATTATTTTGCCTGTCTATGGACAGGAACTAGCAGCAGCTTTTTTCCTTCATTGGTAGTAGGAGGAAGGTGTTTTATAGCACAACCTCTTGCAAGTGTTTTTTTCTTTCACCGGATTTCTCTTTTTCCTCCTGGAGCGCTCGATTGGGAAGGGCTATACGTTTGTTTGCTTAATATATATATACTGTATTTATTGGCGTATAACACTCACTTTTTTACCCTGAAAATAGAGGGTAAACTGTGCCTGCGTGTTATACGCAGGGGGCTGTGGAAAGTTTTTTTCCTGAAACGTCCCTCTTAAAGTTAGGGTGCGTGTTATATGCCTGTGCGTGTTATACACCGATAAATACGGTATATATAATGTGTATATGTGCGCACACACACCAAGATTATATATATATAATTTCTTGAACATGCAGTATATTACTGTTTCCTGCAGGGAGGAGGGGAGGAGAGGTTTGCATAGAAAAGTGTCAACTTCCTCTGACACTGCCGTTGCTATGGAAACCTGACCTGAAACCTATTACACTGCTTGTGTAGCACTGAGCATGTGCGAGATCTGCAGTAATGAAATCCAGGAAGTAATGCAGTCTGGCTTCAGATGCCCACACATAAGATGGCCACGTTCTATTTCTAGTTTATAAACCTTCAATATGCTGTAATAACCTAACCAAACGGACCTCAGTTTACAGACTAACTTTACTAGAATACATTAAGCTTGTGTATTATAGAGGTATTTTTATTTAAAATGTGTAATTTCGGCCGGAACACCACTTTAACCCTACCCAGCCATAGACAAATGACGTCCACAGATGGGATCTCCCATCCTGGGTGGACGTCATATGACGTCCTCGGCTTTGTAGGGGGATATCTGAATGATGCCTGCAGCTAGAGGCATCATTCAGATATCCTTTTGAAGTGCCGGCGATTCTGTGCACCATAAGAATGATCATAGCGGCGGTTCCGCCGCTTGATCGTTCTTATAGGCGGTGGGAGGGGACACCCCCCCCCTCCCGCCGCCATCCGGTGCTTCTCCGGGCTCCCCCGTGCGATCGGGGACCCGGAGCGAATCTTCCGGCATCGTTGGTGGAGTCACGTGATGAGCATAGAGATGACTGGTGACCAGATGGTCATCAGTCATCTCTATGATCGTCGGAGGCCCGGGCGCGATGTGATGACGTCACGCCCGGGTCTCAAATGTAAACAAAGCCGCCATTGCGGCTGTAAGTATGAAATCAGTGAAAAAAATTTCACTGATCTCATGCTTTCCAGCCTGGAGGAGAGATGTGGGGTCTTATTGACCCTGCATCTCTCAATAAAGAGAACCTGTCACACACATTCCTATTACAAGGGATGTTTACATTCCTTGTAATAGGAATAAAAGTGATCAAAAAAAAAATAAAAAAAGTAAAATCATTGTAAAAAAATTAATAAATAAGTAAAATAAATCAATAAAAAAAAAAAAAAAAAAAAATTAAAACGCCCCTGTCCCCGGTAGCTCACGATCAGAAGCGAATGCACACGTAAGTCGCCCACATATGTAAACGCCGTTCAAACCACGCATGTGAGGTATCGCCGTGTGCGTTAGAGCGCGTGCAACAATTCTAGCACTAAACCTCCTCTGTAATTCTAACCTGGTAACCTGTAAAAAAAATTAAATCGTCGCCTATGGCGCCGTTCCATGAGTGTGCGCAATTTTAAAGCGTGACATGTTAGGTATCTATTTACTCGGCGTAACATTATCTTTCATATGTTCCCAAAAAATTGGGCTAACTTTACTGTTTTGTTATTTTTTAATTCATGAAACCATTTTTTTTTTTTAAAAAGGCGTTTGAAAAATTATTGCACAAATATTGTGCAAGAAAAAATGTTGCAATGACCGTCATTTTATTCCCTAGGGTGTCTGCTAAAAAAACATATATAATGTTTGGGGGTTCTGAGTAATTTTCTAGCAAAAGAATGATGATTTGTACATGTAGGAGAGAAGTGCCAAAATAGGCCCGGTATTGAATAGGTACAAAAAGCCCTGTATTGAAGTGGTTAAAATCAAACTTAGAATATCTATGGACAGACGATCAATACCTACTTGAAGTTACCAGCGAATAGTTTTCCACTAACTTTTCTTTTTTTTTTTTCGCTGACCTGAGTTTATGGGTGGAGTGTGTCTCTGCACCCCCCCCCTATGTACCGTTTGCTGTTATGGTGGACATGGCTTATGTTTTTGTGCCCTGTTGGCACTGGAAATGCCAGTGTTGCTATTACTCAACACCGGTGGGGAGTCCCCAGTGACGCCCAGTTGGCAGTCCAGGAGCCACCGGCAGATGCAGATAAGTTTTACTGTTCTTGTTTTTCTTATGCTTCCTACTTCTATTTTTACTGTACTGACACCACAGCGCCGATGCGCAGGAATCTCTGCCACAGTTTCTGCAGGATTTTTTTTTCTTTCCCAAGGGACTGTACTGTTCTAACTGATGCACCACAGTCAAAGCTGTTTGAACCACAGGGCTGTTTTTTGCTAGCTGGATGGGGGGATACAGGACTGTTGCTCTCTTCTGGGTACTCCTCCCATTCAGACAGAACTCTTAGTATACAATCGCCATGTCTTCTACACCCATAGTGTCGTGGAATGTCAGAGGGGTAAATGATCCTCTGAAAAGGACCATGATATCCACTGTATTGCGTAAATTTCACCCGGCCATAATTGGCTTACAGGAGACCCATCTATTGAAAGACATGACTAGTTTCTTGGGATATGCGTGGGTGGGGCAGGCCTATCACTCCACTCACTCCGCCTATTCACGCGGAGTGAGCGTATTGATCCACAAGGCTCTGGTATACCAGGAGTTAGATTCGCTTATTGATATATCTGGGAGATTTGTATTTCTTTATTGCAAACTGTTTACCGTTACTATGATTCTGGCATTTGTATATGTGCCTCCACCTTTTTCTAGAGAGGTGCTGCAGTTGCTGCTGTCTTACCTGGCAAACAAGCCTGACGTCCCACTACTGTTGCTAGGGGACTTTAATTGCTACCTAGACCCTAAATTGGACAGACACCTCCCGGTGATGCCCCCTAAGGGCAACCGGGGTACGGCTCTTGGACGCCTGATGGAGGAGGTGGGGTGGGTTGACATCTGGCGGGTTAGGAACCCCAAGTGTAAACAATTCTCCTGTTTCTCTAAGTCGCATGGTTCCCTCTCCCGTATAGACCTGTGTCTGGGCACTCCCAACATGGTTAGTTGCACCTCTAAGGTGGAGTATTTCCCACGGGGGGTATCAGACCACTCCCCGCTAGTACTTTGGTTGGTAACTCAACCGTCTAGCTCCCTACCTAGAGCCCCATGGAAACTGAATGCTTATTGGCTCAAACTGTTTACATCCCCAGAACATATTGAAACCAAGATTGAAGTCTTTCTCCGGGCCCATGAGCACTACCTAGACCCACTGCTAAAATGGGAAACTTTGAAAGCCTATCTTAGAGGGGTATTTATCGAGGAAATACAAATTGTCAAGAACAACTCCTCTGCCTTGGTGGAGCGGGTGGGAGACCAGGTGAGGCAGCTGGAACTCGCTTATGTGACTAGCCCCACTGACTCGGCCAGGGAGGCTTGGATGTCGGCCCAGGACTCTCTGGACCGTCTGCGATCCTCACAGGCAGAGCGGAAGAGGTTCTTTACCAAACTTGCATTTTATGAGGAAGGGGAACAAACTGGGCGATTGCTGGCCAAGATAGCGAGGTCTCAAACACAATCCCCGGCCATCGGTGCTATACGCGCCTCTACGGGTAAGGTGGTTAATACCCCTGAAACCATTATATCCGAGCTGGCATCCTTCTATGAAGGCCTTTATGGATCGAGGGATGCCTACTCGGATGCGGACCTTGGAACATACATGACTAGTATTGATCTGCCTGCTCTCTCCACATCTGCCAGAGAACAGTTAGATGCACCAATTACTCTGGGCGAGCTGCAATTAGCGGCAAGCTCTTTTCCTACATGTAAAGCCCCCGGAGAGGATGGCCTGCCCATAGAAGTGTACACTCAATTTGGGGAGCACTTGTTACCTGAACTATTGAAGGTCTTTAACGCCGCACTAGAGGGTGGTCAGCTGCCTGGTTCCATGGCTGGGGCTAATATTATTTTACTGTTGAAGCCGGGAAAGGATCCGGTTGACCCTGGCTCCTATAGGCCTATATCGTTGCTGCAGAGCGATGTAAAAATCCTGGCAAAGGTCCTGGCGCGCAGGGTCAACGGGATAATCACGTCTATTATCCACCCAGACCAGGCTGGCTTCATGCCGCAGAAGTCCACCGCCACCAACTTGAGGCGCATGTTCTTGAACATGCAGGTGCAGGCAGACAATGGGGGCCGTAGGGCGCTCTTATCCCTTGATGCCAACAAGGCATTTGATAGTGTCAGTTGGAGGTTCCTCTGGGCGACGTTGGCCAAGTTTGGCTTTGGGGACAAATTTATAGAGTGGGTCAGGCTGCTGTACGCGTCCCCCCAGGCGACCATTAGGGTCGCGGCTAGGATGTCACCGGCCTTTGCTCTGGGTAGGGGGACGAGGCAGGGATGTCCCCTGTCCCCCCTGCTCTTCGCGATCGCTATAGAGCCATTGGCAGCCCTGATACGGCTAGTGCCCGCGTCCGGGGATTCCAATACGGCACGCTGCAAGAAAAAATCATGCTGTACGCGGACGACATGCTGCTGTTCCTGGAGGACCCCACGCACTCCATCCCCGGGGCTATGTCAATAATAGAGCAATTCGGCCACTACTCGGGATTGACCATTAATTGGTCGAAATCCGCCCTGATGCTGTTGGATGAGGATGGTGGGGTAGCCCTACCGGACTCTTGTCCCATCCCAGTTGTATCTAGCTTTAAATATTTGGGGGTACAGGTGTCGCCCAGGCTGGGGGACTACTGCTCCCTTAATGTGCACCCATTGCTGTCCCGGTTTAGGGACAAAATTAATACCTGGAACACCCTAAAAATGTCACTTGCAGGTAAAGCCAATCTGATCAAAATGATTTTAATGCCACAACTACTTTACTTTCTTCATAACTCGCCTGTAGTGATACACCTGAAAATCTTCCGAATAGTGAACACTCTCTTCCGACGGTTGTTATGGCATACTAGGCCCCCTCGGATTAGACTGGAACACTTGCAGCGGGCCAAGGACAGTGGGGGGCTGGCGGTTCCCAATCCTTGGCTGTACTACATAGCGGCCCAGTTACAGCATTTGATCGGCTCTATGTCCCAGGACCCGGGGAGCTCGGCGGCACGACTGATGCTGTCGGCCACTGGCGCTGAGACTATCCCGATGGGGCTGGAGGCGCAAATGTTCCTAAAATCCAACAAGCGGACCCCGACGCTCGCACTTATCCAAAAAGTCTGGAATAAGGGCCGACAACTCCAGGGAGTGCAGGGATTCACAGAGGACAGCCCAATATGGGGCAATAGGTCTTATGTGGAGTTGGTGAAGCTGCAGCAGGGGCCCAGATGGCGTGCCCATGGTGTGGCTCTGCTGTCCCACATTTTCGTTAACGGCAGGCTTCTCACTTTCCCCGAACTGCAGGCCAGATTTGACCTCCCAGCTCATATGCATTATTACTACATGCAGCTTCAACATGCGGTTGCGGCACACGGGAATGCGGTGGAATGGGTTCAGTCGCCCGCCCCGGTGTTCCGTGTGCTGCACACTAGCACTGAAACAAAAGGATTTATCTCACAATGCTACCAGATGTTACTGGCAAGTCACCTACAGGCATTCCCGAGCAGGGCAGAATCCATGTGGGAGAAGGACATAGGTACACTATCAGGGGACCAATGGGAGGAGGCGTGGCAGTCAGTCACTACTTGTTCTTTAAACGTTGCTCAGAAAGTGTCACAGCTATTTATATTATTGAGGGTACATTACACCCGGCTGAAATTATATAAGATGGGTAAGCTCGGGGACCCTGTGTGTGGTAGATGTCAGAGGCACAATGGAGATCTCATTCATCTCCTGTGGAGATGCCCTAAGCTTCACAGGTATTGGACTGAGGTGGTGGGCACAATAAACAGAGTGTTTCAAACTACGATACCTTTGGACCCTAAGTGCTGCCTGCTGGGGATCTTGGAGGAAGCGATCCCTGGGGAGTTGACCAGGGTCGCGGTCTCTAGGGCCCTGTTTCAGGCTAGGAAGCTTATTTTGATGGGTTGGAAGTCAGTCTCACCGCCTACCACCACCTCTTGGGTAGCACACATGGGGAATACTCTTATAATGGAAAAGTACATATACCAGCACAGGGGAAGCCCGAGCAGGTTTGAGAGAATTTGGTCCCAATGGCTTGATACCCCTGGCCTGAGCCCCAGGGAGCTGGTGATGTCCCGACTTTCGCAGTAAATTTGAAACCAAGCGGCCAAGGATTAATATGCTTATATATGCAAGATTGTGGTGCTGTTTTTTATGTGATCTTATATGTTGTTTTACAGTTCGCCAGCAGAGGGAAACCTTTGCTATTTTTTGTACAATGGAAACTGTTGTGATCTATCTGGTGTTCAATAAAAACCTTTTTGATTCAAAAAAAGAATATCTATGGACAGGTAGGGGGCCTAGGCCAGAGAAATGCAGAGTTATGATAGGGGGAAGATAGAGCAAAGAATAGCCGGGGGGGGGGGGGCTTGCACTACATGGGGAGAATCCATGTTTTTAACAGGAATTTTTATTCTTCATCAGGTTTATCCGTAGGCCTGGATAAATAGAAAGGTCTTTAGACCCCTCCTGAAGCTCAGAAGGGAGGGTAGAGACCTTAGAGTCGGTGGTAAGGAGTTCCACATTCCACAGCTCATTGCCCTTTGTGACCAGACGTCTGTTGCCAGTGGATTGTAGTCTGCTGATTGTTGGTTCTGTAAGATGTAGGTTGGCTGACCGGAGTTTTCTCGATGGTACATAGTGGGAGGCCCATTCAGAAAGATAGATTGGGCCTAGTTTCCGGTGTGCCCTGTACATGTAGCACATTGCCTTGAATATTGCCTGCTGGGCAATGGAGAGCCAGTGCAACTTTTCCAGCACAGGAGTGATGTGGTCTCTTCTGGCGCATCCGGAGACCAGGCGAGCAGCTTGATTCTGGGTCACTTGCAATTTTTTTGCCACTTCAGCGGAAGTCCAAGGAAAAAGATGTTGGAACAGTCCAGCCAGGAATGCACAAGGCCCCGCACAAGAGTTAGCCGGTTTTCGTGAGAGAACAGATCTTTAATTTTCCGGAGTCTCTGTATATAAAAGTTGGAATTTTTGATACAGAGTTTTGCGTGAGGAATAAATGACAGGCAGGAATCGAAGATGATGCCTGGATTCCTAACCTGTTTTGTCGGCGTTGGAGTGGGGCAGAATGAATAGCAGTTGAATAGCAGCGGCGACAATGCCGAGCCCTGCGGGACTCCATAGAGAAGGGGTTCAATTGGCGAGCTGCATGTGTTCATCCGCACTTGATGATTCTTGTCCGTAAAAAAGGAGTTGATCCAGCTGAGAACAATGCCACTACATCCAAAAAGTTGTTTCATACGATCTTCTAAAATCTGATGGTCGATTGTGTCGAAGGCTGTGGAGAGGTCAAGCAGCACCAAGGCTGCCGACCCCCCGCATCCTTTACCTTCAACAGGCTTTCACGCATATGCGGAATGTTCTCTGCCACGTCCTGGCCTAAATCCCGACTGGGAATCATGGAACAGGTCGTTACCCTCGAAGAAGCTTTGCATTTGTTGAAAGACGAACTGTTCCAGGGTCTTCGCCAAAAAGGAAAGAAGAGATATAGGTCCGAAATTGGTGAGAAGAGAAGGGTCGAGTGTGCTCTTTTTCAGCAAGGGAGAAACGATGGCATGCTTCAGGCGGGTTGGAACGGCTCCTATTTTTAAAGATAGGTTCACTATCTTAGTGATCTCTGGAGCCAATGTGTCTGCATTCTTCTGCATGAACCATGCAGGACAGATATCATTCGGGAAGCTTGATGGTTTAAGCTTGGACATAATTTTGGATATCTCTGCAACTGAGGTAGGTACAAATGAGTTAAAAGTTGGGGGAGTTTTAGTGGGTAGAGGTGGTTCAAAATCATCAGGTAAGGTTTTATCCTGATTACGGATTTTTTAAATTTTCTCCCCAAAGGTGAACTGAATAGCAGAGCATAGTTCCGTAGACGGAACAATCTTGGAATAGATTTTTTTTGGTTCAAATATGTCCTTGACCAATGTGAATAGTTCCCGGGATTTGTTCGAGGCTTGCATTATTTGCTCATTATAATAGGATTTTCTTTGGCATTTTACTGCCTTTGTGTAACCTCGACAATAGACCCGATAAGCCAGTTTGTCCCCAGGGAACTTCCGCTCATCGGATTCCCCCCCCCCCCGTTGCCACAACTGGCACCTTTCAGGGGGGAGGGGGTGCAGATACCTGTCTAAGACAGGTATTTGCACCCACTTCCGGGCATAGACTCTGCGGGGACCTGCGGGCAGTATGCCACTTAGTTGTGTTCTGGGAAACACATGGCTCCCAGAACACAGCGGGGAACAGTGAGGACGGCGCAACGCGACTTGCGCATGCACAGTAGGGAACCGGGCAGTGAAGCCGCAACGCTTCACTTCCTGATTCCCTCACCGATGATGGCGGTGCAGGCAGCCAAAAGACGAGCGATTTCTCGTCTTCTGCTGCCGACGTCGCTGGACTCCAGGACAGGTAAGTGTCCATTTATTAAAAGTCAGCAGCTGCAGTATTTGTAGCCGCTGGCTTTTAATATTTTTTTTACGGCGGAGCTCCGCTTTAAGCCACTTTCTTTCCAGTATTCGTCTTTTATTCTTGAGTAAGTTGAGACTTGGGGCGTACCAAGAGCTGGACTTGGGCGCCTATTTGCTGTTGTCAATGGGGCCAATATGTCCAGACTTGCTTTTATCCTTAACCACTTCCCTACCCAGCCATAGTCAAATGACGTCCACAGATGGGATCTCCCATCCTGGGTGGACGTCATATGACGTCCCCGGCTTTGTAGGGGGATATCTGAATGATGCCTGCAGCTAGAGGCATCATTCAGATATCCTTTTCTTGGGCCAGCGATTCTGTGCACCATAAGAACGATCATAGTGGCGGTTCCGCCGCTTGATCGTTCTTATAGGCGGCGGGAGGGGACATCCCCCCCTCCCGCCGCCATCCGGTGCTTCTCCGGGCTCTCCCGTGCGATCGGGGACCCGGAGCGAATCTTCCGGCGTCGTTGGTGGGTCACGTGATGAGCATAGAGATGACTGGTGACCAGATGGTCACCAGTCATCTCTATGATCGTCGGAGGCCCAGGCGCGATGTGATGACATCACGCCCGGGCCTCAAATGTAAACAAAGCCGCCATTGCGGCTGTAAGTATGAGATCAGTGAAAAAAAGAAAAGCTCGCGATCAGAAGCGAATGCACACGTTAGTCGCCCACATATGTAAACGCCGTTCAAACCACGCATGTGAGGTATCGCCGCGTGCGTTAGAGCACGTGCAACAATTCTAGCACTAGACCTCTGTAATTCTAACCTGGTAACCTGTAAAAAAAATTAAAGCGTCGCCTATGGAGATTTTTAAGTACCGAAGTTTGGGGCCATTCCATGAGTGTGCGCAATTTTAAAGCGTGACATGTTAGGTATCTATTTACTCGGCGTAACATCATCTTTCATATTTTCCCAAAAAATTGGGCTAACTTTACTGTTTTGTTATTTTTTAATTCATGAAACCATAATTTTTTTTTTAAAAAGGCGTTTGAAAAATTATTGCGCAAATATTGTGCAAGAAAAAATGTTGCAATGACCATCATTTTATTCCCTAGGGTGTCTGCTAAAAAAACATATATAATGTTTGGGGGTTCTGAGTAATTTTCTAGCAAAAGAATGATGATTTGTACATGTAGGAGAGAAGTGCTAGAATAGGTCCGGTATTGAAGTGGTACAAAAAGCCCTGTATGGAAGTGGTTAAGTCAAATTCATTTAGAGTTATTTCCAGCCTTTCAATCTCGGTTTCCAAAGCGGAAATTCTGATTTCTCTCTCATCATTTACTAGGTGTGGCTGTCTCTGATAGATGTCATAGCATGTTTTAAAATCTTCAGTTGTTATATCAGTTAGTTTCGGGAATGGATCAGATTTTGTCATAGGATTTCCTTTGGGGATTTTTCTTGGTGCAAAATCCGAGAGGTTGAAGGTGACCAGGCTATGGTCTGACCACCCCACCTCATGTGCTTTGACATTGGAAGCTTCCGTGCCATGGGTGAAAAGGGAATCTAGCATATGGCCCTTTATGTGTGTGGTCATGGTTGATGCTAGAGAAAAGTGGAGGCCATCTAAGTCACCTATAAGATCTTGAGAGTCACAGCTTGTGTCATCCTCAAGCCACATGTTCATATCTCCCTGGAGGATGACACAATCTGCTTGTAGACACAGAGACATCATTAGTTCCGATAAATCAGCATGGAAAGTACATGCTGGGCCAGGTGGATGGTAAACAGTGGTTAATATGAATGTAGATGAGTCACTTACTTTACACCTGACCACCAGGTTTTCAAATGAGTTATACTCAGGTGTTTTTAACTCCGTACAGTCCAAACAGTCATCGTGAATCACACAAACCCCCCTCCCCTCTTGTGTTCTCTGTTTTTGACTAAAATCTTAAAATTCTGAGGAAGTAATTCTTCTAGAACTGACTTATAATTCACATTAAACCAAGTCTCTGTGATTCCTAAAATATGAAATTTCTCTGACTCTAGCGTTTCAAAAATTTCTGAACAGTGCTTAGTAGCTGAACGAGAGTTGATGAAGGCGGCCTTTAAAGTCTCAAAGGTGAATGGGACGTATGGGTACTCCCATCCACCAAGGTTTTTTTTGGCTGTTTGTCCTATTTCTTATATTCCAGGGGGCACCAGATTTTGTTTTCGATGCAGATAAGTTGATTTCTCTCTGAATTTTGGTATTTTGATTATTAAGTGAAGTAAGCATCTGCCTCAAGCAGATTAACCGCGGTGCAGTACTTACGTCCCGAGTAAAAAAAAAATCTGTACTGGATCCAAAGGTTTGTGGCCCATCTGCCCCGTCCACCCGGGCCCGGACGGGCACAGACGGGCTTGCCTCTGGCGTGCCCGCCGCACGCCCGCTCAGCGCGGGGGCGCCATGATGCTTTTAGCAAGTCCTGGTGATGAGGGGGCGTGGCCAAGTCCCACGTCGGGTTGCATTGGTTGCCAGGCAATGGGACGCCGGATGGGCCGGCTGCACTGTGCAGAAGCTGCAAGATGGAGGTTGTTAGCGCGATATTCAGGGGAGAGTTCAGCAGTGCAGAGGGGAAGAAATTAAGCACACAGGGGCCACCCTGGGCTCAGTCCAAGATCTCTGGTCAGTGGCTTATACTCGGCGTGGGGGCGCCATGATGCTTTTAGCAAGTCCCGGTGATGAGGGGGCGTGGCCGAGTCCCACGTCGGGTCGCGTTGGTTGCCAGGCAATGGGACGCCGTATGGTTCGGCTGCGCTGTGCAGAAGCGGCAAGATGGAGGCTGTTAGGGGAGAGTTCAGTAGTGCAGAGGGGAAGAAATGAGACACACAGCCCATCCTGGGCTCAGTCCAAGATCTCTGGTCAGTGGTTTTCTCACCAACATCCCTCCTCTGCAACTATTTATGTATCCAGGTCCTCAGATTTCTTTTGTGTGGCTGTGGAGTACTGATTCATGTACTTTTATGTACATTTCTGTGTATTTCTATGTGCACTGTCAGTTTTTGTCTGTGGAGCTATTGTCTTTGCCCTGTCTAGACTGCTGTTCACATCTCACACTTGTTTATTTATGGCTCATGTGGGGTGTTTGGTCTTGTATTGTGTTTTTTGTGGCTACTATATAATTTTTTCATTTAAGACACTTTTTCAATATGTTGACACATATAGCACATCACTTATTATTTTATTACTGTGCTACTGTATGTTAATAAAATGCGGGTTGACTTTTTCTGCATTTTGTTTAGCATGTGTACCGGTGGGAATTGTGTAAGTGCTACCTTTTTCTACTAAATTTGCTATTTTTATGCCTTCCTGTATTATTTCAGCCAGAATGTAGTATAGCAACCGGCCCTCTTTCTCCACTGTCCTTGGCTCGCTCACAGGAGAAAAAGGCACACAGTCTCCACCATGCCCGTACCCCCTGGTTTGCAGAGGTTAAGCACATTTGTTTTCACTTACGGGTCTTGCAGCAGAGCTCCCTTCAAAGTTGTTTTCAGTCCCTAGAGTATAAGGACAAAGTCTCTATACCCCAAGTAACTCTAAGGTCCACACCAGTGTCAGCTCCAACATAGGGGTTGATTTACTAAAGGAAAATCCACTTTGCACTTGAAAGTGCACATGGAAGAGCAGATGCTGTAGATCTGAGGGGGACATGCAAGGAAAATAAAAAACAGCATTTTAGCTGGCACATGATTAGATGATAAAATCAGCAGAGCTTCCCCTAATTTCAGAGCTTCCCCTCAGATTTACAGCAATCTACAGCGACTGCACTTCCATGTGCACTTTCAAGTGCAAAGTGGATTTTCCTTTAGTAAATCAACCCCATAGAGTTTATTTCTTATGCATGAACATCCACAAAGTTGAGGAAAAGAGTGAAAGGTGTTAGGAAGACAGATCAATTCAGGCACTCTTGTTTCTTCGCCACTCAATCCCGAGTGGGTACAGCTCACCCGGATAGTCACTCAAAGGCACGAACAGTCTATTAGATTCCCTAATGGATGCGTTCAGGAGATCCTCTGCCACAGAATCTATAGTGTCCCAAACCTCCTAATGGTCCCGTTGTTTAGATCCCTGTTTTCGGATGGATGACATCCCTCCAGAGAGTTACTGGGCCCCTTCCTTCACTGTGATCTCTCACCAGTCCTTCGAAACGGTCCTCCCCCAGCTTCCTCTTCTAGAAACGGGTCCCCTCGCAAGGCGGCACCCTGGGATTCCTCCTCCCGAAGTGGGCTCCAGCTAAAGGTGCTGGGCCCAGGGCTGAAGTTGCTAAAGGTGCCTGAGACTGAAGCGCACGTGGCCCCATAGCCTGGAGGGCCATGCACTTGAACTTGGACCGCCGTAGGTTCTCCCTCCGGGCATAGGCCCCGGGAATTGCACTCTCTCCGGGCATGGGCCCCGGGAATTGCACTCTCTCCGGGCATGGGCCCCGAGAATTGCACACTCTCCAATGGCGTCTGCCCCTTTTTGTACCCTCTCCCGGCATGCTCAGCAGGCAGACCACACCCAACGCACGGCTGCCGAGAGAGGACACCAAATCACTGCTCCATCACCTGTGGTTCAATCCCGAGTACAAGTGACAGCGCCACCCATACTTCTTAGGGGAACTGCACACCAGGTAAAACAGCAGCAAGGCAGAGTCCAGCAAATTGAAAGATTCGAGCCAACTACCACTCGAATCACCCCTAAATTTAGCATAGCAGCCCCCTAAATTTGGGACCCCCGCTACACACTCCCCTTTCTTAAAGAGACACTGTCCCCAGTGTCTGGAGACAAATTTGCACACTCAATCCTGAGCAGGCGCAAACTTACCTTCAGAACTACAGTGTATGTACAAAAAAAAACTAACTACCAGAGTGCCTGAGTTAAAGAAGTAAATTTCAGCAAAAGAAGAGAGACAGAAACATTTTCACAAAAATGACATTCCCTCCCACCATCCTATCGCAACTAGATCCCACCCAAACTCTGGTGAGTTGATTGATGATCTCCTGCATGGGAAAAAAAACACATATCATACAAACAAATAACATTCTAACACTACTGTATGTACATGAATCAAACCACCTCTCCTAGAAGAGATCATTTGTTTCATCTAAATGACACACACTAATGCCCCATACACACAATCATTTTTAATGTCATTTTTAAAACTGACGTTTTTCTTGTCATTTTTTTTCTTGTTTCCTCTCAAGCCTGTCTTGCGTACACACCATCATTTTAAAAAATGTTCAAGCAAAGCGCAGTGACGTACAGCACGTACGACGGCACTATAAAGGGGAAGTTCCGTTCGAATGGCGCCACCCTTCATGTTAGTAAAGTTTGTTGAGAGACGATTCGCTCTTTTCAGTCTTGTGCTTTTCAGTCCGTTACTGCGTGACGAATGTGCTATCTCCATTACGAACGCTAGTTTTACCAGAACAAGCGCTCCCGTCTCATGCTTGATTCTGAGCATGCGCGTTTTTTTTCACGTCGTTAAAGCATACACACTATCGTTTTTCACGTCGTTAAAAAAAACGACATGAAAAACGACGTGAAAAAAGAGAGCATGTTCGAAATTTTTAATGGCCGTTTTTCACGTCGTTAAAAATGCTCTGGAGCATACACACGATCATTTTTAATGGCCATTTTTTTTAATGGCATTTTTAATGGCATGAAAAATGATCGTGTGTATGGGGCATAAGCCTAGTGTATTTTTAAATAGCAGTATTGAATAAGTGCTTTAAAAGTTTTTTTGCAAACTACTACCACCTAGTGGCAGCACACATATATTTCTTCTTTTTAGCCTAAGTGCGCACTAACGCACTACATTACAAGGATCCCCTTGTTGATCTCGGCGGCTTCCAGCTTGGCCCTGACTAGCTCTACCCCAAAGGTTTTTTTCTTTTCCTTTAAAAAGGGAAGGGAACAACAAAAAAAAAACAAAGTCCTTCAAATAGTAAAAATCCCCGGGAATAGAGTCAACACAGCAGTTCAAGGCATTTGTTCCCGAAGCAAAAAAAAAAAACAAGTACCACTCAAAGGTAAAAGCGTGGGTCAGGAAGAGTCAGAGACTTCCAGTCCTTATCCAAAGTCTCAATTGAATAAGTCACATCATCTTTATCCTTACTGCTGATCACGACCCGATCCGCATGTATTTTTAGCGACCAAGAGTCCAATCTTTTCGGCAGCCTTTGTATCTTCCAACCATTACGGCTGAACATGAAAGGTACCTGTGGCCTTTCTGTACCTCTAAACGATCCCAGATAAAGTCACTGTACCATCGTTCTCGGGAGGCTTCGATTTCTAGAAACGGGTCCCCTCGCAAGGTGGCACCCTGGGATTCTTCCTCCCGAAGTGGGCTCCAGCTAAAGGTGCTGGACCCAGGGCTGAAGTTACAGTCCCAGGACTAAAGGTGCCTGAGACTGAAGCGCACGTGGCCCCATAGCCTGGATGCCCATGCACTTGAACTTGGACCGTAGGTTCTCCCTCCGGGCATGGGCCCCAGGAATTGCACTCTCCCCGGGCATGGGCCCCGGGAATTGCACACTCTCCAATGGCGTCTGCCCCTTTTTGTACCCTCTCCCGGCATGGTCAGCAGGCAGACCACACCCACCGCACGGCTGCCGAGAGAGGACACCAAATCACTGCTCCATCACCTGTGGTTCAACCCCGAGTACAAGTGACAGCGCTACCCATACTTCTTAGGGGAACTGCTCACCAGGTAAAACAGCAGCAAGGCAGAGTCCAGCAAATTGAAAGATTCGAGCAAACTACCACTCGAATCACCCCTAAATTTAACATAGCAGCCCCCTAAATTTGGGACCCCCGCTACAGTAGTATATTTTGTTCTTTTGGTGGATTATCATGATTTGTTATTATAGTGACCTTTCTTAAACCTCTACCCTGTATGTGTTTTTTTTACCTTTGCACTGTGTGATGTCATCACTAGGGGTGTTCTTGGTTGCTGGAACTTTGGGTTCATTAGTCTGTTCATCTCTATGTTTTAGGGTATTAAAAAAAATTGCCAGAGCTCTGTCAAAACATTGACAATAAAATGTTGTTGCTTTGATTTTTATCTTCTACAAGACATGCGAATGCCTCTATATGTGTTTTTGATGTATAGATCTTTATTTGGGGATTAGCACCCTGGCATTTAACTCCCACATAGACTGCGTTGGCTACCCTTGGGATTATATATATACTGTATTTTATGTATACGGTTGGTATAATCTGAGACAATGTTGTTGTCTAATTAGTGTAATCAATATATAGCGGAAACAGAATATGCAAAATGGTAGCCTGTGACCTTCCATCAGAATTTACTTTACTGAAGGCAGAGTAGCATGAGGTTAATTTTTCTTGGTAGTTAGAGGCACTATCCATTGCACTTTGTTGTTTGCACTGTTTTATTATATAAACCCAGAAAGCTTTGCAAAGAATATCCAAAAGTACTTCCAAATGATGTTGTTTCTACCCCTGCATAATGTTTCAGTATTAAAATTCCAATAGAGACAAACATTTTTAGCTCAATAGAGTTAGAAAGTGTTAGAATTGTATTGCTATCTGTGTCCAAATTTAGGGGATTTCTTCTCACTTCCTTGTCCAATAATGCCATATATAACACTTAGGAACACTGTATAGCTGTCTGTGTACCCTTTTGGGAGATTTCCCTTACTTCCTGGTCCTGGACCAGGAGCCACCAGATCAGAGGTCCCCCAATCTAATAAAAAAAATATGTTTTTATTGTTCTTTGTGTTTGCAGAAAAGATGTCCCCTCACATCTAGCCAGTGATGGCAAATTTCCCTAGCAGACACACAAGCAGAAATGTACTTTCTAAAACAGAAATGGTGTCAGATAGAAAGGGAGAGCAGCACTGGTGTTAGAATGTGGCAGACATCAAAGCACTATTCCACCTCTATATATTTAAGTTCTTCCAAAGAGAATTACAAAGGTTGAACATTGCAGGCCAATTCTGACATTTCTCTCATATATGTAAAAATCTGTGTGTTTTTGCTAGAAAAATACTTTGAACCCCCAAACTTTATATATATATATATATTTTAGCAGAGACCCTAGGGAATAAAATGGCAGTCGTTTTTTGTCACACAGTATTTGTGCAGCAATTTTTCAAACGCATTTAAAAAAAAAAAACACTTTAATGAATAAAAAAAAAACCCACAATATTTACCCAGATATTTTGTATAATGTGAAGGATGATGTTACGCTGAGTAAATAGATACCTAACATGTCATGCACATGCTTGTGAAATAGCGACAATCTACGATACTTAAAAATCTCCATAGGCGACGATTTTTTTTTTTTTTACAGGTTACCAGTTTAGAGTTACAGAAGAGGTCTTTGGCTAGCATTATTGCTCTCACTCTAATGTTCACAGCGATACCTTATGTGTGTGATTTGAACACCATTTACTTATACGGGCGGGACCCATGTATGCTTTCGATTCTGTGTGAGAGTACGAGGGGATGGACACGCCTTAAAAAACATTTTTTTTTTGATTGTTTGTTTATTTACTTTTTATTTTTTTACACTTTCCCTTAAAAAAAAATTTAATCACTTTTATTCCTATTACAAGGGATGTAAACATCCCTTGTAATAGGAATAGGGCATGCCAGGTCCTCTTTATGGAGAGATCTAGGGTCTATAAGTCCCCAGATCTCTCCTCTATGCTGGAAAGCCTGAGATGTGATGTGACCAGGGCCGGACTGGGAATAAAAACCAGCCCTGGAAAAAATTTCATACCAGCCCCATAGCATTATTATACCAGCCCAACATCATAACCATCATAACGTCATTATTTTCTTGTTCATAAAAGGGAAAACCATGCATTTTAAGATATCCATGCATTTATAGATAAGAGAGACATAGAATTTACAAACAGCACAAATTTTATACTGGCAAAAATTATTTCATTTGCTGGCACAGACACATTTGCAAAAAAAAGTGCCTAAAATGGCAGTTTTCCGTGCAAATATCATTATTTAAGCTATAAACATGTAGCTAAAGCTATTAGCAATGTGTTTAAGTTAAACAAAAGTCAAAAAACATATTTCTCCATTTACATGAAGGTCAGATTAATATAACCCAGCCAGCACAGAGTTCCCCCATATATCAGGAGTCTGCAGGATTCCCCTTTACAGTGCATGGGAACTCTGACATAAAGGGGAACATTGCAGATCATGATCTAAGTGGGAAGGCCCCTTTCACACTGGGGCGGTGGGTGCGTCGGCGATAAAGCGGCGCTATTTTTAGCAGTGCTTTACTGTAAATTTTGCTGCGCTATTCGGCCGCTAGCGGAGCGCTTTTAACCCCTGCTAACGGCCGAAAAAGGGTTAAAACCACCCGCAAAGCGATGGCAAAATGCGCTTTGCCGGCGGTATAGCTGCGGTGCCCATTAATTTCAATGGGCAAAAGCGGTGGAGGAGCGGTATACACACCACTCCTTCACCGCTCCAAAGATGCTGCTAGCAGGACATTTTTTAGCGTCCTGCCAGCGCACCGCTCCAGTGTGAAAGCCCTCGGGCTTTCACACTGGAGTGTGAGGAGCGGCTCTTTCAGGGCGCTTTTCAGGCGCTATTTTTAGTGTTATAGCGCCTGCAAAACGCCTCAGTGTGAAAGAGGTTGAACCATGATATAAAGGGGGGCACTGGTGACCAGAAACCCCGCTTATATCAGAGTCCACTGCATTCCCCTTTACTGAATTCCCCTTTACATCAGAGTGCCCCCTTGCACTGTAAGCTGGAATCCTGCAGACTATGATGTAAAGGGGAATTCTGGGAATGTGGGGAGGACTCTGGTGACCAGAGACCACCTTCCACAGAAATAAAACACTAAGGTAAGGGGGTTTACTGATATAAGGGGGAAACCTTTAGATCAGTGCCCCCTTACAATATTGTATTGACCTCCCCCCCCCCCCCCCAGACTGGCCTGGCGGCGCTGTCACTGACCTCCTCTCAGGTGCACCGTGCAGGTGTAATGCTTCAGGCAGTGTAACTATAATGGTTGGCGTGGATCACAGCTTCGGAAGTCTATGAATATGATATACTAAACAGTTAACTTCAATTTGACAGACATCAGGAAGGAAGACTCAGATAATTGGAACCAAATTTTAAATGACTAGCAAGGGCTTTTGTAAAAAAAAAAAAAAAAAAAAAAAAGTACTGTGTTTTAAAAAGGCCATCCAAACAAATATTTCTAGAATTTAGATGTAGCATTTAGTAGGATACTCTCTTTATACTATTACCTACTAGTAATTATATTTTACTTAATTTCTTCTCTTTAAGATGCTGGTTTGATAGGATTGCTTTTGGTCACACTTGAACTATCTGATCTATAACATTGCTTCAATGAATTTTGGAGAAGAGCTGACTGATTTACTGAAGTCATTAGACTCTTCCATTTGTACACTTTAGGAAAATGATTTTATTTTTGAATTAATGAAATTTCTGGATACATGGCTTATTTCTACTCCTGTTAATTGCACTCAGTATTTGAAGTAAAGTAAATTAATTAAAGTATTTGAAGTAACATTGTATTGTGGACAAAAAAGTTCAACAGATGTACTGTATAGCAGGTGTCATAAAGTGTCTCAAACCTCCTTGACAATACTGTCTTGCTGTGGTGTAAATACATTCTGAAAGTCTTCAATAGTATAAAAAACAACTATATTTTTTTCAAAGACTACTATGGAACAGAAATCTATAATCAATCACAAAACGATATTTTGGGTATATATGCAGTGTTACTGTACGCAAAATTATATCAACACACAGTACCGACTCATAGTGGATATATCAATTTTATTGACAGCCATGTGGACTGTCAGTTTTCTTACTGTATGTATACATTACTCTTCGTTTGAGGGCTCCTTCTGATAGTCCAGGCATGTCCAAAGTCCGGCCCGCGGGCCAATTTCGGCCCGCGTTCCGGTTCTGAACGGCCCGCCTTGTTATCTGGACATGTATATCTTTTGTGGCCCCCAACGATCTCCCAGCATCGGGGCCACAAAAGATATAGATCAGGAATATCTTAATGGTGGATCGCGGGCCGAATCCTGCCCGCGGCTAACATCATTCAATACATGGGAATTGCGGCAGGCAGGTCTCTCCTTTACATGACATCAATCCCCCTTCCTCCCCCTCCCCACACACCTTATTCACACAAGCCTCGAAGCGCTGCAGGCACGGACAAAGGGCGGGACCTTTCAAGTTACAAAGCAGGTGATTGGTTGCTAGACAGTGGGGCGGTCCCAGCAACCAATCACCCGCCTTTAACTTGAAAAGTCCCGCCCTTTGTTTGGACCTGCCATGCCATGCATGCTTCCCGGCTTGTGTGATTAAGGTAGGGCAGTCAGTGTGGGGAGGGGGAATGCTGCGTTGATGAAAGGGACAGTTTGTCTGTCTGTAAAATCGAGTGAGGACTGTGACGTGGGGTCTGATGGGGGGGGGGGGACCTGTAATGAAGTGGGGGTCTGATGGGGGGATCTGTAATGAAGTGGGGGTCTGATGGGGGGATCTGTAATGAAGTGGGGGTCTGATGGGGGGGATCTGTAATGAAGTGGGGGTCTGATGGGGGGATCTGTAATGAAGTGGGGGTCTGATGGGGGGGATCTGTAATGAAGTGGGTTCTGATGGGGGGGGATCTGTAATGAAGTGGGTTCTGATGGGGGGGGATCTGTAATGAAGTGGGGTCTGATGGGGGGATCTGTAATGAAGTGGGGTCTGATGGGGGGATCTGTAATGAAGTGGGGTCTGATGGGGGGATCTGTAATGAAGTGGGGTCTGATGGGGGGATCTGTAATGAAGTGGGGTCTGATGGGGGATCTGTGATGAAGTAGGGTCTAATGGGGGGATCTGTGATGAAGTGGGGTCTGATGGGGGGGGATCTGTAATGAAGTGGGGTCTGATGGGGGGATCTGTGATGAAGTGGGGTCTGATGGGGGGGATCTGTGATGAAGTGGGGTCTGATGGGGGGGGGGATCTGTGATGAAGTGGGGTCTGATGGGGGGGATCTGTGATGAAGTGGGGTCTGATGGGTGATCTGTGATGAAATGGGGGGGATCTGTGGGGTCTGTAATGGGGGGGGGATCTGTGATGGAGTGGGGTCTGTAATGGGGGGGTCTGTGATGGAGTGGGATCTGTGATGGAGTGGGATCTGTGATGGAGTGGGATCTGTAATGGGGGGGGGGGGATCTGTGATGGAGTGGGGTCTGTAATGGGGGGGGATCTGTGATGGAGTGGGGTCTGTAATGGGGGGGGATCTGTGATGGAGTGGGGTCTGTAATGGGGGGGATCTGTGATGGAGTGGGGTCTGTAATGGGGGGATCTGTGATGGAGTGGGGTCTGTAATGGGGGGGGATCTGTGATGGAGTGGGGTCTGTAATGGAGGGGGGAGGGATCTGTGATGGAGTGGGGATCTGCTTCACAGACCTTTATTTAAAATTTAATTTTTTTTTTCCTGAAACTTCCCTCTTAACCACTTCAGACCCGCGCTATAGACAAAAGACATCTGCAGCGAGGCTCTCAAGTGCTGAGTGGACGTCCTGCTGTTTCTCTCCCCCTGCGCGCCGCCGAGGGTGCGCGGCGGGGGAACAGCTGTGCCCGCCGCGGTCACGTGATGCCGATGCGCGTGCCTGGTGGCCACGATGTCCGCCAGGCACCCGCGATCGGCTGTGACAGAGGCAGGACGTGGATCTCTGTGTGTAAACACAGAGATCCATGTCCTGTCAGGGAGAGAGGAGACCGATGCTGTGTCCCTTGTACATAGGGACACAGATCGGTCTCCTCCCCCTGTCAGTCCCCTCCCCCCACAGTAAGAATCACAAATAGGGAACATAGTTAACCCCTTCCTCGCCCCCTAGTGTTAACCCCTTCCATGCCAGTCACATTTATACAGTAATCAGTGCATTTTTATAGCACTGTTCGCTAGACATGTGCACACTGAAATATTTCGTTTCGGAATTTCGTTTTCGTCCGAAAAATAAATTTATTTAGTTACTCCCGAAATTCGTTTTTATTTATTTCGTTTTTCGTTAGAAATTGCATTCGTCCAAAAATCTGAATTAATTAAGGTCGAATCTGTCATTGAAGGCTTATGGTGTCTGTCGAATGTTCAAAGAAGATTCGACAGAGCAGTGAAACTGTACGACGCTGCAATCATACATTTCCGGTCGAATGTTCCGCCCACAAGCTATAGAAGAATTCTAATGTTGTATGACTAGTAATAATTATATTTATTCATTACTATTACTAGTCAACCAACATTAGAATTCTTCTATAGCCTATGGGCGGATGCATTTGACCGGAAATGTACGATTGCAGCGTCGTACAGTTTTGCTGCACTGTCGAATCTTCTAACTTTCGATAGTTTGTCGAATCTTCGTCATTCTAGCTATTTTACTGCTCCTCCTCTTTGGTTACAATCAGCCAATAACATTCATCATCAACTTTATTTTTATTTTACTTCCCCCACCCAATTCCAGCAGTGATCTTTTCTCTCTATGTCGAATCTTTTCTCTCTCTATAATAACAAATCTTTTTTCTCCTATGTCGAATCTTTTCTCTCCTATGTCGAATCTTTTCTCTCTATAATGTCGAATCTTTTCTCTCTATAATGTCGAATCTTTTCTCTCTATAATGTCGAATCTTTTCTCTCTATAATGTCGAATCTTTTCTCTCTATAATGTCGAATCTTTTCTCTCCTATGTCGAATCTTTTCTCTCCTATGTCGAATCTTTTCTCTCCTATGTCGAATCTTTTCTCTCCTATGTCGAATCTTTTCTCTCCTATGTCGAATCTTTTCTCTCCTATGTCGAATCTTTTCTCTCCTATGTAGAATAATCTTGGACTAATAGAGTTAAGGTTAGGCACATTCGACCACAGGTTCGAAAGACACAGATTGTTATTGTCAGCGTCACGTCGAATCTCCTATCTATATCAAACTGTTGTAGCAACGAAAATGAAAATAAAGCATTTGTTTATGTCGGATCTTTCGGTTTTCGGATTCTGTGCTTTCATTTTCGTTTGTTAAAACGATAACGAAAATAGCTGAAATTTGGACGAAAATGCATTCGGACGAAAACGAATGCACATGTCTACTGTTCGCTGTATAAATGTGAATGGTCCCAAAATAGTGTCAAAAGTGTCCGATATGTCCGCCGCAATATTGCAGGCCTGACAAAAATCGCAGATCGCCGCCATTACTAGTAAAAAAAAAAAATATAGTAAAAATTTCATTCTATCCCCTATTTTGTAGGCGCTATAACTTTTTCGCAAACCAATCACTATACGTCTATTGCAATTTTTTTTACCAAAAAAATATAGAAGAATACGTATCGGCCTAAACTGAGAAAAAAAAATATTTTTTTTAAAAAAATTGGGATATTATTATAACAAAAAGTAAAAAAATATTGTGTTTTTTTTCAAAATTTTCTGTCTTTTTTTTGTTTATAGCGCAAAAAAAAAAAACCGCAGAGGTGATCAAATACCACCAAAAGAAAGCTCTATTTGTGGGGAAAAAATGATAAAAATATAATTTGGGTACAGTGTTGTATGACCACGCAATTGTCATTCAAAGTGCGTCAGCACTGAAAGCTAAAAATTGGTCCGGGCACGAAGGGGGTTTAGTGCCCAGTTGTCAAGTGGTTAAAGTGAATGTGTGTGTTATACGCCAAAAAATACGGTGTATCCAAATAACACACAGAGCTCACCTCTTTACTCACACACAGCCACAAAGGCAAGATAATTCTTGTTGGGCAGTGTATTGGTGCTCGGACGAACACACTTAGACCAAATTTTTATGGTTCAAAGAATGTCAGGCCAAATGGTCGGCCCTCGCGCATGTTCACTTCATCAAATCTGGCCCTCTTTAAAAAAAGTTTGGACACCCCTGTGATAGTCCCATATTTCGTTATCCCGGATTTAACTCCCCTTAAAGTGATTGTTAACGATCACGTTGTAAAACAACCCATTCAGTTTAAAATAGAAATGAAGGGCAAAACATGTTTGTATAGATATAAAAAAAAACATTATAAATACCTTTACTCTTTCGTCCATGGACCGACACAGCTTCTCTATTGACAAAGTGGGTATTATCCGTTAATTAGGAGTGACTAGGCAGAAAAACTTGTAAAAAGTGTTGCATCACACCTTCTACAGTACCGCCCAGGGGGCGGACCCTCTGGGTATACCCTCTCAGTCTGCACATCGCAGATCAGTTTTTTTCTGTCTAGCAAGGAGTAGGACATGGCTCCCTTCGGGCTCATTGGTCCGGGGAAAAAAGATATATATATTTTTTATTTTTTTGCTACATTTGTTGTTTCCTGCGATCTTCGATCAACTGCCGACTGGGTGACAGGCTGGATCCTCGATCCTTGTAGTCTCCCCAGTTTCGGCCATCGAGCGTGTGCCGACCCTAGCTACGCGCTGGGTTTTCCACGACATGCCCGTCGCTCCACGGGTGGCCGGTGAGCCTACGCTCCAGGGCCTGCATCGGACCGCTCAGCTTCGGCTGACCTTACGGCCGAGTCGCAGCAGCCTGGCCGGTGAGCTTACGCTCCAAGGCTTGCATCGGACCGCTCAGCTTCGGCTGACCTTACGGCCGAGTCGCAGCAGCCTGTCCGGTGAGCGTCATGCTCCAGGGCATACATATGATCGTCCCTTCTGGGTCCAATCACAGCATGCCTGGCCAACAGTCACCTTCCGTGCGCGGACGATGATCTGTTTGGAATGTCTTCCAGCAGAATACATGCAGGATAGGTAAGTAAAACTCCCCTGCCTCGGCTGGGTGATTTAGCTGGACATTCCTGGAGAGATCAAGTAAGTGGTTGTGGCCCCTTTCTTCCCTCTCTCCCTGCCTTTCCCTCCTCCCTGGGCTTCTAGCTAAAGGTTGCTGGGTGCTGGGGGTCACCTAGGGGGTCCCACTGGAGCGGGGCTGGCTGTAACTAACATTTAAAAGAAATGTCATTTTTGCTTACCTGTGTTTCTGTGTCTCCATGCTGTCGGCGGCCATTTTGAGGTGGTCCATGCCAAGTTTGGCCTCTTGTAACTGCCTGGCGGCCATCTTCCTGTAGTTCGGCCACACCCACTGGCCCCTATCAGGTGATCGGCGGCCATGTTTGTCCACCCTGTATGCAGATATTGCCGTTCGGCGGCCATCTTTTTTGTGGGCTATGGCTGCCTGACCTCTATCTTCTGTCGGCGGCCATTTTCTTAGAGCCCACATTATCTTCCATACAGACGGTTTTGGCAACCATTTTGCGAGAGCCTCCGGCCTCTAGGGTGCATTACACTGGCGCGAAAATTCACACAGGAAGTGCTGATAAAAGAAGCAGACTGACACAGCAGCAAGGGGACAGCATCATAGGCGCAGCATAGCAGTACCTATCCAGGGTGGTGAGTCCTCTGGGTAACCCAGCATCTCTGCAGCGGAGGAGGGTGGCCTATTGATATCTTGCCTGGAGCCCTGTGAGTGTCAGCGTGTGGTCAGCATGGCATCTGAGCCAGATGTCTTCTCCCCTGAAACACCAGATTTAGCAGCTGGTGTCCCTGAGGTGTCTATGGACGCTATGTCGGCAATCCTAGAGGCGTTTGCTGCCAGGGTGGAAGCAGCACACGGGAATACAGGGGGTAATAAACGCCCCCGTCCCCTGCAATCTTCTGGGGATATTTCTGATGCAGAACCAGGTCCAGCTACGGCTCATGGCCCAGATTCTGATGCATCAGAGACTGCAGACCGTGACCGATCGGACAGTGAGGAGGACTCCAAGTCCAGGTCAGTACGCGAGACGGCTTTGGTATCTGACCTTATTACTGCAGTGCGGGATACGCTAAAGTTGGAAAGGACTGAAGAAGTAGCAGATACTCCAGTCCCCTTTGGGTTTCGTAAACCTGCCCGCACTGCTAAGGTGTTCCCTTGTGTGTCTTATTTTGACAAACTCTTATACAAGGAATGGGAGAACCCACTGAGGGTCTTTACAGCCCCAAAGAGGTTTGCAGTACGGTACCCCTTTGAGGAGAGTTTTCTGAAGATATGGACCTCTCCCCCTATAGTGGACCCTTCGGTGTCCAGACTTAATAGAGCCACCACTATTCCAGTAGAAGGGGCTCCTGTTTTCAAGGACCCTGTGGATAAGAAGGCTGAAGCACTCGCTCGCTACCTATACTCAGTGGTAGGCTCAGCAGTACGCCCGGCATTGGCGGGGGCCCTAGTGTCTCAGACACTTACTGAATGGGCAAAATTGCTACTCCAGGGGTTAAAGGAGCGAGATGCTCCTCCTAATGAGATAACTTTGGCCGACCAGTTGGTCCAGGGCCTTAAGTTTGTCTGCGAGTCAGACATGGATACTATTCCCCTGCTGTCAAGAGCTTCGGTTTATGCAGTAGCAATACGCCGCCTGATCTGGCTAAAGGGCTGGTCTGCGGACCAGACTTCCAAGAAAGCCCTATTGGATCTGCCTTTTAAGGGCGACAGACTTTTTGGGGCTTCTCTGGATGACATCATCAAGGATGCTACAGGAGGTAAAAGCACTTTGCTTCCCCAAACTAGCAAGGGTAGGGGACCACGCCAAGGGCAAGGGCCCTCCTTTACTGCACGTAAGCGGTTTTTTCGCCCTCTTAAGGCGACAGGGAAAAGACCCCAGGCCGATAAAGCGCCTGCCCAAGGACAAAAGCGTCCTTGGTCCCGCAGACCCAACAAGCCTGTGGACAAATCTGCGTCCACATGAAGGTCCGCCCCCACCCAGCTCTCGGGTGGGGGGACGTCTTCGCAAATTCGCGACTCAGTGGACTGCTCTAGTCTCCGACAGGTGGGTTTGCGAAGTAATCTCCTCAGGCTACAAGATAGAATTTCTCTCTTGTCCACCAGACAGATTCATCACCTCCAATCTCCAGCTACTACCGACCCGTCGGGAGGCCCTGTATGGGGCGGTCCAGGGTCTACTGGAACGCGGGGTAGTTATTCCAGTTCCAGAACAGGAACGGGGTCAGGGTTTTTACTCAAATCTGTTCATTGTGCCAAAGAAGGAGGGGGTTCGTCCAATCTTGGATCTCAGAGCCCTCAATTGCTTTGTGAAGGTACAAAGATTTCGGATGGAGTCGGTTCGATCCGTAGTCACGGCTCTCCATCCGGGGGACTTTCTGGCCTCCTTGGACATCAAGGACGCATACCTGCATGTCCCCATATACTCCAGACACCAGAGGTTTCTGCGATTTGCTATCGGGAAGAACCACTACCAGTTTGTGGCCCTCCCGTTTGGCCTTGCCTCAGCACCCAGGACGTTCACCAAGGTGCTCGCTCCGATTCTGGCACTTCTAAGACAGCGGGGTATCGCTATCACAGGTTACTTGGACGACCTTCTGCTGAAGGGCCCTTCAAGCTCAGAATTAGAGGTAAGCGTGTCCATTACCTGTCAGACTCTTCGAGACTGTGGTTGGATACTAAACACGCAAAAGTCAGTATTGGTGCCCACTCAACGCCTAGTGTACCTGGGGTTGATTCTGGATTCCTCAGAGGCAAAGGTATTCCTCCCTGTGGAGAAGTTGCAGACCCTCCGGGCTGCAGTACGGCAGCTGACTTCCAGGAATTGGTCGTCACTCCGTTTTTGCATGCGAGTGTTGGGCCTCATGGTAGCCTCCTTCGAGGCGGTCCCATATGCTCAATACCACACTCGAGTGTTACAGAGGGAAGTTCTGTCCAGATGGAACAGATGCCCTTCATCTCTGGATTATCAAATCCGAGTGAGCCACCTAGTCAGGAGATCCCTGGTATGGTGGCTGACAGCACCGGCTCTAATGGCCGGGAAGTCATTTCTTCCGGTTTACTGGATAGTGATCACGACGGACGCCAGCCTTACAGGTTGGGGGGGAGTCTGGGGTGTCCAGTCGGCGCAAGGTCGCTGGACCCCAGAGGAAGCCCTCCTGCCGATCAATGTCCTGGAGATCCGGGCGATCAAGCTGTGCCTCTTCAAATGGTCTCAGAGACTGCAAGGGCGTCCAGTCAGGATCCAGTCAGACAACGCCACAGCAGTGGCATATGTCAATCATCAAGGAGGAACAAGAAGCTCAGCTGCAGCATCGGAGATCGCTCGCATCCTGAAGTGGGCAGAGAGGAGCGTACCGGCACTGTCGGCCGTGTACATTCCGGGTGTGGAAAACTGGCAGGCGGACTACCTGAGCCGCCAGATGCTGGACCAGGGAGAATGGTCCTTACACCCGGAGGTGTTCCAACTCCTCTGCCAAAGATGGGGCACACCAGACGTAGATCTTCTGGCTTCCCGACTCAATCGGAAGGTATTGAGGTTTGTGGCCCGGTCAAGAGACCCATGGGCAGACGCAACGGACGCGTTGGTAGCATCGTGGGGCCAGTATCGGCTAATCTATGCCTTCCCTCCCTTAAGGCTTCTTCCTCTTCTGCTCCGCAGAGTGGAGGCAGAGGGAATTCCAATGATCCTAATCGCTCCAGATTGGCCTCAGCGTCCTTGGTACGCCGATCTAGTACGTCTGGTAGCAGACGTCCCCTGGCGCCTACCACTACGGAAGGACCTGCTGTCGCAAGGTCCCATATTCCATCCTGCTTTACAGTCATTGGCTTTAACGGCATGGCTGTTGAGAACCAGGTACTGAGAGACCGGGGCCTGTCAGACTCAGTAATTTCTACTATGAGAAGTGCTCGGAAACCGTCCTCTAGGAAGGTCTATCACCGCACTTGGAGGGCCTACATCTCCATGTGTGAGGAAATGAAATGGCATCCGCGTACCTATTTGGTTTCCAGAATCCTGCTGTTTTTACAGCATGGGGTAGACCAAAGGCTTGCCCTAAGTACGATTAAGGGACAGATATCTGCCCTGGCTGTCTTTTTTCAGCGACCCCTGGCGACTCACTCTCTCGTGAGTACATTTGTGCAGGGGGTTCGACAGGTGGCCCCTCCGGTCCGCCCCCCGTTACCTCCGTGGGACTTGAACCTGGTCCTCTCGGTGCTTCAGAAGGCACCGTTTGAGAATATTAGAGATATTCCCCTGTTGACACTTTCTCAGAAGGTGGTCTTTTTGGTGGCTGTTACGTCAGTTAGACGAGTCTCTGAGCTGGCAGCCTTGTCCTGCAAGGCTCCCTATTTGATTTTCCACAAGGATAAGGTGGTGCTGCGGCCGCAGCCTTCCTTTCTTCCGAAGGTCGTTTCGGCTTTTCATCTCAACGAAGACATTGTACTTCCATCCTTGTGTCCTCAGCCGTCGAATCCTAAGGAGTCGGCGTTGCATTCCTTGGACGTTGTCCGAGCTTTGAGAGTATACATATCTGCTACTTCCCTGTTCCGGAAGTCAGACTCACTGTTTGTTTCGGTGGCTGGTCCCAAGAAGGGCCAAGCAGTCTCATCGGCCACCATCTCTAGGTGGATCCGACAGATAGTAATCCAGGCTTACGCCTTAAAGGGTCAGGCGCCCCCCTTTCCTGTCACGGCGCATTCGACCAGGGCAATAGGTGCCTCTTGGGCTTTCCGACATCAAGCGTCTGTTTCCCAACTATGTAAAGCGGCGACTTGGTCGTCCGCTCACACTTTCACAAAATTCTACAAAGTTGATGTAGGTGCATCTTCGGATGCCTCTTTCGGCCGCAAGGTTTTGCAGGCGGCTGTTTAGAGTTGCAACTCCTCCGTTGGAGGAGTGCTGTTTTGTGTTTTGGGGTGAAGTTTGTTTTTATGCTGTTACCACCCCTCGTTTTTTCTCTGACACTGCTTTGGGACGTCCCACTTTGTCAATAGAGAAGCTGTGTCGGTCCATGGACGAAAGAGTAAATAGGATTTTTTACTCACCGTAAAATCCTTTTCTCTGAGTCCATGGACCGACACAGCACCCACCCCTCCTTTTAAGTTTGTACTGCTTTTTGACGAACTGATCTGCGATGTGCAGACTGAGAGGGTATACCCAGAGGGTCCGCCCCCTGGGCGGTACTGTAGAAGGTGTGATGCAACACTTTTTACAAGTTTTTCTGCCTAGTCACTCCTAATTAACGGATAATACCCACTTTGTCAATAGAGAAGCTGTGTCGGTCCATGGACTCAGAGAAAAGGATTTTACGGTGAGTAAAAAATCCTATTTTTTCCCTTTTTTATAAGTGATCACATTCGCTCAGTTCTCAGCTGCATAAAAGCTGAGGGGGGGCAGAAAAAGCAGTACACTGAGCTTCCCAGAGAATGGCTGTGCAGCAGGGGCATGTCAGGATGAGTCTGATCATTGGAGGAGAGTACACTGAGTTCCCAGCATAGCTAGAGAAATGACCACAGTGTGTTCTCCTGCTTAGTATGGTCAGTTTTTAATAGGAAAACAGAGGGACTGGCAGGAACACCAGGGATTTCACATAAAGAAAGCATACAAAGAGAACAGGATACTTTCTCATACAAACAAGTACATGGTAGAGCAGGCACATATCAGGAATATGAAGTTTTGGAAAATATGTATATGATGTTCAATCACTGAGAGTATAGGAGCAACCTTAAAATATATAAAATATACAGATGTATACAATGGTATTAGACTCATACCCATACAACAAGGAGAGTGTTATTAAATTCTGTTTGAGATTGTCATGCAGGGCAGGACACCTGCATTACCCCCTCTGCACTTGGGGCCTTGGGCATGTCTTTCATCCCCTATGGGTCAAAAAGTTTGAGTGGCCCACATTGTGCTTGTGCCAGTGCGTCATTGGTGGCCTGCATTGTCCTCCATGCGCATGTGTTATGGGATTACCCACGCTGTGCATGTGCTGTGACGCCATTCTGTCATGCTGTGAGAGGTGATGAGAATGATGTGGATGTGCCAAGGACAGTGTGGTTGCACAGGAGTGGAATGCCTCAGAATGTACAGGTATGTACACCAACCTCATTAGTAGAAATATTTATAGGGAAGTTGACACAATAGAACATCACTGAGGAAGCAGTGGAGGGCTGGAAAACCCTGTCAGATCTTCTGATCCCCACGACTGTACCTCACCTTGATCTAACTCTTTACATACCTGAACATTGTTTGCAAGGGTGCGACAAATGATGAATACCTTTTCCTTTAGAGTGAACAGTGAGTATATATTTGCCTACTTGCACCTAGGGCCACAATCATATGCCAGCAGGATTAATAATAGGACACTTACCTGTCCAGGAAGACCGCAATGTTGGCACCCCAGCCGCCACCATTCCTGGTAAGGGAACCTTCCAGTGAAGCCCCTACTGTGCATGTGTGAAAGGAGGAGGGGGCCAAACTTCCGGGAGACCGGGCCACAGCTCGGTTTCCCGCAAGTGGGAAACAGTACCTGTCAAAAACAGGTCCTTGTTCCCCTCTCCCTCCTGAAAGGTGCCAAATGTGGCACCGGAGGGGGGGGGGAGGAGACGGATAAGCAGGAGCTCCACTGTGACGGATCTCGGATACCCCGGCTGGGCACCTCCGCCAGACCTGTGTCTCCTGTTCTCCAAACACACCTGCAGCTGGCAGACTCGCTATAACCAGCCCTTAACCCCCCGATCACATGGCAAACCACACAGATGTAGAGGGTTAAACATGCAGAGCATACACTGTTTATTGGGTACAAAACATACACTTTTAAACACAGTTAGGGACACTCCCCTTAGCCTTGTCATATAGGGGGTAGGGAACATGGAAGGACCAATGGAAACTCGACACTTGTACATTCAAACAAACTACAGTTGAAACACATACAGGGATTATGATAAGCAGGCAGCCCCTCCCTACACATCCCCCGCTGGGATGTGTCTCCACACCTTTTGTCTACGTACCATGACCTAACATAATTAAACACTATAACAAGAGGAGGAGGATGGGGGAGAAGGGATGCAATTTAAATAGAGACGTCATTACATTATTCCCATAAAGGTGTTTTTATTGGAGTGCTGCTGTCCAGACCTTCCCTCTCCTAATTGCTATATGCTTAGCCTGCACCAGCTGCTTCCTTGAGGAGAGTGCCATTTCCACACATCCACCTGGAGCGGTGATCCCTTCCCCTACATTATTCCAATGCCATTTTGTCCCCAAGTCTCTCGTTCTCTGCTGGGCCATATTCTGTGGGTAGGAGGCCAGCCCATAGCCCCCTCCACACCACACAGTGACAGTGGGTTCTGTCACATCCACTTTTGAATGGAAGTCCGCTTTAAGTCATCAAAGGTCAAAGTAAGTTCGTATACACATCATTCCATCATTAACATATAAAGACTCAAGGAAAATGTTTACTCCGGAGGAGAGCTCGAGACTAGGTGAAGTAAGGAATCACTAGTATCCTAAGAATCTATCCATGGACCCCATATTTTAAGATTTTTTTTGGGGCACCTTCTCACCTCATATGTCAACTTATAAAGTGGCAGGTTCTGATTAATCAGTTTTTTCCAAAGACCCAAAGGGGGACAATCTAGTTTCATTCAATGCAGTGCAATTGTTTTCCTAGCATAGAAGAGCATTAGTCTAAGGAAACTTTTGGTTCTAGACGGCAACTCTACATCCTCAAATACACCAAATAGGCACCATTTTGGGTTACATACATTAGGAATTTCAAAATTAGAGGCGATGAATTCAGTAATCCCTGACCAGAAGGGCCTGATCCTAGGACAGGCCCAGACCATATGAATAAAGTCCCCTGTTCCACCCTACATTTATGACACAAAGGGTTCTCTATATAAACTCTATGATAGTACCTCAGTTGCATGAGTTTGTCCCTGGCAGATATCACGGTATTAATATAGGAATCATAAATCTCCTGCCAGTCCTCATGTGTGAGGTTGGGGATGTCAGACAACCACTTTTCTGTAGTTTGGAGGTGAGGTAGCAGGTTTGTCCCGTAATAGACTGTAAAATGTTAAGACAAGGTGTGTGTGTTCCGGGGAGAGCAATGCCCGTTCCAGTTTAGTATTATAGAGATTCACCTCTCTAAGACCCAATTGGGCCGCAGTTGCATGTTTGAGTTGCAGATATCTATAGTGCCAGCTATGTGTATGGTCATTTATACCCAAAAACATGTGGGTGGAACCAATCAACACTGGACAGGTGAAATAAACACCTCCCATGAAAGGAACAACCCCAAACACAGGGAATATGTGAAGCAAATGAAAAAAAAAAAAAGACATGAACACACGAGTGCATACAAACAACAGTCCAATCAAGAAAAGAATAAAAATAAGAATGATATACACTGTAAACAAGTTACATAAAAATTATATATAAACGAAAGAAAAACAATATACACATATAACATAAATAAAATAAATTTAACAAAAAACATATGCACAGTATATTGATTAAGAGCTTGACCATATAGTGTGACCAAATCCCCATATCTTTAAATATTCTGGTGTTTTTAACCACTTGCCGACCGCCTCCAGTAGATATACATCGGCAGAATGGCACGTACAGGCACATCAACGTACCTGTACGTCCCCTTTAACTGCCTGACATGGGGGTCACGTGCGCGCCACCTGCGGCGCGCTTGCGACCCTGCTACCTTCCCCGTGAGTCGGACCGCGGGTCCCGCGGACTCGATCACCGCGGGGATCCCTGCGATCATCTCACGGAGGCATAGAGCAGGGAAATGCTTGTGTAAACAAGCATCTCCCTGCTCTGCCTAGTGACAATGACACGGAGCAGAGATCGGTGTCACGTCACACAGAGCCCAACCCCCCCTCAGTTAGAAACACTCATCAGGACACACTTAACCCCTTTAGCGCCACCTAGTGGTTAACCCCTTCACTGCCAGTGTCATTTTCACAGTAACCAGTGCATTTTTATAGCACTGATCACTGTGAAAAAAACGACAGGGATCCCCCCCCAGTCCATTACCAGGCCCTTTGGGTCTGGTATGATTTATTAGGCCTCATGCCCACTGGCGTTTTTACAGCTGCGTTTTTTGCAGCTTAAAAACGCCTGTCCATGTTATTGTAAATATTTTTTATTTAAAAAAAAAAAACAAAAAAAAAAAACGTCGGAGCTAAAAACGCGACTGCGCGTTAGTGCGCGGTTTTTGCGCGTTAGTGCGCGTTTTTGCGCGTTTTTTGACTCTCGCGTTTTTTTCTGCCTAATTCTGACGCTGAGGAACGCACTGGTCCTGGGTTTTTTTTACAGCTTACAAACGCCTATGCTCTTTACAGCTCAAAAACGCCTAGGTGGGCATGAAGCTATAGACTAACATGGACAGGCGTTTTTAAGCTGTAAAAAACGCTCAAAAACGCCCGTGGGCATGAGGCCTTAAGGGGTGCCCTGAACCAAAAAAAAAACGTGGGGGTCCACCCCAAATTCCATATCAGGCCCTTCAGGTCTTGTTAAAGGGGGCTTCCAAATTACGATAAGCCCCCCCACCCGCAGACCAGCACAACCACCGGGCAAGGGTTGTGGGAATGAGGCCCCTGTCCCCATCAACATGGGGACATCCTCCCCATGTTGAGGGCATGTGGCCTGGTACAGTTCAGGAGGGGGGGCGCTCTCTCACCCCCCCTCTTTTCCTGCGGCCTGCCAGGTTGCATGCTCGGGTAAGGGTCTGGTATGGATTTTTGGGGGGACCCCACGCCATTTGTTTTTTAAATTTTGGTGCGGGGTTCCCCTCAAAATCCATACCAGACCTGAAGGGTCTGGTATGGATTTTTTGGGGGGCCCCACACCATTTTTTTAAAATTTTGGTGCGGGGTTCCCCTTAATATCCATACCAGACCTGAAGGGCCTGATATGGAATTTGGGGTGGACCCCCACGTTTCTTTTTTGGTTCAGGGTACCCCTTAATAATCATACCAGACCCAAAGGGCCTGGTAATGGACTGGGGGGGGGGATCCCTGCCGTTTTTTTCAATGACTTTGATCTGTATTTCCGGGACCCGACAATTCATGAATAGCCGCAAGTAGTTTTAAATGACTTTTTTTCCTTTAGAAATGACATTTTGTGCAGGGACAGTTCTAAGCATGGGAAACATGCGCTACTTTACAGGCATACTATACACACACCCCTAGTACGAAATTTAAAGGAATATTTCACTTCTATTGTTTCACTTTAAGCATTATTAAAATCACTTCTCCCAAAAAAACATCAGTTTTTAAAACTTTTTTTTGCATTGATACATGTCCCCTGGGGCAGGACCCGGGTCTCCAAACACTTTTTATGACAATAACTTACATATTAACCTTTAAAATTAGCATTTTAGATTTCTCCCATAGGCTTTTCGAATTTGCTGCGAACACCCCAAATTGTTCGCTGTTCGCCGAACAGGCGAACAGCCAATGTTCGAGTCAAACTCATGTTCGACTCAAAAATAAAGCTCATGTCTAGTGGGGAGTTGCAAGGTCTCCAAAGAGAGTCTAGGTACCTTCGGGGACCAAAGGAATACAGAAAGAAAGGAATCAATTTCTTGAAAAAAAAATTTGAAAGGTAAATCGGAGCATTTGCAAAGATATATAGAAATTTTGGAAGGGACACCATTTTAAACAAAATCTTGCACAATAAGGATAGTGGAAGCTTAAGCCACTGATTTGTTTTGGTGCGGAGGGATAAGATGCAAGGCATTAAGTTATTTTCAAGAATTGTATTTAGAGGGAGTTGTATCTCAATACCCAAATACTTTGATTTATGGGTGACCTGCAGTGGGCATGAGTATACAGGATTTGGTCCAATTGACTTTGAATCCGGAGTACAATTCAAACTGTTGTATAATGTCCAGGGCTGTTGGGACACTGTTAGCAGGATCAGAGAGATATAATAACATGTCATCTGCTTATAACAATACCCGTTCTTCTAAGGTATCGTTCAGTATGCACGGAGAAGAGGGGAATGCCTAAGAAGTTCTGCTAATGGTTCAATTGCTAAAGCAAAAAGCAGGGGGGATAGTGGGCATCCCTGCCTAGTCCCCCTTTCAATAGAATAGAAGATAATGGGTCAGATATACAGCTAGAAAAATTTGTATCTTAGCAGCCAGAATAACAATTGCATGAAGTTGTAACCAGTCACTGGGGTCATTCGATTATGTTAAACAAAAACTAAACTAGATCATGATTAATGATAAATTTAGTTTGGACATTGTTAAGAATACACAAAAGTTTAGCAAATTATGGGACCTATGGATACAATACCTGGCAATGGACTAGTGAGGCCTTGGAGGCTCCATTTCTATCTTCTCTCTTTTTCTACAGGTTTTTCTCTCTCATTCTTTTTTACTTCTATCTCATAGTATGGACTTGTTTATCATTACCACCTTATCACAAGGCTGATGCATAGGCTGTCTGTAAGTAATTTTAGACATGTTGCATAACAACAACATGTATAATCTATAGACATATCTGTATTTGGATACTGTTTTGGATACAAAGGATTTTGTTGATGTCCATCCTTGTACATGGAGTTGTTTATCTTTATCTTGATTTCTACTAGTCCCAAATTGTTAACTGATCGACTCTATAAGGGAAAATGCTTCTACTTGTGTTCCTATCAAAAACTGAATAAAAATATTGCAATATAAAAAGGGTATTTACTATAATTCTACCACTTTATATGCTCAGACCTGACTTTTTTACTATTAATATATTTGAAGAACGTTTTGGAGTTTGTCCTACTTTCGTTCGTTTAGAACTTTTGCAGCCTTGATTTCCTTTTTACATATTCTGTTTTATTCTTTGTAACTTTTAAATGATGATAATGTTCCTTCATTTTAATACTTTTTAAAAGCTCTTTTCTTATTATTTATAGCTTTTTGTAACTTTGGCTGTGAGCCACATAGGTTTTATTTTTAGCCTATTAAACTTATAGCCCATGGGAACACACTTTGAAGTGTGGAACTGGACCATAAAATTGCTTTGTAATAGTTTTATAAATTTTTGCACTTTAACTGTTCCTGCAGTGCCATTACTTAAGTCAATTTCCGGGCAGTTAAAATCCCCCATTATTATCATGTCCTAGCCCTTGCAGTCCTTTCTATTTGTGCAAAGAGCTGAGTTTCCACCTCCTTATTAACACTGGGTGGTCTATAACAAACTCCAATGCACACACATGTGCAGTTCCACCCATAATGCTTCAGCCTCATCACACTCTCCATCAACTACAGTAGGTCCTCATTCACACTCGCTTTGAGATCACCTCTCACATAGAGACAGACATCACCGCCCCTCCATTTTACCCTGTCTTTGCGAAAGAGAGCATAGCCAAGAATATTAATAGCCAATTAAAAGCAAAGATTCAGCAATACCAATTAAATCATAGTTCTCTTCATGCACCAAAGCTTCCAACTCACCTATTTTGCTTGGCAGACCTTTGGCATTGGTGAAAAAACCCTTAATCAATTGTTACATTTTACACACGTATTTTGCATATTTTTTATTTAAAGTGGACCTTCAGTCATTTTTTCAACTTTCCATCTATTAAATCTTCTGCCCTTGTTGTTTTAACTTTGGATAGTAATTTTTTTTTTCTGCCAGTAAATACCTTAAACAGCCCACTTCCTGTTTCTTGTCTGGTCATTAGCCTAGGCTTATGACATCATGCACAGCTCTCTTTCTCACTCTTGTGAGAGTTTGTCAGGAAGGGAGGGGGATGAGTCATAAGAGGGCCAATGAAAGCTGCAGGGCTACAGAGCTGGAGGTGTGCCTTTGTGTAAATCCAGGAAGTAAACAGGCAGCAGCTTCAGCTGCCCACAGTTAAAATGGCTGTAGTCAGACTAGAGGGAGATTTCTGCAGCATATTTGACAAGTACAGAATCACAGAATATATAAAATAATATGCATAGTGGTTGGAGGGAAGCTTCAGAATGTCAAAGGAGTTTTATTACAAATTATGTGAGCAGACTGCAGTTCCTCTTTCCATTGGTTGTTTGTAAAATGGGAAACTTCTTATCACCTGTCATAGCCCTCCCTATATAATCTAATTCTCTGTCCCCCTCTATCCTAGTTTTAATACTCTTCCAGCCTTCCCATAATCCTCTTCCCCAGCACAGCAGACACCCTTCCATTTCGGTGCAAACCATCTTTAGCATACAGGATGTACCCCAAAAAGTCAGCCCAGTGCTCTAGAAACCCAAATCCCTCCTTCTTACACTATGTCTTTAGCCATGCATTCGGTTCTCCAATCTCCCCTTGTCTTTCCTGTGTTGTGCATGGCACAGGCAATATTTCAAGACAATATCACCTTGGAGATCCTTCCCTTCAACTTGTAGCCTAGTTCTTTAAATTCATTCTTAAGGAGCCTCCACCGTCCAAATATTCTGTCATTGGTTCCAATGTGGACCAATACAGCATGGTCATGCCCAGCCCCTCCCAGTAATTTACCAACCCGGTCTATCACATGCCAAACCCTGGCACCATGGAGACAGCAAACCATTCGGTTAAGGCGACCCTGCAGACAAATTATTCTAACAGTCCTTCTGATGATAGAATCCCTTATTATCACCAATTGTCTAGGCCTTTCTGCACCACCCTCACCATCCCTACTACTGGATAGGCTGCTCTCTCGGCTGTTGGGGTAGCAGTGACATCTAGGTCTGCCACCTATGAGATTGCCACCACCACATCTTTACCCAACTTGGCAAATCTGTTTGGGTGTTCAAACCCAGGACTGGCTTTCTTTTTCCTGCGAGTCCCTACCACTCCCTCTGACTACAGTAACTCATCTTCCTACCTGGTAATCTTCTTACCCCTCCACCCTCCACATCAACCATACTAACTACCCTTTCAAGATGGTCAGTTCTGCCCAGTGTGAACAACAAAAACCTATAAATGTAAAACGATAGCACAGAAAGCCAATGATTAGTAGGAGATTCAATCCATATTTATTATTATGCAAAGAGTGAATAAAAAAGTGCAGCAAGTGGTTAAATAGAAAACAAGTGCGTATACTGGAGGCCATTTTTTACAGTGATTAATGTTTTGACTGTAGTTTTTCTACAGCTAATATTTTCCTTGCCTTCTAGCTGGTTTCTTTAAAGATTACTTTTACTTACATACTCTGAAATGTGTTCATAGACTCAGAATAGACAGAATATGCCAAATTGAAAAACTTATCCTGTTGTTTTTCTTATTTTTATAGCAGCTCCAGTCATATGTTAAGGACATTTCCATGCAATTAAAGATATGATTTCAGGTGAAAAGAACAATGCTAGCTAGCCAGGTAAACAAATCAGTCTAATAAACTCTTACTCCTTTGACAGAGCTTGAAGCTATGCTCTGCTAGGACTTACAGTGAAGATCTGATGGTGCTTGAAGATGTTCAGCATTTCATAGTTTGTTATCCCCAGCTCATTGGCTTCCTTTTACAGCTGTAGTCATTTAAAATTCCTTTGATTTCAATTCACAGCTCATTCATTTAATACAACAAAATACATATTTTTTTGTAATATTATTGAAACTGAAAAGTAAAAACACACAGTTCATTGCAAAGCACATGCATTTTAATATATCCACAGTTTAATATGGAAATACAAAATCACTGGTTTGTATTTGATATAAAATGCACAAGTTTAGTAGAAGTACTGTATATACTCGAGTATAAGCCGGCCTGAATATAAGCCGAGGCACCTAATTTTACCACAAAAAAATGGGAAAACGTATTGACTCGAGTATAAGCCTAGGGTGTCCATCTGCACGCCTCACTGTGCCTCACTTTGCCTCACTGTGTCCATGTGCATGCCTCACTGTGTCCATGCCTCACTGTGCCTCACTGTGTCCATGCCTGACTGTGCCTTACTGTGTCCATGCCTCACTGTGCCTTACTGTGTCCATGCCTCACTGTGCCTCACTGTGTCCATGCCTCACTGTGCCTCACTGTGTCCATGCCTCACTGTGTCCATGCCTCACTGTGTCCATGCCTCACTGTGTCCATGCCTCACTGTGTCCATGCCTCACTGTGCCTCACTGTGTCCATGCCTCACTGTGCCTCACTGTGTCCATGCCTCACTGTGCCTCACTGTGTCCATGCCTCACTGTGCCTCACTGTGTCCATGCCTCACTGTGCCTCATTGTGTCCATGCCTCACTGTGCCTCATTGTGTCCATGCCTCACTGTGTCCATGCCTTACTGTGCCTCACTGTGTCCATGCCTCACTGTGTCCATGCCTTACTGTGCCTCACTGTGTCCATGTGCATGCCTCACTGTGTCCATGCCTCACTGTGTCCATGCCTTACTGTGCCTCACTGTGTCCATGCCTTACTGTGCCTCACTGTGTCCATGTGCATGCCTCACTGTGTCCATGCCTCACTGTGTCCATGTCCATGCCTCACTGTGTCCATGTCCATGCCTCACTGTGTCCATGCCTCACTGTGTCCATGCCTCACTGTGTCCATGCCTCACTGTGCCTCACTGTGTCCATGCCTCACTGTGCCTTACTGTGTCCATGCCTCACTGTGCCTCACTGTGCCTCACTGTGTCCATGCCTCACTGTGTCCATGCCTCACTGTGTCCATGCCTTACTGTGCCTCACTGTGTCCATGCCTCGCTGTGTCCATGCCTCACTGTGCCTCACTGTGTCCATGCCTCACTGTGTCCATGCCTCACTGTGTCCATGTGCATGCCTCACTGTGTCCATGCCTCACTGTGTCCATGCCTCACTGTGTCCATGCCTCACTGTGCCCATGCCTCACTGTGCCTCACTGTGTCCATGCCTCACTGTGCCTTACTGTGCCTCACTGTGTCCATGCCTCACTGTGTCCATGCCTCACTGTGTCCATGCCTTACTGTGCCTCACTGTGTCCATGCCTCACTGTGTCCATGCCTCACTGTGTCCATGTGCATGCCTCACTGTGCCCATGCCTCACTGTGCCCATGCCTCACTGTGCCCATGCCTCACTGTGCCCAATCTCCCTACCTGATCTCCTGCGCTGTGTGACTAGACTGACGTTTAAAATGGGAGTCTATGGAAGGGGTGCCCAGCTTTGAAAAATCAGTGCTCCCAGCCGTAGGTCCCCCGGACAAGAAACTTTGCACACTTATTAAGAAAGAGTGGGGCTACATGTGTGCCAAGTTTAGGGTCCAGAGGACCTACGGCTGGCCGGGATCAGGCGCACAAATGTGAAGATGGACACAGAAGCCGAGGGGGGCATTTTCAGCACAAAAAAATGTTCTGAAAAACTTGGCTTATATTCGAGTATATACGGTAATTAATAAAGCCGGGCAGGGGCACTATAGGAGCGGTATTTTTACCCCTCCTACTGTGCCTCAAAGATGCGACTTGCAGGAGTTTTTCTTACCCTCCTGCCAGCGCACTGCTCCAGTGTGAAAGCCCTCAGGCTTTCACACTGGATACAAAGGATCGGCCCTTTCAGGGCGCATTGCAGGCGCTATTTTTAGCGCAATAGCGCCTGCAAAGTGCCTCAGTGTGAAAGCAACCTTAGAGAGAACAAGGAGGATTAATAACAAAAGAGTTTAACAAATATTAATTTTTTTAACCAACTCACTTGAAGCCTTTGCGTGAACAAAAAAAAAAAAAGTTGGAGAAGGAAATTTGCTTGAATGAAGTGTATTTTTGTTTTACTTGCTTGTAGGTTTTACTTGGGTTTTACAAACTGGCAGAGACTGCTTGCATGTAAGAAAAGACTGTCAGAGAGAGTTTGTGTGTAAAACTGTTCTCCCACTGACATTGATTTTTTTCTGTAGACAGTCCAAATCACATTCATTTACCCTAAGCCAATACTATAATTATTTGCCCTAGCCTAATGCACAGTAGCTCAATAACAAGTGAAACTGTTACCACACATAACTATGTTAAACAGTAGCAAAAAAAAAAAAAAAAGAAGAAAAAATACTGAATAATAGATTACCTCCGTTAATATGTTTAGCAAAATCTCTGTTTTGTGTGTGACAATGTGCCCCAATATGGCAGTAGTTTATATACATGGTGCACCCATATACAGTATATGGTGTAAAAATAAAGAAAAATAAATGCACCATGCTTGGTCACTAGGTACCCTACAAAAACATTACTATCATTACTGCCACAAAAATCACCAGAAAACCATTGTTGATCTGTGATATCAAAAGTTGATATAAAGTGAATTTACTGAAAAATGCTTTTGATATTAACCTAATAAAATCTTTTAATAGTCATGACTTTCCACGTGCTGTGTGTGTCAATGGAAGCACACAGCTCCGGCTGGGAGAGTAAACATACAGGTTTAGTCTTTTGGAGTGACTACCTAAATTGGCCACATGCAAACAGAAGCATGGGACAGCAGCTGTGGGACCAGCCACCTAGGAAAAAATACAAACATGAAAGGATGCAAACTTTATACAATGTGTAAGTCTGTACTTCCTGGGATTTTTTTTTTTTTTTTAATTAAGCTTTATTAACACTTTAAAAGAAAAAAAAATATGTGGCCACATAATGCCCACTTCACATCATGATCACTTAGCAAAGGAATCCTCAAATCAAGGTAAACTTTACTAACACAAGGTCAAGCAAACTATAATGCCGCATACACACGATCGGAAATTCCGACAAGAAAACCGTGGATTTTTTCTGACGGAATGTTGGCTCAAATTTGTGTTGCATTCACACGGTCACACAAATCTTGTCGGAAATTCCGACCGTCAAGAACGCGGTGATGTACAAGACGTATGACGAGCCGAGATCAATGAAGTTCAATAAACAGTTCAGCTCTTCTGCTTGATTCTGAGCATGCGTTTTTTTTGCGCGTCGGAATTGCATACAGACGAACGGATTTTCGGATAGAAACTTTTTCAGTCGGAAAAATAGAGAACCTGCTCTCAATCTTTTGTTGGCGGAAATTCCAACAGAAAAAGTCCGATGGAGCCCTCAGCCCACACATGGTCGGAATTTCCGACAAAAAGCTCACATTGGACTTTTGTTGTCGGAATTTCCGATCATGTGTACACGACATAAGGGCTCATTTACACTTGCTTCAACTTTAACACACATTAAAGCACAAACTGCTTCAACATGCTTTTTTGATGCTTGTGTGGTGCTTTGGTAATGCTTCAATGATGCTTTGTTGATACTTCAGTGATGCTTTTTTGAAGCTTTAATGAAACTTGGCAATTGCCTTGTGCATGTTGATTTCTATTTTTTTTAACCACTTAAGCCCCCATCAGATAGTGCCTGGGTAAGACTGCGCATGCGCAATCGGAGATCACGGAGATCTCCGAGACTGAACAGCTGTTCCGTCAGCTGTAGTTGGAGCATGCGCCGTTAACGCGGCGCTCGCTTCCGCCGCTCGTTCTATCAGATGGGGGACCCATCTAGATAGAAGAGCGCTAACCGCGCTCAACTCAATACAGCAAGGGACGGGATGTTTATATAAAAGGGGCGGGTGTATTATTGAGGACCCATCTCGATAGGAAAATCTCTGCTCTAGAATACACCCACCCCTTTTATTTGCCAGCGCTATTGCATCTATCGAGATGGGTCCACCATCTGATAGAACGAGCGGCGGGAGCGAGCGCAGGGAGCGCCCCCAGCGCTGTTGTATCTATCGAGATGCGTCCCCATCTGATAGAACGAGCGGCGGGAGCGAGCAGCGGGAAGCGCAGCCAACAGCTGATGTAACAGAGCGGAACAGATGTTTATTTTTGGGCATTTCCGTGACATGGGACTGCGCATGCGCAGTCCGACCGGGCACATGCACAGTCCAACCCGGGCACTATCTGATGAGGGGCCCAGAATGATAGGACATTGGCCCTTGCAGAAAAATGACTGGTCTACTCCCCTATTGTTCCAGGACCTGCACACACACAGTCCTGTGATCATACTGCGACCATCACAGGCAAAAGATACAGAGCCAGTGGCTCTGTACTATGTGTTTGCTGTGATCATTCACAGTGCATCACAATTGTAAACAAGTGCTGCAGTGAGCCAGCTCTCACCTTCCTCTCATACATTGATCAGCTGTGAGAGAAAAGACAGAGCTTTACATTCTGATCTTCAGCCACACCAGTACAATGTTCTAGTACCAGTGTCAGCCAGTACCAGTGTCCTGATAGCTAGTCTCCATAAGTACAAGTGTTCTAATACCAGTGTCAGCTATCGCCAGTGTCCTGATTGCAAGCCAGCACCAGTACAATGTTATAGTACTAATGTCAGCCAGCACCAGTGCAGTTCTATAGAACCAGTCTGAGCTAGTGTCAGGGTCTTGATCATGAGCTACACCAGTACTAGCGCTCAAATGCCAGTGTTATGCCGCGTACACACAATCGGAATTTCCGACAACAAAACCGTGGTTTTTTTTCAGACGGATGTTGGCTCAAACTTGTCTTGCATACACATGGTCGCACAAATGTTGCTTGTAAATTCCGATCGTCAAGAACGCGGAAACGTACAACACTACAACAAGCCGAGAAAAATCAAGTACAATGATTCCGAGCATGCGTCGAATTGATTCCGAGCATGCGCAGCACTTTTGTGCGTCGGAAAAACTTTTGTTGTTGGAAAATTTGAAAACCTGCTCTCAAACATTTATTGTCAGAAATTCCGACAGCAATTGTCCGATGGAGCCTACACACGGTCGGAACATGCGACCAAAAGCTCACATCGAACATTTGTTGTCGGAAATTCCGATCGTGTGTACGCGGCATTAGTCAGTACCAGTGTCCTGATCATGAGCCAGCATGAATACAGTGCTCTGAAACCAGTACCAGCCAGTGCAAGGGTCCTGATTGCCAACCAGAACCAGTAGTCTATTAACCAAACTGTCAGTCAGTGCCAATGTCCTGATCATCAGCCGGCACCAGTACCAGTGTTCTAGTACCAGGTTAGCCAAAAACAGCCTTCTGATCACCAGCCATCACCAGTACTGTCATTAGTTACCACTGTCAACCACAACCAGTGTTCTTATCACCAACCATATCAAGTACCACTGTTTTTCCACAAGCAGTAAAATGGCTGCCAGATTTATCTGTATCCGTGTAATTAGGTACCAGTGTTGGACACAACTACTGCTCTAATCACAAGCCAGCACCACCACAGTGTTCTAATACCAGTGTCAGCTAGAAGCAGTGCCCTGATCACAAGCCAGCAGTATCAGTGCTATCAGGTGCCAGTGTCGCTGTCAGGACCAGGATCTGAACCCACAACATCTGCTGCATTTGGTAGTAGCTCTTTTTGCTGAGCTACCTGAGATGCTGGATAGCATCCTGTCTGATTCGTTGGATAATCTTGTTTTGTTTCTGGTGAACCTTGAACTCCTTGCTCTCCCATGAACTTCCTATTTAAGCCATGCCTTTGCACTCCCTGTTTGCTAGATTATTGTGCTCTCTCCAGCCAATATGTTTCTTCTTTTGCATACCTGCAGCTGTCCTTATCTCCACTACTACCTGTTACCGACCTTTGGCTTGTTCCTCGACTACGCTTTTATCTGTACCTTCAACCATTCATTATTGACCTTTGGCTTGTTCTTCAATTATACTTCCACTTGATCCCAACCTGCAACCACTTGTTATCGGCCTTTGACTTGTTTACTAACTATGCTTCTGCTTGATCCCTACCTGCTATATCTGCTACTGGACCTTGGCTTGCTCACCTTCTGGTGGGATGAACCTGGTACTAACTCGCTTGCCCATCTGGGGGCCTAGAAACAGCTTAGCTTGGGAAAGAATGTAATGCATTGCATTACATTCAGTGAGGCACAGGGCAGACATACAGAGTCTTTTAGACCCTGGATGTCGCAGTAAAGAGACCCTGTCACCAAAAAAATCATCACCTAGGGGACTTTTAGTCCCCTAGGTGATACAAAATAAGGAAATGTTTTTTTTTTAACTTGTAAAAACACTCCAGCACAAAAAATCTGCACCCCAAAATAAATAGATTTTGTGATTTTAGACCTTTGTGGTAATATCTTGTAGCATAAAAAATTGGAACTACCACTATTTTATTCTCTAGGGTATTTGCTTTCAGAAAATATATAATGTTTTTTTTTTTTTGGGGGGGGGTTATGTAATCTTCAGGTCTAAAATGATTTTTTAAACGTGTGCAAAAGAAAAACTGCTCTGGTATGTTACATGCTCTACAAGTAAACTTTAGTTAGTTAAAAAAACTGGCTCCTAACTTTTTTAGCTGGCTCCTAGTTTCAAAACAAATTTGTCAAGCCCTGTCCTAGCCTGACCCCTGACCATGACAGTCAGCCACGACCTGTGCCCTGATCACAAGCCAGTACCAATTTCAACAGGTACCAGTTCAGCCACAGCAAAAAAAATTACACTAGTGAATTGCAATTTGAAATTCTTAGTATGATTGATGAGTGCAATATTTGTACTGCCCTGGCTTTTTAGGGCCTCCTAAGATAGGTAGTCAGAAAATCAGATGCAAAATATATGCTTCTGAAATCTTCATTCACCCTGCCTCGCAGCAAATTACTTTGGGTGTCTGCTTTAAAAAAAATGGTAATTTTGTGGGTGTTTTTACTGTTCTGGCATTTAAGGGCCTCCTAAAATGTGAAAGGTAGTCAGGAAATCTGATGAAAAATTTATGGCTCTTGAAAACTTGAGGTGCTCATTAGATTTTGGGCCTCTAGACATTTAAGCTGAAAAATGTTTTACACATGTGGTATCACCAGGAGGAGTAGCAGAATGTGTTTTCAGGTATAATTCAAAATTTGCCCATGAGAATGAGAAATAAATTGAATTAAAATAAAAACTTTGTGTAAACAAATACATTCTTAATTTTCTTCTTCATTTATTTAAATAATTGTGGCAAAGGTTACATTTTTAAGAGATTCATCAAGTCTGTTACCAAATATTTTGGGGTGTTTACTTTTCAAAAATGGGTCATTTTGACATGTTTGTAGTCCTGGCATTTTAGGGCCCAAGGTGATGTGATAGGCAGGCAGAAAATCAGGGCTAATAAATTTCAAATGTACTGTATATACCATCATATTTAGACTACATTTAACTTTATTTGTGTACAGTGTTGCACGACTAAGTAAAAGTTAGTCAAAGTGTCACATTGCTGAAAACGGAAAAATGGCCTTGTAAAAAAGGGGTTGAAACATGACAGAACTGAGGGAGCTAAACTGATTAGAAATTCAGGCATTTACAAAGCAGACATAAATAATATAGATTTAATAAAGGCAAAGCCAAGCTGGCTTATACAGCAGTTACATTAATAGCCATTTGGTCAGCAGATATTCAGCTTTTATGCATTCTTGCTTTCTCATAGCAAATGCATGGCATAGTCTGCAATGCAGGCACATTTAAAGCAGAGTAGAGCAAAAGGGGTGCATATAGATGTTATCCTGTAATTGAACAATTATTCTATAAATATATTGTAATGTTCGGGGAACCAGCTAGATCGCAGGACACAGGCTTTTCAATCCAAAAGAAGGTTTATTAAACTTAAATGGCTTTACAGCAGCAAAAACAAAAGAAATACCAGTCTCACCGACTTGTAGAGTTCAGAACTTCTACCGCAGTTTAAGGCCCCTTTCACACTGGGGCGGGCAGGAGCGGTGGCGGTATAGCAGCGCGATTTGCAGCGCTGCTATACCGTCGTTCTTACCGCGGTATGCGGTCGCTAGGGGGGTGAATTTAACCCCCGCTAGCGGCCGAAAAAGGGTTAATACCGCCCACAAACCGCGGCTATTGCCACAGTTTGCGGGCGGTATTACCGCGGTGTCCCATTGATTTCAAAGGGCAGCCGCTGTAAAGAAGCGGCTAGCAGGACTTTTGGAGCGGTCCTGCTAGCGCACCGCTTCAGTGTGAAAGCCTTCGGGCTTTCACATTGAAGGCTACAGGGCAGGAAAAACGCCCCAGTGTGAAAGGGGCCTTACAGTCCTTTCTTTAGGTTGTAGGTAGCTTCCCCAGCTAGCAGGCTTCCAGGCAGGCCACTGCCATGTACATTCACAGCTTTTCACAGCCTCCACAGCTTTGCAATGTCCACCATTCACCATGCAGTCTTCACTATACTCCTTCACTCTCACCTACAACTTCCTGTCTGTCTTAAACCACTTCCTTGGACAGGTGTGTTAACCCTTTCTGTTCCCTTAAAGGAACCACAGCCCAAACAGAGGGGAAATATAGCGTCCTTCCAGGACCCAGCCACGGCGTCCTGTACATTATATATATATATATATATATATATATATATATATATATATATATATATATATATATATATATATATATATATAGTGTGTATATAGATGTTATTGTGCAGTTGAACAGGTATTGTAAGTCAAAAACTTTAAGGACGTTTTTCAGCAAAAGTGAAGTTAGCAAACACAACACAGTCCTGTTAATCCAAACTCAGCTCACAGCTCTCATCCACTTTTCATGCCAAACAAGTTAATAGCACAAACTACAAAAAGTAGCTGTAGTGCAGTGCCATGTTCCTCAGAAGACCTGTTGGTTAAATTTCACCATTTACAGAATTAGGATGCATATTAGTCACATATATTCCAAATTTTAGTAATTCCATAGATTGACATACCCCCTCCCCATGGCTATAAAAAGCCTAAGGACAATCCATGCATAAATACAGGGGTTGGTCAAAAATATGGAAATACTACATGATTGTGTGAAAGTGACGTCATGGCGTTGAAAGCGGAAATTATGTAACATTCTTTTGCTTCAGCTGTGTGATGAGACACCTAGCTAACAGGTGGGGAGGGTCCCTTTTATTATTTGTTGCTAGTACAACAGAGTCATGTCAGAGCTTACTGAGTTTCAACAAGGGCAAATTGTTAGTGCCCGCTTAACTGGTGCCTCTGTGATTGAAGTTGCCAATTCTTTTTACAGTGTCAGGAGGTACCGTATCAAAGGTTATGATGACATATGCAGTTCCTGGGAAAACATCATCTGATATGCATAAGAGCAGTCGACATGGTCAACTGACCAAAAAAGACAACAGGACATTGCCCAGGATTGTGAACTGGATTTTTGCATTAAGAGTGGTATCGGATTCCAATATCCACCATCCAAGACTTATATTTGTCAATTCCTAGGAGAATTCAGGCCGTATTGGATGCCAACACCATATTATGTAACAATTTTGTTCTTTTACCATACTTCTTTCTATCATTTTGTCCAACCACTGTATATATAGTAGAGTGGGCTATATGATTATAGATGTGGTCTCTTTTGTAGCATATATCCATACTTGAGGTGACATCCAGTGTCCTTTGCCGCCAGTTGTGGCTTTTGAGTGACTTCAGCACTAAAATGTAGGTAATGTTGGTCAAAAGACCAATTACCTAGATGCTGCTGGGCATTGCACCATTCTTGACCCTGAATGGCGCTCATTAGAAGACTGGTGCCCACTCATAGGTCTTCCAGTCAACCCTGGTAGTGTAGATGTATATGTAAGCCCCCACCATAATTATGATACAAATGTGTATACCATGCTCCGAATCATTGTTCCATCAATATTTTTTTATCCGGAGCAGGTAAATATCCTCCCCAAATACAAAGTAGTTGGTAAAATATATAACCTCTGTTATTATTTCTGATGGAAGACTATGTTGCTCCAATTATATTTGAATTTTTACTATTCCACATCCATGGTGACCAGAATCTTTCCTTTAAGAAGAGTGCCTATGGCTCTGGATTTGGCTCATTGATGTAGCTAGGTGTTGAATTGTCCATTCATTTTGAAAAATGTCCGTTCAACCTTAAAGCCCTGTACACACGATCGGATTTCCGATGGAATAAAATCTGATGGATTTTTCCATCGGATTTCCGATGAAGCTGACTTCCATCAGTCTTGCCTACACACCATCAGTCAAAAATCCAACCGCCCCAAACGCCGTGACGTAAAACACTCCGACGAGCCGAGAAAAATTAAGTTCAATGCTTCTGAGAATGCGTCGACTTGATTCTGAGCATGCGTGGTTTTTTTCTCCGATGGAGTTCCACACAGACGATTGGAATTTGCTATAGTTTTTTTTCCATCGGATAAATTTAAAACATGTTCTATTTTTAATCACCGATGGAAAAAAGACAGATGGGGCCCATACACGATCGGTTTGTCCGATGAAAAAAGTCCATCGGACTGTTTTCTTCGGTAAAACCGATCGTGTGTACAGGGCTTTAATGTTTCCTATGAATGTGCCAGAGATTCAACCTATAGATCTGCCTGTCAGACAGTAGTATGCATTTTTTGTGAACTGCAGATTCATTAGTGACTTTGCAAGTCATTATTAACTAGAAAATGCATTTCCTGCAGAAAATGCGTGGGAATGCTGAATAGCTGAATTGCTAAAGCTAACTGGATGAATAGCTTAAATCTGTAAGAAAAAGTTGAAGTGAGAATAGTTGGAAAAGAAGGAATGGTTTTAAAATAAACATGAATTTCATTAAAGTTTAACAGCACCACTAATGTATGAAAGATGTGGAATATTTAAAGGTTTTTTGAAAAGCTGACACTAAACTAAATTGTTGGCTTTAAAAGTTTGCAAAGAATGAAAGGCAGAAGAAGCTCAATAGCGACCCCTGCCTATGGGAACAGGGAATGAAACAAAAATAAGCAGTTGAATTATATAATGATTATCTAACAGTTATCAATAAAGACTATTTAAAAAATATTCTGGAAACTTCTACGAGGTCAGGTAACCAAGATGACCTATAAGTAAACAGAAGAAAGTAACGGTCATCAGATCAACGGCAGCTCTGGAAAAAGAAGCACCCCTCCCCCCCTCCCTATGTCAAGGTCCTTTTTATGTGGCTGGTCCCTTCTGCTGTAAGGGGATTTGTTATTTAAGGGTATATATAGTTTGAGCCGTAATAACTGAACTATTGGTGTATATTAATGGTAAATATAGTTCGAGCTTTGATGGCTGAACTATTTTGTTATGCTGGTTTAAATTCGTAAGATGGTTATATGAAAATTATTTATTGATAAATGGGTTTATTAATATGCCAATAATAAAGGACCATGGCCATTTTTATCCATAAGTACAGTTTGTGTGTATTTATTTATTATTTAGTTTAATATGTGTTTTCAGACTCTGGTCCCATAAGCCCAATACACACTCTGTTTAATCGATTAAGTTTAGTGATCATTTCAGAAAATGTTCACTAAACTTGAACAGCTTTTTCACAAAAATTGTAAAAGATATCAAACTGAAAAAAGAGCCAGATAGCTGAATATTTTGTGAACATTTTAAAGTTTGTTTGGCGTCTGTAGGTGAAAGTATGAAGGAGCTGAAACTTTTTGGAGCGGAAGAAGATTTTAAGGATTTAAAGCATGCTCTCATTCGCTTCAATGTTAAAAAAAAGTGTTAAAAAGCTTAATATTTTAAAAAGTATAAATAGTAGAACAAAAGTTAAAAAAGTCCCATCATTAGCTGAAAGAGCTGAACGTTTTAAAAGTTGAATGCTTTTAATAGCTGAAAGTATGCAGAAGTTACGCAGAGCCAAAAAAACATACAGAATAAAAAAACGAATAACAATAGTGGGAATGCTGCTGAGTATTCCCACTAATTACTGGATGCAGCAATCTGGAGTCCCTGGATTTTGGTGTTCAGGTTTTTACTGAATTGCAGTTGAAGTTACAGTTGAAGTTGCTTTGTGTCTCAGTTGTCTTTACAGTATAAAGATCTGAGAATTATTTTATATCAATGTTGTGAATTTATTACCTGAATGTAGAGGAAGGAATGGAGGGGACAGAAATGCACAAACCTTCTGACCTTTTCAAGAATATCTGCTAGAAACAAAATGTTCTCTCTATTTACTCCTGTCTCATGAATCTCTTTCCTCGTGTTACACAAGTCGCCTTTAATGCTGCAGGCTCATGAGATTGCAGGCCCCACCCGCCCAAACCAGAACTTCCCCAGATACAACTTAACTAAAATAAATAACTGAACACATTTTTTAAATGGCAAAAACTTGGCCGCGACACCTTTATTGGTTTTTCACAAATAATTTTCCATAAATCTTTATTATCATTCCAAACTTCATAAATCATCCAATAACATATTTCTACCTGCTCAGTTGTTAGAACTCGAGCAGTAGCACAACTTCAAAGATAAATAAAAGTCCCCCCTGGATCCAGGGTGACGCACCACATAAAAGTGTACGCGACTGGGGCGGGAGGGAGGGAGCTCAAATCTTCCTGCTTGTTCAGCTGAAAAGAGGCAGAACCCTGCGCCTGCTGGCCCTTTTATAAGCAATCCCAAAATCCAGAAAGTTCCCTGAAACCTGATTGGCTCTTCTTGCTTCCTTGTGGACCGGCCCGAAAAGGGGCGGGGCCCCTAACCCCACTGTACTAATGCAGCTAAACCTAACTTAATAATTTACCTTTTAAATTTGTGCTAGGGAGGCCGCAATCTCAGGAAAGTGGCCCCATAATGTGACCCCTTTATTCATGAGATTGCAGGCCCCATCCGCCCAAACCAGAACTTCCCCAGATACAACTTAACTAAAATAAATAACTAAACACATTGTTTAAATGGCAAAAACTTGGCCGCGACACCTTTATTGGTTTTTCACAAATAATTTTCCATAAATCTTTATTATCATTCCAAACTTCATAAATCATCCAATAACATATTTCTACCTGCTCAGTTGTTTGAAGTTGTGCTACTGCTCGAGTTCTAAGATAAATAAAAGTCCCCACACGCCGGTCTTGAGCATCAAGACCGGCACACCCCAATCGTCGCGGCCTTTTCGATCATGTTCTGCAGACCAACATTAAAAATGTCATTTCCTACTTCTGATAAGTGCACCCCATCCAGTCTGTACAGACCTGGATATCCCCCTTCCAAGTCCATGTGCCTATAAGACAGTCCCCCAACTTGGGGCATGAACTTTTCGAGAGCCCTATTGACTCTCTTCCTCATTTTTTCCATCACCCTCCTCTGCGCAGAGGAGAGCCATGAAAGACGAGGAACCACTTCTGAAAAAACTAAGGTTGTACCTGGGAAAGTCGCACTGAAGCGATGCAGGTCACGCTTAATCATAAATAATATGTCCAAAGTGTTAACATTTCCCAAATCGTTACCTCCCAAATGAATTATCAGTATGGATGGCAATGGCCACAGCTGACATAACCTAGACACATGCAAATCCAGTTGCGGCCATTGAAGGCCTCTTATACCTTTCCAGAACAAACGAAATGAGTCCAGGTGCAAGGATAAATTTGATGAATAGTTGCGTTGAGCCGCTCTTTTTTGTGCCCAATAAATAAATGAATGCCCCAAAATCCACACTGTGTGCTGGGTACCTAAAATTAAATAAACAAATTAGGACGAACATACAACTTAAAACATTTTGACTTCCACCCACCCAATGCCTTGATATCTGATTCGGAGACGCCCGATCGGGCCGCCTCCGAAGCTGCGCCAATCCGAAAGGAGTGGGAGGAAAACTTAAAATGACTTAAACCCATGGCACCCAAACTCTTTTTTAAAACTGCATCGAATTGGTATTTCGTCAGGGGCAATAAATTAGCATGAATGAGAAAAATTCCCTCCCCGGGAGGCCTAAGCCCCATAAATTGTTTAACCAAGGCTACCGGGCACAATAAGCTCTCATTTTGTTCTTTTAGATGAACCCATCTACCCTTACCATATTGGTCTGTTTTGGAATACTGCAGCCACACATGAACACCCGATTGATCAACTAGCACCTGATCAAATCGCACACCCGAACCACCTTGTTTGCTCACTGGAATTAATTCCGAGATGCGAAATGCCCCAAAAAATGCAAGCACAAAAGCTGTCCTGAATAATAAGGCCTCGTAGGAGGAAAAACAAACCACTGAAGTCATTCTGCAAAGGCCACCGAGAATGTCAAGAGAAATCGGTCTCCTATCATCTATGACAAACGTCAATCTCTTGTATCCCTTCAGTGCCTGTTTTACAGAAAAATAAGAAGAACAAGGTCTCAGACCCAATAAACGGAAGAAAAAGGACATACCGGCCAGCGTTCTTGTCACATAACTATGTGAAAGTTGCTGCCGCATTAAACTTGACATAAAAGCCAAAATGGTACCTTCCGAAGGCTTATCAAACTGACCACCTTCAGCACTTGCAAAGGATATCCAGCAGCTCCAGGCTGCCGAGTAACTCGACCAGGTTCTAGGAGCTAAAGAGCTTTTTATAGCATTCGTCACAGTACTCAGATCATCTCCCACAGATAGGCCGGGCATGAGTTGCCAACTGCGTCCGCCTCCGGCAGCAGACTCCGAAAACGCTCCTCCTGAAAACGAGATAGAGAATCAGCTATATTATTCAATATCCCCGGGGTATACCTAGCCTTCAACCAAATATTAAATTTGAGGCATCTGAAGACCACCTGATGCAAGATTTTGATTACCGGCAAAGAACTGGATGAAAGGCAGTTCACTGCATATAATACACCCTTGTTATCCGTTTCCACCAAGATGCGCCTATTAGCGAACTCTGAGCCCCACAACTCCAATGCCACTAATATTGGAAATAATTCTAGCAATACCACGTTCCTGGTCACTCCCGAACTCACCCAAGGCTCCGGCCAAGCCGCGCAACACCAGTGCGATCTCCAGATGGCATCGAAGCCTTTGGAGCCAGCTGCATCCGTAAATAAACAAAAATCCTTTGCCACAACAAATTCCGCCTGAAAAAAGGACCTACCGTTATATCCGTCAAGAAAGTTGGCCCAAACCAAAAGATCTTCCTTAATGGGGGCCGTTATTCTAACATGATCCAAAGGAGATTTCAAGCCTGAAATCGCCAGGTAAAGCCGACGCGAAAATATTCTGCCAACAGGCATGATTCTGCACGCAAATGCCAGAACCCCCAGCAGCGACTGTATTTCTTTCAAGCGTACCTTCTTTTTCCGCAACACCGTCGTGATTAACCATTTTAATTTACTCAATTTTTTTTCCGGCAAACGAAATTCCATAGTATCTATCTCTATGCCCAAAAACTCCAATGAAGTGCTTGGCAAGCAAGTTTTTCCCTCAGCCAACGGTACTCCAAATTCAAAAGCCATGGCCTGAAATGACAGCAACAAGTCAGAACAAAAACTAGAGTCTGCTGGGCCAACAAACAAAAAATCATCTAGATAGTGCACCGCACCATCCAGCCCAGATCGGATGCCAAGTACCCAGTGGAGAAATGTAGAGAATGATTCAAAGTAGGAACATGACAACGAACACCCCATCGGGAGACACATGTCAAAAAAGTATTGGCCCTCAAAATAAAACCCAAACGAGTTGAAAGCCTCCGGGGAGACGGGCAAGAGGCGAAATGCGGATTTTATGTCAGCCTTCGCCAACAAGGCCCCAGGGCCAAACCTCCTGATCTTACCAATCGCTTCTTCGAATGTGGCATACGACACTGAGCATAGGCTCCCGTCAATCTCATCGTTCAAGGAGTCACCTTTTGGAAAGGATAGATGGTGTATAATACGAAATTCATTGGGTTCCCGTTTTGGCACTACCCCCAATGGGGAAATCCGAAAATTATAGAAGGGGGGGTGCTCAAAAGGGCCAGCAATTCTACCTTCCTTTAGTTCTTTACATAACTTATCCCTTACCACCTGGGGAAATTGATCTACAGATTTCAAATTACCTACCAATTTACACCCCTCCCCCGAAAAGGAAGGCAACGGGAAACCCTGATCAAAACCTTTACTGAGTAAACAAGCCTTCTCCCTGTTTGGGTAGATGTCCAGCCACGGGCGCATTTTTTCCAGCCTCACTGGCGTGCAGGCTTTTGGGAAAAATATGCTGGACCGGGCTAGCTCCTGTCACTGCATTCCGCTTAAAACATTTTGCCGCTGGGTGCGTCCCCGCACAAATGGCACATTCGTGTCTGTATTTACACAAATTATTCCAGCGGCACTGGCTGTCATTAAATGCAAAACAGCAGCCTTTCCTAAAGGCCGCTGTCGACCCTGTCGCAGCGGGTTGTCTAGGCGCTACCTGCCTTTGTGGCACAATCAAATTGAGCCACAAGCCCACATCTTTCATACCCCACCTTAGAGACGGGTGAATGGACAGTTTCTGACGAAAGGATTCGTCATAGAAAAACCACCCCAAACCACCCCAGGCACCCAAAATTTTTATAGGCTTCCAAGATGTGATCTAGATGCTGGAAAAGCCCCCCACACCTTTCCGGGTGCTTCTCCGCCATAATGCCAGAATAAATACAAAAGGCTTGAAGCCAATTGTTAAACGACCTAGGGATTGCCCTGCGCCTTTCTTCTTCGCTTCTCTCCTCCCCCCTCCTTTCTGTTCTAACAAATTCTTTATGCGCAGGCAGGAGAGAAAGAATGTCAACATATTCCCCTTTCCAAATCTTTTCCTTAACATTTACACTTAAATGGTATCCTAAAGGGGACATTTCACATGGCATGGAATCTTTCATATATATCTCAGGGACCAGTAACCTTTGCCCAGCCGTCTGCAAGAGCTCAGGAGCTGATTTGTCAGACTGCATAGCAGAAACTTTATCTAGCTGAGATAGTAAGCTGACAGGCAGACTAGACAGTACTGGAGTAAGAGATGACACAGAAGGGTTAACAGAAATAGAAGCAGCAGACACAGCAGGTGCTGAACCTTTAGACAGTGATTGTATTATGGAAAACAAAGAGCCTACCAAACCAGATAGTACATGCAATTGGTTTAACTCACCACCAGCTGGAGCCTGCAACACCTGCTGCTGAGCCACCTGCTCCAGCATTGAAGGGGGGTCTTGCACCTGTAGCATCTGCTCACCTGTTGCATGCTGTGGCATGTCTGTGTTCTGAGTGCCTTGCTGACACTAAGCGCTGGTTCCCGGGAGACCGCTGCGCGCGCTGTCTCCCCCGACTGTCCTGTGCGGCCTGCTGCGGCTGGCCGTGCCGTCCTCCTCTTCCAGCCGGCGACTGCGAACAGGTCCGCCTCTTCTGACCTCCGCGGCGGCCTCGTGACGTCACACCGCCGCCATCTTCCCTCAGCATCACTAGCGGCGCACGGGTGTCTGTAGCTTCTGCGGAAGCCCCTCCTTCCCTCTCCGGCGGTGCGTGTCTCCTCGCTTTTGCAGGCGGAGCTGGTTCAGGAACTCCCTGCACCATGTCAGTGTCATTCCTCCTCTCGCCGCTCGCTACCAAGTCTCCACCCTCTTGCTCCAGCAGCCGTCCTTCTTCCTCCGGGGCTGACTCCAGGCAGCGTCTAAGCCATGCCTCTCCTCCTGAGCTGCCAGCTTTCTCTAATAGCTGCATCACCAGCGCTTCCATCATGTAAGATGTTCTGTGTAAGGTAAGAGCTCAAATCTTCCTGCTTGTTCAGCTGAAAAGAGGCAGAACCCTGCGCCTGCTGGCCCTTTTATAAGCAATCCTAAAATCCAGAAAGTTCCCTGAAACCTGATTGGCTCTTCTTGCTTCCTTGTGGACCGGCCCCAAAAGGGGCGGGGCCCCTAACCCCACTGTACTAATGCAGCTAAACCTAACTTAATAATTTACCTTTTAAATTTGTGCTAGGGAGGCCGCAATCTCAGGAAAGTGGCCCCATAATGTGACCCCTTTATTCATTGGTTTGTTTTCCTTGTTCTCACCTTCAAATGCCAGGTGTAAAATGTGTCAGTAGCCAAATGAATACTACACACAGAGCCTTTAAGCTTTATATATCTTCACACACATGTCCCGCATGCAGACATTAGCACGTCAAGTGCACATTCGCATCTGTCCCTTTTCCGTTCAGATTTGTGTTCTTTTGGGCAGTGATTATTATTCCATCTGCTACACGGCTTTGTATAAACCAAACTTTATCTTAGTGAGCCATTTATTTTTGTTTGTTTTTTTATTGATAATGCACAATGTTAAGGAAAATATCAGTTTTACTGTATATTTGAAAGAGGATATGAATGTCAAATCTAAATGAAAATATAGCATAGTTTTCTTACAATGACAGAATGCGTTATGATAGAAATTTGATTGTTTTCATTACCAAATTTCTTTAGAAATTACTAGTTCTCTGATTTTCAAGCTTATCCTTCAGTTAAACTATTTAATAAAAAAAACTTTCTGTTAAAAAAAACTATTTATTAAATAAAATCACTAATATGGAACAAACAAACAGATCAAGTGTTCATGAAGATAAGGCCCACAGTCCCTCTTGCCTAAATCTGGATAGGAGCTGTGGAGAGGGCGACCCTGTGTCACTGTGTATATATTAGCATTTTCAGCCTGGTTTTTACAAAGACAGGCATGCTGATTGCACACCTGTGGGCTGGTTTTATATCCTTCCCAGGATTATAGCTCAGGGCTCCCATGTGGAGACAGCTCCACCCAAGCAGACAGGAAGTCTGGCCGAGGAGTCAGGAGGACTCCGCCATACAGACACGACATCTGTGTATGAGTGTCAGGCGGACACCCATGTTCCCTAGGAGAGGGTGCTGTGGCTGGCGGCATGAGCATACACTCTGGGGAGCATCCAAAGGCCTAGGTGTGAGGTCTGAAGCAGCGGTGCTGAAAGTGAGTAAGCCAGGAGGCTGAAGGTTCAAACTATACAGTAATGGTGGAAGCCCCTGCGAGGGAAATTAATGTTATTTTCTTTGAACTTTGTTTCCTTTAAATAAAAGTGGGCTGCCAAGCCTTTAAAATACAATCTGGACTGACACGTGTTCCTGAAATAGCATACACTGCTAGAGCTTAATCACCCTGGAACCTTATGTAGCAGGATGTCCATATGAAAGAAGGAATCCGGCTCCCTCCGGTGGTATAAGTGTTACAATGCAACTAATGCACTTTGGGACAGATATCAGCTAGGAGAAAAGACTTTGTTGCTTTTAGTAAAAGACAGACTACATTACCCAGGGTGCATTGCAACACCGCAAAGCATTCTGGGTAGACTACTTAAACCAGGGGAGGGGCCAGCGTCTCTCTCTCTGGATCCAGCTTTGAATCAAGCAGGAAGTTGGCACAGAGGCCTGCTTCCTAAGGATTAGGCCAGAAGCCTGGGCCTAAATTACGGGAGTGCCTGAGTGATTTCCAGCAGAGGATCGTCCACAGCGTCCTGTGATTGCCCAGCAGAGACCGGAGTCGTCCATCACCATATGCTGTTAGTGACGGAGTCCGGAGACTGCAGCTGAAGCAGAAGCGTGGAGATCGAGTGCCCGGGACAAGCCAGAGGAGACTATCTGAAAGTCGGGCCTGTTTGGTGAGAAGGGCACCTGCCCAGAATTGACTACTACCTTAGAGGAAAGTGATTTAGTTAGTGCCAGCCACACTTCACCTATCACGCCACAGCTTGCGGCCTAGTGTATCTCACTGGAGACTATGTGATCAGAGATTGGTGCATCCGTCATTAGTGGGTGGCAGGCACACGAGTACTCAGGTATATTGCGGATAATTACAGCATCTTGTTGAAACCCTGTGGATTACAATTTAACTTGTGCACCGACGGTGGCTAGCGAAGACTTCATTGGAGAAAGGAACTTTGAGTGGGACGCAGATAGGCCTTGCTTACCTATTATAGGGAATGAACACGTGCAAGGTATTGCAATAAAGGGGGAGCTCGCGAGCAACCAGTTAGCCGTGCAGAGACACATAGATACATGTACATATATATAGCTGATGTTATTTCCTGTTATTACCTAATCTCAGTGATACCTATCCTTATTGGTTTATTGACTCTGCAATGCGCATGCAGAGTCAACTGTGTGTATTAATGTGATTCTTTACCCTTCCCTTTTATACTGAGTAAAGGTACCTTTGATTAAGCATATAACTTGTGTGAAGTATCTCTGTCACTTAGAAGGACTAGTGACCAGCAAAGGTAATAACATTTACAGGTTATTGTGTGATGTATGCAGGATTGTGTCTCCTAATACTCAATAGGTCTCACACTCCTTATTCATATCAGTTGTGCTAAGGGAAGGTTTGAGCCACTTCCAGGGGTTGATAGGCAGGACGTAGACCCAAATCAAACAAACAGCAGCTCCTACGGGGGTAGTGCTACACGTGGGGGCTCGTCCGGGATATTCTACGGTTCTGCAATCAACTTTCCCCCTAGACAGAACCCTTACAGCACAGAAATGGACCCTGCTGCCGTAGCCCGGTGGTGCAGGGATGAAGGCATCCTACCCGGAAATGGCCTGGTGGTTGAAATCCAGAGAGAGGCCTGGGTAGAGGAGCAGCTAACTCCAGTCTTGAGAGCATTGTCCACGGACAGGAAGCCATGGGTGATTGACATAAAGACAGATACTGTAAATCCCCACACCTATGCATTATGTGAGTGGAGGAACGGAATCTCTGACTACTTCAAGGGTGCCAGCATAAAAACTACAAACCAAGTAGAACTCCTCCTGATACACCCAGAAGAGAATAAAAATGGCCCCACATCCACTACTTCAGGAGGCCCCAGCACAGGAGGGAGCGCCCAACAAAAGGGTCCCGGTTCACCACCATTGACCACCCTTAGCTCAGAATTGTGCGCTGTCCTGGGGGAGATTGTGACCAAGTGTAAAAAGGACCCTCCAGACTACCTGATGTCAGGATACAGGAAACTCAGGACCTTTTCTGGGAAGAAACCTGTACCTTCAGTGGAAGATGGATTTGAAGAGTGGCTAGATGGCGCCACTCAGGCCCTAGAAGAATGGGAGGTGCCAGAACAACAAAAAAACAACGGATTGTGGGAAGCTTAAAGGGGCCTGCTCTGGAGGCCATACGTAACCTCAAGTTAAGCAAGAAGGACTGCAATGCACAGGATTATCTGGATATTCTGCAGAATGTGTTCGGCGGGATGGAAAACGTCACTGAACTCACTTACCAGCTGGGGCATTGCTACCAAAAAGAGGGAGAGAAGCTGTCAGAATTCATAGGACGCCTGGATAAGATCCTGCATCGGATCCTACTGAAGAAAGGGATCGATCCAAGAAAAGTGGATTAGGCCCGTGCCCAGCAGGTGTTGAGGGGAGCTCAACCCTTGGACCCCATCGCATTATTGCTACGCACCCGGCGGGACGGGAGCAGCCTGGAATACCCCGACTTGATCCGGATAGTCAGGGAGGAGGAGGCCATGTTGGAAGACAAAAGGAGGAGTCAACACACCGAACCAACTGCCCGAGTCAGAATGTTAAGTGCAGAAGAAGGTGATTCAGAAGTTGAACTCCTAAAGACCCAGGTGTCACAACTAGTAGAAATGGTGTCCATGCTGACTAGCCAGGCCTCTGTGCCACACAACAAGAACACGTCAGAGGAACCAAAAAAAACTCCTAGCTCCAATATGGAACTAGTACAGAAGCCTAAGAGATTGATAACATGCTTCAATTGTGGGGGAATCGGGCATGTTAGAGCAGTGTGTCCCAGCCCAGATGAAGTTGCATCCAGATATCGCAAGCCGGCGGAAAACTTCAGAGGGCCCCGGTGAAGGAGTCAGCCGGGCGCCCACCAGTTTCCACGAACTCCTTCAAGAAGTCCAATGATCCAAAACATCAGAGTCAGGGACCTAAACCTCTGCCAATTAGGCCCCGTCCCACAACTCAGGCTGCTGTTGAACAGAAGGCCAGTGCACACCAGACCCAGAAGGGACTGAGACCCACCGGAAACTCAAGAAAAAAAGAAGTGAGGGTACAGGTAACTGAACCCAGCAAGAAGTCTGTGTTGAAGGAGTTCCCTGCCAAGTTAGTGGGGCCTTCTCCAGTAGTCTCCATACAAGTAAAAGGGATCTACACCAAGGCTCTTCTTGACACTGGGGCTCAAGTGACTCTTCTGTATAGGGATTTCTATGATAAACATCTTAAACATCTGCCCCTACAGAAATTAGAGGAACTGGAAATATGGGGTATTGGAACTCAGAGCTTTCCCTATGACGGTTACCTGCCAATCAAGTTGACTTTTGATCCCTCAGTGGCTGGGGAGACAGAGACCTTCAATACTCTGGCAGTAGTGTGCCCTCGCCCACCAGGGGCCAGCAAGAGCTCACTCATCATAGGGACCAACACTGATCTAGTCAGGCGACTGCTGACACCGTTGGCCCAACAGGAAGAAGCCCCGACCACAAGAGTCCACCCCATGTTAAGGCAAGCCTACCAGCGCCTGGTACTGGAGCAGAAGGCCCCGGCTGAGGGAGTTGGCAAGATTTGGAAGCTAGACAAGGCGGAGAAGGTATTACAACCGGGAGAGGTGACTTGCCTGAGGGTTTCTGTCAAGCTCACATGGAAACAGCCAGGCCCCTTCATGGTCTTCGAACCAGGCCCACAGGAAAGACAGAAAGGGATTGAAGTAATCCCCGAAGTGATCCCATTGAAGGCCCTACAGAAAAGCCATGGGAGGGTTTCAGTGAGTATAAGGAACACTGCTAATACACCAGTGAAGGTGCCGGCCAGAATGCTGTTGGGCCAGGTGAATCCAGCCACCCCCATTGCCCCGTGTGAATTGAAGAAAGAAGAAAGGGGTGAAGTCACCATAGAGAAGCTCTGTTCTGAAGACACAGCCCTCCCACCAGAATGGAGAAAAAGGGCCAAAGCTCAACTTGCAAGGTGGGAAAAGATCTTCTCTAAAGATGAGTTTGATGTGGGGTGCGCAAGGAGTGCCACTCACAAGATACGCTTACAAGAAGATAAGCCCTTTAGAGAGAGAGTTCGACGGGTCCCACTGGGTGACTTAGAAGACTTGCGGGAACAGTTGGCTGAGCTGAAGAGGACGGGGATTATTCGAGAATCCAGGAGCCCTTACGCTTCTCCAATAGTGGTAGTCCGAAAGAAGAACGGGTCGCTGAGACTGTGTATCGACTACAGAACACTAAACAGAAGGACCATCCCAGATCAATACACCACTCCCCGAATTGAAGACGCCCTGCAGAGTCTGTCAGGGGCCAAGTGGTTCAGTGTAATGGATCTAAAAAGTGGATATTACCAAATCCCCATGCACCCTGAGGATCGGGAGAAGACAGCCTTCATCACCCCTGTGGGGTTCTTTGAGTTCAACCGTATGCCTCAAGGGTTATCAGGAGCCCCCGCCACTTTCCAAAGGCTAATGGAGAGAACCGTCGGGGACATGAATCTAATAGAGGTACTGGTATATTTGGACGACGTCATCGTGTTCGGGAGAACCCTAGAAGAGCATGAAGAGAGACTGGAGAAGGTCCTGAAGAGGCTCAGTGAAGAGGGCCTGAAACTCTCCCCAGAGAAGTGTCAATTTTACCAGTCCTCAGTCCATTACCTGGGCCATATCGTTTCTGCAGAAGGGGTGGCCACGGACCCAGAGAAGCTGGATGCCGTCACCTCTTGGCCGAGACCTACCAACGTGACTGAGCTTCGGTCATTCCTGGGGTTCTGTTCTTACTACAGAAGATTTGTAGAAGGATTCACCAAGATTGCCAGACCCCTGAACGAGTTACTCAGAAACGAAGGGGAAGATGATGTTCCAGAGCTGGTCAAACCAGTGAAACTCACCATGGGACCCCGAAGGCCCAAAGAGTCGATTCAAGACCAGTGGACAGGGGAGTGCGAGGAAGCCTTCCAGATGTTAAAGAAGAGTCTTACCACTGCACCAGTCCTGGCCTATGCTGATCCAAAGAAGCCTTATGAACTGCATGTAGATGCCAGCCGAGATGGGCTGGGTGGGGTGCTGTACCAGGAACATGATGGTTACCTAAGACCCGTCGCATATGTGAGCAGGAGTCTGATACCTGCTGAGAAGAATTACCCCACCCACAAGCTTGAATTCCTGGCCTTGAAATGGGCAGTGGTAGACAAACTGAGAGACTACCTATATGGGGCGGAGTTTGTGGTGAAGACATAATAACCCGCTCACCTACCTTCTGACCACTGCCAAGTTGGATGCAACGGCACACCGGTGGTTGGCTGCCCTTTCAAGCTTCACCTTCAGCTTGAAGTACCGACCCGGAGTGGGAAATAGGGATGCAGATGCCCTGTCCAGGAGGTCTCATGCCCCCACCGACCCTACCGAAGAATGGGCCCAACTAGACCCAGAGGGAGTGCGAGCCCTATATCAGGGGACAGAACTTCAAGCCAGAGGTGGGTCAAGAGCCGAAGAAATTGGGGTCTCAGCTGTTGGAGTACCGAAGTGCTATTGCAGTGTGACCCAAGTCGAAGGGGAGGGCTTGCCCAAGCTGACAAAAAGGGATTTGAGAAAGGAGCAAGAAGACTCTTTAGGGAAACTCCTGATAAAGGCCCTGGAAAGCCAGCGTCCCGAGATGCTTGAAACAGACTCCCCAAGAGAAGCCCGATTGTTGCGCAGGGAGTGGGATCGGCTACACATACGTCAAGGGGTGGTCTACCGAAGGGGCCCCTCTGACGACTCAGAAGAGAAGTGGCAGCTGTTTCTACCAGCCAAATATCGAGAAGCGGTCCTAGCTGCCCTCCATGACAACCATGGTCACCTAGGGTCCGAACAGACTTTTCACCTTGTACGTGATAGGTTCTATTGGCCCTGCATGCGGGCTGAAGTGGAAGGATATTGCCATTCCTGTGTCCGATGCATTCAAAGGAAGACCTTGCCACGTCAAGCAGCCCCAATGGGCCATCTGCAAAGTCAGGGACCTATGGAACTGGTGTGCATTGACTTCCTTTGCCTGGAGCCTGATCTGAGTGGTCAAGGGAATGTCTTGGTGATAACAGATCACTTTACCAGATATGCTCAAGCATTCCCAACAAAAGACCAGAAGGCCTCAACAGTAGCCAAAGTACTGGTAGAAAAATTCTTTGTGCACTATGGTCTACCCCAACGCCTTCATTCAGATCAGGGCAGAGACTTTGAAAGCAAATTAATAAAGAAGTTATTAGACCTGTTAGGCATCCAGAAGACCAGGACAACCCCTTATCACCCACAAGGAGATGCTCAGCCTGAACGGTTTAACCGGACTCTCTTGGATATGTTGGGGACTCTGAGTTCAGAGAAAAAGCAGCATTGGAGCAAGCATGTAGCTGCCATAGTGCATGCCTACAATAGCACTGCCAGTGATGTCACCGGGTATTCCCCATACCGTTTGATGTTCGGGCGGGAGGCTCGGTTGCCAGTGGACTTGGCCTTTGGCATATCGCTGGATCATACCTCAGCAGCATCCCACAAGGGGTATGTAGACCGATTGAGAAAGAGTCTGAAGACAGCTTTTGAAAAGGCCCAAGCAGCATCTGACCAACGGGGGCTGAGAAATAAAAGAAACTTTGACCTAAGAGTCAGAATTCAAGATTTACAGCCAGGAGATAGAGTGCTGTTGAGGAACTTGGGAATTCCGGGAAAACATAAGTTGGCTGACCGTTGGAAATCCCAACCTTATGTTATCTGCAAGAAGCTGGAAAACCTTCCTGTGTACCAAATTAGGCCAGAAGGAAGCGTGGGACCGTTAAAGACCTGGCACAGGAATCACTTGTTGCCCCTCTCCGAGGCAGTTCGCATGCCTCCTGCATCTGACTCACAAGAAACCCCTTCAACTTCTCAAGGTTCCAGACCCATCACCCGATCTCAAACAGTGCTTCCAGATGTGAGAGATGGAGACTCTGACAATGAAGGTCAAGAGGATGAAGAAGCAGAATCTGACTGGTTGTGGTCATCCCAATTGCCAGAACCCATGACCACCTCCCAAACCTCACCCAAAACAGTTGACAATGGAACTCTTCGGGCAGAAGCTCCTGAATTTGTGCCTTCAAACATTCTCATTGAGGAGGTAGCTGATGACTCAGACTCTTTGTCAATGGAAGACCCAGAAGAAGGGTCGTTGTCTCTATCTGAAGGAGAGCGGGACGCTCCTGAAGTTCTGGAGCCAACATGCCTGAACTAGATGAGGAAGCCCCTGAAGAGCTTCTAGAAACAGCCAGCCCCAATGTCCTTGAGAATATGATACCTAAAGAGCAGAGGGAAAGAAGAGTAATTCACCCCCCAAAAAGACTGACGTACGACCAATTGGGTGAATGCTCTGAGGAGACCATCATCACTTCTAAGAGAACCATTGATCAGTCTAGCTCTTCCACTCCAGATTCAGATTCAGTGGAAGACAACCCCAGCTCACTCCCTAGCACATCTGAAACAGACACCCAAGTGTCGGTGGTCCGTATACAGGACAACCTCCCTCCTTGTGATAATTGGTGGGAGGTTCCTCTGTCGGCTCTGTGTTATGATATGAGCTGTTTAAGTTTAAATCCTGCTTATGAAAAGGCAAGTTGTTTATTGTCATGCATAAACTAACAAATTTCCCTGCAGGTATTGCAAAAGTATGTGTTAGGTTACATACTGTTGTCCTCTTTGGGGACCAAAGACTTTAAGTGGGGGGAGTGTGTAGCAGGATGTCCATATGAAAGAAGGAATCCGGCTCCCTCTGGTGGTATAAGTGTTACAATGCAACTAATGCACTTTGGGACAGATATCAGCTAGGAGAAAAGACTTTGTTGCTTTTAGTAAAAGACAGACTACATTACCCAGGGTGCATTGCAACACCGCAAAGCATTCTGGGCAGACTACTTAAACCAGGGGAGGGGCCAGCATCTCTCTCTCTCTCTGGATCCAGCTTTGAATCAAGCAGGAAGTTGGCACGGAGGCCTGCTTCCTAAGGATTAGGCCAGAAGCCTGGGCCTAAATTACGGGAGTGCCTGAGTGATTTCCAGCAGAGGATCGTCCACAGCGTCCTGTGATTGCCCAGCAGAGACCGGAGTCGTCCATCACCATATGCTGTTAGTGACGGAGTCCGGAGACTGCAGCTGAAGCAGAAGCGTGGAGATCGAGTGCCCGGGACAAGCCAGAGGAGACTATCTGAAAGTCGGGCCTGTTTGGTGAGAAGGGCACCTGCCCAGAATTGACTACTACCTTAGAGGAAAGTGATTTAGTTAGTGCCAGCCACACTTCACCTATCACGCCACAGCTTGCGGCCTAGTGTATCTCACTGGAGACTATGTGATCAGAGATTGGTGCATCCGTCATTAGTGGGTGGCAGGCACACGAGTACTCAGGTATATTGCGGATAATTACAGCATCTTGTTGAAACCCTGTGGATTACAATTTAACTTGTGCACCGACGGTGGCTAGCGAAGACTTCATTGGAGAAAGGAACTTTGAGTGGGACGCAGATAGGCCTTGCTTACCTATTATAGGGAATGAACACGTGCAAGGTATTGCAATAAAGGGGGAGCTCGCGAGCAACCAGTTAGCCGTGCAGAGACACATATAGATACATGTACATATATATAGCTGATGTTATTTCCTGTTATTACCTAATCTCAGTGATACCTATCCTTATTGGTTTATTGACTCTGCAATGCGCATGCAGAGTCAACTGTGTGTATTAATGTGATTCTTTACCCTTCCCTTTTATACTGAGTAAAGGTACCTTTGATTAAGCATATAACTTGTGTGAAGTATCTCTGTCACTTAGAAGGACTAGTGACCAGCAAAGGTAATAACATTTACAGGTTATTGTGTGATGTATGCAGGATTGTGTCTCCTAATACTCAATAGGTCTCACACTCCTTATTCATATCAGTTGTGCTAAGGGAAGGTTTGAGCCACTTCCAGGGGTTGATAGGCAGGACGTAGACCCAAATCAAACAAACAGCAGCTCCTACGGGGGTATTGCTACACTTACAAGGCTTAAAGTATAACTAATAGAATAATAGGGGGAAGTTTGGGAGTTTAAATGAAGCACACGGCATGTACCTCCCTCCCTGGTTCAGGTATGAGAAAAAGGAAAGTGAGACTTTAAATGAGGCTATTGATTTGTGGGGGTGAAGTAATTTGAAAGTATATTTAATTAGCATGTTAAGTCTGACAATACATAACAAAAATTGCACATAGTAAAAAAGGTTTAATATGTATACACACAGATACATGGTGATGACCTCATAAATACATTACATATACATATCAAATGGATGGCATATAAAATAGACAAGAGATTTAATATGGATAAAATTAATTATTACAAATTGCAGCCCCTCTCTGTGCACACTGCACACTACATGGTATTCACTTTTTTATATCCTAAACAGATATGAAGCCCACTCACACCACTTCCTGGATTTCTGCCTTTCGTTTTTTTGGGGATGATGTTTTGTGCACTCGATCCCTCTCCTGCGGGCCCCTTCCACAGCTCCTGGTACAGACAATTTGGACAGCCTCTGATTCCTCGTCCTCCATTTTCCAGACTTATCATGATAGTTGCATGCACCTGCCCCTGAAGAGTATTATTCATGAAACGCGTTGGGTGTTAGGATGCATTCTCATGCCTACTGATAGGAACCTATTTAGACTTATCATCTATAACCAAATGATCATACTGTCTTTCTTACCATTGATTACACTGCATAGTGCCATTTAGATGACGTGTACATATATGAATTTGTAATAATTCATTTTATCCATATTAAATCTCTTGTCTACTTTTGTCCTTTTTTACTATGTGCATTATTTTTATGTATTGTCAGACTTAATATGCCAATTAAATATACTTTCAAATTACTTCAAACCCACAAATCAATAGCCTCATTTAAAGTCCTTAAAGTATAACTAAAGACACAAAAACTTAAAGAAACTAAAATAATTAAATCCTCCCAAATTAGAGCGCTAGCACCCAACGAATATTACATATGTAGCGATACCTCCAACTAAGAAGGCCGCTGATTTAGTTTGGGCCCTGAATACAGCTCCGCCAACCCCCGGCAATATGCTCCACCCCCTACTGGCACAGCTAGTACTGACAGTAAATTGTATGTCTATTACTGTATGAATAACTGAGCACTGAAACAATACTGAATTTAAATAAATGTAAGATTTTACTTAAGCTCTTGGTAAAGGAAAAGAAGATAACATCAATAACAGTTTACAGAATAATTATTTGTAATGTAAAGCCTAGCCACACTAACACACTATAGGGTTAACACATAAGTGTGCCACGCGGGCGACCGTTAGCTAAGTGCCCTGTGGCGCAGTAACCAAACCACCCTAGAAACCCCACCAGGCCTGGTTTTAGTATCTATAACTTGGTTCTTTTTTTCTTCACCGGCAGGTCTTTAACGGTGGTGCACATTAATAGAGTACAAACTTTGTAATCCAATGGGGTAGGTAAAGATGGAGTAGAACTTGACTATGCGAACGGTAGATTTAGTTCTAAGAAGGGGAATCTTCAATAAGAGCACTAAGAACAACTCATAGGCCACGGCAGTCTATAGGCCTAGATGCAGTAACAGTATATCGGTTGGGCATATGCCCTCTCACCCGCCCGGACTACGGTCCCAGTCCGGGAACTTCCACCTGTTGTGTCCTCACACACACACTCCGTCTCTTCAGCGATCGGGTCCCCGATCCAACAAGGCTGTAGTCGAGCGAAGTCAGATGCCACCCAGGCTCGCAGAGTGGTGGAAGGCTCTTTGGTGCTGCGCAAGGCCTCAGGCTTCAGGCCCTGCACTCTGACACGTCCGCACAGGAGGATCCGTCTCTGAAGTCTCGTGTCCCAAAGAGAGCGAGCCCAGCCTCGCCTCCTCCTTTTATAACCCCTCCCATGAGTCTCTGCGGCGGAACATTGCCGAATGGGGTTCTGGGTAATGTAGTCTCTTGCATTAAAGGGGAACACCCCGCTACACACTCCCCCCACTTGAACTCTTTGGTCCCCAAAGATAAACCTTAACAAAGACTATGTACAACTCTAGACAATTCTACAAACGATGTTGGCATAGGGAATTCCCACCAAAACTGAGGAGTAGAATTCCCTTGCCCACAGGTCACATTATCATGGGTGGCCTGCCTAGCTGTGCCAGAGAGTGAGCTGGGGTTGCCCCCCATTAAATGGACAGTGGAGGGATCCGGATTTTCAGCATTCCTCCTAGCAGTAACTACAGAATCCTCTGAGCTATTCCCCATGTGTGGGTAGGTCAGCTTCTTAGGAGGCCGGATGACTCTTTGAGCCCTTTGCTCTCTTGGGATTTCTGGCTCTGGTGCCACAGGCTCCTCTTCCTCTGAGTAACCATCATGGGCATCTTCCCAGTAATCTGCTGAAGGACTAGAGGGGATGAACTCTGTGGCTTCTGGGTTCAGTGTTTCATCTGTGGTGTCCTCAGTGATTGGAAGGTCTATGGTAGAAGTTCCTGGAGTTGGGGAAGGCCACAGCCAATTAAGTTCTCCATCCTCATTTTCACTAAGTTGAGAGGCCTCTCCATCTTCATCTCGGGAAGCCTGCGACTGAGTATTCGGCCTAGGAGTATCCAGGATAGAGGCCGGTTCAGGGGAATCTCCCACGGGAGGTATTCTAACTGCCTCAGCAAGAGGGAGCAGGTGGTTTCGATGCCACGTCTTCAGAGGGCCCACCTTTCCTTCCGGCTTCAACTTGTAGACAGGCAGGCCCGGCAACTTCCTACAGATGACATAAGGTTCAGATCTCCATCTATCTGCAAGTTTGTGCTTCCCAGGGACCCCCAGATTGCGTAACAGTACTCGGTCCCCGGGCTGTAGGTCTTGCACCCGGACCTTCAATTCGAAGTTTCTTTTGTTTCGAGCTCCCCTTTGATCTGAGGCCGCTTGAGCTTGTTCATAGGCTACTTTCAGGCTGTGTCTGAGCCTGTCCACATATCCTTTGTGGGATGTGGCTGAGGAATGATCCAGAGAGGTGCCAAAGGCCAAGTCCACAGGTAGTCTCGCTTCTCTCCCAAACATGAGTCGATATGGGGAGTAACCTGTAGCATCACTGATGGTGCAGTTGTAAGCATGTACTAGGGCTGCTATGTGTTTGCTCCAATGTTGATTTTTCTCACTTTCCAGAGTCCCCAACATGTTGAGCAAGGTTCGGTTAAACCTTTCCGGTTGAGCATCCCCTTGTGGGTGGTAAGGTGTAGTTCGAGTCTTCTTGATTCCCAACGAATCCAGGAGTCTCCGGATCAGTTTACTCTCAAAGTCCCTTCCCTGATCTGAATGAAGCCACTGTGGCAGCCCATAATGGACAAAGTACTTCTCCATAAGTACCTTGGCTACGGTGGAGGCCTTCTGATCTTTGGTTGGGAAAGCTTGGGCATACCGGGTGAAATGTTCGGTTATCACCAGAACATTTCCTAGTCCACTCAGGTCAGGTTCAAGGCAGAGAAAGTCAATGCATACCAGATCCATTGGGCCTTGACTTTGTAGATGGCCCATTGGGGCAGCTTGATGGGGTAAAGTCTTCCTCTGGATGCATCGTGCACATGAGTGGCAGTACTCTTCTACCTCTGCCCTCATGCAGGGCCAATAGAACCGACTTCTGACAAGTTGAAAGGTCCTTTCAGCCCCTAGATGGCCATGATTGTCATGCAGGGCAATCAGAACAGTCTCTCGATGTTTCTCTGGGAGGAACAGTTGCCACTTATCTTCTGAGTCATCAGAGGGGCCCCTTCGGTAGACCACTCCCTGATGTACCTGCAACCTGTCCCATTCTTTCCTCAACAGGCGAGCCTCCTTTGAGGGATGACACAGGAGTTTGTTTGGATCCTGATTCTCCAGGGCCTCCAGGACCAATCTCCCCATGGGGTCTTCCAATTGGTCACTCCTCAAATCCTTCTTGGACAATCTCGGCAGGTTGTCTTCGTCCAATTGAGTCACTCCACAGTAGTGTTTTGGGACTCCCACCATGGTAACTCCTATTTCTTCTGCTCTGGAGCCTCCTCTGGCCTGGAATTCAGCTCCTTGACAAAGGGCCCGCACCCCGTCCGGTGCCACTTGGGTCCAATCTTCTATATCACTGGTGGGGGCATGAGATCTCCTGGACAGAGCGTCTGCGTCTCTATTCCCAGCCCCTGGCCTATACTTTAGGCTGAAGTTGAATCCAGACAGTGCGGCCAGCCACCTGTGTCCAGTGGCGTCCAGCTTGGCCGTGGTGAAAAGGTAGGTAAGGGGGTTGTTGTCGGTCTTCACAGTGAACTCCGCCCCATACAGGTAGTCTTTGAGCTTGTCTACTACCGCCCACTTGAGGGCCAGGAACTCCAGCTTGTGAGTGGGTAGTTCTTCTCAGAGGGGGTCAGGCTCCTGCTCACATAGGCAACAGGCCGTTGTTGCCCTTCGTGTTCTTGATAAAGTACTCCTCCCAGACCATCATGACTAGCATCTACGTGTAGTTCATAGGGCTTGGTTGGGTCTGCGTAGGCCAAGACTGGGGCAGTGGTTAGGCTCTCCTTTAATGCCTGGAAGGCCTCTTCACACTTCTGGTTCCACTGATTTCTGACTGACTCTCCCGGCTTCCTGGGCTCTGAGTCGTCCTCTTCCCCCTCAGTCTTGAGCAGTTCATTCAAGGGTCTAGCAATTCGGGCGAATCCCTCCACAAACCTCCTATAGTAGGAGCAGAAACCCAAGAAGGATCTGAGTTCTGTTACTGTGGTGGGTCGTGGCCAGGAGGTAACTGCCTCCAATTTCTCGGGGTCTGTGGCCACCCCTTCTTCGGACACTATGTGCCCCAGATAGTTCACAGAAGACTGGTAGAACTGACATTTTTCAGGCGAAAGTTTGAGTCCCTCCTCACTGAGTCTCCTCAATACTTTTTCCAGCCTCTCCTCATGTTCCTCCAGGGTTCTTCCAAAGACTATGACATCGTCCAGGTACACAAGGACTTCAATAAGGTTCATGTCTCCTACAGTCTTCTCCATAAGACGCTGGAAAGTAGCTGGGGCTCCAGACAGACCTTGAGGCATCCGGTCGAATTCAAAGAACCCTACTGGGGTTATGAAAGCTGTCTTCTCCTCGTCTTCTGGGTGCATGGGGATCTGATAGTACCCGCTCTTGAGATCCATAACACTGAACCACTTGGCTCCAGACAAACTCTGTAGGGCATCCTCTATCCTTGGAGTAGTATACTGGTCGGGTATGGTTCTCCTGTTGAGAGTCCTGTAGTCGATACAGAGCCTCAATGACCCATTCTTCTTCCTGACCACCACTATCGGGGATGCATAGGGGCTTCTAGATTCCCGTATCACTCCAGTCCTTTTGAGTTCTGAGAGTTGTTCCCTTAGATCCTCCAGATCTGCTAGGGGGACCCGCCTGACTCTCTCTCTGAAGGGCTTATCTTCCTGGAGGCGGATCTGATGGGTGGCACTCCTTGCACACCCCACATCGAACTCATCTTTAGAGAAGATCTTCTCCCATCTGTTCAGCTGGGCCTTGGCTCTCTCTTTCCAAGCCCTGGGCAGATTCGGGTTTTCCATGGATATCTTCTCCCAAGCATCTCCTCCTTCGCCCACCTCTGACAGGTTGACAGGGGCAGCAGGGCTCACCTGGCCTAGCAGCATCCTGGCTGGGACCTCCATGGGGCCATCCGTATTGTTCCTAACAATCACTGGGACTCTACAATGGGCCTTCTTTAGGGCCTTCAGCGGAATCACTTCTGGTATCACTTCCAGACCGTGGGACCCTTCTCTTGGATCAGATTCCAACATGACAAAGGGTCCAGGCTGCTCCCAAGTAAGGTTCACAGTGGCTCTGAGACAGGTTACTTCACCGGGCTGCAGCACTATCCCTCCTCTTCCAAGTCTCCACACCTTCCCTATCCCCTCTCCTGGGGTCTTCTGCTCTAAGACCAGCCTTTGGTAAGCTGTCTTCAGCATGGGGTGGATCTTGGTGACCGCTGCCCCTTTCTCTTTCACTAGAGGGGTCAGAAGTCTTCGGACCAGGTCCGTGTTTGTCCCTATTATCAGGGAGCTCTTGTTGGCTCCTGGTGGCCGAGGGCACACAACTGCCGGAGTGTCAAACACTTCGGTTTTTCCAGCCACAGATGGGTCAAAGGTCATCCTGACAGGCAGATAGCCATCGTAGGGGAAGTTCTGGGTTCCAATCCCACATATCTCTAGTCCCTCTATTTTCCGGATGGGTAGGTGACTCAAGTACTTATCGTAAAAGTCTCTGTGTAGCAGGGTTACTTGCGCCCCAGTATCCAAGATTGCTCTGGTGTATACGCCCTCCACTTGAATGGACACTATAGGAGATGGGCCTACCAGCTTCTCCGGGTAAGGCCCGGCAGGGGTCGCTTCCTTCAGACTTTTTTTCTTTGAACCTCCTCTCGTCCAATCCCCTTTGGACTTCAGTCTTTCTTGAGCCTGGTATGCATTGACTCCCCCCCTTTACTGGGTGTAGGGACCCGCTGAGGGATACTATTGTTTTTCTTAGGTGTGCACCCCCTCTGGGGAGTGCTGTGCCTCTTCTGAGGGGTCTTACCCCCTTTCTCTGGGGTGTATCTCTGTTTAGGAATGTTGTGTTTCCCCCGAGGCGTTTTATCTCCTGTTATTTTCTGCTTTGCTTTCAGTTTGGAGCTCACTGAAGGTGATGGGTACCCGGTTGACTCCTTCACCGGGGCCCTCTGAAGTTTCCCGCCGGCTTGCAGTTGTCTATTTTCTTATTTTTGGGACTGGAGCATGTAGCCGCAATATGTCCAATTCCTCCACAGTTAAAGCAGATGATATCTCCCCATTCTTGTAAAGATGCGGGTGCTGAGGCAACTGGGAATAATTCCTTCCTTGGTACTTCTCTCTTGGGACCCTCTGTATTTTTTTTCATCAGAGAGTTCAACATCTCTAACACCTTGGACATTTGAGCTTTCAGGGTGTCTATCTCCGAATCTCTTTCAGGGGTCATTACTGGATTGACTAGCACCTGTGCGGGTACAACACTTGTCCTAATCAACTGCTGGTCCTGTTGCAGTGCCTCCTCATCTCTGATGATTTTTATCAAGTCAGCATAAGTCAGCAATGTTCCTCCTCCTGAGGTTTTCTGGTGCAACCAGACTGGATCCGAGCGCAGCGCTCCCTTTAAGACTTGCTTCATTCTTGCCGCATCTGTGACTTGGGGCCTCATCCCCTTCTTCAACACAATCTTACACAACAACCTGTTCAGTCTTCTAACATACTCGGAAAGTTTCTCCTCCGGTTGTTGGAAAGTGTGTTCAAACTGGTAGACCATCTCAGTCACCTTTTCCAATTGACCAAACTCTTCTTGCAGCATGGCTAGACAGTCTTGAGCCGTGCAATCTGCGTTCCCAAACCAAAAGCTTTTCACTGCTTCTGCTGCTGCGCCTTTAAGGCTTTCCATCACTCGTTGCCTCTTCTGCGCTTCAGGCACCTCCCATGCCTCTACTGCCTGCAATGCCTGCTCCACCCAGGTGTCAAAGTCTTCTTCCCCTGCGGGGACAGGAAGCTTCCCTGAGAATGTCTTTAGTCTCCGGTAGCTAGTCTCTACATGCACCGTGTTTGCCTTCTGACACTTGGTTAGCAGATCCCCTATCGCACCTATCAGTTCTGCTGATATAACAGTGGCAGGTGCAGGCGCCACCGGGGGGCGTCGCCCTGTCCCTTTCTCCCGGTGGGGTACGGGCCGCAGCCTGCGGTGATCCCGTTGGTGATGGTTCCTTTCTTTCAGTTACTGCGTGCGCCAACCTATAAGTTCTGTTGTCTGGCATCCGCACACACTTGCGCTTACAGGCCTCTGGCATCCCGTTTTAGTACTCCACTAATGCATACTGATATGAGGTGTCTGGGTCTGACTTTATCTCCGTCACCCACGGTGTGTGATTTGGGGACACGGACTTCATCAATTCCTCTAACGTTTCAGTCGACCATGTCTCCCCAGGGAGGCTGATGACTATCGACTTGTTTGGCTCTGCGTTAGAGGCTTTGCACCATTCTTCTACCGCTCGTGGATCCATGGGGTCCATGCCGGCACCTCTGGCGTTCACTTGCTGCATCAGGATCCCGGACGAGCCCCCACGTGTAGCGATACCTCAGTTTGGGCCCTGAATACAGCTCCGCCAACCCCCGGCAATATGCTCTACCCCCTACTGGCACAGCTAGTACTGACAGTAAATTGTATGTCTATTACTGTATGAATAACTGAGCACTGAAACAATACTGAATTTAAATAAATGTAAGATTTTACTTAAGCTCTTGGTAAAGGAAAAGAAGATAACATCAATAACAGTTTACAGAATAATTATTTGTAATGTAAAGCCTAGCCACACTAACACACTATAGGGTTAACACATAACAAGTGCGCCACGCGGGCGACCGTTAGCTAAGTGCCCTGTGACGCAGTAACCAAACCACCCTAGAAACCCCACCAGGCCTGGTTTTAGTATCTATAACTTAGTTCTTTTTTTCTTCACCGGCAGGTCTTTAACGGTGGTGCACATTAATAGAGTACAAACTTTGTAATCCAATGAGGTAGGTAAAGATGGAGTAGAACTTGACTATGCGAACGGTAGATTTAGTTCTAACAAGGGGAATCTTCAATAAGAGCACTAAGAACAACTCATAGGCCACGGCAGTCTATAGGCCTACATGCAGTAACAGTATATCGGTTGGGCATATGCCCTCTCACCCGCCCGGACTACGGTCCCAGTCCGGGAACTTCCACCTGTTGTGTCCTCACACACACACTCCGTCTCTTCAGCGATTGGATCCCCGATCCAACAAGGCTGTAGTCGAGCGAAGTCAGATGCCACCCAGGCTCGCAGAGGGGTGGAAGGCTCTTTGGTGCTGCGCAAGGCCTCAGGCTTCAGGCCCTGCACTCCGACACGTCCGCACAGGAGGATCCGTCTCTGAAGTCTCGTGTCCCAAAGAGAGCGAGCCCAGCCTCGCCTCCTCCTTTTATAACCCCTCCCATGAGTCTCTGTGGCGGAACATTGCCAAATGGGGTTCTGGGTAATGTAGTCTCTTGCATTAAAGGGGAACACCCCGCTACACATATAGGGATGAGCTTCGCGTTCGAGTCGAACCCATGTTCAACTCGAACATCGGCTGTTTGGCTGTTCGCCGAATTGCGAACATTATGGGCCGTTCGCACCAAATTCAAGTGGCGCATCACGGGCCATAATTCACTGTGGCATCGCAGTGCATTGCTGGCTGATGATTGGCCAAGTATGCACTATGACCCGCATGCTTTGGCCAATCACAGCGCGCAAAAAACAGAGAGCCATAATTGGCCAAACCAGGGTGGCTTTGGCCAATTATGCCTCAGGGGATTTAGTACACGCTCCACACTATATAAGGCGACCTGGAAGTCGGCCTTGTGTAGTGTGTTGCGGTGTTGGTTAAAATACAGACGGAGAGCGAGAGACAGTGTATTTTGATTTGAGTTAGATAGAGCAGGCAGGCGAGTCAGTTATCTGCAGTTACAGTGTGTCGAGGATATATATATGCATCCTAGGTGTTGTATATATATTTATACACTGTATTCAGTTTAGCTAGATCCGTTCCTGGTATTCTCTATACTGTGAGAGGCAGGCAGGTGATTGTGCTAGCTGCAGTGTTTCACTTAGTGTACTGTGTCCTTTGCATAGCATTCACCTAAAGTTTACCTGAATACAATTAGTGGTGTTCTCATAATAAAACCACAGGCAGGGAGCTGCATTAATTTAATTTAGTGTACTGCAGTACTTCTGTCCTTTGCACAGCGTTCACTTAAAGGAACCTGAATACAATTTATGGTGTTCTCATAATAAAACCACAGGCAGAGAGCTGCAAGTATTTTCAGTTAGTGTACTGTGTCCTCTGCACAGTGTTCACCTAAAACTAACTGAAGACAATTGCTGCTTTTCTCATACTAATACCACAGCAGGCAGTTGATTCTGATAGCTGCATTATAATCAGTACAGATATATATATATATATATATATATATATAATCCCACCTTTGTGCAGCTACATCTCACTGCAGACCATTAGTATGTCTGGAAGGCAAACACGGAGATGCAGACAGTCACGAGGCAATAAAAGAGGGCAAGCAGGCTCTATGTCTAGAGGCAACAGTGCTGGTCGTGGACACGGTGCATCCCCATCAGCCCGTGGCCGTGGGACACGCTTGTCCTTCTTTTCGGCAGCTGGCCATGTTGAGCTGCAATATGCCGAAGACTTGGTAGAGTGGATGACCAAGCCGTCTTCATCCTCCTCATCCTCTCTCACCCAGGCTCAGGGTACTTTGTCTGGCAAAGCAGCTGCCAAAGCAGCCTCTTCCCTCGGCTCAATGGCATCAATCACTCTTTCCCTAGCCCCACCATGTCCTCCTGAGGAGTCCCCCGAACTGTTTGACCACAGTGTTGGGTACATGCTCCAGGAGGATGCCCAGCGTTTTGAAGGCTCCGATGATGGAACCCAGCTAGAGGAAGGCAGTAACGTGAGCCCAGAGAGAGGGGGTGCCCAACAAGGACAGCTATCTGACAGTCATGTTCCCCCAGCTGCAGCATACTGCCAGATTGGCTCCAGTGATGAGGAGGGAGGGGATGATGAGGTCACTGACTCCATGTGGGTGCCTGATAGGAGAGAGGAGGAGGAGGAGGAGGCACATCTCCAATGAGGCAGGATGCCCTCCAGGCATCACACCGTCGGGACCCTTTGGGGTAAGACCGCGCTATATTAAGATACCTCTCAACTCAACTCAACTCAACACCGCATCACACCGCAGAGCTCTGCATGTGCAGGGCACTGCTGTCTCTGCGCATTATTCCAAAAGTTCTTTGGTGTGGGCCTTTTTTCAGATGTGTGCAGCAGATCGCACCGTTGCCATTTACAACATATTTCTGAAGTGTATCTCGCGTGGCCAAAACATCAGCCGCTTGGGCACCACGTACTTGACCATGCAGTTCGTTGGCAAGCATACCTAAAAGACCCACACCAAAGAACAAAGCGGACCTCTCCTTGCTCCTCATCAGCTGGGATCTCCAACCCCACTATACCTTCAGTCCTCTCTGAAACCTGCACTGAGAGGAATGAAGGTGTAGAATTAGGTGTGTCACAGCCAAGTACTTGCGGGCAATCTGCTATTGGTACACCGACGTCAGATTGTACCAGGCAAATTTCCCTGCCCCAGCTGCTGCACCACCAAAAGAAGATCGCTCCCAGCCATCCACATGCCCAGCTGTTGAATGCTAGCTTGGCTAAATTGCTAGCACTTCAACTGCTGCCTTTTCAGTTGGTAGACTCTGCCCCCGTCCGTGAGTTTGTGGAATGTGCGGTTCCTCAGTGGCAGGTTCCCAAACGCCACTTTTTCTCAGGCGATTCCGCTCTCTACCAGCATGTGGAAGGCAATGTCTTGGCCTCGCTGAACAGGGCAGTCAGCGGTAAGGTGCATATTACCGCTGACTCATGGTCCAGCAGGCATGGACAGGGACGTTACCTATCTTTCACGGCGCATTGGCTGCTGGCAGCTGGGAAGGGTGCAGGACTAGTGATGAGCCGAACACCCCCGGGTTCGGTTCGCACCAGAACCCGCGAACGGACCGAAAGTTTGCGCGAACATTAGAACCCTATTAAATACAATGGATGCGAACGTTCAGATTCTAAAGTGCTAATTATAACGACTATTATCCATGTTATTGTCCGAAACAGAGTTTGGGAACCCGGGTTCTGCACCAGGGGACATGTATCAATGCAAAAAGAAGTTTTAAAAACGGACGTTTTCCGGGAGCAGTCAGTTTAATGATGCATAAAGTGAAAAAAAAAAGTCAAATATTCCTTTAAATATTGTACCTGGGGGGTGTCTAAAGTATGCCTGTGAAGTGCCACGTGTTTCCCGTGTTTAGAACTGTCCCTGCACAAAATAACATTTCTAAAGGAAAAAAAGCCATTTAAAACTGCTTGCGGCTTTAATGCAATGTCTGGTCCCGGTAATATGGATGAAAATCTTTTAGGAAAAATGGCATAGCTACCCCATCAACCCCCCCCCCTACCCCAGCCCATTACCAGCCCCTTTGGGTCTTGTATGGATATTAAGGGGAACCCCGCACACAAAATAAAAAAGCCCCTATATACTCTGAACAGCCGTATACAGGCGGTGCATACAAGACAGGGACTGTAGGTTTGTTCTTCTGTAGAATCTGTTTGTAATTTTGAACAGCTGCATTGTTTAAGTGGAGCTCCATGCCAAATTCCTTTTTTTTAGCTTTTTGGAAAACATAGGGAACTGTTATCACCCCGTCACATTTTTTTTGCTGTCTGTGCCCCTGTTCAGAACATTTCACCTCACTTTGCATCCCAATGACAACTGTTTTTGAAATGTGGTGTTTGTATTGAAACAAGGATTGGTGATAAAGCATCAGTAGAGAGGAGACACCTTTCTCCCATATTAATTCTTACAGGAGAGAATTTTCCTTCCAAGGGCTAGATTTCCTCTCACTTCCTGTTGTCTTCTTCCGTTTGCAAGTAGTAGTGGTTTGTAAGTTGGATGTTTGAAAGTAGGGACCTTCCGTATATACTCTGCAGAAATTGGCCCCTTAGGTGTTGGTGTTGGCACAACACTGAAAGCACTCAGTTATTCTTGGTGGGTGCTGGAACGCCCTGCTGTCAAGTATAATATCAGGAATTGTAATAACATATAATTGTTGATCAGTGGTAGTAAAAATTGGGCCTTTGATGGTGGTGCTGGTGCCACAACACTGTAAGGCCTGACAGTTACTCTTGGTGGGCGCAGCAATGGTCCCTGCTGTGAATTATTAGATCAATAATTATAATTGCATGCCCCTGTTGAACAGGGGCTGAAAAACTGGGCCTTTGGTGGTGGTGGTGGTGGTGATGGTGTTGCTGGTGCCACAACACTGTAAGGCCTGACAGTTACTCTTGGTGGGCGCAGCAATGGTCCCTGCTGTGAATTATTAGATCAATAATTATAATTGCATGCCCCTGTTGAACAGGGGCTGAAAAACTGGGCCTTTGGTGGTGGTGGTGGTGATGGTGTTGCTGGTGCCACAACACTGTAAGGCCTGACAGTTACTCTTGGTGGGCGCAGCAATGGGCCCTGCTGTGAATTATTAGATCAATAATTATAATTGCATGCCCCTGTTGAACAGGGGCTGAAAAACTGGGCCTTTGGTGGTGGTGATGGTGTTGCTGGTGCCACAACACTGTAAGGCCTGACAGTTACTCTTGGTGGGCGCAGCAATGGGCCCTGCTGTGAATTATTAGATCAATAATTATAATTGCATGCCCCTGTTGAACAGGGGCTGAAAAATTGGGCCTTAGGCACTGGTGGCACAACACTGCAACCCCTCACAGATACTGTACTTGGAGCACAGCAATGAGGCCTGTTGCAAAGTATTGCATCAAAAATTTTAATTACACGCCCCTGTTAAACAGGGGCTGAAAAATTGGGCCTTAGCCACTGGTGGCGTCACCCATAAACCAAAATGATCTTCCAAGCTATCATCGTTAATCGTATCATTGAGGAGGAGGAGGAGGATAGCCAGTCAACATAACAGCACAGGCACTCAGCATCAGCATCAGTCTTGAAGGGATGTGACATTTTAAAATCAATTAGTCTGTTATATCAGCATCTGGTGTGTGGTAGCTGGTGGTGATCCAAGACTGGTTCATCTTGATGAAAGTCAGTCGATCAACCGAGTCGGTGGACAGGCGCACCCTGTGATCCGTGACAAATCCTCCAGCAGCACTGAATGTGCGTTCTGAAAGAACGCTGGATGCAGGACAGGCCAGTAGCTCAATTGCATACTGTGCAAGCTCTGGCCAGTGATCCATCCTCAAGACCCAGTAAGCCAGAGGATTTTCGGTGGGGAAGGTGTCCAAGTCTGACCTTGCCCCTAGGTATTCCTGCACCATGTATATCAGACGCTGGCGATGGTTGCTGGAACCGATCATACTTTGGGGCTGCGGACTAAAGAATTGTCTGAACGCATCGGTCAGACGGCCACCTTCCCCACCGCTCCTTCTTTGACTGCCCGAAGCCTCAGCAACTCGTTGTCCAGGACCAGGAGTTTGTAACCTCCCAGTCTCTGGGAACGCGTTGCACAGACCTTTCTGCAAGGCCTCCCGGAGTTGTCTCATCCTCTGCTCCCTCTGCGACGGTACGATAAGGTCCGCAACCTTACCCTTGTACCGTGGATCAAGGAGAGTGGCCAGCCAGTAATGGTCCCTCTCCTTGATCTGAAGAATACGAGGATCCTTCCGCAGACTTTGCAGGATCAGGGAGGCCATGCAGCGTAGGTTAGCTGAGGCATTCAGTCCGGAGTCCTCTGGGTCACTAAGGACGACATGATCCGCAGCCACCTCCTCCCAGCCACGTACAAGTCCACTGGTTTCTTGGGACTGTAAATCATCCCTAAAAGACTGCTGCTGATGATGCTGAGTGCCAGCCTCCACCTCCATGCTGACACAATCCTCCTCCTCCTCCTCCTCTTCCTGTGCGATGGGTGGGACAGAAGGAACACTGTCTGGGTAAAGGGGGCCTTGAGAGGCAAGGAAGTCCTCCTCTTCCTGCCTCTGTTCTGCCTCAAGTGCCCGGTCCATTATTCCACGCAGCGTGTGCTCCAACAGGTGGACAAGAGGTACAGTGTCACTGATGCATGCACTGTCACTGCTCACCATCCTCGTGGCCTCCTCAAATGGTGCCAGGACAGTGCATGCATCCCTGATCATGCCCCACTGGCGTGGTGAAAAAAACCCGAGCTCCCCTGACCCTGTCCTGGTGCCGTAGTCGCACAGGTACTCATTGATGGCCCTCTGCTGCGTGTGCAGCCGCTGCAGCACGGCCAACGTTGAGTTCCACCTGGTGGGCATGTCACATATAAGGCGGTTCTTGGGCAGGTTCAACTCCTTTTGAAGCTCAGCCAGGCGAGCACTGGCATTATAAGATCTGCGGAAATGCACACAGACTTTCCTGGCCTGCCTCAGGACATCCTGTAAGCCCAGGTACCTGCCCAAGAACCGCTGCACCACCAGGTTAAGGACGTGAGCCATACAGGGCACATGGGTCAGTTGTCCCTGTCGGAGGGCGGAGAGGAGGTTGGTGCCATTGTCGCAAACCACCATTCCTGGCTTAAGCTGGTGTGGCGTCAACCACCTCTCGGCCTGCCCCTGCAGAGCAGACAGGACCTCTGCCCCAGTGTGGCTCCTGTCCCCCAAACACACCAGCGCAAGCACGGCATGGCATCTTTTTGCCTGCGTACTTGTGTAGCCCCTTGAACGCCTACGGAGCACCGCTGGTTCCGAGGACAAAGCACAGGAAGAGGCCATGGAGGAAGAAGAAGAGGAGGGGGTGGAGGAGAGAGGTGTGTCACAACCAGTAGTAGCATTTTGGAGGCGTGGGGGTGGAACAACCTCCAACACTACTGCACCTTGTCCTGCATCCTTCCCAGCTGCCAAAAGAGTGACCCAATGGGCCGTGAAAGAAAGGTAACGTCCCTGTCCATGCCTGCTGGACCATGAGTCAGCGGTAATATGCACCTTACCGCTGACCGCCCTGTCCAGCGAGGCCAAGACATTGCCTTCCACATGCCTGTAGAGAGCCGGAATAGCCTTCCGTGTGAAAAAGTGTCGTTTGGGAACCTGCCACTGAGGAACCACACATTGCACAAACTCACGGAAGGGGGCCGAGTCTACCAACTGAAAAGGCAGCAGTTGAAGCGCTAGCAATTTAGCCAAGCTAGCATTCAACCGCTGGGCATGTGGATGGCTGGGAGTGAACTTCTTTCGACGGTCCAGCAGCTGGGGCAGGGAAATTTGCCTGCTAGAATCGGACGTTGGTGTACTGCTAGCAGAGTGCCCGCAAGTACTTGCCTGTGACACACCTAATTCTACACCTTCATTCCTCTCAGAGCAGGTTTCAGAGAGGAGTGAAGGTATAGTGGGGTTGGAGATCCCAGCTGATGCGGTGCAAGAAGAGGTCAGCTTTGTTCTTTGGTGTGGGTCTTTAAGGTAGGCTTGCCAACGAGCTGCATGGCAGGTCAACATATGTCTGATCAAGCATGTGGTGCCCAAGCGGCTGATGTTTTGGCCACGCGATATACGCTTGAGACATATGTTGCAAACAGCAGCTGTGCGATCTGATGCACTCGCCTCAAAAAAGGCCCACACCAAAGAACTTTTTGAATGACGGGCAGAGGCAGCGCCCTGCACAGGCGGAGCTCTGCGGTGTGATTCCGTCGGTGTGCTGCCCATACGCTGGCCACTCAAGGGCATCCTGCCTCGTTGGAGATGTGCCTCCTCCTCATCCTCCTCCTCCTCCTCTCTCCTATTAGGCACCCACGTGGAGTCAGTGACCTCATCATCCCCTCCCTCCTCATCACTGGAGCCAATCTGGCAGTATGCTGCAGCTGCTGGAACATGACTGCCAGATTGGTGTCCTTCTTGAGCATCCCCTCTCTCTGCTCTCACGCTGCTGCCTTCCTCTAGCTGGGTATCATCATCAGATCCTTACAAACGCTGGGCATCCTCCTGGAGCATGTACCCAACACTGTGCTCAAACAGTTCGGGGGACTCCTCAGGAGGAGGGCATGGTGGGTCTAGGGAAGGATTGACTAATGAAGATAATGATACCAGAGAAGAGGACGCTTTGGCAGCTGCTTTGCTACTACCCTGAGCCTGGGGGAGAGAGGATGAGGAGGATGAGGTGGGCTTGGTCATCCACTCTACCAAGTCTTTGGCATGATGTGGCTCAACATGTCCAGCTGCCGAAAACAAGGACAAGCGTGTCCCATGGCCATGTGCTGATGACAATGCACCGCGTACACGACCAGCACTGTTGCCCCCAGACACAGAGCCTGCTTGCCCTCTTTTTTTGCCTCCTGACTGTCTGCCTCTCCTTGGTTGCCTTCCAGACATTTTAATGGATGGCCTGCAGGGAGATGGGAAAAACAGCAATAAGGGCTACCTTCAGGTGTATATTGTGCAGGAGGCTTAGCAACAATGACACTGACACTGTCCCCTGCCTATCCTTCTCTGTCCCTAAACACAAGGATTGAAAATATGGTTCAGCAAAAAAGTTTTAGAACAGAATAGCACACTGACACTTTCCCTCACTGTCCTACTCTGTCCCTCCCTACAAACAAGATTTAGCACAGAATAGCACACTGATAATTTCTACGAGTGTCCTTCTCTGTCCCTCAACTCAGGGATTGAAAATATGGAACAGCAAAATTGATTTAGAACAGAATAGCACACTGTCAGTTTCCCTCACTGTAGCTCTCTGTCCCTCAACTCAAGGATTGAAAATATGGTTCAGCACAATAGTTTTAGAACAGAATAGCACACTGTCAGTTTCCCTCACTGTAGCTCTCTGTCCCTCAACTCAAGGATTGAAAATATGGTTCAGCAAAATAGTTTTAGAACAGAATAGCACACTGTCAGTTTCCCTCACTGTAGCTCTCTGTCCCTCAACTCAAGGATTGAAAATATGGAACAGCAAAATTGATTTAGAACAGAATAGCACACTGTCAGTTTCACTCACTGTACCTCTCTGTCCCTCAACTCAAGGATTTAAAATATGGTTCAGCAAAATAGTTTTAGAACACAATAGCACACTGACACTTTCCCTCACTGTAGCTCTCTGTCCCTCAACTCAAGGATTGAAAATATGGTTCAGCAAAATAGTTTTAGAACAGAATAGCACACTGTCAGTTTCCCTCACTGTACCTCTCTGTCCCTACAAACAAGGATTAGCACAGAATAGCACACTGTCACTGACACTCTCCCTACCTATCCTTATTTGTCCCTAAACACAAGGAATCCAGGATTATGTAAAGGAAAAAAAATGACACTGTCCCTGCCTATGCTTCTCTTTCCCTGCTCCGGAACACACTACACAAGGCCGCCGCGCTGGCGGCCTTTTATAGTGTGGGGCATGTACTAAACCCCATCAGCAATAATTGGCCACAGGCATCCTGCCTGTGGCCAATCATTGCTCTCCTCGCTGCCGGCGCTGTGATTGGCCAAGCATGCGGGGTCACAGTGCATGCTTGGCCAATCACAGCGCCTGGATGACACTGCGATGGCGTAGTGCATTGTGGGCCGTTCGCGTCACTCGAATTTGGCGCGAACGGCCCAAATCGTTCGATCTTCGTCGAACGATCGAACAGCCGATGTTCGAGTCGAACGTATGTTCGACTCAAACACGAAGCTCATCCCTATGCAGGACAATGTGCAGTAGTGTTGGAGGTTGTTCCACCACCACGCCTCCAAAATGTTACTACTGGTGATTCTGACACACCTCTCTCCTCCGCCCCCTCCTCTTCTTCTTCCTCCATGGCCTCTACCTGTACTTTGTCCTTAGAACCAGCGGTGCTTTGTAGGCGTTCAAGGGGCTACGCACGTATGCAGGCAAAAAGATGCCATGCGGTGCTTGAGCTTGTGAGCTTGTGTGCTTGGGGGACAGGAGCCACACTGGGGCAGAGATTCTGTCAGCTCTGCAGGGGCAGGCTCAGAGGTGGTTGACGCCATGCCAGCTTAAGCCAGGAAAGGTGGTTTGCGACAGTGGCACCAACCTCCTCTCCGCCCTCCGACTGGGACAACTGACCCATGTGCCCTGTTTGGCTCACGTCCTTAACTTGGTGGTGCAGCGGTTCTTGGGCAGGTACCCGGGCTTACAGGAAGTCCTGAAGCATGCCAGGAAACTCTGTGGGCATTTCCGCCGGTCATATAATGCCAGTGCTTGGCTGGCTGACCTGCAAAAGGATTACAACCTGCCCAAGAACCGCCTAATCTGTGACATGCCCACCAGGTGGGACTCTACGTTGGCCATGCTGCAGCAGAGGGCCATCAATGAGTATCTGCTGCAATATGGCACCAGGACAGGGTCAGGGGAGCTTGGATTTTTTTCCCCACACCAGTGGGCCATGATCAGGGATGCATGCACTGTCCTGTCACCATTTGAGGAGGCCACGAGGATGGTGAGCAGTGACAGTGCATGCATCAGTGACACTGTCCCTCTTGTCCACCTGTTGGAGAACACACTGCGTGAAATAATGGACAGGGCACTTGAGGCAGAACAGAGGCAGGAAGAGGAGGACTTACTTACCTCTCATGGCCCCCTTTATCCGGTCAGTGTTCCTGCTGGCCCGGCTATCACACAGGAAGTGGAGGAGGAGGAGGAGGAGGATTGTGTCCGCATGGAGGTGGAGCCTAGCACTCAGCATCAGCAGCAGTCTTCAAGGGATCAATTACAGTGCCAAGACACCCATGGACTTGTACGTGGCTGGGAGGAGGTGGCTGCGCATCATGTCGTCCTGAGTGACCCAGAGGACTCCAGACCAAATGCCTCAGCAAACCTACGCTGCATGGCCTCCCTGATCCTACAAAGCCTGTGGAGGGATCCTCGTATTCGTGCGATCAAGGAGAGGGATCATTACTGGCTGGCAATCCTCCTTGATCCACGTTACAAGGGTAAGGTTGCGGACCTTATCTTGCCGTTCCAGAGGGAGCAGAGGGCGAAGCATCTTCGGGAGGCCTTGCAGAAAGGTCTGTGCAACGCGTTCCTAGAGACTGGGAGGTTACAAATTCCTGGTCCTGGACAAAGTGTTGCTGAGGCTTCGGTCAGATAAAGAAGGAGCGGTGGAGAAGGTGGCCGTCTGACCGATGCGTTCAGACAATTTTTTAGTATGCAACCCCAAGGTATGATCGGTTCCAGCAACCATTGCCAGCGTCTGGTTTACATGATGCAGGAATACCTAGGGCAAGATCAGACTTGGACACCTTTCCCAAAAATCCTCTGGGTTAATGGGTCTTGAGGATGTATCACTGGCCAGAGCTTGCACAGTGTGCTATTTAGCTACTGGCCTGTCCTGCATCCAGCGTTCTTTCGGAACGCACGTTCAGTGCTGCTGGAGGCTTTGTAACTGATCACAGGGTGTGCCTGTCCACGACTCGGTCAATCGACTGACCTTCATAAAAATGAATCAGTCTTGGATCACCACCAGCTACCAAGCACCTGATGCTGATGTAACGAATATTTTTTTTTGAAATGTCAGATCCCTACAAGACTGTCTATGCTGATGCTGAGTGACTATCCTGTTATGCTGAGTGACTATCCTCTTCCTCCTCAATGATCATGCTGATAGCTTGTAAGAACATTTTTGGTTCTGGGCACCGCCACCAGTGGCTAAGGCCCAATTTTTCAGCCCCTGTTTAACAGGGGCATGTAATTACAATTTTTGATGCAATACTTTGCAACAGGGCTCATTGCTGAGCTCCAAGTACAGTATCTGTGAGGTGTTGCAGTGTTGTGGCACCAGTGCCTAAGGCCCAGTTTTTCTGCCCCTGTTTAACAGGGGTGTGTAATTACAATTTTTGCTGCAATACTTTGCAGCAGGGCTCATTCCTGCGCTCCTAATAGAGTATCTGTGAGGGGTTGCAGTGTTGTGGCACCAGTGCCTAAAGCCCAATTTTTCTGCCCCTGTTCAACAGGGGCATGTAATTACAATTCTTGATCTCATAATTCACAGCAGGGCCCATTCCTGTGCCCACCAAGAGTAACTGTGAGGGCTCACAGTGTTGTGGCAACACCACCACCACCACCACCACCAGGCCCAATTTTTCTGCCCCTGTTCAACAGGGGCATGTAATTACAATTCTTGATCTCATAATTCACAGCTGGGCCCATTCCTGTGCCCACCAAGAGTAACTGTAAAGGACTTACAGTGTTGTGGCACTGGCACCACCACCAAAGGCCCAATTTTTCTACCACTGTTCAACAATGGCATGTAATTACAATTCTTGATATAATAGTTCACAGCAGGGCGTTTCAGCGCCCACCAAGAGTAACTGTGAGGGCTTACAGTGTTGTGGCAACACCGACACCTAAGGGCCAAATTTCTGCAGAATATATTTGGCAGGCCCCTATTTTCAAACATCCAACTTACAAACGACTCCTACTTGCAAAGGGAGGGAGACAACAGGAAGTGAAAGGAAATCTACTCCTAGGAAGGGAAATTCTCTCCTGTAAGAGTTAATATGGGAAAAAGGTGTCTCCTCTCCACTGATGCTTTATCACCAATCATTGTTTCAATAAAAACCTCAAATTTTCTAAAAACATTTGCTATTGGGACGGAAAGTGAGGTGAATTGTTCTGAACAGGTGCACAGACAGCAAAACAAATGTTACAGGGGTCATAACCCTTCCCTATGTTTTCCAAAAAGCTTAAAAATAGATTTTTTGGCTGGAGCTACACTTAAAAAATGTACCTGTTCCAAATTACAAACAGATTCTACTTACCTACAGTCCCTGTCTTGTTTGCACCGCCTGTATACTGCTGTTCAGAGTATATAGGGCCTTTTTTTAATTTGGGTGCAGGGTTCCCCTTAGTAATGGGCTGGGGGGGTACCCATGCCATTTTTCTCAATGATTTTCATCCATATTGCCGGGACCACGCATTACATTAACAACTTAAGGACCGCACACGACATATATACTTCGGTAGAATGGAACGTACAGGCACAATCTACAATATGTAGAATAATACTTTTCGGCCTAAACTGAGGAAAAAAAGTTTTTTTATATATTTTTTGGGGATATTTATTATAGCAAAAAGTAAAAAATATTGCATTTTTTTCAAAATTGTCACACTATTTTTGTTTATAGCGCAAAAAATAAAAACCGCAGAGGTGATCAAATACCATCAAAAGAAAGCTCTATTTGTGGGAAAAAAAGGACGTCAATTTTGTTTGGGAGCCATGTTGCACGACCGCGCAATTGTCAGTTAAAGCGACGCAGTGCCGAATCGCAAAAAGGGGCTGCGTATTGGTCCGGGGCTTAAGTGGTTAAAGCCGCAAGCAGTTTTAAATTACTTTTTTTCCTTTATAAATTTAATTTTGTGCAGGGACAGTTCTAAACACGGGAAACACGTGCCATTTCACAGGCATACTTTAGACACCCCCCCAGGTACGATATTTAAAGGAATATTTCACTTTTTTTTTCACTTTAAGCATCATTAAAATCACGGCCGTTTTTAAAAAAAAAATTTTTGCATTGATACATGTCCCCTGGGGCAGGACCTGGGTCCCCAAACCCTTTTTAGGACAATAACTTGCATATTAGCCTTTATAATTAGCACTTTTGATTTTGAACGTTCGAGTCCATTGTATTTAATAGGGTTCTAAAGTTTGCGCAAACTTTCGGTCTGGTCGGAGGTTCTGGTGCGTACCGAACCGGGAGGGGGGGGGGTGTTCGGCTCATCCCTAATTACATACATGCATACAAGTAAAAAACAAGCAAAAAAAAGTTTGTGAAGTAACAAAAAATTGAAAACCAATATAAGTAAATCAAATGTCCCATAAATAATTCAATGTGCCCACAAAATATTCAACCAAAACTGACTGCTGCTGTATATGTGAAAAGTGAATAATTCATAACAATCCATAAATAATTCTAAAGATCCCCTCTTGGACAATCTATCCAGTGACTCTTAAATCCAAAGAAAAATGCATTCCACTGTGCTCCCTTCACCAAAGTTTGGAAACGCACTCACCAGAAACTCTTGTTAATCTTAAAACAGAAAGGCAAATACAGCATGGGTCTATTTTAAATAGATGCACACACCACCTGGATGGTTTCAAAGGGAGCCATCCTCTACCCCCTACCCTGTCCATAGCTAGAAGGTCTCATGTTGGATAGACAGGTGAGTGTTCCAGAAAAAGGATTTCACATTGTGTAAAACCGTAATAATAAACAGCTTTATTAAAAACAATAAGATCTATTTACAGATCCCCTTGATAAATATTTAGGGATGAAATGCATTGGAGCGGAGTGTGATGTTGGGGGAAGAATTCAGCTGTGAGGTGTCTAAACAGTGGGAGCAATGGTGAGCTGAAAGGCTGGCAACAGATTGGTGTCTCAGTCAGCGAGTAAGTATTTGCAAGCTGCGCACCTCCTCTGCTACTGGTGTAGTTACATAACTGCATTATTTTTTCAATCTGTGAGTAGATATTATTGTTTTTAATTATGCTGTTTTTTTTTTTTTACATTTTTTTACTATGTGAAAAACTTTTGAGGTCTCATCTGTCTATCTAACCTGAGACCTTTGAGCTACAGACAGAGTGGGGAATGGAGTATGGCTCCATTTGAAACTGTCCAGGTGGTGTGTGCATCTTTCAAATAGACCCATGCTGTATTTGCCTTTCTGTTATAAGATTAGAAAAAGTTTTTGGTGAGTGCGCTTCCAAACTATGGTAAATGAAGTAGAATGGAATGCATTTATCTTTGGACTGAAGTGTAATTGGGTGGATTGTCCAAGAAGTGTTTTTTCAAATGGTTTATGGATTATTTATGAACAATTCAAATATATATACAGTGCTCAGCATAAATGAGTACAACCGCTGGCAACAAAAGTGAGTACACCCCTAAGTGAAAATGTCCAAATTGGGCCCAATAAGCCAATTTCCCTCCCCAGTGTCATGTGACTCGTTAGTGCTGCAGGGTCTCAGGTGTGTTCAATTTGGTGTTATCGCTCTCACTCTCTCATACTGGTCACTGGAAGTTTAACATGGCACCTCATGGCAAAGAACTCTCTAAGGAGCTGAAAAAAAGAATTGTTGCTCTACATAAAGATGGCCTAGGCTTTAAAAAGATTGTCAAGACCCTGAAACTGACCTGCAGCACAGTGGCCAAGACCATACAGTGGTTTAACAGGACAGGTTCCACTCAGAACAAGCCTCGCCATGGTTGACCAAAGAAGTTGAGTGCACGTGCTCGGCGTCATATCCAGAGGTTGTCTTTGGGAAATAGACGTATGAGTGCTGCCAGCATTGCTGCAGAGGCTGAAGGGGTGGGGGGGTCAGCCTGTCAGTGGTCAGACCATATTCCACACACTGCATCAAATTGGTCTGTGTCCCAGAAGGAAGCTTCTTCTAAATATGATGCACAAGAAAGCCCACAAACAGTTTGCTGAAGACAAGGAGACCGAGGACATGGATTACTTAAACCATGTTCTGTAATCTGATGAGACCAAGATACACTTATTTGGTTCAGATGATGTCAAGCGTGTGTGGCGGCAACCAGGTGAGGAGTACAAAGACAAGTGTGTCTTGTCTACAGTCAAGCATGGTGGTGGGAGTGTCATAGTCTGGGGCTGCATGAGTGCTGCCGACACTGGAGAGCTACAGTTCATTGGGGGAACCATGAATGTCAACATGTACTGTGACATACTGAAGCAGAGCATGATCCCCTCCCTTTAGAGACTGGGCCACAGGGCAGTATTCCAACATGATAACGACCCCAAACACACCTCCAAGACGACCACTGCCTTGCTAAAGAAGCTGAGGGTAAAGGTGATGGACTGGCCAAGCATGTCTCCAGACCTAAACCCTATTGAGCATCTGTGGGGCATCCTCAAATGGAAGGTGGAGCGCAAGGTCTTTAACATCCACCAGCTCTGTGATGTCGTCATGGAGGAGTGGTAGAGGACTCCAGTGGCAACCTGTGAACCTGGTGAACTTCATGCCCATGAGGGTTAAGGCAGTGCTGGAAATTAATGGTGGCCACACAAAATATTGACACTTTAGGCCCAATTTGGACATTTTGACTTAGGGGTGTACTCACTTTTGTTGCCAGCAGTTTAGACATTATTGCCTGTGTGTTGAGTTATTTTGAGAGGACAGCAAATTTACACTGTTATACAAGCTTTACACTCACTACTTTACATTGTGGCAAATTTTAATTTCTTCAGTGTTGTCACATGAAAAGGTATACTAAAATAGTTACAAAAATGTGAGGGGTGTACTCACTTTTGTGAGATACTGTGTTTATATATTGACCTCACCCCATCTCTTTCTTCTAGGGGTATCACACACGACAGGGTGAGATGCGCTACGGCCCATGTCCTCCCCATAGCTGTGGGTGAGGTGAAGGCCAGTACCAGATATTTCCTCGGGCCTGTGTGCTTCTGTCAAGGATTAAGTCCTGCTGTGCCAACACTTCCCTTTGCTCCCATTAACCAGAGTTCCAAACATGTATCACAGTCCAACTCTTGTTTTATTGCATAACTCACAATAAACAGTGCTTCAGTAGCCAACTGGTTGGGACTAAAGAACAGTTTGATACGGTGGGATGAGCAGGTCGAGGCACTATCCTGATTGTCAGCTAAACCACTGTGGTTTCACCAGCGGTTACTATAGCCTTGGCTAGAAAGGACTTAGAACTTGAGAGTCTCTACCAGCGACTCAAGAGAACGTAGATAGGAGTACCTTCGCTGCATTGTGGCCCCTGTCAGGGGAAGATGTCCCTCCGAGGGAGTTACCGGAGGCCCATCCGTCACCGGGTTGATGCTGCTCCGGACTCTCCGGACGGGTAACCTCCCCGGCCTCCTCGCCTCAGACACGGGCCCCGTCCACCTCAGGGACCCTCGGACTTCTCCACCCTCGCGGGATCCAGTCGAAGTCACTGGGCCCCAGGCCTCCTGGTTCAGTACCTCACCCCAGGCTGAAGGTGCCTGGGATGGACTCCAACTCCATTTCGGTCAGGCCTAGGGCACCTGAGCCGAAATGCCGAACCGCCCGCACCCAGGCCTAAGGTGCGTGGGCGCGTGATGAAGAAGCTCCAGAAGACCTCGTGGTTAGGGCGTCTTCCCCTTTTATCCCCTCCCTTGACGTCACGGCAGGTTCCCCGCCCTTGCCGTGCCATCTCCGGAAAGGGACAAAAAGGACAGCACTGCGGCAGCAATTCTACCTTAAGCCTGCAGGCACAGCGCCACCCACAGGCCAAGGAGAATAATACACCACCCAGTCCTCCACGAACACAAATGGTCCAAAACCTCTCATGATTTACACACCTGGGTCATACAATTACCTAGGTGCATCCCAACTAAATTTAAAGACCCGCTACATATATATATATATATATATATATATATATATATATATATATATATATATATAGATAGTGACAGGAAGCCAGGAAAATCTATGGGCTGTATCCAGAATGGGAGATATATTTGTCCCAGGTCTATGCTGTACACTGATTGCTTTTGTGTTTGTGCTGTGAAGTGAGCCTGTTTGGGCTCAATGAGGGTTAACAATCTCAGGTGTAACAGATAAAGCACTCAGGGCTCTAAAATACTCCCAGGTTGCCTCAACAAGGGGCTCCACCCTGGAACCAGATCTCTGAGCACGGCAGACTGGAGAGCAGCAATACCTCTGAATAGTGAGATTCAAGCCTCGTACATACGACCGAGTTTCTCGTCGTAAAAAACACGTCGTTTTTTTCGACGAGATTCTTGTTAACCTTGTCGATTTTCTCGTCAAGCTTTCCATGCGTACACACTGACATTTCCCAATTTCCTCGTTGTTCTCCGCGGTCACGTCCAGCACATACGACGGCACTATAAAGGGGAAGATCTTTTTTCTTGGCGCCACCCCTTGGGCTGCTTTTGCTGATCTCATTTTACCGCGTGTGAAGTAAAAGTTTGGGAAGAGACGATTCACGCTTTTCAGTCTTCGTACTTTTCAGATCGTTTTCTGCGGTTCAGTTTGTGCTTGTGGGTTCGTATCTTGACTTTCAGGGCATCTAGGCAGGTTGTATCTGTTTTACAGTGCGTTCTTGCCTGTTTGTTTCTGTTTTTCAGTTCGTTATTCATAGGCCTTGCTGTTCTAAAGTGCGTTCTGTTCTGTACGTTCTGATAAGACGACCGTTTCCTAGCCATGTCGCCTGGACGTTCTCGTCATCGAGTTCGTGCTGTGCGTGCGCTTGGTGTTGGTCTGCTTGTTTTGGACCAAGACCAGTCCATGAATGGTGTGAGGAGGAGTTCATGGACCAAGAATTGGTTGCTCCAGCGGAACCAATTCTGCCATATGCCTCTGCTGCGGGAGATAGTCGAGAATAATCCTGAGGACTACAGGAATTTTCTGCGGATGTCTGACCCTGTTTTTCAGGAACTGTTGGCTTTGGTGTCCCCCTATATTACCAGGAAGGACACCGTTATGCGGGAAGTCATCAGTGCTGAGCAGAGGCTCATCGCCACGTTGCGTTACCTGGCGACAGGGAGAAGTCTTCAGGACTTGAAGTTCACGACAGGCATCTCCCCCCAGGCTCTGGGCCTCATAATCCCAGACACCTGTTCTGCCATTATACAAGTCCTGCAGGAGGACTATATTAGGGTAAGTTTTCTCCATTAACATCACATTTTATGTATTCCATGTATGCTAATGTATTGTATTTCTTTCATCCTTCCCTAATTACCATGATTGTAATATGCTGAGAATGTCCCCTTTGTCCTCATGCATGCTTGAAGCTTTAGATTGCCCCTTTTTTCTCCTCCATGCATATTTTCCTTCACTAACCTTTCCAGCAGGGGCGCCTGTTGCTCCAAATGTTTTGGGGTTCAAACCCCAATTTAGGAAATAAACTTTCTCCTTTTTTGCTCTGGTGCCTGTTAAACGCCCCCATTTGTTCCCTCCAATGCAGCCATTTTGTTCCCTCTAATGCAGCCATTTTGTCCCCTCCAATGCAGCCAGTTCCCCCCCAGCCCTGCACTTACCTTCTTGTGGTCAGCGCCATCCTTCTTCTGTCCTTGATGTCTTCTCCTTCCCTTGATGTTGCATCAGCCAATCATGTTACCATTAAAACAGACTTGGTGAGCATGATTGGCAGAGCATGGGAAAGTAAGAAAAAACTGCGCTAAACCAAATTTTACAACAAAGCTGCTAGCACTCAAACAAACAAAGTATAAACAGATAAAGGAAAAATAGTGCAAAAAAATACCTCTAGAATACCTCTAGTGTCGCTATTCGGCATTAATTTAGGGAATATTCACTGTGCATATCCCGTTGTTGATGGGGTAACAGGATGTGGTGTTCTGTTCAGGTTTAAGTCACCACGTCTTGTTGTGATATGAGGAGGAAGTTCAGTTCCTCCTTGTTATCAGTTTTTAGTTAATACATTGTTAGAAGGGATTGTTATCCACTATGGAGTTCACTATATGGCGTTTTTTTTTTCCCGCTATATATGATATAAAACGCCTATCAGTGAATCCATATAAATTTCTTAATTTGTTGTTTATATCCATTTAGTTTTCTTCCACTAGATGGCGCTTGTTCCATGGCGTTCGGTGTTGCCATGGAGCAAGTACGTCTTATGGTAACGAGATGCCGCTGCTCCCAGGTAGATGACGTGCTCCCATTATTGTGTGCGAGGACAGACTAGAGACGTCCTATCGTGATTACGTTATGACGTTGCTCCTGGGTGCACGCATGATTACGTCATGACGCCGCCCCTGGGTGTGCGCGGGACGCTCATTAGAGCGGCGCACAGCATTTGATCTCACCACAATAATGCATTCGGGTGCGTGCGCGTGATGTCTACGTGAATGGCGCGCACCTGACGCCCGCGGCGCCATGCTACAACGGTGTCCCCAATCGATATTGCAGCAACATCTGAGAGATGTTGCTGCAAGAGAATGAACCACTGTGTACCTGCCAATACATCACAGCAGGATATCCAGACGCCCCCTACTGGCGGTAAGCTTAGGTGGGGACATTAATCTCCGGAGGTTTAGACTATCAGCATAAATGGTTTCACCTGCCTTTAATGTAATTGGTTTATGATTCCTTGAGGTTTGTTATGAGATTTATATGTGATTTTTGTCATATATTTTTCTAACAGGATTTTTTATTGTTATTTTTATTTATATTATTTGAATGCATTGATTTTTTAGTTCATGTAATATCCTTTATTGATGTCAGTCTGGTGTCGTGGAATAGTCCATTACTTCCGGTTTTGACTCCGCCCCTTTTTGGGCGGGTCAGATTCATTTCAGACCCTATTTAATGTTTGCAATGTGGGGGGTGCAGCACTATGCCCCTGTTGAAGACTTCCGTAGTCGAAACGCGTAGGGCCTGCTCATGCTGCACCCCACATTGCTTTTATTGTTTTATCTTGTGATCACTTTTTATTTTTTGTCTGTATTCATATAAGACAATACCTATTCAATAAACCGTTCATGGTTATATTGACCTGCACCATCTGGAGTTTTTCTTTCTTTTTTTCCCTTGTGTCTATCTTGGATGGATTTGGAGCCTGCATGACCGGAGGAAATTCCATCGTGTGAGTTGGTCATCTGCTATCCCGTGGAAGTCGGTCTGAGGTATCCTGGATATCGAGTTCTCTTCACTCTTGGTCACGGTGACCATCAAGCTCGTTTGACCCACTGTCATATGACAGGTGGGTCCACCACGTCCGGTAAGAGTATCCAACCTTACCTTTTGTGCCTTACTAACAACTCTCATCTGATACTTTGAGGTCTTCTAGTCGCTGTGGCAGTGTTGTCCATGAACAAGACATTCACTTTCATCACATACATGCTGTTTGGACTTTTTTGAATTCACTTATTCAACTTACAAGGTGTCACGTTCCCTAGTCCTCATGGAAGTCATCTCATATGGGAAAACATCCATTGGAATGGACTATATATGAATTTATTTATCACTAACCTAGAGTGGTTTATTTTTCACTTTTCAGAGCTGCTTCCAGCAACTCTTGAGTCTAAGCGCTGCACTATGATTGGCAGAGCAGCCTGTCAGTGTTTACCCAAGGAATGCCCCCCCCCCCCTGCGTCCCCTATTTAACTTTTCTGAAGCCAATTACATCCCTCAGGCTGTAATGTGCAAGACAATTTTTCTTACTGTTTCTGATATGCAATTTTAAGCCCATAAATGCCGCAGTTCTTCATATGTCGGTCGCTTAACAAGGGGCCATCCACCTGAATAGTGGGCGGCATAGACAATACATAGGTTAATGCAAGGCATGAACCTATGTATTGTTCTGAGTGACGGGCACAGGAGAGAGGGGGCAGTGCTCAGGCGCCCACTCTGGACGCACCGCCACTGCAATGCTATCCTGTGGCCAAACACATCTACCCCCCCCTCCCCATTATAATTTATTAATAGACCATCATAGGGGGTGATGAATATGATACATGAGCCTTCCATTATACTTATTTAAAACACCTTAATAAACGTAGACTTTGCTTGATGTTGGCCTCTAATGTATTTTCTTAGAATATACTTGTAATGTTTGATTTGTGTATTCTAATATTTTTTCATCTTGTTTGACTCCACAGCTTCCTTCCACGCCACAGGAATGGCAGACTGTGGCATCGGAGTTTGCCACGCGGTGGGACTTCCCCAACTGCGGTGGTGCCATAGACGGGAAGCACGTCCGCATCGTGCCGCCACCCCGTTCTGGGTCCTACTACTACAACTACAAGGGGTTTCATAGCATTGTGCTGATGGCGGTGGTGTCAGCACGGTATGAATTCCTCTATGTAGATGTGGGGAAGAATGGCCGGATGTCCGATGGGGGATCCTTCATCCAGACGGAGTTTGCCCTCCGTCTCCAGAGTGACGACCATGCATTGCCACCGGATGCAGGGAATATTGAAGGACTCCCCTTTGTTTTTTTTGGCTGATGAAGCCTTCGGGCTCGGACCACATCTTATGAGGCCATTTCCTCAGAGGACCCTGACCCCAGAGAAGAGGGTGTTCAATTACCGGCTGGCCAGGGGCCGAAGAGTCGTTGAAAATGCCTTTGGCATAATGGCCAGCCGGTTCCGCCTTTTTATGACTCCCATCCACTTGGCGGACTACAAAATAAACTATGTAGTGTTATGCTGCTGTGTGCTACACAATTTTCTTTGCCGCAAATCTAATTCATATATGGCCTCAGTTTTGCCTGAGGCTGGACTTTCCCCTGATAATCCCCTGCCGGGCCTGGAATCTGCCCGTGCTGGCTTGCCCCCCCAAAATGCCCGTGAGGTTCGGGACAAATACATGGACTATTTCACGGGTAGGGGGGCAATTCCTATGCCAGGCTATGTCTAAAGATTCCTGTCCAACGATCCAAATAAAAATCTTGTTTAAACTTCTAACTTTTGTTGGTTTCCTGTCTCCTAGTTTGTCTTAGTGCATTTGTAGTGCCAAGTGTATTTTCCTTTAGTAAATACCAACCATTTCACTATGTAACCTTAAAAAATGTACCAAATAAGGTTAGAGCATATTAAAAAAAGAAGCTACACGTTGTTTGTGTTCAAATCTTTTACTATGTGCAAATTCACACACCTTTTTATTTTTTTTTTACATTTTTTGTTTGCCTGGCCACAAACCGGCAATTGTTTTCTTAGGAAAATACAAAAACAGTTGCATTCCAAAAATTACAAAATTGGATACCTCGGAGCAATCTGAGACATTCACTTACACAAACTATATGTCTCTATGTGCCCGTCCTAATATGGGGTCCTGCCACCCCTTGCCCAGCCAAAAATTGAATATGCACACAATTGGGATTATTTTCCTATAGGGATTTTAGACTCCTGATCCCTATTGTCAACATGTGCTATCTGCCATCAGGGGTGATCAATGGACGTGTTTTGGGGGTGCAACCCCTTCCTCAGTTCACCTACTTTAGATACGAGGAAGGGGTTGCACCCCCAAAAGACGTACATGGATATCCCCTGATGGCAGATAGCACATGTTGACACACTGTGTGCAGATTCAATTTTTGGCTGGTTTGATTGTCAAAAAGTTTTTTAAAAGTTGAAGAATAAACATGAACAAAAGGGGTTTGGGATGCCTTATTGAATTCTCCCCAAAACATCGAGAATGTCTTTAAATGTTTGATCCATCACATGAATTCTCTCTTTAATTTTGTCCAGTTCTGTGCTACATTCCATCACTTGCTGGATGAGGCGGAGGGCACTGTCAGCAGAGAAACCTGTACTATCCTTCACCCCAACATTCACATCCCCTAAAAACAAAATAAAAAGGTATTATAACTCTGCAGGCCTACCTCTCTTACCTGAAGCTGTGGTGACAGATACTGACCTGTTGTGGTGACCAGTTCCACAACGTCATCCACCTCTCCTTCCTGCACTTCTCCTTCCTCAACTTCCTCTACATCTTTTGTTTGTGGGTCTTTGGGAGTTTGGGGTTGTTGTGAAGCTGTGGGGTTCTTGTGCTCCCTGGAGTGTCCTCCTCCCAGTCTTCTCTCCCCTATAAGAATCAAACAAAAGGTAGAGTTATCACACAGAAATTCTCTATGTTAAACAAAAAAACAGGCTAAATTGCTTGGAAGTGGGGTACAAGTGTGTGTTTGGGCGGAAGTTAAAGATGAATGCATTATTTCTGACCAAGAATATACTTAGTATTCACCTTTGTCTGTCATTTTTTAGACATGTATGCAACACAAAAATTCTCTGATGCACCTGTGTGGGACACCCAAAAAAGGCGGGTCTGGTGGCCCACACTATAGTGCTCCAAAGTACAGATGTGGAAGCAGCTGCTGAGTGTCCTCTCCTTTACACTGACAAAAGTTTGCATTTCATTCTCTTTACAAACACATCATCTAGCCTAAAACTTTGTGCCCCAAATTTCCCCAAAAATGGCAGATGTCTAATTACTTTTGTGGCTGTAAAATAAGCCAAAACAGCGGATAGTGGCCGAACAAAGTGTCTGTAACGTAACGAACGATTACTGTGCCCAACCAAGTTCAAAATATAACATTTTGGAAGGGAGTCCAATAAAAAATAAAAATAAACCAGCAACATGTCAGTTTAGAAAAGGATTAATAGCATAAAAGTGTACATTTTACTTACTTTTTGCGAGCATTCTCTTAATGCTCCTTAACTGGTCTGGCTCCCTCAGTTTGAGGTCTGACCACCTCTTTCTGAGCTGCTCATTTGAGCGTTTCACCCCGAAATTCGTCTTCAGACTCTTCACGACTTTAGTGAGGATTTTGGCCTTCCTTCTATTTGGTTTGCTATACGGCCCATGCTTTGCGTCATAATCAGACTTGAGCAAGATGTCCACCATCTCCGCCATCTCGGCAAAAGACATATTCAATGCCTTGAATCTCCTCCTTGATCGTGACGTTTCCTCGGTCTCCGGGCTTGTCTCCTCCTTGTTAGTTGCGGAATTATCAGACACCTGCTGTAACTCCGCCATATCTGTCTGCGCGCCGAAAGAGAAGGGGCGGGGAAAAGATGTTAGTTAGAACGTCATGGGCGGGCGACGTGTGCGGAGCGACGTGTTCGTATTTTGACGCATGCGTGGTGTGTATATAGCAAACACACATGTGACTATAGTACGTTCGGTGTGCGGAGAGAGGAGTTCAAGTGACGGACGTGCGAACGAAGGTATGTGATTTTGTGACTTGGACAAAATTGTTGGCCTATACTGTTTTGAGAATGTTGTAGGATATATATGGTGACTACGATGTTAAGGAGGTTAGACTGTTTGCCTCACATTAGTTATATATTATTTCTTAAACTTGCAGATACAATATGAATGTCTTTATTAGCGACAAAGAGTTCCTGGCGGAATTTATTGACCGGGTAAGGGAGCTGCCCGCTCTGTGGGAGACGAAAAACCCCATCCATAAAAAAAGAGGGGTGAGAAAAGCAGCGCTGGAGAAGCTGCTCCCATTTGTGCAGACCAAGGTGCCCACAGCCACAGCAAAACAAGTGGACACTAAAATTGGGAGCTTGAGAGGCACCTACAGGACTGAACGTTCTAAGGTCCTGGCTTCTCAGAGGTCAGGAGCAGCAGCAGGTGATGTGTATGTCCCGATTTTGTGGTACTACAGCAGGATGTCCTTCCTGGATGACCACATTGAGGCAAGGCCATCACTCTCCACTCTTCCCCCCAGACTTCCCTGCAGCCAACCTGAGCCTTCTCTGGAGCAAGAGGAGGCAGCCATCCTGGATGATCCTGATTTGGCCATCTGGAGCCAGGTATAGTATTAAATGAAAATGTATTGGGATAAAATTAATGTTTGACAAATATGTCAAGATGAGAAACATACAATATTTTGGGTTCCACAAGTGAAATCAAGATCTCTAGACATTAGTCTGCACTTAATTGGGTGCTAAATAGTCAATCTGATGTAGGTGTAAATTAGAAAAAATTATTTCTGGATTTACATTCTAATTGCTTCAATCATGTTTATAAAGTTTGATGCAAAGATTAAACCAACATATTAAACTATGTCCCTTTTTCATACACAGGATGAAATCAGCCAGGAGGAGGGTCTGGAAACTGTCAGGCAGGAGGAGGAAGGGCCCAGTGGCAGCCAGGAGGTGGCAGGGCCCAGTGGCAGCCAGGAGGTGGCAGGGGCCGGTGGCAGGGCAAAGGAGAAGCACCAGATCCCAGGTGCCTCCCATCCGGCTTCCCAAAAGAGGCAGGAGGGACAGGACCACCAGTGAGGCAGCAATGGCCCTTATTAAAGAGGCCCATGCCACCCTCAAAGAGCCCACATCCCCTGAAGAGGCCATTGCCGGCCTAGTGGAGGCAAAGTTCAAGGTGATGAGCATGGAGCAACGCCTCCTATGCGAGCCCCTGCTCATCACCTTGCTCAACAAGGGGGTGATGGAAAAAATTACCCCCAATACCGCCATTTGTGAGGTGGCACAACTGTCCCAACCTCAACCTCCTCCTCCACATTCTTCTTCTGCCCCACCCCCTTCTCCTCCACCTCCACCTTGTTCTTCCGCCCCACCCCCTTCTCCTCCACCTTGTTCTTCTGCGCCACCCCCTTCTCCTCCACCTCCTCCTCCTCCTGACAGGAGTACCCCTCCAGTGGCCCAGCCTCCAGCCAAACGAAGAAGGAAGGCTGCAGGGAAGGCTTCAGGAAAGGTTGCAGGGAAGGTTGCCAGGAAGACGAGGAAGTGATGGCCTTGCTTCATTGTGGTCGGACAGAAGGCAGCCTGTTGTAGTACCACACACTTGGGACATATATATCACCTGCTGCTGTTCCTGACCTCTGGGAGGCCAGCATCAGATTGTGCTCAGAAATGTTGGCCTTCTCAAGCTCCCAATTTTAGTGTCCACACAGGGTTGCTGTGTGCTCTGGGGTCCCTGGGATGCACAAATGGCAGCAGCTTCTACAGCGCTGCCTTCTCTTTATTTTAGTTCAAACATGAATAAATGTTATTTTTCTTTTAAGTTCATACTTGACTATGTGTATTTGTAAAAATGTAAAATCTAGCTTTGGAGTAAGCAGATACATTTGACTGACAAAAAAAAGGGACAGATAACAACCCCCCAAAAAAATAACTAAATCGTATTTCCCAAAAAAGGGTGTAAAATTTACATAATATATATTAAAAGATTCAATGGGAGATCACTACCAAAACATTGCGAAATTACAATTAACATCAGTTAGAAAAATATCTAATTTGTTCATGTTTAATCCTAAAAACTTGCACAATATAATACACATAAATCTTCTTAAGAGCAACAAGAAAAAGGTTAAAAAAACATAGTCATAACTCTGTGTGAATATCAGCAGCAAAAGAAGTTCATTCGTTTGGATTAATGTAACATTCTAACGAAGATTTCAATGCACAACATTTAAACAATGCAAAAATTTGGAGCGTGACGAATGTGCTATCTCCATTACGAAGGCTTGTTTTACCTGAAGATGCGCTCCCGTCTCATAGTTGCTTGTGAGCATGCGCGCTTTTGGAAGAGTCTTAAAAGCATACACACAAACCATTTTCTCTTCACAAAACAGGCCGACGAGAAACACGACGAGGAAATCTGGAATCCTGACGAGAAAATAGAGAGCAGGTTCTCTATTTTCTCGTCGAGATTCACGGCAATTTTCTCGTCGTAAAACCATACACACGAACGGTTTTCTCGACAAAAAAGCTCACGCGGCACTTTTCTTGCCCGTTTTGGACGAGAAACTCGGTCGTGTGTACAAGGCTTCAGTCTGTGTGACTAAAAGCCTTTGTTTATTTCTGTGACCGCCAAGTGTCTGGGCGGCGGTAGGCTGTGGCAGAACAAGTAGTCAGGTTCCTGTGTTTTTGTAGTTAGATGCCCAAAGTGGCAAGGGTTTATTTTCGGTTTTGTTTTATTTTACCTTTTTTGATGCCTGCACTTTGTAACCACAGATGTGTAAATAAACCACAGTTTTTGCTTTCACAAAGATCCTGCTGCCTGTCTGTGCCTACTTTACTGAGCTGTGGCCCATCTAGGGGGTCCCGCACACCCTGCTACTGAGCTAATCCCTTATAATATATATATATATATATATATATATATATATATATATATATATATATATATATATATATATATATATATTGTGAGATGGGGGTTGTTTAGCTCAAGTGATAGATGCGTTTTTTCAGCGATTCAAGCCAGTCAGGAACTATATTTAAGGGCATGGTAGCCCATTTTTATTAAAAAGGCAAAATAAAAGTCCAAACAAAGGTTTCCCACGCAGGGGTTCTTCTCCATTAAATCCACATAACAGAAAATGCTAGCCCACCTGGCTCTCTGTAGCAGTACTTCTGCACTTTATCCTGGTCAGCCAGACCACCGGACTCCTCAAAGTAGACGGCTTCCCTTTAGCGTCTACAGCTCTGCCTCTTGCAGTCACCAACTTTCTGGCTGCCTCTTGCAGTCACCAACTTTCTGGCTGTCTCCTACAGCCTCTCTGACTCCTGAAGACCTCCTGTCTCTTGGTGTGGAGCCGTCTCCAACTGGGAGCCATGAGGTCTTCCCATACATTCATTATAAGAGCTGTGCTCACCTGAGCACATACCCTGCTGGTAATCAGCAAAGTCTGGACACAGAGTTGGAGATCCCATCCCTCCCAAGACACTGTGAAATCTCCAAACTACAAAGCCCCTTTCCAGAATAGCAAAACCTGGAGAAAGCTGCGAAAGCAGTCTTCTTCAGTCCATATCTACGCTCTGTAGTCTTGCACCTTGCAAATGTGCACACCCTGTGTCCAGCAAACTGTCCTTTTTACCGTGACAGTAGCTCATACTGTCACATATCTCCCCCCCATGTTTCGGACCCAAAGGGGGCGGAACACACAAGCCCGAATCTTTGATTGGGGCACCTCTGTTCGCTGCGTAGGCCCAATCTTTTTTTCGGGTGCGTTTCCAGGCACGCCTTACCCAGGTTCGCAATGGGGTCCTACCTTTCTGTATCCCCAGCCTACTCCCTCTGTCCTTGGGGTTCCTGAGCTCACGTTTCTTTTCTGGTAGCCCCCTGCCTTTCCTGCTACTTCCTTTAAACTCAGTTTCTGGACTCTGTAAGGAACCTGCTCCAGACACTACACCTGATGAGGAACCACCTTTCCCCTCACTGTTACCTGTTTTCCCCATCACAATAGGTCCCTTGGGTTTACCAACTCCTTTGCCCTTGACTACCAACTCCCCAGGGCTCAACATCTGTGTATCACACTCATTTTCCAAGAAATAATTCATTTTCACATCCAGGCCATTATTTACATCAACATTCAGTAATAAGTCACCATTTCTCCAATTATCAATATCAGTTATTTCTTGTTCAGGGTTTGTTAGGGCCAAGCCCAAGGAGGGACAACACACAGGTGAGCAGCTATCCCCTATGAGACCTTCACAAGGCTTCACTTCACCTGTTGTCCAAATCTCTGTGGGCAGTTGTCCCAACAACTGACATTGAACAACGCATGACCCATTTCTAGCAGTACCAATCTTTGCCAACTCACACTTTTCCATGTTACATTTTTTGTTCCTTTCCATACTATAATTGAGAGCATCTCCGGGTACCCCAACTTGTACTTCTCTGCAGGTGACAGACAGAATCTCTGCTTTTGCCGCGTCCATATCTGGCCCTTCCTTCTTAGGAGGTCTAGCGGGTGAGGCAGTATCCGCGCCATTTACTAATCCCTGCTCAGCCGAACCTCGGACCGCACTAGCAGACATGTCCATCACCGCATCAGGCGGAGAGACCTCTGTCTCCAGCAGCCCCCCAGAGCGCCTTCCGTACTGAACCGTATCCGAAAGGACCCTCACAGAAGACTGGGAGATCATTTGCCACACTATTAGAAAGCACTGTATCAACCAGTTCCACTGGTGATTAATTTTAACCAGCACAGGTTGTACTACCTGACTCCATCCATTGGTACCACGCAGCACCACCACATCCGACTGTAATGGAGGCACCCAGGTATACAAGGACTGTGCTTTCACCATTTCAAGCAGTTCCACTAACATATCTGTAATTTCTACACACTCCACATCAATATGCAAAACATTTTTGGTGACCTTAACCTATCAGAGACATGGAGGGGCTCATTCACTGCGGCTTGAGGGGCCGAGACATTTAAACAGGCCTCCACCTCACTGGCGGTACCCATCACAGCCTGATGCTCCTCTGGAACACTGTCAGACGCATGTCTCCCACTCATCCCTTCCAACTCAACAATGAGCCCCTGCAGGTAAACATTTGTTACATTGTCACCTTCACACTTGACCTTCAGCGGCTGGGCTGTGAACACCACATCTGCCATGAATGCGCCCTGATCTGGTCCTTCCGACTGGGGGGAAACAACCCTTGTAGGGACCAACGCACCCTCAACCATCAGTCGCTCTGCGATTTCCCTGTCTGGCATAGCAGTTGTTGTATTCACACCCCTGTAGCTCAACATAGCCTTGTCTATCATGGCTAGTATTTGTTTGGCCCAACTGTCCCAATCCATTGTGCTTCCATTATGAGGGCTCAGCAGTACCTCATCATCGGCTCTAGGAGACACCTGGGATTCTGCAGTGCAAACAGTAACTTTGTCAGTTCTATATGAATCACATTTTGACAACATGCTTTTACTCTTTGCTAAAGCTTCATCAAACAAGGCAGGCTGCAATACACTATCACTACCTTGCTCTGGGGGCGCTAACACACTCAGCTGTGTACCTTCAGCTCTGGCCAGCTGACTTAACCCCTTACCAACTGGGTTACACATATAATAAACTGACTGCTCACACAAACTCTCACTGCATGGTGTAGACCCAGTTTGTTCCATCAGAGCAATATCAGGGCTGTCCTGGACAATCTCTGGCTCCAACACCTGGAGACCCCCAGAGATTTCCCTGGAGAACACTGTGGCTCTGCTTCTGGTTGCCAAGGGAGACATCCCCCTTTTCTCATTACTAAAGAACACATCATCATAAGTACATGCATCATCAGCAATACCTTTATCATCAGCAAACATAGCAGTTTCATAAGCTCTATCAGGTTTTCTTTTGTCATAACGCATGGCACCCTGCGTGCCACTCAGCACACCACCCTTCCTCTCCAAATGAATTATTTTTCCTACTAGGGCGGCTTCACAGTTGTCCTGGGAAACCACTTGCCTCACCACTGCAGGCTCCTTGGCGGTTTCCCTTGGCAACTCTGCAGCACCTGTCACTGTCACTAGGGAACATGGCACACCAACTGCTTTGGTTACCCCTAGCACATCTCTCCCAGCACTCTGCTGGATTACCTTAGGTGCACACAGAGTCCACATGTCTTTTTAGTCCTTGACCTTGCTGCAAGCAGGGTTTTAACCTGTGTCTCCCCATTGCTCTGGGTAGCACACTGCAACAAGTCCATTTTTTCACCTGCAGATCTCCCCACCGAACACACTGCCACTTCATTGGGATCAGTCCCACAAACTGCAACAGTCTTACCATATCCTGTAGCAGGTAACTCTGGCTTCATTTGAGTGCACTGTCTCTCCTCTGCATATTTACTGGCCAACTCCCCCTGGTGGCCACAAGATGAAATCACAGCAGGCATCTCCCACTGCTTAGCACCCCCTGCAGACACAACAGAAAACTCCTTGTTGCCAGGGGTGACTGCAAACATATCTGTAAAGGAATCTTGGCCCATGGATAATGAGTTCTGCTCAGCAACATTACCTCCAGCTGCACCCCAGAATCTAGGGCAAGAAAATATGCCGTGCCCCAGCTGACCACACTCCAAACATAGCTCTGGATGCTGAACTTTAATTCCTTGGCATCTCCTCAATGACTGTCTCTCTGGATTTCCAAAACCTTGGTCTTCCAGTAATCCTTCTCCTCTGAGAAGGATTTCCTCTTTAAACTTGCAGTAGTCATCCTGGTCCCCATCCATTAAATGGTAAACCGACCGGAACTCTATCCGAAATAAGGTTTGCAGCAATTTTGGCCACTGGTTCCTAGGCCATTTTCTCTTTACAACAACTTTTTCAAATCTTAGCAGGAAGTCCCCAACCTCCTCTGTAGGTAGAATGGGTTGCATATAGTCAGAGGCCACGATCACAGCCCCTTGCACTGCATCCCAGTCTTTGCGATTCCGCTTGAACCATCCATTCACTGTCTCACGCATCACTAGGCCTTTTGGACTGACCCTTCTAGGGGGAGACATCTTCTCAGGCCCCGATGAGCTCACTTCCACAGGTACACCACCTGTATGCAACACAGTCCATCAATTGAACTTCTGTGCAATGCAGTTCGCCTGGCTGCCACACACAGCTAGCAGCAGTTCACCGCAGAAAAAAATAATAATTGAGTTTTCATTCACAGGTACACCACCTGCAACACGCAATGCCTTTTGCCTGGCTGCACTTCCATACACAGCCAACAGTTCCTGACCTGAACTCACTGTGGAGCAAGAACCCAGATTCCACCGTCTTGTGCCCGCTGAGTCCACCACTTGTGAGATGGGGGTTGTTTAGCTCAAGTGATAGATGCGTTTTTTCAGCGATTCAAGCCAGTCAGGAACTATATTTAAGGGCATGGTAGCCCATTTTTATTAAAAAGGCAAAATAAAAGTCCAAACAAAGGTTTCCCACGCAGGGGTTCTTCTCCATTAAATCCACATAACAGAAAATGCTAGCCCACCTGGCTCTCTGTAGCAGTACTTCTGCACTTTATCCTGGTCAGCCAGACCACCGGACTCCTCAAAGTAGACGGCTTCCCTTTAGCGTCTACAGCTCTGCCTCTTGCAGTCACCAACTTTCTGGCTGCCTCTTGCAGTCACCAACTTTCTGGCTGTCTCCTACAGCCTCTCTGACTCCTGAAGACCCTCTGTCTCTTGGTGTGGAGCCGTCTCCAACTGGGAGCCATGAGGTCTTCCCATACATTCATTATAAGGGCTGTGCTCACCTGAGCACACACCCTGCTGGTAATCAGCAAAGTCTGGACACAGAGTTGGAGATCCCATCCCTCCCAAGACACTGTGAAATCTCCAAACTACAAAGCCCCTTTCCAGAACAGCAAAACCTGGAGAAAGCTGCGAAAGCAGTCTTCTCCAGTCCATATCTACGCTCTGTAGTCTTGCACCTTGCAAATGTGCACACCCTGTGTCCAGCAAACTGTCCTTTTTACCGTGACAGTAGCTCATACTGTCACAATATATATATATACACACAGTGCCTTGAAAAAGTATTTATACCCCTTGAAATTTACCGCATTTTGTCATGTTACAACCAAAAACTTAAATGTATTTTATTGGTATTTCATGTGATAGACCAACACAAAGTGGCACATAAATATGAAGTGGAAGGAAAATGATAAATGTTTTTTTATTTTTTTTTACAAATAAATATCTGAAAAGTGTGGCATGCATTTGTATTCAGCCCCCTTTACGCTGATACTTCTAACTAAAATCTAGTGAAACCAATTTCCTTCAGAAAACTAACACTGCACATCACCATGAACACACCATCTCCACCGTGAAACATGGTTCCTGCAGCATCATGTTGTGGGGATGCTTTTCTTCAGCAGGGACAGGGAAGCTGGTCCGAGTTGATGGGAAGATGGATGGAGCCAAATACACTCTCTAGATGTGCAAAGCTGAAAGAGACATACCTAAAAAGACTTACAGCTGTAATTACAGCGAAAGGTGGTTCTACAAAGTATTGACTAAGGGGGGCTGAATACAAATGCACGCCACACTTTTCAGATATTTATTGGTAAAAAAAAAATGAAAACCATTTATCATTTTCCTTCCACTTCACAATTATGTGCCACTTTGTGACACATAAAGTACCAATAAAATACATTTACATTTTTGGTTGTAACATGACAAAATGTGAAAAATAGCAACGGGTATGTACTTTTTCAAGGCACTGTATATATCATCATTCAATTTTGGGTGAACATTTTTTTGGGGAACATTTCGATATTTATGAGACATTTAATGTTTTTATTTTGGTTTTTGATTATTTATTTACTTCACAAAATAATGTTTTGATTGTTTCTTATTTGAATGAGTGCATGTAATATTCTTTGGGCACTAGTGCTGTACTTTGGGACAAACTTATTGTTTTAGTTTCTTCACATTTTTGTGTATTTTGTGGGATTTATTAGGCACAGTGGCTGGATTTGAGTTTGCATAGTTTCATTTTAGGATGAATTAAAGTTGTGGGTACTTTTTTGTAGTGCGGAAAGGGTATTAGTATAGCTAAAGACAAAACTTTTTTATTGTTGTTTTGGACAGTGGAGAGAGATTACAGCACCTGCCAATTTTTTTCTTGCTTTATATACCCCCAATAAAGAGATTCACCATTTTTCATGTTAACCCCTATTTTTGAAAGTGAATGTAAAGAAAATTCTAAATATTTGGGTTGTCCCAAGAACAGGAATAGAGGTGAAATCTTCCAATGGGCAAACTAATTCTGGTGACCCTGGTGACAACCATGGATTCTCTCAGTTTGGAGGGATTTCTGATTGCTTCCTGTTTTGCCTATAGGACAGGAAATTAAGGTTCATTTCCCCAGTGGAAAGCAGGTGGCAAAAAAAAAAACTGATGGCGTCTTCCCATGTTGTAGGCGGAGGGGTGGGGATCTGTTTGCAGTTGGATCTGGGTTATATGACATGCCTGTTGTTATGCATTTGTGAGTATACTACAGTATGTACACAATAAAATGTTATAATGGTAATGCGCTATGCTGGTGTGCCTTGTGCAGGTCTACAATTTTATCCCTGATGTCCTTTGTTGTTTTGTAGAGTTATAACCCTCCCTTACTCTATCAAAAATGAAAAAAAGTTTTGTTTTCAGTTCTACTTAATGTGTCTTTTCTAGACAAGGATGTCAATGTGGGAATTCTCTTACATTTTCCAACTGCTTGAACAGCCTTTTTTCAAAATGAAGAATTGGAACAAGACAATAACTTTGTTTAAAAATATTTTTTAAATATGCAAAGTATGTGTGATAAAGGAAAAAAAAAAATGGAATGTGATCATTTCAAACATATAACCGTGAATATGAAGTATAGGCTATCGTTTCAATGACCAATGTTTTTCCAAGGAAACTCACATTTGAATTTTAACAATTTGACAATAATAAAAAACATTAATTTATAAAATATTTACTCTTTCCAACTACATCAATAATGTTTTTCCCAATTCTTAAAATCTTGGGATATGATTTTCAAAAATTAGTTTTAGTTACATTCACATATAGAGCAAAAAGTATTTGTCAACTGTATTACCTACAGTGGGGAGAACAAGTATTTGATACACTGCCGACTTTGCAGGTTTTCCTACTTACAAAGCATGTAGAGTTCTGTAATTTTTATCATAGGTACTCTTCAACTGTGAGAGACAGAATCTAAAACAAAAATCCAGAAAATCACATTGTATGATTTTTAAATAATTAATTTGCATTTTATTGCATGACAATAAGTATTTGATCACCTACCAACCAGTAAGAATTCCGGCTCTCACAGACCTGTTTTTTTTTCTTTAAGAAGCCCTCCTCTTCTCCACTCATTACCTGTATTAACTGCACCTGTTTGAACTCGTTACCCATATAAAAGACACCTGCCCACACACTCAATCAAACAGACTCCAACCTCTCCACAATGGCCAAGACCAGAGAGCTGTGTAAGGACATCAGGGATAAAATTGTAGACCTGCACAAGGCTGGAATGGGCTACAGGACAATAGGCAAGCAGCTTGGTGAGAAGGCAACAACTGTTGGCGCAATTATTAGAAAATGGAATAAGTTTAAGATGACGGTCATCTCCCTCGGTCTAGGGGTCCATGCAAGATCTCACCTTGTGGGGCATCAATGGTCACGAGGAAGGTGAGGGATCAGCCCAGAACTACACGGCAGGACCTAGTCAATGACCTGAGGAGAGCTGGAACCACAGTCTCAAAGAAAACCATTAGTAACACACTACGCCGTCATGGATTAAAATCCTGCAGCGCACGCAAGATCCCCCTGCTCAAACCAGCGCATGTCCAGGCCCGTCTGAAGTTTGTCAATGACCATCTGGATGATCCAGAGGAGGATTGGGAGAAGGTCATGTGGTCTGATGAGACAAAAATTTAGCTTTTTGGTCTAAACTCAGCTTGCCGTGTTTGGAGGAAGAAGAAGGATGAGTACAACCCCTAAGAACACCATCTCAACTGTGAAGCATGGAGGTGGAAACATCATTCTTTGGGGATGCTTTTCTGCAAAGGGGACAGGACGACTGCACCATATTGCGGGGATAATGGATGGGGCCATGTATCGCAAGATCTTGGCCAACAACCTCCTTCCCTCAGTAAGAGCATTGAAGATGGGTCGTGGCTGGGTATTCCAGCATGACAACGACCTGAAACACACAGCCAGGACAACTAAGGAGTGGCTCCGTAAGAAGCATCTCAAGGTCCTGGAGTGGCCTAGCCAGTCTCCAGACCTGAACCCAATAGAATAGGGAGCTGAAAGTCCGGATTGCCCAGCGACAGCCCTGAAACCTGAAGGATCTGGAGAAGCTCTGTATGGAGGAGTGGGCCAAAATCCCTGCTGCAGTGTGTGCAAACCTGGTCAAGAACTACAGGAAACGTATGATCTCTGTAATTGCAAACAAAGGTTTCTGTACCAAATATTAAGTTCTGCTTTTCTGATGTATCAAATACTTATGTTATGCAATAAAATGCAAATTAATTATACAATGTGATTTTCTGGATTTTTTTAGATTTCGCCTCTCACAGTTGAAGAGTACATATGATAAAAATTACAGACCTCTACATGCTTTGTAAGTAGGAAAACCTGCAAAATTGGCAGTGTATCAAATACTTGTTCTCCCCACTGTAGGTACTTGCTTATCTTCAACTTGACCTTTATTTTTACACAGTAATACAGGCTTTTTTACTCGGTGTTAATTAAAAGCTGCAGAAAGTCAGATAGAGCTTTCCTTTTTTCCTGGCTTAAAGTGGTAGTAAAGTGTGAAAAAAAATTCCACCTGCAAGTTAATGTCATATGTGCTAGTATGCATAGCATATTAGCACATTATGAGAAACTTGCCTTCAAATGAAGCCTTCCAGCGGTGCACTTTCACCACTGACAGGGCTTCCATCTTTACTTCGTCTTCCTTATGGGTTAGAGGGCTACGGCCATTTGAATGGCTCAGCATTAAAGACGGCACTCCCATGCATGGACACAGGAGACACAAATGTGGCACAGCACTCTGAAAAGAGTGCGTTGTCCCTTCAGACTGTAGTGTGCATGCCCGCCGTTGACGTCACTAGCTGCAGAAATAGTGAATGTCTCCTAAACGGTGCACATTTAGGAGATATTCCTTGCACCTACAAGTAAGCTTTATTATAAGCTTACCTGTAAGTACAAGTCAGCAAGCTGTGTTTACTACCGCTTTAATGGTGCCCAGCATTATCTATCTCTTTCCTCCCCACATGGAGGCTCAGCATCACATGTGGCTATTACCTTGGTTTTATGTGCATCCCCTCCACCAGCCTTGATCAGCCTTCATTGCATTTAGAAGCACAGAGAACCAATGATGACATGATTGAATCCAACATAAAGTGCAGTATGTAATGAAAACAGAAAGATTTCATTAGCACATTGATGAAGGGGTGAGAGGTGAACCAAATATGTCAAAAATAAGCAGATGGATTAATGTATTTAAAACATAATTCTAATATTTTTAAATACTAGACTTTCCCCAGCTATGTTCTCTGATGTCTCCTGCTAGCAAGAAAGAGGCCTTTGGCTGGTATTGAAGCTGGGCCACTGCAAGTATAGTAATATCTTTTGAAAGTTTCAGAGCCCTACTTTCAGGGTATACCTTAAAGATCCATGTTCCTTGTTTAAGAAACAGTACAGAGGGATGTAATGTGATGATATCATTGTTCTGTAACCTTTGATGTGGACCTTATTTATTTATGTACTTATATAGTGCCGTCAATTTACACAGCTCTAATTATGTAGATGCATTTAGAACCCCACAGGTTATTCCTATGCATGCCAACACATGTGAAAAGTGCCACTCGGCATTGGTCAGCCAAAATCTCCCTATTCACATGTAGGGATGAGCTGAACACCCCCCGGGTTGGCACCAGAACCTGTGAATGGACCGAAAGTTTGCGCAAACTTTAGAACCCTATTAAAATCAATGGACTCGAACGTTCAAAATCAAAAGTGCTAATTATAAAGGCTAATTTGCAAGTTATTGTTCTAAAAAGGGTTTGGGGACCCGGGTCCTGCCCCAGGGGACATGTATCAATGCAAAAAAAGTTTTAAAAACGGACGTTTTTTCGGGAGCAATGATTTTAATGATGCTTAAAGTGAAAAAAAAAAAAGTGAAATATTCCTTTAAATATCGTACATGGGGAGTGTCTAAAGTATGTCTGTGAAGTGGCATGTAATTTCCCGTGTTTAGAACTGTCCCTGCACAAAATGACATTTCTAAAGGAAAAAAAGTCATTTAAAACTGCTTGCGGCTTTAATGTAATATCTGGTCTCGGCAATAGGGAAGAAAATCATTAAGAAAAATGGCATGGGTACCCCTCCCACCCCATTACCAGCCCCTTTGGGTCTTGATTGTGTAGCGATACCCCCAGCTAAGAGGGCCGTTGGTATGATTTGTTTCGGGCCCTGTAGCACTCACTGTCAATTGCCCACCGGCAATTGGCTCTACCCTCCCTTGGCACAGTTAGTAGGGGATGATGGGATTGTGTAACCTGTGATTCTTGGCAGCACAATCCCACAATAAAGGCCCACAATAGTATGGTGTAGCTATCACTAACCGTTTCTCCTGCACAGTAAATGACACAAACAACTGATATACTTAACCCTGGTACTTTACTGAGAATAATGGTTAAGCAGATAAAACAGTATACATAAACATATGCAGAGCCCTGCAATGAAAGAGTGTTTTAGCACACGGACAGATATACAATCCTATGACAAGAAGCTAACGGACCCCGCTACAGCTCTTCTCCCTCGTGGGCAAGATGGCGCCCAGCAATGTCACTACTACTAAGTCAGGCCTGACTGTACTATGTGAAAGTTCTGCAGAGAAAGATCTTCGCTAGCAAATGGTGGTGCACTTCTGGAACTATTTGTAATCCACAAGAATAAAGGAATTTGATAACTTGGTGAACCCAGAATAAATCTACTAGCGTTATTCAATGCACTGTCCCTCCGGCATGCAACTGCAAACACTAACGTTAGTTCTGAACAACAGTTACTGGGTCTAGAGATCCTGTATTATTCTCATGAGCAGGTGCTCACTCACCCAACCGGACCAGTCCATGTCCGTATCTTCCGTTGCTATGTCTTGGTACACAGATTCCACGACACCCGGGTCTTCGGTCCTCCTGGTAGTAGCAGAACAGCAGCAGGATGCAACGTCCCTCAGGCTCCTCAGTGGGTACGGAAGGCTCTTTGGAGTAATACAGGCCTAGGCTTCAGGCCCTGTATTTTCAGCAGACTCAGCACAGAGTTCCACTTGCTGGGCGGGCGGTGTCCAAAGAGAGCGTGCTCCCGCCCGCCCCTGGTTAAATACCCCGCCCCAGCAGTCCTTGCGCTGGGAAATGCATCCTGGGTATGGTAGTCTCTGGGCCTTAAAGCAAACACCCGCTACACACCCCCCACTTGAAATCTTTGGTCCCCAAAGATAAAGAAATAGCACTACCTACAAGTAACACAGTTTATAGTTGCAAAGAAGCTGGGCAAGGGAACCTCCCACCAAACTTGGTAAGGGAGATTGTCTTGTCTACATGTCACATTGGTGGAAGCAAACTGCCTAACTGTGCCAGAGAGTGAGCTGGGGTTTCCCTCCACTAAATGCACAGTGGAGGAGCCAGGTTTCTATATTGTCCTTCTTGCAGTTACAACTGTATCTTCTGAACATTCTCCAATCTGAGTGTAGGTTAGTTTCCGGGGAAGACGAATAGCTCTCTTCACTCTTTTGTTCCCTGGGAACGGAGACATCAGGTACACTGGGCTCTTCCATTCTTCCTTCCACTTGGTCAGGTGTAATGGTTACTGCTGCTTCAGGTGCATCCAATTCTGGGGCAGAGAGGTACAAAGAATCTCTTGGATCTTCGGCTGGGATTGACTCTAGGGCATCCTCCCCACTCCTCAGTTAGAGTACACGATGGAATGAACTCAGCAGCTTCAGCATTCAAGGTGCCTTCAATGGTAACTTCACAGGATGCAGGATCCCTGACCATGGGTTCAGTTGTCTGAGTGGGCCACAGCCAGCTCAGTTCCATTTCCTCATCTTCACTCTGGTTTGAGGCATTCATCTCTCCTGACTGAGTGGTCTGAGATCTGGTGTTTGGCCTAGGAGTATTGGAGGTTGAAGGTGATTCAGGAGAATCCGGAGTAGAAGGTATACAGACTGCTTCGGAGAGAGACAATAAGTGGTTCCTGTGCCAGGTTTTCAGGAGGTCCCACTTGGCCTTGAGGTTTCAGCTGGTACACTGGCATGCCAGGCAATTTCCTACAGATCACGTATGGCTGTGATTTCCATCTGTCAGCAAGCTTATGCTTCCCTGGAACACCAAGATTCCGCAACAACACTCTGTCTCCTGGTTGCAAGTCATGGATCTGAACTCTGAGGTCAAAATTCAGTTTATTCCAGGCCCCTCTCTGGTCAGAGGTGGCTTGTGCCTTCTCATAAGCCAGTCGTAAGCTTCTCCGTAGCCGGTCCACATATCCCTTTTGGGAAGCAGCCGATGTGTGGTCTAGCGAGGTACCAAAGGCCAGATCTACAGGTAGTCTTGCTTCTCTGCCAAACATTAATCTGTAAGGGGAGTACCCGGTGACATCACTAGTTGTGCTATTATAGGCATGCACTATGGCAGCTATATGCTTGCTCCAATGTTGCTTTTCCTCACTGCTCAGGGTTCCCAGCATATTTAACAAAGTTCTGTTAAACCTTTCCGGTTGGGCATCTCCTTGTGGATGATAGGGGGTTGTGCGGGTCTTCTTTATCACTAGGGAATCCAGTAATATCCGGATTAGTCGACCTTCAAAGTCCCTCCCTTGAGCCGAATGAAGGCGTTGAGGTAATCCGTAGTGTACGAAGTACTTCTCTACAAGTATCTTGGCCACAGTGGAAGCCTTCTGGTCTTTAGTTGGAAAGGCCTGGGCATAATGGGTGAAATGATCCGTTATCACCAGAACATTTCCATGTCCCCCCAAGTCAGGTTCCAGACAAAGAAAATCAATGCATACCAAGTCCAAAGGTCCTTGGCTTTGCAGGTGGCCCATTGGGGCAGCTTGATGAGGCAATGTTTTCCTTTGTATGCAGCGACGAGCACATGAGTGACAGTATTCCTCCACTTCAGCCCACATACAGGGCCAATAGAATCTGCTCCTTATGAGCTGAAAGGTTCTCTCGGCTCCAAGGTAGCCATGGTTGTCATGTAGGGCAATCATAACAGTCTTTCGGGGTTTCTCTGGCAGGAATAGTTGCCACTTGTCTTCCAGGTCATCAGAGGGGCCCCTTCGGTAGACCACCCCTTGATGCACCTGCAACCTGTCCCATTCCTTGCGCAGTAAGTGGGTCTCCTTGGAGGGATCATGTAAGAGTCTGTCCGGATCCTGATCTTCCAGGGCTTCCAAAGCCAATTTCCCCAATGGGTCTTCCAGCTGGTCCCGTCTTATATCCTTCTTGGAAAATTTGGGCAAGTCCTCTTCACCAATCTGAGTGACATCACAATAGTATTTAGGCACTCCAACAGCTGAGACTACAATTTCTTCTGCCCTGCATCCTCCACTAGTCTGGAGCTCTGCCCCTGACACAAAGCCCGTACCCGCTCTGGGGTTACCTGGGTCCAGTCTTCTGCCATGCAAGTGGGAGCATGAGATCTTCGGGACGAGGCATCAGCATCTCGTTTCCAGTCCCAGGCCTGTACTTCAGGCTGAAATTGAACCCTGAGAGGGCTGCCAACTAACGGTGTCCGGTGGCATCTAGTTTTGCGGTGGTTAAAAGGTAAGTGAGTGGGTTATTGTCTGTCTGTCTTAACCACAAAGTCAGCTCCATATAAGTAGTCCTTCAGTTTGTCTACCACTGCCCACTTTAGGGCCAGAAACTCCAACTTGTGGGTGGGGTAATTCTTTTCAGCTGGGGTTAAGCTCCTACTCACATAGGCAACAGGTCTTAGCTTCTCTTCATACTCTTGATACAGTACTCCTCCAAAACCATCATGACTGGCATCCACGTGTAATTCATAGGGCTTTTGGGTGTCCGCATAGGCCAAAACAGGGGCAGTGGTCAAACTCTCCTTCAGCTTAATGAAAGCCTCTTCACACTTCCCAGTCCACTGGTCTTCCACTGACTCTCCTGGTTTCCTGGGACCTGAGTCATCCTCTTCTCCATCTGTCTTCAACAGCTCATTCAGAGGCTTGGCAATTTTTGCAAACCCCTCCACAAATCTGCGACAGTAGGAGAGAAACCCCAAAAAGGACCTAAGCTCAGTCACTGTGGTGGGCCGGGGCCAGGAGGTAACTGCCTCAAATTTGTCAGGATCTGTGGATACTCCTTCTTCAGATACTATGTGTCCCAGGTAATGGACTGAAGACTGATAGAACTGACACTTCTCCCTGGAAAGCTTGAGCCCCTCATCACTGAGTCTCTTCAAGACCTTCTCTAACCTCTCCTCATGCTCCAGAGTCTTCCCAAAGACGATGATGTCATCTAGGTATACTAGGACTTCAATGAGGTTCATGTCTCCCACCGTCTTCTCCATCAACCGCTGGAAGGTGGCAGGAGTTCCCGACAGACCTTGAGGCATCCGGTTAAACTCATAGAACCCCACTGGGGTGATGAAGGTAGTCTTCTCTCTATCTTCTGGGTGCATTGTGATTTGATAGTACCCACTCTTCAGGTCCATTACACTGAACCATTTGGCTCCAGATAGACTCTGCAGGGCATCCTCTATTCTCGGGGTGGTGTATTGATCAGGTATTGTCCTCCTGTTGAGAGTCCTGTAGTCTATACAGAGTCTCAATGACCCATTCTTTTTCCTGACTACTACAGTTGGAGAGGCATATGGGCTCCTGGATTCCCGGATAACACCCGCTCTCTTGAGCTCTGCAAGTTGCTCGCGCAGATCTTCCAGATCAGCCAGGGGGAACTTGCGGACTCTCTCAAGGGTTTGTCTTCCTGTAGGCGAATCTTGTGAGTGGCACTTCTCGCACATCCCACATCAAACTCATCCTTGGAGAAGAGCTTCCGCCACTTTGCCAACTGGGCCCTGGCCCTCTCCTTCCACGCCGGGGGTAGGGCCGGGTTCTCCAAGGTGGGTTCCTCTTCTTCCTCCTACTCCAGGTCGGACAAGGCAACTGGGGTAGCAGGGTTCACTTGGCCCAACAGCATCCGGGCTGGAATCTTCACAGGCGAGTCAGTGGTGTTCCTGACGCTCACTGGCACCCTGCCATTTGCTTTCTTCAGGACTCTCAGCGGGACTACTTCTGGGATAACTTCCAGTCCTGAGTATGCATTCAAGGGGTCTGGTTCCAGGACTACAAAGGGGCCAGGTTGTTCCCAGGTGAGATTCACAGTGGCTCTCAAGCAGGCCACTTCACCAGGCTGCAGCACTCTCTCTCTCCTCTTCAGTCTCCAAACTTTCCCCCACCCCCTCTTCCGGGCCTTCTTCTCCAACATCAATCGCTGATAAGCCAACTGCAACATGGGGTGGATTCTGGCTGTCGAGACGTCCTGCTCCTGCACTAGAGGGGCCAGTAGCCTCCTGACCAGGTCAGTGTTGGTTCCTATTATCAGGGAACTTCTTCGGGGAGGCCTCTTTCCTCAGACTCATGGGTTTGTTTTTTTTGTTTTTTTTCCCCATCGTTTCCTGGATCTTAATCCCTGTTGGGCCTGGTATGCATTGATTTCTCGTCACTTTTGGGGTTTTTCCTCCAAAGGAGGGGTATTATGTGCTTTTGATGGGGAATTATTCCCCTCACCTCTTGGTTTCTCTTGCTTTCTTATTCTAATGGAGCTTTCTGGAGATGATGGGCACCCGGTTGACTCCATCACCGGGGGCCCTCTGGAGTTTTCCGCCAGCTGGCGATAGTTGCCTCGGGTCTTCCTTGGACTGGGGCACACTCGCCCAAAATGGCCAATTCCTCCACAGTTGAAGCAAACAGCTTCCCCTCTATCCCGCGGGGAGACTGGTGTTAAAACGTTCTGGTACAGCTCTTTCCTGACTTCTTTTTCTCCAACTCCTGAGTTCTTGGCCATTAAAGAGGTCAGCATCTCCAGTACTTGGGTCATCTGTGACTTTAAGACCTCCACTTCCGAGTCCCGTTCAGTGGCCATTGCGGATCTGACCCCAACTGAGGGGGGAGTAGTGGGCTTCTCGGTCACATGTTGGTCTTTCAGCAGAGCCTCTTCATCCCTTAATATTCGCACAAGGTCCGGGTAGTTCAATGACATGACCCCACTAGTGGTTTTCAGATGGAGCCAGACTGGATCGGAACGCAGTGCTCCCCTTAAAATCTGCTTCATCCTGGCCGCATCTATGGCTTGTGGCAGCATCCCCTTCTTAAGGACAATTTGACACAGCATCTTATTTAGTCTGCGAACATATTCAGACAGTCTTTCTCCTGGAAGTTGAAGGGTGTGCTCAAACTGGTAGACTAAATCGACCACTTTCTCCAATTGGCCGAACTCTTCCTGTAACATCGCTAAAAATAGTCATAGGCAGTACAAGCAGCATTACAGCCCCCTTTAAACTTTCTCTTATGCGCTGCTTCTTTTGGGCCTCCGGTATTTCCCATCCTTCCACAGCTTGCATCGCCTGCTCCATCCAAGTGTCAAAATCCTCTTCTCCGAGTGGTACAGGTTGTTTCCCTGAAAAAATCCTGAGCTTCCCGTACCCAGCTTCTCCATGTACCGTATTACACTTCTGACACTTTGGGGCTGATTTACCAAACGTTTGCGCCATGAGTATTGGCGCATCTGCATGCGCAATGGCTGTTTTGGTATTTACAAAACATTAGCGCCTGTAGCGCAGCCCTATTTCCCATTTACTATAGTGTTGTCTGCGCCCGGGAGGAGGCGCTCAGTACGCTACTATGGACCTGGCGCACGGCATGTTAAAATCTAATTATAAAGAAGTTGGAAGTGAGAATATAATGGGGTGATGTGAGGGAGTGTAGTGACACCTGCCCAAATAACAAACATGGCCAAAATAGAGAGGGAAAGTAAGTTTTTCAAAACCAGCCCGCTGCGCCGGCAATTCCGATTCGAGCTGCGGGAGGTTTTTTTGAGCTCAGCGCGGGAATTTCAATGGTTTAAATGCGCCGGGACACTGCGCCGGCAAAATCTTAGTAAATCTCAAGTCACCTAAGTCAATTTGCATAAGTTGAACAGGCGCAGCCCTGAACTTCCCATTGCGCCTGCAAAATGTCATTTCTAAAGGAAAAAAAACCCATTTAAAAGCAGCCGCGGCTATAATGAATTGTCGGCTCCCGGCAATATAGAGAAAAGTATTTGAAAGTCTTTGCTAACCAAAAAAAAAAAAAAAGGCGTGGGGGTCCCCCCAAATTCCATAAACAGGCCCTTCAGATCTGGTATGGATTTTAAGGGGAACTCCACCCCACATTTTCTAAAAAAATGGCGTGGAGTCCCCCCAAAAATCCACACCAGACCCTTATCCGAGCACGCAACCTGGCCGGTAGCAGGGGAAAAGGGGGGGACGAGAGCGGCCCTCCCTCCTGAACCGTACCAGGCCACATGCCCTCAACATGGGGAGGATGTCCCCATGTTGATGGGGACAAGGGCCTCATCCCCACAACCCTTGCCCGGTGGTTGTGGGGGTCTGCGGGCGGGGGGCTTATCGGAATCTGGAAGACCCCTTTAACAAAGGGGACCTCCAGATCCCGGCCCCCCCCTATGTGAATTGGTAAGGGGTACATTGTACCCCTACCATTTCACAAGGAAAGTGTCAAAATTTAAAAAATGACAAGAGCCGGTTTTTGACAATTCCTTTATTAAAGCGGAGGTTCCGCGGCCATTCGTTTTTTTTTTTTTTTTTCCATTCAATTCCTTTCCCCATTGCAGATAAATACTCACTGTTTTGGTTTTAAAAAACATCCGCTGTCCGTTTTCTTTAGAAAGAATAACTTATATAATTGGCGTAGGGCAGTTTCCATTTTGCTTGTGGGCATGTTAAGCCCACAAGCACTCCTTTCCTGGATGCAGTGAATTTTCATCATTGTTTACTCGCCGTGAACTTCCGGGTTTGCCATCACAACGTGCGGCGTCATCGGAAGTCCCCGCCCCGTTGCGATGACAACCACAACGGTGCGTGCGTTCCCCTTGTCTCAATGTGTAAGATACACCCTCGTCACGTGTCACATTTCGCTGGTCGGGGCACCGCACTGACTCTTGGGAAGAATAACACTCAGCTCCCATGAGACAGTGCGGCGCCGAGGAAAGCAGGGTACACGCCTACTCCCGCGGGAGGGAGAAGCAGGAAGTAGCAATGAAAAGGAAAATAAATAGGTATTTAAACCGCAATTTATTTTTTTAATGCAGCATTAGAAGATGTATGCTATGTACTAAAGGCTATAAGATATACTTGTAATTTTGGGTGAACCTCCGCTTTAATGTCTTCTCTTTTCTTCCATCTTCTTCCTTCTTCTTCCATCTTCTTCTTTTCTCCATTCGGGTTTCTTCCTCCATCTTCATCTTCCTCTTCCTCTTCATCTTTATCTTCCTTCTTCCTTCGGTGTTCTCGTCCAGCATCTTGCTCCGGCGTCTTCCCTTCTTTCTTCTCCGGCCGCTCCGTTTGAATTGGAGGTTCCCGCTGTGCGACGCCTCAGTTCCCCACTTGGTCCGCTTACACCCGGTGGCTCCGCCCCCTCTGTCACCACGAGGAAAGTCCCGTGAAATCCATGTGCGTCAGAGGGGGGCGGGGTCACGGGTGTAAGCGGACCCAGAGGCGAACTGAAGCGTCGCACAGCGGGAACCTCCAATTCAAACGGAGCGGCCGGAGAAGAAAGAAGAAGGGAAGACGCCGGAGCAAGATGCTGGATGAGAACACCGAAGGAAGATGAAGATGAAGATGAAGATGAAGATGAAGAAACCTGAATGGAGAAAAGAAGAAGATGGAAGAAGAAGAAGAAGGAAGAAGATGGAAGAAAAGAAAAGACATTAATAAAGGAATTGTCAAAAACCGGCTCTTGTCATTGTTTTACATTTTTTACACTTTCCTTGTGAAATGGTAGGGGTACATTTGTACCCCATTACCATTTCACACAGGGGGGGCCGGGATCTGGGGGTCCCCTTTGTTAAAGGGGTCTTCCAGATTCCGATAAGCCCCCCGCCCGCAGACCCCCACAACCACCGGGCAAGGGTTGTGGGGATGAGGCCCTTGTCCCCATCAACATGGGGACATCCTCCCCATGTTGAGGGCATGTGGCCTGGTACGGTTCAGGAGGGAGGGGGGGCCGCTCTCTCGCCCCCCTCTTCCCCTGCGGCCGGCCAGGTTATGTGCTCGGATAAAGGGTCTGGTGTGGATTTTTAGGGGGACTCCACGCCATTTTTTTTTAAATTTGGGGTGGAGTTCCCCTTAAAATCCATGCCAGATCTGAAGGGCCTGGTTTGGATATTTGGGGGGAACCCCACGTCATTTTTTTTAAATTTGCAGTGGGGTTCCCCTTAATATCCATTCCAGACCTGAAGGGCCTGGTTATGGAATTTGGGGGAACCCCCACACATTTTTTTTTTGGTTAGCAAAGACTTTCAATGACTTTTATCTGTATTGACAGGAACCAGCAATTCATTACAGCCGCAAGGACTTTTAAATGACTATTATTTTACTTTAGAAATGTCATTTTGCTCTACAACTGTTATAAACATGGAAAACATGTGCTACTTTACAGGCATACTATAGACACCCCCCGGGGATGATATTTAGGGCCAGTTCACACCGGATGCAGTGCAGTGCGTTTTTCTTTCTCGTACATCACGGGACACAGAGCGACATAGTCATTACTAATGGGTTATATAGTTACCGTCAGGTGCTGGCACTGGCAACTTCCAAAACCGGAAGTACCCTCCCCTATATAAGCCCCTCCCATCCGGGAGCACCTCAGTTTTTTGCCAGTGTCTAAGGTGTTGGCCAAGAAGAAAGATGTGTTTTTCACTGAGCTTGCGTACAGGTTCTTTTGGGCCTCAGTAAGCTATTCCGGATCCGACCAAAAAAGCTTCATAGCTAAACGGTCGGTACCCGGGCCTTGCAAAGAGAAGAGCAAGGTTCTGCCTGTAATGCTTCTCTTAGGAGAGCTGGACCCTGGGATCCAGAGCTCTGGTCATACCCACGACCAAGATGTTTTCTGTGCAGGGTGCTATACAGGTCCAGGGGAGTGGAATCCTTGGGAACCCGGTCCCTGAAGGTTTGATTACAATGCCTGCCGTGATAGGTGAAGTTTGGGCTTTTGTGGACCAAACAAAGTCCTGCGGCGAGGAACAGGTAAGTGGGGGCCCCCAGGAACTTGGTTCTATTGGGGGACCCCCAAGCCTAATTTGTCTTTCTGTCTGTTACCTAATGGTATTCCCGCAAGATTCTGTGCATGCCTGTAACTACTAAAAAAAATGTAATAATTTTTAATGGTGGTCAAGAAAAAAAAAAAAAAAAAAAGTTTTTTTATATATATTTAGTTTATTAGACTGCGGTACCTGTGTTTGTCCACTAGAGGCCGCTGTGGAATGTTTTCTTGTCATGTGGACTAGTTTCTTCTCAGAGAGCAAAGTCCAGGCAGTTGGTGAGTTCTCCTATAGGAAACTGCTTCCTCTGCCATGTTGCAGTGCTCGTCCATCCCCCGGCCTGCGGCAAAGAGGGGCCCTGGCTCCTGTCCCTGGTTTCCATGTTTGAAATTAGCGCCGAGGGCGCACGTGGCCGCGCGCGTGCACGCGCCTCTATATATAGAGGTGACCCGGAAAGGGGGCGGAGCCTGGGGGATGACGCTCTGTGCGCGCCGCAGCGCTTCTGCGCATGTGCGGGCGTCCCAGCAGGTTTTAAAAAGCCACAATATTGTAGTAAGCTGGCTATGAAGTACAGAGACAGAGCTGGCAACATTTAAAGGCATACAGCAAGCGGTTGATACAGGCATCCCCTAGAAAGGCACATTAGTAGACACCAACTGTTTATTATAGCAGCATTTATGCTAGACTATTATCAGTAACTGGTGTATTTCGGCTGGAATACCTCAGCTTTGTGGCTTAGGAATATGCCGTCTAAAAACTCCGGGACTAGAAATTCCAGGAGGAATAGGGGGTCTCCATCGGGCTCTGAGGATCTTGGGCATGCTTTGGCTGCACCAGTCTCCCCTGAAGAATCAGAGGTTAGTGACCGTAGGGCACCCCCAGGAGTACCTGGTACTGTGGCTGTCCTCAGTTCACCTGCTCCTGTGTATGTAACAGAGGAGGTTTTTTCCTCAGCTCTGGGAGGACTGGAAGAGAGATTGTCAGCATTAATCGCTGCTTCCCTGTCACAGGAGAAAAGCGCTCGATCTCCGTCTCCTCCCTCAGAGTGCCTGTTAACAGAGCAACAGTCCCATACAGAGGTCGACCTACCTGAGGGGGATCAGGATGAGGTTGATTCGGTTGTAGAGGAATCAACAGTGGAAGAGCCGTTCTCAGCATCACATGCTGAGAGGTTATGGGTTCAGTCCCTGACTAATATGGTCCGATCAGCATTTAAAATGCCACTTGCGGAGCCATCCTCCACTTCTGTCTCCTCGTTGGGGTCGCTAAAAGCTCCCCAGACTGTTTGTTCCTTTCCGATCCATCCTTTACTGGAGGGGCTCATTTACCAGGATTGGGAGCATCCTGACAAAATATTTACTCCCCCCAAGAGATTTCCGGTGGTCTATCCCATGGAGGATAAGTTCATCAGAAAATGGAAGGTCCCTACAGTGGACGCAGCCATCTCTTGTGTGAATAAATCACTGACATGTCCGGTGGAAAATGTCCAAATGTTCAAGGACCCAATAGATAAAAAATTGGAGTCATTATTGAAATCTGCTTTTTCTACAGCAGGATTGGTGACACAACCAGCAGTGGCAGCTATAGGGGTCTGCCAAGCAGTGAAGGATCAGTTGAAACAGGTCTTAAGAGACTTGCCGGATCAGCAGGCTCTTGCCCTAGCTGATCTACCTAGAGCCTTATGCTTTGCGGTGGACGCTATAAAGGATTCAATCCATCAGGCCTCCCGCCTTACGCTGTCTGTAGTACATATGCGCAGGCTTCTATGGCTCAAAAACTGGTCTGCTGAAGCTCCCTGTAAAAAATTGCTGGTCAGCTTCCCATTTCATGGGGAGCGCTTATTCGGGGAAGACCTGGACAAGTATATCCAGAGAATTTCCAGCGGTAAAAGTACACTTTTGCCGGTTAAAAATAGAGTTAGAGGTCCCTCCTTTAAGAGGCCGGCTTCTCCAGTCCCTAGGACATCGGCTGTGAAACAGTTCCGACGGCCTCCCCGGTCAAATCCCGGAGGTAAAAATCAGGGACAGTTGCAGGGTAACAAGAAGCCCTGGAGCAGGAGAGGTACAAAACCTCCCCCAAAGTCAAATGCATGAAGGGTTGCCCCCACCCAATCGGGTGGGGGGAAGACTTCAGTTGTTCACAGAAACCTGGCGGGACACGATCCGAGACAGATGGGTGCTCTCCGCAGTAAATCTGGGATACAAATTGGAGTTAAAAAACTCCCCTCCTTCCCGCTTTATAAGGTCAAACGTGCCAAGGGATCCCCAGAAGAGAGGATCCCTCCTGTTGGCACTGGAACAATTATTGCTTCAAGCAGTAATTATAGGGGTTCCCCTGGAAGAATGGGGGTTCGGGTTTTACTCAAACCTCTTTACAGTTCCGAAGCCAAACGGGGACGTGAGGCCCATATTAAATCTAAAAGGGCTAAACAAATTCCTACATATCAGGACTTTCCGGATGGAGTCGATCCGATCGGTAGCCACTGCCCTACAAGGGGAGGAATGGTTAGCCTCGATCGACATCAAAGATGCTTATTTGCACATCCCCATCTTTCCAGCCCACCAAAAATTTCTACGCTTTGCGGTAGAAGGGCGCCATTTTCAGTTCAGAGCCTTACCCTTCGGTCTGGCCACAGCACCAAGAGTGTTCACAAAAATTCTGGCCCCATTATTGGCCAATCTAAGAACACGAGGTGTAACGATAATGGCATATCTAGACGACTTGTTGCTGATAGACCACTCAGTGGAAAAACTAGAAGTGGTTGTTCACGAGACAATCAAGTATCTGGAATATCACGGTTGGATTATCAACCGAGACAAGTCAGCCCTAAAACCAGTCAAAAGTCTGGAATACTTGGGGCTAAGGCTGGATTCAGACCAGAGAAAGATTTTCTTGCCTCAAGAAAAGGGGTCGTCTTTGAGAGATTTGATCCACTTAGTGGGTTCAAAAAGACAGCCATCCATACGCCTGTGCATGAGGCTGCTGGGAAAAATGGTGGCATCATTCGAAGCAGTACCCTACGGTCAATTCCATTCAAGGAAGTTGCAAAGGGCCATACTGTCAGCCTGGAACAAAAAAGTTCAGGCTCTGGACTTACCAATGTCCTTGTCCCCTTCCGTTCGCAGGAGCCTCCGCTGGTGGTTGGTTCCCCAGAATCTGGAAAGAGGGAAATCCTTCAGTCCGATTTCCTGGAAGGTGGTCACTACAGATGCCAGCCTTATAGGCTGGGGAGCAGTACTGGAGCAATGGTCTCTCCAGGGCAGATGGTCGGATGCGGAAAAGGCCCTGCCCATCAATCTCTTAGAGATACGAGCAGCCCGGTATGCCCTAGTAGCATGGACATCCAAACTCCAAGGGTCCCCTGTCAGAGTTCAGTCAGACAATGCCACAGCAGTGGCATATATCAATCGTCAGGGGGGCACCAGGAGTCGTGCAGCCCAAAGGGAAGTAAATTACATCCTGAGATGGGCAGAAAGATATGTCCCAGCCATATCTGCGGTATTCATTCCAGGGGTGGAGAATTGGAAGGCGGACTTTCTAAGTCGCCAACAATTATGCCCAGGGGAATGGTCCCTTCATCCCGAGGTTTTCCGGACAATATGTCAGCGGTGGGGAACACCGGATGTAGATCTGCTAGCATCCAGATTCAACACAAAAGTGGACAGGTTTGTCTCTTGGGCAAGGGATCCCCTAGCGTGCGGCTCGGATGCCCTAGTGTTCCCTTGGGATCAGTTCAAGCTGATATATGCATTCCCACCGCCACAATTGTTCCCTCGATTACTCCGCAGAATCAGGGTAGAAAAGAAACCAGTGATTCTGGTGGCTCCAGCGTGGCCCCGAAGAGCATGGTACGCGGAGATTGTAAAAATGTCTGTGGGGAGTCCTTGGACCCTCCCACATCGTCCGGACCTGCTTTCGCAGGGACCGATATACCACCCTTCCTTACCAGCCCTAGGTTTGACGGCCTGGCTATTGAAGCCCACATTCTAAAAAAGAGAGGGCTCTCTAATGCTGTGGTATCTACCATGATCAATGCCAGGAAGCCGGTATCCAGGCAGATCTACTATAGAATCTGGAAGGCGTACATCGCCTGGTGTGAAGCCAAGAAATGGCATCCACGTAAATACGTAATAGGTAGGATTCTGGACTTCCTACAATGGGCTGTAGATAGGAAGCTTGCCTTGAGTACTATCAAGGGTCAGATTTCGGCCTTGTCAATATTTTTTCAAAGGCCCTTGGCTTCGCATTCACTAGTCAAAGCCTTTATACAAGGAGTGATGCGTATTAGTCCTCCGGTTAATATTCCCATATGTCCATGGGATCTAAACTTGGTTCTGTCGGTTCTACAGAAACAACCATTTGAACCATTACAGCATATTTCCTTAGTGCTTCTCACCAGGAAATTGATTTTTCTAGTAGCCATTTGTTCGGCTAAAAGAGTATCGGAATTAGCAGCTATGTCCTGTAAGGAGCCATATCTGGTTATCCATAAGGACAGAGTAGTGTTACGTCCTCATCCAGCCTTTCTTCCTAAGGTGGTATTGAGTTTTCATTTGAACCAAGATGTGGTTCTTCCTTCTTTTTTCCCCCAAGCCTACTTCGGTAGAGGAAAAGTTATTGCATTCTTTGGATGTAGTAAGAGCAGTTAAAGCTTATCTAAAAGCCACTGCTCAGATTCGCAGAACGGATACTTTGTTTATTCTGCCGGAAGGCCCCAGAAAGGGTCAGGCAGCGTCAAAATCTACTTTAGCCAAGTGGATTCGACAGGTCATAATACAAGCCTATAGCTTGAGAAGTAGACCGCCTCCGTTCAAAGTTAGGGCGCACTCCACGAGAGCAGTTGGAACTTCATGGGCAGTGCATCACCAGGCCTCCCTGGCTCAAATCTGTAAGGCCGCAACATGGTCTTCGGTACACACGTTTACTAGGTTCTACCAGGTGGACGTTAGAAGTCAGGAGGATGTCGCCTTTGGGCGCAGTGTGTTGCAGGCCGCAAAAGATCCTCATGTCTGATAGCGCTCAGCTTATATATGGTGTATCCCCCCCCTCATTTGGCATTGCTTTAGGACATCCCATTAGTAATGACTGTCGCTCTGTGTCCCGTGATGTACGAGAAAGAAAATAGGATTTTTATAACAGCTTACCTGTAAAATCCTTTTCTTGGAGTACATCACGGGACACAGAGCTCCCGCCCCTCTTTGGGGACACTTATTGCTTTGCTACAAAACTGAGGTGCTCCCGGATGGGAGGGGCTTATATAGGGGAGGGTACTTCCGGTTTTGGAAGTTGCCAGTGCCAGCACCTGACGGTAACTATATAACCCATTAGTAATGACTATGTCGCTCTGTGTCCCGTGATGTACTCCAAGAAAAGGATTTTACAGGTAAGCTGTTATAAAAATCCTATTTTTTGATGCCTGAAAAACGCAAAGAAAGTTGATCACATTAATGCCAATGGCATAGTTCACACCACTGCAGTCCGTTCCAGTGCATTTCAGAAAGACAAAAAATAATTGGTCATGCTGCATTTTTTTTTTTTTTTTTTTTTTTTTTTTGGTACAAAACTGTACTGGACCCCAGTAAAACACATCAAAAACGCAATGGTACGTACCAAAAATGCACTGGAATGCACCGCAACGCACCTAAATGCACCAAAGACGCACTGCAACACACTTGTCCCAAGTGAAAAGAGGCGGAAAAAAACACTGGACTGCATCAAAAACGCCTCAAAAATGCACTGGAATGTGTCAAAAACGCGCATGCAGAAAAGCACCTGGAACGCACCCAGACTGCGTTTCTATAGTGTGAACTAGGGCCAGTTCACACCATAGAAACACAATCCGGATGCGTTCCAGGTGCTTTTCTGCATGCACTTTTTTCATGCGTTCCGGTGCATTTTTGGTAAGTTTTTGATGCAGTCCAGTGCTTTGTTTTCACCCCTCTTTTTTATTAACCATAGATAAGGACAAGTGTGTTCCAGTGCGTTTTTGTTGCATTTAGGTGTGTTCCTGTGCGTTCCAGTGTGTTTATGATGCGTTTTGATGCATTCCAGTACAGTCCAGTGCAGGTAAAATGCAGCATGTTCTACTTTTTTGGTGGAACTGGAACAAACACTGCCATTTAGAACCATATAACCAACTTTCCATGCATTTTGGATGCATAAAAAACGCAATGGACTGTATGTGGTGTGAAATGGCCATTAAGCAATTTGGCATATTTAAAAGGCACTTCTCCTTGTTTTGTTTTTGGTGTTTTCCAAATTGGTGACATTGATATATGTCCCTTAGGGTGGGACCTGGGCCCCCATTTTAAGGCCAATAACTAGTTACTAGAAGATAAGCCAGCCAAGTGGGGACTAGCAAAATTAACAAGTCAGTTCCCATAGACTGCAATAGTATTTGTTGGTGGGGGGGGGAGGGGTGATTGTCCCATCTCTAACTTTGTAGCATGCTGGATGATGTGCTTAATTTTGGACAGGGGGGAGTTATTTTTTGCTAGCTGCATTGGTGTTGTTCTGCACATGCCCAGCCAGTTAGTTTTTTTTGGCGTGCTTTTTGTGTGTGAACAGCGCTTGGATATTTCTGGGCATGCTCACTCAGAGAGTGTTTTTATGGGTTAGAAATTGAAGGACATCTTAACAGGTGTGCCCACTTTGAATTTCAGTCTCTACATTGGGAGAACTTGCATTCTGGGTGTTTCATGGACTGTGCATGTGTTTTCAATTGCCTCATTAGCACACAAACATATGTTATATAAAGCTCACAGAGCATTCGGTCGATTGCCTTAAGAAGGTGTGTGTGTGTGTGTGTGTGTGTGTGTGTGTGTGTGTGTGTGTGTGTGTGTGTGTGTGTGTGTGTGTGTGTGTGTGTGTGTGTGTGTGTGTGTGTGTGTGTGTGTGTGTGTGTGTGTGTGTGTGTGTGTGTGTGTGTGTGTCCTTATCGAGTTTGTAACACATGTATTTTATTTGTTATGTCTTTGCAAAACAAGTGATTGGTTAACTTATGTGGATTGTATATTTTTGGTGTGGGGGAGATATGTTCCCCTGAAATAATTCTGATGTTGTTAATGTGTGTTGTTTGTTCACTTTGATTTAATTGTCTGCTGCATTTTTTTGGCCAAAAATTGCTCAAGATGTTGAGTCTGTAACTGTTTCAAATTGACCATGTTTTTTATTTTGCCTTCCCTTTTGTTTTGTTGAACAATAAAATTAGATGCAAAATTTTGATGTTTGTTTTCTGTTTTCTTTGCAACAAATGTGACAGCTGATTGGCATGTCAAAACAAAACAGGTGTGATTTGTCTACCCTGGTGCCTTCATGGTAGTATATGCATGGATTGTGTGCTGCCATGGAGCGTCACCAGGAAATGAAATACAGAGTGGTAAGTATTCAATTTTCCTTTTTTACTGCAGTGGTTCTCAGCCTCAGTCCTAAAGTACCCCCAACAGGACATGTTTTGTGAATTTATCTTATCGAGAATTGCCGTCCAAAAATCAAAACCACTGACTGTGATTTAAAGCACATGTGCAAGATGAAGGAAAACCTGCAAACATGGCCTGTTGGGGGTACTTGAGAAGCACTGATTTAGAGCACTGCACTTAAAAATAGCTCAAGGCCATACAATTCTAATTGTGGGCATTTTGAGAGAAACAAAGTAAGTGTTAGAACCCCTGCATGTTTTTTTTTAATGTTTGTAGTTTGGCCTTTGTGTCTCCTTTTCTTAACATTGGCTTCACTTCCTGTCACACAGCTAAACAGAAAGTGAAGGTAAAACCCTACCAATGGCTTTTCTTGGGGACACACAGATCAATCTAACTAGTGTCCCCATTAAGCAAATTGCACTCTAGCACTTTGTTGTGTACACCCCAAATCATTGGGTAGTTTGGGGTTTAGTAAAGACAAATCCACTCTGCAGTAAAAGTGTAGCTGCTGAAAATCTGAGGGATCACTGGTGATTGGATGTTACAATCATGTAAAAGCAAAGATGGTGTTTTTTTTGGCTTGCATGTCCCCCTCAGATATACAGCAAGTGCACTTGTAGTGCAAAGTAGATTTGCCTTTAGTAAATAAACCCCACAGTCCAAACTACCTAATAATAATTTGTGGTGTACCCCGCAATATGCTCGAGTGCAATGTGCATAATGGGGAAAGTATTTAGACTGACCTGTGTGTCCCCAAGGAAAGACATTGTTAGGGATTTTCCCTCACTTCCTGTGTGGCTATGTGACAGGAAGTGAATTATTTGGAAGGATAAAGTGGCCAAATTATTTAGTTTAACTTTTCAAAGACTCATTCCTAAGTTGAATTGTGATGCATGTCAATGGCCCATTTTGACCCTCTTTAATCACTTGAGATCAGCGCTATAACTGATCGACGGCCACAGCATGGTCCTCAATTGCCGGGAGTCCGTCACTAAACGTTCTCCCCTTTGCGCGCGCTGTGGTCACAGTGTCACTGTGACTCGGGTGATGACAGATCCGAGTAAGGGGCCGATCCCTGCCCTTTACCATGTGATCAGCTGTCAGCAAATGACAGCTGATCACGTGATGTAAACAAAAGCTGGGTAATGGTTTTTGTTTTCTCCTTGTGCTGACAGCGTGAGCATAAAAAAAAAGGCAATCACCGGCTTATGTGCAAGGGACATGGGGCCCGAAGAGGAAGAGGCAATTCTGCATCATCTGTGACAATTAGTAGCCCCTGCCAGTGCCACCTATCAATGCCCACCACTGGTGCCAATCAGTGCCACCTAGCAGTGCTGCCAGTGCCCATCACTGCCAACTATCATTGCCACCTAGCAGTGCCACTTCTCACTGTCCACCAGTGCTAAATAGCAATGCCACCTCTCAGTGCCCACCCTTGCCACCTTATCGGTGCCCATCAGTGCACATCAATGAAGAAGAAAAATTACCTTTTTTTAAAATATTAACCAGTTTCCTACCGCCCACCGTCAAATGACATCCTTGGCTTTGGGCGGTGACATCTGAATGATGCCTGCAGTTTCAGCCGGCGATTCTGTGCACAATAAAAATGATCATAGTGGCAATTCCGCCGCTTGATCGTTCTTATAGGCGGGGGGAGGGGACGCCCCCCCTCTCTTGCCGCCATCCGGTGCTTCTCCGGGCTCTCCCGTGCCATCTGGGGCTCGGAGAACGATTTGGAGATGACTGGTGACCAGATGGTCATCAGTCACCTCTATGACCGTCGGAGGCGCGGGCACGACGTTAGGACATCATGCCGTGTTCCCGTATGTTAACCAAGCCGTGATCTTGGCTGTCAGCATGAGATTGGTGATTTTTTTGGAACAATATCATGCTTTCCAGCCTGGAGGAGAGATGCGGGGTCTTATTGACCCTGCATCTCTCCATAAAGAGGACCTGTCACACACATTCCTATTACAAGGGATGTTTACATTCCTTGTAATAGGAATAAAAGAGATCCCAAAAAATTAAAAAAATAAAAAAAGAGTAAGAAATACAAAAAACAAAAATAAAAAATAAATAAGAAAAAACGCCCATGTCCCCGGTACCTCGCGCTCACAAGCGAACACACACGTAAGTCCCGCCCACATATGTAAACGCCGTTTAAACCACACATGTGAGTTATTGCTGCGTGCGTTAGAATGAGTGCAGCAATTCTAGCACTAGACCCCCTCTGTAATGCCAAAATGGTAACGTGTAAAAAAAATTTAAGCATCGCCTAGGGAGATTTTTAATTACTGAAGTTTGGTGTCATTCCATGAGTATGCGCAATTTTAAAGCGTGACGTGTTAGTTATCTATTTACTCTATTTACTCAGCATAACAACATCTTTCACATTATACCAAAAAATTGGCCGTAACTTTACTGTTTTGTAATATTTTTAGCAAACAAAAGGCGTTTGAAAATTTATTGTGCAAATACCGAGCGAGATAAAAATTTGCAATGACCGCCATCTTATTCCCTAGGGTGTCTGTTCCAAAAAAGTATATAATGTTTGGTGTTTTGAAGTAATTTTATAGCCATAAATTTATGATTTTTACATGGAGAGAAGTGCCAGAATAGGCCCAGTGCTGAAGTGGGTAAAATATCCATTTTTTTTTTTTTTAAACTCGGTCTTTTGGATTTATAGAAAAAAAATAAAAATAAAACACAAAGGTGATCAAATAGCACCAAAAGCAAGCTCTATTTGTGTGCCAACAAATAAAACATTTTCATTGGGTTACAGTGTTGTATGAGCATGCAATTGTCATTAAAAGTGCATCAGCGCTGAAATGTGAAACTTGGTCTGGGCAGTGCGCAAGTGGTTAATATAAGGCTACATGCACACAGACGTTTTTCAAGCCACTTGTTTGAGCGTTTTTTGCAGCTTAAAAACATCTCTCCATGTTAGCCTATGGCCTCATGGCCACCATGGCGTTTTGGAGCTGTAAATGGCATAGGCGTTTTTAGGCCCCATGTAGATGGGACGCTGGTGCAAAGTGTTCTGAACTAAGGTTGAAAGTGGCGTTTAGAAAGGCGCGCTTTGTGGCGTTTGCATGCCGTGTTTTACCACATTTGCATGTATATGATAAGGAGCCGCCCTAAGCTCCAAAAACAGTATTATTTAAGATTTTAGCTATTTAGTGATACCAGAGTGATATGAGCAGCTGAGAGCAGCAGTGTAGTTGTATTTAGGCTGGGTTCACACTAGTGCGACACGACATCTGTCCTACTTTGGATCCGACTTTGCCCTGCGACATGAAGCCGACATATGTCCGACTTTCAATGAACGGGGATCCGACTTGGATCCCCGCCAATAGCAGGCACTGTGTTTGGTATGAATCTTGAGGGGGAACTCCAGGCCAAATTTTAAATAAAAAACCGGCATGGGTTCCCCCTCCAGGAGCATACCAGGCCCTTGGGTCTGGTCTGGATTTTAAGAGGAACCCCTACGCCAAAAAAACGGCGTGGGGGTCCCCCCCCAAAATCCAAACCAGACCCTTATCCGAGCACACAACCTGGCAGGCCGCAGGGGAAGAGGGGGGGGGATGAGAGAGCGGCCCCCTCCCTCCTGAACCGTACCAGGACGCATGCCCTCAACATGGGGGGTTTGGTGCTCTGGGGCAGGGGGGTGACCTGCGGCCCCCCCCACCCCAGAGCACCCTGCCCCCATGTTGATGAGGACAAGGGCCTCTTCCCGACAACCCTGGCCGTTGGTTGTCGGGGTCTGCGGGCGGGGGGCTTATCGGAATCCGGGAGCCCCCTTTAATAAAGGGGCCCCCGGATCCCGGCCCCCCACCCTATGTGAATGAGTATGGGGTAAATCGTACCCCTACCCATTCACCTGGTGGAAAAAAATTGCAATAAAAAAAACCACACAGCTTTTTAAAGTATTTTATTGCACAGCTCCGGGGGTCTTCTTCCGACTTCGGGGGTCTCCGGTGTCGTCGCCGCCGCTCACCGGTTTTCTTCTGCCGGGCCACCGCTAACTTCTTTAGCTCTTTTGCTAGCGGGGCCCGGTCTTCTCCGTCGCCTTCTTCTCCCGCTATCCGGTTCTTCTCCCGGTTCTTTCTTCTGCCGGCCCCTCCACTAACTTCTTTAGCTCTTTTGCTAGTGGAGGGCCCAGTTTTCTCCGTCGCCTTCTTCTTCTCCCGCTATCCGGTTCTTCTCCCGCTTCTTTCTTCTGCCGGCCCCTCCACTAACTTCTTTAGCTCTTTTGCTAGTGGAGGGGCCGGTCTTCTCCGTCGTCGTCGTCGGCGTCTTCTTCTCTCTTCTCCTCCTCCATGTTGACTCGTCGCTTCCTCTCGCAGTAATGCTAAATTTTCGGTCCGCAGAGATTAATATAGGCTTCTCATGACGTCACAGTCACATGTTCCCATGACGTCACACTCACATGCCCCGGAACATGTGACTGTGACGTCATGAGAAGCCTATATTAATCTCTGCGGACCGAAAATTTTGCATTACTGCGAGAGGAAGCGACGAGTCAACATCGAGGAGGAGAAGAGAGAAGAAGACGCCGACGACGACGGAGAAGACCGGCCCCTCCACTAGCAAAAGAGCTAAAGAAGTTAGTGGAGGGGCCGGCAGAAGAAAGAAGCGGGAGAAGAACCGGATAGCGGGAGAAGGCGACGGAGAAGACCGGGCCCTCCACTAGCAAAAGAGCTAAAGAAGTTAGTGGAGGGGCCGGCAGAAGAAAGAAGCGGGAGAAGAACAGGGAGAAGAACTGGATAGCGGGAGAAGAAGGCGACGGAGAAGACCGGAGCCTACGCTAGCAAAAGAGCTAAAGAAGTTAGCGGTGGCCCGGCAGAAGAAAACCAGAGAGCGGCGGCGTCGACACCGGAGACCCCCGAAGTCGGAAGAAGACCCCCGGAGCTGTGCAATAAAATACTTTAAAAATCTGTGTGTTTTTTTTATTGCAATTTTTTTCCACCAGGTGAATGGGTAGGGGTACGATGTACCCCATACTCATTCACATAGGGTGGGGGGCCGGCATCTGGGGGTCCCCTTTTTAAAGGGGGCGCCCTGATTCTGAAAAGCCCCCCGCCCGCATACCCCGACAACCAACGGCCAGGGCTGTCGGGAAGAGGCCCTTGTCCCCATCAACATGGGGGCAGGGTGCTTTGGGGTGGGGGGGCCGCAGGTCGCTCTCCTGCCCCGAAGCACCAAACCCCCCATGTTGAGGGCATGCGTCCTGGTACGGTTCAGGAGGGAGGGGGGCCGCTCTCTTCCCCCCCTTTTCCCCTGCGGCCTGCCAGGTTGCGTGCTCGGATAAGGGTCTGGTTTGGATTTTGGGGGGACCCCCATGCCGTTTTTCGGCTTAGGGGGTTCACCTTAGAATCCAGACCAGACCTAAGGGCCTGGTATGCTCCTGGAGGGGAACCCATGCCAGTTTTTTCATTAAAATTTGGCCTGGAATTCCCCTTCATGATTCATACCAAAACATGGGACAGCGAGGCTGCCGAGGACCAGCGCGATGACATCGCGCTGGACACATTCTCGGCCGGCTAGTCGCCTCTAGGACACGACTTGAGCGGCTGCTGCACGCTCAGGTCGTGTCCAGATCGCCTCGCAAAGTTGCGCTGTCCCTGTGTCAGCCGGCACACGAGTCGCCTGCAAGTCGGATCCGACTTCCCGGGCGACCTCTATTCAAATCAATGGGCTCCCATAGGGAACCATTCATTTTCAATAGAGCGCCGCTGACATTTCTATTTACTATAACAGTGCGCCGCTGCTTCCTGCGCCCAGTGAAGGAGTTATCAGGCGCACCAATTAAGGTTAGAACCAGCGCAGCGCACTGTTATTAGTAAATCAGCCCCTTTGTGACAAAGTCTCCTAAAGCATTTAGAATTTCAGGACCTATAGTGGTTAGAGGTGTCCCTGAAGCTGTCATGTCTTTTGAACTTCTGGGAATTGTGGGTGACTGCGGAGGTTCCCTCTTTATAGCCTTTGCGTGCGCCAAGTGGTATATCTTCTCATCTATGGCTTGCACACTCTGCCCTCTGAAACTCTCAGGTATCTCTTCTCTCCATTCTACCAGTGCATAAGTAAAGGAGGTCTGTCCATCTGGATTGAGATCAAGTAACCATGCCTTCTGGCTTGGGGACAACAACTCCATGAGCCGCTCTACATCGCTTCCGGACCAGTCCTCCCCTGGAAGTTCAATAACTACAGCCTTCTCTGGAAAAGCGCCGGCTGATGCGCACCACTGGGTCACTGCTAAACAATCCATGCGATACTTTTGGTTGCGGTGTACAGGTATCCCGGACTCTGAGCCCCCACGTGTAGCGATACCCCCAGCTAAGAGGGCCGCTGGTATGATTTGTTTCGGGCCCTGTAGCACTCACTGTCAACCACCGGCAATTGGCTCTACCTTCCCTTGGCACAGTTAGTAGGGGATGATGGGATTGTGTAACCTGTGATTCTTGGCAGCACAATCCCACAATAAAGGCCCACAACAGTATGGTGTAGCTATCACTAACTGTTTCTCCTGCACAGTTAATGACACAAACAACTGATATACTTAAATCTGGTACTTTACTGAGAATAATGGTTAAGCAGATAAAACAGTATACATAAACATATGCAGAGCCCTGCAATGAAAGAGTGTTTTAGCACACGGACAGCTATATAATCCTATGACAAGAAACTAACGGACCCCGCTACAGCTCTACTCCCTCGTGGGCAAGATGGCGCACAGCAATGTCACTACTACTAAGTCAGGCCTGACTGTACTATGTGAAAGTTCTGCAGAAAAAGATCTTCGCTAGCAAACGGTGGTGCACTTCTGGAACAATTTGTAATCCACAAGAATAAAGGAATTTGATAACTTGGTGAACCCAGAATAAATCAACTAGCGTTATTCAATGCACTGTCCCTCCGGCGTGCAACTGCAAACACCAACGTTAGTTCTGAACAACAGTTACTGGGTCTAGAGATCCTGTATTATTCTCATGAGCAGGTGCTCTCTCACCCAATCGCACCAGTCCGTGTCCGTATCTTCCGTTGCTATGTCTTGGTACACAGATTCCACGACACCCGGGTCTTCAGTCCTCCTGGTAGTAGCAGAACAGCAGCAGGATGCGACATCCCTCAGGCTCCTCAGTGGGTACGGAAGGCTCTGTGGAGTAATACAGGCCTAGGCTTCAGGCCCTGTATTTTCAGCAGACTCAGCACAGAGTTCCACTTGCTGGGCGGGCGGTGTCCAAAGAGAGCATGCTCCCGCCCGCCCCCTGGTTAAATACCCCGCCCCAGCAGTCCTTGCGCGGGGAAATGCATCCTGGGTATGGTAGTCGCTGGGCCTTAAAGCAAACACCCGCTACATTTGGATATTAAGGGGAATCCCGCACCCAAATTAAAAAAAAGGCCCTATATACTCTGAACAGCAGTATACAGGCGGTGCAAACAAGACAGGGACTGTAGGTTTGTTCTTAAGTAGAATCTGTTTGTAATTTGGAACAGGTACATTTTTTAAGTGTAGCTCCAGCCAAAAAATCAATTTTTAAGCTTTTTGGAAAACATAGGGAAGGGTTATCACCCCTGTAACATTTGTTTTGCTGTCTGTGCACCTGTTCAGAACATTTCACCTCACTTTCCGTCCCAATGACAAATGTTTTTAGAAAATTAGTTTTTTTTATTGAAACAAGGATTGGTGATAAAGCATTAGTGGAGAGGAGACACCTTTTTCCCATATTAACTCTTACAGAAGAGAATTTCCTTTCCTAGGGGCAGATTTCCTCTCACTTCCTGTTTGCAAGTAGGAGTCGTTTGTAAGTTGAATGTTTGAAAGTAGGGGCCTGCCGTATATACTCTGCAGAAATTTGGCCCTTAGGTGTTGGTGTTGCCACAACACTGTAAGCCCTCACAGTTACTCTTGCTGGGCGCTGGAACGCCCTGCTGTGAACTATTATATCAAGAATTGTAATTACATGCCATTGTTGAAGAGTGGTAGAAAAATTGGACCTTTGGTGGTGGTGGTGGTGCCACAACACTGTAAATCTTCACCGTTACTCTTGGTGGGCGCAGGAATGGACCCAGCTGTGAAATATTAGATCAAGAATTGTAATCACATGCCCTGTTGAACAGGGGAAGAAAAATTGGGCCTTTGGTGGTGGTGGTGGTGGTGTTGCCACAACACTGTAAGCCCACACAGTTACTCTTGGTGGGCGCAGGAATGGGTCCTGCTGTGAATTATTAGATCAAGAATTGTAATTACATGCCCCTGTTGAGCAGGGGCATAAAAATTGGGCCTTAGGCACTGGTGCCACAACACTGCAACCCCTCACAGATACTGTACTTGGAGCGCAGCAATGAGCCCTGCTGCAAAGTATTGCATCAAAAATTTTAATTACACGCCCCTGTTATACAGGGGCTGAAAAATTACCTTGGGGCTGCGGACTAAAAAATTGTCTGAACACATCGGTCAGACGGCCACCTTCTCCACCGCTCCTTCTTTGACGTACCGAAGCCTCAGCAACACGTTGTCCAGGACCAGGAATTAGTAACCTCCCTGTCTCTGGGAACGCGTTGCACAGACTTTTCTGCAAGGCCTCCCGAAGATGCTTCATCCTCTGCTCCCTCTAAGATGGCAAGATAAGGTCCGCAACCTTACCCTTGTAACGTGGATCACGGAGGGTTGCCAGCCAGTAATGATCCCTCTCCTTGATCGCACGAATACGAGGATCCTTCCGCAGGCTTTGCAGGATCAGGAAGGCCATGCAGTGTAGGTTTGCTGAGGCATTTGGTCCGGAGTCCTCTGGATCACTCAGGACGACATGATCCACAGCCACCTCCTCCCAGCCACATACAAGTCCATGGGTGTCTTGGGACTAATTGATCCCTTGAAGACTTGTGCTGATGCTGAGTGCTAGGCTCCACCTCTATGCTGACACAATCCTCCTCCTCCTCCTTCTCGTCCTCTTCCTGTGTGATAGCCGGGCCAGCAGGAACACTGTCTGGATAAAGGGGGCCTTGAGAGGTAAGTAAGTCCTCCCCTTCCTGCCTCTGTTCTGCCTCAAGTGCCGTGTCCATTATTCCACGCAGCATGTGCTCCAACAGGTGGACAAGAGGGACAATGTCACTGATGCATGCACTGTCACTGTTCACCATCCTCGTGGCCTCCTCAAATGGTGCCAGGACAGTGCATGCAATCCAAACTCCCCTGACCCTGTCCTGGTGCCATATTGCAACAGATACTCATTGATGGCCCTCTGCTGCGTGTGTAGCTGCTGCAGCATGGCCAACGTAGAGTCCCACCTGGTGGGCATGTCACAGATTAGGCGGTTCTTGGGCAGGTTGTATTCCTTTTGCAGGTCAGCCAGCCGAGCACTGGCATTATATGACCGGCGGAAATGCCCACAGAGTTTCCTGGCCTGCCTCAGGACCTCCTGTAAGCCCGGGTACCTGCTCAAGAACCGCTGCACCACCAAGTTAAGGACGTGAGCCAAACAGGGCACATGGGTCAGGTGTCCCTGTCGGAGAGCGGAGAGGAGGTTGGTGCCATTGTCGGAAACCACCATTCCTGGCTTAAGCTGGCATGGCGTCAACCACCTCTGAGCCTGTCCCTGCAGAGCTGACAGAATCTCTGCCCCAGTGTGGCTCCTGTCCCTCAAGCACACCAGCTCAAGCACTGCATGGCATCTTTTTGCCTGCGTACTTGTGTAGCCCCTTGAACGCCCCTTGAACACCCATGGAGCACCGCTGGATCCGAGGACAAAGCAAATGAAGAGGCCATGGAGGAAGAAGAAGAAGAGGAGGGGGTGGAGGAGAGAGGTGTGTCAGAATCACCAGTAGTAGCATTTTGGAGGCGTGGTGGCGGGACAACCTCCAACACTACTGCACCTTGTTCTTCATCCTTACCAGCTGCCAGCAGAGTCACCCAATGCGCCGTGAAAGATAGGTAACGTCCCTGTCCATGCCTGCTGGACAATGAGTCAGCGGTGATATGCACCTTACCGCTGACCGCCCTGTCCAGTGAGGCCAAGACATTGCCTTCCACATGCCGGTAAAGAGCCGGAATCGCCTTCCGTGAGAAAAAGTGGCGTTTGGGAGCCTGCCACTGAGGAACCGCACATTCCACAAACTCACGGAAGGGGCAGAGTCTACCAACTAAAAAGGCAGCAGTTGAAGTGCTAGCAATTTAACCAAGCTAGCATTCAACTGCTGGGCATGTGGATGGCTGGGAGCGAACTTTTTTCGGCAGTGTAGCAGCTGGGGCAGGGAAAGTTGCCTGGTACAATCTGACGTCGGTGTACCTATAGCAGATTGCCCGCAAGTACTTGGCTGTGACACACCTAATTCTACACCTTTATTCCTCTCAGTGCAGGTTTCAGAGAGGACTGAAGGTATAGTGGGGTTGGAGATCCTAGCTGATGAGGAGCAAGGAGAGGTCCGCTTTGTTCTTTGGTGTGGGTCCTTTATGTATGCTTGCCAACGAACTGCATGGCAGGTCAACATATGTCTGGTCAAGCACGTGGTGCCCAAGCGGCTAATGTTTTGGCCACGCGAGATACGCTTTAGACATATGTTGCAAATGGCAATGGTACGATCTGCTGCACACGTCTGAAAAAAGGCCCACACCAAAGAACTTTTGGAATTACGCGGAGAGACAGCAGCGCCCTGCACATGCAGAGCTCTGCAGTGTGATGCAGTCAGTGTGCTGCCCTTAAGCTGGCCCCTGGAGGGCATCCTGCCTCGTTGGAGATGTGCCTCATCCTCCTCTCTCCCATCAGGCACCCACGTGGAGTCATTGACCTCATCATCCTCTCCCTCCTCATCACTGGAGAAAATCTGGCAGTATGCTGCAGCTGGGGGAACATGACTGCCAGATAGCTGTCCTTGTTGGGCACCCCCTCTCTCTGGGCTCACGTTACTGCCTTCCTCTAGCTGGGTTCCATCATTGGAGCCTTCAAAATGCTGGGCATCCTCCTGGAGAATGTACCCAACACTGTGGTAAAACAGTTCGGGATACTCATCAGGAGGACATGGTGGGGCTAAGGAAGGAGTGACTGATGCCATTGACCCGAGGGAAGAGGCCACTTTGGCAGCTGCTTTGCCAGACAAAGTACCCTGAGCCTGGGTGATAGAGGATGAGGAGGATGAGGACAACTTGGTCATCCACTCTACCAAGTCTTGGGCATGTTGCGGCTCAACATGGCCAGTTGCTGAAAAGAAGAAGGACAAGCGTGTCCCACGGCCACGTGCTGATGAGGATGCACCGTGTCCATGACCAGCACTGTTGCCTCTAGACACAGAGCCTGCTTGCCCTCTTTTATTGCCTCGTGACTGTCTGCCTCTCCTTGTTTGCCCTCCAGACATACTAATGGCCTGCAGTGAGATGTATGTATGTATGTATGTATGTATGTATGTATGTATGTATGTATGTATGTATGTACACATATATATATATATATATATATATATATATATATACATACATACACACACACACACACATATACAGGTGATACTCGAAAAATTGCAATATCGTGCAAAAGTTAATTTATTTTACTAATGCAACTTAAAAAGGTGAAACTAATATACGAGATAGACTCATTAAATGCAAAGCAAGATAGTTCAAGCCGTGATTTGTCATAATTGTGATGATTATGGCACCTGTATATCTCTATACTGATTATAATGCAGCTATCAGAATAAACTGCCTGCTGTGGTATTAGTATGAGAAAAGCAGCAATTGTCTTCAGTTAGTTTTAGATGCACACTGTGCGGAGGACACAATACACTAACTGAAAATACTTGCAGCTCTCTGCCTGTGGTTTTATTATGAGAACACCACCAATTGTATTCAGGTTCCTTTAAGTGAATGCTGTGCAAAGGACAGAAGTACACTAAATTAAATTAATGCAGCTCTCTGCCTGTGGTTTTATTATGAGAACACCACCAATTGTATTCAGGTTCCTTTAAGTGAATGCTGTGCAAAGGACAGAAGTACACTAAATTAAATTAATGCAGCTCCCTGCCTGTGATTTTATTATGAGAACACCACTAATTGTATTCAGGTAAGCTTTAGGTGAACGCTATGCAAAGGACACAGTACACTAAGTGAAACTGTCACGTACCTTTGGTGTGAGCCTGATGTGCAGAGGGAGACCTCCCGTACAACCCCGGCTCGGAGACCACTGGAGTGGGGACAGTGGTGGTAAGAGCGCGGTGAGGTAAGGGTGCCTGCTTGGTCCTCTTGGCTGGGTGTAGTAAAGCCAAGCGAAAGCTGGAACAGCTGGAACTGGGAGCAGCGGATGCAGGTCAGCAGGTGCAGTTATGCAGAGCAGTGGATGCAGGTCAGCAGGTGCAGGTATGCAGAGCAGCGGATGCAGGTCAGCAGGTGCAGGTGTGCGGGACCGCGGATGCAGGTCAGCAGGTGTAGGTATGCAGAGCAGCGCAGTCAGACAAGCCAGGTCATTCACATCAGGGTAAACAGCATAAACGGCAGGAAGAGAGTAGTCAGAGTCCAGGCTGGGTCTTGGCAACAGATGATCAGACAGATAACTTAGCAGGGTCAAACAAGCCAGAGTCAGGACTGGAGATAGGAGGGAGGTCAGGAAGCTGGGTCAAACACAGGAACACGATACAGGCACAGAGTCAGGAACAGAAGCAGATCAAACCGCAAGGGACAACATCTCTGGAACGTCTTTTATAGGAAGTTCATGGGAGGAGCAAGGGGTTCAGGGTTCAACATCAATCAAGACACCAAGCAGAGTAGTCTAATCCATTAGATAGGTTATCCAGCAGATCAGGCAGGGAACTGTCCAGCATCCCAGATAGCTCAGTGGGAAGAGTCAATGCCAGACACCGACGAGGTCCCAGGTTCAAGCCCAGTATGTCCCTGACAGAAACACTGCAGCTAGCACAATCACCTGCCTGCCTTTCACAGTATAGAGAATAACAGGAACGGATCTAGCTAAACTGAAGACAGTGTATAAATATATATACAACACCTAGGATGCATATATATCCTCTACACACTGTAACTGCAGCTAACTGACTCACCTGCCTGCTCTATCTAACTCAAATCAAAATACACTGTCTCTCTCTCTCCGTCTGTATTTTAACCAACACCGCAACGCACTACACAAGGCCACCTTCCAGGCCGCCTTATATAGAGTGTAGCGTGTACTAAATCCCCAGAGTCATAATTGGCCAAAGCCACTCTGGCTTTGGCCAATTACGGCTCTCTGTACCTACGAGGCTGTGATTGGCCAAGCATGTGGGTCATAGTGCATGCTTGGCCCATCATCGGCCAGCAATGCACTGCGATGCCGCCAGAAACACCAGAAACTGGAACTTCTATAGCAATATATGTAAAATCTGTAATTTGGCAGACAATGCAGACGTGTATCACTCAAGAAAGTTGTGCTTAGCTCTTTACAGAGAGGATATGATTCCCTTGTGTACTCCTAAGTTGCAGAACATTTTTTCAGAACAAACATTTAACAATACTAATGATTAAAATAATTAAATATTAACCAGCATAAATGCATTTGCACTAAAGGTATAACTTAATTTTTTTTAAATATAAATAAGTTTAATTGTGACTGGCAAAAAGTGACGGGATCTCTCATGATTCTTATTACAATCATCAGCTTATGGCAGACTTGATGTTTTTATAAATCTTTTGCTGATCAATTTGATGGTTGGTAGTCAAATCAGAAACGTTTGAATATATTTTTAGAAATCCCTTTCCCTCTAATCAGTCATTATAAATATAAGAAGTACATATAGAAATTGAGGTTTGCTTTTTTGAACTTGTGGGATATATTACTGGCTACACACAAATTTAAATCTCCACACACCCCATTGGCTCCATTTCTTTGTAACCCTTAAAGTAACCCTTGGTCTTCACGTCAAAAATTTAGATTGGTGGAGCAAGAAAGGCTTACTACTACTTTCCTCCAGGAAAAGCACCAACATCCTAATTCAGAATTATACCCATACACTCAGCGCATTTTTTAGTGATTTCTAAATTGCACCTCACATTTTACCTTGTTCACATCAATGGAATATCTATGCAGGCGTTTCAACAAATACACTGGCCACATATCCAAATGTTATACTATATAGATCTCTGCCTCTGAGAAGTTATTTTGTATGCATAAATGGGAGCAGGACCTGGAGGAGACTCTGGAAGTTGAAGAATGGTGTAAGTTAGCACAATGTGCATCCAAATCATATATCAATACTTCGCTGATTGAATCGAACTACAAGGTCCTCCTGCGCCTGCGGTGGTACTTGGTGCTGACGAGAGTAGCGTCCTATGTCCCTGGTGTGTCCTCGCAATGCTTCAGAGGTTGTTGTATGAATCGCACTATGTTCCATGTTTGGTGGACTTGCACAAAAGTTAGGCGGTTCTGGATCTGTACCTATAATTTAATTTAGAAAAAACAGCAAATGCTAGCGCTCAGGATGCCTACATAGTAAATCACAAGTTCCATTTAAAAGCAATAATACAAGTCTAAGGACCAAATCCAGGTAGCAGGGCGGATGTCCAATGAAATAAAATAAAATGGTTGAATGGTTCAATGATAATCAATCTTGAAGGAAGAAAATACTAGATGAGCAGTCTAATTGGAGTGAACAGATAATCAGGGCAGCTCTTCTCAGGAGTGAAGCCAGCTCAGGAAACCATGGAGAAAAAACAAATAGAAAAGCGCCTCTGAGTAAACTGTTTAATATAGTGACATAAATATGTAGCCTACACTTACATAAAGGTAAATGAAGAGATGCTCATATGAAGTGGGATCAATGCAATGTCAGGTGTATAGTCCAGGGTCTATTGTTGCTTCCAGAGAAGTCCCAAATCCTGGCTATGAAAGCCGCAAGGTATCGGAGAGGAAGCCGTCTGTATCCATGAATGGAGATGGCGACTGTCTGCTCGTGGAACAGCGTGTGACGTCAGCTCGATCGAATGAATGGGAGAAACACAACGCGTTTTAGAGCATGCGCGGGTCTGGAATAGAGCATGCGCGCTCCTTTGTCAAGTGTACAAGGGAAGAGGAGGACAGGACTTAAATGCTCTTGCTTGAAAACAGACTCTCCCGTACCTTTCTATTTGTTTTTTCTTTATAATTTAATTTATTCACTCACTCAAGTGAACATCATTAAATCGCCACTGCTGTCATTGTTGGGGCGCTTGGTATAGGGGATGTCGAAACACACAAAAAGACTTATAGCTTTTATATTTGAAGCAGCCAGAGTCTCCATAGACAGGTCTTGGAAATCCCCCACAGTTCCCTTCAACTTACTAAGGTCCAAATTATCTTGGATAATGTTAAACTAATGCTTATCGTGATTCTGAACAATAAACTTGTCTCATTCGAAAAGACTTGCCCTGGATGAAATACCTGGCATATGCCCTGTGAGACAGGCATGCCATGGAATGGTGTTTTTTTTTTTTCCTGGGGTAGAGTGCACTTTTCTCTCCTGTGCTTTGTTTCCTTTCTTTCCTTCTATTGACTATATCCCCTCTACTTTTTCCTTCGTGTTTGCCCTTTCATGGGTGCTCAGGCCAACTGGGGTAAGCCTTGTACACATGATCGGATTTCCTATGGTTTTTAAACCGATGGATTTTTCCATCGGAAAACCGATGAAGCTGACTTCCATCAGTCTTGCCTACACACCATCAGTCAAAAAACTGACCGTTCCAAACGCGGTGACGTAAAACACTCAGATGAGCCGAGAAAAACGAAGTTCAATGCTTCTGAGCATGCGTCGACTTGATTCTGAGCATGCGTGGGTTTTTTATCCGATGGAGTTCCCCACAGAGGATAGTAATTTGCTATCGGTTTTTTAACCATCGGATAAATTTAAAACATGTTCTATCTTTAAACACTGATGGAAAATAGACCGATGAGTCCCATACACGATCGGTTTGTCCGATGAAAACCTATCGTGTGTACACTGCTGTATTCGTGTCTACCTGAGAGTTAAGACTGGCAGGTGTAGAAGGTTCTTGATAACTCAGTATCATTTTTTACTTTTTATATGATATTCTTCACCCATGGATTTCTGTAAAAGAGGCGAGTTCCTTAGCTTTAAAATTGCATTGTTTGACTTTCTATGTCCATGTCCTGATTTTACTCAGAGGGGTGGGTGGTGACAGGAACCGTCATTATCGATATTCATTGTTTATTACCAATTACCTCCTTTATATTGTTTTTTTCTTTATTATGTTTTATAACTTCATAATGTGGATGGTGATACATTATGTTTAATGACAATATGTACGATTAAATGTTGCAAGGATTTATACCCTGGTTTACAGCTTACGAATGTTTATTGTCATAATGGCAAATGCTGGTTTTGTATACTTGTGTAGCGGCCTCCTCACTCCCCTCTTTCTCTCGTCTCGTCTCTCTCTTGTCTAGGGGTATCTTAGAGGGGAGGGAGCGGGGACACCACGCCTGGCTTCCACCACATGTGTCAGTGCGGTATAAACAACATTCTTGTATTACCTTCGGGTCAGTGCTGTGCACCTGGATCCTCCCTCCAAGAGTCACCTTGAACAATGTCTGTCAGGAAATGAGCTCCACACCATTAAAGTTCAACACTCCTTTATTCTTCTGCGAATGAACACAATCAGTTGAACTCCCTTGATAGAAACAGAACAGGAAAGGAGGTGTGGATGCGAATAGGCCCAGACACAATGTAGTTCTCCACTTTCCTTCCTGAAAGTGGGTTGCGGTCTCCGCACGAGGGGGAATTTCCTTCCAGGCGGTCTCCGACGAGAGACTCACTTGTCACCGGCAATATGCTGCACCGGGTCTTCAAATGAGGAGCTCCCCCCCGGTCCATTGCGCCTTCCGGATTTGGGTACCCACTCCCGGGGTTCCCTAGGATCTTCTTCCCTCGCGGAACTCAGTGTTGGGCACTGAGCTCCGGACCTCCATCCGAGTACCTCACCCCAGGCTAAAGGTGCCTGGGATGGAACACGACCTCCGATGGTCCTCTAGGCCTAGGCCACCCAGAGGACCGACACGAACCACCGTCCACAAGCTGAAGGTGCCTGGAACTCGACCCCGTGACAAAGATGGCCGGCCCCTTTATACCCTCTCCTAGCAAGCACGGCGGGTTCCCCGCCCCACCATACCGCTGCCGAGGCAGGACAAAAAGGAGGCACAGCACACAGCAATGATTCAACCCCAGCCCAGGGCGACAGCGCCACCCACCGGGCTGCAGGGAATTACACATCACTGATGTCTCTGCCAAGTTCAAATTTACACCCGGGAAAGTACATACCCGCTACACTCTCCCCCTGGTGGTTTGACACTGGTCCCCAGTGTCTGGAGTAAATCATGCCCTCAACGGCTGACATAATCCAATCCAGAAACCGACTAACAAAAAAAAAACTATCCAACTAAAACATTGTGTCTGAGCCCTGTAAAGAAAGGGAATGAGACAAAAGAGAAACAACCACATTGACTTATAACTTTGAATCACATATTCACATATTGACTTTTCCCACCCATCCTGACTAAGACCCACCCCATCCTCAGTGGACTTGATGGGATGTTCTCCTGCAGAGGGAAAAGAAAGGATTAACACATATAACCCTGACACCTGTATTCGTGTAATGGGAAAGAAACTTCTCCAAGAAGAAATCCCTTTCCTCCAAGAGTGAGTGCATGAAAAGTGTTTTAACGTTGCGCAACACTGCCACCTGGTGACAGCATCGCGGTAACTTCACCCGTGGAACTGTCCTCTTCTCTTTTGACCCTATCTACCCAGAGTCCAAGATCTCTTTTGGGAAAAGTGAAGAACAAACCAGGAACAGTTCTTCATTTCTTTGGGCACAACAGCAACGGGCCCACAAAGTTCAGCAGCATGCCAAGAACAAACAGAGTCTCTCTCTCCTACAGGTAAAAGCGGGGATGCAGCAGAACAAGTGGCTTCAAGTTCTGATCCATAGTTTCCAGATGATACTCCACATCTTCTCCTTCTTTGCGCCGGATCAACACTTTATCTGCATGGATGTGTCGTCCTAACATCCACTCTGCCTTGCAGTCTTTAAAACGTTGAGAGGCCTTTGGAGAGCATGCCAGGTACCTGCGGGCGTGAGGAACCTGAATGTGGGTCCACACAAAGTCATTGTACCAGCGCTCCCGGAACACTTCCACCTCATACAGCAGTTCCTTCGACAAGTACGGATACTCCCATCCATAGTCTGCAGCAACCTTTTGGCCAAATAGGCGTTGTAATCTCGCCAAAGGAGGCATGGTAGCTTTGTCCCCTTCGCCAGGCAAAACTATCGAGTCCGGGTGGCGAGGGACCTTGACCACATCTGGTCAGGGCATAGGTGCCCGTAGCAACAGTCTCTTTTCCCCGGCCTTCGGTACAGATGGCACCGGGGATGTAGAAGCAAGCTGGGGACTGGACCTCTCTTCAGGCGCTGGTGCCTCCACCCGGGGTGTACTTTCCCCTGTTGACATGGGTGGATCTCTGGTCCTCCGAGATGAAGCGAGAGGTACTTTGTCCCAGCCCTTCTCGGCAAACAAATCGTCTATGGCAACGTCGTCTCCCATGTCCGAGAGCGACTCCAGGTCAGAGGTGTCACACTCCTCTGCGGGCAGGTAGCCGGTTGTAGAGACGGAGCCACCACCTCCCGCGGATTCGCTAGGCCATGACTTCCCGACACCTCCGCCCACACACCAAATCTCTCCGCCTGGCTTACCTCGGCCTTTGCTTGAAGCGGGACGTCCGGAACTCTTGTCGACAGATCCATCCGGGCCGGGCGTAAGCGGGCGAGACGGTCCACCACAACCGCTGGTCGAGGCTACCATGCCTGTCTTTCTCTTCGGTGGCGGATGCTGCGAGACAGTGGTGACCGAGTCAGCATCCTTGGATTTCTCCCGTTGGGGTTTTACAACCTCCTCCGCGGTCGCTGCAGTGTGCGTAGGGATGGCTCTCACAGCAGTGATTCCTCCTCTCTGAGTGGTGTTGACTGAAGCCCGGCCGGGGTAAATGGTTCTCGGCCTCTCAACCGCCGGATGAACTTCGAACAGGAACTCCCCACAGGCCTCACAACGTCCGAACGGCTTCAGCTGACAAATCACACCCAGGGCCTCAACGTCCATGCACGAGTACAGGGCGAATCGACCCCTTGGCTTTAGCCGGATCCCCGTATCTGTTACCGGAGAAGCAGCAGTCACTGTCGTGGTGGAAGGGTGAACTGGAATCCACGATGTATGTCCGAACATGGCGACCTGTTGCTGATCCATCGCACACTGCAAAGTTTTTGCGCCAACGTCCCACGTGTAGTCCTTCACACGTATCGGACTCCTCCCCTTTGCTCCAGTTCGCAGGCTTTTCTTCTTTTCTGTTTCTGAGTCACGCCCACAAACTAAGCGATGGGGGTGTGCCTGGTGGCGCAGTGCAATAGAAGCCCTCACGTGTACTACTTCACACGGCTGAGCTTCCCCCTTTTTCCACTCTTCTGCATGGGCCTTTCATTTCATTGGGTCATGTCCACGACTTCGAGCAGGGATGCACTTCGGCCAATGAAGGCCTGCCTATTCGCTTAACTCCTCCAGCAGACACGTTCAACACCGTGGTGCACAAACACTATCCCGGACGAGCCCCCACGTGTAGCGGCCTCCTCACTCCCCTCTTTCTCTCGTCTCGTCTCTCTCTTGTCTAGGGGTATCTTAGAGGGGAGGGAGCAGGAACACCACGCCTGGCTTCCACCACATGTGTCAGTGCGGTATAAGCAACATTCTTGTATTACCTTCGGGTCAGTGCTGTGCACCTGGATCCTCCCTCCAAGAGTCACCTTGAACAATGTTTGTCAGGAAATGAGCTCCACACCATTAAAGTTCAACACTCCTTTATTCTTCTGCGAATGAACACAATCAGTTGAACTCCCTTGATAGAAACAGAACAGGAAAGGAGGTGTGGATGCGAATAGGCCCAGACACAATGTAGTTCTCCACTTTCCTTCCTGAAAGTGGGTTGCGGTCTCCGCACGAGGGGGAATTTCCTTCCAGGCGGTCTCCGACGAGAGACTCACTTGTCACCGGCAATATGCTGCACCGCGTCTTCAAATGAGGAGCTCCCCCCCGGTCCATTGCGCCTTCCGGATTCGGGTACCCACTCCCGGGTTTCCCTAGGATCTTCTTCCCTCGCGGAACTCAGTGTTGGGCACTGAACTCCGGACCTCCATCCAAATACCTCACCCCAGGCTAAAGGTGCCTGGGATGGAACACGACCTCCGATGGTCCTCTAGGCCTAGGCCACCCAGAGGACCGACACGAACCACCGTCCACAAGCTGAAGGTGCCTGGGACTCGACCCCGTGACAAAGATGGCCGGCCCCTTTATACCCTCTCCCAGCAAGCACGGCGGGTTCCCCGCCCCACCATACCGCTGCCGAGGGAGGACAAAAAGGAGGCACAGCACACAGCAATGATTCAACCCCAGCCCAGGGCGACAGCGCCACCCACCGGGCTGCAGGGAATTACACATCACTGATGTCTCTGCCAAGTTCAAATCTACACCCGGGAAAGTACATACCCGCTACACTTGTATACTTTGTATACAAAAAAATCTGAATAAAAACCATTGAAAAGGAAATTGAGGTTTGAGTGAACATATTATGTCCCAGCTAATTTGAAGATTTTTTCAGCCAGCTGTTATAGTTTCCCAGTTGTTATCTGATGACTGGCAATAAGTAACTGGATCTCTCCTGATTTTTATTAAAATCATCAGCTTTTTGGAAGGCTCTATGACTTTATAAATCTTTTGTTGGTCATCTTGATTGATGGTTGCTAATCAAATCAGAAAGGTTAGGATACATTTTTATAAACCCTTTCCCTCTAATCAGTCATTATAAATATAAGAAATACATACAGTATAGAAATTGAGGTTTGAGTGAACATAAGTTGACTGGTAATGACCCGGCTGTTTTTTTCTAAGATTTTTTCAGCCAATTGTTATAATTTCCCTAAATATTTAATACATTCAGGATTATCAACTCAGCTAGTTCAAAAGGGCTAGTTTACGCTACTCCATTTTATTTGCCATCCCATGTGTATGCCTTTTTACTTATCTGAAATAAAGAAACACATAACTAACTCAATGGCCACGAAAATATGTCAGAAACATTTGTGCAATATGTGGACCCACGCTCAAATGTTATTCTCTGCTGTATTCACTTAGGCAATCCATACAAAGGCGATGCATGTTACCTGATTCTTGGCATTTTGACAAGTTACAACTTGCTGTTCTTTGCAATTTCCCACATTCACTAAGGTCTGGGAAAAAATCCTTTGCAAAGTACACAGCCTATTTGCCTTTAATAAATTAACCCCATCTCTGAGATTCAGTATCTTACTCCCCTCTTGTCAATTTTTTTTTTTTTTACTGTTTGTTACTTTGCTGGTAAACACCCAGAGTGCACACAAGTAAATTAGTTATTACAAATATTGTTTGTTGTGCATTTTTATTTAAGACGGCAAAATGCCTAAGAGGCCTTTATGGAAAAGATTCATCAGGATTAGGCTACAGTAGACAAGAAATATTTATTTCTTGTCTAGGCCGCTGTTATCTGAAGTCATTAGGAAAGTGTCAACACACCTGTTCATTGTTGTCTGGAGATACAGGGGAGGAAGCATCTGAAGCTAGAAACGTTCATGTCCACCCTTTGGCTCTAGAGCAAAATTGGTGTGTGAGAAGCTTACCCGTGTATACAAGGCTTTTGTGTTGCAACATCAGTAGATAATTGGGGAGAAGCATCCCAGGATTCCAGTGACTCCAGTCTGTAAGAGAGGCGTAGGACGAGTGGATTATCCAGGATTGCAGTGCCAGTTATATTCATCCATTCGGTGAGTAGGAACCCCTAAGGGGTGATACAAGGGAGAAGAATTGGGGAATTGTGGATACTGTGTAAACCGTTACCAGCAGGGACCCCATTAAGATCTCATTGTTGGACATTAATACACCTGTCACCTGGTTGAACTTTCAGAGTTGTATTCTCTTATGGACTTTCATAGGATAGAGTGGTCATACCCATCTTTGTGACCATTAAGCGCCGCTTTAGGAACTGACATATTTATATTGTTATCGTTTTTACTAATTTTATGTATGATTTTGCATTTTTTGATGCTTTGAAAGTGGCAGCTGAACTTTATGTATTTATTTTAATGACATATAGTAAGTAGTATTAGTCATTTCTGTCTTCTTTGCTAACTTTATATCCTTTTGGGCCCATAGCGCCGAGATAGTGGAAACAGGCCTTGAATTTCACTACTTTTTGTATAAGAAATAATTATTAATTTGACCTAACTTGTTGTTCATGTTTAAAAATCTTTTAGAAAGAAAATGTGTTCTGTTTTGGAATGTGTAATATTTCTCCAAATAAATAGCTTTAATGAAGCATCGAGTGACTTTAAATATAAATGGAAACAAAATTTGACCCATTGTTCACTGAATAAGGTAAATCTTTTGAAGAGGCATTATATTTAAAAAAAAAAAAACTATTGGAAATGTTTTCTGAGGTTCAGGAAATGTTACCAAATTGTTGGTGTTTTCTGAATCTAGTATTTTTAAGAATAAGGATTTAAAAACTTTCTTGGACCAAGATCTAATCACAATAGTAAAATTGATGGAGAGTAAAATGTGCAGCGCTGGGTGAGTGAATCAAATATAATTAAAACAGTGATGTGAAAACCAATGGAAAAAAAAGGAGGTTATAACAAATGATATGGTGAGTATATCACAAATAAAGTGACACAAATATCATGACAAATCAGTGATGGTGTGATAATCCCATAAAAATAAAGGACAATCAATGGATCAAAATAATAAAAACACAGTCCCTTCTGTGCAGAGGTACCTGGTAAAGTGAAATCTGTAAGCACAAGTCCCATATAAGTGGAAGTGGCTAGTAAGTGGAAAAAGTCTCAAACACTGAAGTAAAATGTTACCAAAGTTGCAATACAGTGTGAATACAAGGTAGGTGAATAGGTGAACATCAATCCAGGCATCACAAGGGTAAAAACACCAGAGGGAGGGCTGTGATCCCACCACCAGGGGATAGGAGTCGGTACTCTTACCGGACATAGGTTCCCCGGACAACAAACTTTGCACACTTGTAGAGGGAGAGTGGGGCTACATGTGTGCCAAGTTACCGGGTCCCCAAAGTCCGGGAGATCAGGCGCAAAAAGGTGACTCGAGTATAAGCCGAGGGGGTCATTTTCAGCACACAAAAAATGTGCTGAAAAACTCGGCTTATACTCGAGTATATGCGTTAAGTCTCCAGAACTGGACACAATATTATAAATTAGGTCTAACTAAAGATCTATATAGGGGAATCAGAAACTCATTCCTCCTACTGTTGACTCCTCTAGTGATACATCCTAGAATTGTGTTCACTTTTCCCACTGCATGGCCACCCTGTTTCTCATTTTAATCTGAAATAAGTACCCACATTTATTTTTCCTATGTTGTGTTGATCAACACTGTACCCCCAATATTATATTCTATCAAGCGATTTTATTTTCCCTAGGTGCAATATTTTAAATTTAGAAGCAGTTTCCACTGCTTTGACCAATCTTCCAGCAATGTCAAATCCTGTTACAGACAGCTCCAGGGAAATCAACTCTATTGCAAACCTTGTTGTCAATATTATCATACAAATCTGGTTTAGGACTACGCTCCAAGATATCAACACATATTCAAATATCCAACACACAGCTAGCAACACAATTGTACACAATGGATGGCATGAAAGAAAGCCATCCATTGTGTACAACTCTCATGTAACCTGCTGTGATTGGTCACGGCGGTCACATGGTAACGACAGCGAGCCCGAGGACACAGCCAGTGACAGATCGCACTTCTGCGCAGCCCCGCAGCCGCACAATATTTTATGGCCTCATGCACACACAGGCTTTTAAGAGCTGTAAGTGGCATATGTGTTTTTAAGCTGCAAAAAAAACAGGACTGGCGAGTTCTGAGGCATGGTGTTAGAGCTGTAAAAATGCCTGAAACGTGGTTTAACACTGGATACAGCCGTGTTAAACCTAGTCAAGCATTTCTCATGCCTCTATTCAAAATAAATTATTTCCTATGGGAGCCCATTGATTTGAATAGAAGTCACACTAGAAGTCTGATCATGATGATCTGATTTGGGGCACAGCTTGTGTGCTGGGGATCTTGAAAGGGAACCCCTCGTCAAAATGAAAAAATAAAATGGTGTGGGGCCCCCCAAGATCCATACCAGACCCTTATCTGAGCATGCAGCCCAGCAGGTCAGGAAAGGGGGGGCGAGTGAGCACCCCTCCTCCTGGACCATACCAGGCCACATGCCCTCAACATGGGGGGGTTATTTTGCATGTTGATGGGGACAAGGTCCTCTTTCCAACAACCCTGGCCGGTGGTTGTCGGAGTCTACGGGCGGGGGCTTATCGGAATCTGGAAGCCTTTTTTAACAAGGGGCCCCCAGATTCTGACCCCCACACCCTATGTGAATAAGTATGGGGTACATTGTACCCCTACCCATTCACCTCCCTAAAAAAGTGTCTAGAATGAAAAGACTACACAGGTTTTTAAAGTAATTTATTAAGGCAGCTCCTGCTTCTCTTCATCCTCCAGCTCTTCTCCCCCTCTCTGGTTCTTCTCCTCTCTCCGCTGATGTTACATAATTGGTGAGGTTGAAAAAAGATGTCTTCTCCCCTCTCCAGTTCTTCTCCCCTCTCTGGTTCTTCGCCTCTCTGTGCTGTCTTCTGCCTCTGCTGGGTTTCCTCTCTCCACTGTCTTCTCCCTCTGTTCTTCCTCCGATGTTGTCTCAACGCGCTCTCCCGGTGTAATGCTAGGGCCACCAAGTGCTATTACTTATATAGACATGCGGCATGGCCACCCGGTGACATCATCCGGAGGCCCCAACCCCTTGTGACATCACCACCCCATCATGCAGGATGATGTGCGGATGATGTCCTAGGGTACCATATGGTGGATGATCTCCCTGCAACCCTAATGGAAGATACATTTCCTGCCTTACAGTTCCACCACTTCCACAGCAAATTTCCAACTAAATATGTGACTTTGAACTCCACCACTAAATATAAGTCTAAAGGAGGCATATCCTGGTTTTACATCTTTATCCAATACCCCAAATACCCCAAAGCAGAACACAAACTACCGGTCTTCCTTAGTTGGGAACAGAAGATCAGTAATTTATTCGCTCTAGAAACCTGCCAATCAGCTATTACACATATCCTTATTATTATCCATTGTTCTGACCACTGGGACAATGCACTAAAAAAAATCTATAAACTAGCAAAAATCTACCCAGACCACTCTCCACTCTGTTGGTGTCACTGTGGGGATATAGACAACTTGCTTCATATCCTTTGGGCTTGTCCCAACCTGTGCAGCTTCTGGAATGCAATATTTGTGCTAATGTCAAAGGTCACAGGTTTACTGACTAAACCCACCCCTGGTTTAGCTTATGCAAAATGCATAGCGTTTTAACGCTCATCATTGCGCATTACAACAAGCACACAGAAATGCATGTGAATAGAAGGTAAATGGAAGTGAATGGATATGTTTTCCATGCATTTTACTTTATGGTTGAGTGTAAACAAGTCCCTAGAACTCTGGGATGAATAGCATCAGGACCCTTGGTTTTATTAGACTTTAACTGAGCCAGTTCCTCTGCTACCCGTGTCTCTAGAAATCCTGAAAATGAACCATCATTACTAAAACCAATATTGTCCCGCCGATTTGTCAGTTATTTCTGAGAAGGTGGAACAAATGTAATTGTTCAATTGGTTTGTTACATTAATTTCTTCCTCAACATCGGTGTTGTGCCCAGTTTTCATTTTAGTGATCCCATTGTATTTTTTCCTTCCATCAATGAAGTACCTAAAAAGGTTTTTGTCTTGTTTTGTAATTTTATTTAGTAATTTCCTCCTCTTTCTGTGCTTTAGCAGTACTAGCAATGTGAGGTCTCCTTGTATTTGTTTTTATACGCTTCTCCATCAGCTACACTTTCTGTTTTCTTGAATTTCCTATATGCTGATTTTTTTTCTCCTTTTCTATCTTACTTACCTCTTTAGTGAACTATATTAGTTTTTTTCTTATATTTACTAATTTGCCTTACATATAATATAATTGCCTCCAGGATGGTAGACTTTAAAGCGGTAGTAAACTCTGCTTTGCGATTTTTACCTATAGGTAAGCTGTATAAAGTCGTAGATCCTTCCGGTTGTGTGTGATCCTCATCCTGGAAAGAGCAGTGACAAGCAGAGAGTGACACAGATGGACATGATGAGGAATGAGTCTGGGAAGGCAGTTGCATAAACTGTTGTAAACAATCAGCTCTTGGGAAGCAATCTGGAAGTAGACAATGTGGAGGATTTGAATATCACCAGTTGTGACAGGTGGGTACATTTGGATGAGGCTGGACCCAAAAGGCATCTTTAAACAAAGTGGTTTATAGCCACACTATAACTAGTGTTGGGCAAACGGTTCGTCCAACACCCGTTCGTTCAACACCCAAATTTGCAAGGTTTTCGGCGAGTGTTCCCCTGCAATGCACTGCATGCTGCACCGTGCATTTTGCAGCCTGATTGGGCAAATCTTTCCCCTATTAGGGCGCAGTACAGTACCTGACCGCGATATTGTGTCAATCTCGCCTCTGTTATCGGCGAGATTGACACCTGCGAGCCCCGTCGCGGGAGCCAGCGCCGAGCTCTGTCGCTCATTGGGAAAGGAAAAATTTGTTTTTTTCTTTCCCAATGAGCGAGAAGGCATTGCTGACATTGAGGCGACAAGTCCCCTCAATAGAGAGAGAACATTCCACTCTCTTTCTCGCTGCAATAGGAAAATGTGTTTTTCCTATTGCAGCGAGCGCGAGATGTACAGCCTGCACCGCCGAGCACCAGCGCGATGGGATTGCGCTGGAAACACATTCTCGCGGGCAGGTACTGTATAAGCTGGTTTTTAAGAAGCCAGGAAGCCGGCTGCGGGGTCCTTAACAGCCGATGAGTCATCAGCTGTCAATGAGTTTTCCCACTGACAGCTATTACAAAAAAAATTGCAGGTTAAAAAAAAAGAAAAAAACGGCGTGGGGTTCCCCCCCCAAAACCTATACCAGCCTGCCAGGTCAGGAATAGAGGGGGATGCCCCCTCTCCTGAACCATACCAGGCCACATGCCCTCAACATAGGGAGGTGGGTGCTTTGGGGCAGGGGGGGCTCCACACCCGAAAAAAAAAGAAAAAAAAGAAAACAGAAACATGCCCAACGTCTATGAAGTCTGCCCGCCTACTACAGGCTCCGCCGTTTGACAGTTTTTATGTAGGTAAGGGGCGGAGCCACCTGGCAACGTCACCTGGTCGCACCGCCCCCCCTTGTGACATTGCCAACCCAGCATGCACCGGTCCGTGACGTCCCAAAGAGTTGCTTGGGGAACCCCACGCCGTTTAAAAAAATAATAAAAATCAATAGCCGGCAATTGCAACCACAAGTCAATTTAGCCCCGGAAGGATTTACCCCCTTAATGACCAGGCCATTTTTTGCGATACAGCACTGTATCGCTTTAACTGACAATTGCGCGGTTGTGCAACGTTGTACCCAAACAAAATTGATGTCCTTTTTTTGCCACAAATAGAGCTTTCTTTTGATCACCTCGGTTTTTATTTTTTGCGCTATAAACAAAAAAAGAGCAACAATTTTGAAAAAAAAAAAAAAAAAACAATATTTTTTTCTTTCTGCTATAATACATATCCAAAATGGGGACCAGTGACACCAATACAGTGATCAGTGCAAAAAAAAATGCACTGATCAATGCATAAATGACACTGGCAGGGAAGGGGTTAACACTAAGGGGCAATCAAAGGATTAACTGCATTCCCGGGATGTGTTCTAACTGTGTGGGGGGATGGGCTCACAGGAAAAACACAGAGATTGTTATTCCTGATCACTAGGAACAGAAGATCTAAATGTTGTCCCCTGTCAGAACAGGGATCCGCCTTGTTTACATAGGCAGATCCCCATTCCGACTCTCTGTACCGCAATCGCAGGTGGCCGGCGGACACATGCTCACAGTATCTCATGCACGAAACAGTACGTTGTTTTGCGCAGCCGGGCCTCCCTGCCGCAGTATATGTGCAATGGTGCGGTCCGGAAGTGGTTAAATGTGATTTGACTTGTTTTTTTTTCTTTAGAAATTTTATTTTTGCTACAGCATGTTCTATAAATGCTACAGATGCACTAATTTACAGGCAGACTAAGGGCTGTAAGGGCAGATTCAACACAAAGCTGTAGGAGAGTAGAGTTGCGGAATGTACTTTCCTCTCCTCATACTAGATGGCCTTCCTCCTTTAATGTGTGTTCTGATTCACCCCTATTGGATATTTTTACTGGGTGTTCTTTTTATAAGAACAACTCTACTCCTCCTTTATGGGAAAGTGCATCAATGTCTTTTACAGTTGATCAGGTGAGTAGACAGTTGAGGAGACGTAAGGCAGTAAAATCAGCAGGCCCTGATGGAGTTAGCCCCAGGGTGCTTAGAGTCTTTAACTTGAGCTTGAGTGTATGAAAGGTCCCTGTGTTGTGGAAGACATCCTGTCTTGTTCCTGTGCCAAAAATACCACATCCTTGTGGCTCCAAGGATTATAGACCAGTGGCTTTGAAGACCTAATGAAGACCTTGGAGAGTTACAAGTATCTGGGGGTGCATATAAATAATAATCTGGACTGGAGCAAGAACACTCTCTTTAGGAAGGAAGGGTCTTTTGAGGAGACTGAGGTCCTTTAACAACTGCCGGACGATGCTGAAGATGTTTTATGAGTCTGTGGTGGCCAGAGCTCTCCTGTATACAGTGGCATGCTGAGGAAGCAGGCTTAGGATGTCCAACACCAACAGACTCAACAAACTGATTCGCAAGGCCAGTGATGTTGTTGGATTGGAATTAGAGTCTTTTACAACAGTGTGAACAAACTCAGACTCCACCCGGTGCAAAAAAAGTGCACACCAAAAAGTGAAAAACAAAACGTGCACAGGATGTACACCATTGTGCAATACAATGGCCGGCCTTTCAGCCAGGAATAAAAAAATCCTCTGGTCCTAGCCAAAAGGCTCGGCCCAAGAGGCAGGTGCGAAACAAGTGTGTACGGTGCAGTGACCTTGGTGCCAGTAAAACTCAAAGTAGGACACCTACACAGTGAGAGTCGGGACAGTTAGCACAGTGCCTCCACTGGTAACTGATAAAAACAGATACTACACTTGATCTTAGCCAAAAGGTCGAGAAGTGAGAAGTCTTTTACAACAGTGTTGGAGAGGAGAATGTTGTTCAAGTTACATTCTATCTTGGACAACTCCTCCCACCCACTCCACAATACGCTGGTCAGTCTGCGGAGTACCATCAGTGACAGATTGTTACACCCACAATGCACCACAGAGCGACACAGGAAATAATTTTTGCCTGCAGCGATCAAGATATATAATTAGGGCTGGAGGTGAAGATTTAATTCTGGTTGTTTATCCGGATTTTGTGTTGTTTTTATAGTATGTTGGTATTATGTTGGTTATTATCTGGGATGGTGTTAGGCAAACTACCAAATACAAATAATACACCACTTTCTCTGTTACTTTAATCCGTGTTATTTATTCTATATTGTATATTAATTGTATGGATTTTTTTTGTAGTCTAGAAAAAAATTTGTTATTTGGTGTTAACCACTTCAATACAGGGCATTTTCACCCCCTTCCTGCCCAGGCCAATTTTCAGTTTTCAGCGCTGTAACATTTTGAATGACAATTGCGCAGTCATGCAACACTGTACCCAAATTACATTTTTATAATTGTTTCCCCACAAATAGAGCTTTCTTTTGGTGGTATTTGATCACCTCTGCTGTTTTTATTTCTTGCGCTATAAACAAATGAAGAGTGACAAGTTTGAAAAAAACACAATATTTTTTACTTTTTGTTATATTAAATATCCCAATTTTTTTTTTTTCAATTTTCCTCAGTTATGGCCTCTACAAAATAGGGGATAGATTTATGGCATTTTTTTTTTTTAATAGTAATGGCGGCGATTTTTATCGTGACAGCGACATGTGACATTTTTGACACTATTTTGGGACCACTCACATTTATACAGAGATCAGTGCTATAAAAATGCATTGATTACTGTATAGATGTCACTGGCAGGGAAGGAGTTAACCCTAGGGGGCGATCAAGGGATTAAATGTGTTACCTAGGGAGTGATTTTAACTGTAGGGGGAGGGGACTCACAAGGGGAGGAGACCGATCGGTGTTCCTCTGTACTGGGAACACACCATCAGTCTCCTCTCCCCTGACAGGACGTGGATCTCTGTGTTTACACACAGAGATCCACGGTCCTGCTCTGCTATCGGCAATCGCGGATGCTCGATGGACATCGCGGCCGCCCGGGATGCGCATCGGCTCCTGAGTGACGTGGTGGGCATGCACGCGCGCCCCCTAGACAGCCGGGAAGTCCGGGATGTCATATGACGGGAGATCCCTCCTGCGGATGTCATTTGACGATGGCTGGAATGGGAAGTGGTTAATAGCTGTTATTGGTAATTTTGTTGTATTTTTGCATCTTATTCAGTCTACTGTTGTGATCTTGTGTTGTCTTTGTTAAGTGTGTCTGTGTCGTAACAATTTCCCGATTTTCCTTTGGGATTAAAAAAGTATTCTGTAAACCTTCAAAATGGGCACTTTTGATTTTTCTTCTTCAGCTCCTATTGAATTCAATGGGGTTCGCCATTCGGGTTAGAACTTTTCCCCTGTAGGGAAAAAGGGAGCCGCTCAGGTGTAGAAATCCTCCAAATTACCTCCTCCTAGCAGCCAAGGGTGCAAGCAATGCAAATATCAGCAAACAGGAATGAAAAAATCTTCTGGATAGCAGCACTACAAAAATAAAAGCCATTATTTAACCACTTAAGCCCCGGACCATTTTGTAGCTAAAGGACCAGAGCTGTTTTCAGAATTTTGCACTGCGCTGCTTTAACTGTAAATTGTGCAGACATGCAATGTTGTACCAAAACGAAATTTGCGTCCTTTTCTTCCCACAAATAGAGCTTTCTTTTAATGGTATTTGATTGCCTCTGCGATTTTTATTTTTTGCGATATAAACGGAAAAAGACCGAATTTTTTTTAAAAATGATATTTTCTACTTTTTTGTTATAAGAAAAATCGAATAAACTCAATTTTAGTCATACATTTAGGCCAAAATGTATTCAGCCACATGTCTTTAGTAAAAAAAAATGTCAATAAGCGTATATTTATTGGTTTGCGCAAAAGTTATAGCGTCTACAAACTAGGGTACATTTTCTGGAATTTACACAGCTTTTAATTTATGACTGCCTATCTCATTTCTTGAGGTGCTAAAATGGCAGGGCAGTACAAAACCCCCCCAAATGACCCCATTTTGGAAAGAAGACACCCCAAGGAAATTGCTGAGAGGCATGTTGAGCCCATTGAATATTTTTTTTTTTGTCTCAAGTGATTGAATAATGACTAAAAAAAAAAAAAATTACAAAAAGTTGTCACTAAATGACATATTGCTCACACATGCCATGGTTATATGTGGAATTGCACCCCAAAATACATTTTGCTGCTTCTTCTGAGTACGGGGATACCACATGTGTGGGACTTTTTGGGAGCCTAGCCGCGTACGGGCCCCCGAAAACCAAGCACCGCCTTCAGGATTTCTAAGGGCTTAAATTTTTGATTTCACTCCTCACTACCTATCACAGTTTTGAAGGCCATAAAATGCCAAAAAAGCACAAAACCCCCCCCCAAATGACCCATTTTGGAAAGTAGACACCCCAAGCTATTTGCTGAGAGGCATGGTGAGTATTTTACAGCTCTCATTTGTTTTTGAAAATGAAGAAAGAAAATATATATATTTTTTTTTTCAAAACTTTGTGACAAAAAGCGAGATCTGCAAAATACTCACCATACCTCTCAGCAAATAGCTTGGGGTGTCTACTTTCCAAAATTGGGTCATTTGGGGGGGTTTGTGCCATCTGGGCATTCCATGGCCTCCGAAACTGTGATAGGCAGTGAGAAGTGAAATCAAAAATTTACACCCTTAGAAAGCCTGAAGGCGGTGCTTGGTTTTGGGTTCCCGTACGCGGCTAGGCTCCCAAAAAGTCTCACACATGTGGTATCCCCGTACTCAGGAGAAGCAACAGAATGTATTTTGGGGTGTAATTCCACATATGCCCATGACATGTTTGAGCAATATATCATTTAGTGACAACTTTTTGCAAAAAAAAAAAAAAAAATTGTCTTTTTTCCGCAACTTGTGTCAACATATAAAATATTCCATGGACTCGACATTCCTCTCAGTATATAGCTTGGGGTGTCTACTTTCCAAAATGGGGTAATTTGGGGGGGTTTTGAACTGTTCTGGCATTTTATACACAACATTAGGAAGCTTACATCCACTCTTCTAACCACTTGAAGACAAAGCCCTTTTTGACACTTTTTGTTTACATGAAAACATTTTTTTTTTTTTGCAAGAAAATTATGTTGAACCCCCAAAAATTATATATTTTTAAAGCAAAGGCCTACAGGTTAAAATGGTGGGTGTTGCATTTTTTTTTCTACACAGCGCAGCGATTTTTCAAACGCATTTTTTGGGGAAAAAATACACTTTTTTAAATTTTAATGCACTAAAACACACTATATTGCCCAAATGTTTGATGAAATAAAAAAGATGATCTTAGGCCGAGTACATAGATACCAAACACGACAAGCTTTAACATTTCGCACAAACGCGCATTGGCGACAAACTACATACATTTTTAAAAGCCTTTAAAAGCCTTTACAGGTTACGCCGTTAGATTTACAGAGGAGGTCTACTGCTAAAATTACTGCCCTCAATCTGACCTTTGCGGTGATACCTCACATGCATGGTGCAATTGCTGTTTACATATGACGCCAGACCGACGCTTGCGTTCGCCATTGGGCAAGAGCAGGGCAGGACAGGGGTGCTTTTTTTTTTTTTTTTTTTTTTTTATTATTCATTTTGCTTTTTTATTTTAATTTTAAACTGTTGCTTCCATATATTTTTTTTTTTTATCATTTTTATTGTTATCTCAGGGAATGTAAATATCCCCTATGATAGCAATAGGTAGTGACAGGTACTCTTTTTTTGAAAAAACTGGGGTCTATTGGACCCTAGATCTTTCCTCTGCCCTCAAAGCATCTGACCACACCAAGATTGGTGTGATAAAATGCTTTCCCAATTTCCCAATGGCGCTTTTTATATCCGGGGGGGACATTCCCTCCCACTGCTTGTAAAAGCAGTCCAGAGGCTAATTAGCCACTAGGATTGCTTTTACATGAAAGCCGGCCGCTGGCTGAAAAGAATGATACCAAGATGATACCTAAACCCGCAGGCATCATTCTGGTATAAACATTCAAAGTCCAGCAACATACCAGTACGTTGCTGGTCCTTGTTGGACATGTATTGTAATCTTTTTTTTCATGCAGCCTGTTGGCTGAACGAAAAAAAAAGATTGATCGGTGGGTATGCCCACCATTAGAATACCGCCCTTCATCCACCCACTTCTAATGATGGGCATACATGCACCATTTATATATGCCGAAGCATGGGGGCATCTTCCCGCAAAAGTTATGCCGCGTACACATGGTCAGACTTTTCCACGGGCAAGCCTCCATCGGAATTTCGACCGTATGTACGCGGCATTAGGAGCAAAATCGCTCCTCCGCCCCTGCTGCCCCAATGCTTCGGCATATATGATTACTGGTGAAAGGGTTAACTAGGGGCAATTAGGGGGTTAAAACCTTTATTAGGTAATATAAGGGGGTACCTGACGCTATATAAAAACCTGACGGCGAACCTAAAAAAATTACTGGCTACCTATCGGCATCACCGACACTAAGACAGTTAGGGTTACCTGGGGGGCGATCAAGGGGGTTAAACCTTTATTAGATAATATATGGGGGTACCTGACGCTATAAAAACCTGCGGCGAACCTAAAAAAAATTACTGGCTACCGATCGGCATCACCGACACTAAGACAGCGATCAGAAAAACGATCGCTTAGCGACAGTGGTGATAGGGGGTGAAAGGGTTATCTGGGGGGCGATCAAGGGGGTTAAACCTTTATTAGGGGGGGTTAGGGGGCTACACTGGACCTAAAACTAAATTTAGTGACACTTTTACAGTCACAAATGTCACTGATTGCAGTGATCAGTAAATAAATGGTCACTGCAATCAGTGACACTGTGACTGGGGGCTGATCTGGGGGGTGATCTGGGGTGTCTGGGGGGGCCTGGGGGGGCGATTTATGTGCCTATGTGTCCTGGTGTCAGTGTAGTGTTTTGTGCACTAACCTGCATCTTCTCCTGTGCGGCGCTCGGTATATGTGAGCGCCGCAGGAGAGATGACATCACTTCCTCTGCCTGTGTTTACATTACACAGGCTGGGGAAGGATTCGATTCGCTGGGAGCGATCGAGAGGGGGTGGCCGGAATCGAACGGCTGTCCCCTCATCCCTGATCGCTCCCAAACGAATAACGGCCGCTCACTGTAAAGAAGGGGGGTCCGATCGGACCCCCCAACTATACAAAGGCAGTCACGTAGATATACGTGATTCTGCCTGTCGGTGCCATTCTGCCGACGTATTTTTACAGTGGGCGGTCGTTAAGTGGTTAAAAATCCAGGAATCCAAACACACACTGTACATCATGACACACTGGTCAAAAATGGCTAACGCATTTCACACTGTACTAGTGCTTATTCATAGCTATGAATAAGCACTAGTACAGTGTGAAACGCGTTAGCCATTTTTGACCAGTGTGTCGTGATGTACAGTGTGTGTTTGGATTCCTGGATTTTTAAATAAAGGCTTTTATTTTTGGAGTGCTGCTATCCAGAAGAACTTTTCCCCTGTATGGGAGTTCTGCTGCAAACCGAACAGGGGGGTGTTCGGCCCATTTCTATCTATAACTTGAGGGTCATATTTTTCCGGGAAGCCCCCTCTTTACATAAGGGTGGTGCGCATTTCAGCAAAATGTGTCCTTTTGAAATCCAAAACTTTTGTTTTTGTGTATGATTTTTCATTTTTTTCTAATATTAAATCAGACAATGGTGATCACTAGAACCCACATTTTCTCCCACCTCAATATTAGACAATTGATCCCCATTTGTCAGTTATCACCTATTGAAGAGAAAGTTCTCTGTTTAGGTTTAAAGCTGATCTCCATGTTTTTGTGATGTTTAAAAAGTTTGTTTGGACTCACTAACAAATGCAGTGGGCTGTGTGTGCAGTATACAGCACTGTGTTCCTGTGTTCTGTCAAAATACCCAATTTATCGAGATCACCAATCACGCCGGTTACTGTAAAGCATCAGTAATGGGAGATTTAGACGAGTTGCTGTTTTGACACAACACCGGTAAGCATGTATACTCCGGTACACAATATTATGAGCGGGCATTGTTAGTCCACCCAATATTAACCAACAACATGGCCGCCTCCAAGGCGGTGACAACTTTTTCCTCCCTAGCCACTGTCCTGTCAAAACAGCAAACGCTTTGCATACCGGAGTGTACACGCTTGCCGGTGTTGTGTCACAATAGCAACTCGTCTAAATCTCCAATTACTGATGCTTTACAGTAACCAGAAGTGACGTGATTGGAGATCTTGATGAATTGGCTATTTTAACAGAAACTTTTTATCCCACTCCTGGAACAAAATGGAGTCAGGCTGAGTGCTGCTCATCCATTCACAGGGAGCTTTGTATTTTATTAAAGAATACAAAGCTTCCGCTGGCTGGCATCCCACTGTTGGGACCCAGTGTATTTATTTTATTCAGAGCATCCAGCCATTGCATCTGTTAGAGAATTACATAGTTTGTTTGGACCAGCTTGATCCAAACTGCTTAAACTTCACAAAAACCTAGAGATCAACTTTAAAGAAGTATGGCCAAAGCTCTTAGCAAAACTAATCGCACTCCTGCGACTCAGAATCAGCCAGAAGTGGGCTTAAGTCCGCTACTGGCTGATATCACAGAGCCATTCAGGCTCAGCAGAGATCCCAGCAATCATGGTTGCCAACCATCTGTAGATTTATGAACAGTCCAATATTTAAATTTTCTGTCCGTAAATGTCTGCTATGGACAGCAGCTGCCCGTAAAAAATTGTGTTGCAGGCTGACATTGAAACTGCACATGTGCAGTCCCAAAGCTGGGCTCGAACATGCTCGGACATTTTTGGCCAGGCGGTCACATGTGCATTGAGTCAGTGACATATTGGTGCCACCTGGCGCCATTTTTGAATTGACAGCACTCGGCAGCACATCAGTGGGCACGCCTCACAACCAGGAGACCAGACCATGGCCTGCACCATGGCTGGAGCCTGTGTTGACTTGCACCACCATGCCACAGTAAGCACGGCCACATAGAGTCCCAGAGACCGGACCCCTGCACCTTCCATCCATGGCTGCTGGAGACTCCCTCCATGCCACTCTGAGCATGGCCACACTGATTCCCGGAGACTGGACCCCTGCAACATTTATTCATCCATGGCTGCTATCCATGTGATGTCCACACTTGAGGACTGAGGAGGCACAGGAGTTACCAGATAAGAGCGGCAGTGCCTGGTAAGATTTTAAAGATACACAGACGTCCACAATCTCTGTATATCTCCTGTATTATGTCCACAGCCTCTATTTACCTCCTGTAATCCTGTCCGCATCCTCTAACCCCCTAATTCACCATGTCTGCAGCCTCTAACCACCTCCTGTATCCCGTCCACAGCCTCTAACCACCTCCTTTATCCCACTCGCAGCCTCTAACCACATCCTGTACCCCATCTGTAGCCTCCAACCACCTCCTGTATCCTGTCCTTAGCCCCTAACCACCTCCTATATCCTGTCTGCAGCCTTTAACCACCTCCTGTAATCCTCTCTGTAGCCTCTAACTACCTCCTGTATCATGTCCACAGCCTCTAACCACCTCTAGCATCATGCCCTCAGCCTTTAACCTCTTCTTGTATCATGTCCGCAGCCTCTAACCATCTCTTGTATCATGTCCGCCATCTCTGACCATCTCTTGTCTTGTATCATGTCTGCAGTCTCTGAGGGGGAGCCTGGAGAGGAGTCAAGAGCGGGAGCGCCACCAAGATGGGGGCTACGGGAGAAGTCAGATGTGTGTGTGGACTGTGGAGAGGAGACTATAGGATGAAACCAGAGCCACCAAGCTGGAGTCCTGGGATGACCATCTGACTGAACCCTATACGATGCACCTTAAAGGAGGTCAGTGACAGCGCTGCCAGACAAGTCTGGGGGGGTCACTGATGTAAGGGGAGTCAATACAGTAATGTAAGGGGTGAACTGATGTAAAGGTTCACCCTTATATAGGTAACCCCACTTTACCTTAGTGTATTCACTCTGCAGAAAACCTGAGCCCCCCCACATTATGATCTGCAGCATTCCCCTTTATATCAAAATTCCCCTTGCACCTGACCTTCATGTAAATGGGGAAATATGTTTTTTGACTTTTGATCTTTTATCTTAAACACACTCTGGTTTGCTGAGGTTATAGCTGAAGCTATCAGTCATAACCCCAGTATTTTATTTTTTTAGCCGGTGGCTGACTTTCTCATGAAAGCGGTCTGAGCAGCTCATTAGCCACTGGATCACATTCAAAAGCAGCGGGAGGGGACACCTTAGTCCTAATACGCATGGAGAAGTTCATGGACCTGACTTTCTGATCCTATCCATACTGTTTGGTATATTGATGGACTTTCACATATTTACGGGATTGGATCCATGCCTTTATGCCTGTATTTGGGTACTTGTTGTACTACTGTAAAGTAGTGGGTGTTTTTGTAGTGATTTTATTATGCATGTTTTTAATATAACTGTAATAAAGACTATTTTGTTTATATACAAGCTTCATGTTGTGCCCACTCTTTTTTTGAGAAAGTTGACTTTCTCAATCCTTTTTCTATTGTTTGGATGTTGGCAAGGTGGGGGTCCTCCTTCCTTGTATAATCTTTCATATGTTACCAACAAATGGGGTATATATTGTGCTTTCATTTGTTTTTTTTAATGCATTAAAGTGTATTTTTTCCAAAAACATTGCATTTGAAAAACCGTTGTGCAAATACTGTGACATAAAAAATTGCAATGATCGCAATTTTATTTCCTAGGGTCTCTGCTAAAAATATATATTTAATGTTTGGGGGTTATAAGGAATTTTCTAGCAAACAATACTTATTGAAACTTGTAAACAAAAAGTGCCAAAAAAAAAAAGCCTTGGTCAGCAGGTGGTTAAAGCTATTAATGGTTGTTATTTTTCTTTTAATGCTAGTGTAAAGGGAAAACTTTTCTTTTGTTTAGTATCTTAATTTTTCAGGAGAATCTACTATCACTTAGGGGACAATAAAAAAGACTTAAGGCTAAAGGGCAAACAAACACTTTTCCAGATTTATCAAACAGACAAACTTTTCTGGTTTCACTGGGAGCATTTGTCCACGTTTGTGTTCATTTTTGCTTCTACACTGCTTAATGGCCACTAGGAAATCGTGCAGTGAATCTGATTGCCTCATGCTCTTAAAGCTGTGTGATATTGAATATTTAATGCTTGGTTTCATCTCTCAATCATTCAACAGATTACACAAGATGATAACAAATAATTACTAAATTAAATGAATATTATAAACATTGTCACTTGTTATATTGCCTACTAATGCCAGTTGTCCCAAATTGTAATACCATATGATTGATTTTACATGCTTGTGACAAGTTTTACTTCAATGCACGCTAACCTGCACAGTAAAAAAAAAAAAAAAACATTTTTGCGAGGAACCAATTGTCTCTAGACAAGTGGTGGATTTATGCAAGCAGTTTAAAGTGTATTTCCAAATTGGAATAACACTTACTTTATATTTTGTGGGGGGGTTAGCTCGGCAGCGGGTGTGTGTGATCCCCTGGATGGGCTTCCCACACAAAAACAGGCCCAGCAGACGGAGGTTGTGGTTTTCAAGATCAAAAAGGTGCGGTTTATTTCTCTATTTACAGTGACAAAAAAACACAGCAAAGCAAAAAGAAACATAAACAAAATAAACCCTGGTCAGCTTGACCTCTGACTAAACATGCAGGTTTCCTAACTAACAACTGGGATCAGCCTGGTGCTGTCCTAGTCCCTAAGTCCCTGGTTTAGTAAATGTCCAAACAAATAGCCACACAGGCTTTGTCTCACCGCACAGGGGTTCACTCTCCCTAGACAGTCCACACAGGTCTGGTTCCAGGCATGAGCAAACACCTAATGAAGCTGGGAGTTTTTATAGAGGCCTTAAACGAGCTGACAAGCTTCAGCTGGTCTCATCAACTCCCTGCCTGCATTCTCCACCAACTGTGGGGGGGTTAGCTCGGCAGTGGGTGTGTGTGATCCCCTGGATGGGCTCCCCACACAAAAACAGGCCCAGCAGACGGAGGTTGTGGTTTTCAAGATCAAAAAGGTGCGGTTTATTTCTCTATTTACAGTGACAAAAAAACACAGCAAAGCAAAAAGAAACATAAACAAAATAAACCCTGGTCAGCTTGACCTCTGACTAAACATGCAGGTTTCCTAACTAACAACTGGGATCAGCCTGGTGCTGTCCTAGTCCCTAAGTCCCTGGTTTAGTAAATGTCCAAACAAATAGCCACACAGGCTTTGTCTCACCGCACAGGGGTTCACTCTCCCTAGACAGTCCACACAGGTCTGGTTCCAGGCATGAGCAAACACCTAATGAAGCTGGGAGTTTTTATAGAGGCCTTAAACGAGCTGACAAGCTTCAGCTGGTCTCATCAACTCCCTGCCTGCACGACGCCCAGCACTCTCCCTAGAGGTATAAGTTGGCATAAAGCCTGAATCTGGGAGAAATATATCTACCCCCCTGGATGCAACCAGGTGACTTTACCTTCCTGCTGTCACAATTTATTAAATGTCCCTATTCACATAGCATAGCTCAAAAATATAAAAAAATTGCAGCTTACTTTTTTTTAGATGCTCTATTCTGAACCCTCCAGAAAGAAAAAAAATCAGGTAGTTCTCATTGCTTAGGAAGGGGCTGGGCAGAAGTGTTTGTTAAAATTACCACTTTTGTACTTTGAAGACAGATCTTCATTATCGATTGTAGCTAGCTTATAAACACTGTCTGTCCTAACAAAGGGTTAAAGTTGTAGCGGTTGAGCTTCTTGCCGTGTATGTTAATGAGGACAGATCTAGGGCAGGATCACTTTAAATCCTCTGTGCATGGGCATCCGCTGAACTTTTTTCAGGGGGGGGGGGCATCATTTTAAGGTCATCCATGCTCGGTCCCTTTTTGACAATGTCATGAAGGGGAGGGGCTTAGTAATTATGACATAAAGCACAGGCAAGCAAAGGTTTGAGAAACTTGAAGCAAAAGCTTAATAGAAGGATCAAGCTGCCATTGTCTGATTAGCAATTTAAATTTTTTTTAAACACCCCCCCCCCTCTAGCGGCCGAATAGCGCCACTAAAACAATGGTAAAGCGCCGCTAAAACTAGCGGCGCTTTACCGATAACGTGGCCAGCTGGCAGTGTGAAATAGCTTTTGAGGATAATTTCACTTCACTCCATGTCCATATAAATATAGTGTGTCTCCAGGGGGGGGGCAATTGACCCCCCTTGCCCTATGGAGCGGACGCCCATGCCTCTGTGCAAGGGTTTTGCACAATGTGGCACCGATCCTCCTCTTCTGGGGTCCCTCCGCGATGCTCCTCCTCATCTTGTGTGCCCCGAAGGAGAAGCCCTTTTCCTGGTGGCACTCGTGCAGGTATGCTCCCATGTCCTGCTGCTGCATTCATTGACACAGGCAGCAGGACCTGGCCCCGCCCACAGGTCACACTTCACTGGATTTGATTGACAGCAGCGAGAACCAATGGTTCCCGTTGCAATCAATCTATCAAATGAGGACCCGAGACACTGGCTGGAGCTGCTGTGCCTGTCCCCGTCGCTGGAAAGACTGGGTTCAGGTAAGTAAAAGGAGTGCTCTGGGGGGCTGCTACAGCACAGGAGGTTTTCAACCTTAATGCATTCTATGGGGGGGTTTACAACACCTTTAACATTTAAAAAAAAAAATTACAGTCAGCCATGACACCTTCTTCTGAGAAATAGCTAAAAGGTAAGACATTAAAAAAACAAACAAACATTTTTTGGCATGCTGTGAGAATAGGAACACAATATACACATTGTATAGTGGGGTTTTCTCATATTTGACTGCAAAAGTGGAAATATGCTTTAAAAATCTTTACAGTGCAGATCTAAGTCTAACCTGTCATATGATGATTGCAGTGTGCGTATAGATTGTTAATGTATAATAAGTGGACTTAATGAAATATTTTTAATTATTATTCAACACAATTGTTGAAATGTTTCTTTAGAGATCATCCCATGATTTTGGAATGTTACAATATTTACGCTAAAAATTTAATATTTCTTCTTAAAACACCATAACATGTTCAGACCATTGCAATTCACAATTTAGGTTTCTTCACAGTAAGAACTGTGAAAATGTGGAATAGACTCCCTGCAGGGGTGGTTCTGGCCAGCTCAGTAGATTGCTTTAAAAAATCTCTGGATTATTTTATAAATGTACATAATATACCTGGGTACTGACATTTATAGGTAAAGTTGATCCGGGAAAAATCCGATTGTCTCTCGGGGGGATCAGGAAGGATTTTTTCCCCTGCTGTAGCAAATTGAAGCATGCTTTGCTGGGGTTTTTCGCCTTCCTCTGGATCAATGGTGGGTGTAGGATTGCGTATATGGGATTGTATTTTTTTATTTTTTTTGGTTGAACTAGATGGACTAACTATGTACAGTAACTATGTAACTAAGTAGGCACAATAACAAAAGACTTTGGATATTAGAAATAAAGCTAAAAATAGGTATAATTTTTATGAACCTGTAAATTATATACATTGGAGTAAAATACAGGACACAGGCTGGATATTCATAGACCCTGGGTTATTGGATGGTACCTCCAGGAGATTAGATACTCTGCTTTTTAGCCAGCTATGCAGAGTAGCCAAGGAGGTGGAGGGGGGGGGGGCACTGTACTCCGAAATAGGGAATTTACAGGTAAGTCATTTTCCTCTTATTGACATCATACAATTCAAGACACCGTCTAGATATTCATAGACCCTGTGTTGTTTCAAAACAATGAGTAAGGAGGGTGGGCAACAACAGGACAAATTGAACTGTGCCAACGGGCCCAATCTTAACAAGAGTAAACAGACCCAACTAAGAGTGCTGCTGCAAGAATCTTGAAAATGGCATCTGCAGAAGCTTGGGTGCCCACCTGGTAGAACTTTGAGAAGGTATGAACTGAATACCAAAATCTGAACTGCCATGCTAGTTGAGCAAAAAATTGTGAAAAACAAGTAAAATGTCAAACAACACTCCATGACGTGTTTCCATGTGAGAATGAACAGTAAATGTCCAAGAGGAAACCAATGACCATTTGCAGAGTGCACCTTCACCATAATTGATAAAATGTGCGCTTACCAGAACTCTAGATTCCACAATATAAGAGTCTAGATAAGCATGGAATCGTAAATCATGGCAAATCCATGCATTTGAAAGAGGTGGAGACAATGTCATGACGGATGTTGCTGGTTCCTAATCGCTCTCATGGATGTCCCATAAAGAAAAGAAGGGTATCCACATCGTTTAAAACCATATGATGGTTTATGAAAAATAAACGTTGCTAAAAACATACACAGATCCAGTAAAAAATCAAGCAGTAAATGTAAAAATTCCCGGGTAAGGGTCCACTGGTACAGAGATCAAACAAGCGTGGTGTTGACAGACATAGACTCCGCTCTACATGTTTTGTCATCGGGGACATGGAATCTATGTCGGAACCCACGCGTATATATATTGTCCATAGCGGAAAGAGTACAGCTGTTCCTAATGTGTAAATCAAAATGTGTCTCAATATGGCCGCCGTTTTATTCAAATGGATGGCCAAGCCTCGCTTTGAAAATAAGGATCGGCCATCTATTAAGAAAAACCAAGCCTCGATCTCAGTATAAAGATGGCTAGTCGTATTAATCAGATGACCAAGCCTCGGTTTGGATTAAATGAAATAACCAAACCTCATTACAGGGACAGACACCAAAGCGTTTCTCCGGAACACACATTTCTAGAATTACTGTGTCTTTGAGATAAATGAATGTCCCAAAATGGCCATATACGGATGCCATAATTAAAATAGGCTGTTTAAAGAGACAAAAGTGAGACAATGGGGGTTATTTACTAAAGGCAAATCCACTTGAAAATACAAGTGCACTGCAAGTGCACTTGTGAGTGCAGTTGCTGTAGATCTGAGGGGGACATGCAAGTAAAAGAAAAAACAGCATTTTAGCTTCCACATGATTGGATGATAAAACCAGCAGTGCTTCCCCTCATTTCAGATCTTCCCCTCAGATCTACAGCGACTTCACTTCCAAATGCACTTTCAGTGCATTTTCAAGTGCACTTGCAGTGCACTTGTAGTGCAAAGTGGATTTGCCTTTAGTAAATAACCCCCAATGTGTATATAAGAATGACGATGTATTGAAAAAGAATAAAAAATTAATAAAACAGATATATAAAAAGAAAAAAAGGAAATATGACTGTCCTCCTTCTGCAAGGAATTACAATAAATGAGTATTAGAAAATGTTTATTCATCAACAAACAAGTATAAAAATAAGAAGAAAAATGAGAAGAACTGTAGATGAGACAATTAAATATATATCATGCATTGTTGATAAATGCATTAATGTCCCAATCTACGTTCATACCATGTGGAACATACGATTTTAGCTCACATATCCACCTAACTTCTATTTGGGACATGCTTTTTAAAATGGATCCTCCTCTCCAAGGTGGTATGTATTTATCTATTGCCACAAAAGATGTACCCATAGGGTCTCTATTTTGGCAACCTGAAAAATATTAAGGTACCATTTGTTATTTTTATCTTTTCAAATTTTTCAAATATTGTTGATACAGTATGTTTATTTGCTCATGTAGAGAAAGTTCTAATCGTTTGCCCCACATATTGTTTACCACATTGACATGTGATGAGGTATACCACATTCTTTTGTGGTGCAGGTAATAAAGTGTTTTCCTGGTGCCTCCATGGCAGCATACCACCTCGACCAACCCACAGGACCACGTAACTCTATAAAAGAAGAGTTACTCCCCCCCCACAAGGAATTCTTTTTTGTGTCCTCATCCCTGCAGGATCACGTATCAGCCCTACCTCACCGACATATGGTGTGACCATTGCAGGTTCATGCTCTCCTGCAGGATGGAGTCCCATCGCTTGGGCTGCTAAAGGTGCCAGATAAGTATGGGAGCCTGTTTTTTCTGTGGATTTTTTTGGGGCATATATAACACATCCAGGAGCACTTACCTTCTCCTCAGTGGTTGTTTGGCTGGCTATCCATTAGGCACTGTTCTGCAGCATTTCCTCCCGTAGCGCTTGGCCGACATACTGTGTCCCTTTCCCGGGTTCTTCTGAAGCGAGCGCTGAGCCTGACATTGCCTCCCTACATGCCGGCATACTATCCCCTCCCTGCGTGTGTGTGCGGGCGCTTCACGCGCACCGCTGGACTCAGCTTCGTCAGCTCGGGGGCGGAGTCACGGTGGGACGTCGTGGCGCATGCGCAGTAGTCCGCTGAAGCCATGCGGCGGCCATCTTGGTGCACCCCTGCCGTTTTTACCTACTTAAGCAGCCTAATGGCTCAGTTTGTGCCAGGCTAATCGGAGAGAAAACATCTCTAGGTGTCCTCTCCTCCATTTTTTCCTGCCTTTTTCTTCTAAAAGGAGCCTGGCCAAGGTAGTGAATATATGCTATTTAATAAATATTTACTTAATATTTATTTGGTTATTTTTACATATGGTACTTCTTATATTTGTATATATATATATATTGATTGGGTCTAAATTCAAATTTATCCCTAGCTGCCTCTGGTATTGCCATGCCACATCAAAAAGATCCTCAACATACCATTAGGTAAGGGCTGCAACAGGCAGGTAAGTTCCTTCATTCAAAGAGCCTTTTGTTCGGGTATACGGAAACATCCCTTTGTTCTGTCTCCACAGCCCGCATCGAGAATCATCCCGCAAATCCTCCCACCGGAGTTCTCACGACAGAGGATCTAGGGGCCACAGAAGTTCTGGTCATTCACATTCCTCGTCAGCCCATGCCTCCCGCAGTAATCGGAGGTCCCCCCAGCATAACCTCATCTAAGCACGATTCCCGGGGCAGATCCCCACAGCCAGGGAGAAAAGACTGTTGGGTATGCGGTAAGCAGGCCTTATCGGGAAAATTGGCCTGTGGGCAGTGTCTCCTAGAAGCCACAGCGGACAAGCAGGGATCCATAGGCTCAATTAAAGATCTAATCAAGGATTCCATCAGAGAATTAGCTTTGTCCCAAGATCAGTCAGTTCTGCCTGCGGATCCAAGGGCAGTAGAGACACCTACCCTCCAACCTGTCTCAGAAAACAATTCGGAAGACGAATCAAACGCGGCGAAAGAGAATATGTCAACATTTGATTTCGGTTTAGTAGAACCTTTTGTTGTCGCAGTTAAAGATGCGATTCAGTGGGAGGAAGATCCTGAGCCCCCGTCCAAGACGAAAAAATATTTCCCTCATTTAACAAGAACATTTTTCAAACTTCCCTTTAATGGACGAGATTAAAGGAGTAATTACGGGAGAGTGTCAGAAAGTGTCAGAAAGTGGATAAAAGACCTGTCGCTTTTAATCGTTTCCTTAAGCTATACCCATTGGCAGAAGCGGATGCTCAGCTCTTTGATTCCGTTCTGACCCTGGACGCATCGGTCATGAGATTAGCCAGAAACACAACTCTGCCTCTAGAGGACGCAGTCTCCTTCAGGGACGTCCTGGATCGCAGGATCGACTCAGACCTTAAGAAGGTGTATCAGGCAACCGGGGGAGCCTGCAAACCAGCAGTGGCCTTGTCATCCATTTCCAGGGCCACCAGGGTGTGGTCGGATAATATTGAGACAGCCCTCAGGAGAGGCCTAGACACAGAGGAGATCATTAAAGCACTTGATGAGCTGAAGCTAGCTTCAGATTTTATGACAGAGGCAGCCATCAATGTCCTAAGGTGTTCTTCCAGGGCCATGGTATATTCCATCACAGACAGAAGGGCATTGTGGCTAAAGCCATGGGCAGCGGACCCATCTTCAAAGCAATCATGGTGTCGTATCCCATATGATGGAAAGGCCCTGTTCTGCAAAAAAAATGGATTCAGCAATCACCAGAGTCACAGACGGAAAGAATGGCCTGATCCCTCAGGATAGAAATAGGAGAAGAAGATTTGCTCCTCAGCCAGCTACCCAGCAAAGAGCAAGGGATTCCAGGACATGCCATCTGGGAAAGGAGTACAGAAGAGGCTGGAAGGGCACACAGGCCTCCTTTCTCAAGTTGGGAAAGCCTAAAGCTTCAACATCCACAGTTGAGAAGTCCTTTTGACTCCTTTTCCACCCAGACCGGTCCAGTCGGAGCAAGACTCAAGGCTTTCGCCCAGGTTTGGGTGGAAAATTGCACGGATCAATGGGCAATGTCCACGGTCCTTCAGGGACATTTTTGGAAGTTCAAAACACGGCCTCCACCCTTCTCCTTTCAACCCACCAAGTCTCCAGAGAGAAGAAAGAATTATTACAATATATTCAGATACTTCTACAACAGCGGTCAGTGATACCGATGCCAGACTCGGAGTGACACTCAGGGTTCTATTCCACAGTCTTCTTAGTCCCCAAGAAATCGGGAGGATGGAGGCCCGTACTGGACCTAGAGAGACTGAACAAATTCATTTGAGTAGAGCACTTCAAAATGGAGTCATTAAACATGGTAATTCTGTCAGTTCAGCTGGGAGATTGGATGGTCTCTATAGACCTCCAAGATGCATACCTTCACATCCCCATCCACCATAATTTTCAGCATTATCTTCGGTTAAGGATAGGCAATCTACACCTTCAGTTCCAGTGTCTTCCCTTTGAAATTTCATCAGCGCCCAGGACTTTTACCAAGGTCTTAGGGGCCATCCTAGCACCCCTCCGGGAGAAAGGGATACGGGTTCTGTACTATTTAGACAACATACAGATCCTATCCCAGCACAGAGGCACCCTGGAAGTGCACGTGTGAATGGTCCTGAACACCTTGGCCCAGTTTGGTTGGCTTATCAACTACTCAAAGAGCCAATTGATGCCTACGCAGAAAATGACATATCTATCTTTATTCGACACCCCGAAAAAGGCTGTGTCACTTCCACCAGAAAAGAACCCTGTATTAATACAGAAGGTGAAGCAAGCATTAGGAAGCCGTATCATGCCGGTATCGGACTGTCTGAGCCTCATAGGGTCCTTTTCATCATGCATACCAATGGTGAAATGGGCCAGATGGCATCTCCGAGATTTCCAATTAGGCTTTCTGGCACAAGGGAGGAAGAATCATCTCAGGCAGATGATAATCATTATTTTTACAATGAAATCCAGCCTCTGGTGGTGGACAAGACCACCCAACCTTCTAGTTTTCCAGTCCCCTCGGCCCCATCTCGTGGACCATTCTTACATCGGTCGCAAGTGAGCTCGGATGGGGAGCACACTATCAAAACAAGTTAGTACAAGGGAAATGGCGATTCAATGCAGAAGGGATGATCTCCAATATCCTGGAACTAAGGGCAGCTTGGATGGCAATTTTACATCTAGCCCCCCTTCTGAGAGGCAAGTCCATTCTACTCCAAATGGACAACAGGGCGGCAGTAGCCTATGTCCAAAATCAAGGAGGCACACACAGCAGGTCGCTATCCAGCGAAGTGGCTCCAATCATATCATGGGCCGAAAAGAACGTTTTGCTTCCCCCGTCAATGCGAAGACGCCTCTCTTCTTCACGAGGTTCCCATCTCCAATGTCAGCAGGGGTAGATGCCCTAGTCCAGCCATGGAACTTTCAAATAAGATATACGTTTCCTCCGATCCCTCTGATACTGAGGTTCCTCCAGCATCTGACGTCAGAGAAAGTCACTATTCTGGCGATTATTCCATACTGGCCGAAGAGACCATGGCTTCCGCTCTTAGTCAAAATGGCCCTGTACAGTCCACTAACTCTTCCGCGCATGAGCAACCTACTATCCCAGGGCGACTTCCTTCACCCACATCCAGAGATTCTAGACTTGAAGGCCTGGAAGTTGAGCGGAAGAGACTGGGCAACTTAGGGTGCTCTCACGATATTGTTCAGACGTTGCTGCAGGCAAGGAAGTCATCTACCAATACCACCTACTATAGGGTATGGAGAAAGTTTACGGATCTGGCAGAGGCCAGCCATTTCAGTCCACTGGATCCTGGAGTCGAAAATGTTCTTCTCCTCCTACAGTCTGGTCTGGACTTGGGTTTATGTCACAGCACACTGAAGGTTCAGGTTTCAGCCTTGTCAGCCCCAACGGACACATGCTGGGCACTAAACCCCCTCGTAGACCGTTTCCTGAAGGCAGTCCTGAGATTGCGTCCTCCCAGGAAAACATTATACCCCAAATGGGACCTGACAATTGTCCTCAATGCCTTTAGTAAGCCCTCCTTTTGCACCCACGGAGGAATGTGCATTAGAGGAAATTACCTGGAAAACTACCTTCCTGATCGCCATCACATCAGGGCGTAGAGTGTCAGAAATTCAAGCTCTAGGGGCACAGAAACCCTACGTCACCTTTTTCCCGAACAGGGTGGTCCTACAACCTATCCACCAGTTTGTCCCCAAAGGACCTTCAGTCTACCATCTCAACCAGGAATGGGTTCTTCCAGCCTTCGGAGAAGATCCAACCTCCTCAAAACTACACGAATTAGATGTAGCCAGATATCTGAGGCGTTATTTAGAACTGACATAACAGTTCCGCAAGGATCAACGTCTTTTTATTATTCCCAGAGGCGCGAGAAAGGGAACGGCGGCCTCCAAGATGACATTGGCAAGTTGGATTGTGAAACTAATGCCCCTGCCCACAGAATCTCACAACCACCGCCCAGGGTTGTCGGGAAGAAGCCCTTGTCCCCATCAACATGATGAGGGCATGCGACCTGGCCTAGTATGGTTCAGGAGGGGGGCGCTCACTCATCCCCTCCCTTTCCTGACCTGGCTGAATGCTCGGATAAGAGTCTGGTATGGATTTTGAGGGGGAAAGATGCCATTTATTTTTTATTTTGACGTGGGGTTTTGACATAGGATTCCCCTTAACCACTTCAGCCCTGGAAGAATTGGCTGCCCAATGTCAGGGCCATTTTTTGCGATTCTGCACTGCATCGCTTTAACTGACAATTGCGGGGTCGTGCGACCTTGCACCCAAACAAAATTGAAGTCCTTTTTTCCCCATAAATAGAGCTTTCTTTTGGTGGTATTTGATCACCTCTGCGATTTTTATTTTTTGCGCTATAAACAAAAAAAGAGCGTCAATTTTGAAAAAAAAGCAATATTTTTTACTTTTTGCTATAATAAATATCCCCCAAAAATATATAAAAAAATTAAAAATTTCTATCAGTTTAGGCTGATATGTATTCTTCTACATATTTTTGGTAAAAAAAAAAAAGCAATAAGCGTATATTGATTGGTTTGCGCAAAAGTTATAGTGTCTACAAAATAGGGATAGTTTTATGGCATTTTTATTATTATTTTTTTTTTATTAGTAATGGCGGCGATCTGCGATTTTTATCATGACTGCGATATTGCGGCGGACACATCGGACACTTTTGACACTATTTTGGGACCGTTGTCATTTATACAGCGATCCGTGCTATAAAAATGCACTGATTACTAAAATGTAAATGACACTGGCAGGGAAGGGGTTAACCACTAGGGGGCGAGGAAGGGGTTAAGTGTGTCCTAGGGAGTGATTCTAACTGTGAGGGGGCTGGGCTACAAGTGACACAACAGTGATCACTGCTCCCAATGACAGGGAGCAGTAAATCACTGTCCTGTCACTAGGCAGAACAGGGAAATGCCTTGTTTACATAGGCATCTGCCCTTTCTTCTGCTCCGTGATATGATCGCAGGACACCAGCGGACATCGAGTCCCAGTGTTTCCGACCCGGTCTTCTCCTCAGAGCTCTAGAGCGGCGCAGACGCATGCTCACCTAATCCTAGGCTGCAGAGGCAGCCCCCGCCTCTTGCATACATGTGGAATAGTTTGGGTGGGTTCAAGCTCTTCTCTGAACATGCCTGAGCTGCTGCTCTTCCACGCTCATCCCCACCAGTCCTCCACCCCGATCCAAAGGGCTTGTGGGTGATACGAGGTGGGAAGGTGAGAGAGGATTGCTGGCAGGGATCGGTGCCAGTCTGCATTAAAAAGACAACTTCTGTGCCCTCCTAACACCCCAGTTCTCCTGATGTCCCAGCACCATGCCCTCCTGGCACCCCAGCCCTCCTAATATCCCAGCACCATACTCTCCTGAAATCCAGCCCTTCTGATTCCCCAGCTCCATGCCCTCCTGACATACCAATTCTCCTGATGCCCCAGCACCATGCCCTCCTGACCCCCAGCACTATGCTCTCTTGATCTTCGAGTACCATGCCCTCCTGACACCCCAGCCCTCCTGATCCCCCAATATCATACCCTCCTGATCTCCCCAATATCATACCCTCCTAATCCTCCCAGTACCATGCCCTCTTGATATCCCACCAGTCATCCTTATCTCCCTGTACTGTGCCCTCCTGACCTATCAGTACTGTGCCCTTCTGCACCCCCCTGCACTGTGCCCTTCTGATCCCCAAGTACCGTGCCCCCCTGACCCCCCTATACCTTGCCCTTCTGACCCCAGTCCTACATACTAATGACCTTTGTACACTTCCCTACATCCTGCTGACCTATGTACACTGCCCTGCATACTACTGGCCTCTGTACACTACCCTATATACTAGATACCTCTGTACTCTGCTCTACATACTACTGGCCTCTGTACTCTATCATACCTACTACTGACCCCTGCACACTGCCCTACATCTTACTGACCTTTGTACTCTGCCCTACCTACTACTGACCTTTGTACTCTGCCCTACCTAATACTACTCCTGTATGTTGCCCTACCTATTACTGACCTCTGTACACTGCCCTACATCCTACTGACCTCTGTACACTGCCCTACCTACTACTGACCTCTGTACTCTTCCCTTACTACTACTGACCTCTGTACGCTGCCCTACATCCTACTGATCTCTGTACAATGCCATATATACTACTGATCTCTGTACACTGCCCTACATCCTACTGACCTCTGTAAGCTGCCCTACCTACTACTGAGCTCTGGACGCTGCCCTACATACTACTTACAAAAGAAACAAGGTTGGGGGGAGGTGCCTCTCTAAGTGTAGTATTAAAACAGTAACATTTATTGCACAAGATTAAAAACACTTACAAGATATAAGTGGGAGTCATGCTCATCATAAGTATGTAGTCCTGGCAGTTCTACTGCATCCCACAGGCTCCTCGCACGATCTGGGTAGCTGGGAAAGGTTCTGGTGTGATGTTGTGCTGAATCGCTGTACATTCAGGAAAACCAGAAAATCAAGCCTTAGTTTGATTTTTGACCTTTTTTTTAGCTCAATATGTGCTCTGTTTTGCATCAGCTGTCAACCTTTGTAAGCCCAACTATTTATAATCTACTATTTTTCCAAAATTCCTTCATCCCGTTGCCTTTGGTCGGCTGACTGTTGTAGTTCTACGGCTGCGGACGTCATGCCCAGGAGAGTGGTTTTAATGATGCTCTCCCCCAGAGAACAACAGGCCAGTAGAAGGAGCTGTAAGCTCCGAGCGCGTAGCCTTTCATTCCACAGAGACAGTCCTGACCCCTTCCTCCCGCTACCTGCTGGTAAAATAATTTCCTCTTCTGGTTCAAGCTGGACAGCATGGAGCTGAAAAAAAAAATAGTTTTCCTGAATGTACAGTGAATTCAGCACAACATCACACCAGAACCTTTCCCAGCTACCCGGATTGTGTGAGTAGCCTGTGGGATGCAGTAGAACTGCCAGGACTACATACTTATGATGAGTATGACTCCCACTTATATCTTGTGCAATAAAAGTTACTGTTTTAATACTACACTTAGAGAGGCACCCCCTCCCCTTGTTTCTTTTATATGTTTTGCAGAGTTGCTGGACACACTCTGAGGGTGGCTGCCTCTTTTTAAATCACCCCCTTACCGTGGTTCAACTTTGTTTTTACCTAAAGACTGACTAATCAAATGTACATTATTACAAACTAAGGGCATTGCCTCCTGGAGCACCAGATACCCAATTTACCTTTACATACTACTTACAGTTGTGCTCATAAGTTCACATACCCTGGCAGAATTTATGATTTCTTGGCCATTTTTCAGACAATATGAATGATAACACAACATTTCTTTCACTCATTGTTAGTTTTTGGCTAAAGCCATTTATTATCAATTAACTATGTTTACTCTTTTTAAATCATAATGACAACAGAAACTACCCAAATGACCCTGATCAAAAGTTTACAGGACTCTCTGAAAACATGTGGTGTGGCTGTTTCAAGATGCACAATAAGGAGACACTTGAAGAAAGATGGGCTGCATGGTCGAGTCACCAGAAGAAAGCCATTACTAAGCAAATGCCACAAAGTATCCCGCTTACAATACGCCAAACAGTACAGAGACAAGCTTCAAACCTTCTGGCACAAAGTCATTTGGAGTGATGAGACCAAAAGCTTTTTTGCCACAACCATAAGCACTACATTTGGAGAGGAGTCAACAAGGCCTATGATGAAAGGTACACCATTCCTACTGTGAAACACGGAGGTGGATGTATTGGGGATGTATGATCTACAAAATTGATGGCAAGATGAATGCAGTTATCAAAAAATACTGGAGGAACATTTGCATTCATCAGCCAGGAAGCTGCGCATGGGACGTACTTGGACATTCCAACATCACAATGATCCAAAACACAAGGCCAAGTCGACCTGTCATTGGCCACAGCAGAATAAAGTGAAGGTTCTGGAGTGGCCATCTTAGTCTTCTGACCTCAATATCATTGAGCCACTCTGGGGAGATCTCAAACGTGTAGTTCATGCAAGACAACCCAAGAATTTACAGGAACTGGAGCCTTTTTGCCAAGAGGAATGGGCAGCTTTACCATCTGAGAAGATAAAGAGCCTTATCCACAAATACCACAAAAGACTTCAAGCTGTCATTGATGTTAAAGGGGACAAAACACGGTATTAAGATCTGGGGCATGTAAACTTTTGATTTAATTATTATTATTATTTTTTAATTACTTAATGTAATGTATTACATAACACATAGTTACATAGTAGGTGAGGTTGAAAAAAGACACAAGTCCATCAAGTCCAACCTATGTAAATCGGGGTCATTTGGGTAGTTTCTGTTGTAATTATGATTTAAAAAGAGTTAACACAGTTGATTGATAATAAATGGCTTCAACCAAACACTGCCCAAGAGTGAAAGAAAAAGTTTTGTGTTATCATTCATATTCTCTGAAAAATGGACAAGAAATCATAAATTCTGCCAGGGTATGTAAACTTATGAGCACAACTGTACACTGGCCAGAAATCAGAGTAGATAGCCAGGCCAGAAACCAGTCAAGAAAATCAGCCTGCAGTACCAGATGTTCTGTTTTCATGATGAACTCCGGCATCAGACCTGTGGGGGTGACCATCAACTCCCCAGACATGAAAAAAAATGTGACTGAAAGTGAATGCAGATTTTCTCACTGACGCTAACTTTTAAGGTAGGCTAAGTTTATATTTTTACAGTGATATTCATTTTAGTAGATTTTTTCTAGGTTTTCTTCATGCTGTCTTTACTTTTTATTGGGGGGCTTGCTAGGAAATTTCTTAAAAAAAAAAAAAGGGAGAAATCATTGAAGTCACTGTATAGGGCTTATTATATTCCCTTGTAAAAATAAAGTATAGCGCTACTAATATGTTGAGCAGATAACTCTACTCAAAAAATGGCAAGGAACCAAAAACCTGTGAAGTGGATGAATATCTTTAAAAAGGTATACACCCTAACTAAAGTGCATATAGCAAACTTTATGTGGCTAAAAAGTCGCAAAAGGTTGCCTACAGTGATAACCTGTGAAAAAAAACTAAAAATATATATATATATGCAGATGTTTCTAAAGGCACATATAAAACATACATAAAGTTATATGCAAAATTAATGTAACTTCAAATCATAAAACAATCACTAAAAGTGCATAACACACATGTAAATGATAATGTTAGTGAAATGAGTGACACTTGCAATGGGGGATAGACATATAATCTCTCAAGCGCAAATGATAAAATGAATTGAGGTATATCCAAGTATTCCCCCAGAAAACAGTTCAAACATAATAATAATCCAAAAATTTATAGTAGACAATATCTGAGTAGTCCATATGCGAACATCAGAAACCAGAAAAGACGTGGGAAGATGACACACTGTAGTAGCAACAAGCGCAAATGTCTTTCAAATAGATGTGGTGTACAGCATGAATTATCACCCAGGGAGTGCCTTCACCTTTGGATAGTCAAGCCTTGTACACACGAGTAAACTGCTGGGAGAGCTTTTTGCCAAGAAAACCGTTCGTGTGTATGGTTTCTCGGCAGGAAAACTGCAGGGAATCTTGACGAGAAAAATAGAGAACCTGCTCTCTATTTTTTTCGTCGGGATTCTCGCCAGAGTGTTTCCTGCCGAGAAACCCGGTCGTCTTTATGCTTACCTGTCCAGGGAAACCAGCGCATGCTCAATGAGACTTTGACGCAAGCGCGGTAGCATACAAGGGTAGTGTAGGGCAGTGTTTCTCAACTCCAGTCCTCAAGGCGCTCCAACAGGTCATGTTTTCAGGATTTCCCTCAGATTAAACTGCTTTGGTAATTACTAAGGCAGTGAAACTGATCAAATCACCTGTGAAAAATAACGGAGAGATGGAAAACATGACCTTTTGGGGCGCCTTGAGGACTGGAGTTGAGAAACACCGGTGTAGGGTGTAGGGTGTAGCAAGATGGCGGCGACGGCATTGAATGTGACGAGCGCCGGCTCGACGTAGTCGATGACGTCACCGCGTTCTTGCCATTCAAAAGAACGGTGGTTCTTTTGAATGGCACGTGTGTACACAGGGCTTGGCAAGACAAGCTTGCCAGGAATCCCGTCGAGAAAACCGATGGTCTTTTTTTGACGGGATTCCCGCCCGTGTGTACGGGGCTTGAGGGGAGAAATGGGTACTCTTACCCTAAGATGTGGACCCAACTCACCATACGGTGGTGGATCAATCAGGCTTATATCCACCGATCGTGGAACCGGGAACGCAGATCTTCCAATCACCTCCTCTCTGTACTGATAAAAGTTCCAAAAGGGACAGACGACTCCAAGGAATGGATGAGAAACTGGGTGATGAATGTTCAAGAACCCAGGCTGTAACTCCACCAGGCGTTAAAATATGGAAAGGAAAAAAGAGAGGGCCTCCACATAATGTAAATCCCCAAAAAATTATTTTTTACATGTTTATTCACAATTGAGTCTGATTGTTGTGTTGACTGCTTACAATCTCTCTTTATTTGGTTGGCGTAGTGTATCTCCCTATACTATTATTATATTCCCTTACTTAACACAATTAAAGAAAATCTAAACTCCCTCAAATATAGGACCATCTCCTGGCTGGGTAGAATAAACACATTTAAAATGAGTATTTTGCCCAAAGTGCTTTATAAATTTCAAATGCTTCCAATCACTCTTCCGCAAGAATAATTCAAGAAACGTAGAACACTTACATTGAAGTGTAGCGGCCTCACCTCTCTCCCTTGCTTCATCGGTTATATGGCTGTTGTCTAGGGGTACCTGGGAGAGAGAGATGATACACACCACGGCCCTTGTCCTCCCGTAACTAGGAGGTGAAGGCCAAGGATTGGGCCCCTGTGTAGGTGTCCTAGAGCCAAGTCCAGTCCTTCATCCCTGGCTCCTTTTGCTTAGTAACCCAAGTTCCACACCGTGAATAGGTAAAACTCAGTTTTATTCTTCTTGCCAAGCAATAAAACAGTCTTTCTCCTTTTGAATAATGGGGAAACAGATCGAGGCACAATCCTTTCCCTTATTGCTGCTGCCCACTGTGCTATCACCAGTGGTAAATAGTCACTGCCACTGACTAGGTCATTTAGAACATGAATTTACCTTCGCTCACTTTCCCCCTGTCAGGGGAAGAAATCCATCCAAGGGAGAAATGGAGGCCTCTCCGTCACCAGCGATGCTGCGCCGGACTCTTCGGAGAAGTTACTGCGCACCAGTCCTCACGAACTCAGACACGGGCACCCAAGGCGTTAGAGCCCCCTCGGATTCCTCACCCTCGCGGAACTCAGTAGAAGGTACTGAGCCCCAGGCATCCGCCATAGTACCTCACCCCAGGCTAAAGGTGCCTGGAATGGACTCCATCTCCGCTCCAGCTAGGCCAAGGGCGCCTAGGCCTGGAACACCGGAACGCCAGCACCCAAGCTGAAGGTGCCTGGGTGCAGCCACGTTCTCCGACTCTCTTCCCCAAATCAGGGCCTCCGCCCCTTTTATGACCTCTCCCTTTACATCACAGCGGGTTTCCCACCCCGCTGTACCAGCTCCAGGGGAGGACAAAAAGGCACAGTTCACAGCTCGGGCCCAAGGCAACAGCGCCACCCAGAGACCCCACGGAACTTCACACCACCAGAGTCCTTACAAATTCAAATACCCGCTACACTCTCCCCCTGGTGATTTGACACTGGTCCCCAGTGTCTGGTACAAACTCACACCCCACGAAAGGTGGTGTCATAAGTTCAGCCCAGAAACCAAACTACACAATTTAACCCTGGATTGTGCCACGACCTGAAAGGGAACGGAATACAACTATAAAACTTTTCAATAAAACACTTTAAATATCTCACACATTTACATTCCTCCCACTGACTATCTGAAGACCACCCACTCTCAGTAGTCTTGACAGATGAATCTCCTGCAGAGGGAAAGAAAAGAACATACATCCTACCAACATGTGTGTTTGCTTGAAATGAATGAGTCTATCCTAGGAGAAACCCATTCACCTCAATAAGTGCTGCATAATGTCAAAAAAACAAAAAACAAACAATCGTTGCGCAACACTGCCACCTGGTGACAGTGCCGCGGTCAAGACACTCATTACTTCCAGATGAACTTTCTGCTTGAACATTTTCTCTGTGACCCTACACTATCTACTGTAAAACCCAAAGTCACTAATTCTTGTGAGTGTCAGAAGAAGAAAAGGGAGAACAAACAAAAACAGCTCCCATATCTCCAAAGAGTAGGATTGCCCAAACACAAAAAAAACTAGGGCACAGTCTCTGTGTTCTGGAAAAGGCACTCTGGAAAGTTCAGCCAGGAATGAAAAGAAACAAACGAGAGTCTTTTTCTCCCTTCTTCTCTTACAGGTAAAACCTTGGATAAGGCAATGATATAGGCTTCAGACGATCATCAAAAGCCTCCACACTTCAAAGTACTCAACACTTTTTCCTTCTTTGCAGCAGATCACCACTTTGTCCGCATGAATGTGTCTTCCCAGCATCCATTTAGCTTTACAGTCCTGAAACTTCTTGGTGACCGTTGGTGAACAGGAAAGGTACCGCCGTGCTTGCTGTACTTTCAGTTTGTCCCACACAAAGGCATCATACCATCTTTGCCGGAAGACCTCCACCTCATAGAGCAGTTCCCGAGGCAGATACGGGTATTCCCACCCATATTCCTGAGCAACCTTCTGGCCAAAGAGACGCTGCAGCCTTGACAAAGGTGGCATAGTAGCTCGGTCTCCTTCTCCGGGTGGAACAATCGCTTCTGGATGGCGAGGTGCGTTCACCACCTCGGTAGACCTGGGCCTAGGAGCCCGCAGTGACTGGCGTTGCACTCTCGGAACAGGAGCAGGTGAAATGGATGTTGAATCCAGAAGGGGAACTCCAGACAGAGGACTAGCTTCCTCCCTCAGCGCCGGGGCCTCCACCCGAGGTGTACTATCTCCAGTAGACATAGGCAGGTCCCTCATAACACGGGCCAAGGGTAGCTTCATCCTGTCCCATCCCTTCTGTTGGAAGATCTCGTCTATCTCCCCATCATCGCCATTGTCAGACAATGAATCCAGGTCAGAGGTGTCGTAGCACTCTGCGGGCAGATAATTCCCAGTCACGGAACTATCCCCCTTGACGGCCTCTACCGACTGTGGACTACTGCCACTTTCTACCACACAGACAGTCCCAACCCCTGGCTCACCTGGGCCTTTTGAAGAATAGGGATGTCCAGGACTTTTCCTACCGGAGCCATCCAGGCCAGGCAAGCAGTGGGGCGAAGCTCTTCCACGACCACACGAGGCCATCACTAGGCCGACTTTCCTCTTCGGTGGCCGGAGCAGGGAGCTGCTGGTGACCGAGGCAGCATCCTCGGATTTTTCTCTTTTCACCTCTGTTTGGGCAGTCACTTCGCCCGGATCAGTGCGCACGGGGAACGCACCAGCATCGATCTCTCCCTCCGGAGTGGCAGTCCCTGTGAGGTAGTTGAGGTGGAAAGCCAGAGGCTTTTCTGTGAATGGTTCCACCTCGAAGAGGAATTCTTTGCAGACCTCACAGCGCCCAAACGGCTTCAGCTGGACCACCAGTCCCGAACAGCCGGGACAGATCACACCGAGGGCTTCCATGTCTCTACAGGTAAAGAGAGCCAATCGCCCCCGGGGCCTTAGTCTTATCCCCGTATCCATGATCGGAACAGCCAGAGAAGACCTATCCGTGAAGGAAGGAACAGAAATCCACGGGGCACTTGAAGCCTTCCTCTCTCTTTGCTGCTCCATTGCGCACTGACCCACCCGTGCCGGAATCTCCACGTGCGTACCTCCACGTGGCCAGACTCCTCCCACGTTCTGTACTTGTTCGCAGGCTTTTCCCTTGCCCCGCCCATGAACTCCGCAGTTGTGAGTTGCCTCGTGGCGCGTTGGCCAATATGGCCGACCTACTCGGAACTCCTCTGGGCAGCAAAGTTCAAATTCAGACACCATACACATATCCCGGATACAATGCCCCCACGTGTAGCGGCCTCACCTCTCTCCCTTGCTTCATCGGTTATATGGCTGTTGTCTAGGGGTACCTGGGAGAGAGAGATGATACACACCACGGCCCGTGTCCTCCCGTACCAGCTCCAGGGGAGGACAAAAAGGCACAGTTTGCGGTGTATGTTTACAGCTCGGGCCCAAGGCAACAGCGCCACCCAGAGACCCCACGGAACTTCACACCACCAGAGTCCTTACAAATTCAAATACCCGCTACAGAAGTATATATGGGCATATAGGATTTCATATGCTGTGCTGGCTAAGGAGAAGAAAGCAGGTGGGCTGGCATTGCCAGATCTAAAAAAATATTATTGTAGGGGTACAGTTGCTTCTAACCAGCCAGGCAGGTAAAACTGCAATGCAGGAAAAAGACTTCAGCGACCCCCACAGATCTGGAGACATTAAATTGACACAGAAAAGCCTTTGTAATGTGCCCAAATGATGTCTGGTTTAATCAGCTTAACATCTCGGTATTTATGCAATTCTAGAAAACAAAACTGGGGATGGGAGGAGTTCACATGATACAAATTCAGGTTAATAATTTCCTATTAGCTAGTACGTGTTACAAAGTTCAGGTAATATTCTGCTGATGAAACAAAGATCTTACATGGATGTGAATTTTAACATATGTGGCATAAATGTATACTTTCTGTGTTTACACAGTTGTGTAGAACTATAATTAACGTATCTTGAACAAACATGAGCTAGGGCAAAGTCCATAGATATGGTATATTCCTAAATGACCATTAAAACCTTTACACAGAAATAAGTATATTTCAAAAAACCTTTTCTTTAACCCATGACATGGCGTCCTGAACTCAAAATGGAGGTTGTCATGCCAAGTTACCTTTACAATCCTCTCTTTGAGACAAAATATGTCTCACAGTTATATAATCTTTCCTCTATCATAATAATAGTTATGGCTACACTTCTCAACCATGTCAGTATTCCTTCTCCAGAACTTAGGTTTGCAAAAAGGATCCCATGTCTTGGCAATATTTCTAGCTTCATCTTGTAATTTGCTTACTTCCTTTCGGTGTTGTGCAATTATATCATAATAATCTGGTACCTTAATACTAGTGTTATGAAACCAGGTACAACACTCATAATCTTCTGTGTTCACACATAACCCAGTTAAAGCAGCACTCATGCTTTCTATGGCTAACTTGTGTAGTTCTAATCGTTTTTTAATTGCTCTAGTTTCTATATTTAATTTGGTAATATCATCAGAATTCTTTTCCATTATTTCATCAATGATTCCAGTGTAATTATTCAACCTTTTCATTAAGTCTATTTAGATAGATATATCTGTATATCTCAACATTATCAGACCCCTATGGTGGGGTCACTACCATATCTTCTCTACTTAGTATGATACCAGAGGGTCCACAGTACTACTTCACATCTATGTGGAGTAAAGCTCTTCTTAGGGTGTATGTGGATACATATCTTTACTCATTCATATCACCCATCTTGGCATCATACAAATCTGCTAATCTGACAATCTGATAACACTGTATCTCTTCCCTGGGGTCATCTTCCTCAGTACTAATTATTGTATTTCACATTTATGATATTTAAAGGGTACAGCCATGAGAGGAATACTAACGGTGGAGGGGTGTAATTAACTACATATCCAACATTTTCATATCCTGATTTCTGTGAATAGGCATATTTAAACTTCAATAATAACATTTTATCTGTATTAATTTCTGAGTTTTCATTTCTCTTATGTCTGTCATGTGTATTATTCATATTAATATTCTGTTGTGGAGTTTTAGAGGCTCCACAAATACTCTTTATGTGTCCCAAATCTTCAGGATGATAAATACAGTTAGTTATCAGCCAAGTTGGCAAAAACATGATCAGGGCAGCCCAGCATAAGAGGCACAAGGCTTTCCCAGAAGTCCGTGGTGAAATAAGCAACGTCATTTTGTTCAGAGCCTTGACCAACTGCTTCACTCAATTTTCATTGGCTTGCTTAGGTGTTTGGTTCACCTTCTTCACACGACTGGCATGGATCCAGGCCTGTTGTGTTTCCACCAGAATGGCTGTGCGAGTCACTGCGATCACTGTGGTTGGGAGTCCAAGAGATACTCCTGCTTCTTGGTGCGGCTCAAAGGGTGTGTTGGTTCCTGTGAAGAAACAAGGAGAGGTGCGAGCAACATTCCTTTCAACTTGATCTAAAGTTTCAATACGTTTTTTTACATAATCTTTCTGAATAAGATCTAGGTCCTCTCTTTCCAACATAAGTGGATGTCTGGCCCATGGGGTGGGGAATGGCCTACCCATTAAAACTTCAAAAGGGTAATATCCTGTCTTTTTAGAGGGTGTCATTCTTACCTCGGCTAGTACAGCTGGTAGGACCTTCTTCCAATTTGTATACGTACCTCCAGTGGCTTTCCTGATCTTATCTTTAATGGTTCTGTTCATCCTTTCCACTATACCTGAACTCTGGGGGTGGTAAGGAATATGAAACTTCCATTCTATTTTCAGTGTTTGGCCACAAATGCAGGACCATTGTCTGAGTTGATCTGAAGTGGGCAACCCCATCTGGTAATGATTTCCTCTGTGAGAATTCTTACTACTGTTTGTGCATCTTCCTTTGTTGTTACAAACACTTCTATCCATCCATCTTGAGAACATGTCCACTATTGCTAGCAAATATTCCTGTCTTTTACCTAGTTTGGGCATGTGTGTAAAATCAATTTGTAAATGAGTGAATGGTGTAGATGGATATCTCAGATGTTCATGTTTTGCCTTGTGAGGGTTCCTGGGATTATTCTGAATGCATGTGATGCATCTGGAAACATATGCCTTAACCAGAGAGGGAAGACCTGGAATGTAAAAATCCTTATCCAAAAGTTTACATGTGACTTTCCATCCTATGTGACCTATCCCATGGTATTGTGAAATAAAAATGGGTGCGCTGGCTACAGGGATACATGGTCTCCCCTCTTGGCAGACAAGGCCAGTTTCTGGGCTTGTCTGCACACCTATTGAGTTCCATTGTTGGATGTCTTTGTCTGTAGCATATGTTTGGAGTTCATGCAATGTTTTATCTAGGAGTGAGATTTCAGGTGAGAGCAATGGCATTTCGATGTCTGCTGGCTGTGTGGATGCTGCCTCTCTTGCTGCTTTGTCAGCTAAAGCATCTCCTTTGGCTATGTCATCCTGTTGCCCTGTATGTGTCCTACAGTGTAGTGTGGTTGCATGTCCTAGAGTGAATGATGTAGCCATTTCCACCACCATCGCACAGGATACCAAAGCTCTGAGACACGCCAGCATGCCCTGCACTGGCATAGGCACAACCCTTGGGGAAAAACGATAGGGCGCAGTTTGCCTCCCATTTTTTTGCGCTAGGACTCCCGTCATGGTTTTACAGTTGTCCCTAGCAAATAGGTAAAACCCTTTGCTATACTCAGAGGCCAAGACCAGGAGCTGTTATCATAGATGATTTGAGGTATACGCAAGCATTGTACATTTCATCATTGCATTTTATACAATCTGGTATGTCAGTACCTGTGGTTTGTCTCAAGAGATTATCATAGTAGGAACAGTCAGGTAACTAATCATGCCAAGAAAGGACAGCATATCCTTTTTGGTCTGTGGGGGGGGGGGGGCTAGACCCACGGAGAGCCGCAGCTCATGACTGACTTTCCTTTCACCTTTTGTGAGTACAAAACCAAGGCATTCAACAGTTTCCTGACACCACTTGAAGTTTCTTTTTGGAAACTTTATGACCATTATCTGCCAACCAATGTAGCAGATCTGAACCATTCCCTTTGCAGGCAATCTGGCTTGGGTTACATATCAATCAACATATTGGAGTAGGACAGAACTATGGCAGGGAGTCCAGGACCGCAATGTGGCCTGGAGCACAACTGAGTAGAATACAGGGTCAACATAACCCATGACACCATGTCATCTTGCAAAAAAAAAATTTTTTTTTTAAAAACAGAAAGCAAGGATTGGCTGTGTCTCCTCATCCACAAGGACGCTAAAAAATACATTTGTTAAATCAATCACAGAAAAATACTCTGCATCGGGTGGTATGGAGGTAAGGAGTGATGGCACATCAGGCACTATAGGCGCACACAAGGTTATCCACAGCTCGAAGGCCCTGAACAAATCCACAACCGCCACCCTGCCCGACAATGGGCACTCACTGCTCTCTTTCCCATTACATTTAAACATCCTGCTGCTTCTTTCTGTATTAAAGTTTCCTGAAATTGGTCAATTGTCTGTGTGGTCCATTCAGATATCATCTGTTTGACCATCAAGGCGAACTGGGGTTTTAGATTATTCATATAAGTTTGAATAAACAAAGCTCCCACATCAGTAGTTGTAGCTAATCCAGCTTCTGTTGTCCAATTTTCATGAAACCTTTTCCAGAACTCAACTACAGATTTTTCTGACTTTTGTTTGCATGCTATGGCAGTAGGAAGGGAACTTTTATTTTTAAATACTTTCATCATTTCAGCCTCTAATTCCATCCACATAGTGTTACTACCTGCTACTGTGTTTAACCCATATGCTCCCGCATTACCAGTGTCAATAGTGTTTATACTTGGAACATTTGCCCAGCTCCAGGAACTGGTGTGTCCTATGATGCCATCAATGATAAGGCGCATGTCTTCCTGTGTGTAATTTCTACCCTTACATGCCTTTTTTAAGTAAGTTAAAGTACCTCCTGCTGAGGCAGTGGGTTTGGGGCAATGTTTCACTATCCTGTCAATGTTCTCAACGTCTATTACTTTTTTTTTTTTTCATTTCCAATGGTCATGAAAGGCGCTTGAAGGCTAGTGTTACTATATACAGTTCCACTCTTTGTTTTAGGTGGACTAAGTGTTCTACCCACTACAGCGTTTTCCTGTTCTTCCTCCTGCTCTTGGCCAGGTGGTGAAACTACACCTCATATAGCTCCCTGATCTTCTTCTGGTTCAGATACCTCGACTCTAGCTTCTTGTCCTTGCCTCTGTAGGCGCTGTCTATCTTGTTGTGGAGCGGGAGGGATCTGCCGTTGTCTGATTTCATGATGTAGAGCCAGAAGATCAATATCTTCCTCTCTTAAACTCAGATAGACATGTACATATGAGGGTGGAGGATGACGGACTACTGGCCGAGGTGGAGCTGTTGGGTCAGGGACAACTCTCTTTTTATCGGCTTCTTCTCTATGTTTCTGGTCATGATCTACCTTTCTTAAACATTTAGTAGGGTTTTTCTGCTTCTTTTTGTCCCTCTGAAACCAATATGGGGCATATTTTAACCAATTCTCTCCTCCCTTTTCCATATAATCCATATCCCATGTGAAATTCATCATTACTACTATCCCGGGGAAAGGGGTCTATACTGTGTATGGCTCTGGTCTATCCCACTAAATTTGAAACTCATGGGACTATAAATTCATAATCAGTACCACAAATTCTGGCTACAAAATCCTTACACGTTTCTCCTGGGTTGGGAAGAGGGGGAGGATATTCTTGACCTTGTTTCTGACCCATATTGACAGTGGGAGACGACTGTTTTACCACGCAGTCTTCTGATCCACACAACAAATTATTCTTAATACTTCTATTATCTTAACACTTCTATGCGACAGAAAGAAAAGCAAAGGTTTTGGGGTCACCAGAGTCTACCTCCTCATAAACCACTTCATATTCCTTGCCAAAAGGAATGTATCTATCATATTCCTTGCCAAAAGGAATGTATCTATATGCAGTACTGCTTATCTTTGTGGGTTTACCAAAAACCCTTCTGTGGATTTACCAAAAATCCAATATTAACCTCCTGGCATGGTTATTATCCCCTACTAATTTATGGGTCTAAAAAGCTTTAATCAGAGCTGAGGCAAGAAAATATTTAGTCAATAAAGACAAAAAGGATTCTTACCTCAGATGATTTTGCTTATCCCGGACGAGCCCCCAGTTGTAGGGGTACAGTTGCTTCTAACCAGCCAGGCAGGTAAAAGTCCAATGCAGGAAAAAGACTTCAGCGACCCCCACAGATCTGGAGACATTAAATTGACACAGGAAAGCCTTTGTAATGTGCCCAAATGATGTCTGGTTTAATCAGCTTAACATCTCTGTATTTATGCAATTCTAGAAAACAAAACTGGGGATGGGAGGAGTTCACATGATACAAATTCAGGTTAATAATTTCCCATTAGCTAGTACGTGTTACAAAGTTCAGGTAATATTCTGCTGATGAAACAAAGATCTTACATGGATGTGAATTTTAACATATGTGGCATAAATGTATACTCTGTGTTTACACAGTTGTGTAGAACTATAATTAACGTATCTTGAACAAACATGAGCTAGGGCAAAGTCCATAGATATGGTATATTCCTAAATGACCATTAAAACCTTTACACAGAAATAAGTAGATTTCAAAAAACCTTTTCTTTAACACCATTTCACGATTAGCAGATTGGATTCACAAGAACAAAAATAAAAGCTGGGTTGAGATAGAGTTCGCACAAATAAAGTCGATTTAGGAAAAATGGTTTGGCTTCCACGGTTACACCGAGATTTAGCAAATAGCACAAATCCGCTGACAGAGAATGTTCTTACAACATGGGATAGCCTGTGTAGGCATTATCACTGGGAACACAATTCACCTTTGATTTCATTAATAGACACATTATTTCACACCTGGGAAAGAGGATTGTTTATATTTTGTCAGATGGGCAAAAAAAGAGGATAATACAGTTTAATACAGTTACAAGAGATGGTAGGGGACAGGATTTTTTTTTTTTTAATTAAAGCAAAAATGGGGTAGGATGCCAATAGATAAATGGAGATATGCCCAAATACAGCACTTTGTACAAATGTTGCCACAGCCATTACGCAGAAAAGATAGACTTAGGTCAATAGAAAAACTGTTTAGTTCCCCATCTAGTGTCCAGTACAGCATTTCAAAAATATATACAAGGTACTAGTGAAAGAAACAGAACCCGAGTTCCCACCGTATCTTGGGAAATGGGAGCAGGAGCTGGGGGTAAGTTTAACCGCTTGCCTCACGCACATTTACGTTGGCAGAATGGCACGGGCAGGCAAAGCAACGCATATATATGTTACTTTAAACCTGCCCCCTAGCGGGCGTGCTCGCACCCGCCGCGGTCTCCGTGACCATGCCCGTGGGACTCGCGGACTCGATGCCCGCCGGTGTCCCGCGATCGGGTCACGGAATGGCAGAAGGGGGGGTTCCTTTGTAAACAAGGCATCTTCCTGTTCTGCCTAGTGACACAGCACTGATCGTCTGCTCTCTCATCGGGAGCAGCGATCAGTGACGTGTCACAGTAAGCCCCGCCCCCTAACAGTTAGAATCACTCCCTAGGACACACTTAACCCCTTCCCTGCCCCCTAGTGGTTAACCTCTTCACTGCCAGTCACATTTATGCAGTAATCAGTTCATTTTTATAGCACTGATCGCTGTATAAATGTGAATGGTCCCAAAATAGTATCAAAAGTGTCCAATGTGTCCGCCATAATGTCACAGTCACGATAAAAATCGCTGATCGCTGCCATAACAAGTAAAAAAAAAATTATAATAAAAATGCCATAAAACTACCCCCTATTTTGTAGACGCTATAACTTTTGCGCAAAGCAATCAATATACACTTATTGCGTTTTTTTTTTTTACCAAAAATATGTAGAAGAATACTTATCGGCCTAATCTGAGGAAAAAAAATGTTTTTTAAAAAAAAAATGGGGATATTTATTGTAGCAAAAAGTACAAAATATAGATTTTTTTCAAAATTTTCGCTCTATTTTTGTTTATAGCGCAAAAAATAAAAAACGCAGAGGTGATCAAATACCACCAAAAGAAAGCTCTATTTGTGGGAAAAAAAGGACGTCAATTTTGTTTGGGAGCCACGTCGCACAACTGCGCAATTTTCAGTTAAAGAGACGCAGTGCCGAATCGCAAAATGTGGCCCAGTCATTTGGCAGCCAATCGGTCCGGGGCTGAAGTGGTTAAATGCGCACCAGAAGAGAAGAATACTAAAATTTGCGTGTTTTTCTTCAAAGAACGCTAAGATGACAGAAATAAGCTTTAAACTCTTGGCTAGATGGTATGTGACCCCACTGAGGGCACGGAGCTTCGAGGCGGACGTATCCCCTCTATGTTGGAGCGTAGGCAGGCCAAACCCTGGGGATGCTTAAAACTGACAAACCTATAGCTCAATACAGTATATCTCTGGTACCAAACCTGTTAAATGCAGCTAAAGGCCTGATTCCCAGGTACTGGCGAACACAAAAAGCCCCAAGTGTGAAGGAATGGATAAAAAAAATTGATCAGATATTCGCCATTGAAGAGACAATACATGCAGAGAAGGATTTAATAGAGAGATATAATGATACTTAGGGGAAATGGCTGGATTTGAAGAAAACGGGGAAGTATACAGAAATGTTTCATATAAGAGAATGAGAACATATGGGAACATCAATATCTAGAGCTGTAGAAACTGGCTATTTGGGGTAGATCAAGAAGGGAAAAGGTGGGAGTCTAGAAAGGAGAGAGGGAGGGGGTGGGTATGGAGTGTGTATGTATATACATATATGTGTATGTATGTGTATGTCCTCCTTTTTCTTTTTTTTGGGGGGGAGGGAGGGAAGGGGGGGTTTAAGATTGTGGATTGTATTTTTGCATAAGTCCGATAATGTTTATATGAAGATCCTGTTGAAAATTAATAAAAATATTGAATACAAAAAAAAAAAAAGGAAGAAGGCTCATCCCCGGTGATCTTTGATCCCTTCAATGTTGTCCAGGTAGATCTCAATCTCTCAAAGGTTGCCTACCCCTGCCTTATATGAACAATAATAAAATGCTTTCCTATGAAAAGTTCATGCAATTTAATATTCAACAAGGTCAGGCCTTATACTGTTAAACAAGTACAGCTCTCACACTTGTATATCCGATGGACCTGAGCAATTTTTACATTTCAGTGATGGACCTACAGTATTGATTGGTTCAATTTTTAGAAAGATCTACTCCTGTGTAAGTGGAACAAGTACCTGCTGTAAAAACAACATACATTTTTGTTGGCTTGTGTGGCATGCCCAATGTCCACAACTGGTTTAACACCTTCAGTACCCGCCCATAGTCCAATGACGTCCACAGGAGGGATCTCCCATCCGGGGTGGATGTCATATGACGTCCTGGGCTTCCCGGCCGCCTAGGGGGGCGCACACGCCGCATCGCTCGGGATCCGGTGCGTGTGCCCGGTGTCCGCGATGTCCGCCGGGCACCCGCGATTGCCCGTGAACACGGCAAGACCGTGGATCTGTGTGTGTAAACACACAGATCCACGTCCTGTCAGAGGTGAGGAGACTGATGTGTGTTCCCAGTACAGAGGAACACAGATCGGTCTCCTCCCCTTGTGAGTCCCCGCACCCTACGGTTAGGATCACTCCCTAGGATACACATTTAACCCCTTAATCGCCCCCTAGTGTTAACCCCTTCCCTGCCAGTCACATTATACAGTAATCAATGCATTTTTATAGAACTGATCGCTGTATAAATGGGAATGGTCCCAAAAATTTGTCAAAAGTGTCCGATGTGTCCACCGCAATGTTGCAGTCACAATAAAAATCGCAGATCGCCGCCATTACTAGTAAAAAAATAAAAATGCCATAATTTTATCCCCTATTTTGTAGACGCTATAACTTTTGCGCAAACCAATCAATATACGCTTATTGCGATTTTTTTTTTTACCAAAAATATGTAGAAGAATACATATCGGCCTAAACTGAGGAAAAAAACGTTAAAAATATTGTGTTTTATTTTCAAAATTGTCGCTCTTCTTTTGTTTATAGCGCAAAAAATAAAAAACGCAGAGGTGATTAAATACCACCAAAAGAAAGCTCTATTTGTGGGGAAAACACATAAAAAATTTGGGTACAGTGTTACATGATCGCGCAATTGTCATTCAAAGTATGACAGCGCTGAAAACGAAAAATGGGTCTGGGAAGGAAGGGGGTGAAAATGCCCCGTTTTGAAGCGGTTAACAGAGTTAACCTATAAGCCCTCCGGCATTTTGCTAAAGGTTTTTCTTTGCAAAAGAAAAAATCTTTATAACTACCGTATTTATAACATATAACACGCACCCTAACTTTAAGAGGGAAGTTTAAGGAAAAAAACTTTCCACATTCCCCTGCATATAACACGCAGGCACAGTTTACCCTCTATTTTCAGGGTAAAAAAGTGAGTGTTATACGCCAATAAATACAGTATGTCTAAATATTTTATATATTTTATTTCTAATCATAGTCATGAATCATAATGGTCATAGCCACTGTGTATTCTAAAAATATTGAAAGCATTTTGTTTGTGAAAAATGATAATACTCCACCCTTGAACTTCAAGTTTATACACTTTTTTTTGATTGGCCTTGAATGTTTCAAGGATACTGTAAAAGGATTGAAATCATATTAGTCTGTGCAACTATTCATTACCCTAGATTGCTTTATATTTTTTCCAAATAAATGTTTCCCTAGTGTATTGTATAAGGAACATGAATATGAATATTTGATAAAGACAGAAATGCACACTATGCATGACTATGCAAAATACACTAGTTTCATTAAATTATTTTTCATTTATAGTGCTTCATGCTTCTAGCAGAAACAATGAAACAATGAAAGATTTTATGGTGGCTATATAAACATAGAACAAAGGTAGCAATCAACAGGAACAGTACTTGCTCCTCATGTTGTGTACCAGCGACTTTGGCAGGAATTCTCAGGAACAAGCTTTTGAAGGGGTTGGGAGTTTTCAGACCTATGAGAAGATATTTGGTTATCTGCAATTTGCATACTAATGCCGCGTACACACGCTCGGAATTTCTGACAACGAATGTTCGATGGGAGCTTTTGGTCGGAAATTCCGACCGTGTGTAGGCCCCATCGGACATTTTCTGTCGGAATTTCCGACAACAAAAATTTGAGGGCTGGTTCTCAAATTTTCCGACAACAAGACTTGTTGTCGAAATTCCGACCGCGTGTACACAATTCTGACGCACAAAATTCCACGCATGCTCGGAATCAAGCAGAAGAGCATTGGCTCTTGAACGTCATTTTTCTCGGCTCGTCGTACGTGTTGTACATCACCGTGTTCTTGACGTTCGGAATTTCCGACAACATTTGTGTGACCGTGTGTATGCAAGACAAGTTTGAGCCAACATCCGTCAGAAATAAATCCACGCTTTTATTGTCGGAATGTCCGATCGTCTGTACGCGGCATAATGCTGAATGCATATATACGTTGGGTCCACTAGGTTTTCCTATTTTTTTTTAATGATGAACGTTATCTTAACAATTTAATACTAAACATAATGTACTTCTTCCAGATATTGTTTGTTCTTGGTCAAGCAAGCTTTATGTTCCATATGTTTTTTAACATTTGCCCGAGCATCAAACATTACACAAGATCACTGTATTATGTTGAAGAATACAGAGGGGGACACTGCTATTACTATATATGTGCTAGGATGCAGAGAATATCTAGTTTGATTCAAAATCTGATGCCCAGACAGCAACTATTACATCTCACATCTCCCTATTCTATTATTTATGGCCAAATTAATGCAGTGTTCAACTCAAAACCAACACCAAAAATGTAATATATTGCAGCTTACCAATCATCATGAACACAGAGGGCACAGCAGCATTATCAGTCTGGCGGGGGGGGGAGTAGTTTAACCTCCCTGGCGGTATTCCCGAGTGTGGCTCAGGTGAGATTTTTGTACCTAAAGCAGTAACCCCAAGCCACACTCGGGATTGCCTCGCTGGATCCTGGAAGAGGTGACTTACCTTTTCTCTGGGATCCCGCGATGTATTCCCGCAGTGTACAGCGGCCGGATCTTCCGTCCGATGCACTGTGTGTTCCCCTGATTCCCTTCCCTGCGAGCGTCGCAAGATTTCCGTTTACAGGGGCGGAACCGGCGGCAAATTCAAAAGTATAAAAACACAAACACACTGATACAATGTAATCCTATTGGATTACAATAAAAAATAAAATAAAGTGACCTTAGATTGCCCCCCAGTGCTTTCTCCAGTGCCCTTGTCTGCAGTTTTACTATACTTTGTATTTGTAAACTGCACAGCGACCATGGCATCCAAAAAATGCGCCTCCACCTCAAAATCGCTATATGACCTACTGGAAGTCAGCGACAGTGACTCAGAATGGGTTGCAGAGGAGTTGATTGACAGCGATTCATGGGGAAGTTCTTCATCGGACGCAGAAAGCGATTTTAGCGTCGATCCTGCGACTGTGCCCAGCGATGTGCGGACTTGGAGCTCGATTGATTGTGGTACGGAGCATGTAGCGCCACCAAGATTTCCGTTTACAGGAGCACCTGGGATCAAAGTGGAAGTTGAGGACAATAACCCCTTGGCATACCTCAAGCTCTTTCTGACGGATGAAGTTATTACCAAAATTGTTTTGCTACTACCCATCATCGCTTTCCAAGGAGCAGAAAATGGGAACCGGTAACCAGAGAGGACATCTGGAACATTTTGGGCCTTATAATTCTACAGGGAGTGGTGGGGAAACCCCTGCAGAAATGGCACTGGACAACCAACAAATTGCTGGCCACTCCTTTTTTTGGCACCGTTATGTCCGAATATAAATTTTCGCTTATCATGAAATATTTGCATTTTGCAAATAATGAAGACTTTGATGAGAGTTCTCATCCAGCTCCTAAGCTGAATTTTTTTTGGGAGATTTACCAACTTATTCTGACGAATTTCCAGCAGACCTATGTGCCGGACAGAGACATAAGTATTGATGAAAGTCTTATGGCATACAAAGGTCGACTTAGCTGGATACAGTTCATCGCATCAAAGCGAGCTCGTTTTGGCATGAAGTCATTTATGCTGTGTGAATCCAGCTCTGGGTACATCTGGAATTCGGTCCTGTACACCGGGAAAGGGACCAAATTCAGCGATCGATTCAGCAGTTTTGGAATGGCAACCGCTTCGGTTCTTTCTTTGATTGAGCCATTGCTGAATCAGGGCTACTGTGTCACCACAGACAATTTTTATACGTTCCCAGAACTCTTTGAGTTCCTTCTCCTGAACAAAACGGATGCCTATGGGACCGTTAGGCCTAACCTTTGCCAATAAAAAGCTCAGGGCAGGAGAAATAGTTGCCTGGAAGAAAGGCAAAATGATGGCACTGAAATGGCGGGACAAAAAAAGCGTGTGCCTTATGAGTACCATCCACAACACCTCTACTGTAATGGTACATACCAAAGGTGGAAAAGATGTCATGAAGCCACAGGTCGTGTTGGATTACAACAATACAATGGGAGGTGTGGACAGGGCTGACCAGGCCATGACATTTTATCCTGCGATGAGGAAGCAACAGAAGAAATATTATAAAAAAATCTTCAGGCATCTTCTGGAACAGTGCCTGTGGAATGCATTCATTCTTCTAAAAAAAATAGTGACAGGCCTATTATTCATGCGGACTTTGTGTGGAAGGTTGCCGAACTAATTTTTCGAAAGCACCAGACGCCAACGACTGTAAGCAGATCTGGACGTCGGGCTGCTGGCGTTGTGAACCCGGAACGCCTGACTGGTCGTCACTTTATGGACAACATTCCACCTACTGAAAAGAAGACAGCACCCACAAGGATGTGTGTGGTTTGCTGCTCCAAGCGTGACGACACCAGAAGGAAAATCCGTAAAGAAACGCGGTTCTATTGTCCCGATTGCGACGTAGGACTTTGTGCTGTACCTTGTTTTAAAAATTTCCATACCGAGATGTTTACTGAAGCAATATGACTTCTAATATTGCACCCTTGTTTGAGCAAAAAAAATGTCAGTGTTTTTGATTACATATATTATTTACTAAAATGTATTGAATAAAAAGTATTATTATTATTATTATTAAATTATTATTTGTTATTATTTATTATATTATAATTTATGATTTTGTGTTTCAAACTTTATCATACCTGAGATGTCTACTAGACTCTGGTTTGGACAGATTTAGGTGAGTTATTACTAAGAATTACAGGCCTACAATGTAAAACGCCAAATTTTCATGCAAAATAATGGTACCGCTTTCAGCACCTAAAATCTTCCAGAATCATACCGCCAGGGAGGTTAAATGTATTAGCAGATTTAGATTTTTTTTCTTTTTGGGATTAAAGTTTTACATAAATATGAAAGCTAATCATTGTAAGCACCCCCAGGCAGGACTTCAGCACTGGGACTGACTACATCAGAGTACAATGCAGACACTATTGCACAATACATGACATAAAATTATTTTCAAATACATTTATCCTCAATCATGGGTCATAGAAATAGGAGAAGGTAAGCAAAATAAAAGGCAGACCTGTAACAAGAAGTGATCTATTAAGACCTGTACACACGATCGGTTTTACCAATGAAAACGGTCCAGTGGACTTTTTTCATCGGACAAACCGATCGTGTATCGGTCTTTTTTCCATCGGTGTTAAAAAATAGAACATGTTTTAAATTTATCCGATAGAAAAAAAAACGATAGCAAATTACTATCGTCTGTGGGGAACTCCATTGAATAAAAAGCCCACGCATGCTCAGAATCAAGTCGACGCATGCTCAGAAGCATAGAACTTAATTTTTCTTGGCTCGTCTGAGTGTTTTACATCATGGCGTTTGGGACGATCGGTTTTTTGACTGATGGTGTGTAGGCAAGACTGATAGAAGTCAGCTTCATCGGATTTCCGATGGAAAAATCCATTGGTTTAAAATCCATAGGAAATCCGATCGTGTGTACAGGGCTTTATGCTATGCTTAAAAACATGGAGATTCAAAACTTTCACTTATCTCTTAACCTAATAATCAAAAGAGGGTCAACAATGCCCATTTGCAGCTTCACTGTGCCCATTTGCACGCCTCACTGTGCCCATTTGCACGCTTCACTGTGCCCATTTCAACCTAACTGTGCCCATTGCAACATCACTGTGCCCATTGCAACCTCACTGTGCCCATTGCAACCTCACTGTGCCCAAACTCACTGTGCCCATTGCAACCTCACTGTGCCCATTGCAACCTCACTGTGCCCATTGCAACCTCACTGTGCGCCACTCACCTGGAGGATGCAAGAAGCGTCCGTAGGCCTGAGTGCAGAAGCCAGGAAAGGAGGGATGCAGCGCTGGTGGAGAGCCCGGGAGTACCAAGATGGCCGCCGGATCCCGGGACTAGGCCGAAGCCGCAGTCTGGATTTGGGGCTGCCGCCGTGCGGGAGGGCACCGCTCTGTTCAGACCCCCGCCCGGTCGGAAGCCCGTGGAGCAGGATCTGCGTGTGGTGAGGGAGCCATACACCAGGGAGGCTGGGATACAGTGCTGGTGGAGAGGCTGGGAGGAGCAAGATGGCCACCGGATCCGAAGACTAGGCCTGAAGCCGCGGCCTATAGTAGTGGCTGCCGCTGTGTATAGGAGCGTCGCACCGTTCAGGTACACTGACTCGAGTATAAGCTGAGGGGGCATTTTCACCCTAAAAAAAGGGCCGAAAAACTTGGCTTATACTCGAGTATATACGGTAATCTAAATGTTTATGAGAATTTTGTTGATGTTTCAAACATGCCAGTCTCCAGTCAAATACAGTTACACAATGTAATGTATTTTAGGGCTACTGCTTTGCCAATCATAGCAGACCTGCTTGATAAAAGCAAATGTCTTGCTACTAAAACTGTCAGGTTCTCAGGTTCTCCCTCAGCGAGTAATTTTCGTTCATATTATTAGTAAGTGCATTACCGTATTTTTCGCTCCATAAGACGCACCTGACCATATGACGCACCCAGGTTTTAGAGGAGAAAAACCAAGAAAAAAAATATTCTGAACCAAATGATGTACTAAAATATTTAATATTATATTACTACTATAGGTGGGTGGTGGACACACAGCAATACCACCCCCCTATCAAATCAGCTCAGCTACACTATACCTTGGAGGGTGGTAGTGGACACACAGCAACCTCCCCCCCTTTCCAGATCAGCTCAGGGTGGCAGGGCAGACACAAACACCCCTTCAGCCTCTCATATAACAACAGCTCAGGTGATGAACAGTGGATACCATCCCACACCTCCCACCCCATTATCACTCACCTCAGGCAGTGGAGGACACTGCCATTACAATCCACAACCCCCTCTGGCTGCCTCTCAGCGTCAGATACACCCGGGCAGCAGCTAGGAAGGAGGACCGAGGACATAGTTTGCAGCAGCAGCAGTGGCAAGTGGAGAGAGGCAGGAAGTGAGACTGGACCAGACCACCGCGCCGGGGGTGTTCCAGCTGAAAAAAAAAAGCCATCCAGGGCTCTTGTTGCTTGCAGGATGGGGTCACATCTGGCGGGTGTCAACTTACCTGGGTGCGGAGTGCACCATTATAGCAACACCACTGACAACCCCCATGTTTTGGCACCTGGGGCAGACCGTCTCCCCCCGCTCCCCCTTGGTATGCCCCAGCAAGGATCTGCCTCACATCCTCACATCTCTCCTCCACAGAGAAGCCGAGTGTCTGTATTCTGACACGGCGGCGGCGATGGGGGGGCGGAGCCTGCTCAGTATTCGCTCCATAAGATGCAGGGACACTTTTCCCTATTTTTTTGGGGGGTAAAAGTGCGTCTTATGGTGCGAAAAATACGGTACTTTACATTTTTCAACATTAAACCTCATTTGCCATTTATTTGCCCACCCCTTTATTTTATTAAATTATTTTTGTAAAGTTTCAATATCCTGCTGTCCTGCTATCCTGTTATTGCCCTGCTTAGCTTTGTATCATCAGCAAACACTGAGATTTAACTATTTATACCACCCTCTATGTAATTTATAAATAAATTAAACAGAATTGGTCCCAGTCAGATCAGAGCCTTGTGATACTCCACTTACCACTTTACTGTAGATCAGTCTTAAGCCTCGTACACACGACCGAGTTTCTCGTCGAAAAACGACAAGAAACTTGCTGGCAGAGATTTCTTGCCGAGTAAATCGGTCGTGTGTACGCGGCTATCAGGTTTCTCGTCAAGAAAACCGACAAGAATCTCAACGAGAAATATAGAGAACCTGCTCTCTATTTTCTCGTCGAGATTCTCGTCAGCCTGTTTCTCGACGAGAAAAGTGTGTGTGTGTACACTTACCTGTCCTCCGGGAAGCCCGCGCATGCTCGAAATGACTTCGACGCATGCGCGGTAGCTTCCTAGGCATAGTTAGGGTGAAGCAAGATGGCGGCGACGGCATCGAATGTGATGAGCGCACGCTCGTCGTAGTCGATGATGTCACCGCGTTCACTCCATTCAAAGAACCGCGGGTTCTTTGAATCGAGCGTCTGTACACTCGGTCGGGACAAGTTTCTTGTCCAAAAATCTCGTCAAGAAAAACAACGTGTTTTTCATGACGAGATTCTCGGTCGTGTGTACGAGGCTTGAGTTTGTGCTATTTATCACCACTCGTTGGATGCAGCCCTGTAACCAGTTTTCTATCGAGCAACACACCTTGAGGTCCATGCCAACAGACCTCAATTTATAAATTAAGCGTTTATTTGGAACTGTATCGAATGCTTTTGCAAATTCCAGATATAGCACATCCACAGACCTTTCCTTATCTAAATGGCAACTCACTTTCATGTTGAATGTTAACAGATTTGTTTGGCAAGAACGACCTTACATAAATCCATGCTTATTACTACTACTGATATTGTTTTCATATGCAAATTCTTATGCCGCGTACACACGATCATTTTTCCCGTCGGGAAAAATTAAAAAAACATTTTTTAACAAGAAAAACTACCGTGTGTGGGCTTTTTGTCATTTTCCCCGATGGGAAAAACGGCATTAATCACGACGAGAAAAATTAGAACATGCTCTAATTTTTCTCGTTGTGATCCCCGTCATTTTTTTCCGCGGCAGTTTACCCATAGGGAAACACTGCCACGGAGCCCACACACGGTCGTTTTTCTCGACCAAGAAAAAAAATGTCGGGAAAAACGGCCGTGTGTAGGGAACCAAGCCGTTCCCTCGTTTTTCCCGTCGATTTTCTCGACGGTGTTTTCACCGTTGAGAAAATCGATCGTGTGTACGCGGCATTAGATATAGTCCCTTATCATCCCCTCCAAGCGCAGTTTAGAAAGTTAGCTCTTTTGAAATTTAGTTTTCTTATACTACCCTTGTGCTTTCTTTTCATATGATTTATGCTGAATATAATGAACAAGTGATCACTGGCTCCCAAGTTGTCCTGTATTTCCACATCTGCGATCAGACCTGTTTTATTTGTAATTAATAGGTCTAGCAATGTATTGTTTCTAGTCGGGCCATCAACCAACAGCAGTTCCTTCTGCCCAGTCAATATCTGCATAGTTAAAGTTGCCCATTATGATGACATTGCCCTTGTTGCCATTTCTAACTGTGATAGGAGATCCAACCCCTCCTCATCCTTCAGGTTAGGGGGCCTGTAACATACCCTCAATATCAGGTTCCCATTTATTCCTTTCCTTTGAAGCACCACCCAATCTTGAAAAATAATAATTCCCGGATCTCTAATAGCGGCACAGCAGATTGCTTGTTTTCATTGGAAACTAAAACTTGATTGGTTTCTCACAAATTACAACTCAAATTTTAGTAATTGTATTTGCTTCAGTTGGCATGAATAAGCCCCAGTATGTACAATGCCTTAAAACCAGCAGAATCTGTTGAAAGGCAAATGGTTTTGTATTTTATTTACAAAAACCCAGTGAGAGCATAGTTTTTACATAAACAATAGGTAGGATGGGGTTTATCCTAGCTGTAATCCACTTTTTTTCTTAAATTTTATGGACAAAAACTGGTCATGATAATGATTGCATCCTATTTTCTAACCTAGGTGATTGCTTTTATCAAATGCTATCTATGCACCAAAATTGTATGAGCCAAATAAAAGTATTGCAAAATATAAACTGCTGTCATTACCGTACTTATAATCATTTTAAAGCTGCAAAGATATTGAGTTTAAAAAAACAAAACAAAAACGAAATCCCATGTATGGCCAGCCAAAACTGAGTTACTCTTTCGTCCATGGACCGACACAGCTTCTCTATTGACAAAGTGGGTATTATCCGTTATTTGGAGTGACTAGGCAGAAAAACTTGTAAAAAGTGTTGCATCACACCTTCTACAGTACCGCCCAGGGGGCGGACCCTCCGGGTATAACCTCTCAGTCTGCATCTCGCAGATCAGTTTTTTTCTGTCTAGCAAGGAGTAGGACATGGCTCCCTTTGGGCCCATTGGTCCGGGGGAAAAAAAAAAAATATATATATATATATATTTTTTTTTTCATTTGTTGTTTCCTGCGATCTTCGATCAACTGCCGACTGGGTGACAGGCTGGATCCTCGATCCTTGTAGTCTCCCCAGTTTCGGCCATCGAGCGTGTGCCGACCCTAGCTACGTGCTGGGTTTTCCACGAGATGCCCGTCGCTTCACGGGTGGCAGGTGAGCCTACGCTCCAGGGCCTGCAGCGGACCGCTCAGCTTCGGCTGACCTTACGGCCGAGTCGCAGCAGCCTGGCCGGTGAGCTTACGCTCCAAGGCTTGCATCGGACCGCTCAGCTTCGGCTGACCTTACGGCCGAGTCGCAGCAGCCTGTCCGGTAAGTGTCATGCTCCAGGGCATACATATGATCATCCCTTCTGGGTCCAATCACAGCATGCCTGGCCAACAGTCACCTTCCGTGCGCGGACGATGATCTGTTTGGAATGTCTTCCAGCATAATACATGCAGAATAGGTAAGTAAAACTCCCCTGCCTCGGCTGGGTGATTTAGCTGGACATTCCTGGAGAGATCAAGTAAGTGGTTGTGGCCCCTTTCTTCCCTCTCTCCCTGCCTTTCCCTCCTCCCTGGGCTTTTAGCTAAAGGTTGCTGGGTGCTGGGGGTCACCTAAGGGGTCCCACTGGAGCGGGGCTGGCTGTAACTAACATTTAAAAGAAATGTCATTTCTGCGTACCTGTGTGTGTATGTGTCCTTCCTCCTCCATGCTGTCGGCGGCCATTTTGAGGTGGTCCATGCCAAGTTTGGCCTCTTGTGACTGCCCGGCGGCCATCTTCCTGTGGTTCGGCCACACCCACTGGCCCCTATCAGGTGATCGGCGGCCATGTTTGTCCACCCTGTATGCATAGATTGCCATTCGGCGGCCATCTTTTTGTGGGCTACGGCTGCTTGACCTCTATCTTCGGCTCCGCGGCCATTTTCTTGGAGCCCACATTATCTTCCATACAGACGTTTTTGGCAGCCATTTTGTGAGAGCCTCCGGCCTCTAGGGTGCATTACACTGGCGCGAAAATTCACACAGGAAGTGCTGATAAAAGAAGCAGACTGACACAGCAGCAGGGGGACAGCATTACAGGCGCAGCACACGGCAGCATAGCAGTACCTATCCAGGGTAGTGAGTCCTCTGGGTGACCCAGCCTCTCTGCAGCACAGGAGGGTGGCCTATTGATATCTTGTCTGGAGCCCTGTGGGTGTCAGCGTGTGGTCAGCATGGCATCTGAGCCAGATGTCTTCTCCCCTGAAACACCAGATTTAGCAGCTGGTGTCCCTGAGGTGTCTATGGATGCTATGTTGGCAATCCTAGAGGCGTTTGCTGCCAGGGTGGAAGCAGCACACGGGAATACAGGGGGTAATAAACGCCCCCATCCCCTGCAATCTTCTGGGGATATTTCTGATGCAGAACCAGGTCCAGCTATGGCTCATGGCCCAGATTCTGATGCATCAGAGACTGCAGACCGTGACCGATCGGACAGTGAGGAGGACTCCAAGTTCAGGTCAGTACGCGAGACGGCTTTGGTATCTGACCTTATTACTGCAGTGCGGGATACGCTAAAGTTGGAAAATACTGCAGAAGTAGCAGATACTCCAGTCCCCTTTGGGTTTCGTAAACCTGCCCGCACTGCTAAGGTGTTCCCTTGTGTGTCTTATTTTGACAAACTCTTATACAAGGAATGGGAGAACCCACTGAGGGTCTTTACAGCCCCAAAGAGGTTTGCAGTACGGTACCCCTTTGAGGAGAGTTTTCTGAAGATATGGACCTCTCCCCCTATAGTGGACCCTTCGGTGTCCAGACTTAATAGAGCCACCACTATTCCAGTAGAAGGGGCTCCTGTTTTCAAGGACCCTGTGGATAAGAAGGCTGAAGCACTCGCTCGCTACCTATACTCAGTGGTAGGCTCGGCAGTACGCCCGGCATTGGCGGGGGCCCTAGTGTCTCAGACACTTACTGAATGGGCAAAATTGCTACTCCAGGGGTTAAAGGAGCGAGATGCTCCTCCTAATGAGATAACTTTGGCCGACCAGTTGGTCCAGGGCCTTAAGTTTGTCTGCGAGTCAGACATGGATACTATTCCCCTGCTGTCAAGAGCTTTGGTTTATGCAGTAGCAATACGCCGCCTGATCTGGCTAAAGGGCTGGTCTGCGGACCAGACTTCCAAGAAAGCCCTGTTGGATCTGCCTTTTAAGGGCGACAGACTTTTTGGGGCTTCTCTGGATGACATCATCAAGGATGCCACAGGAGGTAAAAGCACTTTGCTTCCCCAAACTAGCAAGGGTAAGGGACCACGCCAAGGGCAAGGGCCCTCCTTTACTGCATGTAAGCATTTTTTTCGCCCCCTTAAGGCGACAGGGAAAAGACCCCAGGCCGATAAAGAGCCTGCCCAAGGACAAAAGCGTCCTTGGTCCCACAGACCCAACAAGCCTGCGGACAAATCTGCGTCCACATGAAGGTCCGCCCCCACCCAGCTCTTGGGTGGGGGGACGTCTTCGCAAATTCGCGACTCAGTGGACTGCTCTAGTCTCCGACAGGTGGGTTTGCGAAGTAATCTCCTCAGGCTACAAGATAGAATTTCTCTCTTGTCCACCGGACAGATTCATCACCTCCAATCTCCAGCTACTACCGACCCGTCGGGAGGCCCTGTATGGGGCGGTCCAGTGTCTACTGGAACGCGGGGTAGTTATTCCAGTTCCAGAATAGGAACGGGGTCAGGGTTTTTACTCAAATCTGTTCATTGTGCCGAAGAAGGAGGGGGTTCGTCCAATCTTGGATCTCAGAGCCCTCAATTGCTTTGTGAAAGTACAAAGATTTTGGATGGAGTCGGTTCGATCTGTAGTCACGGCTCTCCATCCGGGGGACTTTCTGGCCTCCTTGGACATCAAGGACGCATACCTGCATGTCCCCATATACTCCAGACACCAGAGGTTTCTGCGATTTGCTATCGGGAAGAACCACTACCAGTTTGTGGCCCTCCCCGTTTGGCCTTGCCTCAGCACCCAGGATGTTCACCAAGGTGCTCGCTCCGATTCTGGCACTTCTAAGACAGCAGGGTATCGCTATCACAGGTTACTTGGACGACCTTCTGCTGAAGGCCCCTTCAAGCTCAGAATTAGAGGTAAGCGTGTCCATTACCTGTCAGACTCTTCGAGACTGTGGTTGGATACTAAACACGCAAAAGTCAGTATTGGTGCCCACTCAACGCCTAGTGTACCTGGGGTTGATTCTGGATTCCTCAGAGGCAAAGGTATTCCTCCCTGTGGAGAAGTTGCAGACCCTCCGGGCTGCAGTACGGCAGCTGACTTCCAGGAATTGGTCGTCACTCCGTTTTTGCATGCGAGTGTTGGGCCTCATGGTAGCCTCCTTCGAGGTGGTCCCATATGCTCAATACCACACTCGAGTGTTACAGAAGGAAGTTCTGTCCAGATGGAACAGATGCCCTTCATCTCTGGATTATCAAATCCGAGTGAGCCACCTAGTCAGGAGATCCCTGGTATGGTGGCTGACAGCACCGGCTCTAATGGCCGGGAAGTCATTTCTTCCGGTTTACTGGATAGTGATCACGACGGACGCCAGCCTTACAGGTTGGGGGGGAGTCTGGGGTGTCCAGTCGGCGCAAGGTCGCTGGACCCCAGAGGAAGCCCTCCTGCCGATCAATGTCCTGGAGATCCGGGCGATCAAGCTGTGCCTCTTCAAATGGTCTCAGAGACTGCAAGGGCGTCCAGTCAGGATCCAGTCAGACAACGCCACAGCGGTGGCATATGTCAATCATCAAGGAGGAACAAGAAGCTCAGCTGCAGCATCGGAGGTTGCTCGCATCCTGAAGTGGGCAGAGAAGAGCGTACCGGCACTATCGGCCGTATACATTCCGGGTGTGGAAAACTGGCAGGCGGACTACCTGAGCCGCCAGATGCTGGACCAGGGAGAATGGTCCTTACACCCGGAGGTGTTCCAACTCCTCTGCCAAAGATGGGGCACACCAGACGCAGATCTTCTGGCTTCCCGACTTAATCGGAAGGTATTGAGATTTGTGGCCAGGTCAAGAGACCCATGGGCAGACGCAACGGACGCGTTGGTAGCATCGTGGGGTCAGTATCGGCTAATCTATGCCTTCCCTCCCTTAAGGCTTCTTCCTCTTCTGCTCCGCAGAGTGGAGATAGAGGGAATTCCAATGATCCTAATCGCTCCAGATTGGCCTCAGCGTCCTTGGTACGCCGATCTAGTACATCTGGTAGCAGACGTCCCCTGGCGCCTACCACTACGGAAGGACCTGCTATCGCAAGGTCCCATATTCCATCCTGCTTTACAGTCATTGGCTTTAACGGCATGGCTGTTGAGAACCAGGTACTGAGAGACCGGGGCCTGTCAGACTCAGTAATCTCTACTATGAGAAGTGCTCGAAAACCGTCCTCTAGGAAGGTTTATCACCACACTTGGAGGGCCTACATCTCCATGTGTGAGGAAATGAAATGGCATCCGCGTACCTATTTGGTTTCCAGAATCCTGCTGTTTTTTGCCCTAAGTACGATTAAGGGTCAGATATCTGCCCTGGCTGTCTTTTTTCAGCGACCCCTGGCGACTCACTCTCTCGTGAGTACATTTGTGCAGGGGGTTTGACATGTGGCCCCTCCGGTCCGTCCCCCGTTACCTCCGTGGGACTTGAACCTGGTCCTCTCGGTGCTTCAGAAGGCACCGTTTGAGAAGATTAGAGATATTCCCCTATTGACAATTTCTCAGAAAGTGGTCTTTTTGGTGGCTGTTACGTCAGTTAGACGAGTCTCTGAGCTGGCAGCCTTGTCCTGCAAGGCTCCCTATTTGATTTTCCACAAGGATAAGGTGGTGCTGCGGCCGCAGCCTTCCTTTCTTCCGAAAGTCGTTTCGGCTTTTCATTCCAACGAACACATTGTACTTCCATCCTTGTGTCCTCATCCGTCGAATCCTAAGGAGTCGGCGTTGCATTCCTTGGACGTTGTCCGAGCTTTGAGAGTATACCTATCTGCTACTTCCCTGTTCCGGAAGTCAGACTCACTGTTTGTTTCGGTGGCTGGTCCCAAGAAGGGCCAAGCAGTCTCATCGGCCACCATCTCTAGGTGGATCCGACAGATAGTAATCCAGGCTTACGCCTTAAAGGGTCAGGCGCCCCCCTTTCCTGTCACGGCGCATTCGACCAGGGCAATAGGTGCCTCTTGGGCTTTCCGACATCAAGCGTCTGTTTCCCAACTATGTAAAGCGGCGACTTGGTCGTCCGCTCACACTTTCACAAGATTCTACAAAGTTGATGTAGGTGCATCTTCGGATGCCTCTTTCGGCCGCAAGGTTTTGCAAGCGGCTGTTTAGAGTTGCAACTCCTCCGTTGGAGGAGTGCTGTTTTGTGTTTTGGGGTGAAGTTTGTTTTTATGCTGTTACCACCTCTCGTTTTTTCTCTGACACTGCTTTGGGACGTCCCACTTTGTCAATAGAGAAGCTGTGTCGGTCCATGGACGAAAGAGTAAATATGATTTTTTACTCACCGTAAAATCCTTTTCTCTGAGTCCAAGGACCGACACAGCACCCACCTCTCCTTTTAAGTTTGTACTGCTTTTTGACGAACTGATCTGCGAGATGCAGACTGAGAGGTTATACCCGGAGGGTCCGCCCCCTGGGCGGTACTGTAGAAGGTGTGATGCAACACTTTTTACAAGTTTTTCTGCCTAGTCACTCCTAATTAACGGATAATACCCACTTTGTCAATAGAGAAGCTGTGTCGGTCCATGGACTCAGAGAAAAGGATTTTACGGTGAGTAAAAAATCCTATTTTTGTTAAATCAGTTACCTCCCTGGTTGCTACCACGAAAGCAATTTTTGGAAGGTCTAATGTGTAAAAACAGACTTTTTTTTTATCAACATACATTACTACTTGCTACTACTACTTACCCTGCTACTGTTTTACATTTTACTGAATAACTAGAATAACAAGAGAATGCATTTGCAGCTAGAAGCAGTATGATAATAGGACCACTATTCTGTTTTGCATACTTATAAACAATTCCATATTAATTCATTATTTTCATTGTACTTACTTTACGTACTAGTTGTAGCAGACGACAAACCGAAATAAAGAATTTTCTATACTGAAAAGATTAAACTATAGAGACATAACTCTCCATGAAATTCCCTTTTTAAATAGTAACATTTTCTTTTTTTGTACCTTAGCCGAAATGTGAAATTAACAATTTTCATAAGCTGTGATTTATATAAATGTGTTAGGTAAAAGATGAGATCTTTCTTTTGAAACTAACCAAATCAGAGATAAAGAAAGCCAGTCATAGAGTACTGATATTCAGAGCATCGTACCTATTTACACTAGCATTAATCTTAACAGTGCCTGAGATGAAGGTATAATCGAAGATGGCAGTTCTGGAAGTAACTGACTTTATGCACGTTAATGAAGACACTCTACTAGATCATTTTGCTTTAGAGATAGCTGAGCCACCTCATATAAAAATGTTTAACTGGAATTTAATTTATTCCCTACAAGAGCTGAATACCTTTCTGTGCCAGACTAATAAATATATAGGTCCACAATCAATCCACGTAAGTTGGCATTTCTAAAGTAACAATTTTCTTCTCTTGTAGTAAAAGAAAAACTCCAGCCACAGTTTAAATAATCACATGGGTGCCGTGTTACCCTAAGTAATTACATTTTGCCATTTTTGTTATTCACACACCTCTGCCAACCTACACTATATTACCAAAAGTATTTGGAAGCCTGCCTATACATGCATGTGAATGGCATCCCAGTCTTAGTCCGTAGGGTTCAATATTGAGTTGGCCCACCCTTTGAAGCTATAACAGCTTCAACTCTTCTGGGAAGAATGTCCACAAGGTTTAGGAATATGTCCATGGGTGACCATTCTTCCAGAAGCGCATTTGTGAGGTCAAGCACTGATGTGGATGAGAAGGCCTGGCTCGCAGTCTCCACTCTAATTCATCCCAAAGGTGTTCTATAGGGTTGAGGTCAGGACTCTGTGCAGGCTAGTTAAGTTCCTCCACCCCAAACTCACTCATTCATGTCTTTATGGACCTTGCTTTGTGCACTGGTGCACATTCATGTTGGAGCAGGAAAGGGCCATCCCCAAACTGTTACCACAAAGCTGGGAGCATGAAATTGTCAAAAATATCTTGTTATGCTGATGCCTTAAGAGTTTCCTTCAATGAGACTAAGGGGGCCAAGCCCAACCCCTGAAAAATAACCCTACACCATAATCCCCCCTCCACCAAATGATTTGGACAAGTTCATAAAGAAAGGTGCATAAAGACATGGATGAGCGAGTTTGGAGTGGAGGAACTTGACTGGCAGGTGTCCCAATACTTTTGGTAATATAGTGTATATACTAAAAACAACAAAAGTAATGTATGGAACCCAGTTGAAGAGCCATCGCTCGAAACATGTCGGGTTTTTAGTCTGCTGTACCCTTGTTATCACGTTCTTTTACATTGAGGATTCATTATTTTTACTGTTTTTTACCTGTAACTATTAAGGCTACATGTATTGCCATTTTTTTGGATATTTACGCCAATAAAGGCTGTCCATTTTCTTACTACTTGCTGGATTTACTTTCACTATGTGGAGCTATTTAGTTTTTTTCTTATGACATCTGGCCAAGGGGACATCCACCTCAAAAGGTTTGTTGGGGCTCATACCCCCTGTGCTATCTCTGCTGATAGTGACCCTCCTGCATCACAGTAGGCTTACTGTTGGATTGGAAACATCCCCTTTTGGAGCACCTGGATCCGGGTTCTTGTCCATGCTTATTTTCATCCTACCCACGGTAAGAGTATCCATTACTTACTTTTCCTCCATTGAAGTTGGATGATGCGCTTGGGGTATCTAGACTTAATACCATCTGCTACGGTGACAGTCCATGCTTCACAACAGGTTTGGCACATCCATTGTGGATCAACATAGACTTTGTCTTTCATTCATTTTGTTATAGGACACTTTGATGTGCACCATAACAGTCACATTTGGGTGTTTGTTACACCACATATGTTTTTTGATATACTTTTGTATACCTGATTTATTTTTACGTCACAGTTTAAGTGAGTTCTATCTTGAGATTATCCTTTGTGGTCACACATAGATTCTCTCTGGCAACACTTTTGCTTTATAGCGCTGCATTTTTTCCCTATATATTCTTGCAGCAATACCATCTTATTGGTTATGTCAGCTGCTTTTTTCCACACTTTTTTATTTTTCACTGGTAGCGCAATTTTTTCCATTTTGTATTGTAATGTATGGAAGTGCCTCATTTCATTTTAAATAAATTTTCAAATATAAAAATTTCAAACTTTGGCTGTTTGGGCATTCATGAGAACACCAGACCTTTTGCTTGTTCGGCAGGAGATAAAAGGGTGATGGTATTTCTTCCACTACTACAGTTAATATGACAGCTTTCTTCCTGTAAATGGTTGTTAAGGAAGTTGTGGGTGACAGCTTTCCGAGACCTTGGCAACATGTCATCTGGTCTTATTTATTTACTGGCTGGGAAATCCTCAGCCATGTAAAAAAAAGGGTGCGGATAGCATTTTTTTGCTGGGTCGGCGGAGATTGCTCATCATGATTGACGTAGATCTGCATCTCTGAATGAAGTGATTGTATTATTATTTACTGTTTACATTTTTTTGAATGAGTATGGGTACTATGAACTCATATTTATTCACATGGGGGGGTTTCAGATTCCAATAAGCACACTGCTTGCAGACCCCCACAACCCTGTGCCAGAGTGGAAGAAGCCCTTGTTCATCAACATGGGAACAAGTTGCTTTGCCAGGGAAGATCCCTCTGGCAAGGTATTTGAGACATATAATGGTTCAGGAAGGGAGGGCAGATGCTCCTCCCTTTCCTGGCTCCATTATGCATGCTCAGATAACGGTCTGGTATGGATTATGAAGGAGCTTGACAAATCCTTGCCTATTGGCCTATAAAATGGCTATTACTGATTTTTAACATTCAACTCCTATTAACGCCAATAGGGTTCAAATCCAACAACCAAACCTCTGCGAAGTTTGCCAAACCCAGGTATGATTGTCTCATCCCTATTTGGTAGCTCCACAACAGCGATAATAAAATAAATAATGAGAGCGAAATAGAATTGTGTAACTAAAATGTGAACATGCGGAATAGACTCCCTCAGAAGCTACTTCTATCCAGTTCAGTAGATTGCTTTGATAAAAGCTTGATGTGTTTCTAAATGCACAAAATATAACAGCTATTTTTATTTATACCCAATTAGTAATGTCTCTGGATAGGTGGAGCGAAAAACACTGTAGATTGTTGATCCACAGAACTTCCGGGTGGCTTTAGTGAACCAGCTGGATTTATTTTTCTTGTTGAAGAAAATTGGGACATGCTTTGTAAGGGTACATAGCAAAAAGGCATCTCCCATGGGACTTTGTTGCAGCCAAAGAAAATGTACAACAATATATATAAAAGGTAAATGTTTATACAATGATTAAAAGCTTTTTTACATTAAAAACCTCTGGTCTTTATAATGCGCATTGTATACATTTCCCTCATGGGTAAGGGTGGGAAGAGCATATAATTAAGCACCATATGTGGACAAACTTTTGAGCTGCCACCAATCTCCCAAGGCGTTTTAATTGTTAAACAATCTTCTTAAGGGGCTATTGGGTACAAGTGCCTAGATATATAAAAGTAGTAATAAAAGTTTTTTTTTAGAAATTATGCAAATATATATAGACATATCACATTGGGCACTCTACCACAAAGAGTTAACTCACATAGATATACCAGATTAAGGGAACACTACAGTCCATCCCATGCCTGAGGTGGTGCAGTCCCGTATCCAACAAGGGGTTGGAATGGATGGTCAAGAGGGAGGGCCCAACGGAAAACACCCAACCCCAAAAAATCTATAATGTTAAATGAAAGTAAATATCAGCAAATATACTGTATATGCCCCTGTCCATAGGGAAGAGGGAAGTAGGGATTTTTGGTGTGATAACCTAACATGACAAATATATATCCCACCATACCGAATGGCAATTTTTTAAAAATATGTTGAAGGGCAGAGGCCACCAATATATGCCAAACATTAGGTCTAAAAACAGAGTGGTGGCAATACAGTATAGCATATTATATAACATGTATCATGAGGGCTTTAGTATATACAGTATACACACACACATACTTTATATATATTTTAGGATTTAGATGTTGGTGGCAATGGATGGCTTACCTGCAGTTGAAGGGGTGTCAATATTAGGTGCCTGACCAGGGTGGCTGGGTCTGTATGCTGAATGTGCCCGATTTATATAGGGCTTTCAAATTAAGTAAGGGGGTGGGATGGGCATGGACACATGGGCCATCCACAATGCTCATGGCTTCCGGCTCCTCCAGCATCCTTATATCACTATAAGCTCCCCTCCCCCCCACACACACACACAAACATAATCACATACACTTCCATGCAGTGTAATTCTGAGGCAATGTGTCTGTATCTGTAAGCAATTTTAATTATCAGCTATGCTTTTTCTTTTTCGTACATCACGGGACACAGAGCGACTTAGTCATTACTAATGGGTTATATAGTTTACCTTCAGGTGTTGGCACTGGCCAATTCCAAACCGGAAGTACCCTCCCCTATATAAGCCCCTCCCACCCGGGAGCACCTCAGTTTTTTGCCAGTGTCTAAGGTGTTGGCCAAAGAGTAACATGTGTTTTCACTGGGCTTGCGTACAGGTTCTTTTGGGCCTTAGTAAGCTGTTCCGGATCCCACCAAAAAAAGCTTCATAGCTAAACGGTCGGTACCCGGGCCTTGCAGCAGAAGAGCAAGGTTTTGCCTGTAATGCTTCTCTTAGGAGGGCTGGACCCTGGGATCCAGAGCTCTGGTCATACCCACGACCAAGACGCTGTCTGTGCAGGGTGCTATACAGGTCCAGGGGAGTGGAATCCTTGGGAACCCGGTCCCTGAAGGTTTAATTACAATGCCTGCCGTGATAGGTGAAGTTTGGACTTTTGTGGACCAAACAAAGTCCTGCGGCGGGGATCAGGTAAGTGGGGGCCCTCAGGAACTTGGTTCTATTGGGGGACCCCCAAGCCTAATTTGTCTTTCTGTCTGTTACCTAACGGTATTCCCGCTAAATATCTGTGTTTGCCTATAACTACTGAAAATGTAAAATTTTAATAGTAGTCAAGAAAAAAAAAAAAAAAAAACAGGGACCGCGGTACCTGTGTTAAACCACTAGAGGCCGCTGTAGTCCATTTTTCTTGTAAATGTGGATCTTTGGTTTTCTCAACTCAAAAGATCCAGGCAGCTGGTAAGTTTCTCTGAGGGAATCCACTTCCTCTGCCCTGTTGCTGCGTTCATCCACCGCACAGGCCCTCCGGCAAAAAGGGCCCTGGCTCCTAGTCCTCTGTTGGTTTTCGAAAAGGGCGCCATTGGCGCACGGGCGCGCGCGCGGGCGCGTGCACGCGCCTCCTATGAAAAAAAAAGGGGCGGGGCGGGTGGATGACGCTCGATGCGCGCCGCGGCGCTTCTGCGCATGTGCGGGCGTCCCAGCATGGTTAAAAGACACAGTACAAGTGTCAGCTGCATGCAAACAGAGCTAGCAACAAACAGTGGCACACAGAGGCGGTTGATGCAGGCATCCCCATAGAAAGGCACTTTAGTGGACACCAGCTGGTATATAGCAGCACCTGTGTTAGACTATTACCAGCAAAAATTGGTGTATGACGACGGGAATACCTCAGCTTTGTGCTTAAAGGATATGTCGTCCAGACGCTCCGGAAATAAATCTTCCAGGAAGCCAAAGGGGTCTCCATCGGGCTCTGAGGATATTGGGCATGCTTGCACTGCACCAATCTCCCCTGAGAATGCAGAGGTCAGTAGCCGTAGAAACCCCGCAGGAATGTCTGGTGCTGCGGCTGTCCCCAGTCCACCTGCTCCTGTATATATAACAGAGGAGGTTTTATCCTCAACTCTGGGAGGTTTGGAAGAGAGATTAACAGCATTGATCGCTGCTTCCCTGTCACAGGAAAAGCGCGTCCGATCTCCGTCTCCTCCTTCAGAGTGCCTGTTAGTGGAGGAACAGCCCCACACAGAGATCGACCTACCTGAAGGGGATCAGGATGAGGTTGATTCACTTATAGAGGAATCAACAGTGGAAGAACCTTTCTCAGCTTCTCAGGCTGAAAGATTATGGGTTCAGTCTCTGACTAACATGGTCCGATCAGCATTTAAAATGCCTCTGGCGGAACCACCATCCACTACGGTTTCCTCGCTGGGGTCGCTAAAAGCTCCCCAGGCGGTCTGTTCCTTCCCAATCCACCCTTTATTAGAAGGGCTTATTTACCAGGATTGGGAGCATCCTGATAAAATATTTGCTCCCCCCAAGAGATTTCCGGTGATCTATCCCATGGAGGATAAGTTCATAAGAAAATGGAGGGTCCCTATAGTGGACGCAGCCATCTCTTCTGTTAACAAATCACTGACATGTCCAGTAGATAATGTTCCAATGTTCAAAGACCCAATAGATAAAAAATTGGAGTCTTTACTAAAATCTGCTTTCTCTACAGCAAGTATGGTGACACAACCTGCGGTAGCAGCGATTGGAGTCTGCCAAGCAGTGAAAGATCAGTTGAAACAAGTCTTAAGGGACTTACCAGATCAGCAGGCTCATGCCCTAGCTGACCTGCCTAGAGCCTTGTGTTTTGCGGTGGACGCCATAAAGGATACAATCCAACAGGCCTCCCGCTTTACGCTGTCTATAGTACATATGCGTAGGCTTTTGTGGCTCAAAAACTGGTCTGCTGAAGCTCCCTGTAAAAGACTGCTGGTTAGCTTCCCATTTCATGGAGAACGCTTATTTGGAGAAGATCTGGACAAATATATCCAGAAAATTTCTGCCGGTAAAAGTTCACTCTTACCGGTTAAGAACAAGGGTAGAAGTCCTTCTTTTAAGAGGCCTACCTCTCCAGTCCCGGGCACATCGGCTGTGAAGCAGTTCCGACGGCCTCCGCGGTCAAATTCAGGGGGCAGAAATCAGGGACAATCACAGGGTAACAAGAAGCCCTGGATCAAGAGAGGTACAAAACCTCCCCCTAAGGCATGAAGTATTGCCCCCGCTCAATCGGGTGGGGGGAAGACTTCAGTTGTTCACAGAGACCTGGCGGGACACCATCAGAGACAGATGGGTGCTCTCCGCAGTAAGTCTGGGATACAAGCTGGAGTTAAAAGGCACTCCTCCTGCCCAATTTATGAGGTCAAACGTGCCAAGAGATCCCCAAAAGAGAGGATCCCTCCTTCTGGCACTAGAACAACTATTGCTCCAAGGGGTAATCATGAAGGTTCCCCTGGAAGAAAGCGGATTCGGGTTTTACTCGAACCTTTTCACAGTCCCCAAACCAAATGGGGACGTGAGACCCATATTAAATCTAAAAGGGCTAAACAAGTTCCTAAATATCAGGACCTTTCGGATGGAGTCGATCCGATCAGTGGCCACCGCCCTACAAGGGCAGGAATGGCTAGCCTCGATCGACATAAGGGATGCTTATCTGCATATTCCCATCTTTCCGGCCCATCAGAAATTTCTACGCTTTGCAGTAGAAGGGCGCCATTTTCAGTTCAGAGCCTTACCTTTCGGTCTGGCCACAGCACCACGAGTGTTCACAAAAATTCTGGCCCCATTATTGGCCAATCTAAGAACACAGGGTGTAACGATAATGGCATATCTAGACGACCTGCTACTAATAGACCACTCAGTGGAAAAGCTGGAAGTAGCTATTCACAAGACAATCGAGTATCTGGAATATCACGGTTGGATTATCAACCGGGACAAGTCAGCTCTAAGACCAGTCAAAAGTCTGGAATACTTAGGGCTAAGGCTGGATTCAAATCAGAGAAAGATTTTCTTACCTCCAGAGAAGGTGTCGTCTTTAAGAAATTTGACCCACTTAGTGGGTACAAAAAGAAAACCATCCATACGTCTCTGCATGAGGCTGCTGGGAAAGATGGTGGCTTCATTCGAAGCGGTACCCTACGGTCAATTCCATTCAAGGAATTTGCAAAGGGCCATACTGTCAGCCTGGAACAAAAAAGTTCAGGCTTTAGACTTACCAATGTCCCTGTCCCCTTCCGTTCGCAAGAGCCTCCATTGGTGGTTGGTGCCCCAGAATCTGGAAAGAGGGAAACCCTTCAGTCCGGTTTCTTGGAAGGTGGTCACTACAGATGCCAGCCTCATCGGCTGGGGGGCAGTGCTGGAGCAATGGTCTCTCCAGGGCAGGTGGTCAGAAGCAGAAAAGGCCCTGCCCATCAATCTCTTAGAGATACGAGCAGCCCGGTATGCCCTAGTAGCATGGACATCCAAACTCCAGGGGTCCCCTGTCAGAATTCAATCAGACAATGCCACGGCAGTGGCATATATCAATCATCAGGGTGGCACCAAAAGTCGTGCAGCCCAGAAGGAAGCAAATTGCATCCTGGGGTGGGCAGAAAGATATGTCCCAGCCATATCTGCGGTTTTCATCCCAGGAGTGGAAAATTGGAGAGCGGACTTTCTAAGTCGCCAACAATTATGCCCGGGGGAATGGTCTCTTCACCCCGAGGTTTTCCAGGCAATATGCCAGCGGTGGGGAACACCGGATGTAGATCTGCTAGCATCCAGATTCAACGCAAAGGTGGACAGGTTTGTGTCTCGCACAAGGGATCCCCTAGCTTGCGGCTCGGATGCCCTAGTGTTCCCTTGGGATCGGTTCAAGCTGATATATGCATTCCCACCGCCACAATTGTTACCGCGATTACTCCGCAGAATCAGGGTAGAAAAGAAACCAGTGATTCTGGTGGCTCCAGCGTGGCCCCGAAGGGCATGGTACGCGGAGATGGTAAAAATGTCAGTGAGGAGTCCTTGGACCCTCCCACTTCGTCCGGACCTGCTTTCGCAGGGACCGATATACCACCCTTCCTTACCAGCCCTAGGTTTGACGGCCTGGCTATTGAAGCCCACATTCTGAAAAAGAGAGGGCTCTCTAATTCTGTGGTATCTACCATGATCAATGCCAGGAAACCGGTATCCAGGCAGATCTATTATAGGATCTGGAAAGCGTACATTACGTGGTGTGAGACCAAGAAATGGCATCCACGTAAGTACATGATAGGGAGGATTCTGGACTTCCTACAGTGGGCTGTAGATAGGAAACTGGCCTTGAGTACTATCAAGGGTCAGATTTCGGCCTTGTCAATATTTTTTCAAAGGCCCTTGGCTTCGCATTCACTAGTCAAAGCCTTTATACAAGGAGTGATGCGTATTAGCCCTCCGGTTAGTATTCCCATATGTCCTTGGGACTTAAACCTGGTTCTGTCGGTTCTACAGAAACAACCGTTTGAACCATTACAACACATTTCCTTGGTTCTTCTCACCAGGAAATTGGTTTTCTTAGTAGCCATTTGTTCGGCTAAAAGAGTGTCGGAATTAGCAGCTATGTCCTGTAAGGAGCCATATCTGGTTGTCCATAAGGACAGAGTAGTATTACGTCCTCATCCAGCCTTTCTTCCTAAGGTGGTATCGAGGTTTCATTTGAACCAAGATGTGGTTCTTCCTTCTTTTTTCCCCAAACCTAGCTCAGTAGAGGAAAAGTTATTACATTCTTTGGATGTGGTAAGAGCAGTTAAAGCTTATCTAAAAGCCACTGCTCAGATTCGCAGAACGGATTCTTTGTTTGTTCTGCCGGAAGGCCCCAAAAGGGGTCAGGCAGCATCAAAATCTACTTTAGCCAAGTGGATTCGACAGGTCATAATACAAGCCTATGGCTTGAGAAAGAGACCGCCTCCGTTCAAAGTTAGGGCGCACTCCACAAGAGCGGTTGGAACTTCATGGGCAGTGCATCACCAGGCCTCCCTGGCTCAAGTATGTAAGGCCGCAACATGGTCTTCGGTACACACGTTTACTAGGTTCTACCAGGTAGACGTTAGAAGTCAGGAGGATGTCGCCTTTGGGCGCAGTGTGTTGCAGGCCGCAAAAGATCCTCATGCCTGATGGCGCCCAGCTTATGTATCCCTCCCCTCATTTGGCATTGCTTTGGGACGTCCCATTAGTAATGACTAAGTCGCTCTGTGTCCCGTGATGTACGAAAAAGAAAAAGGGATTTTTATAACAGCTTACCTGTAAAATCCTTTTCTTGGAGTACATCACGGGACACAGAGCTCCCACCCCTCTTTTTGGGACACTTATTGCTTGGCTACAAAACTGAGGTGCTCCCGGGTGGGAGGGGCTTATATAGGGGAGGGTACTTCCGGTTTGGAATTGGCCAGTGCCAACACCTGAAGGTAAACTATATAACCCATTAGTAATGACTAAGTCGCTCTGTGTCCCGTGATGTACTCCAAGAAAAGGATTTTACAGGTAAGCTGTTATAAAAATCCCTTTTTCTAAGCCCATTTCTTTTTAGGATTTTGCCTTATTATTCAACTCCTGTAGACTGTCAGGTTTAACTGGACTTGTTAAGGACCATAGCATGAACTGGCAAACATCTTGATGTTGTACAGGTGAAAGTTAAAATAGCAAAGACATTTTGGCATGAACTGCAAAACATTTAACAATTTTAAACTACAGCAAATTTAAACAGATCTTCTAGTGGGTTGAATAACTCACACTAATTTATTCATTTTAAAAGGTATCCTGCTTACCTAATATGGTATGATTTACAAATTTCTTTATTCTCTGTCACACTGCTAGTAGTATGAACTGTTCCAGGGCAGGTGTGAATCTGAATGGTGGCTTTAGCAAAAGTGACACTTACTGCAAATTAATGCATGAAACCTTATTACAGAAAAAAATATCCTATTGTTTATATTAGCCTAATTTTTCATTATTTTTCCAATATTTTTGAGTTACATGAGATAAATACTGTATCTATAATTAGAACTTTTAATACTGATTTGCAGTGGTAAGTGTACTTTATTTATTTTTTGATCAAATAGTTTTTATTAAGAGGTGTGTAAGTTCTACAAATAACAAACATAAAAAAAAAAAAAAAACACAAAACCAAAAAGTACCGTAAATACCATAAAATGGACAGCAGTATCAGAATTTTGACATACAAATCTAGTAAAACATATGAGTAATAAATCAGAAAGCAGTCTTCGCAGAAACAAAGCATATCTTTTTCTCAACGCAGATTATCCCTATACTATGCACCTTGCGAGATTGTACCGTAAGATACAGCAAAAAACACCAGATTATATAATGCATGTCTTAGCACTGAGTATTAAATAATGCCACCGTCCCTACTACAATTTTGTCCATACCTATCATCCTGTGTACCATCCAAGATGTGTTAAGTGACCAGACTTATCTGTGGATGCGAGAATAAAAGCATAAAACAGACATATTTTGATACTTGTTAACACTAAAATATCCGTAGAGATACTAATGTCAGGGGAGCTAAGCCTGGGGTTTGCAACCATGGATCCCACAACTTCTCAAATCTGCGAGGAGTACCTCTCTGTTGATAAAGATTGCGTTCTTTGAGGAGCATGCAATTGTCTTGTGATCGCGACTCCTACACTGTAGGGGTGAGAGGGGACAGCCATCTAGATGCAATGCATTTACATGCCAGACATAGCATCCTGGAAAGAGGGATTCTAAAGGTCTGTACACACGATCGGTTTTACCGATGAAAACAGTCCGATGGACTTTTTTCATCGGACAAACCGATCGTGTATGGGCCACATCGGTCTTTTTTCCATCGGTGAGAAAAAATAGAACATGTTTTAAATTTATCCGATGGAAAAAAAAAACGATAGCAAATTCTGATCGTCTGTGTGGAACTCCATCGGATCAAAAACCCACGCATTATCAGACAGAATTAGGAGACCGGAGCGCTCGTTCTGGTAAACCTAGCGTTCGTAATGGAGCGAGCACATTCGTCATTCTGCTAATTATTGCCTCGTTTAATGCAGCGCATTGTTTTCTTCTTTCTAATGGTTTTATAATTATTTTTTTTGCTGCTGATATTTATACCGAGTTCTGTCAAACTTATTTATTTATTGTTTCTTGTGATCTCATGAATAATTTTATATTTTTTTAAAGCCAGATCTCCCTAATTTTTATGTTTATTTTTAATCAAGATCTACATTTTTTTTTCTCATTTTATTTTCTTGTGGCCTCCTTTTTTTTGGGGTCAAGTTCTCACAACAACATATTTTTATTTATTTTTTACCCTCGAGGAGGTTGTTGTCCCTTGTTAATTACACATTGTATTTATGAAATGTTATGGCTACTCACAATAAAAACACATAGGCAAGTATTTAAAGCGGGGCTCCACCCTAAAGTGGAACTTCCGCTCTTCGGAACCCTCCCCCCCTCCGGTGTCACAATTGACACCTTTCAGGGGGGAGGGGGGTGCAGATACCTGTCTAAGACAGGTATTTGCACCCACTTCCGGGAGTCCTCTCTGCGGGAAATCTGCGGGAAGTATGTCACTTCTCGCAGAATACCCGTTGTGTTCTGGAAGACACTTGGCTCCCAGAACACACGGGGACTAGTCAGAACGGCGCAGCGCGACTCGCGCATGCGCCGTAGGGAACCGGGCAGTGAAGCCGCAAGGCTTCACTTCCTGGTTCCTTCACCGAGGATGGCAGTGGGGGCAGCAGAGTGACGAGCGATTGCTCGTCCTCTGCTGCGGACGTCGCTGGACTCCAGGACAGGTAAGTGTCCTAATATTAAAAGTCAGCAGCTGCTGTAGCTGTAGCTGCTGGCTTTTAATATAATTTTTTTCGGCGGAGCTCCGCTTTAACTTAAATCAAAGATCCATTTATTCTAGAAAATCAAAATAAACAGGAAGGGCAACAATAGAAAAACTAGTTGCATTTATGAAGACTTTGGACCCCAAAGGCAGACATGAATATGATGAACAATAAAATTAACAACATGAGGAAATCAGGAGCAGCAGCCGAAGACATACTGTACATGTCCCCAAGCTGTGGTACTCCAACAATCTGCATCTTCAGGCAGAGCAGCTTGAAATAAAAAAAGGGGGGAGAAACTGCACTAAGAATAACGTACAAACGAGAATCCAAAATTATAAATGGGTAGGGGGAAGCTGCAAACCCTCTGTGAACAAAAACAGTGTATAGCAAATGGAAAAAATGTAGGTTGCGCTAACCCAAAATAAAGAACCAATATAGCAAAAGAATAAATATTGGTGCAATAAATAATGGTGCAATAAAATGATTGTGAACACCAACATATGAGTAATAATGGAAAATGTTAGTAATCCTTATGTGAGTGAAAAATCAAACACCATGGAAAGTGATGATAAGAGCAAACTAAATGATTGGTTTGACATGAAATCAATCAAAAATTATTTTGCAATACACCACAAATGAAGAATGGAGTAAGGAAAATGGTGAAACAATAATACAGTCTATGTGGATAACCTGGCCATGAATAAATGGCAATGCTGCAGAAAAAATATTGTGGATTTCGTGAGGAATCTTCTCCTTGTAGAAAGAACAGTCCTCCACCAAGTGAGATAAGAATTCCTGCTTACCGAAAATCAATGATCCCCCATTACAGAGGATCACAGTGGGCCTTGTTTGTATAGGAAGGATCACATCCAAACAGCCTCCAAAGGAATCCAGCCCAAAAGCGGCATATACTACAGCACCCTCGATCCAATATATACCAGGTTCATATGGACATGTGAAAAGAATGGAAGGCTCCCATAGCGTAAAACAGTTTTGTTTATTGTTTAAAAGGAGGGAACTCATGCCCACATATGGTGGCAATGCCTCAAGATCCAACCATATTGGGAGGAAATATTAGACTTAATTAAGATGATTAGTGGGACTGAAATTAGAATAGACCCATGGCAATGTTTGTTCCATGCAACGGATATCCCAAGGAAAAAATACAGAGCAGCAATTATCCCAATTTTATTGAACTCAGCAAAGATACTAATTCCGAGACATTGGAGGTTAAATCAAGCCCCAATGATACAGGAATGGCTGAGGGAAGTAGATAAAACAAGATGTATGGAAGAGGTAACATATTTGCATAAGGACTCTAAAACTGAATTTATTAGAACTTGGAAGGGCTGGAAGGAATTTAGACACTAAATGGTATATGAAGGCTACATGAGAAGAGAAGGCAGCTCCTAAGGAATTTGGGTCGGATCCACTGGTGAGGGAGCAGTGTCCCCCTCTCCCCCCCTTTTTTTTTTTTTGCAAGATGCCCATCTCCCCCCATTACCCATCAACTAATAAAAACACAAATATCACGGTAGTCACATAAAGGGAGGGGGAAGGGCAGGAGGATGAGAGAGGGAGGAAGGGAAGGGAGAATAAAACAGGTAAGGGGGGCACGCAGCACTTTAAAGTTTGAAATGTGAGTAGGTAGGGAGTTTTTTATTTATTCTTTTTGGGGAGTTGGATTGATGTAAATGATAATTTTATTTTTGTATAAATAAATAAAAACACCAATGCCATGGTCGTTAATAAATAGGGGAGGAGGAGGAAAGAGGGAGGGAGGTAGGGGAAGGGAAGGGGAGAGGGAGGGCACGCTGCACTCCTAAGTTTAAAAATAGAGAGGGGGGGGGGTTAGTACGGCTCTCACAAATATAATTAAATTCAATTCGCACTTTTTTTTTTTTCCTCCTGGAGACAGAGAGAGGTACTCATGTCTCCTCATAAACCAAAGATAACACAGAGGACACGAATACTAATTAAAAAGGGAAGGATAGAATGGGGAAGGGGAACGAGGGCACTTAAAATTCCAATATGCGAGATGGGGGGGGGAGGGGAGAGATAAAAGGGGAAAGAAAAAGGAGAAAGATAACATAGAGGCCATGTAAGTTAATTAAAGGGTAATGAAGAGAGGGGAGAAGAGTAAATGAGGTTACAGAACAGACCCATATTGTATATATATTGTTGAAAGTGTATGTATTGTCTAATTTGTTTTGTTGTAATGTAATGTAATAATGTAATGTAAGTCTGCGGTCCCGGCCGGACACACACAGACAGACCAGTCCTGACTGGATAGAAGAGGGTGGTGACGTTGACACGCCGCTCCGTTCCGCCCTACGACGTTTCGCAATAGATTTGCGTCTTCCAGGGGCACGGGTGGCGCGTCACGTCAGCCCCTCTTATAGTAACATACAATGCAAAGCCCCTCCCTATTCCAGGCCACCGCGCACATGTGCGCGGTAAACACCAAGGAAACCAAGCCTCGTTCTGAGCGGTGGTTAGCACGCTCGAGAACGTAGGCTGAAAAAACAACCCCCTTCACAACCATCTGGCGCCTGCGCACTGACTCGCAGACGACCAAGCCTCGTTCTGAGCCGCTATCCATACAGAATATGATAAAAACAAGTGCTAAGCGTTTACAGGGAGAAGATTCCTCACAAAATCCTTTTTCTTCACTATAGACTTTATGGTGCACGTGTGCACAATATTTTTTCTGCAGCATTGCCATTTATTCATGGCCGGGTTATCCACATAGACTGTATTATTGTTTCACTATTTTCCTTACTCCATTCTTCATTTATGGTGTATTGCAAAATAATTTTTGATTGATTTCATGTCAAACCAATCATTTAGTTTGATCTTATCATCACTTTCCATGGTGTTTGATTTTTCACTCACATAAGGATTACTAACATTGTCCATTATTACTGATATGTTGGTGTTCACCATTATTTATTGCACCAATATTTATTCTTTTGCTATATTGGTTCTTTATTTTGGGTTAGCGCAACCTACATTTTTTCCATTTGCTATACACTGTTTTTGTTCACAGAGGGTTTGCAGCTTCCCCCCTACCCATTTATCATTGTGGGTTCTTGTTTGTACGTTATTCTTAGTGCAGTTTCTTCCCCCTTTTTTTATTTGTATCTTTTCTGACAAACTATTAACTGCTGCTTTGATCACTGTTCATTCCGTGATTGTTCACTATGGATATATTTGACTTCCGAGCGAAACGAGTAGTCAACACTGAGGGGATTTTTGACTCTACCCCCATTTCTGTGGAATCTGATGTGAGTGATCTCTTTATGAGGCTCAAGAACCTCACCACATCAGAAATTCACACCCAATGGGGCATGGCATTCTTGGAAACTTATATCAAGGGTGCTATAGTTCCTAGAAGTTTGAGGTGGGACATTAGCCCTCAAAGAGGAGAGCCCGACCTAGAAGATTGGTTCAAATATTTTAATGATTCAGGAGTCAATCTTCTGCGCTTTCTCGTTAGGAGAAAGAGTGAGAAGTTGAAACACCTTGACTCAGAAATTAAGACCATCAAGGAACAATTAGTTCCACATAAAAACGGTGAGGAGTATAAGGAGTGCTCCAAGAATCTGTTAAAGGTTTTAGAAAAAGAAGAAAGGGACCAAAAAGTTAAGAAGAAAAATAAATTTTTAAGAGACACAGAGGACTATCAGAAAGGTTTTGTTTTTTTATGGCAAAAAAAGATTGCATCGGCCAACTCAGGTGGGGATGAGATGGACACCTTACCCCAGGGGGTGGGAGCGGATGGCTCAAGTGCCGTGTCTGCCCTCCCTCGGGGGGCTGATGTCCCCCATTCCTCTCCCATGCTGGGCACTTCTTTCAACCCCCCCCAGGATTAAACCCAAGCCTAGTAACAATGGTCCCACCCGTTTAGGGACTCCTCAGAAAGGACCTAATAAAAACAATAGAAATTCAAAACAGGATGGTCATTATCCTTTGGCTGTCCCTCCCAGACCACGGGACTATCCCCCAACTAGACCAAGCTATCCTTCTTATCAATCAGGGTATGATCAAGTTAATTCCATCTATCAAAATGGAGGAAACAGGGGCCAGGGTTATAACATCCCCACACAGAATAGATTTTTTCCCTTATCTGATTCTGAGGTTCCTGGCGGTTATGGTCTACAGGATAGGGGATTTAGTTATGGCAGCCAAGGAAGGAATCCCCAAGCTTGGGGTCCAGGTGGTCACCATCAGGGATATGACCAACCCAGACTAGACTACCCTTTAGGCCCCTCTGGGGATTGGGGAAACCAGAACTGGGGTTTTCACAGGGACAGTCAGGGTCCCAGAGGCCCTATAGAACGAAGAGAGGGACTAGAGGGGGAGGTGGGCCCAGTTGGCCAAAAAGAAAAAGGATTTAGGTATTGGAGTCTTCAATCTAAGTAAACAGGTTTTGACGGACTCCGAGAAAAAGCTGTTGGACAAGGGTTTGAAATTCGCTCCGCCGAGGAGTCTGAGCAAATTCCAAACCTATATGAATGTGCACAAGTACATGAGGAAACTCAATATCAAAAGGTACATCTTATCCAATCCTATAAAAAACTGAGTTGCTACTGATTCAGAGTTTCATCACTCTAATCCGGCGAATGCATCTCTCTTTAACCCTCCTGGTGCATTGTCGCCGAGTATTAGAGTGTTTAGAGACGTTGTACTCAGAGACCTTGAGTCAATTAAGGTTAAGAAAATCAAAATGCAGAAAGACCTAGAAATAGGTTTGGGTTCCCTTTGTAACAACAAATCACTGGTCATTTGACCAGCTGATAAGGGGGGTGGAATAGTGATCCTGGATCGATGCGATTATTTAGCAGAAATGCTTCGGATCGTGGACGACAGAGAAACATATACTCCATTGTTATGTGACCCCGTGTTTAAATTTAAAAAGGAACTAGAGGGAATTGTTGACCGAGGCTTGAATTTGGGTATTTTGAATGACAAAGAGAGACTCTTCTTGGTTCGGTGTGCCCCCCGGACTCCAGTCATCTACTACTTACCCAAAATCCATAAGAGTCAGACTTGCCCCCCGGGACGTCCCATTGTTAGTGGGATCGATTCAATTACGTCCCGTGTGGGCAAGTACATAGACTATTATCTCCAACCCTTGGTCCAGAAGATTCTATCCTTCATTAAGGAAACTAAGCAGGTTAATAACATGCTAGCTGCTATTATCCCCAAGAAGGGTCTGTGGCTAGTTACCGCAGACGTGGCTTTTCTATACACCATAATTCCCCATCATTTGGGTTTGGAGGTAGTTAATATGTATTTGACTAGAGAGTCTAACCTTGGGTCAGCACAAATTAATTTTATTATGGAACTGTTGGAGTACGTTGCCAGTCACAATTACTTTTGGTTCAATAACCAATTTTATCGTCAAGATAGAGGGGTCACTATGGGGGCCAAATATGCCCCCAGTTTGGCCAATCTATTCATGGCCAAGTGGGAGGAGGACGTCGTGGATGCCCACAATAGACCACATGTGGTTCTGTGGGCTAGATATATCGACGACGTCCTCCTCCTATGGGACGGCAGTGAGTCAGAATTGAATCAGATTATGTCATCTCTCAACCTGAATGACAGAAGTATCAAGTTCAACTTTGAGGCCAGTTTGGAGGAGATTAGCTTCTTAGATTTGAGGATTTCTGTGCAGGCTGAAAAGTTTGTTACATCGACCTTTTTCAAACCGACTGACAGAAACTCTTTTATACCTCTGGACAGTTGTCATTACGCCCCTTGGTTTAGAGCTGTCCCTCAAGGTCAGTTTACACGCCTTAGGCGTAACTGTTCAGAATTGAGCAGATTTGATACACAAGCAGCTGTTCTGTCCAACAGATTTATTGAAAAGGGATATGATCGGACTATTTTGTCTCAACTTGTGAGTTCTACTCGGGAAACCGATAGGACTTCACTTTTGTGCGATAAAGTCAGGGACAACAATACCAACAAGTTCTCCTTGCCTTTGATCACCACCTTTTCTATACAGCATCAGTGTATCAAAAGACTCATACAGAAGCACTGGCACGTCCTTGAAATTGACCGTCATCTGGCCCCTGTTTTACCAAATAAACCCCAGATTATATTTAGGGGAGCCTCTTGTTTGTCAAATAGGATTGCCCTGAGCATACAGGATCCACCAAAGGAGAACTGTTGTTTCTTCTCAAACCTTACTGGTTATTACAAATGTAAAAAATGCCAGGTGTTCTCTCTAAATAAGCGCAAGGAGAGGAAGATCGCTAGCTTTGTGTCTACCAGCACCTCACGGTCCTATGAGGTGGAATCTTTCATCACCTGTGCAACAGAGGGAGTGGTCTATCTTATTCAATGTCCTTGCGGTCTACAGTATATTGGGAGGACCAAGAGGGCATTACGTGTTTGTTTGAACGAGCACATAGGGAACATCAGGAGAGGTTTTGACAAACACTCCGTCTCTAAACACTATGACCAAGTGCACAGGAGGGATCCGTCCAATACACTCTTCATGAGTATTGACAAATACAGGCCACATTGGAGGGGCAGTTCCCTGGTTAGGGAAATTTCCAAACTTGAGATGTCCTGGATCTATCGCCTAAAAACATACGTTCCGTTCGGCCTTAATGTCGATACGGACGTTAATGCGTTTATTAATAATTCATAATATATATCCAATCCATCTCAGGTTCGACTGTGTTCCAACAAATTTTTCATCATTAGTGAAATTTGGTTGTATTTCAATATTTGTATATGCATTATTAACTAATATAATATTGATTTATTATCCCATGCAAGTTGAGTTGGACATTCCTGGATTCATTGCCACAAGTGGTTCTGAGCCTCTATCCATAATTTTTGGGGGTTTATTTGGCTTTTGGGCCTTTTTATGGCTTCTAGACCTTTTTATATTTATTCATTTAATTGACTCATCATCATCATTCAAAAAGTTTTTTTATTTTTTATTTTTGGTTTAATTAGGGTCTTCATGTTTTTTGATAATATTCCTAATTGTACAAATGGCATGTAGCGTACTTGTGAGCACTCTGTTAGGGAGTGCTCTCAGGCTTTATTATTCTCTTCATTGGGATTTCTGGAAACTAATTTTTCTTATTCTTTTTCCATTTTGTCCACTAGATGTCACCTTATGCACATTTTTGGACTCCAATACATATAAGTTTTGTCTCCATGACATCATCATCTCCTTTTTGTGCCCATTACCATTGATCACATAGATGATGTTTTGCATACATTTCTTCTTCTTTTTGGTGCCCATTAAAAACCTTTTATGTTGGATAGAGCATGCACTATTCATATATTAGCTTTTAATATGGTTTTAATATGACTAATTCCCTTCGGTCCACCGATACAACTTAATCTCTAGCCCGTTTTTCAACTGGTGCCTACAGGCTGGTCCTGGGCGCCGACCTCTGTCCATTCATATATATTTTTTATTATATTGGTGCTGGCTTCTGCGGGCGTGCAACGCTTAGCACTTGTTTTTATCATATTCTGTATGGATAGCGGCTCAGAACGAGGCTTGGTCGTCTGCGAGTCAGTGTGCAGGCGCCAGATGGTTGTGAAGGGGGTTGTTTTTTCAGCCTACGTTCTCGAGCGTGCTAACCACCGCTCAGAACGAGGCTTGGTTTCCTTGGTGTTTACCGCGCATGTGCGCGGTAGCCTAGAATAGGGAAGTGCTTAGCATTGTATGTTACTATAAGAGGGGCTGACGTGACGCGCCGCCCGTGCCCCTGGAAGACGCAAATCTATTGCGAAATGTCGTAGGGCGGAACGGAGCGGCGTGTCAACGTCACCACCCCCTTCTATCCAGTCAGGACGGGTCTGTCTGCGTGTGTCCGGCCGGGACCGCAGACTTAAGGCTGTTTGATTACTGCAACACTGTAAGTGTTTTTTACATTCTTTTAACCACTTACCGACCGCTCACTGTATATATACGTCGGCAGAATAGCACCGACAGGCACAATCACGTACAGTGTACGTGATCGCCTTTGTACAGTTGGGGGGTCCGATCGGACCCCCCTCCTATACAGTGAGCAGCCGTTTATCGTTGGGGAGCGATCAGAGATGAGGGGGTGACCATTCGATTTCGGCCACCCCCTCGCGATCGCTCCCGGCCAATGAAAATGCTTCCTCCGCCATGTGATGTAAACACAGGTAGGAGGAAGTGATGTCATCTCCCTCGCGGCGGTCTTTTCAATTCCGGCGCCGAGGAGAGAAAAAGCAGGTTAGTGCACCAACAGTCCACTGACACTTAGGTACACATAGGGACACATTTCACCCCCCAGTCACCCCCAGATCACCCCCCAGGTCACCCCCCAGCCCCCAATCACAGTGTCACTGATTGCAGTGATCATTTATTTTACTGATCACTGCATTTAGTGTCATCTGTGATAGTAAAAAGTTGCAGGACAGTTAGGTTTAGGCCCCTTTAGGTCCAGGGTAGCCCCCTAACCCCCCTAATAAAGGTTTAACCCCTTGATCGCCCCCCAGGTAACCCTTTCACCCCCTAACGCCAGCGTCACTAAGCGATCGTATTTTCGATCGCTGTATTTAGTGCCGGTGGTGCCCTAGATAGCCAGTTATTTATTTTTAGTTTCGCCGCAGGTTTTTAGAGCGTCAGGTACCCCCATATATTATTTTAACCCCCTGATTGCCCCTAGAGATAACCCTTTCACCAGTGATCACCGTATAAGCGTCACTGGTGACACTGGTTACCCAGTTAGTTATTTAGTTATTTAGGTAACCCGTCAGGTTTTTATATAGCGTCGGGTACCCCCATATTTAACCTAATAAAGGTTTTAACCCCCCGATTGCCCCTAGTTAACCCTTTCACCAGTGATCACCATATAAAGGTTACGGGTGACGCTGGTTGGTTAGTTTGCTTTTTATAGCATCAGGGCACCCGCCGTATATAACCCAATAAAGGTTTAACCCCCTGATCGCCCGGCGGGTGAGATCAATTAGGTTTTAGCGCCAGAGAGGGTCTGCGTCGACCCAGGCAGCGTTAGGTTAGTGCCAGTAACGCTAACACCCACGCGCAAAGCATACACCTCCCTTAGTGGTATAGTATCTGATCAGATCTATACTAGCGTCCCCAGCGGTTTAGGGTTGCCAAAAATGCAGTGTTAGCGGGATCAGCCCAGATACCTGCTAGCACCTGCGTTTAGCCCCTCCGCCCAGCCCAGCCCAGCCCAGCCCACACAAGTGCAGTATCGATCGATCACTGTCACTTACCAAACACAAAACACATAACTGCAGCGTTCGCAGAGACAGTCCTGATCCCTGCGACCGCTAACAGTTTTTTTTGTAGCGTTTGATACATTTGCTGACGACAGTCGGGTTCTTTTTTTCCTGTGAATCTTACTAGTGTACCCCTAAATTTAGAGCCCAAAATGGCAAGACGAAGGTACACTAGTAAAGAGGCCACGAGATTCTGAACATGACAGATAGTGAAGAGGAGGTCACGTATCTGTCAGATTCAGGCTCAGAATATCTTCCCGTAGAAGACAGTGACGTCAGCGGCCCCAGGTCAGATAGCTCTGACGACGAAGTTGAGGTCCCTGCTAAGGTCAGGCGTACCCGATCCCGATCTTCTGAGGTTGTTGAGGAGCAAGAATCACAGGGCTCTCGTATCATGGAGCAGAGTAGTACTAGCGCCGCTATTCCTTCTGGTGAATTGGCAAGCACCAGCGGTCTAGTACAGCCTAGGCGTACATCCAGCACTGCAGTATCACTTGGTGACGTGGCGAGTCCCATAAGTGCAGTTCAAGCTGGCGAGGTGGCAAGCACAAGTAGTGTCCCGCTGCCACCAATAAGAAGACAAAGGCAGGCCCGTCGTACCCATAGTGCTCTTCCTGCAGAATTCGCCTATCCTGATTGGGTCCCCACCACTTCTGCAGAACCCGTACTTCCCCCATTCACTGCCCAACCCGGTATTCAGGTGGAAACAGCTGATTTTATGCCAATTGACTATTATTCTCTGTTTTTCACGGAAGATCTCTATAGATCTATTGTGGACCAGAGTAATTTATATGCTGGTCAATTCATCGCCGCTAATCCCCAGTTGCCTTCCATTGCCAAAGATTGGAAACCAATTACGGTTTCCGAATTTAAGACCTTTCTGGGCCTTTCCCTCAACATGGGCACACATAAATTCCCGTCATTGCGTGCTTATTGGTCCACGCACCCAATTGACCACATGCCCGTGTTCTCTGCCTCCATGCCCAGGAAACGATACGAGCAGATTTTGCGGTTCATGCACTTCAACGACAATGAACTTTGTCGTCCACGTGGAGACCCTGAATACGACCGGCTCTATAAAATTCGGCCCCTCATAAACCACTTCAACGAACGTTTTGCAGCCTTGTTTATTCCCGATCAAGCTGTCTGCGTTGATGAGTCCCTGATTAAATTTTCTGGCCGCTTGGCTTTCAAGCAGTACCTTCCCAGCAAGCGTGCCAGATACGGGGTCAAGCTCTATAAGTGCTGTGACAGGGCAACAGGCTATGTATGGAGCTTTATGGTTTATGATGGAAAAGATAGTCAGGTTGAGCCAGTCAACTGCCCGGATTACATAGGGAGCGCTGGCAAGATAGTGTGGAAATTGGTGTCACCCTTATTCGGAAAGGGGTACCACTTGTATGTGGACAATTATTACACGAGCGTGCCACTGTTTAGTCACTTGTTTGATCATCAGATTGGAGCATGTGGCACCGTGCGACCTAATCGCCGGGGCTTTCCCCAGCGGCTTGTAGATGCCCGTCTTAGGCTGGGGGAGAGAGCTTGCGTAAAGTTTAATAACTTGCTCGCTATGAAGTGGAGGGACAATAAGAATGTTTTCCTTCTTACCTCCCTTCATGCAGACACGACAGTCCAAATTCGTACGGTGACTGGTGTTGTGGAGAAACCCCTCTGTGTCCACGAATATAACAAAAATATGGGAGGGGTGGACCTCAACGACCAGTTGTTGGCGCCGTATCTAATTGATCGTAAGGCGAGACGCTGGTACAAAAAAGTGTCTCTATCCTTATTTCAATTGGCTTTGCTGAACGCTCATGTGCTATACAGAGCTTCAGGCGGGACGTTATCTCTTCTAAAATTCCAGAGTGAGATTGTCACAGAACTCCTGTATCCAGGCGGTTCTGCACCTCACCATCCCCTACCAAATGCAGTAAGCCGGCTGCATGAGAGGCATTATACGCATGTCCTCCCGAGTACCCCTACCCAACGAGCCCCCCAAAAAAGATGTCGTGTCTGTAGCAAGCGCGGATTTAGGCGTGACACCCGTCATTATTGTCCATTCTGTCCTGACAAACCTGGTCTTTGCCTTGGTGAATGTTTTGAACGCTACCACTCAAAAGTGAAGTTTTAGCGTAGGGTACAGCATTTCACAGACTAGGACACACTTACACAGGGTCTCCCAAGATGCCATTACATTTTGAGAGACCCGAACCATTACAGTTGTTAAAGTTACAAAAAAAAAGTGTAAAAAAGAAAAAAAAAACGTAAAAAACAAAAACACAAAAAAAATATAAAATAAAAAAACCAAAAATAGTTGTCGTTTTATTGTTCTCTCTCTCTATTTTCTCTCTATTGTTCTGCTCTTTTTTACTGTATTCCATTCTGCAATGTTTTATCATGCTTGCTTTTCAGGTATGTAATTTTTTGTTTTCAGGTGCGCCATTCAACTGCAGCGCGGAATTATTTATCTTGACAGCAACAGCATTTGCTCCCACGATACATAAAGCCGTGACTCCAGTGCTGTAGGAGGTGATTTCACCACCACAGTTAAAAAAAAAAGAGCATATATGCCGAAGCATGGGGGCAGCAGGGGCGGAGGAGCGATTTTGCTCCTAATGCCGCGTATATACGGTCGAAATTCCGACGGAGGCTTGCCCGTGGAAAAGTTTGACTGTGTGTACGCGGCATAACCTTTTATGCCGCGTACATACGGTCAAAATTCCGACGAAGGCTTGCCCGTGGAAAAGTCCGACCGTGTGTACGCGGCATAACTTTTTTGCGGGAGGATGCCCCCATGCTTCGGCATATATGCCCATCATTAGAAGTGGGTGGATGAAGGGAGGTATTCTAATGGTGGGCATACCCACCGATCAATCTCTTTTTTTCGTTCAGCCAACAGGCTGCATGAAAAAAAAGATTACATTACATGTCCAACAAGGACCAGCCTGCAGGTTTAGGTATCATCTTGGTATCATTCTTTTCAACCAGTGGCCGGCTTTCATGTAAAAGCAATTCTAGCAGATAATTAGCCTCTAGACTGCTTTTACAAGCAGTGGGAGGGAATGCCCCCCCCCGGATATAAACAGCGCCATTGGGAAATTGGGAAAGCATTTTATCACACCGATCTTGGTGTGGTCAGATGCTTTGAGGGCAGAGGAAAGGTCTAACCCCCCAATTTTTTTCAAAAAAAGAGTACCTGTTACTACTTATTGCTATCATAGGGGATATTTACATTCCCTGAGATAACAATAAAAGTGATAAAAATAAATAAATATGGAAGGAACAGTTTAAAAATAAAATAAAAAAGCAAAATAAATAATAAAAAAAAAAAAAAAAGCACCGCTGTCCCCCCCTGCTCTTGCGCAAAGGCGAACGCAAGCGTCGGTCTAGCGTCATATGTAAACAGCAATTGCATCATGCATGTGAGGTATCACCGCGAAGGTCAGATCGCGGGCAGTAATTTTAGCAGTAGACCTACTCTGTAAATCTAATGTGGTAACCTGTAAAGGCTTTTAAATGCTTTTAAAAATGAATGTAGTTTCTCGCCGCTGCGCGTTTGTGCGAAATTTTAAAGCATGTCGTGTTTGGTATCCATGTACTCGGCCTAAGATCATATTTTTTATTTCATCAAACATTTGGGCAATATAGTGTTTTTTAGTGCATTAAAAATAAAAAAGGTGTGTTTTTCCCCCAAAAAATGCGTTTGAAAAATCGCTGCGCAAATACTGTGTGGAAAAAAAAAATGCAACACCCACTATTTTAATCTGTAGGGCCTTTGCTTTAAAAAAATATATAATGTTTGGGGGTTCAACATAATTTTCTTGCAAAAAAAAAATGTTTTCATGTAAACAAAAAGTGTCAGAAAGGGCTTTGTCTTCAAGTGGTTAGAAGAGTGGATGATGTGTGACGTAAGCTTCCTAATGTTGTGCATAAAATGCCAGGACAGTTCAAAACCCCCCCCAAATGACCCCATTTTGGAAAGTAGACACCTCAAGCTATTTGCTGAGAGGCATGTTGAGCCCATTGAATATTTTTTTTTTTTTGTCCCAAGTGATTGAATAATGACAAAAAGAAAAAAAAAATGTACAAAAAGTTGTCACTAAATTATATATTGCTCAAACATGCCATGGTTATATGTGGAATTGCACCCCAAAATACATTCTGTTGCTTCTCCTGAGTACGGCGATACCACATGTGTGAGACATTTTGGGAGCCTAGCCGCGTACAGGACCCCGAAAACCAAGCACCGCCTTCAGGATTTCTATGGGTGTAAATTTTTGATTTCACTCCTCACTGCCTATCACAGTTTCGGAGGCCATGGAATGCCCAGATGGCACAAAACCCCCCCAAATGACCCCATTTTGGAAAGTAGACACCCCAAGCTATTTGCTGAGAGGTATGTTGAGTATTTTTCAGATCTCGCTTTTTGTCACAAAGTTTAAAAAAAAAAAAAAAAAAAAATATGTCTTTCTTCATTTTCAAAAACAAATGAGAGCTGTAAAATACTCACCATGCCTCTCGGCAAATAGCTTGGGGTGTCTACTTTCCAAAATGGTGTCATTTGTGGGGGTTTTGGGCTATCTTGGCATTTTATGGCCTTCAAAACCGTGATAGGTAGTGAGGAGTGAAATCAAAAATTTGTGCCCTTAGAAATCCTGAAGGCGGTGCTTGGTTTTCGGGGGCCCGTACGCGGCTAGGCTCTCAAAAAGTCCCACACATGTGGTATCCCCGTACTCAGGAGAAGTAGCCAAATGTATTTTGGGGTGCAATTCCGCATATAACCATGGCATGTTTGAGCAATATATCATTTAGTGACAACTTTTTGTACATTTTTTTTTCTTTTTGTCATTATTCAATCACTTGTGACAAAAAAAAAATATTCAATGGGCTCAACATGCCTCTCAGCAATTTCCTTGGGGTGTCTGCTTTCCAAAATGGGGTCATTTTGGGGGGTTTTGTGCTATCTTGGCATTTTATGGCCTTCAAAACTGTGATAGGTAGTGAGGAGTGAAATCAAAAATTTACGCCCTTAGAAATCCTGAAGGCGGTGCTTGGTTTTCGGGGCCCCGTACCCGGCTAGGCTCCCAAAAAGTCCCACACATGTGGTATCCCCGTACTCAGGAGAAGCAGCAGAATGTATTTTGGGGTGCAATTCCACATATAACCATGGCATGTGTGAGCAATATATCATTTAGTGACAACTTTTTGTACATTTTTTCTTTTTTTTTTCTTTTTGTCATTATTCAATCATTTGGGACAAAAAAAAATATTCAATGGGCTCAACATGCCTCTCAGCAAATAGCTTGGGGTGTCTACTTTCCAAAATGGGGTCATTTGGGGGGGTTTGTGCCATCTTGGCATTTTATGGCCTTCAAAACTGTGATAGGTAGTGATAGGTAGTGAGGAGCGAAATCAAAAATTTATGCCCTTAGAAACCTTGAAGGCGGTGCTTGGTTTTTGGGGTCCCGTACGCGACTAGGCTCCCAAAAAGTCCCACACATGTGGTATCCCCGTACTCAGGAGAAGCAGCAGAATGTATTTTGGGGTGTAATTTCACATATGCCCATGGCATGTGTGAGCAATATATCATTTAGTGACAACTTTGTGCAAAAAAAATAAAGTTTGTCATATTCCCGCAACTTGTGGCAAAATATAAAATATTCCATGGACTAATCATGCCTCTCAGTAAATAGCTTGGGGTGTCTACTTTCCAAAATGGGGTCATTTGGGGGGGTTTTGTGCTATTTTGGCATTTTATGGCCTTCGAAACTGTGATAGGTAGTGAGGAGTGAAATCAAAAATTTGCGCCCTTAGAAATCCTGAAGGCGGTGCTTGGTTTCCGGGGTCCCGTACGTGGCTAGGCTTCTAAAAAGTCCCACACATGTGGTATCCCCGTACTCAGGAGAAGCTGCAGAATGTATTTTGGGGTGCAATTCCACATATAACCATGGCATGTGTGAGCAATATATCATTTAGTGACAACTTTTTGTAATTTTTTTTTTTGTCATTATTCAATCACTTGGGACAAAAAAAAATAAAAAATTCAATGGGCTCAACATGCCTCTCAGCAATTTCCTTGGGGTGTCTACTTTCCAAAATGGGGTCATTTGGGGGGGTTTTGTACTGCCCTGCCATTTTAGCACCTCAAGAAATGAGATAGGCAGTCATAAATTAAAAGCTGTGTAAATTCCAGAAAATGTACCCTAGTTTGTAGACGCTATAACTTTTGCGCAAACCAATAAATATACGCTTATTGACATATTTTTTACCAAAGACATGTGGCTGAATACATTTTGGCCTAAATGTATGACTACAATTGAGTTTATTCGATTTTTCTTATAACAAAAAGTAGAAAATATCATTTTTTTCCGAAATTTTCGGTCTTTTTCCGTTTATATCGCAAAAAATAAAAATCGCAGAGGCAATCAAATACCATTAAAAGAAAGCTCTATTTGTGGGAAGAAAAGGACGCAAATTTCGTTTGGGTACAACATTGCATGTCCGCACAATTTACAGTTAAAGCAGCGCAGTGCAAAATTCTGAATTCACCTCTGGTCCTTTAGCTACCAAATGGTCCGGGGCTTAAGTGGTTAAACAATAAACAAAACTGTTTTACGCTATGGGAGCCTTCCATTCTTTTCACATGTCCATATGAACCTGGTATATATTGGATCGAGGGTGCTGTAGAATATGCCGCTTTTGGGCTGGATTCCTTTGGAGGCTGTTTGGATGTGATCCTTCCTATACAAACAAGGCCCACTGTGATCCTGTGTAATGGGGGATCATTGATTTTTGGTAAGCAGGCTTTCTTATCTCACTTGGTGGTGGACTGTTCTTTCTACAAGGAGAAGATTCCTCACGAAATCCTTTTTCTTCACTATAGACTTTATGGTGCACGTGTGCACAATATTTTTTCTGCAGCATTGCCATTTATTCATGGCCGGGTTATCCACATAGACTGTATTATTGTTTCGCCATTTTCCTTACTCCATTCTTCATTCATGGTGTATTGCAAAATAATTTTTGATTGATTTCATGTCAAACCAATCATTTAGTTTGATCTTATCATCACTTTCCATGGTGTTTGATTTTTCACTCACATAGGGATTACTAACATTGTCCATTATTACTCATATGTTGGTGTTCACAATCATTTTATTGCACCATTATTTATTGCACCAATATTTATTCTTTTGCTATATTGGTTCTTTATTTTGGGTTAGCGCAACCTACATTTTTTCCAGAGCAGCTTGAAGCCAGGGAATCACTTTCTGGTCTTCCTTGTAGTCTTCCCTCCACGATTCCCTGCAGCGTTCCTTTCACGGCCCCGTCCACGCCCCCTTGCAGGCTGTGGCTCTGTTGGTGGTAATGTGGCAGGAGGAGGAGGAGAAGGAGGAGAAGGATGGGCCAGATTGCACAGATGTGTTGCCTGTGTCAGCTGGCCCCTCCCCGCTGTGCGAAGAACAGTATAAATAAGGTGCTCAGAGAGGGCACGTTGTCCCTTCTCAAGTTTCTGCAGCTTATCAGCCAGGTAGGCGCTAAAGCCCTCAACGGGGTTGAGGGGGGCCCTCATTATGGCAGCAGCATCCCTGATAATTTTTAGTGACTCCTCCTCCACCTGTGTCATCCTGCGACTTTTTTGGGGTCTGACGTGGAGGGGAGGCACTTGGGACTGGGTGCTGCCACTTGGCCTAAGGACCTGCTGAGTGCCACTTGGCCCGGCCTCCTCCTGGCTGCCACTCACCCCTGCCTCCTCCTGCCTGCCACATTCCGGTGCCTCTTCCTCCTGGCTGAGCTCATCCTGTGTATAAAAAAGGGACATAGTTAGTTTTTGATTCATCAATCACACACAATTTTCATCTCAAATAAATATCAAAGACTCTCATTCTGACCCCAGCATTTTTCAATACTGTACCAATCATTTCTGGCCACTATGTTTTTATTTTAATATTTTTTAAATTATTTCATTTGTGAATAACAACATCTAGTTCACAATAATAATTCTAGGCCAATAAATATGTTTTAAAATATTATACCTGGCTAAAGATGCACAGATCCAGCTCAGGTTGCTCCTCTTCCCCCTCTGCAGGGGTGGAGGGAAGGGTGGAAGTAACGCTGGAGGGAAGGGTGGAAGGGAGGGTGAAGGGAACGCTGGAGGGAAGGGTGGAAGGAAGGCTGTAAAGTGATTCCCTGGCTTCAATCTGGTCGTCAAGAAATTGCAGATGTTTGTAGTACCACAGCTTGGGCTGAAGTACTTCGTCTGCTGCTGCTCCTGATCTCTTTGAAGCGCAAACCTCTTTGTACCGTTTTTTGTAGGAATTCCTCATGTTGTTAATTTTATTGTTCATCATGCTATAGTCTACCTCTGGGATCCAGGTCTTCATATATGCAGCTAATTTTTCTATTGTTGCCCTTCGTACCACAGTGTTGTGGTACAAACTGTTTTTTATCTCCCACAAGTTGCGCATTTCTCTGTATTTTTCTATGAAGGCAAGCATTATATCTGGCTCTCTTAATTTATGCATATTAATTTCTGCAAGATAAAACACAATACAAAAACAGTAGGTCAGCTTAAATTGTCCTAATCGTATCCCAATATAGGCCTTTTCAATCATGACCCAGTATAGGCCACTGATGCCCCAAGTTTCATTCTTACCTTCGTTGGATTCGTTATGCACTTCCGGTCGTCCTTACTCCACGCACCCACAACCTCATTTAACATTTATATACCCTGCGCATGCGTGAAACTCCGCCCGCGTTGCCCACCCATGACGGTCTTTTTCTGAATTTCCCCGCCCCTTCTCGTTCGGCGCACAGTGGGAGACGACGACATGGCGGTGACACAGGTGCGTGTTTTATTAAGTACCGACGAGGAAAGCCCGGAGGCGGGAACGTCCCGATCCAGGAATAAAAGATACAAGGCGTCTAATATGTCATTTGCTGAGATGGCGGAGATGGTGGACATCCTGCGGAGGAAAGATTACGATGGGAAGCATGGGCCATACGACACCCCTAATCTCAGGAAGTCCAAAATAATGGACAAAGTGGCGAGGAGTCTCTATAATAACTTTGGGGTCAGGAGATCCAAGGAGCAGCTCCGTAAAAGGTGGCCTGACCTGAAGCTGAGGGAGCCGGAGCAGTATAGGAAGATTAAAAAAATCCTGGAAAAAAGTAAGTTTTTTTTCCTGTGTTATTTCAAATTGTAATATTTATTCTTGCATGTTTTGCTCCATGTGCTTGGATTGACTGGTTTCACATTGTAAAATGGCAACTTTCATGTTAGTTTAGTGGCCACATTTTGGAATGGTTTTAGTAAACAGCGATTGTCTTAAATCACGTGTTTTGCACAGATACACGTAAACCACATGTAGTCAGGCCTATTTGTGTTAAAACAACGTTTATAAACATTGTTGTCTAGATGATGTGTTTGTAAGTAGAATGTGAAATGCTAAACTAGATTCAGTGTAAAGGAGAGGACACTCAGCAGCTGGTTACACATCTGGACTCAAGAGCACTACAGTGTGGGCCACCAGAACAACCATTTTATGGTGTCCCACACATGTGCTCCAGTGGATACTTTGGGGTGTCTCCATGTGTGTTACTTTGGACCAAATATGAAAGTATTCCTGCTTTGTGGAATTCCAAAAATCTCATGTGTTCATCTTGGAACTCTGCCAAACCAAACAATTGTACCCCACTTCCAAGCAATGTTTCCAATTTATGCCCTCAAATATCTGTGTAGTAAGGATACCTTTGTTTTCATTCTCATAGGGGAGAGAAGACTGGGATGACACCAATCTGAGGAGCCTAGGAAGCACAGACCACAGAAAGAACCCCAAGCTCTGAAAGAACCCCAAGATCAGCATGTGGATGAAGCAGAGGTGGAGGAAGCAGAGGTGGAGGAAGCAGAGGTGGAGGAAGGAGAGGTGGAGCTTATCACCACAACAGGTCAGTCAGTGTCTGTCACCACAGCTTCAGGTAAAGAGATGTAGGCCTGCATCTGTCTAACACATTTTTTTTTTAAGGGGATGAACATGGCGGTGTGTCAGAAACTCCTACTACTCCTTTCTCAAGTGCTAGTGCCCAAATCATAATTCAGGAAATAATGGAATGTAGTAGCGAAATGGACATTATAAGGAATAGGATGAATGTGATTGAGCAAAAATATAAAAACATCATTGATATTTTGGGGCGAATAGTCTGACCCCCCTTTTTTTTTTGCTCTTGTTGTTTTACCACAAGCCAAAATTTGAAGATGCACACAGTGTGTCAACATGGGCTATCTGCCGTCACAGGATATCTATGTCTGAGTTTTGGGGGTGCAACCCCTTCCTCGCTACTCAAGTAGGTGAGAGGAAGGGTTTGCACCCCCAAAACACATCCATTGATCCCCCATGCTTGCAGATAGCACATGTTGAAAAAAGAAATCAAAAAAGCGCAACCCAATGTGATTGATAACAGTGAATCTCTGAAACAATGTGAAATTCCAACCGATATCCCAACCGATATCTCAAAGCTGGAATATAAGTGAAACAAACATATATAAATGGAAAAAGATAAATTGATCAAAAAAAAAAACTTATGACATAAAACTCTCAATTGATAAAAGTCCATATGATGTAATATCTATGGGAGACTAGTCCAGAGATGACATATATAGGATTGTTGCCATGAAGGGATTCCTATGCGGCGGAAAGCGTAATACTCAGACAGGTTGATAGTATGAGCTTCACATCCAATAGTAAATAAATGGCGTGCTTACCAGATATAAGATGATTATGGGCTCAGGACTAGGCCGACCTGCCTTCACATGATCTTTTTCCGGTGTTCACCACACATGGATCGATTGGGAAATCCGGAGGCGGTCACTTTGGCGCTGAATCCCACAGACTGCGAGCACTTCAAAAATCTTTCGCTTGACGTATGGTGAGTATTGTGTTTTATATAACTCACATTTTCCACATACAGGAAGTGGAGATCAGCATCCAGAAGTCAGCAGTCAATTACCAAAGAGAAGGAAGAAGAAAAGATCCTCATGGTGCAGTATTTCTTCATAAAAAACGTATTTATTGCACAGGCTTCAAAAACACTGACATCCATGGAACAGAGACAAATTTTCAAAAACAGCCGTGGTTAGCACCAGCTGGCTGGAACGTGATGGTGTCAGAGACTTGTGGCTCCACCCTACATGTTTCCCCGTACAAGGATTCTACTGGGAACGGAGGCTGAAGTTCCGACGCCCATCATCACGTTTAAATACCTCTTGATGTGGGCGTGACACAGGAAGTGAATTAATAACTAAATCAACCCGTGTCACTCACACCACTGAACCAAAAACAGTTAGCTAACAAAATCAAACACAGTTAGCTAATAAAATAACCAACAGCAATCGAATGGTGCTCATTATTCAGCAGGCACTGAGATCTGGCGAGAGTATGATAAAAACACATGGCAAATAATATTTAAGATACATTGATTTTCACAACAAAATTATGTGTACTCTATCGCAGTGAGTGCATCATACCACCATTATGATTCATATAATATACAAATCATAAAATAGGGTCTCGGCACATTATCAAAAGTTAATAAAATTGCCTGTAAACATATAAATTTATCCCATCACAAATAAAAAAAAAAAAAATTTTTTTTAAAATGTTTAATATAACCAAATTAAGGTTATGTAAAAAGACCAAGGAAAAAAATGCAGCGTGAATATTCCCTAGAGAAAAAGACACCAGAATAAAGAAGGGATCTGGTGCCCTTATCTAAAGGAAACAACGTCACATCTTCTGCTGATACATACATCAAAAATATCAGCTTGGTAAAGGAAGGAAATGTACTATAGAATTCTACCAATTAATCGTATCTAGTTGTATATAAATGCTGCTGACAATCCAACCCACTGTCCATCTGCTAATGGATCTATGGTGTTGGGAATCTCATAAGTATGAATGAATTCTTACAGGGCAACATTGATAATCTCAAACCAAACCTAAAATGTATATGTAAAAGAACTAAGGATCAATAAATGGGAGAAAAAAATAAGTAATCATCGGTTGTCAATGTAACAATTTATGTCCCATTCAATGTTAAGCCCACAGGGGCTATAACACTGCATGTCATAGATTAATCTCATTTCTCTCCGGGAAATTTGCCTTTTCAAATTGCTACCCCACCAATGGGGAATATATTTTTCTATAGCAATGACTTCCAAAAGGGATGGATCCCTTTGGTGAAATAGGCGGAAGTGTTTAGACACGCTGTGTCCTACAAAGCCTCTTCTAATGTTAGACAAATGTTCACCAATTCTGACATTAAGTGGTCTTGCAGTCCTTCCTATATATTGCAGATGACATGGACATCTCAACAGGTAAATAACCCCTACTGTACTGCAGGTGATGAACTCTTTTATCTTATATTCCTTAGATGTAACATGAGATGTGAAGGAAGATGTTTTGATGGTTTTTGAGGTTTTGCAAACTTTATACCTTTTGCAAGGGAAAAAACCTTTAAAATTTGGTAACATACTCATCTTTTCCGGAGGGTTAACCATACTATGAGCCAGAGTATCCTTTAAAGTTTGATTCTTTCTATAAATGATATTTGGTTTATCCGGCAATTTTGGTCTCAAGATCCTGTCATTTTTCGGAACATCCCAGTGTTTTTTAAAAATCTCATTGACCCACCAGTATTGAGAAGAAAATGTGAAAAAAGACCATTCAAATTTTTTATTTGCCGGAATATTTTTAACTTTAGGAGCTAGTAGACTACTTCTATCCCGAAAGGAGACATCCGTTAGTTCTTTATTCAGGACTGCAGGATCATATCCCTTTTCTTTAAATCGGTCACTGAGGATGGTCGCCTGTGTATGATAATCCTCTGATGATGAGCAGTTCCTGCGCATCCTTAGAAACTGTCCTTTGGGAACTGCCTTCAACCAATTGGGGTGATGGCAACTCCCGATCGGGATATACCCATTACGATCACTCGGCTTAAAAAAACTCTTAGTGGAAAGTTGGCCATTCTTTAAAAATGACCAAGTCCAAAAAGTTAGCCGACAAACTACTATGTTCATAGGTGAACTTGATGCCCCAATGATTAGTATTTAATAGGGACATGTTGACTTTAGCCATGGGATCAGGATGAAAATACCCATTTGGCACACAAACTGTGTGCATCTTCAAATTTTGGATGGTTCAGGGGTGACATCACCCCATCTCATGTTTTTATTAAGGTTGAACTTTGTAAGTTCCATTGTTTTTATATGTTTTCTTTATTGAACCATGCATGTTTATGCAAACCAAAAAAAAAAAAATTGCCAAAATTTGGACACAAATATTTGAATATTTTATATTCCAAATCAAACTAACACACATGTTGTGCACAGCGTCAATGTTTTTGGAATCAACAATGTGTGGCTTGTTCTTTCTATGCTCAATAGCAGTTATTAGAAAATGTCAAAGTTCTTGTTTACTGTGACAATTGTGGCTATTTACTAAAGACAAATCAACTTGGCACTACAACAAGTGTACTATGAGAACCTGGGAGACACATAAATAAAAAAAAATGACCAAACAACTTTTTCAAAGATAAATTATTATTATGGTTGATTTTTCAAAACATTTGTCAGATATTGTCTGGCATAGCGATGGCTACCCTACCCGTGAAGTAATTAACAAATTTCACGGGCGCTTTGGGGGGCCAAGCCAGTAAGGCCAGTGTCCAGGCCTGTCAACATGGTCGGTTCCGAAAGTCCGGCCTCAGACCCAACATTTGATAGATACGTTGTGGAATATTTCATTGTGGAGTATGCAGCAGCTGAAGACAATATGGTTAAGTTTGTATTCTGCCATGTGGATGGCTGTCTGAAAAGGGCGGAACCGGCTGGCCATTATCCCGAAGGCATTCTCAACAACCCTCCGGGCTCTGGCCAGCCGGTAATTAAAAACCCTCCTCTCCGGGCTGAGGGTCCTCTGGGGAAACGGCCGCATCAGGTGTGGTCCCAGTCCAAAGGCTTCATCCACAATAAACACAAATGGTAGTCCATCCACATTGTCTGCATCAGGTGGCAGTGCCAGGCCACCAGTCTGCAGATGGTGGGCAAACTCCGTCTGTGCGAAGACTTCGCCATCGGACATCCGGCCATTCTTCCCCACATCCACATACAAGAACTCATAGCGTGCCGACACCACCGCATTAACACAATACTATTAAAACCTTTGTAGTTGAAATAGTATGACCCCGAATGGGGTGGTGGCATTTTGTGGACATGTTTCCCATCAATTGCCCCTCCGCAGTTAGGGAAGTCCCACTGCTGGGCAAATTGTGAGGCCACAGTCTGCCATTCCTGTGGAGATGAAGGGAACTGTGGAGTCAAACAAGAAAAAAAATTAGAACTTTTGCACATAACATTGCAAGCAGATTCCACAAATACATTCTTGGCCAACGTCAGTATAACATTTATTTAAAGGAGTATTTAAACACAAAAATAGAAGGCCCACTTATCAGATGACTCACCCCATATGATGGCCCATTGGAAAAAATTAAGGGGGGGTTAAGCTGATTTTGGGCCCCCCCAAAACAAGCCTCTACCACTCTGCTGAAATTGAATGTTCAATAAGACATTTGGACACATTTTAGGGGGGGGGAGGGGTTGAGAACTACAATGGAGATGACCAAAAACATTGTTTACAGACTAGGCTAGGTGTGTATGGGCCCAGGATAGCATGCTGGAGAGGTTAGTGAAGGGAAATATGCATGTAGGCCAAAAAAGGAGCATTTAAAAGTAACAGCATGCATGGGGACAAAGGGGACATTCACAGCATATTACAATCATGGCAATTTGGGAAGTATGAAAGAAATACAAGTCATTAGCAAACATTCAAAACATAGAATGTGGTGTTAAAGGAGAAAACTTACCTTAATATAGTCCTTCTGCATGACTTGTATGATGGCAGAACACGTTTCAGGAATAATGAGTCCCAGAGCCTGGGGGGAGATGCCTTTCGTGAACTTGAGGTCCTGCAAGCTTCTCCCAGTTGCCAGGTATCTTAACGTGGCAATAAGCCCCTGGCAGTGATGGCCTGGCGCATCATAGTGACCTGCCTCGTGATATACGGGGACAGCAAATCCAACAGACAGTGAAAAACGGGGTCCGTCATCCGGAGATAATTCCTGAAGTCATCATTATTATTCTCCTGGATTTCCTGCAGCATAGGCATATGAGAGAATTGGTCCCGCTGGAGCAACCAATTCTTGGTCCATAAACTCCTCCTCGCCATGTTCATGGACTGAACTCGGGTTACAGTATTAACCGCAACACCAAGCACATACGCAGCACGAGCTCTATGATGAGAATGTACTTCCAACATGGCTTTAAACTGGTCGGCTGGTCAGAACGAACTTAAACAGGACGCACCGAGAAACAGCAAGGCCTGTGAAGAACGACCTGAAAAACAGTAAGAGCGGACAAGAAGGCACTGCAAAACAAAACCGACCTGACTGCACGCACTGCAAGACAAATACGAACCCACAAGCATAAACTGAAACGCAGAAAACAATCTGAAAAGCACGGAGACTGAAAAGCGCGAATCGGCTCTCACCAAACTTATACTAACACACGGTAACACGAAATCCGCAAAAGCAGCCCAAAGGGTGGCGCCATTGGATTTGAACTTCCCCTTTATAGTGCCGTCGTACGTGTTGTATGTCACAGCGTTTTGGATGGTCGGATTTTAGACTGATGGTGTGTAGGCAAGACTGATGGAAGTCATCTTCAGAATCAGAATCCCCCCTTTGATTCCATCTATGAAGCTGTATGGACGTTCTATACGATCTATGGAGCACAAAAAACTGGGACAACCTCCGTGTGGGTGAGAGGGAAACCAATTGAATCTGATCAAGTATCGCCTGTCACGTCTCATCATCTATTTCCCCAATATCTTTTTCCCTTCCTATCTTACCCGGTATGTGAATGTTAGCCAGAGATTTGTCCAGCAGCATCTTGTATAGGGAAGAAATAAGACTCTTCTTGTCCACCGCATTGGCCAAGGAATCGATGAGGGGGGTGAAAATCAATCCCATATTGGTTATTTTGGCCTGCATAGAGGGTGTCATAATTGTAGATATTGAAAAAATCTGCGCCAAGAAATATCAAACTCCCCTTTCAGATCTTGCAAGGATCCAAGGTGGCCTTGTACAAATACCTGATGGAGAAATTGTACCCCTTTATAACACTAGTGGTCAAACAGATTGGAGAATAGGAGGAAACACCAGAATAGCCCATTATTAGTTTCATGGTTTCCCAGACTTTGTTCATCAACTTCAGAGAAGGATATTTTGATGGGTCGCTGAGCCAGGAGGTGATATTTCGCCTGTCCGAAAGTATGATGGCTTGATTTGGGTCATGCAGGCTCTGAAGACACCCTGCTAGGTGCAATTGCACAGCAAGGAAGTATAATTTCATATGAGGTACTACCAGATCCTTATCTTTCAGTAACTGTAAAATAGATAAGGGAATTCTGGGGTTCCTGCCCTTCCATGTAATATAAAATGTAAAAGAGAGAGTCAATTCTTTTAAGCCAGCCACTAGTGATCCACATGGGGGAGTTGTGTAGAATGTACAATAATGGCGGAGACCATATTATTTTGATTAAATTGATTCGGCCCACCACGGATAAAGGTAATTTGGACCAAGCCTTACTTTTCAGTTGAAATCGATTCAAAAGAGCTGTAGATTGTATTTTAGATAATCTTCTACCTGAGGTTCAACCCAAACCTGAGGTATTTAAACTTATCCACCACTTTTATTTGTTGTGCACATTGAGGTAACAGCAATTGTTGGGAGTCTATGGGCATGAGAACAGACTTATCTCAGTTAATTAAAAAACCCGATAGGAATCCAAATGTTTTAATAGTGGTCATGAGGGATGATAATGAGCCCCTAGTGTCCCCTAGGAATATCAACCCGTTGTCTACGTAGAGGGAAATGTTGTCTTCTCGCTGACCTCTTTGCAACACGGAAACAAAGACCGACTGCCGAATGGTCGCGAAGAGGAGAGGGGGCATCCTTAGCACGTTCCTCTACGAAGGGAAAAGACATAAGAATATGAGCCATTGACTTGCATAGTGACTCTTGGGGCAGAATATAGCATTTACCCAGACCAAAGAATTTCAGTACTTCCCATAAATAGGGCCATTCTACGCTGTCAAATGCTTTGGCCACATCAAAAGAGAGTATGGCTCTATTTCCTACATTGTCTGAGGGGAGTTGTTGGTTAAGGTGCAATCTTCTTGTATTATTTGCCGTTGATCTGGTGGGAATAAAACCAAATTAATCGGGATGGACTAATCGCTGCACAACCTTACTGAGTCTATTTGCAAGTACCTTGGCCAGATTTTTAACGTCTGAGTTCAATAGTGAAATCGGACAATATGATTCTGGGTAGAGCCTATCTTTCCCAGGTTTGAAAATAACTATAAAAAAGAGGTAGGATGAAAGGGATTTTTATGGTGCAGGAATTAATCGATGAGAGAGAGTTTCTAATATAATATAGTTAATAATTTTATTAATGCAAAAATAGACAAAAAAAGTATAAAATATATAAAACCAATCCTAGGTTTTTTGGTACATATACAGTATCATACATAAATGGTGGTCATAATGCATAAAGTTTGGATGAACATAGAATCGCATAGAAACCCAACATGTTTCGCTTGAAACAGCTTCCTCAGGGGTTTGCGATGACCATCCGTATTTGTCAAGTATGACTATACAAAAGAAAAAAGAAAAAGAAAAAATATACAATTATACATTGAAATACATTACATATTATATTTAGACAAATTAAGTATGAACAAGGTCTGATTGTTATGCTGGACCCCTCCCATTGCTACTTACCTTGCCGTCTGTATTGTCTGCTGCGCAACACCGAGAAACGCAGGATCAAGAGCAAAGGTCACCCCATATATATAGAGAATGCGGATAGGTGACCACAGTGGACACTAAATAAGAGACCGGCTGAATGCCAAAAACAAAAAAACAGGGATCAGAAAAAGGAAAAAGAAAAGGAAAAAACAGGAGGAGAAAATTAGTTTTAAATTTTAAATTCTAAATTATGGAAACGATGGTGCGCAATTGAGCAAACCATACAGAGACAAAAAAGTCTGTTTAGTATACAATGAGTAAATGATTGCAGTAAATAAAAATGACTTACGTAGAGTCAGGTGAACAGAGATATGTTCACTTGCTGAGATGGAGAGGCTATCTGCTTGCAAGAAACCACAGATGGAGATTGTGGAGGCCACTAAAAGAGACCACATTGTTTGGAATTTGTTTACATATAAAGGTTAATATAGATGGCATGGTGTGCCTATGTCCCCCAAAAAAGATAGGCACATATAGTTTAAAAGTTAGATTAGTCAGGCAATTTAAATGACTAGATGTATATGAGACATATATTGAATTTGGATAATAATCTTGTAAATAGATATTTATTTTTAAATATTATCTGTTGGTTTGAAATTACTTTTAAAATTAGTTCCATATCAAAGTGGAACATAGTGGACAATAGTCTCCATAAATGGATGTGACAAGATCAAAATAGATGGATTAAAAATAATAATAATTGTAAGCCCAACAGTCCAGTGTGGAAAGAGGGACAGACCCACTTTAGCCTATGGCAGCCATATCCTATGCATTGGGTGCAGTTCCGCATTGTTAAATGCAGCCTGAGATAAAGGGGTTATAACCATAAAAAGTATCAAAGGGCAGAAAGAGGAGCAAGAAGGTATGTGAATATTACCTTTGAATAGTTGAACCGCCAGCCAGAACTCCACCAACCCACAACGCTGCGAACAGTGTGTGAGCTGGTTATATAGTGTCCACCAATACGGTCGGCGTCTGACATCACCGACCGTAGAGCGGGCTAGAAGCGCGTGACGTCAGCCCGTAGGACACGCCGACTGCTGGGAACAGCAAGGGCCAGAATGCACCAGGGCTGGGGGAGGAGCCGCTCGCCGTCACACCATACAGGACGGATGGAGCGGATACCGCCCTCTGGAAAATTCCACCAATGGAAGATGTTCACTGACAGCCATTGGCGAAAGGATGGAAAGCAGCCAGACCAAAATAGAATGCATGTCACCAGGGTCAACGCCGCGCTAAAGATGGGCCATCCATGGGGGATCGTAGATGACCCTGGGTGCCCAAGCAGTCACACCGCATAAATCAAGGGGGGACAATGGCCTGGGGGAAACGGCAATGCACAACAGACAGGGCTGGCGGCAGTTGTTAAAGGGATAAGTGCAAAAACCAGAGCAGCGAGCCCGGCTGAAGGACCGGATCAGAACTCATATGGCCCGACACTCTGAGGGAGGGGGGAGAAAAAAGAACCAGCGGAACAAGAAGACCAATATGTATCACCAAATAAACATAATAAATTAACACATTGTACATAAGTGTAAGGTTGATATGGTATCAAAACATAATATACAACATTATAAACTAACACACGTATAGATGAAAATTAAAACTGGAATGTCCATAGCATGAAGGGTCAAGAGAATGTATTCTGGACCATTGATGCTGAGACATGCACCATTTTACTGTGGCCACAGTAGACAGCCAATAGAGCATGGCGAAAGGAGAAAAAAAAGGAAAAAAGGAGGAAGGTTTCACAAGAACAATAAACAGAAAACCCAAAATCAGTCCTAGATATAACATCAAAGAAATGATCTAAAACTAAGACTTTCGTTGAATCCCGGAGGGTGAGTGGCCCTGAGGTCATAGATCCAGCGCGACTCAAGTTGGAGAAGGGTCCTGTCTACACTTCCCCCCCTTGAGTCGAGCGGGACATGCTCCAGGGCCAAAAATTGAATGACATTGGGGTCAAAATTATGATAATTGCCGACATGCCTACTAACTGCCGTCACTACTTTTCTATTGAGAATGGGTTTCATATGGTCCCTTATTCTCTTAAAGAAGGGTCTTTTGGTTTTCCCAACATAGTACCCCCCGCATTGACACTGAGCCAGATAAATCACCCCCACTGATTGGCAGGTGACTAAATCACAGGTAGAGTGCCAATTGCCATTAGGTAATTTAAACTTGGTTTTGGTGTCTACAAAGCGACAAACATCGCAGTGACCACAAGGCGATGTGCCGCCAATAGATGTATTTTTGGAAACTGGAACAGGCTTAAAGTGACTATGGACCAGGCGATCTCTCAAAGAAGAGACCCGTTTAAAGGTAATTTCTGGGTGTTTTTTTATGTATTTATTAACAGTCGAATCTGCCAATAGTAATGGCCAGAATTTTGTTAAGATGTTTCTCATTTCTTTATGTTGGGAAGCATACCTAGTAATTACTCTAACCGTATCTGTGGTTGCAGAATTTTTCGAAGAAAAAATTAGAGAACTTCTTTTTTGGGTTTTTACCCGATTGAAGGCTCATTTTAAACATCTATGGCTATAGCCTCTGGCTTTTAATCTCTGGTAAAGGTCTTTCGAGGTAGCTTTAAAATCTGCATCCCTGCTACAGTTTCGCCTAAGCCGAAGGTATTGGCTATAGGGGATACTGTGCAGGAGAGGTGCAGGATGTGCACTGCTGGCATGAAGGATGGTATTTCCAGCAGTGGGTTTTCTATATAGACATGAGTGAACTAGCCCTGTGTCATCAATAGAAATGTTGAGGTCCAGAAAACTAATAGTGGTTTGACTGTAATTGATAGTAAATTTTAAATTAAAGTCATTAATAGACAAAAGATCAAAAAATTGCTGTAATTGAATCTGATCACCTGACCAAAAAATCAATAGGTCATCTATATACCTATACCAAGAGATGATATAGTCCAGAAAGGGAGCAAGGTCCTCTCTAGAGAAAACCTGTCGTTCCCACCCCCCCCAGGAACAGGTTGGCATACGATGGGGCACACTTAGTCCCCATCGCAACCGCCTGCACCTGGAGGTAGTGGGAAGATCCAAAAAGAAAAACGTTATGTTTCAGGATATAACTCAATAACTCCAACACGAAGTCGTTATATATCCGTGAGGAGGGGCCTCTCTCAGAAAGATGACCTTTAATAACCTCCAAGCCCCTATCATGGGGTATTGTATTATAGAGGCTTTCAACATCCAGGGAGACAAGCCAGGTATTAGCTGGAAGTTGTATACCCTCGATTGTTCTCAATAAATCGATAGTGTCCTTCACATACGATGAAAGAGAAGTAACATGAGGAGACAGATAGCTATCAACCAGAGAACTGGCATTTTCGGTGAGACTGGAACAGCCTGAAATTATCGGCCGTCCTGGCGGATTAGTTAATGATTTGTGTGTCTTTGGCAGAGCATAAAACGTAGGAGTCCTTGGATTTTTAGTGTCCAAGAACTTCCACGTATCGTGATCTATGGTGCCTTGCTGAAATGCTTTAAGAATAATATAACGATACTTGGCATAATAATTTTCCAACACAGTTTTAGAAATTGGTCTGTACCATTCGACATTGGACAAAATCTTCATACACATAGTCTCATAGTTCTCCACATCCATGATGACAAGATTACCGCCTTTTTCTGCGGGTTTGATTATTATCTCAGAATTATTTTGTAGAGATTTAATGGCCGCTTTTTGTGATATGGTTAAATTTGAGGTTGCTGAAGAAACCAAATTCATTGTTTGGATACTGTGTGAGACCTGCTGAACAAAGGCCCAAATATTGGGATTGGTGTTCAACAGTGGAAAGTTTCGAGATTTGGATCTAAAAGATTGAGGAGGGGGGAAGGACATGCCAGCGATAGATAAATCCGGTGTATCACTCCACCAGGAGTCCTCATCAAAGACATGACCCTCCTCCCAAAGATACATCAAATCAGCCATTGCATTCTGTTCAGCAATGTGTGACTTGATGTTGTCAATGTCACATGTGGATGGTTCAGCTAAAGGTTTATCATAAATTACTTTATACATGAGACGACGTGCAAACAAATGTACATCTTTTATGAAATTAAATTTGTCAACATTGGAATCTGGACAAAAGGTCAATCCTAATTTCAATATTTGGATCTCACTTTCAGAAAGGCTATATCTAGACAAGTTAATTATAGATAATTCCAAGTCATCGTCAACCTGTTCGGTGAAATTGGGTGCATTACCTGAAGGTGAAGGAGAATCTATTCCTTCACTAAAAAAATTGGTGCGATCCTGGTTTCAGATGGTAAAAGCGTCCCAGATGGTGATACCATTATGTCTGAATTACTCACCTTCGGAATTGCACCAAGGTGCATAGGTGATGCAGTGACAGATGTTGAGAGTGCGGTAGAAACGATAGCATGCGATGCTGTGGGTTGAGGACCTCGAAGTGCATTGGAAGAAGGGTGCAATAGGGTGGAAAGGTGAGAGGAAATTAGTTTAGATTGGGCGTCGGATGGTTGACGTGGTAAAGGAGTGCCGAGTTGGTGTCGCAGTGATTCGGTCGATGCTGCATCCGAATTGCCTTTGCGCTTTTTGGGCAGTCTATCCCCAGACAAATCGCGATAAATCGTAGATTGGCTAGAAGATAAGGAAGAGTTAGTGGAAAGATTTGATGCATTTTCATCTTTTTTGGCACTTCTATAGCTGTTGGATCTGAATGGTTTCTGATTGGTATTGACATTCCATTTATATGCAAAGTTGTTAGTATATGCGTTTTTGTCGCGTACAAATTTGTCTTCTTTTGTCCTAATGACATCTGTTGTATAAGATTCTATGTGTTCTTTGAGAGTCTGTTCTTTTTTCTTAAATCTTGTGCTGGTCATGACCAAACTGTACTCATCATACCATTTAGAGACAGATGCATCCAATGCAGTTAACTCATGCTCGTATTGGGTACATAGGATGGTCATCATGCCTATTGAACAGGATTGTAGGTTTGCTTCCCATTGTGTTTTGAGAAGATCCCCTACCTTCCTGAGGTTTGGAAAGATCTGAACCCTCAGGCCCCAGGGTACTATGTTATTATCATTATATTTTTCAAAATATCGTTTATGCCAAAAAATTCGCACTTTTTTCTCCAATATTCTCTGAAGTCTGAGAAACGCTTGGTCTAAATCTCTATCTGAAATATTTCCAGATCTACTATTTAATTGTACCTTGTTCATAAGTCCCTCCCATGCTTCGCCACTGAAGGCAGCCATGGTGAGACAAAGAGAAAAGAAAAATGAAAAGAAAGAAAAAAAGAAAGAAGGGAAGGGGGCAAATTGGAACAAGGAAAACACAAAACAAACCAAAACCAAACCCAAAAACAAAAAACAAAAAACAGAGCACAAAAATATAAAACCGACAAAGACTCAACAGATTCCACGTACTGATTTACCACAGTATGGCGGTGAATAATGTTAAACAATTTGATAGGTGAACATAACACTCTCTCATTAATATACGATCTATAATCGTGAATAAATTATTTGTTGTGTTCCCCAATGATGGACAAAAGGAAAAATGGTGTATTCAAACACCGGATGGAACTGTCATGTTTGGGTTGTCCATTCATTGGCGAAACACTCATTAAGATTGGCACCTCATCCCAGAAGATTATTATAAAAAAGAGGTAGGATGAAAGGGATTTTTATGGTGCAGGAATTAATCGATGAGAGAGAGTTTCTAATATAATATAGTTAATAATTTTATTAATGCAAAAATAGACAAAAAAAGTATAAAATATATAAAATCAATCCTAGGTTTTTTGGTACATATACAGTATCATACATAAATGGTGGTCATAATGCATAAAGTTTGGATGAACATAGAATCGCATAGAAACCCAACATGTTTTGCTTGAAACAGCTTCCTCAGGGGTTTGCGATGACCATCTGTATTTGTCAAGTATGACTATACAAAAGAAAAAAGAAAAAGAAAAAATATACAATTATACATTGAAATACATTACATATTATATTTAGACAAATTAAGTATGAACAAGGTCTGATTGTTATGCTGGACCCCTCCCATTGCTACTTACCTTGCCGTCTGTATTGTCTGCTGCGCAACACCGAGAAACGCAGGATCAAGAGCAAAGGTCACCCCATATATATAGAGAATGCGGATAGGTGACCACAGTGGACACTAAATAAGAGACCGGCTGAATGCCAAAAACAAAAAAACAGGGATCAGAAAAAGGAAAAAGAAAAGGAAAAAACAGGAGGAGAAAATTCGTTTTAAATTTTAAATTCAAAATTATGGAAACGATGGTGCGCAATTGAGCAAACCATACAGAGACAAAAAAAGTCTGTTTAGTATACAATGAGTAAATGATTGCAGTAAATAAAAATGACTTACGTAGAGTCAGGTGAACAGAGATATGTTCACTTGCTGAGATGGAGAGGCTATCTGCTTGCAAGAAACCACAGATGGAGATTGTGGAGGCCACTAAAAGAGACCACATTGTTTGGAATTTGTTTACATATAAAGGTTAATATAGATGGCATGGTGTGCCTATGTCCCCCAAAAAGATAGGCACACATAGTTTAAAAGTTAGATTAGTCAGGCAATTTAAATGACTAGATGTATATGAGACAAATATTGAATTTGGATAATAATCTTGTAAATAGATATTTATTTTTAAATATTATCTGTTGGTTTGAAATTACTTTTAAAATTAGTTCCATATCAAAGTGGAACATAGTGGACAATAGTCTCCATAAATGGATGTGACAAGATCAAAATAGATGGATTAAAAATAATAATAATTGTAAGCCCAACAGTCCAGTGTGGAAAGAGGGACAGACCCACTTTAGCCTATGGCAGCCATATCCTATGCATTGGGTGCAGTTCCGCATTGTTAAATGCAGCCTGAGATAAAGGGGTTATAACCATAAAAAGTATCAAAGGGCAGAAAGAGGAGCAAGAAGGTATGTGAATATTACCTTTGAATAGTTGAACCGCCAGCCAGAACTCCACCAACCCACAACGCTGCGATCAGTGTGTGAGCTGGTTATATAGTGTCCACCAATACGGTCGGCGTCTGACATCACCGACCGTAGAGCGGGCTAGAAGCGCGTGACGTCAGCCCGTAGGACACGCCAACTGCTGGGAACTGCAAGGGCCAGAATGCACCAGGGCTGGGGGAGGAGCCGCTCGCCGTCACACCATACAGGACGGATGGAGCGGATACCGCCCTCTGGAAAATTCCACCAATGGAAGATGTTCACTGACAGCCATTGGCGAAAGGATGGATAGCAGCCAGACCAAAACAGAATGCATGTCACCAGGGTCAACGCCGCGCTAAAGATGGGCCATCCATGGGGGATCGTAGATGACCCTGGGTGCCCAAGCAGTCACACCGCATAAATCAAGGGGGGACAATGGCCTGAGGGAAACGGCAATGCACAGCAGACAGGGCTGGCGGCAGTTGTTAAAGGGATAAGTGCAAAAACCAGAGCAGCGAGCCCGGCTGAAGGACCGGATCAGAACTCATATGGCCCGACACTCTGAGGGGGGAGAAAAAGGAACCAGCGGAACAAGAAGACCAATATGTATCACCAAATAAACATAATAAATTAACACATTGTTCATAAGTGTAAGGTTGATATGGTATCAAAACATAATATACAACATTATAAACTAACACACGTATAGATGAAAATTAAAACTGGAATGTCCATAGCATGAAGGGTCAAGAGAATGTATTCTGGACCATTGATGCTGAGACATGCACCATTTTACTGTGGCCACAGTAGACAGCCAATAGAGCATGGCGAAAGGAGAAAAAAAAAAAAAAAGGAAAAAAGGAGGAAGGTTTCACAAGAACAATAAACAGAAAACCCAAAATCAGTCCTAGATATAACATCAAAGAAATGATCTAAAACTAAGACTTTCGTTGAATCCCGGAGGGTGAGTGGCCCTGAGGTCATAGATCCAGCGCGACTCAAGTTGGAGAAGGGTCCTGTCTACACTTCCCCCCCTTGAGTCGAGCGGGACATGCTCCAGGGCCAAAAATTGAATGACATTGGGGTCAAAATTATGATAATTGCCGACATGCCTACTAACTGCCGTCACTACTTTTCTATTGAGAATGGGTTTCATATGGTCCCTTATTCTCTTAAAGAAGGGTATTTTGGTTTTCCCAACATAGTACCCCCCGCATTGACACTGAGCCAGATAAATCACCCCCACTGATTGGCAGGTGACTAAATCACAGGTAGAGTGCCAATTGCCATTAGGTAATTTAAACTTGGTTTTGGTGTCTACAAAGCGACAAACATCGCAGTGACCACAAGGCGATGTGCCGCCAATAGATGTATTTTTGGAAACTGGAACAGGCTTAAAGTGACTATGGACCAGGCGATCTCTCAAAGAAGAGACCCGTTTAAAGGTAATTTCTGGGTGTTTTTTTTATGTATTTATTAACATTCGAATCTGCCAATAGTAATGGCCAGAATTTTGTTAAGATGTTTCTCATTTCTTTATGTTGGGAAGCATACCTAGTAATTACTCTAACCGTATCTGTGGTTGCTGAATTTTTCGAAGAAAAAATTAGAGAACTTCTTTTTTGGGTTTTTACCCGATTGAAGGCTCCTTTTAAACATCTATGGCTATAGCCTCTGGCTTTTAATCTCTGGTAAAGGTCTTTCGAGGTAGCTTTAAAATCTGCATCCCTGCTACAGTTCCGCCTAAGCCGAAGGTATTGGCTATAGGGGATACTGTGCAGGAGAGGTGCAGGATGTGCACTGCTGGCATGAAGGATGGTATTTCCAGCAGTGGGTTTTCTATATAGACATGAGTGAACTAGCCCTGTGTCATCAATAGAAATGTTGAGGTCCAGAAAACTAATAGTGGTTTGACTGTAATTGATAGTAAATTTTAAATTAAAGTCATTAATAGACAAAAGATCAAAAGATTGCTGTAATTGAATCTGATCACCTGACCAAAAAATCAATAGGTCATCTATATACCTATACCAAGAGATGATATAGTCCAGAAAGGGAGCAAGGTCCTCTCTAGAGAAAACCTGTCGTTCCCACCCCCCCAGGTACAGGTTGGCATACGATGGGGCACACTTAGTCCCCATCGCAACCCCCTGCACCTGGAGGTAGTGGGAAGATCCAAAAAGAAAAACGTTATGTTTCAGGATATAACTCAATAACTCCAACACGAAGTCGTTATATATCCGTGAGGAGGGGCCTCTCTCAGAAAGATGACCTTTAATAACCTCCAAGCCCCTATCATGGGGTATTGTATTATAGAGGCTTTCAACATCCAGGGAGACAAGCCAGGTATTAGCTGGAAGTTGTATACCCTCGATTGTTCTCAATAAATCGATAGTGTCCTTCACATACGATGAAAGAGAAGTAACATGAGGAGACAGATAGCTATCAACCAGAGAACTGGCATTTTCGGTGAGACTGGAACAACCTGAAATTATCGGCCGTCCTGGCGGATTAGTTAATGATTTGTGTGTTTTTGGCAGAGCATAAAACGTAGGAGTCCTTGGATTTTTAGTGTCCAAGAACTTCCACGTATCGTGATCTATGGTGCCTTGCTGAAATGCTTTAAGAATAATATAACGATACTTGGCATAATAATTTTCCAACACAGTTTTAGAAATTGGTCTGTACCATTCGACATTGGACAAAATCTTCATACACATAGTCTCATAGTTCTCCACATCCATGATGACAAGATTACCGCCTTTGTCTGCGGGTTTGATTATTATCTCAGAATTATTTTGTAGAGATTTAATGGCCGCTTTTTGTGATATGGTTAAATTTGAGGTTGCTGAAGAAACCAAATTCATTGTTTGGATACTGTGTGAGACCTGCTGAACAAAGGCCCAAATATTGGGATTGGTGTTCAACAGTGGAAAGTTTCGAGATTTGGATCTAAAAGATTGAGGAGGGGGGAAGGACATGCCAGCGATAGATAAATCCGGTGTATCACTCCACCAGGAGTCCTCATCAAAGACATGGCCCTCCTCCCAAAGATCCATCAAATCAGCCATTGCATTCTGTTCAGCAATGTGTGACTTGATGTTGTCAATGTCACATGTGGATGGTTCAGCTAAAGGTTTATCATAAATTACTTTATACATGAGACGACGTGCAAACAAATGTACATCTTTTATGAAATGAAATTTGTCAACATTGGAATCTGGACAAAAGGTCAATCCTAATTTCAATATTTGGATCTCACTTTCAGAAAGGCTATATCTAGACAAGTTAATTATAGATAATTCCAAGTCATCGTCAACCTGTTCGGTGAAATTGGGTGCATTACCTGAAGGTGAAGGAGAATCTATTCCTTCACTAAAAAAATTGGTGCGATCCTGGTTTCAGATGGTAAAAGCGTCCCAGACGGTGATACCATTATGTCTGAATTACTCACCTTCGGAATTGCACCAAGGTGCATAGGTGATGCAGTGACAGATGTAGAGAGTGCGGTAGAAACGATAGCATGCGATGCTGTGGGTTGAGGACCTCAAAGTGCATTGGAAGAAGGGTGCAATAGGGTGGAAAGGTGAGAGGAAATTAGTTTAGATTGGGCGTCGGATGGTTGACGTGGTAAAGGAGTGCCGAGTTGGTGTCGCAGTGATTCGGTCGATGCTGCATCCGAATTGCCTTTGCGCTTTTTGGGCAGTCTATCCCCAGACAAATCGCGATAAATCGTAGATTGGCTAGAAGATAAGGAAGAGTTAGTGGAAAGATTTGATGTTTTTTGGCACTTCTATAGCTGTTGGATCTGAATGGTTTCTGATTGGTATTAACATTCCATTTATATGCAAAGTTGTTAGTATATGCGTTTTTGTCGCGTACAAATTTGTCTTCTTTTGTCCTAATGACATCTGTTGTATAAGATTCTATGTGTTCTTTGAGAGTCTGTTCTTTTTTCTTAAATCTTGTGCTGGTCATGACCAAACTGTACTCATCATACCATTTAGAGACAGATGCATCCAATGCAGTTAACTCATGCTCGTATTGGGTACATAGGATGGTCATCATGCCTATTGAACAGGATTGTAGGTTTGCTTCCCATTGTGTTTTGAGAAGATCCCCTACCTTCCTGAGGTTTGGAAAGATCTGAACCCTCAGGCCCCAGGGTACTATGTTATTAGTTGAGGGGAGTTGTTGGTTAAGGTACAATCTTCTTGTATTATTTGCCGTTGATCTGGTGGGAATAAAACCAAATTAATCGGGATGGACTAATCGCTGCACAACCTTACTGAGTCTATTTGCAAGTACCTTGGCCAGATTTTTAACGTCTGAGTTCAATAGTGAAATCGGACAATATGATTCTGGGTAGAGCCTATCTTTCCCAGGTTTGAAAATAACTATGATGCTGGCCATATTCATAGAGTCTGGTAATTGGTGGGATGTATTAGCCTCATTTAGCACTTTTAATAGCTCAGGGAGCAACATGTTTCCTTACACTTTATATATTTCGGCCGAGAGGCCATCCATTACTGGTGCTTTAGGGTACTTTCACACTGGGGCGTCGCGGGCGTTGGTGGTAAAGTGCCGCTATTTTTAGCGGCGCTTTACCGTAATTTTTGCCGCGATTTTCGCCCGCTAGCGGTGTGCTTTCAACCCCCGCTAGCAGACGAAAAAGGGTTAAACCCGCCCGCAAAACGCCACTGCAGCGGCGCTTTGCGGGCGGTTCAGAGGCACTGCCCATTGATTTCAATTGGCAGGGGCGCTTTAGGAGCAGTGTATTCACCACTCCTACAGCGCCTCAAAGATGTGGCTGGCAGGACTTTTTTACCGTCCTGCCAGCGCACACCTGATCCAGTGTGAAAGCCCTCAGGCTTTCACACTGCAGAGAAAGGAGCGGCTCTTTCAGGGCGCTTTTTCAGGCGCTATTTTTAGCGCAATAGCGCCTGCAAAGCGCCTCAGTGTGAAAGCAGCCTTACTATTAGGTTTCTGTGCTACAGTTGTGCAAGCTCTTCGATAGTTAGTGGGGGATTTAAGAGTTTCCTGTCCGCTGCAGTGAGACAAGGCAAGGTTACAGAGTCTAAAAACTCCCGTAGTTGAGAGGGGGAATAATGTACGTTGCTATAATAATTTTCACAATAAAATTTGTGAAACACATTTCAAATAGCTTGGGGGTTGGAATATACATCTTTAGACATTTTGAGGCGAATAGGATTAGTGGGAGAGTTGTGAGATTTGAGTGTGCGGGCTAATAGAGTTTGTGGTTTGTTAGCTTTCATGTAAAAATTGTGGCATGATCGATTGATTGTTTTGTCTGTTGATTCTGTGAGAAACAGGTCAAATTCAAGTTTAGCCTTATCTAATTGCAATTGTAACAAAGGGGGAGGATTGGATTGAAATGCCATGTAGCAAGTGTTAAAGTTTTTTTCTAATTTGTTATATAAAGCTCTACGTTCTCAATTAAATAGAGCTGCTTGTCTCATACATATGTAGCGGCCTCACCCCGACCTCTTTTGCTAGGGGTATGTCGAGCGACAGAGTGAGGTGCGCCACGGCCCATGTCCTCCCCATGGCTGTGGGTGAGGTGAAGGCCAGTATTAATCTTTTTTTCTCGGGCCAAATGTGCGCTGGTTATGAGGGTCAGTCCTTCCGTGCCGGAATCTCCCTTTGTTCCCATCAACAGAGTCCATACACCCATCAAAGTCCAAACTCAGGTTTATTGCGTATCTCCACATACAGTCAAATGCAACGGCATGATACGATGGGGAAGCAGGTCGAGGCACTGTACAGGTTCCTAGTCCCTACACTCCCTGTGCTATGACCAGGGATTGCAGGAGTCTTGATGAAAGCTCCTCCGCTGCGCTGTAGCCCATATCAGGGGAAGATGTCCTCCGAGGGAGTTACCGAAGGCCCATCCGTCACCGGGTTGACACTGCACCGGGTCTTCGGACGGGTGACCTCCCCAGCCTCCTCACCTCAGATGCGGGTCCCCTCGCAAGGGGCGCCCTGGAGCAACTCCACCCTCGCGGGACCCAGCCGGAGTCACCGGGTCCCAGGCCTCCTTAATAGTACCTCACCCCAGGCTGAAGGTGCCCGGGATGGACTCCATCCTCGTTCCGGCCAGGCCTTGGGCGCCTAGGCCGGAACCCCGAACCGCCCGCACCCAGGCCTAAGGTGCCTGGGTGCGTGAAGACACGACCTCCTCCCTCCGGACAGCCTCGTGGCGAGGGCGTCTCCCCCTTTTATATCCTCCCATCGACACCACGGCGGGTTCCCCGCCCCGGCCGTACCATCTCCAGGAAGGGACAAAGAAGGGTAGCCCTCTGGTTGTGATTCTACCTCGAGCCAGTAGGTATACTGACACCCACTGGTCAAAGAGAATATTACACCACCCAATCCTCCACGAATATGAAAAAGGGGTCTGAACCCTGACATAATTACACACCTAGGTCTCTCTACCCCCAGGTGTATCCCACTAACTTTGAAGACCCCGCTACACACTCCCCCTGGTAATTTGACGCTGGTCCCCAGCGTCAGGTGCACACCCATGTCTCCCAAGGAGTGGTGACATGAAGTGGGCCCCAGAGGCTATCCCTCAAATTTTGGATACTGTATGTGCCAAGACCTGCTCAACAGACAGGGAAACCTTAGAACATTAAAACTTTTGTATAAAACATCTGTCATGTACACATATACAATCCCTCCCGTCACTGTCTAAGAACCACCCTATACTCAGTAGTCTTGACCGACGAATCTCCTGCAGAAGGGAAACAAACAAAAAAAAAACACATCCTAACACTCTGTGTTAACTTGGCATGAGTGGGTCCGTCAGCCGAGAGACCCACTCACTCCAATAAGTACGTAATGCATGTGTAACATTTTCAAACATTCGTTGCACAACACTGCCACCTGGTGACAGCGCTGCGGTAATGACACTTGGTGAGATCTTCATTCTTCCTGCTCTCCTACTCTAACTCTACCCCAAAAGTCTCTGCCTTTGGCACATGAAGAAAAGGGAGAAAAAAAAACAACAGCTCCCAAATCTCCAGTGAGTAAAAGAAAAACCCAAATCAAAACAAAAGTAGGGCACAGTTCTAGGCGTCTGGGAATGTCTCTTCCAGAAAGTTTCAACAGCAACAAGATAGGAGCTCACTTCTCCTATAAATAGAACCTTGGATCCGGCAGAAACAGGGGCTTCAGATGCCCGTCAAACACTTCCACCGAATACTCGACATCCTCTCCTTCTTTCCGGCAGATGAGCACCTTATCGGCATGAATATGGCGCCCAAGTCTCCAATCAGCTCTGCAGTCCTTGAACTTTTTAGACACAGGCGGCGAACATGACAGGTATCGCCTGGCATGGGGTACTTTAAGTTTTTCCCATACAAACTCATCATACCACCTTGGTCGCAGGACCTCGACTTCATACAATAAGTCCCGAGGCAAGTAGGGGTACTCCCACCCATATTCACGGGCGACTCTCTGGGAGAAAAGTCTCTGCAACCTGGCTAGAGGTGTCATACATCTCCGCGGGAAGGTAGTCTCTAGTAGACGGAAGGCTACCCTCCCTTGCGGGCTCCACCGACTGTGGACCCCCGACACCTCCAACCAACACCACAGTCCCAGCCCCTGGCTCACCTGGACCTTCTGAAGAACTGGGATGTCCGGGACTTTCTTCTCTACCGGCGCCATCCAGGCCAGGCAAGCGGCGGGGTGAAGCTCGACCACGACCATAGGATGCCTGCACCAGGCCTATCTTCCTCTTCGGGGGTGGCAGCAGGGAGTCTGTAGTGACCGAAGCAGTGTCCTCGGATTTTTCTCTGTTGGGCAGTCCATCGCCCTGGTCAGCGCGCACGGGAACCTCGACAAAGGCCTTGATCTCCCCTTCCGGAGTAGCGGTACCCGTGAGGTGGTTGAGACGAAGGGCCCGGGGCCTTGCTGTGGACGACTCGACCTCAAAAAGGAATTCTCTGCACTCCTCACATCGCCCGAATGGCTTCAGGGTGACCACCAGTCCCGAGCAGCCGGGACAGATCACACCGAGGGCCTCCGTGTCTCTGCAAGTGTACAAAGCCAACCGCCCTCGGGGCCTAAGTCTTATCCCCGTGTCTGTGATGGGGGCAGCAAAGGAAGTCATTCTCGTGGGGTGAGGAACCATAATCCACGGGGCACTTGAGGTCATCCCGACTATCTGCTGCTCCATCATGCACTGACCCCGCGCCGGAGTCTCCACGTGTCTCTCCACACGTGGCCAGACTCCTCCCACGACTTGCACGTTTTCGCGGGCTTCCTTCAGTCTCCTCCCACGAATTGCGCAGTCATGGGGTGCCTCGTGGCGCAGTGCAGCAAAAGTCCCCACATGTAGTTCGTCACACGGCTGGACTCCTCCCTCTTCCCGCTCTTTCTGCATGGGCCTCTCCCGGTTTTTTAGGGAAATTTCCACGACTTCGAGCACAGGGATGCACTTTGGCCAATCACATGGCCGACCTGCTCGGACCTCCTCCGGGCAGCAAAGTTCAAACACAGCCGTTCCAAACCTCAGGGTCAACACACATTTCATCCCGGACGAGCCCCCACGTGTAGCGGCCTCACCCCGACCTCTTTTGCTAGGGGTATGTCGAGCGACAGAGTGAGGTGCGCCACGGCCCATGTCCTCCCCATGGCTGTGGGTGAGGTGAAGGCCAGTATTAATCTTTTTTTCTCGGGCCAAATGTGCGCTGGTTATGAGGGTCAGTCCTTCCGTGCCGGAATCTCCCTTTGTTCCCATCAACAGAGTCCATACACCCATCAAAGTCCAAACTCAGGTTTATTGCGTATCTCCACATACAGTCAAATGCAACGGCATGATACGATGGGGAAGCAGGTCGAGGCACTGTACAGGTTCCTAGTCCCTACACTCCCTGTGCTATGACCAGGGATTGCAGGAGTCTTGATGAAAGCTCCTCCGCTGCGCTGTAGCCCATATCAGGGGAAGATGTCCTCCGAGGGAGTTACCGAAGGCCCATCCGTCACCGGGTTGACACTGCACCGGGTCTTCGGACGGGTGACCTCCCCAGCCTCCTCACCTCAGATGCGGGTCCCCTCGCAAGGGGCGCCCTGGAGCAACTCCACCCTCGCGGGACCCAGCCGGAGTCACCGGGTCCCAGGCCTCCTTAATAGTACCTCACCCCAGGCTGAAGGTGCCCGGGATGGACTCCATCCTCGTTCCGGCCAGGCCTTGGGCGCCTAGGCCGGAACCCCGAACCGCCCGCACCCAGGCCTAAGGTGCCTGGGTGCGTGAAGACACGACCTCCTCCCTCCGGACAGCCTCGTGGCGAGGGCGTCTCCCCCTTTTATATCCTCCCATCGACACCACGGCGGGTTCCCCGCCCCGGCCGTACCATCTCCAGGAAGGGACAAAGAAGGGTAGCCCTCTGGTTGTGATTCTACCTCGAGCCAGTAGGTATACTGACACCCACTGGTCAAAGAGAATATTACACCACCCAATCCTCCACGAATATGAAAAAGGGGTCTGAACCCTGACATAATTACACACCTAGGTCTCTCTACCCCCAGGTGTATCCCACTAACTTTGAAGACCCCGCTACACATATACCATGTAAAACTGGTTTGTGAGCTTCCCACAGAGTAAGCGGGGATACTGTATATCAGGGGTAGAGTTGTCTACAATGTATTCTTTCAATGCAAGTTCAATATTAGGTTTATGTGTCGGGTTTTTAAGTAGGTAATCTCTAAGAAGCCAGGTTGGATCATGTGCTTTTGGAATGGTAGAGGCTATAGTGGTAAGTATTGCACTATGATTCGACCATGGGATTGGTAAAATTTTGGATGTTAGGATTTTAGGCACCATACCTGTAGTTAGGAATATGTGGTCTATTCGTGAGAATGAGCGATGGGGATGTGAATAATGGGTAAATTGTCTTTTGGTTGGATTCAGTTCATGCCAGGAGTCTACTAAATTATGTTTTGTAATAAGTTGTGAAAACGAGTGTGTGTTAGGGACATTTGATTGAGATATAGGTGATTTGTCTAGAAAGGGAAAGAGAGTTATGCCCTGTACACACAATAGGAATTTCCTATGGGCTAAAATCTGATGGAATTTTCTGTCAGAATTCCATTCAAGCTGTCTTTCATCAGTCTTGCATACACACAGTCAGACTAAATTCCAATTGTCCAAAGCGCAGTGACGTAAAACACTACGATGAGCTGAGAAAAATTGAGTTCAATGCTTCCGAGCATGCGTCGACTTGATTCTGAACATGCGTGGGTTTTGTCTCCGACGGAGTTCCACACAGACGATCGGAATTTCCCATAGGATTTTTTTTCCATCAGAAAAATTTAAAACATGTTCTATTTCTAAAATCCTACGGAAAAAAGTCTGATGGGCCCACACACGATAGGAATTTCTGATGAAAAAATTCCATCTGACTTTTTTCATCAGAAATTCCTATCGTGTGTACAAGGCATAAGATTGGAATATCCACATAAAAGTAACGTTCCTATTTTATGTGATTCAATTACCTGTAAAAGGTGAAAAAGGAACGAGGTAGGACTTCTGTTGGGGGCATAATATAAAAATACTGTTATGGCTGTATCACGGGTCTTTAATCTCCTTTAATAATGTAAATGGGTTATTGTGGTGAAATGCAATAAGTACGCCTCGCTGTTTAGTTGAAGCTGAGGCTGTGTGGACCTGTGAGTACATTTTGCTGAAAAATGTAGGAGTGGATTGTGGTGTGATGTGGGTTTCTTGAAGGCACAGGATATGTGCTTTTCTAGTGGCAAAGGAACGAAAGGCTTTGGTGCGTTTTCGTGAGATGTTCAAGCCCTAAACATTCAGGGAAACTATATTTATCGGAGCCATAGGGTTATGAATGCATGAGGTAAGATATCATGTTTTCCAAAACATTGTGTAGATAGGTCTGCCTCCAGGAGGGGAGGGGGGGGGGTAAGGAAGGATAGAAAAGGAAAGGGTAGAAGATCTAATAATAAAACATAAATTTTCTTCATTTTGAATAGTAAAAAAAAATATATAATCTCATAACACTTCCGCTGGGGGGGGCAAAAAACGACCCCAAAGGTACATTGGCCACTGTCGATTGTTCACTATATCCATGAACTAATTAACCGAGAGTAGCTGAAAGAGAGCACAAGAAACATTCCTGAAAGAACAACAAAGCCTACTAGTAGCAAGTTTCCATAAGTATACAATTAACGAAAATATTTTAGCACTAGCAGGAACTGGGGGACAAGTAATATAATTACTGAAAATGTATCCATTTTGATCATTAAGCCATTTATCTTGGATCTGGAGTAAAGCAGTTGTTACAAGTTATATTAAGAACTTGTTAAGACAATTAAAGGATCTCCTAGAGGCGATAAATGACAAAAGAAAAGATAATAAAGATAATAAGACTGTTTAGCTGTCTTATTAATCAAAAGATAGATGAAAGATAGATGAAAAATGGATCCTAAGAGTATGAAGTTATGAAAATGGAAAAGATAGCTCATTTTCACATTAACATAACCGAGTGTGTGTAAGTATAATAAGAACTAATTTGATGCCAAATGTGAAATTGACAGTGAGGATGGTGGACTTTTCCATCAAGTAGAGAGAGAAATATGGGTATATAGTATTCTTCAGTCCATAGAGCCATCAGGGGCTTGGTCAGGCGATCGATATAGGCCCCTTTTGTGTAAGCTTTGTTGCTCATTTCTCCTTGGCAAAGCAGAAGATTTGTTTGGAGAAGATGATGTTGGTCTTCGTCGAGTGGTTTCTTGATTCTGTGTCAAGTTCTTCAGATGCATGTCTTGAAGGGTAGTTTGGAGTTCGTTGGCAGAACGACATGTAAATTTAGAGCTTTGAAATCAAAACGCCCTAAAAAGGGAATCCCCATTGATATGTAATTTGATTGCGTTATAATACTCGTAGTAAGGGTTTTAAGGCCCTTCTTTTAATTATTGTAAGTTGGGACAAGTCTGCAAAAAGCTGGTAATTATGTCCTTGGAAGTTAAGAGTTTCTTTATTCCTTGCTGCAGATAGTAGTTGTTCTTTTGTTCTGTAGAAATGAAACTTTGCAATGATATCGCGGGGTGGACCATCAGTTTTTTTGGTGTTAGGGCTCTATGAACTCTGTCCATTTCCAGATGGTCTATTGGAATGGCGGGTTGTAGTTCCTGGTAAAGTGCTGTCATTGTAGCTTGTAAGTCAATTACAGTTTCAGAAATACCTCTAATACGCAAATTAGAGCGTCTAGCACGATTTTCGTAGTCTTCCAATCTTGTCTGTAATGTTGCATTTTCCTCTTTAAGGTTGTCAATTTCATTATAGCATTCTACATTGTTCATTTCTAAGTCATCTACTCTAGTTTCAAGTGTGGATAAGCGCTGACCCAGCTCTCCTATTTCCTTGGTAAGGCTATTAGTAATATGGTCAGAGGTGCTTTTCAATGCTTTTTGCAGCATTTTTTCTATTTGTTTCAGTGTAACTTGTGAGGTAATTTCATTCTGGGGTAAATCTTCCAAATACTCACAATGTACTTCAGAATCATATGGTGCAGTCTGTGAGACAGTATATGCCTTTAAGTTCATATCATTACCACCGGATGTACCTGAGGCAGACTGCTGCAGCTCTGTTTTGGCTGTGCTGTGAGGCGGTGCTGTTTTGTTGATTTTGGGACCCATATTCTGTCCAGCAACACCGGGACCGAGTCCCCCAATTCAGGAGTGCTGTGGGCACAGATTGATATATTTTATGTGCGGGTGTTTGACGACCACCCGCCATTATTCAGCTTTATTGTTCTCTCAGAGAGCAGAGTTTCAGGCAGGCATGTCAGCTCCGCTTGGCTCCACCCACGCTCCCTGTATCAAACATATTTTTTAAGGGATTAGCAATCTCCTGGGCAGTGAGTGAGTTAGTGTGTGGAGTCAGTGGAGGACGAAGTAGAGAGTTGAAGGTAGAGAAGAGTTGACAGGGACTGGATAAGAAGGTGTTAATAAGAGTGGTAAAATAGGTCTGCTTGACAGTGTGGAGGCAAGAATTGTATTAGCTATGATTAGCTATCCTGGTGTAGGGTACGCTAGGAAAGGCTTGTCGGTTTGACCTACTTTGCCATATGTTAACTAGATTTTGGAGTTGGGTGGTTCCCCATAACCCCTGCTTAATGGAATTAGACCTTTTATATGTTGCAGTGACTATAGAGACAAATACCCTGAAACCTCTCTAGGCATGTTTCATTATATTACTATTTCAGTTAATGTCATGCTTACATCCTGATAGAAGCAAGATGTTATTAATTTGTGTCACTTTCAAAATATTTTTCAGGACTGGTTTGCATTGCAGATTGACAGCCAGGCGGTGGCAGGACGTTATATGACGTCCTGTCAGGAAGCACCCATCACAGGCCTCACAGCGGCGCAATCTGTCACTGAACACGGCTGATGACCAATCAGAGTACCAACTCATTGCTGGTACCATGTGGCCGCTGTGACCAATCACAGCAGGTCACATGACAATTGTACACAATGGATGGCTTCCTTTCATGCCATCCTCTGTGTACATTTGTGTTGGTAGCTGTGATTGGTCAATTTGATCACACGGTACAGACATGGCCGATCACAGCCCATCTGTATCATGTGATTAGCTTTGACCAATCACAGCTAATCACAACAAAACAGACTGAATGATTCAGTTTCATTCAGTAAAATGCTTGCTTATAGCAATGTAATGCACTGCTATAAGCAAACATAATGTATACAATAAAATTAAAAAAATCCTAATCATTTTCTTATGGTAACATGATATTGCTCTGGTCACTGTGTGTTAAAAAATAATCATATATATTTTTTTTTTATTTAATAAAATATTTTTTTTTTTTATTTTTTTTTCGTACTGTCACCAGTCAGTGTCTCTGATCACAGCCACACCAGTTATATGATGATGCTGTACTGCACTGGTGACTATATGTAAAAAATTAAATAAAAATTATGGCAAAAAAATTACAACCTAAAAAAAGGAAAAAAAAAACACCATGCCTCGTACTAAATACCTTAGACCAGGGGTCTCCAAACTGGCCTTTATCCGGCCCTTGGGGCACTATTCCTCCCACTGATATGAGGCACTATTCCTCCCACTGACACCAACAATGGGGCACTATATCGTCCACCGATACCAATGATGGGATATTATTCCTCCTACTAATAGGGGGAACACTCCTCCTCCTATTGACCACCAACCCTGAGGCCATATTTGTTCTCACTAATGCCGGGCCCGTGACATTTTTCTTCCCCTGCTGGCCACAATCTGGCCCTCCTAAAGTCTGAAGGGCAATAAAGTGGCCCTTTGTTTAAAAAGTTTGGAGACCCCTGCCTTAGACTAGTGTTTCTCAACTCCAGTCCTCAAAGCGCCCGAACAGGTAATTTTTCAGGCTTTCCATTATTTTGCACAGGTGATTTGATCAGTTTCACTGCCTTAGTAATTACCACAGCTGTTTCATCTGAGGAAAATCCTGAAAACATGACCTGCTGGGGCGTCTTGAGGACTGGAGTTGAGAAACACTGCCTTAGACCACCAAAAGAAAGCTCTAATTGTGTGGTCAAAATGAAAAAAATAATTGTTTGAATGATAATTGTGTGCAACACTGTATTCAATGTAAAACAGTGCTGAAAGCTGAAAATTGGCCTGGGCAGGAAGGGGATAAAAGTGCCCAGTATTGAAGTGGTTAAGTTGCTGTGAAAACAGAAAATTTGAGCGGTAACAAACATTTCTTCATGTGCACTGAGGGATCAAATTATATTTTAAGGGAGGAACAGTTGGACTCTTTCCCAAATTTCCCAAATTTCCCATTGCTCTGACACATTTTTGACATTGCAAAAAATATTTGTTATTACAAAAAAAATAGGTGAACATTGAGCGGGACTTTTGATCTTAAAATTAAGCATCTTAAATGTGTTTTGAAAAGTATTTTTCCTTAATAACATAATTCACATAGTTTGTGATGCACACAAAGAACAGAGGAAATGGGAACCTGCATTAAAATGGTTTCACGACAGCCTAAAACAAATTTGCATTTTCTCACTGGGGCTACTATGGTTACAATCCCTTTATATTTCACTAAGAGTGCCTAAGCATCGCAGCATGCATAGGGCTTACAGTAAGTGCTGTGCAATTACTGTTGGTGGTCTGATGTGAACTTAAAGAGCTTTTATTATTATATGATCTCAATCTGAAAGGAATTCCACAGCATGGGACTGGTATCTAGGACAAAAGCTGTTGAGCAATGTCACCTTAGAAGACATACAACATGCAACGTTTTACATTAATCACTTATAATGTAATCATCTTCACTGTTCTCTGTTCTTCATAGCGAACAGCAGTTTAACAGGACACTTTATTAACATGTTTACTTTCTGAAATAATTTAATGCTACTTTTACTGCTATCAGCATAAAAAGTTCTGCTCTAACTGCATAGCTCAAAGAAAATATAATATGAATTTTCTCTTTTGGGTAAAGTTTTGCCTTGATAGGTCAGTCATTAAAAAATGTTTTCAAGCTGATAAAAATGTTTTTAATGTTATTGTATTGCAAAAGATAAAAAAAAACTGCATTCAGTTTATTTTATGGAGTATTAATGAACACCTAACATTTTAATGGCTCCAAAATACTGTATTACATATTTGACATCTAAAATCTGATTTGCAGTACTGTGTTACATGTTATAAAACAAACGGTACAAAAATCAGAAGGGAAAAGTCTGAAAACGAGCTGTCTGCAGATTTTCGGATCGTTAGTACGATTTGACTTTTACATCAGACAAAAGCTGGATGTGCAGGCTATAAAATTTTGGTCTGATGTGAACTCAAAATCTGATTTTCGGATGGTCAGTACAGAAATCCGTCACACAAAAGTCAAAAGTACAAACAGGTATGACCGGAATCAAGGAACGACTGGGAAGAGTTTGATCTTGTAAACTACTGTTCGTAATCTAGAATTAACATTCGTGACGCGGCAATTGATGAAATGTCAAAATTCTTATCTTCCCCACTCCCACCACCTGTGGGATCGTGGCAGACCTATAATTTTAATTAATTAAAGTCAGTTAAGGCAATTAAAAAAAAAATATATATATATATATACTTACCAGGTGTTGGTTGATGAGTTGACCGTTGCCCCAAAAAACAGTCCTCTGGCATGACTCTCAACCTATAAAAGGAAGAGAGGATGCGTCATTAGTGGGCAGAAGACGGCGAGGATCAGAAAGGAGCGCATCGGCACTTGGAGCATTTACTTTGCATATTGATGGACCGGGCCGCGGCGGAAGATGGTGATAGCTGGTTTCGTCAATGTCTCTCTCTTCCTGGATCTTCATCTATGCTGGGGCAGCTTCCTGCCTTGCCCGCCTCTGATATGTTCCCCCCTGGATCCCTTGTATTCGATTCCCTGGTGCCCTGGACAATATCATCTTCTCATCCACCCCCTTCCGTTTCCAATGCTACCTCCGGATCTTCGTGTCTCGGTTTCCTGTGTCGTCAGCTCCGCCTATGTCATCATCGACTTCGTATCGGCCTCTGGTCACGATTGATGCTCGGCCTTCAACTTCGTTGGAGATCGTGGACGCATGTGCAGTCCGTCCATAATGAGTTACACAGAGACCTCACAAGCAACTGCGCAGGTTTGATTCTAGGGATGAGCCGAACACCCCCCGGTTCGGTTCGCACCAGAACCTTCGAACGGACCGAAAGTTCGCACGAACGTTAGAACCCTATTAAATACAATGGACGCAAACGTTCGAAATCTAAAGTGCTAATTATAACGACTAATATGCATGTTATTGTCCTAAAAAGGGTTTGGGGACCCGGGTTCTGCCCCAGGGGACATGTATCAATGCAAAAAGAAGTTTTAAAAACGTCCGTTTTTCGGGAGCAGTCATTTTAATGATGCATAAAGTGAAAAAAAAAAGTTAAATATTCCTTTAAATATCGTACCTGGGGGGTGTCTAAAGTATGCCTGTGAAGTGGCATGTGTTTCCCGTGTTTAGAACTGTCCCTGCACAAAATGACATTTGTAAAGGAAAAAAAGCCATTTAAAACTGCTTGCGGCTTTAATGTAATGTCTGGTCCCAGTAATATGGATGAAAATCTTTGAGAAAAATGGCATGGCTACCCCCCCCCATACCCCAGCCCATTACCAGCCCCTTTGGGTCTTGTATGGATATTAAGGGGAACCCCGCACCCAAAATAAAAAAGGGCCCTATATACTCTGAACAGCAGTATACAGGCGTGCAAAAAAGACACGGACTGTAGATTTGTTCTTAAGTACAATCTGTTTGTAATTTGGAACAGGTACATTGTTTAAGTGTAGCTCCAGCCAAAAAATCTATTTTTAAGCTTTTTGGAAAACATAGGGAAGGGTTATCACCCCTGTAACATTTGTTTTGCTGTCTGTGCACCTGTTCAGAACATTTCACCTCACTTTCCGTCCCAATGACAAATGTTTTTGAAAAGTGGGGTTTTTATTGAAACAAGGCCTGGTGATAAAGCATCAGTAGAGAGGAGACACCTTTTTCCCATATTAACTCTTACAGGAGAGAATTTCACTTCCTAGGGGTAGATTTCCTCTCACTTCCTGTTGTCTCCTTCCGTTTGCAAGTAGGAGTTGTTTGAAAGTAGGGGCCTACCGCATATACTCTGCTGAAATTTGCCCCTTAGATGTTGGTGTTGCCACAACACTGTGAGCCCTCACAGTTACTCTTGGTGGGCGCTGGAACGCCCTGCTGTGAACTATTATATCAGGAATTGTAATTACATGCCATTGTTGAACAGTGGTAGGAAAAATTGGGCCTTTGGTGGTGGTGCTGGTGCTACAACACTGTCAGCCCTCACAGTTACTCTTGGTGGGCGCATGAATGGGCCCTACTGTAAATTATTAGATCAAGAATTGTAATTGCATGCCCCTGTTGAAGAGGGGCAGAAAAATTGGGCCTTTGGTGGTGGTGGTGGTGGTGTTGCCACAACACTGTAAGCCCTCACAGTTACTCTTGGTGGGTGCAGGAATGGGCCCTGCTGTGAATTATTAGATCAAGAATTGTAATTACATGCCCCTGTTAAACAGGGGCAGAAAAATTGGGCCTTAGGCACTGGTGCCACAATACTGCAACCCCTCACAGATACTGTACTTGGAGCACAGCAATGAGCCCTGTTGCAAAGTATTGAATCAAACATTTTAATTACACGCCCCTGTTAAATGTATACTGTGCCACTAACTCCTGCAGATGCCTGTATTAGAGAACAGCAATGACGGGTATATACAGGTGTATACTGTGCCACTAACTCCTGCAGATGCCTGAATTAGAGAACAGCAATGACGGGTATATACAGGTGTATACTGTGCCACTAACTCCTGCAGATGCCTGTATTAGAGAACACCATGGAAGGGTATATACAGGTGTATACTGTGCCACTAACTCCTGCAGATGCCTGTATTAGAGAACAGCAATGACGGGTATATACAGGTGTATACTGTGCCACTAACTCCTGCAGATGCCTGTATTAGAGAACAGCAATGACGGGTATATACAGGTGTATGCTGTGCCACTAACTCCTGCAGATGCCTGTATTAGAGAACAGCAATGACAGGTATATACAGGTGTATACTGTGCCACTGACTCCTGCAGATGCCTGTATTAGAGAACAGCAATGATGGGTATATACAGGTGTACGCTGTGCCACTAACTCCTGCAGATGCCTGTATTATAGAACAGCAATGACGGGTATATACAGGTGTATACTGTGCCACTAACTCTTGCAGATGCCTGTATTAGAGAACAGCAATGACGGGTATATACTTAGTGGGGCACACAACACCCACTAACTGCTGCAGATGCCTGAGAAAAGAACACACTGTCCCTGCCTGCCTATCTAGCTTAGAGAACAGCAATAAAGTGTAGATCCAGGTGTATACTGTGCTGGAGGCACACGACACCCACTAACTCCTGCAGATGCCTGAGAAAAGAATAGAACATAGAACACACTGTCCCTGCCATAGGCGTGTGCAGCCTATTGCATTAGAGTGTGCACCCCAAAGCCCAAACACACTACCAATCACTCACGATGTTCATTCAGAAAGGGAAGGGGCCAGTAAATTACATATTTACTGGCCCCTTCCCCAGTCCGAAAACATCACAGCAGCAACAGCCGATAGGAGAGGAGGGAAGCTGGTGGGAAAGGTGGGAGCCAGGGCAGTAGGGGGAATCTGTGCTGCTCAGGGTGATTAGGGTGTGCCTGGGCACACCTGGCACACCCTGTGCGCATGCCTATGGTCCCTGCCTATGTATCTCTTTCCCTGCACGCCGGAACACACTGCTTAAGGCCTCCGCGCTGGTGGCATTTTATAGTGTGGGGCGTGTACTAAACCCCCCTGAGCTATGATTGGCCACAGGCATCCTGCCTGTGGCCAATTATGGCTCTCCTCACTGCCGGCGCTGTGATTGGCCAAGCATGCGGGGTCACAGTGCATGCTTGGCCAATCACAGCACCAGGATTGCACTGCGATGGCGCAGTGTATTGTGGGCCGTTCGCGTCACTCGAATTTCGCACGAACGGCCCATAACGTTCGATCTTCGGCGAACGATCGAACAGCCGATGTTCGAGTCGAACGTATGTTCAACTCGAACATGAAGCTCATCCCTATTTGATTCCCTGGCTGATCCAGTCACTAGGGGAGTAGGAAAAAAAGGTTATTTAAAACTAGAGGTACTAAAGCATCTCAGGATGATTTGTTTAATGTCAATAATTATTCTACTTCTCAATTTAACCCTTCTAGTGCTGTTGCTTCAGCTACAATGTCACAGACAACTTCTGCAGGTCCTTTAATGACAGCAGACCCAGTTGTCATGGTGACTGGTAGTGGACAAATGTCTCTTGAGCTGGACTGTTCGCCTCCATTACTGACGGAGTCAGTGTGCACTCCCGTTCCTGTGGTTTTGTTTGTTTTAATTTATTTTTATTCAAGTTTTCTTATTCATACATACATATATCTTTCATTTCATTACCAATAAACACATATACATTACAAAAACTTAGACAATACATACACTTTCAACAAAATGGGTCTGTCCTGAAACATCGTTTACTCTTCTCCCCTCTCTTTATTCCTTTTTAATTAACTTACATGGCCTCTATGTTATCTCTCTCCTTTCCTTTTTTCTTTCTCTCTCTTCTCCTTCCCTTTTCCTTCTCCCTCCTCCCTCCCCTCTCCTTCCTCCCTTCCCCCGTTCATGGGAGGTCGCAGCTGTCCCTCTCTACCCCCATTTCTTTGGAAGAGAAAAAAAAACAAAAAAAAAAACACCCTCTTCCTTCCCCTTCCTCCCTTCCCCTCCTTCCCTCCACCATCTCTCAAATCCTCCTTTTAACTTTAAGTGCCTAGTGCCCTCTTTCCCCTTTCCTATTCTACCCTTACCCTCCCTTTTCCCCCTTGAATTAATATTCATGTCCTCTGTGTTTTCATTGATTTTTAAGGAGACATGGATACCTTCCTCTGCCTCAAAAAAAAAAAAAAAAAAAGGTGAATACATTTAATTATATCTGTGAGAACCCCGCAGGCCACACAGGCCCCCCCCTTCCTCTCATATTTTAAACTTAAAAGTGCAACGTGCCCTCCTACTCCCTTCCCCTCCCTCCCTCTTTCATCTTCCTCCCCCCTTGTTAACTGCCGTGGCATTAGTGTTTTGTTTGTTTATAAGGAGGCATAATTATCGCTTACAACACTCCAACTCCCCCCAAAAAAATAAAAAAAAAACCCATCCTCTTCCTTCCCCCCTTCCCTTCACTGTCCCGCAAATCCACCTCCTTTTAGTTTTAGGTGCCTAATAGTGTCCTCTGTGTTTTCATTGGTTAATTATGAGGAGGCATAAATACCTCTCTCTGCCTCCAAAAAAAATAAAAAATGTGAATAAATTAAATTGCATCTGTGAGAGCTACACAGGCCCTCCCTCCCTCTCGTATTTTAACTTAGAGGTGCCTCGTGTCCTCCTTCTCCCCTTCCCCTCCCCTACCTCTTGCCTCCCCCTCCCCTCTTATTAACTACCGTGGAATGTGATTTATTTGTTTGTAAGGAGGCATAATTATCGTTTACATCTATCCAACTCCCCAAAAAAAAAAAAGGAAAAAGGAAAAAAAGAGGGGGGAGGGGGGAAAAGGGACATTGTTTCCGTTCCTGTGGTTTTAACTCCTTCTGGTGAGTCTAACGATTTTTCACGGTTTAAGTATTTCATGTGTTATTTTTCAAATTTTATGTCTACTTTTGCTGCTTCATTTAATACTGTTGGTCAACCCCAGTTGAATTCTAACATTGCTTCAGTGTGGCTGGATCCTTTATCTGAGCCAAATAGTGTCCCTATTGCCACTTCAATTGCTATGGCAACTGTGGCTCAGGATGCCCCTGTTGTGAGGATTTCTTGGCTTGTCCCAGAATCTTGTTTAAAATAAGTTTTGGCATGCGAATTGTCTCCTCTAGGCTTTCATTTGCCTGGGGCGATAAAAGAAAGAATTTGGAAGAGGGAATACAGTTGCAATAAAAAGTATGTGAACCCTTTTGGAATGATATGTATTTCTGAAAAAATTGGTCATAAAATGTGATCTGATCTTCATCTAAGTCACAACAATAGACAATCACAGTCTGCTTAAACTAATAACACACAAAGAATTAAATGTTACCATGTTTTTATTGAACACACCATGTAAACATTCACAGTGCAGGTTGAAAAAGTATGTGAACCCTTGGATTTAATAACTTCTTCAGAAGTCATTCGACGTAACACGTATAGGGGGGAAGGACTCGCAGTGGCTACGTCATCCTGCGAGCATCTTGTCGTTTCTATGCATCCTGAGCCCGCACTGCTGAAGTCATTCGACATAACGCATATAGGGGGAAGGAGTCGCAGTGGCTACGTCATCCTGCGAGCATCTTGTACTTTTTACATTCCTTGTAATAGGAAAAAAAGTGATTAAAAAAATAAATAAAATGCGTGTAAAAAAAAAAAAAATTAAGTAAAAAAAAAAAAAAAAAAATTAAAAATTAAAACGCCCCTGTCCCCGGTAGCTCGCGATCAGAAGCGAACGCACACATAAGTCCCGCCCACATATGTAAACGCCGTTCAAACCACATATGTGAGGTATCGCCGCATGCGTTAGAGCGTGTGCAACAATTCTAGCACTAGACCTCCTCTGTAACTCTAACCTGGTAACCTTGAAAAAAAAATAAAGCGTGGTCTATGGAGATTTTTAAGTACCGAAGTTTGGCGCCATTCCATGAGTGTGTGCAATTTTAAAGCGTGACATGTTAGATATCTATTTACTCGGCGTAACATCATCTTTCATATTTTACAAAAAAATTGGGCTAACTTTACTGTTTTGTTATTTTTTAATTCATGAAACCATTTTCTTTCCCCAAAAAAAGGCGTTTGAAAAATGATTGCGCAAATACCGTGCAAGAAAGAAAGCAATTGCAATGACCGTCATTTTATTCCCTAGGGTGTCTGCTAAAAAAACATATATAATGTTTGGGGGTTCTGAGTAATTTTCTAGCAAAAGAATGATGATTTGTACATGTAGGATAGAAGTGCCAGAATAGGCCCGGTATTGAGGTGGTAAAAAAAGCCCGGGGTTGAAGTGGTTAAATTGGTCTCTGCTTATTGTGATGTTGCCTGGTTGTATAGTTCCCTTTGACCTGTGGGTGGCGCTGTTGCCCAGGTCTCAGGTTGAACTGCAGACGCCATTGACGGAGGGACTTCATCCTCAGCACCTACCCCACCTTCGGTGGCCCTCATGGCCAGGGGTACGTGTGAATGTGTTGGGTCCCGGGCACCTTTGCCCCGAGGCCACATCGTTCCAGGTATGGGCCAGTACCTTTAACTGAGGCCTACAACCAAACCGCGGAATCCCAGGGTGCCCATGGGAGGGTGACCCGCTCTGAAGGAGAGGCAACCAGGGGAGGACCTTTCTAAGGGGATCGGTGAAGGATGTCACTGTCTCGGGAGATGCGAAAAGGAAGGTAGGATGTATGGACAGCCGCACTCCAAGAACCATTGAGGTTGCCTTTATTGAGTAAAATACATGAAACACTGCAAGTCACAGCAAAAACAAAGGGGTACAGCCGACGCGTTTCACACTAGGGTCTAGTGCTTAGTCATGGCACCTGTGGTTCCTGGGAAGACACTGATTGCTCACCTGCACTTACCTGGAGCGGTGATCTCTCTTTTCTTCATACTGTCTCGGGAGAGGCCTGGTTACCTGTCAGAGGGAAGGATTCTGTGATCCACCAAAAAAGCTCTTGTAACGTGCCCCATTGGCACCTACGGTCTCTAAAGTTACAAGTGTGGAGGAGTTCAGGACTTAGAAGCTAGAAGATCCTGTGGCAGAGGATCTCCTGAACATGTCTCTAGGAGAAACTAATCTAAAGTAAATGTTAGTGCTTCACTCCGGCTGCTAGGACTGTGAGAGGGAACTATCCGGGTGAGCAAAAACCCACTCAGGCCTGAGTGGCGACGAGTGGTAATTGAGTGCCGCGTGCCTGAACCTATATTCCTGTTCAATTCTCTCTCTTTCCAACTTTCCTATCGAGTTGCAAGCAAAAGGAAAATAAACTCTTTTATTGGGTTTAACATTGTCCGGACATTGGCTTTCCTCAAGAGAGAAATAGACTTTTCCCTACACTCTAGGGATGAGAACCAATAGAAAGAGGTAACTCGCTGCAGGACCCAAAACTGTTAACACCGCTCACCCTCTACAAGATGGAGGATATTGGGCATGTGGCATGGTGTGCCCCACTCTGCAAGTGGAGGTAAGCAGGGTAAAGGATCTGTGTGCTACATGTGGCGGCTCGAGTCCGGGATTTTGCAGCTGCCCTTGGAAGTTGGACTATTTTTCTCTCATGTCTGTGTGTTCTGTGGAGGTTGGCCATTAAAGGGAAATTGGACTGGGTCACTTTGTTGAGAGAAATGGAGGTCAAGCCTGTACTTCGATTTTTTTTTCTAACTGCGTATTTCGTGGGCGTGTCCTAACTGAAGAAAAGCCCGCGAGCTACGTGCAGCAAAGGAAAAAGGGGGAGGAGCCCCCGCCAATTGTGAGTTGCACGAGGTGCACTTGGCGCCAAGGGACAGAAAAAGTTTAAAGCAGTAAGGAGAAACAACATGTCTGTTATTCCATGGACTTCTAAATCACAGGGACCTCGGATGTTCCCAGCTGCCTCTGCCATGGACATTGCTCCAGTTACTGCTCCTCTGACGGACACTGGGATTCGTCTCAAGCCTAGGGGCCGCTTCGCACTCTATACATGCAGAGATGCGGAGGCCCCGGGTGTGCTCTGTCCCAGATGCGGTGGTTTGACTGTACAGATATGGCCTTTCGGAAGGTGTTTGACCTGCGGGGAGTTTTTGTTTGAGGTGGACAAGCCCACCGAATCACCCCGAGCCTACCGGGTCAATTGTATCACGGGGATTGTTACTTCTGAGGAGGACAACTACGCCCTACAGCCGAGCCCACGCGCATCATCGCGGCTACACTGGATGCCGAGGATGGAGTTCCAGCCACCACAGAACCAGCGGCGGACGCCACAGCGGATGCTGCCTCCGTCACCACAGAGACCTTCATTCCGCCCGCCAAGTGGAAAGTGGGATACGCCAAGGCCTCCCGCGGCCGCGGTGGAAGCCTGCCCCAGCGCCTGCCTGAACCGGACCTTCGGAGCGGAGGGATCTCCGGGAAGTCCACGCCAGGGGTCGGTAAGGAGGCTGGGGGGTATCCGACATGAAGTTTGTCGGGAGAGGGAAAGAAGCCCATACCCCATGCTACCGGGGACGTGTGGACGGCCAATCTGCGGAAACTTTTGCCATCTGGGGACAATCTATCGGTGTCCACCAAAAATTATTTGCCGGCAGAAGAGTACGATACTTCTAATCTGGACTCAACGTCCGATGTGGGTGATGATGTGGAGATTGATGAAGTCTTTGACAAAAAGGGTTGGGACAGGATTCAGGTGACCCCGTCCCGCAGCCTTAGAGAGGGATCGCCTATGGACTCCGGGGAGACTACACCCCGAGTGAAAGCCCCTGCTTTAGAGTAGAAGGTTGTTCCCACACCTGCATTGCCCGCACCTGCTACTACAGGAGGACGTTTGCCGTTACGGCCACCTTTGCCCAAGCTGGAAGTAGTGTCAGTTACGAGATCCCCAGATGCTATTGTTCTACCTGGAGTAGGAGACCGTGCCACCATACCGCCCATAGCCCGGTTGCAACGGCTCCTAAACAAGAGAGTCGCCAAGGAGTACGGCTGGGAATACCCTTACGTTCCCAGGGAACTTCTCTTTGAGATAGAGGCCTACCGTGAGAGGTGGTACTCTGACTTTGTTTGGGATTACCTTGAAGTGCCTAAAGCCCGCAGGTATTTCATATGTTCAGCCGCCATGGCTGATCGCTTCAAAGGCTGCCGCAAAGAGTGGAACTATGGTCGGCACATACATGCGAACCAGGTGGTGATCTGTAACAAGGAGAGAGAAGGACGCTACATATTCCATTGAAACATTGGACAGACAGTGGAAGACTCTTATTCTCCCTGATCCTTGTTACTATCTCTAAGCAGGAATTTGTTTTCTCTTATCCTGTTTTATGAACAAGCTGCCCTGGATTCATTGACTTTGCCCTCCACCGAAGGAAGTCTACTCTGCTGAGGAATAGGAGAGCTGTTGTGTTTTTTTTTCTTCTCCTTCCTCAGCTCTTCAAAGAAAGGAAACTGTTTTTTTTTCTGAATTGAACTTTGGGGTAGATTAGCCAGGGTCAAAGCAAGAAGACGTTGTGGTCAGAAGGGGAGTGTTTGTGCAGTAATTTCATTCCCATGCGTAATTATAGAGAATGTAGTGACTTTGTGCTGCCACCAGGTAGCAGTGATTTGCAGAACTTTTATTGCCAAACAATGCTAGGATTAGCATTTTTGTACTTAAGAAGGAAGTCGTTTTTTAACGGCTCACTTCTAATTGTTTAGGAAGTAGGATGTTTGTTGTGATATATGCTGTTTTCTTTTGTTTCTCTCTCCCTCTGCAGGTGTGATCTGCTGTCAACTCTACCGGAGAATGGGTGGGGTAGATAGTTTAGGAAGGGGTGGGGATTGTAATAAGTGATATATTGTGTGTTTACTTAAAGTGTGACATTGAGAATGGGATGTCAACTTGTATATTGCTACATGTTTTCTTTTCCTTTTTCTCCCTGCCTCTATTCCCCAAATATTTGGTTCAGGCACCATTTCAAAATGCTGTACATAGTTGGAATAAATCTAAACCCGCTCAGGACTGAGGGGGTCTTCTGATTTATTCTAGCCACTGGGACAGTGGCTTATTCAGGAGGGGGTTTGTGTAGCGGGCCTCCCATATTTGGGGTCGCTATGCCAGAAATTTAGGGGGTAGCCTGAGCATTAGTTTGGCTCAGGCGGTTTGATTTCTTAAATTGGTCTCTGCTTATTGTGATGTTGCCTGGTTGTATAGTTCCCTTTGACTTGTGGGTGGCGCTGTTGCCCAGGTCTCAGGTTGAACCGCAGGTGGCATTGCAGCGCTATTGGGTGTCCTCTCTCGGCGGCTGTGCGGTGGGCATGGTTTGCTTGCTGTGCATGCCGGGAGAGGATACTTAAGGGGCAGACGCCATTGGCGGAGGGTCTAAATCCTGAGCACGTACCCCACCTTCGGTGGCCCTCATGGCCAGGGGTACGTGTGAATGTGTTGTGTCCCGGGCACCTTTGGCCCGAGGCCACATTGTTCCGGGTAGGCCCAGTACCTTTTAACTGAGGCCTACAACCAAACCGCAGAATCCCAGGGTGCCCGTGGGAGGGTGGCCCGCTCTGAAGGAGAGGCAACCAGGGGAGGACCTTTCTAAGGGGATCGGTGAAGGATATCACTGTCTCGGGAGAGGCCTGGTTACCTGTCAGAGGGAAGGATTCCGAGATCCGCCAAAAAGCTCTTGTAACATGCCCCATTGGCACCTGCGGTCTCTAAAGTTACAAGTGTGGAGGAGTTCAGGACTTAGAAGCTAGAAGATCCTGTGGCAGAGGATCTCCTGAACGTGTCTCTAGGAGAAACTAATCTACAGTAAATGTTCCGTGCTTCACTCCGGCTGCTAGGACTGTGAGAGGGAACTATCCAGGTGAGCAAAAACCCACTCAGGCCTGAGTGGCGACAAGTGGTAATTGAGTGCTGCGTGCCTGAACCTATATTCCTGTTCAATTCTCTCTCTTTCCAACTTTCCTATCGAGTTGCAAGCAAAAGGAAAATAAACTCTTTTATTGGGTTTAACATTGTCTGGACATTGGCTTTCCTCAAGAGAGAAATATACTTTTCCCTACACTCTAGGGATAAGAACCAATAGAAAGAGGTAACTCGCTGCAGGACCCAAAACTGTTAACACCGCTCACCCTCTACAAGATGGAGGATATTGGGCATGTGGCATGGTGTGTCCCACTCTGCAAGCGGAGGTAAACAGGCTAGAGGATCTGTGTGCTACATATATATATATATACTTACCAGGGATTGGTTGATGAGTTGACAGTTGCCCCAAAAAACGGTCCTCTGGCATGAGTCTTAACTTATAAAAGGAATAGCGGGCCATTAGTGGGCAGAAGATGACGATGATCAGAAAGGAGCACATCCCACCCTCCCTCCCTGTCGTGGCCCGTTTTTATGAGGTTTGTCCCCTCCTTTGGAAAGGGAATATTATAGTTGATGTTACAGATATAGCTCAAGCTTAAATGGCTGAGCTATTTATATATATATATATATATATATATATAGTTATTAAGAAGATTTTAATATATGCTATGTGTATTGATTATTTACACATTTTTTGAAAGTTGATATAAATTAGTTTAATATTTATACCTATAAATAAAGGGCCATGGCCAATTTAAACCACAGGTATTGAATGAAGTGTTTTTTATTATTTATTTAACTAATGGAATATTTTATTTAAATTACAATTGTTAATAAGTTCTGACTATGATCCCATGGGATAATAATGAAGCTGCTTTGCTGGTGATACTGATGTAGTTATGCCAAACGTATTTTAAAAGGCATTTGTTTTGTACGATCTAAAAATTGCGAATCAACGCTCACCAAACTTCTACTAACACAAAATTAGCAGAAGGGGCCCAAAGGGTGGTGCTTGAAAAATTAAGTTCCTCCTTATACACTCATAGTACGTCACTATGTTCGTGTTTGTCAAACGACAATTTGCGGATAGTTAGTATAGTTAGTATGCTAGATAAAATCCTGCACACGCGCTTTTGACAAAAATCAGACCCTCAGCCGTACAACAATCAGACCGTGTGTACGAGGACCCTATACACACTATTAGATTTTCTGCAGATTTTTGTCTTCATATTTACCCAAAACCATATAATATGAAGTTAAACCTTAAGAGTTTCAATTTGTATGCAATTAGGTAGGCTTTTGCACTACATGGTTTTGGTAAATCTGAAGACAAAAATCTTCAGAAAATCGAATAGTGTGCATGGGGTCTTACACAGCTACAACATTGTCTGGCAGAGTAGAGTCTTCTCTCTGTCACTCTGATCTCTTATTCTATCAATATGTTTCTTATTAGTACATGAGCACCACAGCTACTTGGCTACCTGTGCTGATTATCCCTCTCTGTCTGATTTCTGTTGTGCGGGGGCCTAGAAAGCTATCATGTCAATTCAGGAACTTACACTGCTTGCTTTTAAATCCAGTGATTATGTGTGGTGATCCTCATATCAATTTACCAGAGCAGGCAACGTCCCTGTGAAAAATATGGAAAGAAAAAACATAAGTATGGGACTTTATATATGCCGCCAATAGTAAAACAAACTAGTTTAAAAATACCATCACATTTTATTGAAATTGTTATTACATGTATTTTTGAGGTCACAATCAACAACCAATTTGGAAAAGCGCAACTTGGGATATACAATTGTTGCTGTTACGGCCTACACATTTTGCAGGAAAAACACGCTTCCTCAGGACCTCGCGAACCTCATATATATTTCTATGTAGTTACAATGCCACATATAGAACTAAAAATAAACAGAATATGAAATAAGTACTCAATATACCATAAATGGAATAAATTATATCATGATACAGTGAAATTTGCTTACTTTTAAAAATATATTATTATTATTATTATTATTATTATGCTGTACAGGATTTATATAGCGCCAACAGTTTGCACAGCACTTTACAATATGAGGGCAGATAGTAGAGTTACAATACAACTCAATACAGGAGGAACCAAAGGGCCCTGCTCGTTAGAGCTTACAATCTAGAAGCTAGATCTAGAATCTAGAAGCTACAATCTACTACATCCATAAGAAAATATGCAGGCAACCAATGTGCAGTTGTACATACATGAGTAAAAAACAGGCAATTGTTATGCCGCATACACACGATCGTTTTTCATGCCGTTAAAAATGCCATTTTTAAAAATGGCCATTAAAACCGATCATGTGTATGCTCCAGAGCATTTTTAACGGCGTGTAAAACGGGCATTAAAAATTTCGAACATGCTCTATTTTTTCACGTCGTTTTTCATGTCGTTTTTTTTAACGACGTGAAAAATGATAGTGTGTATGCTTTTACGAGTGGAAAAAAAACGCGCATGCTCAGAATCAAGTATGAGACGGGAGCGCTCGTTCTGGTAAAACTACCGTTCGTAATGGAGATAGCACATTCGTCACGCTGTAACGGACTGAAAAGCACGAGGCTGAAAAGTGCGAATCGCCGCTCAACAAAGTTTACTAACATGAAGGGTGGCGCCATTCGAACGGAACTTCCCCTTTATAGTGCCGTCGTACGTGTTGTAAGTCACTGTGCTTTGCTCGAGCGTTTAATGATCGTGTGGATGCAAGACAGGCTTGAGAGGAAACAAGAAAAAAAACGACGAGAAAAACGTCGGCTTAAAAAATGGCATTAAAAACGTACGTGTGTACGCCGCATTAGAATATGCCATGTCTAACATCAAGTTCCCAGCTTAAATTGGGGTAGTCCTTTTTGCCAGCAGAGCAGCTCCAGAGTAATTGTAATTCCCCAATCCCTATGAGCTATGTAAATACAATTGCATACAACAAAAAATGACCCTAACTTTACCTTTAAATTGAATCCATTGGATCCAATACATTTTGCAGAAGTGGTTAAAGTTTGTCAAAGTGTTTTGATGTTTGACAAAATTTCACAGAAGCACACACATCTAACTGCTCATCTCTAATAAATGCAACACAATCCTGGTGGTTTTTATAATTCATTGCTTAAAGTAATACTAAAGTCTCATTTTGTTTAGTTAAAAATAACAAACATGTTATACCAGTGTTTCTCAGCTCCGGTCCTCAAGGCGCCCCAACAGGTCATATTTTCAGGATTTCCCTCAGATGAAACGGCTGTGGTAATTGCTAAGGCAGTGAAACTCATCAAATCACCTGTGCAAAATAATTGGAAAGCCTGAAAACATGACCTGTTGGGGCGCCTTGAGGACTGGAGTTGAGAAACACTGTGTTATACTTACCTCCTCTGTGCAGTGGTTTTGCACAGAGCAGCCTGGATCCTCCTCTTCTCTGGTCCCTATTTGGTGCTTCTGGCCCCTCCCTCCTGTTGAGTGCCCCCACAGCAGGCAGCTTGCTATGGGGGCACCGGAGCCGAGCCACAGCTGCGTGTGTCCATTCAGACACAGAGCTGTGGCCTGGACCCGCCCCCTTTCTCTCCTGATTGGCTCACTGACTTTTATTGACAGCAGTGGAAGCCAATGGAGCCATGCTGCTGTCTCAGCCAATAAGGAGGGGAATCCTGGGCAGCCGAGACACTCCTGCAACTTCACTGGATCTAGATGGACCTCAGGTAATTATTAGGAGGGCTGCTGCACATAGAAGGCTTTTTATCTTAATGCATAGAATGCCTTAGGATAAAAAACCTGCCTTTACAACCACTTTAACTAACAACCAGTCTGTTTTTAATGTGGGAATCACGGGGAAAACGTAGAACTGGCTCTGTGGCTTTGAACTTGAATATCTTGCTACATCAACTGTCAGTCAAGCTTGCACCCAATTCCTTTTTCAGTGACTGAAAGTTCATATTTCATTGCTAAAATCTGATTGTACTCCCCTCTTCAGTTTTATTACATGTAGAACTGAACTGCAAGGCTATTAAAATATCATACCAGAGGGGGGCGTGGCCGGCGGAACTGCATGGGCACTCACTGCTAGAGCTCCTGCTCTCCATATCTCCCTATAGCGGCGACCATAAGCACGCCCGAGGACACAGCAACAAACTGGAGGAGATAGAGAACCTCACCCCCGATATGGGGAAACGTAATTCGCGGAAGAAACCCCGCAAATTGGGGACTTTCAACAGCCCGGCCGGGTCTCCTAGGAAGGAAGATGGCACTGGTCCCTCCTCCCTCACACACACAGACAAGCTGGCAGCTTGCGCTGTGAGGAGAGAGACACAAGAATCACAGCTTCAGCAGCTGTTGAAAGATCAGGAAGCTTTTCAATCTGATGTTGTCAGCCCTGTAAAACAAAGAAGGAAGATATCTGCTGCAGAGCAAAAAGTAAGTGACATTGACATAGACTATGACTCAGATGCAGATATTAACCCTTATGAGGAAAAGCTGGATTCCTTTCCAACTTCTGGCAAAGCAATGATAGACACTGACATGAAAGAAATGTTAAAATCATTACATGGGGCAATCCAACATGACATGAAATCATTTATACAAAAATCCAAACTGGAAATAGATGATTTAGGTGAAAGAGTGGATTACATTAAAAATAAAATGACTGACTGATTTCACTGATGCCCATAATGAGTTAGTAGATGATCATTTTTCATTGGAGGAAGAAGTCAGACAATTAAGACTTAAAGTCGCAGACCTCGAAGATATGTCTAGAAGAAATAATATCAAATTCCTGAACATGTCAAAAATTTTGACCTAAAAAAGTTTTTGCAAAAAATGTTCATAGATCTTATCCCCTCATTACAAAACCAAGATCTGGTGATCGATAGAGCCAACAGGTTGCCCAAGCCCTCGCATATTCCAGAAAAACTTCCAAGAGATGTGATCGCCAAGATCCAATTTTTCCAGACAAAAGATATGTTGATGCAATACGCAAGACAATATGCACCACTACCAGATCCCTATGCAGGAATTATCCTGTACTCCGACCTATCCCAAGCTACTATTCTGGCGCGGAAAAATTTGAACCCGATCACCAAAATATTACGCAACCACAAAATAATTTACAGATGGGGATTTCCAACCAAACTGACTGTGGAGAGAGATAACAGGTTGCACTCAATCCATACGATCGAAGAAGGCCTCAAAATACTGAAAAAATGGGGTCTACTCCCAAATGATGAAGATACCTCAACAAATAAATCCACCAAAGAGAAATTAACACCTCCATGGAGTGTCAGTCATGGATGATATGTCCGCTGGTTAAACACCAAAAGAGAGAACTTATCATCATCTCTTACCCTCCGTACTACCACGGTCCAAGAACCTCAGGCTTATGGCACACAGGGAGACACTAACCCTAAACCTTTGACCCTTGACTTATAGAGTCCCCACAGCGAGAGTGCAATTTGTTGTGCACACAAGAGTTGCTTGGCAACTCACTTGTTCTTATATGTTACTTTACGTTCTAGACCATTAGTCTATTTCCCTTCCCTTCCTCCCTCACAACTTATATCAGACATTCTCTTATATTCATGGAAGTTACGTAGTCGATGGACACTCCTTGTTTCTACTACAATCAAATCTTAAGCAATTCACATATGTGAAAGTTTATCCACCATGACTAATTTGAAACTGTTATCGCTGAATGTAAAAGGTCTCAACAGCCCTTTCAAGAGAAAAGCCCTATGGAATTATGCCTTAAATTTCGGAAGCGACATACTGTGCATTCAAGAATCGCACTTTGCTAAAGACAACCCTCCGATATGGGGAAACGTAATTCGTGGAAGAAACCCCGCAAATTGGGGTCTTTCAACAGCCTGGCCGGGTCTCCTAGGAAGGAAGATGGCGCTGGTCCCTCCTACCTCACACACACACAGACAAGCTGGCAGCCCGTGCTGTGAGGAGAGAGACACAAGAATCACAACTTCAGCAGCTGTTGAAAGATCAGGAAGCTTTTCCATCTGATATTGTCAGCCCTGCAAAACAAAGAAGGAAGATATCTGCTGCAGAGCAAAAAGTAGGTGACATTGACATAGACTGTGACTAGGATGCAGATATTAACCCTTATGAGGAAAAGCTGGATTCCTTTCCAACTTCTGGCAAAGCAATGAGAGACACTGACATGAAAGAAATGTTAAAATCATTGCATGGGGCAATCCAACATGACATGAAATCATTTATGCAAAAATCCAAACTGGAGATAGATGATTTAGGTGGAAGAGTGGATTACATTGAAAATAAAATGACTGATTTCACTGATGCTCATAATGAGTTAGTAGATGATCATTTTGCATTGGAGGAAGAAGTCAGACAATTAAGACTTAAAGTCGCAGACCTCGAAGATAGGTCTAGAAGAAATAATATAAAATTCCGCGCATTCCTGAAAATGTCAAAAATATTGACCTAAAAAAGTTTTTGCAAAAAATGTTCATAGATCTTATCCCCTCATTACAAAACCAAGATCTGGTGATCGATAGAGCCCACAGATTTCCAAAGCCATCGCATATTCCAGAACAACTTCCAAGACATGTGATCGCCAAGATCCAATTTTTCCAGACAAAAGATATGTTGATGCAATACGTAAGACAATATGCGCCACTACCAGGGAGACACTAACCCTAAACCTCTGACCCTTGACTTATAGAGTCCCCACAACGAGAGTGCAATTTGTTGTGCACACAAGAGTTGCTTGGCAACTCACTTGTTCTTATATGTTACTTTACCTTCTAGACCATGAGTCTATTTCCCTTCCCTTCCTCCCTCACAACTTATATCAGACATTCTCTTATATTCATGGAAATAACGTAGTCGATGGACACTCCTTGTTTCTACTACAATCAAATCTTAAGCAATTCACATATGTGAAAGTTTATCCACCATGACTCATTTGAAACTGTTATCGCTGAATGTAAAAGGTCTCAACAGCCCTTTCAAGAGAAAAGCCCTATAGAATGATGCCTTAAATTTCGGAATCGCACTTTGCTAAAGACAACCCTCCTCAGTTTGCTCACCCTAAATTCCCGCATATCTTTGCCTCTCACAACCGCAAGAAGAAAAAAGGAGCCCTGACGATCATCAAAGACTCGATCTCTTTTCAACTTTTGGATTCTAAAATTGATCGTCAGGGAAGATATGTTATTCTGGTTGCAAAAATTGAAAACTCATTACTGACGATTGCTAATATATATGCACCGAATAGAAACCCACAACAATTCCTACAAAAAGTGATTAAAATAACGAAAAAAATACAGAAAGGCAATATTATTTTTTGTGGAGACTTTAATGCGACGATGGACCCTCTTCTGGACACCACTAAAGGAATCCAATCCAAGAGAAAAGGTTTGAAAGACGTCTTCTCACAAGAAGACCTCCATGACCCTTGGAGATGTCTTCACACGACAGAAAAGGACTATACGTTCTATTCAAATGTTCATGGATCCTACTCTAGGATCGACTTCTTCATCACTGACAGAGCTCTCCTACAAAAAGTCAAAGACGCTAGAATACATAACATAACATGGTCTGACCATGCTCCAATCTCGTTAATTATTGATCTAGCCCAACAAAATTCCAATCACATGCTGTGGAGAAATAACACCTACATTTTATCTCAAAGGGAAGCTCTGACAGTGATGAGGGAAAGACTAGAAGATTTTTTCAAATTGAATGATAATGACGCAGTCTCTATCTCTAGCATATGGTGTGCCCATAAGGCATTTATTAGAGGAATACTGATCCAGATGGCATCGAGGGAAAAAAAAAGACGATCACAGGCAGTAACTAATCTACTAACAAAAATAGCTAAATTGGAGAAAGAACATAAAATATCACCAAAAAAAACCCTTCTCCTTCAACAGCTTAATGAGACTAGGAAAGAGCTTAGAGCGATACTGATCTCTAACCACTAAAAATACCTTAAAAAACTAAAACAAAATCATTACTCACAGGGAAACAAAGCGAGTAAACCCCTGGCTCTCCAGTTACGTAATAGACAAAATAAACAGAAAATTCATAAAATAATTCACCACAAATCAGGGAAAGTGTTATATAACCCACAAAATATAGCCGACGCGTTTGCAGAATACTACGAAGGTCTATATAACCTAAAAGAGGACCAAAATGTCTCCCAGCCGCAAACAATAGATATAGCCCAATTTTTAAGTAAAATTGATATCCCTATGGTAGACCCCACTACCCTAGAAAAATGAAATGATCCCATAACCATAGATGAAATTAAAAAAGTAATTTCAATGTTACCATTAAATAAAGCTCCCGGGGCAGATGGACTATCTAGCGAATATTTTAAGGCATTTGAAACGGTGCTCTCTCCATATCTAACAAGAGTATTTAACTATGCTGTCAACATTCACTCATTCCCCAAAGAAATGCTTGAGGCGATTATTATCATAATTCCAAAACAGGGAAAAGATCCGGCGTCACCAACTAATTATAGACCCATCTCACTACTCAACTCTGATCTGAAATTTTTTGCCAAGGTTATAGCCAATCGTTTGTTAGAAATTACACCTTATCTAATCGAACCGGATCAGGTTGGTTTCATAAAGGGTCGCCAAGGCCCAGACAGTAGCAGACGAATGATTAATCTGCTCAATCATATAGAACACGGTCGGATTCCTTCTCTGCTTCTTGGTTTAGATGCGGAGAAGGCACTCGACAGAGTGCACTGGGGTATATAGCTGAGACACTTAAGAGATTTGGTCTCTCGGGATTCATCTTTGAAGCAATAATGTTGCTTTATACAAAACCTTCTGCCAGGGTATATACATCAGGAAGTATCTCTAAACAATTTAATCTTTCAAACGGAACTAGACAGGGGTGCCCTTTATCACCTATTATATTCTCGTTAGCTATAGAGCCCCTCACGATATCTCTAAGAGCAAACCCCAATATCATAGGGATCAAGATCGGACAAATAGAACATAAACTTGGACTATTTGCGGACAACGTCCTTTTAACTTTATCGGTAACCGACACACTACTAAAAGAAGTAACCACTGTCCTAGATGCATTTGGATCAATTTCCTATTATAAGATTAATCACGATAAATGTTTTGTCCTACCGATGAATATCCCACCAGATCAAGTTGTTAAATTAAGACAACAATCTAGTTACAATTGGCACAACCCTTCTTTTACCTATCTGGGAATTCAACTTACCTACCCACCTACTAAATTATATGAAGCCAATTACCCCTCTTTATTAACCCAAATCACGTAAGATATACAATCAATTAAAAAAACTCAGCTATCCTGGATTGGAAGGATAGCAGCTTTCAAAATGAAGACATTGCCGAAGATCTTATACAATTTCTGCTCTCTGCCGATCCAATTACCAGCTAAATTCTTCACACAAATCAATTCGAAATTAAACAACTTGATCTGGTTGGGGAAAAAACCTAGGATAGCCTTATCGATTATGTCATTAGTTAAATCCAAAGGAGGATTGAACCTCCATGATATACGTTTATATTACTTTTTACTCTTAGACCAAATGAGATTCTGGTTCAGATACTCGAATGATAAGTTATGGCTGAACATTGAATGGGAAACATCTAAAGGAAATGACCTGTTCTCCCTATCTATGGCCCGCTATATTTTACCAAAAATAAATATACCTAACTTCCTGACAATTAAAGCTACCCTGACAGCCTGGAAGTTTGCTTTAACGAAATTACATCCAACAAGCACCCCAGTCCTCATGCCAGTACCGTTAAAAGTAGTTGAATATTGCAAAGCACGCATTAATACCTCTTCCTTGTCTAAACAGGGGAACAACTTCTTTGATCAATTACAGGCTGATCATAAATACAAAATAACAACCAAGCTCAACGCCAAATCATTTAATAAAAATTTCAACCCGGAAAGAAGCGTAGAACTCCCTGTTGAACTGTGGGAATTTTTCACTTCGTACAAAAACAGTAGGAAAAGGGGCATATCCTATATATATAAACTCCTTTCATCTTTTCCACTTTATACCAAAACTATAAACATGATTAAGTGGGAGAAGGATCTATCTCAAACCTTCTCATGGGAAGAGTGGCAGAAAGCCATACATATTAACAGCACCGCATCATCATGTGTTGAACATTGCGAAAACGCCCAAAAAATACTGAACCGCTGGTATCTGACCCCATACAGACTCTCCAAAATATTTCCCTCCTCATCCCCCATCTGCTGGAGGTGTGATACCCATACTGGTAATTTAGTACACACATTATGGAGTTGTAAAGCCTTATCTAGTTTTTGGAAAAATGTCTCCTCCTTTATAGCGTCTCTCACTGGAAATCTAAAGAGAATCACACCAGAAATAGCCTTATTAAGTTTAAACCTGAACCTTTTCTGTTAAAAAAAAAAAAAGTTTAAACCTAGACGTTTATCCTTCCCATCATAGAGTTATAGTCGCTAATATCCTCACAGCAGCAAGACTCACCATAACCAAATTATAGAAATCTACCCTAGCACCTAATTTATCAGATGTTATTCAGAGACTCAACACTCAGGCTCACTATGAATTAATGTTAGCGTACAAAAAAGGATCTATAGTTAAATTCCTAAAAAATTGGAATGAATGGATTACTCATCCTAGGGCCTCAAATTTTCTGAAGAATTCTAAGAACTATTAAATGTGCTCCTGAAAGACTACGATATTAAAATTAACATTAGATGGATGTATAAGATAACTTCCATATCACCCCCCCATCCCCTTCCCTTCCTTCCTTTGTTTTTCTTTATGTTTTTATTATATTGAGGCATAATCCCATGTTTACAGTATGATCCCGTTGGGGTAAACAGGGATTTATATTTACTTGATTAAGAACTTGAACAATATCTAGATGAATAAATGTTTTATAATATCTATGTTAAGTAACGTTGGATGTCTGACACCTTTCCAGGCACCTTTGTGATGACGATAACAATGTCTGAATAAGAATTTACTTATTCTTGTTTCTTATTTTTGAAAAATTCAATAAAAATCTTTTAAACTGGAAAAAATAAATATCATACCAGAAGGATATGCAAGAATTGTATTGATGAGCAGAGATGCAGGGCAGAAGCACATTATGTCCATGCAAGTATATTTTCAAAAAAACATTAAAATTTTCATGATAAAACCATAACGATTCCAGATGCTCCTTCTAAAGAAAGACATATGGAAGAATGTCATCTGACAGGCTTTGGGGGGCTTGCAATAATGTTATAGTCCAGATTTCCTATATTCTTGCTGCATGTAATGTTTATTTGTCTGTTGAAATTTTGACTAAACTCATTTAATGTTTGTTTTGATAATCCGTTTTGTATTCTGGTTACAACCTTTTGCATTGGGCTTCTATTGTCTTCTTCTGTAGCTTTCTATCCAGGAGTTCTCTTTTGGACAGTGCTTATGGTCCCATAAATAGGACCCCGAGACAGCAAGTACTTTAACTACAAGGCAGGTTCATACAATATTAGGGCGGAAGACAGAAACCTCATCCATGTGTCAGACTCCCTGATGTCAGTGCCTGGGACATTCATATCAAACCGTAAAGCCCTGTACACACGATTGGATTTCCTATAGATTCTAATCCGATGGATTTTTCCATTGGAAATTCGATGAAGCTGACTTCCATCAGTCTTGCCTACACACCATCAGTCAAAAAACCGACCGTCCCAAACGCCGTAACGTAAAACACTCAGACGAGCCGAGAAAAATGGAGTTCAATGCTTCTGAGCATGTGTCGACTTGATTCTGAGCATGCGTGGGTTTTTTCTCTGATGGAGTTCCACACAGACGATTGGAATTTGCAAAAGACAGATGGGGCCCATACACGATCGGTTTGTCTGATGAAAAAAGTCCATCGGACTGTTTTCATCGGTAAAACCGATCGTGTGTACACGGCATAAGAGTTCATAGACCTAAATTCCATAGTTTGAAAATCTGTAAATGATGGTTTATATATGCATGGAAAATATTATCGCAGGAGAGAATTAGGGTGATTGTCAGTGGAACTAATTTTAAAAAGTATACACCCTCTCTACATTTGCCCCAATCAGAAACATTACTGTTTTAAACAGAATACATTACGTTTCACCAGCCAGCTTCCATTATATAATGCTCTGTATTCTAGGCATGTCTTAGAAATGTGATACAAAACAGTCATTGTGAATGTGTCTTGTCAACACATTTTAAAATTACCATTTCTTACAATGGATACCTACTGAAGTATTTAACAATGCATCCAGTTATAATGTAATATCACACAGTGCCTTTCTGCTTGTTATTGTTCTCTGACTTTGCAAAATATAAAAAAGAATGAACACATTGGATCATTTGCAACTGCAAAAGGCAGAAATTTATAGCATTTAAATATGCAGATCCCCCAGTGTTTATCTATATTTTTTCCACAATGAATTTTCAAAATAAAGCTAGATTTTACACTAATCATTGCGAACACAAAGAAAAACAGTGTCATAAATTATTTAAAAGGAAAGGTTTGTCCATAAAGCAGATCAGTAAATTATACTTCAACTAAATTGTACATTTTTAATGTGTAATGGAGATGCCAAGACCAAAGAAAGCAAACTAAATTCAGTGGAAACACTGGTAATAGGAGTTGTTAAATCTCAGTTATTAAAAAAGAAGTATGGGAATGGTTTTTGGAATCATACTTATCTAGGTGGATGCAGCATTGGTCCAATATTTTCCCTGTCGTCACTAAGACTGAGAACCAAGTGAATTAAACACTGCAGATCGCTTGGTTCTCAGAGCTCAGTGAGCAGAGAGCCGGTGGACTGTCAGTCACTGACTCTCTGCTCTACCCCCCCATGCTCACTGGAGCATTGGGCTGTGGAGGGGGCTGGAGCGGCTGACTCAGGCTAACAGCGGTTTGCTGAGAGACTGAGCCGGGTGCTGGTCCAGGCATGTGGGCGGATCGTGACCATATGGTTGCGATCTTTCCAGAGCCTGGACCGGCTCTGTTACAACAGCCGATAGCGTACTTCAGCCTGCTGTCTGCTGAAAATGGGTCACAGGAGTGCAGAACCCATGCTGCTTCACAGGAGTGCAGAACGAACTGCACTCCTGTGATCCACAGGAGAAGTACATCCAAACAAACTTTGGCTGTACTTCTCCGGTAAGACCTAAATGTTTAGTTCTGAATAGGGATGAGCTCGGTGTTCGAGTCGAACATACGTTCGACTCGAACATCGGCTGTTCGATCGTTCAGCAGTGCAATCCCGGCGCTGTGATTGGCCAAGCATGCACTGTGACCCCGCATGCTTGGCCAATCACAGCGCCGGCAGCTAGGAGAGCCATAATTGGCCACAGGCAGGTTGCCTGTGGCCAATTATAGCTCAGGGGGTTTAGCACATGCCCCACACTATAAAAGGCCGCCAGCGCGGCGGCCTTGTGTAGTGTGTTCCGGCGCAGGGAAAGAAGGATAGGCAGGGACAGTGTGATATTCTTTGTGCTATTCTTGTGTGCAGGGAGAGAGAAGGATAGGCAGGGAGAGTGTCAGTGTCATATTCTTTGCTAAACCTTGTGTGCAGGGAGAGAGAAAGATAGGCAGGGGACAGTGTCAGTGTCATATTCTTTGCTAAACCTTGTGTGCAGGGAGAGTGTCAGTGTCATTGTCTTTGATAAACCTTGTGTGCAGGGAGAGAGAAGGATAGGCAGGGGACAGTGTCAGTGTCATATTCTTTACTAAACCTTGTGTGCAGGGAGAGAGAAGGATAGGCAGGGGACAGTGTCAGTGTCATTGTTGCTAAGCCTCCTGCACAGTATACACCTGAAGCTAGCCCTTATTGCTGTGTTTTCCTGGTGTGTTACACTAACAGGCATTTGCAGCACTTACAGCGGGCGGAGTGTGCCTCCTGCACATTATACACCTGAAGCTAGCCCGTATTGCTGTGTTTTCCTGGTGTGTTACACCAACAGGCATTTGCAGCACTTCCAGCAGGCGTAGTGTGATTCCTGCAAAATATACTCCTGAAGCTAGGCCTTATTGCTGTGTTTTCCTAGTGTGTTACACCAACAGGCATTTGCAGCACTTACAGCAGGCGTAGTGTGATTCCTGCAAAATATACTCCTGAAGCTAGGCCTTATTGCTGTGTTTTCCTAGTGTGTTACACCAACAGGCATTTGCAGCACTTACAGCAGGCGTAGTGCGATTCCTGCAAAATATACACCTGAAGCTAGCCCGTATTGCTGTGTTTTCCTGGTGTGTTACACCAACAGGCATTTGCAGGACTTACAGCGGGCGTAGTGTGCTTCCTGCAAAATATACACCTGAAGATAGCCCGTATTGCTGTGTTTTCCTGGTGTGTTACACCAACAGGCATTTGCAGGACTTACAGCAGGCGTAGTGTGCTTCCTGCAAAATATACACCTGAAGCTAGCCCGTATTGCTGTGTTTTCCTGGTGTGTTACACCAACAGGCATTTGCAGCACTTACAGCAGGCGTAGTGTGATTCCTGCAAAATATACTCCTGAAGCTAGGCCTTTTTGCTGTGTTTTCCTAGTGTGTTACACCAACAGGCTAGGCCTTATTGCTGTGTTTTCCTAGTGTGTTACACCAACAGGCATTTGCAGCACTTACAGCAGGCGTAGTGTGATTTCTGCAAAATATACTCCTGAAGCTAGGCCTTATTGCTGTGTTTTCCTAGTGTTTTACACCAACAGGCTAGGCCTTATTGCTGTGTTTTCCTAGTGTGTTACACCAACAGACCAGATACTTAAACAGGGACACTGTAAAGAGAAGTACTTCAGACTAGTATTTAGATCCAGATTGTTTATTATTTGGCTTTCAGTTAAAAAGCCAATGCGTTTAAGGGGCTCCATAAAGCATCAGTCCTCAGGACTGGAAATAAAAACACTAGACAAAATCATAAAACAATGTAATATTAAAAATACTTGCTATACTAATTATGAAATAATATACTCATAGTATATTATAATATATACTCATTAGTATCAGGGTGATATTAATACACATGATGTGTACATATAAGTACTGAATATTACATAAGTAAATAAAGTTCAGACAATTGTCATAATATCTGGAATCATGATAAGTCATTACTTCCAAAAATGATAATAAAGTATTAAAAGGAATATCAACATCAATCTTAACCGCTTATATTAACATTTACTGGAGCAGGGTGGCTTGGCTGTGCGAAACAAGAGTCTCTTCAGAGTCTGGGGTGCGCACGCACGCTGCCGGCGACCTGCTCCCACTGTGATTGGACACAGCGGGAGCCAATCAGTGGGTCCGGTGGCTGCGATGGCCACCGGGACCCGCCGATCTTTTTCTGGAGAGAAAGAATGTCGGTCTGCCCAAGTAAACAAGGCAGAGAGAGACGTTCTGTCAGAGGGGAAAATAGAGATCTTGTGTTCCTGCTAACCAGGAACACAGATCTCTCTCTCTTCCTCCAGTTAAACCACCCCACACAGTTAGAAATCACTCCCTAGGAGCACACCTAACCCTTTGCTTGCCCATAATTTTAACCCTTTCCCTGCTAGTGTCGTTTATACAGTGACAGTGCATTTTTTTAGCACTAATCACTGTATTAGTGTCACTGGTCCCCAAAATTGTCACTTAGTGTCCAATTTGCATGCTGCAATGTCGCAGTCCCGATAAAAATTGCTGATCGCTGATTACTATTAAAAATAAAAATGCCGTAAGAATATCCCATAGTTTGTAGACGCGATTGGTTTGCGCAAACAAATATACGCTTATTGGGATTTATTTTTACCAAAAACATGTAGCAGAATACATATTGATATTTGATTTTTTTTTTTGGATATATTTTTTAATTGTCCGTCTTTTTTTTTTGTTGATAGTGCAAAAAATAAAAACCACAGCGGTGATCAAATACCACCAAAAGAAAGCTCTATTTGTAGGAAAAATACATAAATTTTGTTTGGGTACAGCATCGCATGAATGCGCAATTGTCAGTTAAAGTAACTGCTGTATCGCAAAAAATGGCTTGGTCATGAAGGGGGTGAAACCTTCCCGGGCTGAAGTGGTTAATAATACAATGGTAAAATAATGGATAGTGACCACAAAAATAGTTATATTTATAAAAAAAAAAATGTTTAATACATTTAACAGAGTGCGTATAAGGAGGATAACAGGATATTGTCAGGATTAATATAGAAGATGCATCACTATTTGGTGTATTATCATTGGTTGAAGAAGATGGACTTGTCTTTTTTCAACCTGACTAACTATGTAACTATTTTAACGACTTCAATACGGGGCATTTTCACCCCCTTCCTGCCCAGACCAATTTTCAGCTTTCAGCGCTGTTATACTTTGAATGACAATTGCGCGGTCATGCAACACTCTACCCATTTGAATTTCCCCCACAAATAAAGCTTTCTTTTGGTGGTATTTGATCACCTCTATGGTTTTAATTTTTTGCGCTATAAACAACAAAAGAGCGACAATTTTGAAAAAAAAACACAATAATTTTTACTTTTTGCTATAATAAATAACCCCAAAATATATATATAAAAAAAAAAATTTCTTCAGTTTAGGCCGATATGTATTCTTCTACATATATTTGGTAAAAAAATTGCAATAAGCGTATATCGATTGGTTTGCGCAAAAGTTATAGCGTCTACAAAATAGGGGATACATTTATGGCATTTTTATTGTTATTTTTGTTTATTAGTAATGGTGGCTTGACTGTGATATTACGGCAGACACTTCAGACACTTTTGACACTATTTTGGGACCATTCACATTTATACAGCGATCCGTGCTATAAAAATGCATTGATTACTGTATAAATGTGACTGGCAGGGAAGGGGTTAACACTAGGGGGCGAGGAAGCGGTTAACTGTGTACCCTAGGGAGTGATTCTAACTGTAGGGGGAGGGGACTCACAAGGGGAGGAGACCGATCGGTGTTCCTTTGTACTGGGAACACACATCGGTCTCCTCTCCTCTGACAGGACGCGGATCTGTGTGTTTACATACACAGATCCACGGTCCTGCCGTGTTCACGGGCAATCGCTGGTACCCGGCGGATATCGCGGCCTCCGGGCACGCGCATCGAGTGCCGAGTGACGTGGCGGGGGGCGCGGATCGGGAAAAAAAGACGTCATATGACGGCGCCCCGAAGGGACAAAGGGTTCCTGCCGCCATCTTATTACAATAGTGCGGTAGGGAAGTGGGTTAAATACTATATTGCCATTATTTACAGTATATAAACTTTTAGTTCTGTGTGTGGTTGGATATGGGAACGGGGGGATAGAGTTTGATGTGAGAAGGGGCAGTGTTGGGGAAGTGCAGATTGTAATTAAGGTGTAGGGATGAACCGAACACCCCTGGTTCGGTTCGCACCAGAACCTGCGAACGGACCGAAAGTTTGCGTGAACTTTAGAACCCTATTAAAGTCTATGGGACTCGAATGTTTGAAATCAAAATGCTAATTATGAAGGCTAATATGTAAGTTATTGTCCTAAAAAGGGTTTGGGGACCCGGGTCCTGCCCCAGGGTACATGTATCAATGCAAAAAAAAGTTTTAAAAATGTCCATTTTTTCGGGAGCAGTGATTTTAACCACTTAACGACCGCCCCATGTACATATACGTCAGCAGAATGGCACGGACAGGCACCTGTACGTGCCTGCCTTCGTGCGGGTGGGGGGTCCGATCGGATCCCCTCCCAGTACATGGGGCGGTCGGTATAGCTTCAGGAGCGATCCGTGACGATGGGGCGGCCATTGCTTTCTGGCCACCCGCTCGCGATCGCTCCCGGCGAATGAGATGCTTCCCCTGCCTGTGTAATGTAAACACAGGCAGGGGAAGTGATGTCATCTCTCCATGCGGCGCTCTATTCGTCCTGAGCGCCGAGGAGAGAAGACATCAGGTTAGTGCACAAACATCCCACTGACACCAGGACACATAGGCACACAATCCACCCCCCAGTCACCCCCAGATCACCCCCCAGATCACCCCCCAGCCCCCATTCACAGTGTCACTGATTGCAGTGATCATTTATTTACTGATCACTGCAATCAGTGACATTTGTGATAGTAAAAGTGTCAGGGCAGTTAGTGTTAGGTCCCTTTGGGTCCAGGGTAGCCCCACTAACCCCCCCTTAATAAAGGTTTAACCCCTTGATCGCCCCCCAGGTAACCCTTTCACCCCCTATCACCAGTGTCACTAAGCAATCTTTTTTCTGATCGCTGTGTTAGTGTTGCTGGTGCTGCTAGGTAGCCAGTTATTTTTTTAGGTTCGCCGCCAGGTTTTTATAGCATCAGGTACCCCCATATAAAACCTAATAAAAGGTTTTAACCCCCTGATTGCCCCTAGAGTTAACCGTTTCACCAGTGATCACCGTATAAGTGTCACTGGTGACATTGGTTTGCCAGTTAGTTATATCGTTATTTAGGTTCCCCGTCAGGTTTTTATATAGTGTCAGGTACCCCCATATATTACCTAATAAAGGTTTTAACCCCCTGATTGCCCCTAGTAAACCCTTTCACCAATGATCACTGTATAAGTGTTACAGGTGACGCTGGTTAGTTAGTTTGCTTTTTATAGCATCAGGGCACCCGCCGTATATATCCCAATAAAGGTTGAACCCCCTGATCACCTGGCGGGTGATATCAATTAGGTTTTAGGGTCAGATAGGGTCTGCGTCGCCCAGGGCAGCGTCAGGTTAGTGCCAGTAGCGCTAACACCCACGCGCAAAGCATACACCACCCTTAGTGGTATAGTATCTGAACAGATCAATATCTGATCAGATCTATACTAGCGTCCCCAGCAGTTTAGGGTTCCCAAAAACGCAGTGTTAGCGGGATCAGCCCAGATACCTGCTAGCACCTACGTTTTGCCCCTCCGTCCAGCCCAGCCCACCCAAGTGCAGTATCGATCGATCACTGTCACTTACAAAACACAACACACATAACTGCAGTGTTCGCAGAGACAGGCCTGATCCCTGCGACTCCAGTTCACCACCACAGCTAAAAAAAAGAGCATATATGCCAAAGCATGGGGGCAGCAGGGGCGGAGGAGCGATTTTGCTCCTAATGCCACGTACATACGGTCAAAATTCCGACGGAGGCTTGCCCGTGGAAAAGTCTGACCGTGTGTACGCGGCATAACTTTTGCGGGAGGATGCCCCCATGCTTCGGCATATACAAATGGTGCATGTATGCCCATCATTAGAAGTGGGGGGATGAAGAGAGGTATTCTAATGGTGGGCATACCCACCGATCAATCTCTTTTTTCGTTCAGCCAACAGGCTGCATGAAAAAAAAGATTACAATTAGACTTGTTCACAACAGAAAAATTTGTTTAGTTTCGGTTCGTTTATTGTGCACAACGGAAAAATTTGTTTAGTTTCGCTTTGTTTCTTTTCGGTCCTGTTGATTTGTAATCATTCGTAATTTTGCTAGACGGGATTTTTTGTGTTCGGACTAATTCGTATTTTCGCAAGCGACATTTTTTGTTGAATCGGAATGATTCGTATTAATGTAAGCCTTATTTTTAGTTGATTTATAATTCGTACTTTCGGTAGAGTACATTGTTTTTCGTTGATTCTGGACACAACTCCTACTTTCGTAACTTTTTTGGGGTTCGTTGATTCGTAATTTTCCGTGTCTCTCTCACAACGATGCTGCCTATTATGCCTAATGTGTTTCGAATGGATTTGTACTTTTCTAAATATATAGCGGTTATTTGTAACGATTCGAAATCTCGTATTTTACTTTAGTTTTTTACATGCGGCTATAGCCTCCGCCCCTGTACACCATTTTGAGATGGTGTACAGCACGGTGAGGGAGAAGCACGGTGAGGGAGAAGCAGAGAGCAGAGCAGAGTGTTATTGTGCTTTGAATGGATTCGTACATTCGTAACTTTTTTCATAACGAATTATGCCGAAGACATTCGGGCATTCGCTATTTGCGATATAATTTATTTCGGATTTGGTTTTATTCCTAATTGCTTTGTTCGGAAATTCGAATGCTTCCGAATGTCCGTAAGTTGCTAAATTCGGACGAATTTCGATTCGTTACGTAACGAATTGCACAAGCCTAATTACAATACATGTCCAACAAGGAACAGCAACGTACTGGTATGTTGCTGGACTTTGAATGGTTATACTAGAATGATGCCTGCGGGTTTAGGTATCATCTTGGTATCATTCTTTTCAGCCAACGACCGGCTTTCATGTAAAAGCAATCCTAGTGGCTAATTAGCCTCTGGACTGCTTTTACAAGCAGTGGGAGGGAATGTCCCCCCCGGATATAAAAAGCGCCATTGGGAAATTGGGAAAGCATTTTTATCACACCGATCTTGGTGTGGTCAGATGCTTTGAGGGCAGAGGAAAGATCTAGGGTCCAATAGACCCACAATTTTTTCAAAAAAATAGTACCTGTCACTACCTATTGCTATCATAGGGGATATTTACATTCCCTGAGATAACAATAAAAATTATAAAACAAAGAAAAAAAGAAAAAACGGAAGAGTTTAAAAAATAAATAAAAAAGCAAAATAAATAATAATTAAAAAAAAAGCACCCCTGTCCCGCCCTGCTCTTGCGCAGAGGCGAACGCAAGCATCGGTCTGGCGTCATATGTAAACAGCAATTTTTTTTTAATCAAATATTCTTTATTTCCTTTTCTTCTTTTTTTTTCCATATAAACATTCCCACACATATACATGGCACTCTCCTCCATAAACAATACATATATCACATAAACACAAACAACAATAGAGCACCCTCCTCCCCTCTTCCCACCCCATCACATTTTCACACATCCTCTCCTCTCCCCCTCCCTCCCCACACTCCACCCCTCACTCTCTACTGTGCCTCCACCTCTAGCCAGTGTTTCCATATGTTCATAAATTTCTTCCTGTTTCCCCTCTTATTATATATAAATTCTTCTTTTCTAATGGTATTGTCTATTAATTTCCTCCATTCTATCCCTGTTGGGGGGTCTTTTGCTTGCCACCTTTGCGCTATAAGCTTCCTACCTTGGAACAAACACCTTAATATTGCTGTTTGGGTGTCTGCTGATATTCCCCTATCTTCTATCAATCCTAGCACACATAGTTTAGCTTCTGGTTGAAAAGATGTCCCAAATACAAAGTTTATTCTATCTATTATTTCCTACCAATACAATTTGGGACATCTCCACATCATGTGCACCAAATCTCCCTCCTCAGTTCTACATCTCTGGCATTTCGCATCTTTCCTACCACCAAACTGATACATTCTTCGGGGTGTATAATATGCTCTGTGTACTAAATATAATTGTGAAACCATTTGAGAGGGGGGAAAGTGTAACTCTCGGACCTGCCTCTAGTATCCTTTTCCATTGATCTTGTGTTATTGGGCCCAGATCTCTTTCCCATTTTCCCTTACTTTTGAATCTCTCTTCCTGATCTACCTCACTTATACATTTGTACATCTCCGATATTATCCCTCTGGATATATCCGCATTCACTAACCTACTGAGTTGGGTCATTTCATTCCATACTGGTATTTCTTGCCTGAATTGTGCATTCAGAGCATGCCTTACCTGTAGATATCTGTAGAATGATTTATTGGGGACTGAGTACTCCTCTCTTAGCTCTTGAAATGTTTTTATTCTTCCCTCTTTAAAAAGCTGTATCAGGAGGTGTACTCCACATATATCCCATTCCTCAACTTTTCCCATCTTTTTGAGCTCTTCTAGATTACTATTATCCCAAATGGGAGAGAATTCTGAGAATCCGCTGTACCCCAATATCTCCTTAACCGTCTTCCAACATTTTACCATCAGTTTTTATGTTGGACATCTGGAGCAGAAAGAGTCAGCCTCCACTGCCTCAACTTCTGTATCATGACTTGTATCATTCAATAATAGATTCTTCCCTCCTCCCTACTCTCTGGTAGGTTACTTCCCCTCATATGCTGCATTTGTGCAGCTAGAAAGTAGTATCTCGGGTAGGGATGAGCTTCGTGTTCGAGTCGAACATACGTTCGACTCGAACATCGGCTGTTCGATCGTTCGACGAAGATCGAACGATTTGGGCCGTTCGCGCCAAATTCGAGTGACGCGAACGGCCCACAATGCACTACGCCATCGCAGTGTCATCCAGGCGCTGTGATTGGCCAAGCATGCACTGTGACCCCGCATGCTTGGCCAATCACAGCGCTGGCAGCGAGGAGAGCAATGATTGGCCACAGGCAGGATGCCTGTGGCCAATTATTGCTGAGGGGGTTTAGTACACGCCCCACACTATAAAAGGCCGCCAGTGCGGCGGCCTTGTGTAGTGTGTTCCGGAGCAGGGAAAGAGAAGCATAGGCAGGGACAGTGTCATTTTTTTTCCTTTACTAATCCTGGATTCCTTGTGTTTAGGGACAAATAAGGATAGGTAGGGAGAGTGTCAGTGTGTTATTCTGTGCTAAACCTTGTTTGTAGGGACAGAGAAGGACAGTGAGGGAAAGTGTCAGTGTGCTATTCTGTTCTAAACCAATCTTGCTGAACCATATTTGAAATCCTTGAGTTTAGGGACAGAGAGGTACAGTGAGGGAAAGTGTCAGTGTGCTATTCTGTTCTAAACCAATCTTGCTGAACCATATTTGAAATCCTTGAGTTTAGGGACAGAGAAGGACACTCTTGGAAACTATCAGTGTGCTATTCTGTGCTAAATCTTGTTTGTAGGGACAGAGAAGGACAGTGAGTGAAACTGACAGTGTGCTATTCTGTTCTAAACCAATCTTGCTGAACCATATTTGAAATCATTGAGTTTAGGGACAGAGAGGTACAGTGAGGGAAAGTGTCAGTGTGCTATTCTGTTCTAAACCAATCTTGCTGAACCATATTTGAAATCCTTGAGTTTAGGGACAGAGAAGGACACTCGTGGAAACTATCAGTGTGCTATTCTGTGCTAAATCTTGTTTGTAGGGACAGAGAAGGACAGTGAGTGAAACTGACAGTGTGCTATTCTGTTCTAAACCAATCTTGCTGAACCATATTTGAAATCCTTGAGTTTAGGGACAGAGAGGTACAGTGAGAGAAAGTGTCAGTGTGCTATTCTGTTCTAAACCAATCTTGCTGAACCATATTTGAAATCCTTGAGTATAGGGACAGAGAAGGACACTCGTGGAAACTATCAGTGTGCTATTCTGTGCTAAATCTTGTTTGTAGGGACAGAGAAAGACAGTGAGTGAAAGTGTCAGTGTGCTATTCTGTTCTAAACCAATCTTGCTGAACCATATTTGAAATCCTTGAGTTTAGGGACAGAGAGGTACAGTGAGGGAAAGTGTCAGTGTGCTATTCTGTTCTAAACCAATCTTGCTGAACCATATTTGAAATCCTTGAGTTTAGGGACAGAGAAGGACACTCGTGGAAACTATCAGTGTGCTATTCTGTGCTAAATCTTGTTTGTAGGGACAGAGAAGGACAGTGAGGGAAACTGAGGGAAACTGCCAGTGTGCTATTCTGTGCTAAACCAATCTTGCTGAAGCATATTGAAAATCCTTGTGTTTAGGGACAGAGAAGGATAGGCAGGGGACAGTGTCAGTGTCATTGTTGCTAAGCCTCCTGCACAGTATACACCTGAAGGTAGCCCTTATTGCTGTTTTTCCCATCTCCCTGCAGGCCATCCATTAAAATGTCTGGAAGGCAAACAAGGAGAGGCAGACAGTCAGGAGGCAAAAAAAGAGGGCAAGCAGGCTCTGTGTCTGGGGGCAACAGTGCTGGTCGTGGACGCGGTGCATTGTCATCAGCACATGGCCATGGGACATGCTTGTCCTTCTTTTCGGCAGCTGGACATGTTGAGCCACATCATGCCGAAGACTTGGTAGAGTGGATGACCAAGCCCACCTCATCCTCCTCATCCTCTCTCACCCAGGCTCAGGGTACTGGCAAAGCAGCTGCCAAAGCGTCCTATTCTCTGGTATCATTATCTTCATTAGTCAATCCTTCCCTAGACCCACCATGTCCTCCTCCTGAGGAGTCCCCCGAACTGTTTGAGCACAGTGTTGGGTACATGCTCCAGAAGGATGCCCAGCGTTTCGAAGGATCTGATGATGATACCCAGATAGAGGAAGGCAGTAGCGTGAGAGCAGAGAGAGGGGATGCTCAAGAAGGACACCAATCTGGCAGTCATGCTCCAGCAGCTGCAGCATACTGCCAGATTGGCTCCAGTGATGAGGAGGGAGGGGATGATGAGGTCACTGACTCCACGTGGGTGCCTAATAGGAGAGAGGAGGAGGAGGAGGATGAGGAGGAGGCACATCTCCAACGAGGCAGGATTCCCTTGGGTGGCCAGCGTACGGGCAGCACACCGACGGAATCACACCGCAGAGCTCCGCCTGTGCAGGGCGCTGCCTCTGCCCGTCATTCAAAAAGTTCTTTGGTGTGGGCCTTTTTTGAGGCGAGTGCATCAGATCGCACAGCTGCTGTTTGCAACATATGTCTCAAGCGTATATCGCGTGGCCAAAACATCAGCCGCTTGGGCACCACATGCTTGATCAGACATATGTTGACCTGCCATGCAGCTCGTTGGCAAGCCTACCTTAAAGACCCACACCAAAGAACAAAGCGGACCTCTCCTTGCACCGCATCAGCTGGGATCTCCAACCCCAGTATACCTTCAGTCCTCTCTGAAACCTGCACTGAGAGGAATGAAGGTGTAGAATTAGGTGTGTCACAGCCAAGTACTTGCGGCCACTCTGCTAGCAGTACACCGGCGTCCGATTCTAGCAGGCAAATTTCCCTGCCCCAGCTGCTGGACTGTCGAAAGAAGTTCACTCCCAGCCATCCACATGCCCAGCAGTTGAATGCTAGCTTGGCTAAATTGCTAGCGCTTCAACTGCTGCCTTTTCAGTTGTTAGACTCGGCCCCCTTCCGTGAGTTTGTGCAATGTGCGGTTCCTCAGTGGCAGGTTCCCAAACGCCACTTTTTCTCATGGAAGGCGATTCCGGCTCTCTACAGGCATGTGGAAGGCAATGTCTTGGCCTCGCTGGACAGGGCGGTCAGCGGTAAGGTGCATATTACCGCTGACTCATGGTCCAGCAGGCCCATTGGGTCACTCTTTTGGCAGCTGGGAAGGATGCAGGACAAGGTGCAGTAGTGTTGGAGGTTGTTCCGCCGCCACGCCTCCAAAATTCTACTACTGGTTGTGACACACCTCTCTCCTCCACCCCCTCCTCTTCTTCTTCCTCCATGGCCTCTTCCTGTGGTTTGTCCTCGGAACCAGCGGTGCTCCGTAGGCGTTCAAGGGGCTACGCAAGTACGCAGGCAAAAAGATGCCATGCCGTGCTTGCGCTGGTGTGTTTGGGGGACAGGAGCCACACTGGGGCAGAGGTCCTGTCTGCTCTGCAGGGGCAGGCCGAGAGGTGGTTGACGCCACGCCAGCTTAAGCCAGGAATGGTGGTTTGCCACAATGGCACCAACCTCCTCTCCGCCCTCCGACAGGGACAACTGACCCATGTGCCCTGTGTGGCTCACGTCCTTAACCTGGTGGTGCAGCGGTTCTTGGGCAGGTACCCGGGCTTACAGGATGTCCTGAGGCAGGCCAGGAAAGTCTGTGTGCATTTCCGCAGATCTTATAATGCCAGTGCTCGCCTGGCTGAGCTGCAAAAGGAGTTGAACCTGCCCAACAACCGCCTTATATGTGACATGCCCACCAGGTGGAACTCAACGTTGGCCATGCTGCAGCGGCTGCACACGCAGCAGAGGGCCATCAATGAGTACCTGTGCGACTACGGCACCAGGACAGGGTCAGGGGAGCTCGGTTTTTTTTCACCACGCCAGTGGGGCATGATCAGGGATGCATGCACTGTCCTGGCACCATTTGAGGAGGCCACGAGGATGGTGAGCAGTGACAGTGCATGCATCAGTGACACTGTACCTCTTGTCCACCTGTTGGAGCACACGCTGCATGGAATAATGGACAGGGCACTTGAGGCAGAACAGAGGCAGGAAGAGGAGGACTTCCTTGCCTCTCAAGGCCCCCTTTACCCAGACAGTGTTCCTTCTGTCCCACCCATCGCACAGGAAGAAGAGGAGGAGGAGGAGGAGGAGGAGGAGGATTGTGTCAGCATGGAGGTGGAGGCTGGCACTCAGCATCATCAGCAGCAGTCTTTTAGGGATGATTTACAGTCCCAAGAAACCAGTGGACTTGTACGTGGCTGGGAGGGGGTGGCTGCGGATCATGTCGTCCTTAGTGACCCAGAGGACTCCGGACTGAATGCCTCAGCTAACCTACGCTGCATGGCCTCCCTGATCCTGCAAAGTCTGCGGAAGGATCCTCGTATTCTTCGGATCAAGGAGAGGGACCATTACTGGCTGGCCACTCTCCTTGATCCACGGTACAAGGGTAAGGTTGCGGACCTTATGTTACCGTCGCAGAGGGAGCAGAGGATGAGACAACTCCGGGAGGCCTTGCAGAAAGGTCTGTGCAACGCGTTCCCAGAGACTGGGAGGTTACAAACTCCTGGTCCTGGACAACGAGTTGCTGAGGCTTCGGGCAGTCAAAGAAGGAGCGGTGGGGAAGGTGGCCGTCTGACCGATGCGTTCAGACAATTCTTTAGTCCGCAGCCCCAAAGTATGATCGGTTCCAGCAACCATCGCCAGCGTCTGATATACATGGTGCAGGAATACCTAGGGGCAAGGTCAGACTTGGACACCTTCTCCACCGAAAATCCTCTGGCTTACTGGGTCTTGAGGATGGATCACTGGCCAGAGCTTGCACAGTATGCAATTGAGCTACTGGTCTTTCCTGCATCCAGCGTTCTTTCAGAACGCACATTCAGTGCTGCTGGAGGATTTGTCACGGATCACAGGGTGCGCCTGTCCACCGACTCGGTTGATCGACTGACTTTCATCAAGATGAACCAGTCTTGGATCACCACCAGCTACCACACACCAGATGCTGATATAACAGACTAATTGATTTTAAAATGTCACATCCCTTCAAGACTGATGCTGATGCTGAGTGCCTGTGCTGTTATGTTGACTGGCTATCCTCCTCCTCCTCCTCAATGATACGATTAATGATGATAGCTTGGAAGATCATTTTGGTTTATGGGTGACGCCACCAGTGGCTAAGGCCCAATTTTTCAGCCCCTGTTTAACAGGGGCGTGTAATTACAATTTTTGATGCAATACTTTGCAACAGGTCTCATTGCTGTGCTCCAAGTACAGTATCTGTGAGGGGTTGCAGTGTTGTGCCACCAGTGCCTAAGGCCCAATTTTTCAGCCCCTGTTCAACAGGGGCATGCAATTATAATTATTGATCTAATAATTCACAGCAGGGCCCATTGCTGCGCCCACCAAGAGTAACTGTCAGGCCTTACAGTGTTGTGGCACCAGCACCACCATCACCACCACCACCACCACCAAAGGCCCAATTTTTCAGCCCCTGTTCAACAGGGGCATGCAATTATAATTATTGATCTAATAATTCACAGCAGGGCCCATTGCTGCGCCCACCAAGAGTAACTGTCAGGCCTTACAGTGTTGTGGCACCAGCACCACCATCACCACCACCACCACCACCAAAGGCCCAATTTTTCAGCCCCTGTTCAACAGGGGCATGCAATTATAATTATTGATCTAATAATTCACAGCAGGGCCCATTGCTGCGCCCACCAAGAGTAACTGTCAGGCCTTACAGTGTTGTGGCACCAGCACCACCATCACCACCACCACCACCACCACCACCAAAGGCCCAATTTTTCAGCCCCTGTTCAACAGGGGCATGCAATTATAATTATTGATCTAATAATTCACAGCAGGGCCCATTGCTGCGCCCACCAAGAGTAACTGTCAGGCCTTACAGTGTTGTGTCAACACCACCACCACCACCACCACCAAAGGCCCAATTTTTCAGCCTCTGTTCAACAGGGGCATGCAATTGTAATTATTGATCTAATAATTCACAGCAGGGCCCATTGCTGCGCCCACCAAGAGTAACTGTCAGGCCTTACAGTGTTGTGGCACCAGCACCACCATCAAAGGCCCAATTTTTACTACCACTGATCAACAATTATATGTTATTACAATTCCTGATATAATAGTTGACAGCAGGGCGTTCCAGCACCCACCAAGAGTAACTGTGAGTGCTTACAGTGTTGTGCCAACACCAACACCTAAGGGGCCAATTTCTGCAGAGTATATACGGCAGGTCCCTACTTTCAAACATCCAACTTACAAATGACTACTACTTGCAAACGGAAGAAGACAACAGGAAGTGAGAGGAAATCTACCCCTTGGAAGGAAAATTCTCTCCTGTAAGAATTAATATGGGAGAAAGGTGTCTCCTCTCTACTGATGCTTTATCACCAATCCTTGTTTCAATAAAAACACCACATTTCAAAAACAGTTGTCATTGGGACGCAAAGTGAGGTGAAATGTTCTGAACAGGGGCACAGACAGCAAAAAAAATGTTACAGGGGTGATAACCCTTCCCTATGTTTTCCAAAAAGCTTAAAAAAAGGAATTTGGCATGGAGCCAGACTTAAACAATGTAGCTGTTCAAAATTACAAACAGATTCTACATAAGAACAAACCTACAGTCCCTGTCTTGTATGCACCGCCTGTATACGGCTGTTCAGAGTATATAGGGCCTTTTTTATTTTGTGTGCGGGGTTCCCCTTAATATCCATACAAGACCCAAAGGGGCTGGTAATGGGCTGGGGTGGGGGGGGGGGGGGGGGTGGGGGGGGGGGGTGGGGGGGTTGATGGGGTAGCTATGCCATTTTTCTTAAAGATTTTCATCCATATTACCGGGACCAGACATTACATTAAAGCCGCAAGCAGTTTTAAATGGCTTTTTTTTCCTTTAGAAATTTTATTTTGTGCAGGGACAGTTCTAAACACGGGAAACACGTGGCACTTCACAGGCATACTTTAGACACCCCCCAGGTACAATATTTAAAGGAATATTTGACTTTTGTTTTCACTTTATGCATCATTAAAATGACTGCTCCCGGAAAACGTCTGTTTTTAAAACTTCTTTTTGCATTGATACATGTCCCCTGGTGCAGAACCCGGGTTCCCAAACTCTGTTTAGGACAATAACATGGATAATAGTCGTTATAATTAGCACTTTAGAATCCGAACGTTCGCATCCATTGTATTTAATAGGGTTCTAATGTTCGTGCGAACTTTCGGTCCGTTCGCGGGTTCTGGTGCAAACCGAACCCGGGGGTGTTCGGCTCATCACTAATCTCGGGTTAGGCAATGCCAGTCCCCCCCTTTCACTAGTTTGCTGTAAAGTACGAAGGCGGACTCTTGCTGTTCCATTTCTCCATATCAGTTCCCTGAATACACTGTCTATTCTTTTGAACCAGTACTTTACTGGGGAGTTATGCAGTACATATAGGATCTGAGGCATCCAGACCATTTTGACAAGGTTGCAACGTCCACACACGGCACTTCTGTCTCAACCTTGTCATTAGTGGTACCAGATTATTGGCTATATAATGTCCTGGATCTTTTGTTACATTTATTCCCAGGTACCTCATCTGACTCACAACCTTAACTTGGGTTATCTGCTGTGTTATTGGGTCCACCGGCAAAAGTGCAGATTTTTCCCAGTTAATCCTCAACCCTGAAATTTTCCCATATTCTCCAATAATCCCCATTGCTGCATCTAATGAGGACTGTGTATCCCCCAGAAAAAGCAAGATGTCATCTGCGTACATGGCAATCTTTTCTTACCCAAGTTTCCTCTTAAATCCATGTACCTCTGGGGATGCCCTTATTGATATGGCCAGAGGCTCCACTGCGAGGGCGAACAGCAGGGGCGACAGCAGACACCCCTGCCTTGTTCCCCTCGCCACCTGGGACCATTCTGAACACTCACCATTTATTCTTATTTTTGCTCTTGGACCCTCATACAGAATCTTGACCCATTGGATGAATCTCGGACCAAACTTAAACTCAGCCAGTACCCTCCACAAAAAGTGCCACTCAAGGCTGTCAAATGCCTTGGCTGCATCCAAGGACAGAATAGCTCTTGTCCCTTTATTCTCTATTGGCAGTTGAATGTTTAGATATGTCCTTCTTATATTAATGCTTGTAGATCTATCTGGAATAAATCCGGTCTGGTCCGGGTGCACCAGTTTTGCAACTATCCTATTAAGTCTTGTTGCCAGTACTTTAGCCAATATCTTCACATCCGAACATAAGAGAGATATCGGCCTATATGATGCTACGTCAAATTGACTTTTCCCCTCCTTAGGAAGCACTATAATTGTTGCCTCTGTCATAGACATTGGCAGCTTCCCTTCTACAGCCGCCCAGTTAAGTACCTCCAGAAGTCTTGGAAGCAGCACCTTGCTGTAAGTCTTATATATTTCTATTGGCAAACCATCAGGTCCGGGGGCCTTCTGGTTCGCCATATCTGCTGTTGCTTTTTGTAGCTCTTCCAGCGTCAGTGGTGCCTCCAGTCCTTCTCTATCTTCCCTTGATAGTTGGGGGACCTGTAGCCCTTCAAAAAATGTTCCCATCTCCCTTTCTACGTTTTCTGGTGGAGTACTGCTGTACAGATTTTGGTAGTAGTTTTTAAAGACCTCTGTTATTTTACTAGTGCCTCTCCTAATCTCCCCTTCTTTATCACATATAGCCGATATAACCGAGGAGGGGGCATTGGCCCTAGCAATCAGGGACAGCATCCTTCCCACTCTTTCTCCCTCCCCAAAAAAGGTCTGTTTTTGAAACAGCATTTTATTTTCTGCTTTTTTTAATAACAAGTCTTTATATTCTTCCTGACTTTTTACCCATTCTTTATATTTCTCTGTTGTTGGACTTTCTACATATTTCCCTTGCTGTAACTTCCTTGGCTTGTGTTTTTTTTTTTTACATATGACATTTTTTGTATTAAGACTCCCCGAAGGAAGGCTTTCAGGGCATCCCAAATAGTTCCCTTAGATGCTGATCCTGCATTTAGTTTTATAAATTCTTCTAGGCTGGCACAGACTCCCCCCACATCATTAATTATTTCTAACCAGAATGGATTCAACTTCCAATCCCCTTTACTAAGTTTCTTACTTGTATTTATTTTAAAAATTACTGCAGCATGGTCTGAAATACTTCTCGGTTCATATTTCACTTCCTCCACCTCCCTCAAGGCATCCTCACTACAAAGCACCAAATCTATTCTGGACAGGGTCGCGTGCGTTTTTGAGTGACAGGAAAACAGTTTTTTCTCCGGGTGTCTCACCCTCCACACGTCCACCAGTCCCGTCTCTCCACAAAATTGGCGTGCCACCGGGGGAGACCCCAGGGGGAAACCTATCCACCTTTTTATTCATAGTCATATTGAAATCTCCTGTCACTATAACTGGGACCCCTTCCTTGTCCATGGAAAACTTTATTAGCTCCTGTTGTGGAATTCCTAGGCTGTTTGCAGAGCACACAGCCTCCTATAATTCCTGTGCTATCTAAGCACACATCAGATTTCATCTTTTTGCAATAATGCTATCTTTAAGTTTGCTAAAGATCCACTCACCGTTCATTCCATCTTTCAATCAAGGAAACCACCAACACAGGTCTTATGGTCAAGTCATCTCAGAGCAGAGTGTCTCTGGGATAGCCAGCTCTCTTTATTTATAGTAAACATGAGTAACAAAAGAAGGTGTGGCTTCACAGAACAGCCATTCAGACATTTTGTATATTTTCAAAAGAACCAATCACAGACATGTTTAAATTCAAATATAATCCCAGCAGTGACGTGTGCAAACGGCTGTGTACAGGGGTCATGCTTTCTGTGAGACAAAGGAACAGTAGAAAGCATGGCTTTGTACAGAGCCGTGTGCAAACCAACTCACTGCTACCAATGACGGAAACTACATGACAATTATGCCTCAATGGACCACAATTATTTTATAGTTATGCTACCGTTCCTGTGGACACAGATATGTGCGCTCAGAGTCATTTAACGCCCCCCGCCAGGGGCTGGCCAGTTCCCCCAACGGGGCGCAAAACAACATCTCTAAATGCAGCAAACATCGCTGTCTCCACAGGAAGATTTTCCCGCCACCGATCTTCCACCAACGTCTGTATGTGCAAATACGCTCAGATGAGCGCATTACAGCAAACCTGACACTGGGGGGGGACATCTGACAACATACATTAATACATTTCCATAAAAATCTCCACAACAGTCCTCCCTTTTTTGTCATATGCACCCCATGTGTCCATCGATGAGAGTTGATCTGCTTCTTACACCTGGAAATGAATCAGTCCTTAGTCCATAAAAAGGAAAACATGGCTTGACATGTAGACTCTACTCTTCAAGGGCATGACTTATAAAGGAGGACACGACATGGTGAGCTGTAGTAATCGCTGATCCGTCTGTGATCCTCTGTGTCTTGTATGTGGGTCCGGTTTCGGGGCGTCTCATCAAGGAAACTCTGGTCACGCGTCAAATCAGGCAACAGGAGCCTCTCGTCACGACATAGAAAGAATAGAAATAAAAACAACATGAGTATATATATTCCCACTTCCTTTAACCACGATCCGCTGTAAAATAAAAATTAGATCCCCAAAGATTCCCAGACCCTTAAAAAGGACTCCCAACCTTCACTTAGCTACAGCTCTGGCTTCAACAGTTACATGAAGAACCCTATCCTTAACGGATGAGAATTGTTCAATCGTATCCCAAGCCCGAGCCCCCCCCACCTTGTACATGCAGGACCCCATGCCCAGACCTGGTCGGGATTGGTGAACAAATCCCTTCTAGCTGTCCCTGCCATTCTTAATTTCCTGCGCCATCAGATCCTCGCGATCGGCCGCGACCTAAAATGTTGGGACAGCTTCACCATCGCGCATGAACCTCTTGCTTTGGGGGAATTACCTTTATAAGCTGCAGATCCACATAAACACCAAACTAAAGTTCAAACACACTTGTGGGCTGCCTAGATACCCAAACCGACAAGAGACAGAGCCATTAAAACTAAAACCAATTTTACCCTCTAAAAATACATCGTTAGATTCCATTGACAAGTGTCTGTCTGGAGTCTTCACTAGTTTGTCAAAAACTCCTCATACCCATAATAACATCATAAATGTCATGTACCTCTGTCATCGCTGGGGACTAAAACTCCTCATACCCATAATAACATCATAAATGACATGTACCGCTGTCATCGCTGGGGACTAAAACTCGGTGAAGACTCAGAACAGACCATCGGTCCTGTTCGCTTTCTGAGCTAGTCAGGACATACACTTTAAATAATAACTTGGGATGCTTTTCACCGTTACCCTCGCTAAAATTTACTAAACAACAAAAATATAAATAAACAAAGATACTCCTCATTCTTTGGTGTGGTTGAGCCGCTTCTTGCAGTGGTTGGCGTGGTCTCATCCCTCAAGCTTCTTTACAACGACCCAGTCACCTGGTTGGAAAGAATGTAAACTGATTATTAAGTCAGGGTCCGGGAGGGAATCGTGAACCCTGTGGTGGACATTTTGAAGTTCATGTCACAACGATCGCACCCACCCCATCAGCCGAGAATATAAGTGACAGCTAATGAGGAGAGTACGACCCTGATTTTGATTGACCTCCAAACAACCCTCATATGACAATAACCCAGACATCGGGACTGTGGTCACTGCATAACCTGTGCGTGGCTTACAATACCTGGAACCACTGACAAAAGGTTCTTAGCCTCTGGGATGGGAACCTACTTCACCAGACTGCTGCTTGCTGATTCAAATTCTATCAAAGAAAGACAGTCTTGGCACAAACTTGGTTAGAATTACAGAGGTTATTATTAGTTTGAAAAAAAACTGTCACTCTTACATTTATCACTTCTCCCCCCTTTTCTTCCTCATTACAGACTGAAGGAAGAAATGCGTGGTGCAGGAAAAAAGAAACAATGAAATAGCCTATGATACTTTTACCGCCTTAGACTCATATTTATCCATATGTATCGCTGTCTACATACACCTGTTCTCTGTGTACAAACTCCTTGGACCTGAAAAATACTTATAAGCAAAATCATTACTCTATTCTTCATATTTAACCTGCAAAGAATGGTAAAACAATAATGACATTCCTGTACATTGGTAAATTGTCAATGACATTCTTTCAAAACTGATTCAAACAAAACCCTCTGTAACCCTTACTTTTCCCGTTCCTACAAAAATACAACAGCCGCGACGCATCGAAGGATCGCCGCGGTAAGTTCGAACATATTCACGTTACTACATATAAACACTCAGATACAAACGTGGGGGAGATACTTCATAGTTTCCAAAACCAAAAATTAAGCCAGAATTCTCCCTTCACTCTTTCAGCAATAGAAAAAAATACAATGGGAATATGAGAGCAACTCGAGAAGCTTGCATGGACCAGCCATACAAAGTTCAAACAAACGGGCATGAGACTACACCTCCATCAACACTCATCATTACAGATTTCTGAAGCCGCAGCTTAACTACATCCATTCCAGAGGGATACCCAAAATAGTATCCTTGGACCACCTATGTTAATCTTTTTGGGGTTCAAAGGCCTTTGCCCCAAAACTAGGCTTCGTGCACTGTGTGACCGTCTGACTATGGGAAGCCCCCATTCCTTCCCTTTGCACAGACCTCCTTGTGTCCATGGCGATTCGAATCGGCTTATCGTCTTAAACCTGCGTCCAGGTTAAACCGTTGCACCCATTTTCGGAGATCACCGCCCGGTGTCTTCTTATACGGTGAATTGCAGAACTACAACCACTATATGGTCAAGTCCTCCAACTAGAAACCCTAACCGAGGCGTCAACTCTATGGCTTGTTGTCCCAACACTTTTGGAACTACAGCAACAACCACAGATCAACCCCCGAATTAGGCCTCTACCCCTCACAGTGCATGCATACACAAGCATTTTCCGCTATACACCCATACACTGCGTTGTCAGACTAAACCTCACAGAACACTTACGCCAGTTTACCACCTGCAGAACAATGTGGCTTCTCTCTGTATCTAGATGATAAAATAATGGTGATGCCCCCGTTTGCTCTCTACCCAAAACTGTATTACAGTACAAAACTTCACAAAACTGGAACAAAATATAAAAGACTTTTAAACGCCAAAATGCTTTCCATTTTCCTTCCAAGCACAAATCTCATTCAGACAACCCCAAGCTCCTCCCACCAACTTTCTGCTGTTATATAAATGCTGAAAAGAAACTTCCGGTTATGCTCAGCTACTTAAAAAAAAAAAACTGGTTTATTTACATATCAATTGTTCAGGAAGAGGGAGGGGGAGGGGAGGCCTTAGAATCGCCTTGTCTATCAAGACTTCAAAAAAAAATCCATGGCTACACATCATATATATTTCAACCATTTAAAACCTTGTCAAGGAAATGATGGAGTAAACCCCCCTTTGCAAATGGGAGGGAATCCCCCCTGACCCACATTCCCTGGAAGTCAGACCATAAGTTGGGACTCAAAATACAAACTCCTGCCAAAAGATGGCTATACAGTACAAGTTCCAAAAAAATGAATTGCTCTCTGGGAAACTCCCAAATATTTAAACATAAAAACACATCATTGTACAAAAACTCTGTTAGTCTTACAATCTATCAAAATTCAGTGTAAAGTGAAGTTTTTCTTAAAACCAAAATCCAATGCAAAAAAAAACGCCGCGCATATACTGCAAAGTCAGCTGACCCTGCAATAGCTTACATTCACTTAAATGAAAACAGAGAAACCTTTCTCCTAACATCATCTGCATGGAGTTTGCATGTTGTCCCTGCGTTGGCCTCCTCCCACACTCCAACTGCTGGTAGGTCAGCCAGATCCCATCCATAAATAGGCCCCAGCATGTGCGTGTGTCCGCAAGCAAGTTGTGGCCCCTCGGGGTAAGACCGCGCTATTTCAAGATACCACTCTACTCAACTCAAAAGGCGATGCTTAGAAAAACAATTTAAACCAGCAAATTCATTAAACAAAAACCAGTCTCTCAGTATGTCCCCCTGGTGTCTCACTACTCTTCCCAGCAGTGCACAGGTCAAACTGTAAACGTATAAAACATAAGAAAACTGCGCCGATCAACAAATGCCAATACAGCATATTCAGGAGCCGTGTTTGCTAAACTGGAACTTCCTATCTCAAACTGTAAACGTCTCTCAAAATGGCCGACAAGCCAGGACTACAAAATGGTGGATGACCCACCACAGCACCTCATGGACAACAAAAATTACGCCATTGACGCATGCAATTTTTCCCGCCAAAACCAGCATGGGACGTCACAATGAACACCACATTGGTTCCCCTACACAAAGAAAAACACAAATTGCCTCTAACAGGTTCCAACGCAGAAAAGATTGCACTATATTCGCACCAAACATCAAAATCTGCCCCAAAGGCTGAGAAATTCCACCAGCGAAATAGCAGACGAATGCCACATGGTATAGTGCCCAAAAGAAAGGTGGCTCCCCCTTCCCTTATAGGATACCCACAGGCTAAGGAAAAACTGTGCCTCAAAATGGCAGACAAACCTGCAAGGCTAACAAAAGCCAAGAATGGCGCCATTACTTTTTCCCGCCAAAACCAGCATCTCTTTAAAAGAAAATCAAAAGGGGGAGGAGTAACAACATGGCGCCGTAACTCAGCGTGCAGCGCTCAGCTCCATGATCCCCGCCAGGTGAAGAAGGAGAAATATGCCCGCTACACGAATGGCTGCATAGACTGCACAGACCAGCTACATAGAAAGCCTGGAGCTCTTGCTGGATATCTAGCTATCTACCCTGCACCCGCACTAAGGAGACGCTCTGACCTATAGACACGGAGTAGCGGTACACGAGGACAGGAGCATTCTAAAGGGAAGCAGCGGTGATACCTGAGCTGTCTCTCCCTGCTCTTCCCTTACCGGAGCCACGACTGCTGGATAGCGGGATCGGAGGACCTGCTGGATACTGCTTCGACGGACCGGCGGTAGAGGGGCGGACGCGTGGGAGCTCTGATATCCTGGATTGGAGGACCGGAGGACCGGAGGGGCCACGCAACGTCCTGCGGGTGGAGGACGGAAGGCGGATACAGCTGGAGCCGGAGACCGGGAGATTGAACCCATCGGGGACACTCGGGACTGCAAGGAGCCGTGAAGTAGGTGAGAGAGCTCCCTGCAGAGACATGGTGGGAGAAGCTGTTCTTTGCCTTACTGTCACAGCATAGATCTTATGGTGTACAATAGGAGCCAAAGCCAAATAGTATAATAACACAGAATACCAGCATCAAACAAAACACCAACGTTTGAATGCAGTGGGGTTACTGAGAAAAGAGGAGAAGCGTGTTTTTTCTTTTTTTTCTTTTCTTTTTTTTCTTTAGGATTTAGTCTTCTCACCCCCTCTCAGTATTCCCTAGGACTATGCCATAATCCCGTGGGAAAATTTCAAACAGCTTGCTAAAAGTACGGTGTGTTGGCTCGCATTTAATCCGGCCAATCAAGCTATTATACAGGAATTTGCAAGCTGCAACTGACTGTGAGCAAAAATCTAGCAGCACTCCGGGTTCCGCCCATAAAATATCTGTGTATATACTTAGAGATTGATGTCCGCAGGAATATAAGGCAGTAACACAAATAACTGTAAATAACTGTCTGCAATACCAGCTCACTCTTGGAGGGTATCCTGGTAGGGGGACTAGTTACTGGCTACTGGCTACTGGTCACTGGGATATAAACGGGTATAAAGACCCCCCTTTTTTTCTCCTTTTTTTTTTGCCCCTCCCGGTCGAACACTCGGAACAACACAGGACCTAAAGACGGGCCTGGGAACCCTTAAAACCACTAGAGACTAGGCTACGGGGAAAAGATGGTTAAAAAGGACCCTAAAGTAACCCAGGGAGAGGGAACAAGCCGCAACACAATAAAGTCTTATCTGGTGGCAGAAGGGACTGATCAAATGGCCGAAAGTCTTAGTAAAAGCTCAGGATCAGTACCTACGACTCCTGTAAAGAATAAGGGGCCTCCAGGGACAGAACTAGAAAGAGAGAAAGGGGTGGGAACTCCGGGGACCCCAGGGAAAGGTAAAAATAACAAAACCCAATCCCCAGAAGCAAAAAGTAAGAAAGATAAACAAAAGGAGCAAAAGACACCTGAAAAACAACAACAACTAGAGATACCCACAGAAGACCTTCAAGCCCCTCCCTCAAAGCAAGATATGATAAATATGATAGGCATGATAGCTCGCCTGGAGAAAACCATTAAAGGTGAAATGGGAGCAACAAGAAAGGATATACAGAGTGTACTACAAAGAGTAGAGGGAATAGAAGAACAAGTAGAAGAGCATACAAGTGCAATAGTGGAATTAAGAGAAAGAGCAGAGATGGATTGGACAGAGATAAGAAACGTTCGGTATAAACTTGAGGACCAAGAAAACCGTAGTAGAAGGAAGAACCTCCGGATAAGAGGACTCTCTGAAGATGTTAAAGATAAAGAACTTGGGGATGTGCTGCGAGAGATTTTTAACTTAGCTTTAAATCGGGAATCAACTACGTTGATGCAGTTTGAACGAGTTCACAGAATTCAAAGGTCATATAATGCTCATGGGGATGTTCCAAGGGACATTATAGCAAGATTTCAAGACTCGGAGCAGAAAGAATTAGTCTCTCACAGTACAAGGAATTCCTCCCCCATGGTATATAAGGGAACAAAAATATCTATCTTCTCTGACTTAGCCCCAGAGACGTTAGCACGAAAAAGGGCCTTAAAGCCGTTAACAACTTTTTTACAGACAAAGGACATTCCCTACAGGTGGGGGTTCCCAGCATGCCTATCGGTGAAGCACCAGGGGGTTTCGGCTTATATACGGTTTCCAGAGGATATAAAAGAATTCTGTAGCAGACTGAATATACAGCCGGTTCAAGTAGACAACTGGGAAAAGAACCCTCCAACATGGAGAAAATGGAGGAACCAGGACTGGAATAGAACCTAGAAAATATGTGGCTTCCCTTTTTTTTTGTAGAGGGCAGAATGACATGATAGGGAAGATTGATTCACCTGGGGGTGGGGGGGATATGGAGTGGGGGTCGCTATACGCGCCGGGGCTCATCCATAAGGGGGTGGATGGGGCTCCGGGATGGGGGAGGACACACAAGATCCCCCGAGATAGGGCCCGCTCGGCAGATAGCCCGATTGGGGGCAGACCGAGGGAGTTCTAACATTGATGTACAATGTGATAGGGGAGAGGGAGGGGGGAGGGGGGTATATGTGGTCTCAATATATTTCATATGGTTATTGGAAGCTGAACCTAGGTGCCATGTGTATAATGGTTAAATTGGATTATTATCTCTGGAATGTAAAAATACCTTATGTGGGGTCGAGAATAGACGTATCTGAAGGAAGGGCCATTATGAGGAGAAGAGATTGTACGGGGTCACCTCTTTTCTGCTTATATCTGGTAGAACCGCTTTAGTTATGATTTCGAGAAATTAAACTAAGTAAAATGACAGCAATAAAAATAGTTACGTACAATGTACGAGAGCTTAATAGCCCAAATAAGCGATACCAGATACTGCAGGAAATGAGGAGATCTTCGGCCAATATAGTGTTTCTACAAGAAACTCATTTAAAAGAGACAACAAAGACAAAATTGAACTCAAAAGACTTTCCAACATGGTTTCATAGCTACTCCCCCAATAAGAGATCAAAAGGAACTGCGATAGGTTTCGATAAGAATACACGGTTTATACTGGAAGGCATGGAAACAGATCCGGAAGGCAGATATCTTTTTGTTAAAGGTTCTTTATTTAATATGAAATATACCTTGGTAAATGTCTATTGCCCTAATATTCGCCCCGCAGAGTACCTGAGAAAAATCCTTAACAGGCTGGAGGGCTTTAAAGAAGGGAAGGTGATACTAGCAGGGGACTTTAATTTTGTTTTTGACCCGGAACTAGATACTCAACCAATGTCATTTAGGTTGGAGGGTAAATACCTTAGAGCAATTAAGCATAAAATGTCACAAATGCATCTAATGGAGGCCTGGAGAATTCTACATCCTAGAGATAAAGACTTTACGTACTATTCATTGGTACATAGGTCATACTCTAGAATAGATTATTTCCTATTAGACCACCAGCTATTAGAGGGATTGAGAGGGGTAGAAATAAAATCAATAACGCTCTCTGACCATGCGCCAGTAGAGATGACCCTGGATATAGGAGAAATCCCAGTCGACCAGGGAGTATGGAGATTAGATGAATCCCTTTTAAACGACACTAAGATAGCCAGCGATATAGAAAAGGAATTAGGTCTATTCTTTAAAGAAAATAATATAGAAAATATCACTCCTTCGATATTATGGGAAACACATAAAGTATATATAAGAGGGAGGATGATAGCAGAAAAGGCCAAAAGAAAGAAAATTAGGCAGCATCAGAAACAAACCCTACTAGGAGAAATCCAGGGCCTGGAACAGCAACACAAAGATAGCCAGGAGGAGCAAACTTTGATATTATTAACCGAGAAAAGAGAAAGACTACGGGATCTAATGGATCAAGAAACTAGATGGGTATTCAATAATATAAACAAGAAATTCTATGCAACAGGGAATAAACCAGGGAAACATTTAGCAAGGACAATTAAGCCTAGAAAAACACAGAATTATATCTCTAAAATGAAAGATATTAAAGGTGATATGAGGTATTCTACAAAAGATATAATTAAAATTGTTCAAGATTACTATCAAAACTTATATAATATAAATAAAGAACAAAGCTCCTTGGAAACCCAGTGTAGAAGAAAGAAAATTAAACAATACTTAGAAAGGAGTAAGATACCGACAATGGTAGAAGAAGTAATTAATAAGTTAGACAAGGAAATATCAAGGGAGGAAATAAGCCAAGTAATTAAAAATATTAAAATGGGAAAGAGCCCGGGCCCAGATGGGTATACCTCACTCTACTATAAGAGATATGGAGAAATCCTGATACCATACTTCCAGGAATACATGAACTCCATAGGAAGAGGTATGACGATGCGGGAGGAAGCATTGGGTGCCCACATAACTCTTATAGAGAAGGAAGACAAGGATCCCTCACTATGTGCTAGTTATAGGCCTATATCACTGATTAACGTGGATATAAAGATCTATGCAAAAATTATAGCAGAGAGAATAAGACCCTTTATGCCAGAGCTGATTGAAAACGACCAGGCAGGGTTTGTACCAGGGAGAGAAACGAGGGACAACGTCCTAAGAGCACTATTCCTGATACAAAAAGCAAAAAAAAGTAAAAAAACAGTTCTATTTCTGTCAGTAGATGCCGAAAAGGCCTTTGACAGACTAGACTGGGAATTTATGCTAGCAACAATGAGGCATATAGGATTAGGTCCCAACATGCTTAAATGGATAGGGGCACTTTACTCTAAACCCTCTGCACAGGTCCGGGTCAACGGGACCCTCTCAGGTAGTTTTGCACTTTCTAATGGAACTCGCCAGGGCTGCCCGCTCTCCCCCCTCCTGTTTGTCCTCTCATTAGAGCCATTGCTAGCAACTATTAGAACTAATCAGGAGATAGAGGGAGTAAAGGTAGACGGGAGGGAATACAAGATCTCTGCGTTCGCGGACGATATGATGCTGTATGTATCAAATCCAAGGCAAACTTTGCCAAGGATAATGGAGGAATACGAAAAGTATGGAGAGATCTCAAATCTAAAAATTAATAAAGAGAAGACGGAAATATTAAGTATATCCTTAAGTCCAAAAGAACGCAGAGATCTTGGGGCCCTCTACCCGTTTACATGGAAGCAGAAGGGGATGAAGTATTTGGGGATATATTTGTCCAATAAGGAGAGGGACCTATATGAGGACAACTATATCCCCCTACTGAATAAAATAAAAACAGAATTGAAGGGATACCCGATAGAAAAACTATCTTGGTTGGGTAGAATGAATACTATTAAAATGATGATACTGCCTAAAGCACTATATGTCTTCCAAACACTCCCAATAAAAATCCCAGATATGTACTTTAAAATATTGGGGAAGATAATAAGGAGATTCATTTGGAAAGAAAAGAGGCCTCGCATATCAGTAGAAACTTTAACTAGACCTAGACATGAGGGAGGATTATACCTTCCAGATTTTAGAAGATATTATGAGGCAGCAGTACTAAAAAGGATAACAGACTGGCTACAGGGAAATGGACGGAGAAAGAAATGGGTAGAAATAGAGGAAAGTCTGTGCAATGGGGACTTGGGAAAGAGAATATGGATCCCAAACCAATATAGAGGCTTAACACAAGAAACACCCCCAATAACAAAAGAAACCTTCAGAATATGGGATAGAGTATGTAAAACAAAAAAATGGCTCTATAACAGTCCGTTGATGTCCCTCACGGGTACAGACTATTTCCCGCCAGGGAAGAGCCGCGAGGCCTTTATGGGATGGACAACCTCAGATTCATTAAAACTGAAAGACGTACTGAAGGGGAATATCCTGTGCCCAATCTCAGAAATAAGAGAAAAATATGGACCCTCTGGGGGTGACAGTTGGAGGTATATACAGATCCAACATTTTGTAAATACACTACCGAAACCTCTACGGGCTATGAATGAGCTAACCCCGTGGGAAAAACTCGTAGAACAGGGGGGGGGGGAACGGGAAGACAGGGGATATCGAATATATATGGGATACTGTTACCCCCAAAGGGCCCCAAGACAATGAAAATACTGGAAAACTGGGAATCAGAACTGAATCAAACTATAATGGATGAAAAGAAGAGCCTAATTTTTGACTATGCCCACTCCACCCCAGTAGAGGCAAAAGTAAAGGAAATTAATTATAAGCTTTTAACTAAGTGGTATTTGGTTCCAACAAAGCTACATAGGATAAATAAGGAGTTATCACCCTTATGTTGGAGGGAATGTGGGCTGGAGGGAACACACGCCCATATATGGTGGCATTGTCCACTGATACAGGAATACTGGAGAGGGATCTTACGATTGATAGAGAAGATATGTGGATTTAAGGTTAAATTAGATCCCTGGTATTGTCTGTTTCATAATACGGAAATGACGAGGAAAAAATATAGAACAACTTTGGTACCATATATGTTGAATGGAGCCAAAGCACTTATACCACGGAATTGGAGAGAAAAAAGGGTACCAGCATTAGGAGACAGTTGAGAGAGATGGATAGAACTAGACTGATGGAGGAGTTGCTCTCAAATCATAATGGAAGTAGATCAAAACATAATAGAGTTTGGAAGAGATGGAGAGAGTTTAAGGACTCAGAGGCCTATATAGAGGGGCTAGGGGGCTAGGGAATGTATTTTTTTTTATTATTCCTTTTTTGTATTGATTCTTTTCTTTCTGTCTTTCTCCCCTTCCCTCTCCTCTTTCCCTTTTTGTTTTCCCCTCTTTTTTTTTTTTTTCCCGTGTGTGTATATAGGTGTGTACACATACGCACACAGCTAGGAGTAGGAGCCTTCTTAAATTATGTTGTACATAAGTAAAATTTTTTTTGTTTGTTTTTTTTTTTGTTTTTTTTTTCTTTTTCCTCTCCCACTTGACTCTGATGACTTAACTATCACATACATTTGATATTCTCCCCCCCCCTCTTCCTTTTTTTTTTTCTCTCTTCACCTCCTTTGCTCACAGTAGGGACACGGGTATATGATTGTTATAGGACACAGGACACTTGCACTTAGACTGTATTTACCAATAAGAGGGAGAGGACGGGAGATAAAGTCCCCCTCCCTCTCCATATTTCCTCTTCACCCTTTTTTTTTTTTTTTCCTTTTTTTTTAATATACACACGTAGGCCTTGAACAGGAGCCTTCTTGAATTATTTTTAATTATTTTATATATATATATATATACTTTTTTTTTTTCATTGCACCTAGATTGTACTTATTAAGATATAGATTAAGATGCACAAGCACTTTAGATTATGATTATATTCATATCTAGCTACAAGAGGGAGTACATGGGAGACAAGGTCCTCTCCCCTCTCCCCCCCCCCCGCCTATTCCTTTTTTTTTTTCTTCAGTTTTTCTTTGTTCTTCCCTCCCCTCCCCCCTGCCTTCCTTCCCCCCCCCCCTCTCCTTTCCTCCATCTCTTTCTCTCCCTCCTCCTTTCTTATGTCCATTGGATCTATCTATTTTTTTTTTTTTCTGTAGTTTGTTTTTTCCTATGCTTGGCCTCTACATCTGGGGGATTAGGAACACACGGGCTATGGAGATAAGGGATAGGTAGTCCCTCAAGTAAAATGGAAAATTGGTAAATGACATTCCTCCTGGGTCCAATTTATCAAAGGGGTATATAATGAGACTTTATATGTACGTTGTGTCTATATGGTTTAAATTTCCATTGTATTGTTATTTAATTGTTATGTAATGTGAAAAAGTTTAATAAAAAAAGATAAAAAAAAAAAAAAAAAAAAGAAAATCAAAAATGTTTTTCTCCACAAAGACTGACTACACCATTGAAACTTTTCTAAATTATCATCAAAATCCATCCACTGAAAAAGGTGTCAGCTACACTCTACAAGGACCACATGTACACTTACAAACTTAGCCTCCCTTTTGCCAACTAAACAGCACATTCAATAAATGTGAGTTACATGACAATATTAAAAACATATTCATTTCTCTAAGTTCATATACTCTGAGATATTCACCACTTTTCTCTACCTAAAGTTCACACACAGTGGCCTCAGCTTCCATAACAAAGCCATTGCAGAGACATACCTTCTCAATGCTAGCATCCAAAACAGCCTGCAACCATTCAAAGGGCGTATTCCTTTCAACAAACAGCTACTATTGTCTGGCTTCCAACAATGCCTGGCCACTTGAATATGCGGCAGGAATTTTCAACTTTAAAACCAAACACTTTTGTTAAAATATTTTTACACTTATGGGGACATCAGATTATCTCTCAGGGCGTTTCCACTACAAAACTCCTGCATGCTATTTACAGAAAGTCACCAACTTTCACCCTTGTAACTGAAATGCTGCCCGCCCCTACCCCACTAAACCTCATGGCTTATGGCTCAATGCAGCGGCCATCTTTAACAAGGCCGCCAATCTCAGTGTAGGCTGCATGAAATACCACAGCTATACCTTCATTTCATACACAATATACAGTCTCCATCAGATCATCTCTTACACAACTTCAGTCACACTTATGGGGACACATGTCCTGCATCACACAAACAATCTAATCACACACAGGTATACACAAACAAATTCACAGGCCTACGATAGGATTCAGAGGCATACGATCTCTCTCCCAACAAAATCACACACACACATGCACGATCGGATTTGCAGACATACACACGCACACATACACACTCTGCAAACTTAAAGCATTATTTCAAAAAGACAAAAAAATGTTCTTTTAAAGAGTAGAGCCCCCCACATCAGAACGTAGATCCACTCTTCCCCCCATCTCGATCCGATGTCCAAAGGGACTCCATCTATTCCCAAAAATCCTGGCCCGCCATTCTGTTGTGGAATTCCTAGGCTGTTTGCAGAGCACACAGCCTATAATTCCTGTGCTATCTAAGCACACATCAGATTTCATCTTTTTGCAATAATGCTATCTTTAAGTTTGCTAAAGATCCACTCACCGTTCATTCCATCATTCAATCAAGGAAACCACCAACACAGGTCTTATGGTCAAGTCATCTCAGAGCAGAGTGTCTCTGGGATAGCCAGCTCTCTTTATTTATAGTAAACATGAGTAACAAAAGAAGGTGTGGCTTCACAGAACAGCCATTCAGACATTTTGTATATTTTCAAAAGAACCAATCACAGACATGTTTAAATTCAAATATAATCCCAGCAGTGACGTGTGCAAACGGCTGTGTACAGGGGTCATGCTTTCTGTGAGACAAAGGAACAGTAGAAAGCATGGCTTTGTACAGAGCCGTGTGCAAACCAACTCACTGCTACCAATGACGGAAACTACATGACAATTATGCCTCAATGGACCACAATTATTTTATAGTTATGCTACCGTTCCTGTGGACACAGATATGTGCGCTCAGAGTCATTTAACGCCCCCTGCCAGGGGCTGGCCAGTTCCCCCAACGGGGCGCAAAACAACATCTCTAAATGCAGCAAACATCGCTGTCTCCACAGGAAGATTTTCCCGCCACCGATCTTCCACCAACGTCTGTATGTGCAAATACGCTCAGATGAGCGCATTACAGCAAAACTGACACTGGGGGGGACATCTGACAACATACATTAATACATTTCCATCAAAATCTCCACAACAGCTCCTCTAAAATTTCGGTACTAAAGGGTGGTGGGATATAGACATTAGCCAGTACATATTCCCTTGTCTCTATCTGACAAAAAAGAATATAAACCGCCCTTTATCATCCACTTTACTCTGCCTGCAGGAGAACACTTTTTCAGAATCAACCAGCACGCTGACACCCCTTGAATATGAGGTATGCGTGGCATGGTATTGTACTTGATATTTTCTATGTTTTAGTGTGCTGATGGTTTCCTTTTCCAGATGCGTCTCCTGCAGACACAGTATCCCAATATTATCCAGCTCTGCCATCGAGTAAATTATGCTTCTTTTAACTGGTTCTCTTACCCCACGAACGTTCCAGGAACATACCTTAATACTTTTAGTCTGTCCCAGGAATACCCCTTTATCCTGTCTATTAACTACCATTATTCAAATTTATCAGTGTACTTCCCATATTGTAGTTCTGTGTCTCAAACATTTGTGCCTCAAACATGCATTCCTTTTAATTTTCATGTCCTTGTTTTTAATTCCTTTCCAAAAGTCGTGTTTTATGTTTAGTGGATTCACCCATTCATACTCCTCACTCGTATCTTCATCCCACCCTTGCTCTCTCTCCCCTCCCCCTCCCCTTCCCTGCCCTCCTTTGGGCCTATATTGAGGGCTTCTAAAGTGACCAAGTGTTCCCCTTAAGGTGCTTAGTGTTATTTTATCTTTCACTGTGTTTCCCCGTGTTCCCGATTTTTCCGGTTTCAACCATTTATAATTGTATACTTCCTTTTCCCCTTCACACATGGTATCAAACAAAAAATAAACAAAACGCATACACATTTCAGATTGGCCATATTACAGCACTTCCCCACTCCACCCTTTTCCCTGTTTCCCCGTGTCCTAACCGTCAAATAAAAAAAAAATAAAAAAATAAAAAGGATAAAGAAGAAGAAGAAGAAGAAAAAAGGGGGGAGGGGTTGAAGGGGGGAGAAGACAAGGCGGAGGGCAAAAAAAAAAAAGAAAAAAGGGGATACAAACTTTGTCCCTTACCCTCCTATTCCTTCTATCCCCTACCCTCCTCCCCTCCACCCCGTTCCCTCCCATCCCTCCCGTCCAACCACAGTGTCACTTCTGCAGGTGTAGAAAAAAAGGTATGTTCCCCGTTATCCGTTATCCGTAGGCGCGCTGGATAAAACATTGCGTATTTCAATTTATTATGTTGCAGCCTACTCTTACAGTCCGAAAATTTTGCCCTTTGCCTCTGTAGTTCCGGGGAGAAATCTGGATAAATTGAGATTCTCACACCTTTATATTGTATCTCCCCCATTTCTCTTGCCTTTCGCAGAATTGCAAACTTGTCCCTAAAATGGAGCAGTTTAATGAGGAGGGGTCTAAGCTGGCCTCCAGTAGCGGGGTTCCTAGATGGCACTCTGTGGGCTCGTTCAATTGTGAAGAATTTTGACAAGCAATCTTTACCGAGCATTTCTCCAAGCCAGTTTTCCATAAACTCTGTGGGATTGTTACCTTCACTTTTTTCGGGGAGACCTAGTACCCTAATATTTTTCCTACGTAATCTATTCTCCATATCGTCCATCTTATTCATGCATATATTTAGCTGTTCCAGCATTACTTTTATCTCATTTTTTAATGGGTCCACATCGTCTTCTACCTGACTAAGTCTCCCCTCTAGAACAGATGTCCGTTCCCCAATTCCCTGCACATCTTGCTTAAGCGTTGACATGTCTTCTCTTATAACTTTTAATTGTCCAAATATATCAGTTAATGAAGACTTGCAGTTATTCACTGCTTGGAGAATCTCTCTCATGGATGGTTCACCCTCTTTCGCCTGTTCTACAACCGGTTCTGCATTTTCCTTCTGTGTCTTTTTCTTTGCCCCTGTATTGCCAGCCGCAACTGCTGATATGTCCATTGTTAATGGCTTTCCCTGACTTCTCCTCAGAGAAGTGGGTTGTTGCTCCCCCTGTGTTTTTTTGGGTGTCTGGCTCAGTGTATGGCCTGCCGTATGGCTCGGTGTATGGCCTGCCGTATGTGCAAATCTCTCCAACTTGGCTGCCGCAGCTGCCGCTGTGGCCTGACTTGCCTTGGTTCCTCGCGTTGTGTGTATCTGTGCCTGTGGCTGCGACTGTACATACATCTGTTCCCTGCCGCCTGAGCTGGTTCTTTCCTGAGAGTTAACTTCCACACCTTTTTTCTTTGTCATTACTGACAGGGCATCCGGCGTTATCCTTCAGTTTTTATTAGAACTGTGGAATTATGAGGCTGTACGGCTCTATAGCTTTTACTTCTTCCGTTGTCAAACAATCTTGTTCCTACAATTCTCCCGGCTTCCAAGCCATACAGCTGTATAACTCTGCTCCCTAGTCTCCTTTATCACAAATCTCAGGAGACAGGGTATATATTTTCAAATGCAAGGTGCAGGGTGCCAATGTAGCGGGTCCCTGTGGGGGATCTGTATCAGGTATAGTGCCTCTGAAAAGGTTTTTATATTGTCTCTTCCTGTCTCTGTGTCACTATTCCATCAATCCCTGCAGCGACCCCAATACAGATTGACATACAGAGTATCTATAAGCGCAGGGTTTGCACAGGGTTTACACTAAGTTACATTGAATCTGACCCCTTTTCAAAAAATGCTTCACAATGTCTCACAGTACCCCACAGTTCTTCCTTTTAATGTCCCGGTTACCTAACCTTGCTTGTACTCCAGCTGACACAAAGAGCCATACATCCAGTCGTGTAGTCAAAGAATAAATCACAGACAGGGGGAGAAAGGACAATACATTTTTTTTTCCCCTTTTTTTTTGAAAAAACAAGGCGACCCTCCAGCTGGGGAGGCTATCTTATATTCACCACCACCTCCACAGTCCCCGGCTGCCCGCTCCTCCGTAAAAATAGTAATCTCAATGGACAGTCTATTATATATTTTTTTGAGAAAAAAAAGAGGTATATATTATATCCACCGCATAAGCAGACTTGCCGTGTATGCTGTAAGGCTGCCACGTCCGGAATCTCCAGAGTGTCCACCCTAGGGCTTCCCCTCCTCCTCCTCCTCCATGCAGGGCGGCTGAAAATACTACCGGCAGTGTGTACTATTGCGGCATTATGAGATTACAGGATAGCGATGTTGCGGCGGCTGGGCATCCGGACATTACACTCTTCCTACCTCCTCCATGTAAGGCTGTTCAGGCAGCTCCGGCGGCGGCAGCTCAGACGGCTCGAGTTGATGTGCGGGGTCCCCGTAGCTGTATGTCCAGCATCTCCACCTTCCCTCCGCTCTCCCTCCTCCTCCACACAGGGTAGTAGAGACGGTTCAAACGGTTCAAACAATGAGTGGCATGGGAGCGGGTGTGCGGTCCGTGCTGCTACGGCCTCTCACCTCACCTCATCCCTCCACATCCGGTCACGCCCCCAAAGTTACCTTCGTAAACAGCAATTGCACCATGCATGTGAGGTATCACCACGAAGGTTAGATCGAGGGCAGTAATTTTAGCAATAGACCTCCTCTGTAAATCTAATGTGGTAACCTGTAAAGGCTTTTAAAGGCTTTTAAAAATGTATGTAGTTTGTCGCCACTGCGCGTTTGTGCGAAATTTTAAAGCATGTCGTGTTTGGTATCCATGTACTCGGCCTAAGATCATCTTTTTTTTTTTCATCAAACATTTGGGCAATATAGTGTGTTTTAGTGCATTAAAATTTAAAAAAGTGTATTTTTTCCCCAAAAAATGCGTTTGAAAATCGCTGCGTAAATACTGTGTGGAAAAAAAAATGCAACACCCACCATTTTAATCTGTAGGGCCTTTGCTTTAAAAAAATGTATAATGTTTGGGGGTTCAACGTAATTTTCTTGCAAAAGAAAATATGTTTTCATGTAAACAAAAAGTGTCAGAAAGGGCTTTGTCTTCAAGTGGTTAGAAGAGTGGATGATGTGTGACATAAGCTTCCTAATGTTGTGCATAAAATGCCAGGACAGTTCAAAACCCCCCCAAATGACCCCATTTTGGAAAGTAGACACCCCAAGCTACGTACGCGGCTAGGCTCCCAAAAAGTCCCACACATGTGGTATCCCCATACTCAGGAGAAGTAGCAAAATGTATTTTGGGGTGTAATTCCACATATGCTCATGGCATGTGTGAGCAATATATCACTTAGTGACAACTTTTTGAATTTTTTTTATTTATTTTTGTCATTATTCAATCACTTGGGAAAAAAAAATATTCAATGGGCTCAACATGCCTCTCAGCAATTTCCTTGGGGTATCTACTTTCCAAAATTGGGTCATTTGGGGGGGTTTTGTACTGCTCTGCCATTTTGGCACCTCAAGAAATGAGATAGGCAGTCATAAATTAAAAGCTGTGTAAATTCAAGAAAATGTACCCTAGTTTGTAGACGCTATAACTTTTGCGCAAACCAATAAATATACGCTTATTGACATTTTTTTTACTAAAGCCATGTGGCTGAATACATTTTGGCCTAAATGTATGACTAAAATTGAGTTTATAAGATTTTCCCTATAGCAAAAAGTAGAAAATATATTAATTTTTTTCGAAATTTTCGGTCTTTTCCGTTTATATCACAAAAAATAAAAATAGCAGAGGCAATCAAATACTATTAAAAAAAAGCTCTATTTGTGGGAAATTTAGTTTGGGTACAACATTGCATGACTGTGCAATTACCAGTTAAAGCAGCGCAGTGCCAAATTGTAAAAACACCTCTGGTCTTTATGCTGCGTATTGGTCCGGGGCTTAAGTGGTTAATGATGCTTAAAGTGAAAAAAAAAGTGAAATATTCCTTTAAATATCGTACCTGGGGGGTGTCTATAGTATACCTGTGAAGTGGCACGTGTTTCCCGTGTTTAGAACTGTCCCTGCATAAAATGACATTTCTAAAGGAAAAAAAGTCATTTAAAACTGCTTCCGGCTTTAATGTAATGTCTGGTCCTGGCAATATGGATGAAAATCATTGAGAAAAAGCAGGGGCTGAAAAATTGGACTTAGGCACTGGTGGCGGTGCCCAGAAACAAAAATTTCTTACATGCTATCAGCATGATAATTGAGGAGGAAGAGGATAGTCACTCAGCATAACAGGATAGTCACTCTGCATCAGCATAGGCAGTCTTGAAGGGATCTGACATTTCAAAGAAAATTATTCTGTTACATCAGCATCAGGTGCTTGGTAGCTGCTGGTGATCCAAGACTGATTCATTTTTATGAAGGTCAGTCGATCGACCGAGTCGGTGGACAGGCGCACCCTGTGATCGGTTACAAAGCCTCCAGCAGCACTGAATGTGCATTCCAAAAGAACGCTGGATGCAGGACAGGCCAGTAGCTCAATTGCATACTGTGCAAGCTCTGGCCAGTGACCCAGAGGATTTTCGGTGGGAAAGGTGTCCAAGTCTTATCTTGCCCATAGGTATTCTTGCACCATGTAAACCAGATGCTGGCGATGGTTGCTGGAACCGATCATACCTTGGGGCTGCGGACTAAAAAATTGTCTGAACGCATCGGTCAGACGGCCACCTTCTCCACCGCTCCTTCTTTGACTGACCGAAGCCTTTGGCCAATTATGGCTCTCCATTTTTTGCACTCTGTGATTGGCCAAAGCTTGCTTGGCCAATCATCAGCCAGCAATGCACTGCGATGCCGCAGTGAATTATGGGCCATGACGCTCCACTCGAATTTGGCGTCAATCCACAAGCGCCGAGTTCGTAAGCCCTTTGTGTGTAGACCTTGGTCCGCACTTGCTCCAGGGTGTTTGCAAATAGGAACTCAGTGGATGACGATATGAGTAAGAAAAGAGACACTCATAGCATAATCCTGCATATGAAACAAATTTATTAAAAGCAAAAAAAAACTAATTCACATTTGCAGATGATCTGCAGTATGAAATATCCACGAGCGCCAAGCTCGTCTCCTGCCATCAGACTGTGAGTGTACTCAGTGGGTGAGTGCATCCAATTTGGGATTGGAGCATTGGGTGCACTCACAGTCTGACGGCAGGAGAAGAGCTCGGTGCTCGTGGATATTTCATACTGCAGATCATCTGCAAATGTGAGTTTGTTTTCTTTCGCTTTTAATAAATTTGTTTCATATGCGGGATTATGCTATGAGTGTCTCTTTTCTTACTCATATCGTCATCCACTGAGTTCCTATTTGCAAACACCCTGGAGCAAGAGTGGACCAAGGTCCTACACACAAAGGGCTTACGAACTCGGCGCTCATGGATTGACGCCTATGCTCCTTATCTATAAGTGAGTGCATCACTGTGTGATCCGCTTCTGCCCCACTGTGGTTCCCCTACAGAGTTATGCTATGAACACCTTTTGTTTTTTAGGTTTCTCTGCATGCTATATATCTGCCACTGAGACCATTTCAGCAACATAAAGGAGACTACCATACTGCTGCAATCACCACCTCCATCTACATCCATGATTTATCCATGCTGTTTGTCTAACAGCAGTGAGGTGAGCTGCTTGCAGACACAGAGGTGTTTATCACTGAAGGATTTCTCAGCACTTTGTGCCGTATTTGGTGGTGGGACTTATTTTATACGGGCTTTGTTTCAGCACATGCAATTTTGGCTTTGTTTATTCGTTTTTGGATTATTCATTCATTGGACTCACAGTAGTATTTACCGATGTTTTAGATGTTTATTTTGTTTTGGATCACCTGATTTACCCGTCCTACACACTGGGATTTATTGATTGATTAGTAGGTTCATGATAACCTGCACATATTGTGTTGCATTTATTCAATATTTGTGTTCGCCAGCAACACCCCTCCCCTTGTTACACAGCACAGTCACCATTATTTATTTATTTATCACTTTTTCTGTTTGAATCAGACTTCCATGTGTCTACAGCAGTGCCCCTTAGATTAGGCTTTTAAGACAGCACGGGAGCTTTTTTATATATACATTGTCATCTATTACCCCCAATCCTGGCTTGATACCATTAACTGCTCAAGCTATCTCTCTTGCCATGATACCATTACCTTCTATCTCTCCTGGCATGCCACCTTTATGATCTCCTGGCATCTTTCCTGGGCAATTTTGGTGCTCATAGCACTGTAAAAATGCCATAATGTTCTAAAGCTGGGAGTCAGCATAACAATTCTAAACATTTGCTACACAGCAAATGCTGCATTGGGGAACTGTGTAGGATGACTGGGGGTATCCACTAATTGTTATAGGTTTCTGTCCCTTTCATTATTATTATACAGGGTTTATATAGCGCAGTTTGCGCAGCGCTTTACAACATGTGGACAAACAGTACAGTTACAGTACAATTCAATACCGGAGGGATCAGAGGGCCCTGCTCATTAGAGCTTACAGTCTAGAAGGAAGGGTCAAGTGGAACAAAGGGTAACAGCTGTGAGGAATGATCAGATGGAGAAAATGAAAATACAGTTGTTAGGTGTGGGTAGGATAGGCTTCTCTGAAGACAAGGGTTTTCAGGGATCGTCTAAAAGCTAAAAGAGTAGGAGATAATCAGACAGATTGGGGTAAGGAGTTCCATAGGATTGGAGAGGTTTTGGAAAAGTCCTGGAGGCGAGCATGGGAGGAGGTGATGAAGAAGCTAGAGAGCAGGATGTCTTTAGAAGAACAAAGAGAATGATTAGGTTGCTATTTTGGGACTAGGTCAGTGATGTAGCTGTCGGCAGAGTTGTGGATGGCTTTGTAAGTTGTTAGTATTTTGAATTCAATTTGTTGGGTGAGCGGAAGCCAGTTGAGGGATTGACAGAGAGGAGTAGCAGACACAGAGCAATTGGTAAGGTGGATAAGTCTGACAGCAGCAAGGGGGAATAGACTATGTAGAGCTAAGCCAATGAGGAGGGAGTTGCAGTAGTCGAAGCGAGAGATGACCAGGGAGTGAATTTAAGAGCTTTGTTGTGTCAATGGTTAGAAAGGGGCGTATTTTGGAGATGTTGCAGAGGTTGAGCCGGCAAGATTTGGACAGTGATTGGACGTGGGGGTTCAGAGTCCAGGATTACACCTAGGACCTTGGCATGCAGGGATAGGCTTATAGTTATGGCATAAATTTTGACAGAGAGATCAGGGGAAGAGGCACGTGGGGGACGAAAAATTATAAGTTCAGTTTTGGATAGATTACGTTTGAGGAAGTTGTGTGACATCCAGATTGATATATCTGATAGTAAATTAGTGATACGTGAGGAGACTGAAGGAGTAAGCTGAGGGGTATAGAAAAAGATTTGAGTGTCATCAGCGTAGAGATGGTATTGGAAGCCATGGGAGGCTATCAGCTGACCCAGGGAGGAGGTGTAGATTGAAAATAGGAGAGGTCCAAGAACAGAACCTTGGGGGACCCCGAAAGACCAAAGGCGTGGAGTTTTTTGAGGAGAAGGGGGTGGTCAACCGTATCAATGGCAGCAGAGAGGTCCAGGAGTAGGAGTACAGAATAGTGTCCATTGTTTTTGGCCGTTAGTAGATTGTTTGTTAGTTTTAGATGAGAAGTTTCTGTGGATTGTTGAGGATGAAATACAGACTAAAGGGGATCAAGAAGGCTATTATCAGCAAGGTGGTCGCTCAGTCGGTTGTAGACCAGACGTTCAAGGAATTTGGATAAAAAGCGGAGCAAGGTGATGGGGCATAGGTTGTTAAGATTGGATGGGTTCAGTGAGGGATTTTTAAGTATGGGGCTGACATGTGCATGTTTTAGAGAGTTGGGGGAGATGCCAGTAGAGAGGGAGAGATTGAAGATGTGGGTTATAGAGTGTAGAATAGAGCCAGAGTGTAAATGTAGCATTTGCGAGGGAACAGGAGCCAGAGGGCAGGTGGTAAGATGGACGTTAGCAAGTAGTTTAGCAACCTTGTCTATAGTGGTGGGGTTGAAAGAGGGAAGTAATGATTGTACCTGTGGGCATGAAGTGTAAATTGTGGAGGGTATCTTAACAGTAGAGGTCTCCTCGCAAATTGTATCAATCTTCTGTTTGAAGTGATTGGCGATCTCCTGGGCAATGAGTGAGTTGGTGGGTGGAAGCAGTGGAGGACGATCTAGAGAGTTGAAGGTAGAGAAGAGTTGACGGGGACTTGATGATCAGGTGTTAATGAGAGAGATAAAATAGTCTGCTTGGCAGTAAGGAGGCAGGAATTGTATTTTTGGAGGGCAGATTTATACTGGCTGAAATATTTCTGGGACTTCTTTTTACGGCACAGGCGCTCAACTTCTAGTGTCATCTATAAGTTGCCACAGCTGAGACTTCTAGTGTCATCTGTTTGCCAAGGTTGAAGGTGACGGGGCCTGATTCTGTGTGTAGTGAGGGGGGCGCATGTGTCCAGTAAGGCTAGCAGTGAAGTGTTGTAGACAGAAGGGGCTAGGTCGGTGCAGGACAGGGGTGCAATTTTGTCATAGATGTGGTCAGTAGCAGAGTAGAGAAGAGAAGGGTTGAGATGGCATAGATTTCTATGGGTAACCATTAGACAGTTGGAGGAAGAGGAGGTGGAGGAGAGGGAGAGAGTGAAACTAATAAGGTAGTGATCAGAGAGAGGGAAAGGATAGTTGGAGCAGTTGCACGGAGTGCATAGGTGGGAGAAAACAAGGTCAAGCGTATTGCCTTCAGAGTGAGTAGAAGCATGTATCCATTGCTTCAGGTCAAAAGAGGAGGTTAGACTGTTTGGAAGTAGCAGGAGTGTTAGTCTTAGTAGGGATGTTGAAGTCCCCGAGGATGATAGCGGGGATTTCAGAAGGGGGAAGTAGGGTAGCAAGGCAGAGAAGTCACCAAGAAAGGTTGATACTGTTCCAGGGGGCTGGTAGATCACAGCTATCCTTGGAGAAACTGAGGAGAAGGGACAGATGCAGTGTGCCTCAAATGAGGAAAGTGACAGGAAGGGAGGTGGGTGAAGTACCTAAAAGGTGCTATGCGGGGCTAAAGGGATTTCAACACTCCCTCCTTTGTGTCCACTGGGTCTGAGGGAGTGAGTCCAAAGAAGACCACTGTGGGATAGAGCAGCAGAAGACGCAGTGTCGGATTCAGGAAGCCAGGTTTCGGTAATTGCGAGTAGATTAAATGAATTAGCAATAAAGAGATCATGGAGAGAGCTGAGTTTGTTACAGACAGAGTGGGCATTCCAAAGGGCACAAGAGAAAGGGAGTCTGGTCTTGGGTAGAAGAGAAATGGGAACTAGATTGTGTGCATTGCAGCTGCAGCCAGAGGGTGTAGGGTAATGGGTGCATTGAGTACAGTTAAATGAAGGAGGCCCAGGGTTTGTGGATACATCACCAGAGGTTATAAGAAGCAGAAGGGTGAGGGAGGTAATGTGGGAGTGTGATTTATATGAAGTGTCTTATCCCAACAGTGTCTGTGTGTTTTTTTTTTTTTTTACACTTTCTTTGTGAAATGGTAGGGGTACAATGTACCCCTTACCATTTCACATAGGGGGGCTGGGATCTGGGGGTCTTTGATCTTTGTTAAAGTGGTCTTCCAGATTCCGATAAGCCCCCTGCCCGCAGACCCCCACAACCACCGGGCAAGGGTTGTGGGGATGAGGCCCTTGTCCCCATCAACATGGGGACATGGTGCTTTGAGGGGTCACAGACCCCCAAAGCATCCTCCCCATGTTGAGGGCATGTGGCCTGGTATGGCTCAGGAGGGGTGGTGGCGTTCTCTCGTCCCCCCCCTCTTTTCCTGCGGCCTGCCAGGTTGTGTGCTCGGATAAAGGGTCTGGTATGGATTTTTGGGGGGAACTCCACGCCATTTTTTTTATTTGGCGCAGAGTTCCCCTTAAAATCCATACCAGACCTGAAGGGTCTGGTATGATTATTTGGGGGGACCCCCACGCATTTTTAATTTTTTTTATCAATGACTTTCAATGACTTTTCTCTGTATTGCCGGAAGCCGACAATTCATTATAGCCGCGAGTACTTTTAAATACCTTTTTTTCCTTCAGAAATTACATTTTGTGCAGGGACAGTTCTAAGCACGGGAAACAAGCGCTACTTTACAGGCATACTATACACACCCCCTAGGTATGAAATTTAAAGGAATATTTCACTTTTATTGTTTCACCAGCCAGGTTGTGTGCTCGGATAAAGGGTCTGGTATGGATTTTTGGGGGGAACTCCACGCCATTTTTTTTTATTTGGCGCGGAGTTCCCCTTAAAATCCATACCAGACCTGAAGGGTCTGGTATGATTATTTGGGGGGAACCCCATGTAATTTTTTTTTATTTGACGCAGGGTTCCCCTTAATATCCATACCAGACCTGAAGGGCCTGGTAATTGAATTTGAGGGGACCCCCACGCATTTTTTATTTTTTTTATCAATGACTTTCAATGACTTTTCTCTGTATTGCCGGAAGCCGACAATTCATTATAGCCGCGAGTACTTTTAAATAACTTTTTTTCCTTCAGAAATTACATTTTGTGCAGGGACAGTTCTAAGCACGGGAAACAAGCGCTACTTTACAGGCATACTATACACACCCCCTAGGTATGAAATTTAAAGGAATATTTCACTTTTATTGTTTCACTTTAAGCATTATTAAAATCACTGCTCCCAAAAAAACTGCAGTTTTTAAAACTTTTTTTTGCATTGATACATGTCCCCTGGGGCAGGACCCAAGTCCCCAAACACTTTTTATGACAATAACTTGCATATAAGCCTTTAAAATTAGCACTCTAGATTTCTCCCATAGACTTTTATAGGGTGTTGCGCGGCTTTTCGAATTGTTTGCTGTCCGGCGAACTGGCGAAAAGGCAATGTTCGAGTCGAACTAGAGTTCGACTCAAACTCGAAGCTCATCCCTAATGGTGATACACTGTGTGGATAGAAGGCCTATCACATAAGGGTCTATCCCATCTTTGCAGGTCCACATATACCCCTGTGAAATATACGGTAAAATGACAGTCCACAGTCCAAATATAATTACTAAAAAGATGCTTTATCCTGGAAAAATGGCGGTTGTGCACTTAAAAGGACGGAATCTTGCTGAAACTGTTCCTGAGCATGATATAAGTGTATGTGGCCAATGGATGTTGAGGAAATAGCCAGATATTAATATGAACTGTGATGAAAGTTGAGTCTCTATGAGATAAATGCTATACACTTCATTGATGAGGACAACCAATATATGAATATACCGTTATCTCAGTGCAGCACTGTCTTATGATATGTGATCAAATGTGCTCAAAACATAACATTTGTGACAAAACCAACATCAAAATAACAAATTCCAAAAATGTTATGAGTATACTAAGCCCCATAGGTTGCTAGTAAATAAATTGAGAGCAAGGTCTTCACAGTCTGCTCTGGAGTTTCTGTTCCAGCAGGACAGCACTCATACTATTGCTAAAACATTTGAGAAACTTCCCAAATTGACCTCCCTCAATGCTAATATTTACTTGGAAGAATTGGAGAAAGTGGTTAAAGAATTACCTCTAAATAAGTCCCTGGGACCAGGTGGTCTCCCATACTCTTACTATAAGCAATTCCTTCCCATCCTGACCACCCTTATTGACCCTCTATAGATTGTTACTCAAAGGTGAGGCTCCTCATTCTCATTTTCAATACTCTTACATTATATTAATACCTAAACCTGGGACAAATCCAGCATCGCCAGCCGACTATAGAACCATTGCCCTGCTCAATTCTGATAGCAAAATGTTTACAAAAATTCTAGCCAGCAGACTAGCATTAATTCTTCCTAAGCTTATACATAAAGACCAAGTTGGTTTTGTTTTGGCTAGGCAGGCTTGGGATAATACAAGGACAGTTGACTTGATAGATGTGATTAACAGAACCAAAACACCTGCATTGCTTTTGAGCCTAGATGTCAAAAAGCTTTTGACAAACTAGACTATCCATATATATTCGCTACACTGTGACATATAAGCCTGCAAGGCCCCGTCATTGGAGCTCTCAAGGCACTCTACTCCTCACCTACGTCTCAAGTCTAGCGCACATACGTGATGTCAAACTCTTTTTGAATGTATAATGGTACCAGACAGGGGTGCCCCCTATCATCTCTGCTTTCTGTTTTATGTCTTGAACCTCTAGCAGCAGCTAAGGGGTGACATTCACAGTATAAGAGTTGGCAACAGGGAATTTATGTTGTCATTCTATGTGGGCGATATTTTGTTAAATCTTACTGAACGCCATACCACTCTTCCAGTTCTACATTGCATCCTAAATACTTTCAGTACCTTATCAGGCTACAAAATAAATACTACAAAGACAAAAGCTCTATCGGTACTCATCCCCCTGGCCCAACTTTTACAATTACAGACCAATTATAAATACCAGTGGTGCTCACAATTCATTAGGTATTTAGGTACACATATCACAAAAATAAAACAAAACAATAGTCTTTGCGCTAAAAAATGTATGAAGTCCAAAACAAAAACACACTGACCAAGGGATTCATCAAGTGAAAGAGTTAATGCAAAAGCCTATCTGACACCAGACTCCTTGCAGCTCCATGATCAGTGGGAGACTGATAGCTGTGAAGACATAAGAGAAATACGAGCGCACAGGCTCGTGGTGCAAATAACGTTTGTTTATTGTAATATTTTTACATATAGTAGGTGAGGTTGAAAAAAGACACAAGTCCATCAAGTCCAACCTATGTGTGTGATTATATGTCAGTATTACATTGTATATCCCTGTATTTTGCTGTCGTTCAGGTGCTTATCTAATAGTTTTTTTAAACTATCGATTCCCTCCGCTGAAACCACGGCCTGTGGAAGGGAATTCCACATCCTTGCCGCTCTTACAGTAAAGAACTCTCTACGCAGTTTAAGGTTAAACCTCTTTTCTTTTCATTTTAGTGAGTGGCCACGTGTCTTATTATAGTGTAAATTTACTGAAGCACTAAAATGGTGCACAAATGTGTATAAATAAGTGAAACCAATCAACAAGGAATAACTAAATGATTAAAAGCTGCACTCAATCAATAGTAATCTGGTACTAAAAACGTGAATAAATAAATTATTGATGCGCTGTGAAATCAACCCCAAGTAAATACAGTGACCCTACTAATTGTGGGATAAATTACAAAAATGCAACCTGCAGCTATATCAGGACTTGCTCTGATTGAGGGTGATCAGTGTTGGCACTGGAGTGCATTTACACATATTATAGGGGGTTTTTGAGCACCTTTGCACTGTTGTCATTTATACATGTTTGTAGTTTGTATTTTTTGCAGTTTGCATTTTTGCAATTTATCTCACAATTAGTAGGGTCACTGTATTTACTTGGGGTTGATTTCACAGCACATCAATAATTTATTTATTCACGTGTCTTATTAAACTCCCTTCTGCAATTTTTTTTTATCCCTATTGTGGGGTCACCAGTATGGTATTTGTAAATTTAAATCATATCCCCTCTCAAGCGCCTCTTCTCCAGAGAGAATAAGTTCAGTGCTCGCAACCTTTTTTTTATAACTAATATCCTCTAGACCCTTTATTAGCTTTGTTTCCCTTCTTTGTTGCTCCATTTCCAGTACATCCTTCCTGAGGACTGGTCCCCAGAACTGGACAGCATACTCCAGATGAGGCCGGACCAAAGTCTTGTAGAGTTGGAGAATTATTGCTTCATCCCTAGAGTTAATCCCCTTTTTAATGCATGCCAATATTCTGTTTGCTTTGTTAGCAGCAGCTTGGCATTGCATGCCATTGCTGAGCCTATCATCTACTAGGAACCCGAGACCCTTTTCCATCCTAGATTCCCCCAGAGGTTCACCCCCTAGTGAGTAGATTGCAATTATATTTTTGCCACCCAAATGCATTATTTTACATTTTTCTACAATAAACCTCATTTGCCATGTAGTTGCCCACCCCATTCATTTTTACAGATCTTCTTGCAAGGTTTCCACATCCTGCGGAGAAGTTATTGCCCTGCTTAGCTTAGTGTCGCCCGCAAATAAAGAGATTGAGCTGTTTACCACATCCTCCAGGTCATTTATGAATAAATTAAACAGGATTGTTCCCAGCACAGAACCCTGGGGGACCCCACTTACCACCCCTGACCATTGCGAGTATTCCCCATTTATTACAACCCTCTGAACCCGCCCTTGTAGCCAGTTTTCAATCCATGTACCCACCCTATGGTCCATGCCAATGGACCTTACTTTGTACAGTAAACGTTTATGGGGAACTATGTCAAATGCTTTTGCAAAATCCAGATACACCATGTCTACGGACCTTCCTTTATCTAGATGGCAGCTCACCTCCTCATAGAAGGTTAATAGATTGGTTTGGCAAAAATGATTCTTCATGGATCCCTGCGGATTACTGTTAATGATACTGTATTCATTACTAAGATCTTGTATATAGTCTCTTATCATCCTCCAAGAGCTTGCATACTATTGATGTTAGGCTAACTGGTCTGTAATTCCCAGGGATGTATTTTGGCCCTTTTTTAAATATTGGTGCAACATTGGCTTTTCTCCAATCAGCTGGTACCATTCCAGTCAGTAGACTGTCAGTAAAAATTAGGAACAATGGTCTGGCAATTACTTGACTGAGTTCCCTAAGTACCCTTGGGTGCAAGCCATCTGGTCCCGGTTATTTAATAATGTTAAGTTTCCCAAGTCTATTTCTAATTCTGTCCTCTTTTAGACATGAGGGTGCTTCCTGTGATGTGTCATGAGGACAAACACTGCAGTATATATATATATATATATATATATATATATATATATATATATATAAAAAGATAAAATCAATACACTTACACTTACAAATGTAGGTGAATCACAAATGTCAAAAATTCCTCCAGTACAAAACCCTGAACAGGGATCACATCCGAGCGCCGGGGTTGATGAAATATCCACAGGATAAATAGATACACTGGCTCCACAGACACTGGCTCATCAAGCAGCTGCCAACAGGCTGCAAGCGAGCAGCTCACTGACTCCAAGACAGGCCGGTCAGGACAAAGCTGTGGGTGCCTCCAACACTTAGCTCAGGGAGAGCTCACATGGAATAAGCTGACAGGGGACACTGTGTGGTTGCCAGGACAATGCATTTCAGAGGGCGTGGACCTTCCTCAGGTCCGCCCTGTGTTGTCCAGGGAGCCCTTTTGTAGCTACGATCAAATGTCCAGGGTTTTAACTCTTTACTCTCAAATCATTAAGCTTCCACTGGAAACATACAGGCAATAATATGGCATGCATCACATCTACCAACTTTATATGTGGCTAAGTTTCATCTTTAACTCGGGGTATAAATAAATTACTAATACAATGGGACACTTATGACATTTTATTTCTGGGTAGAATGAATTTAATAAAAATGCACAACAAGGCTCACAGGATTCCAGATTCAGTTCTCTCACCTATGCCCAAGGGAGGTCTTGAGGGAACCAGATCTATTTAAAGTGGTTGTAAACCCACTTTGACAACAAACACCTACAGGTAAGCCTAGATTAAGGCTGACCTATAGGTGTTTGCAATATCTCCTAAACCTACATGGTTTAGGAGATATTTGTCATTAAGAATGCACCGTTGTCTACGGCGCATGCGCGCTGTAGATAACGGCACAGGCTCACTGAGAGCTTCCATTCATAAATTCAGCAATGACGGATTTGACAGCTCCTGCGCGCATGCGCGGGAGTGACATCATCGCCGCTCCGGCCAATCACAGCGCCTGAGCGGCGAAAACAGGAACCGAGGCGGACTTCGGGGGCTTCGATCTCAGGTAAGTGACACATAATAAGCTAGTATGCTGTGCATACTAGCTCATTATGCCTTTCTCTTGCAGGTTATTTAAAAAAAAAATATATATATATATATATATATACACAAGGGGTTACTTCCACTTTAAGTATTATCATCCATAGTCCATCTATGTCATATACTGTAGTTTCATGGCCTATTAAATTCCCCAGCAATCGCTGGTCAAAACTAGAAATGTGTCAGATATACCCAATTCACCCTTGCTAATTGAGTTGGTCACCATCTGACAATGCTTAAAAATATGTATACAATCATCTACTTGCCCCTATGGCAAGTCCCTCTGGCAAGACACATTGTCTCCATGTTGATGATGACAAGAGCCTCTTCAACACACCCTTGGCATTGTGAATGTTGGGGTCTGTGAGGGGGAGTTCTTAGAATCTGGAAGCCCATTCAAAATAAAGATACAGTCCAGATGCAGATATAGTCCACCTATTTGAATGGGTAATGTTTACCCATAGTACCCAAAGTCCTTTATTAAAAAAAAATAAAAAACATGGCATGCGGTGTAAATCCAATATCAATATAGCTGCTTCCACCAGTATCCATCACCAGATACTTCAAACATGTATACATGAATATATTCACCCTCTCTATTGGTCCTGTTTACCATCATTGAAAGTGAAAATAAAATCCCAAATTTTGGGATGTCCCCAAAAAAGTAAAAGAGGGGAAATCTTCCAACTGGGACTAGTTCTAGTGACCTGGGGAGCTCCAAGAGATTCCCTTAATTTTCAAGGATTTCCTCTTAGTTCCTGTTTGGCCATGGGACAGGAAGTGAAGGCAAATTTCCCCAACGGGACACAGATGGAAAAAAAAATTGACAGGGGTTATGACGCTACCTTACTCTATCCAAAATGAAATAAAAACAAAAACATTTTGCCTATTGTTCTACTTTAAGTTCTCTAACACCCAGTGAATAACTATTGGGGAAACTCCTTCACTGTCAAAACCACTAAAAATACACCTCCTACTGAATCCAAACATCCCTTTTTATGGAAGACAAAAGCACTCTTTCATAAAATTAAAAAGATGAATAAACAGATGATAGCCAGCAAGGGAATCACTCCAACAGCCCTAGGTTATTCCTCTTAACTTCTTGCAATGCTCATGTTATATGTATCGTAGACATGTGCACACTGAAATATTTCGTTTCGGAATTTCGTTTTCGTCCGAAAAATAAATTTATTTAGTTACTCCCGAAATTCGTTTTTACTTATTTCGTTTTTCGTTAGAAATTGCATTCGTCCGAAAATCTGAATTAATTAAGGTCGAATCTGTCATTGAAGGCTTATGGTGTCTGTCGAATGTTCAAAGAAGATTCGACGGAGCAGTGAAACTGTACGACGCTGCAATCATACATTTCCGGTCGAATGTTCCGCCCACAAGCTATAGAAGAATTCTAATGTTGTATGACTAGTAATAATTATATTTATTCATTACTATTACTAGTCAACCAACATTAGAATTCTTCTATAGCCTATGGGCGGATGCATTTGACCGGAAATGTACGATTGCAGCGTCGTACAGTTTTGCTGCACCGTCGAATCTTCTAACTTTCGATGCTTTGTCGAATCTTCGTCATTCTAGCTATTTTACTGCTCCTCCTCTTTGGTTACAATCAGCCAATAACATTCATCATCAACTTTATTTTTATTTTACTTCACCCACCCAATTCCAGCAGTGATCTTTTCTCTCTATGTCGAATCTTTTCTCTCTATAATAACAAATCTTTTCTCTCCTATGTCGAATCTTTTCTCTCCTATGTCGAATATTTTCTCTCTATAATGTCGAATCTTTTCTCTCCTATGTCAAATCTTTTCTCTCCTATGTCGAATCTTTTCTCTCCTATGTCGAATCTTTTCTCTCCTATGTTGAATCTTTTCTCTCTATAATAACAAATCTTTTCTCTCCTATGTCGAATCTTTTCTCTCCTATGTCGAATCTTTTCTCTCCTATGTCGAATATTTTCTCTCTATAATGTCAAATCTTTTCTCTCCTATGTAGAATAATCTTGGACTAATAGAGTTAAGGTTAGGCACATTCGACCACAGGTTCGATAGACACAGATTGTTATTGTCAGCGTCACGTCGAATCTCCTATCTATATCGAACTGTTGTAGCAACGAAAACGAAAATAAAGCATTTGTTTATGTCGGATCTTTCGGTTTTCGGATTCTGTGCTTTTGTTTTCGTTTGTTAAAACGATAACGAAAATAGCTGAAATTCGGACGAAAATGCATTCGGACGAAAACTAATGCACATGTCTAATGTATCGTATCAAAAAATCATACATAGCATAACCCCATGAAATTACTCCAAATTTATCATGAACATAATGTGCTCACAAAGCAGCAGAAGAAATAAAGTTCATTACATTGCGCCATATGGTGTGCATGCATAGTGATGTCAGATCACGTGTACCACCCACAAGATATTATAGGATGAATTTAAGGAGTTGAGCATGTTCACTTTACAAAGTGAATTTTCATTTTGTTTAGCGAAAGAGCTGAAGTTACTTAGCGTCAATTCATTCATTAAGCTAAGTATAAATATATACTACACTCCTTCAATAAATCAATGCAACTGTCAATAAATTAATGAAATAAAGAACTGTGTCAACTCTTTCTAGAAGTATGCATCATGCAAAGATCAAACTGGAGTGCAATGTGCAATATTCAAGACTATGATAACTAACGCTAAGGTAATAGCAAAACAGCGGCCAAAATGTCTTCTAGTTGCCTGAGTCTCTGCCACTTAAAAGGAAACCACTGAACTAGAAGGATGTTCATGGAAGGACACTAAAGGAGAAAGATAATACTTTACAAAAAAATTTGCTACACATTTCAAACTTGCAAAAAAAAAACACCTGGATGCTCCACCACCACCATGCATGCGAACAAAGTATCTATGAGCATACAAGTTAAAATGCTGAACTTTTGTGCTGTGTTTGGAGGGAAAAGGATACACCAAACATAAACCTTCCTCTCATCTGTGGAGTTTGAGAGGGAGAATTCTTGTTTTGAGCTCCCCCCCAGCTTAGCTGCTGTGACCTTAAATAAAGGGAACTGTTCCTGCAAGGAATGCCAAAAATATTGATAAACTGATGCTGTTTTGTAGACAATATTAATTTCAAAATTCTCCTAATCATTTTGCAAGTCTGATAAGCAGCTACAGGAAATAACATCAAAGTTACTGCTATCAAAGGTTATTCTCCCAGTTGTAAATTACTTTTTTCCAAGCCTGGTCTGTAAATGTTTGTTTTGTTCAAAGAAACAAAGAAACAACATTTGTTCCGATGTTGGTTTAGTAGTAGATTGTGTCTGTCTGTTCTGTGACCTAGTTGAGCATTTGACTAATTTAATAGCTGCTCATGCAGAAATCAACGTGATTCCAAAAAAGATCTAAATTTTTCCTAATTGCTGCTTACTCAAGGATAAGACACTTGAAAGGGAGACTATAAAGGCCCGTACACACGGTCGGACTTTTGCCCAACAAACTTAGTTTTAAGCAAGTTGGACCAACAATCCGACCGTGTGTACGCTCCATCGGACAAACTTTTTTGAGTTTGGTTTTGTTTTCATCGGACAAAAGTTGGGTCTGCGAACGGACAAACTTTTGCCCAACAAAAGTCCTATGGAGCAAAGTCCTACCGTGTGTACAGAAAACCATAGGACTTTTGTCCGATGGACAAAACAACCAATGTTAAAATCAACCAACAATAGCAGAAGTTGACCAAAGGGTGGCAGTAAAGATCAGAAAAGAGCAGAAAAAACAAGTGATGTTGTAAGAAGTTTTAAGAAAGTTTGCAGAAAAGTCCTGTGGTGTGTATGCTATGGGTGTTCCCGACCAACTCCGTTCGGACAAAAATCCACGGAAAAGTCCGATGGAAGTCCGACCGTGTGTACGAGGCTTTAGATTAAGCTATTTCTAATAGTTCAATACCATAATAAATGTGCAGGTCTTGGCAATATGCATTCAATAAAATATTGAATAAAGCTATAGAAAAGCTAAAGATTAAAGCCTTAACAACTGAAATAAATATGTAATTTTTGAAGACAGGAACTGAATACTGATAATGAATTGCAGAAACTGAGTGAAAATGTTTAAAACATATTTTACATATATACTATAGCAAGTACACTATGGTGATGATATCTCCAATTATGTAAAGAAACCAGTATGGTTGAAAAAATAGCATTGACCATAATTTTTAATGGAATATCTTGCAGTAGCAAGTCAAAAGCAACTGAATTTGCTTTGTTATTTTGAAAGTCTTTCACCACCCATCTGAGTAGTTTACTTAGTGTAGCGGCCTCACCCCTCTCTCCCTTTTCTCATACTCGGCTTGTCTTTCTTCGTCTAGGGGTTTCAGTGCTGGGGGGAGGGATGAGATACACCACGGCCCATGTCCTCCATAGCTAAGAGGTGAAGGCCAGAAGATTGGGTTTTGTGTAGGTGTCCTAGAGTCAAGTCCAGTACTTCGTCCCTGACTCCTTTGCTCCTAGTAACCAGAGTTCCACACAGTGAATAGGTCCAACTCAGTTTTATTCTTCTTGGCAAACAACAAACAGTTTCTTCTACTGAGTAGTAATGGGGAATAGATCGAGGCGCAATCCTTTCCCTTCTCCTGCTAACCACTGTGATATCACCAGTGGCGAATAATCACAGTCACTGACTATATGAAGTAGAACATGAATTACCTTCGCTAGTACAGCCCCTGTCAGGGGAAGGAGATCCGTCCAAGGGAGAAACAGGAGGCCTCTCTGTCACCAGCCATGCTGCGCTGGACTCTTCAGAGAAGTTCCGCACACCAGTCCTCACGAACTCAGACACGGGCACCCAAGGAGTTAGGTCCCCCCTCGGATTCCTCCACCCTTGCGGAACTCAGTCGAAGGTACTGAGCCCCAGGCATCCGCCATAGTACCTCACCCCAGGCTAAAGGTGCCTGGGATGGACTCCATCTCCGCTCTGGCCAGGCCAAGGGCACCTAGGCCTGGAGCACTGGAACGCCAGCACCCAAGCTGAAGGTGCCTGGGTGCGGCCGAGTCCTCCGACTCCCACTCCCAACTCTGAACCCCGTGGTAAGGGCGTCCGCCCCTTTTATCCCCTCTCCCTTTGCGTCACAGCGGGTTCCCCGCCCCGCTGTACCAGCTCCAGGGGAGGACAAAAAGGTACAGTCTTGCGGTGTGAGCTCAGCTCCGGCCCAGGGCAACAGCTCCACCCGTGGACCGCAAGGAACCTCAGACCACTAGAGTCCTCCAAGAACCAGAAAAAGGTCTCGCATCCCCTAGCAATTTGTGCATCTGGGTTACACTACCACCCAGATGCCTCCCTTAAATTCAAACACCCGCTACATTAGTTAAGCTGAAAACAATAATTTTAAAATAATATGCCATTATCGGTAATTTTAAAATAACAATTAGCCATTCCACATGTGACTGAAGTTTTCAAAGGGTAGGAACACATTTATACAGAAATTTTTACATCCAAAGGACTGGCGCTTTTGTGTAGAAATGTTGCTTATGAAAAAAGTCAGAAGTTCACAGACGCTGGGGTTGGAACAACTGTTCATTAAGTGGATGATGCAACACAGAAACGCTTACTTCTGAGGACAAGACTCAACAGTCTTCCTTCACAGGAAAGGGACTTTCCTTTGAACACACTAAAGCTGGATACACACTATACAATTTTCTGTAGATCTTTTCCTTCAGATTTACCAAAACCATATAATATGAGGTCAAACCTTAAGAGTTTCAATTTGTATGCAATCAGGCAGGCCCTTGCACTACATGGTTTTGGTAAATCTAAAGGAAATTAGGCAACAAAAGTTGTATACTATGTATGGGGTCTAAGTGGTTGCTTTACTAAAACTGGAGAGTGCAAAATCTGGTGCAGCTGTGCATAGTAGCCAATCAGCTTCTAACTTCAGCCTGGTTTTTATTCAGAGCTGCACAACATTTTGCACTCTCCAGTTCTAATAAATCAATCCCTAAGATACACATTTTAGACAAGGACCGCATCTGCCTTATAAAAGAGACTGTATATATCAAATTAGAAAGCATCACTAAACAGAGAGGGACCATCAATTCTGTCTACTCATTTCTACCCAGTGCAGGTTTACATAATAACCTATAATAATTTAGTTATGTCCATAGAATTGACACCAACTCTTCTTCCTTTAAAATGCTAGGGAATTTCGTACCAATCACTTTAAATCAAGATACAACTCAAGATACAAGATACAACTCAGTATCTTCATGATTACATAGCAAGTATATTACTGTTGGCATGCGACTACTATACATATTAGAAAAGCATTTATCATTCATATAGGTTAAGAGTGTTGAAATATACTAAGGGAACATAAATTGGTAAAAAACAAAACAAAAAAAACATGTGCACAGGTTTGTAATTATGGACAGCTATTCTTCTGATTCAATACACATTGATTAGGTTGGGTATTACAAATTCTGTATAAATATCACTGGGTACCTTGGAGCTATTGTTTACCCTCTGTCCCTTTGTATACAGTCAGTATGAGCAACCAGAGTAATGCCAACGAGAGACAAAGGACTATGCAGGTGGAACCTGTCTTATTTATAAGTCTTTGCTAATACTGGGTGGGGTCGACATGTCAAGATTAGGGATGAGCTTTATGTTTGAGTCGAACATGAGTTCGACTCGAACATTGGCTGTTCGCCCATTCGGCGAACAGCGAACAATTTGGGGTGTTTGCGGCAAATTCGAAAAGCCGCAGAACACCCTTTAAAAGTCTATAGGAGAAATCAAAAGTGTTAATTTTAAAGGTTAATATGTAAGTTATTGTCATAAAAAGTGTTTGGGGACCCGGGTCCTGCCCCAGGGGACATGTATCAATGCATGCCTTTGGGTCTGGTATGAATATTAAGGGGAACCCCTGCCATTTTTTTCATTGACTTTTATCTGTATTGCTGGGACCCCACAATTCATTAATAGCACGAGTAGTTTTAAATGACTTTTTTTCCCTTCAAAAATGACATTTTGTGAAGGGAACCAAAAAAATAAATAAAAAAAAATGTGTGGGGGTCTCCCCAAATTCCATATCAGGCCCTTCAGGTCTGGTATGGATATTAAGGGGAACCCTGCACAATTAAAAAAAAATGGCGTGGGGTTCCCCCAAGAATCCATACCAGAACCTTATCCAAGCACGCAACCTGGCAGGCCGCAGGAAAAGAGGGGGGCGAGAGAGCGCCCCCCCTCCTGAACCGTACCAGGCCACATGCCCTCAACATGGGGAGGGTGCTTTGGGGGTCTGTGACCCCTCAAAGCACCTTGTCCCCATGTTGATGGGGACAAGGGCCTCATCCCCACAACCCTTGCCCGGTGGTTGTGGGGGTCTGCGGGCAGGGGGCTTATCCTAATCTGGAAGCCCCCTTTAACAAAGGGGACCCCCAGATTCCGGGCCCCCTATGTGAATTGGTAATGGGGTACATTGTATCTCTACCATTTCACAAAAAAAAGTGTCAAAAAAGGTAAAAAAAAAACACACAGACAGCTTGGGATAAGTCCTTTAATAAAAAATAAAAAAAATAATTCCAGCGATGTACATCCTTCCACGACCCAGACTAGCGCTACCCGCCACTACGAACGATACAGCCTTCTCCATAGAAGGTTCCCGGGCTAATGACGTGTGAGCCGTGTGACATTTCTTTTATTACCGAGGGCGGGGCCACCCGTGACGTGGACGAGTGACCCCACCCCGTTCTGACGTAACGGGGGTTTCTGGCAGCTTCCCCGTGGTGTCACGGGTGACCCCGCCCCCGCTGTCGCGTCACAGAGTTTCCTTTATGACCTTTATAATGAAGCAGAGCCAGTAAATATTTACCACGTTGTGTATATTTTCTTTTATATATTTAGGACTAGTTACATCTGAGATACTGTTCATCTTCTACAGATTTATGAGGTCCTTTACATCTGAGGATGCCATTTTAGTAGCCATAGACGTTGAGGCACTCTATTGTTCAATCCCTCATGACAAGGGCATTTCAGCGATCATACACATCTTGTCCCAAAGTGGACAATCTGAATGGAAACTTAACAAATTTGTTATTTGTTAATAACATAACATTTTCATCTTTCAACATAACATTTTCATCTTTCAGGGTTCCCACTTCTTCCAGGTGCCTCATCCTACATCAATCTGTACCTGGGGGAGTGGGAACGTGATTTCATGACACATTAGTTTGTGGTATCGATTTACTGATGATATACTGTATGTGTGGGAGGGCCCTGATGAAGTACTACATCAATGTATTTCTGCTATGAACAAAATTTACTTCAATTTAAACTTTACTATGAACTGTAGTTCGAAATACATCACTTTTCTGGATGTAGTCATTTCTAAGGAGGACGAAGGTGGCCTCTCTAGTTGCCGATACCGTAAGCCCACAGCAGGCAACAGTATACCCCATGACTCCAGTTTCCATCCCAAACCCCTGATCAGGTCCATCCCATATAGTCAGTACCTATGCATTGAATACATCTGCTTTAGTAAAATACTTTTCAGGAGGAATCGGCCAGGTTGAGGGATAGCCTGCTGACAAGGGGCTATCCCTTATCCCTTTTTTGAGGCAGCCATCTGCCTCAAAAAAGCCTACAAACAATGTAAGAGTAAAACTAGACTAGAATTAATTATGGCAATTGGGATCCTAATCCCCAAGATCATATTCAAATTATTACTCACTATTCCAAGCAACATTTACAAATTAAGAACATCGCCAATAGGTATTGGCACCTTCTCAGCATGGACCCCTCCATCAGTCCTTTGTTCCTGAGAGGCCAGCCACTTGCTATGGGGGGCACTCATGTGGGCCCGCTCCCAAGCCGACTTTGTGTGTCCATAAAAACACAGAGCGTGTCTTTTTTCTATGTTTCTATGTCTCAGCCCTTGTCACTGGCTGAGATTAATAGCAGTGGAGGGGAGCGGAGAGAGTGTCTGCTCTCGTGCACAGCTCTGAATCGAGATCAGGCTTAATTAAGTATAAGGGGGGGCTAGGGGGGAGGAGCTGAATGCAGAAGGTTTTTACGTTAATGCAAAACCTGCATTAAGGTAAAAAACCTGCAGCCTTTACAACCACTTTAAGGTCTTTTTGGAATTGATGATATTGTATGTACATTAACAGAAAAATGGTTTCAGGAGTGCATCCAGACTGTGGTGACCAATGTTTTTTAACGATATAGAAGTTGGAAGAAATAGTTCAATCTGAGTGTTTGCTGATGATACAAAGCTAATCAGGGCAATAACCTCACAGTAGGACATAGCAACTTTTTGAGAAGACCTAGTTACAATAGAGGGCAGCTATACTGAAAAATGTAAAGTAATGCACTTAGGAGCTGAAAAATGCATGCAAGTTACTCACTAGGGAAAGGACCTCTGGGGGAATTGAGGATGAAAAAGGATCTGGGGGTCCTTGTAGATCACAAACTCAGAAATAGCATGCAATGCCTAGCTGCAACAAACAGGGCTAGTACACTATTATCATGCATTAAAAAGGGTGTCCGGCCAAAGCTGCCATTGGCTGCAATAACCGGAGCTCCAGCACAAATTAGCACCTACACTGCAACAAAACAGAGAGGAAATATTCTCCACCAAACCTCTGCCTGCTGCTCGCAGGTGATTTCTCCCCTCCATCTACTCCCAACATAGGAAGTCCTGCAAAAACTTGGCAGAAGAAATTTCCTGAATTCAGGTTTCTTTCTCTGCCACAAGAAAGTTGTGCTAAGGGCTTTTGGATGGAGCTCATGCACCACCTCTTTTCACCCTTCCAGTTGAGAGACTGTTCTCCGTACCCCCTAAGTTAACTGTAGCAGCGTATGCTGCCCATTGCACCTGCTTTGTTTGCAGGATGCTATTGCATCTGTTTTTCTGTTTTGTTGTCTTTCTTTTCCTTTTTTTCACCAGTCAAGACTTCTACCATCCATTCATATCCAGCTGTTTAAATTCAATCAATACTAACCTGTTCATATTTGACAAGAACACCAATACCACTCATGAGGACCCTCCTGCTTCTTCTCTTGGGACTTTGCAGAGTTTTAATTGCAATTAATTGATTTTAAAGAGGAAGTAAACCCTCCACAACTTTTTTAGTTAAACATACCCCTGCAAGAGAAAGGCATAATGAGCTAGTATGCATAGCATACTAGCTCATTATGTGACACTTACCTGAAATCGAAGCCCCCAAAGTCCTCCTCGTTCTCCGCCGCCGCCATGTCCACTCGGAGCTTCTTCCTGTTATCGCCACTCCGGCACTGTGATTGGCCAGAGCGGCAATGACGTCAAACGCATGCGTGCTCGGGCCGGCAAGATCCCATTCAGAAAACCGGCAATGATGCCGGCCCGCTAGTGCGCATGCGTGTGACGTCATCAGTGCTGTGTTTTCAGCAGATATCTCCTTAACCGTGTAGGTTAAAGAGATATTTCATGCACCTACAGGTAAGCCCTAATCCAGGCTTACCTGTAGGTGCATGTTGTCAAAGTGGGTTTACAACCACTTTAAAGGCTCCTTTGAAACAAGTTACACGTTGCAGTCATATTTAGGGTGGAACATGTTCCAGCTCCTGCATCTTCTCTGCTTGATCTCCCTCTCCCTGTGACAGTGGGCAGGGGATCCTCTCCCCACACCCACTGTTACAATTTAAAAACAGGGCTCAGCCCACAAGCCAAGCTGTTCATTCACAGAGTTCTGTGAATGAATGAACTACAAGTACGATTGGCCACCTCGGCCGATGGCTTGTAGTTCTCAACTGCTTGGGCCTTTTTGAGTGCTCTGGCAATTCATTGATTCTTTCTGCAATTCGGTAACTACCTACCTGTATCAGAAGTACAGGCAGACAGTGTACTGAGAGTCTGAGATCCTGGCATTGCACCCACAATCTGCTGATTGCAGATGCAATGCTTTATAGGCTCCAGTGTAAAAATATTAAATAAATGCACATTTATTTTTTTAACAGGTGAATTTATCCTTTAACCACCTCCCACCGTATTGTATTATGACGCAAGATGGCTCTCTCTTTCTGGGATGATGTCATATGATGTTGTCCTACTCTTGTCAGTAAAGAGCTGATGACAAGGCTCTTTACCCATGTGATTAGCTGTCCAATGATAGCTGATCACATGTAAACAAGGAAATGCCAGTTATCGTCATTCCTCTCCTCAAACTGGCAGCTTGTGAGGAGAGGAGAGCCGATCGGCAGCATTTCCTCACATTGGAGATCTGCACAGATAATCATGGCACCACCCCCTTGTAACATCACGGATTGGTGAATGCTGGGTCGGTGACCTCACAAGTGGTGGGGTCACCAGGTGATGTAGCCAGGTGGCCCTGCCCCTTACCTATATAAGAAAAATCAGATGGCGGAGACTGCAGTAGGCAGCCAGCCTTCACAAATGTCGGGAGCGTCTTTTATTTTGTATTTTTCGGGTCTGGTGGGCGGCATGATGGACGGTGGATTTACATTGTGGGACACCGGTTTTTTATTTTTTATTTTTTAACCACTTAAGCCCCGGACCATTTTGTAGCTAAAGGACCAGAGGTGTTTTCAGAATTTTGCACTGCGCTGCTTTAACTGGAAATTGTGCGGACATGCAATGTTGAACCCAAATGAAATTTGCGTCCTTTTCTTCCCACAAATAGAGCTTTCTTTTAATGGTATTTGATTGCCTCTGTAGTTTTTATTTTTTGCGATATAAACGGAAAAAGACCGAAAATTTAGAAAAAATATGATATTTTCTAATTTTTGTTATAAGAAAAATCGAATAAACTCAATTTTAGTCATACATTTAGGCCAAAATGTATTCAGCCACATGTCTTTAGTAAAAAAAATGTCAATAAGCGTATATTTATTGGTTTGCGCAAAAGTTATAGCGTTTACAAACTAGGGTACATTTTCTGGAATTTATACAGCTTTACATTTATGACTGCCTATCTCATTTCTTGAGGTGCTAAAATGGCAGGGCAGTACAAAACCCCCCCAAATGACCCCATTTTGGAAAGTAGACACCCCAAGGAAATTGCTGAGAGGCATGTTGAGCCCATTGAATATTTTTTTTTTGTCCCAAGTGATTGAATAATGACAAAAACAAAAAAAAATACAAAAACTTGTCACTAAATGATATATTGCTCACACATGCCATGGTTATATGTGGAATTGCACCCCAAAATACATTCTGCTGCTTCTCCTGAGTACGGGGATACCACATGTGTGGGACTTTTTAGGAGCCTAGCCACGTACGGGACCCCGGAAACCAAGCACCGCCTTCAGGATTTCTAAGGGCGCAAATATTTGATTTCACTCCTCACTACCTATCACAGTTTCGAAGGCCATAAAATGCCTAAATAGCACAAAACCCCCCCAAATGACCCCATTTTAGAAAGTAGACACCCCAAGCTATTTACTGAGAGGCATGTTCAGTCCATGGAATATTTTATATTTTGCCACAAGTTGCGGGAATATGACAAACTTTTTTTTTTTTGCACAAAGTTGTCACTAAATTATATATTGCTCACACATGCCAGGGGCATATGTGAAATTACACCCCAAAATACATTCTGCTGCTTCTCCTGAGTACGGGGATACCACATGTGTGGGACTTTTTTGGAGCCTAGCCGCGTACAGGGCCCCAAAAACCAAGCACCGCCTTCAAGATTTCTAAGGGCATAAATTTTTGATTTTACTCCTCACTACCTATCACTACCTATCACAGTTTTGAAGGCCATAAAATTCCCAGATGGCACAAAACCCCCCCAAATGACCCCATTTTGGAAAGTAGACACCCCAAGCTATTTGCTGAGAGGCATGTTGAGCCCATTGAATATTTTTTTTTTTTTTGTCCCAAATGATTGAATAATGACAAAAAGAAAAAAGAAAAAAATGTACAAAAAGTTGTCACTAAATTATATATTGCTCACACATGCCATGGTTATATGTGGAATTGCACCCCAAAATACATTCTGCTGCTTCTCCTGAGTACGGGGATACCACATGTGTGGGACTTTTTGGGAGCCTAGCCACGTACGGGGCCCCAAAAACCAAGCACCGCCTTCAGGATTTCTAAGGGCGTAAATTTTTGATTTTACTCCTCACTACCTATCACAGTTTTGAAGGCCATAAAATGCCAAAATAGCACAAAACCCCCCCAAATGATCCTATTTTGGAAAGTAGAAACCCCAAGCTATTTACTGAGAGGCATGTTGGGTCCATGGAATATTTTATATTTTGCCTCAAGTTGCGGGAATATGACAAACTTTTTTTTTTTGCACAAAGTTGTCACTAAATGATGTATTGCTCACACATGCCATGGGCATATGTGAAATTACACCCCAAAATACATTCTGCTACTTCTCCTGAGTACGGGGATACCACATGTGTGGGACTTTTTGGGAGCCTAGCCGCGTACGGGACCCCAAAAACCAAGCACCGCCTTCAAGGTTTCTAAGGGCATACATTTTTGATTTCACTCCTCACTACCTATCACAGTTTTGAAGGCCATAAAATGCCAAGATAGCACAAAACCCCCCAAAATGACCCCATTTTGGAAAGTAGACACCCCAAGGAAATTGCTGAGAGGCATGTTGAGCCCATTGAATATTTTTTTTTTTGTCCCAAGTGATTGAATAATGACAAAAAAAAAATTTACAAAAAGTTGTCACTAAATGATATATTGCTCAAACATGCCATGGTTATATGTGGAATTACACCCCAAAATACATTTTGCTGCTTCTCCTGAGTACGGGGATACAACATGTGTGGGACTTTTTGAGAGCCTAGCCGCGTACGGGGCCCCGAAAACCAAGCACCGCCTTCAGGATTTCTAAGGGCACAAATTTTTGATTTCACTCCTCACTACCTATCACAGTTTTGAAGGCCATAAAATGCCAAGATGGCACAAAACCCCCACAAATGACCCCATTTTGGAAAGTAGACACCCCAAGCTATTTGCTGAGAGGCATGGTGAGTATTTTACAGCTCTCATTTGTTTTTGAAAATGAAGAAATATTTTTTTTTATTTTTTTTCAATTTTCAAAACTTTGTGACAAAAAGCGAGATCTGCAAAATACTCAACATACCTCTCAGCAAATAGCTTGGGGTGTCTACTTTCCAAAATGGGGTCATTTGGGGGGGGGGTTTGTGCCATCTGGGCATTCCATGGCCTCCGAAACTGTGATAGGCAGTGAGGAGCGAAATCAAAAATTTACACCCATAGAAATCCTGAAGGCGGTGCTTGGTTTTCGGGGTCCTGTACGCGGCTAGGCTCCCAAAATGTCTCACACATGTGGTATCCCCGTACTCAGGAGAAGAAACAGAATGTATTTTGGGGTGCAATTCCACATATAACCATGGCATGTTTGAGCAATATATCATTTAGTGACAACTTTTTGTACATTTTTTTTTTCTTTTTGTCATTATTCAATCACTTGGGACAAAAAAAAAATATTCAATGGGCTCAACATGCCTTTCAGCAAATAGCTTGGGGTGTCTACTTTCCAAAATGGGGTCATTTGGGGGGGTTTTGAACTGTCCTGGCATTTTATGCACAACATTAGGAACATCCACTCTTCTAACCACTTGAAGACAAAGCCCTTTCTGACACTTTTTGTTTACATGAAAACATTTTTTTTTTGCAAGAAAATTATGTTGAACCCCCAAACATTATATATTTTTTTAAAGCAAAGGCCGTACATATTAAAATAGTGGATGTTGCATTTTTTTTCCACACAGTATTTGCGCAGCGATTTTTTCAAACGCATTTTTTTGGGAAAAAACACACTTTTTTTATTTTTAATGCACTAAAAAACACTATATTGCCCAAATTTTTCATGAAATAAAAAAGATGATCTTAGGCCGAGTACATGGATACCAAACACGACATGCTTTAAAATTGCGCACAAACGCGCAGCGGCGACAAACTACATTCATTTTTAAAAGCATTTAAAAGCCTTTACAGGTTACCACGTTAGATTTACCGAGGAGGTCTACTGCTAAAATTACTGCCCTCGATCTGACCTTTGCGGTGATACCTCCACATGCATGATGCAATTGCTGTTTACATATGACACTAGACCGATGCTTGTGTTTGCCTTTGCGCAAGAGCAGGGGGGGACAGCAGTGTTTTTTTTTTTTTTTATTATTTATTTTGCTTTTTTATTTTATTTTTAAACTGTTCCTTCCAGATTTTTTTTTTTTACCATTTTTATTGTTATCTCAGGGAATGTAAATATCCCCTATGATAGCATTAGGTAGTGACAGGTACTCTTTTTTTGAAAAAAATTGGGGGGTTAGACCCTAGATCTTTCCTCTGCCCTCAAAGCATCTGACCACACCAAGATTGGTGTGATAAAATGCTTTCCCAATTTCCCAATGGCACTGTTTATATCCGGGGGGGGGGGACATTCCCTCCCACTGCTTGTAAAAGCAGTCTAGAGGCTAATTATCTGCTAGAATTGCTTTTACATGAAAGCCGGCCACTGGCTGAAAAGAATGATACCAAGATGATACCTAAACCTGCAGGCATCATTCTGGTATAAACATTGAAAGTCCAGCAACATACCAGTACGTTGCTGGTCCTTGTTGGACATGTATTGTAATCTTTTTTTTCATGCAGCCTGTTGGCTGAACGAAAAAAAGAGATTGATCGGTGGGTATGCCCACCATTAGAATACCTCCCTTCATCCACCCACTTCTAATGATGGGCATACATGCACCATTTATATATGCCGAAGCATGGGGGCATCCTCCCGCAAAAAAGTTATGCCGCGTACACACGGTCGGACTTTTCCACGGGCAAGCCTCCGTCAGTAATTTCGACCGTATGTACGCGGCATAAAAGGTTATGCTGCGTACACACGGTCAGACTTTTCCACGGGCAAGCCTCCGTTGGAATTTCGACCGTATGTACGTGGCATTAGGAGCAAAATCGCTCCTCCGCCCCTGCTGCCCCCATGCTTCGGCATATATGCTCTTTTTTTTAACTGTGGTGGTGAAATCACCTCCTACAGCATTGGAGTCACGGCTTTATGTATCGTGGGAGCAAACGCTGTTGCTGTCAAGATAAATAGATCCGTGCTGCAACTGAATGGCGTACCTGCTAAGCAAATGATGGTTAACATTAAAACAAAGTAACATTACAGTACAACAGTAAGACCTTACCATACCATACCTGCAAAGCAAATACCAAAACAAAACCTAGTAAAAAATAAAACATTTTTTTAACGCAACCTGTGCCTAAAATATATATATGCCGAAGCATGGGGGCATCCTCCCGCAAAAAAGTTATGCCGCGTACACACGGTCGGACTTTTCCACGGGCAAGCCTCCGTCGGAATTTCGACCGTATGTACGCGGCATTAGGAGCAAAATCGCTCCTCCGCCCCTGCTGCCCCCATGCTTCGGCATATATGCTCTTTTTTTTTTTTAACTGTGGTGGTGAAATCACCTCCTACAGCACTGGAGTCACGGCTTTATGTATCGTGGGAGCAAACGCTGTTGCTGTCAAGATAAATAATTCCGCGCTGCAGTTGAATGACGCACCTGAAAACAAAAAATTACATACCTGAAAAGCAAGCATGATAAAACATTGCAGAATAGAATACAGTAAAAAATAGAAGAATAATAGAGAGAAAATAGAGAGAGAGAGAGAGAGAGAGAGAGAGAGAGAGAGAGAGAGAGAGAGAGAGAACAATAAAACGACAACTATTTTTGGTTTTTTTATTTTATATTTTTTTTGTGTTTTGTTTTTTACGTTTTTTATTTTATTTTTTACACTTTTTTTGTAACTTTAACAACTGTAATGGTTCGGGTCTCTCAAAATGTGATGGCATCTTGGGAGACCCTGTGTAAGTGTGTCCTAGTCTGTGAAATGCTGTACCCTACGCTAAAACTTCACTTTTGAGTGGTAGCGTTCAAAACATTCACCAATACACAGACCAGGATTGTCAGGACAGAGTGGACAAAAAACACGGGTGTCACGCCTAAATCCGTGCTTGCTACAGACACAACATCTTTTTTGGGGGGTTCGTTGGGTAGGGGTACTCTGGAGGGCATACGGATAATGCCTCTCATGCAGCCGGCTTACTGCATTTGGTAGGGGATGGTGAGGTGCAGAACCGCCTGGATACAGGAGTTCTGTGACTATCTCATTCTGAAATTTTAGAAGAGATAAAGTCCCGCCTGAAGCTCTGTATAGCACATGAGCATTCAGCAAAGCCAATTGGAATAAGGATAGAGACACTTTTTTGTACCAGCGTCTCGCCTTACGGTCAATTAGATACGGCGCCAACAACTGGTCGTTGAGGTCCACCCCTCCCATATTTTTGTTATATTCGTGGACACAGAGGGGTTTCTCCACAACACCAGTCGCCGTACGAATTTGGACTGTCGTGTCTGCATGAAGGGAGGTAAGAAGGAAAACATTCTTATTGTCCCTCCACTTCATAGCGAGCAAGTTATTACACTTCAAGCAGGCTCTCTCCCCCAGCCTAAGACAGGCATCTACAAGCTGCTGGGGAAAGCCCCGGCGATTAGGTCGCACAGTGCCACATGCTCCAATCTGATGATCAAACAAGTGACTAAACAGTGGCACGCTCGTGTAATAATTGTCCACATAAAAGTGGTACCCCTTTCCGAATAAGGGTGACACCAAGTTCCACACTATCTTGCCAGTGCTCCCTATGTAATCCGGGCAGTTGACCGGCTCAACCTGACTGTCTTTTCCCTCATAAACCGTAAAGCTCCATACATAGCCTGTTGCCCTGTCACAGAACTTATAGAGCTTGACCCCGTATCTGGCACGCTTGCTGGGAAGGTACTGCTTGAAAGACAAGCGGCCAGAAAATGTAATCAGGGACTCATCAACGCAGACAACTTGATCGGGAATAAACAAGGCTGCAAAACGTTCGTTGAAGTGGTTTATGAGGGGCCGAATTTTATAGAGCCGGTCGTATTCAGGGTCTCCACGTGGACGACAAAGTTCATTGTCGTTGAAGTGCATGAACCGCAAAATCTGCTCGTATCGTGTCCTGGGCATGGAGGCAGAGAACACGGGCATGTGGTCAATTGGGTGCGTGGACCAATAAGCACGCAATGATGGGAATTTATGTGTGCCCATGTTGAGGGAAAGGCCCAGAAAGGTCTTAAATTCGGAAACCGTAATTGGTTTCCAATCTTTGGCAATGGAAGGCACCTGGGGGTTAGCGGCGATGAATTGACTAGCATATAAATTACTCTGGTCCACAATAGATCTATAGAGATCTTCCGTGAAAAACAGCGAATAAAAATCAATTGGCATAAAATCAGCTGTTTCCACCTGAATACCGGGTTGGGCAGTGAATGAGGGAATTACGGGTTCTGCAGAAGTGGTGGGGACCCAATCAGGATAGGTGAATTCTGCAGGAAGGGCACTATGGGCACGACGGGCCTGTCTTTGTCTTCTTGGTGGCAGCGGGACACTACTTGTGCTTGCCACCTTGAACTGCACTTATGGGACTCGCCACGCTACCACGTGATACTGCAGTGCTGGATGTACGCCCAGGCTGTACTAGGCCGCTGGTGCTTGCCAATTACCAGAAGGAATAGCGGCGCTAGTACTACTCTGCTCCATGATACGAGAGACCTGCGGTTCTTTCTCCTCAACAACCTCAGAAGATCGGGATCGGGTACGCCTGACCTTAGCAGGGACCTCACCTTCGTCGTCAGAGCTATCTGACGTGGAGCCGCTGACTTCACTGTCTTCTACGGGAAGATATTCTGAGCCTGAATCTGACAGATGCGTGACCTCCTCTTCACTATCTGTTATGCTCAGAATCTCGTAGGCCTCTTTACTAGTGTACCTTTGTCTTGCCATTTTGGGCTCTAAATTTAGGGGTACACTAGTAAGATTCACAGGTAAAAAAAAGCACCTGACTGTTAGCAAATGTATCAAACGCTTCCAAAAAAAACTGTTAGCGATCGCAGGGATCAGGACTGTCTCTGCGAACGCTGCAGTTATGTGTGTTGTGTTTGGTAAGTGACAGTGATCGATCGATACTGCACTTGGGTGGGCTGGGCTGGGCGGAGGGGCTAAACGCAGGTGCTAGCAGGTATCTGGGCTGATCCCGCTAACACTGCGTTTTTGGGAACCCTAAACTGCTGGGGACGCTAGATATTGATCTGTTCAGATACTATACCACTAAGGGAGGTGTATGCTTTGCGCGTGGGTGTTAGCGTTACTGGCACTAATCTAACGCTGCCTGGGGCAACGCAGACCCTCTCTGGCGCTAAAACCTAATTGATATCAGCCACCGGGCGATCAGGGGGTTAAACCTTTATTGGGTTATATACGGCGGGTGCCCTGATGCTATAAAAAGCAAACTAACCAACCAGCGTCACCCGTAAAACTTATATGGTGATCACTGGTGAAAGGGTTAACTAGGGGCAATCAGGGGGTTAAAACCTTTATTAGGTTATATATGGGGGTACCTGAAGCTTTATAAAAACCTGACGGGTAACCTAAATAACTAACTGGCTAACCAGTGTCACCAGTAAAACTTATACGGTAAACACTGGTGAAAGGGTTAACTCTAGGGGCAATCAGGGGGTTAAAATAATATATGGGGGTACCTGACGCTATAAAAACCTGCGGCGAACCTAAAAAAAAATAACTGGCTATCTAGGGCACCACCGGCACTAAATACAGCGATCGGAAATACGATCGCTTAGTGACGCTGGTGTTAGGGGGTGAGAGGGTTACCTGGGGGGCGATCAAGGGGTTAAACCTTTATTAGGGGGGGTTAGGGGGCTACCCTGGACCTAAACCTAACTGCCCTACAACTTGTTACTGTCACAAATGACACTGATTGCAGTGATCAGTAAAAAAATGACCACTGCAAACGGTGCACTGTGACTGGGGGTACTGGGGGTGATCTGGGGGTGACTGGGGGGTGAAAAGTGTGACAATTTCTAAATGAGAGACTTTTTTAAGGTCCATTTATCTGTTATAAAATAGTCTATCCTGGAGGTGTGGGGCAAAGAAAACAATGTCTAGTCTTTTCCAGAACCATGCTAGCAATGCCAAATATCATGTAGATCATGTTTGCAGAGAAACCTGCCATGAGACCGAGATGAATCCACATTGGAGTTGTTGATAGATTTAAGACCCTTCCTATGAGCAGTTTCCCTTGGCAGACCTCAGTTAAGGTTTTAAAGAGTGCATTTGGAAATTGGACTTGTTTAGTATTTGGAGCATAGGGGTCGATTCACTAATGCAGTGTACAAACGCTCGGAATTTCCGACAACAAATGTTCGACGGGAGCTTGTTGTCTGAAATTCCGACCATGTAGGCTCCATCAGACATTTGCTGTCGGAATTTCGGACAACAAAAATTTGGTCAGACCATGCTTCTATCCTAATTCACACAGAGGGCTCTCACTGGGCCCACCTGACTGCTTTGTTCAGATTCAACACTTGTCTTTTTCAGCCAATGACTCTCCTGACATTCGCTCTGTGGAATTGGCACTCCTTAATTAGTGAAGCTTGCTTTTAGAAATGAAATGTAGAAAAGTCACAACAATTAGCTCTACACATTTACCCTGAGCTTAAAACTAGAATATAGCACAGTATCCTTTTCAATGGGCCTCAAATGCTATCTCTTTCTTATGTATATAACTCCCAGCCACTGCATTATTAACTAAATGTAGCACTACCCCCGTAGGAGCTTCTGGTTATTTTTGGTCCTGTCATTACCCCACAGGTCAATGTATCAAAACTTGCTTGGCTCTAAATTGGGCAATGAGCCCACAGATGCATTCACCAGTCACTTAGTCCTTTTTACAATGCTTTTTATTTAACACAACTTGTAGCCGTATAGGGATGGAGGGTTAGGGGAAAGTTCAGGTACCTTGTGCAGATCACTGAGGAACTTGAGATCCAAAAGACAAATACAACTCCTTGTCAGCGGATCTTGCTCACCCGGACAGGCCTCTCTCACTGGCCTAGCAGCCGGAATGATGCACGGCCAAAAGTCTCTGCCACAGACTTGATGATAGCAATAATTATTTATACAATCCTCTGCCACAGGATTCAATGATCAGCAATAACTGTTTGTACCATCCTCTGCCACAGGATTCGGTGATCAGCAATAGACAAGCGAACACAGCTACACAGTACCTAAAGTCCCTTTAAGCCATCCGGCAGTACTGTGAGGTACATTGGTTAGGATGCATCCTCCAATTGAGTCACCAGGCCCTTCTTGAGATACCAACCTTTCGCTCAGTCCTCTCCAAGATGAGTCCTCCCCGGATCCTTCAATTGCTCGACTTCTTCCCGCAGGTAAGAGAGCATAGGACCACCTCTGAACCAGTAGGCCCCAGACAGGCTTCTGGGCCTACTTGCAGTCATGTAGCCTCGGGCCAGCAGGCCCCGAGGCAGAAGAGCAGTTGTCACATACTTTAGGCCAGGTGGGCCATGAGGTCAGAGAGCGAGAAAAATGGCGTCTGCCCCTTAAGTATCCTCTCCCAGAATGCACAGCGGTGAACCACTCCCACTGGGCTGTTTCTGGGGAAAGGGACACCCAATACACCTTAGCCTGTTGCCCTTCCATCGCTGGCCTGTGGTGACAACGACACCTACAGACGACAGTATGGAACTGCACACAACACAGCCATGCTGGAGCAGAGGGTAATTTAGCCATAATATTGAATCTGAACTATGTACAGAACAGATAACCCACTAAATTTACATGCGAGCGCCTGGTCAACAGGAGCAGGGCGCTACATAAATTTAAACCATTCCTAGCAAACTTGGCTCAAATCCTTAAAGGATAAGTTAACTTTCTAGAAAAAATGTATAAACACACATTTCTTGTTCATACATCACGGGACACAGAGCAGCATAGTCATTACTATGTGGGTTATATAGAATTACCTTCAGGTGCTGGCACTGGCAACTTCCAAAACAGGAAGTACCCTCCCCTATATAAGCCCCTCCCATCCGGGAGTACCTCAGTTTTTTGCCAGTGTCTAAGGTGTTGGCCAAGGTTAACATGTATTCATCTGGGCTTGTGTACAGGTTCTCTGGGCCTTAGCAAGCTATTCCGGATCCGACCAAAAAAGCTTCATAGCTAAACGGTCGGTACCCGGGCCTTGCAGCAGAAGAGCAAGGTTTTGCCTGTAAAGCCTCTCTTAGGAGGGCTGGACCCTGGGATCCAGAGCTCTGGTCATACCCAAAACCAAGAGGCTATCTGTGCAGGGTGCTATACAGGTCCAGGGGAGTGGAATCGTTGGGAACCCGGTCCCTGAAGGTCTAGTACAATGCCTGCCGTGAGAGGTGAAGTTTGGGCTTCTGTGGACCAAACAAAGTCCTGCGGCGGGGAAAAGGTAAGTGGGGGCCCCTCAGGAACTTGGTTCTATTGAGGGGACCCCCAAGCCTAATATGTCTTTCTGCCTGTTACCTAAAAGGTATTCCCGCTAATAGCTGTATATGCCTAAGAAATCCTAGAAATGTTTTTTCATAAGGGAAGTTTTAAAAACTGTAAACCTGGAAATGTTTTTCATAAAGGAGGTTTTAAAAAAAAAAAAAAAAGACAAAAGTGCGGTACCTGTGTTTGTCCACTAGAGGCCGCTGTGGAACGTCTTTTTTCTTGGGACTATTCCTTCCATGGTGAAAGTCCAGGCAGATGAGTGAGCTCTCTATCAGGGAAGCTGCATTCCTCTGTCATGCTGCCAAGTAGTTTCCTTCCATCCCCGAGTCCTGGTGAAACAGGGACCCTGGCTCCTCTCCCTACATGGCGCCAAGAGCGCACACGTGCGCGCGCGCGCACACATGCTTTATTTTTATAAGGTTTAGCTTCAAAAAAGGGGGCGGAGCCTGGCGGATGACGCACTCTGTGCGCCCAGCGCTTCTGCGCATGTGCGGGCGTCCCAGCAAGATAAAAGGACTCAGTCCACGCTGCTTGCTATGGACACAGAGCATGAAAAGGAGCTGGTAGCATGGTATAGGGGCTTACAGCGGGCGGTTGATACAGGCATCCCCAGAAAGACGCATTAGTAGACACCCACTGATGTACATAGCAGCAAATTGCATTAGACTATTTCAGTAAGGGGTGTATTGCGGCTGGAATACCTCAGCTTTGAACTAAGGAATATGCCGCCTAAAAAACTCCGAGATATACCTCTCAGGAAGTGTAGGGGGTCTCCATCGGGCTCTGAGGATCTGGAGCAGTCATCTGCACCCTCCTCCCCTGAGAAATCAGAGGTTAATACCCATAAGGAACCCCCGGGAGTGCCAGGTACTGCGGCTGTCCTCAGTCCACCTGCTCCTGCATATATAACAGAGGAGGTTTTTGCCTCAACTCTGGAGGGATTGGAGCAGAGATTGGCAGCATTGATCGCTTCTTCTCTGCAGGAAAGAAAGCGCACCAGATCTCCATCACCTCCATTAGAGTGCCTGTTGGCAGAGCAACAGTCCCAGGAAGGGACCGACCTACCTGAAGGGGATCAGGAGGAGGTTAGCTCTGTTTTTGAGGAATCGACAGTAGATGAACCATTTTCAGCATCACAGACTGAAAGATTGTGGGTCCAGACCCTAACTGACATGGTTCGATCTGCATTTAAAATGCCTCTTGTTGAACCATCAACTACTGCTGTCTCCTCATTGGGGTCGCTAAAAGCTCCCCAGGTTAATTGCTCCTTTCCAATACATCCATTATTGGAAGGACTTATATACCAGGACTGGGAACATCCTGATAAACTATTTGTTCCGCCTAAAAGGTTTCCGGTGATCTATCCCATGGAGGAAAAGTTCACCCAGAGATGGAATGTTCCTACGGTGGATGCAGCCATCTCTTCTGTGAACAAATCACTGACATGTCCAGTAGATAATGTTCAAATGTTCAAAGATCCAGTGGATAAAAAATTGGAATCTTTATTAAAATCTGCTTTTTCCACAGCAGGGGCTGTTACACAGCCAGCAGTGGCAGCTATTGGGGTCTGCCAAGCTTTAAAGGATCAAATGAAAATGGTCCTGAGGGATTTGCCAGACCAGCAGGCCCAGGCTCTGGCTGATCTGCCTAGAGCATTATGCTTTGCGGTTGACGCCATCAAGGATTCTATCCATCAGGCCTCCCGCCTCACGCTGTCTTTGGTACATATGCGTAGGCTTCTGTGGCTCAAAAACTGGTCTGCTGAAGCTCCCTGTAAGAAGCTCTTAGTTAGCTTCCCATTTCATGGGGAACGCCTTTTTGGCGAGGACCTGGATAAGTATATCCAGAAGATTTCCAGTGGTAAAAGTACTCTCTTACCGAGTAAGAAGAGGTCTAGGGGTCCATCTTTTAAGAGGACTACCTCTCCTATCCCTGCGACGTCTGCTACTAAGCAGTTCCGATGGCCTCCTCGGTCAAACTCAGGAGGTAAAAATCAGGGACAGTCACAGGGTAATAAAAAGCCCTGGATCCGAAGAGGTACTAAACCAGCCTCCAAGTCAAGCCTATGAAGGGCTGCCCCCACTCAAACGGGTGGGGGGGGAAGACTTCAGTTGTTCGCAGAGACCTGGCGGGAGACGATCAAAGACAGATGGGTGCTCTCCGCAGTAACTCTGGGATACAAGTTGGAGTTAAAAGAGTCTCCTCCTTCCCATTTTATGTGGTCAGGCATGCCAAGAGACCCTCTGAAAAGAGGGTCTCTCCTATTGGCGTTAGAACAACTATTGCTCCAAGGAGTAATTATGGAGGTTCCTATGGAAGAGTGGGGGTTGAGTTTCTACTCAAACCTTTTCACAGTCCCGAAGCCAAACGGGGACATAAGACCCATATTGGACCTAAAGAGTCTAAACAAATTTCTAAACGTCCGGTCTTTCCGGATGGAGTCGATCCGATCGGTCACCGCTGCCCTACAAGGGGAGGAATGGTTAGCCTCGATCGACATCAAAGATGCTTACTTGCATGTTCCCATCTTTCCAGGTCATCAAAAATTTCTACGCTTTGCAGTAGAAGGGCGCCATTTTCAGTTCAGAGCCTTACCATTCGGTCTGGCCACAGCACCACGAGTGTTCACAAAAATTCTGGCCCCACTGTTGGCCGATCTAAGAACACGAGGTGTAACGATAATGGCATACCTAGACGACCTGTTGTTGATGGACCACTCAGTTGCCAAGCTAGAAGTGGTAATTGTCGATACAATCAAGTATCTAGAATCTCACGGTTGGGTCATCAACCTGGACAAGTCAGCCCTACAGCCAGTGAAAAACCTGGTATATCTAGGGCTACGGCTGGATTCAGACCAGAGGAAGATTTTCTTACCTCTAGACAAGGTATCCTCTTTGAGGGGCTTGGTCCGTCTGCTTTGTGCAAAAAGACACCCGTCCATACGCCTGTGCATGAGGCTGCTAGGAAAGATGGTAGCATCATTCGAAGCTGTGCCATATGCCCAATTCCACTCAAGGAATTTACAAAGGGCCATATTGTCAGCCTGCAACGGAAAAGTTCAGGCTCTAGACTTCCCGATGGCTTTGTCCCCTTCCGTTCGGAAGAGTCTCTGCTGGTGGTTGATCCCCCAGAATCTCCAGAAGGGAAAACCCTTCAGCCCGATATCTTGGAAGGTGGTCACTACAGATGCCAGCCTTATAGGCTGGGGGGCAGTACTGGAGCAATGGTCTCTCCAGGGCAGATGGTCAAATGTAGTAAAAACCCTGCCCATCAATCTCTTAGAGATACGAGCAGCCCGGTACGCCCTAGTAGCCTGGACATCCAGACTCCAAGGGTCCCCTGTCAGAATTCAATCAGACAATGCCACAGCAGTGGCATATATCAATCATCAGGGAGGCACCAGGAGTCGTGCAGCCCAGAGGGAAGTAAGTCACATCCTGGAATGGGCAGAAAAGCATGTCCCATGTATATCAGCTGTCTTCATTCCAGGGGTGGAGAATTGGAAGGCGGACTTTCTGTGTCGCCAACAGTTATGCCCAGGGGAATGGTCCCTTCATCCCGAGGTCTTCCGAGCAATATGTCAGCGGTGGGGAACACCGGATGTAGATCTGCTAGCATCCAGACTCAACGCAAAGGTGGACAGATTTGTCTCCCGGACAAGGGATCCCCTCGCTTGCGGCTCGGATGCTCTGGTGTTCCCTTGGGATCAGTTCAGACTGATATATGCATTCCCTCCGCTACAATTGTTGCCTCGACTCCTTCGCAGAGTCAGGTTGGAGAAGAAGCCGGTGATCCTGGTGGCTCCAGCGTGGCCCCGAAGGGCCTGGTACGCGGTGTGAGGGGGTTAACTCGGTAGCAGGTGTGTGTGACCCCCTGGTTGGGCTCCCCACACAAAAACAGGGCCAGCAGACGGAGGTTGTGGTTTTCAAAATCAAAAGGTGCGGTTTATTTCTCTATGTACAGTGACAAAAACACAGCAAAGCCAAAAAGAAACATAAACAAAATAAATCCTGGTCAGTTTGACCTCTGACTAAACATGCAGGTTTCCTAAACTAACAACTGGGATCAGCCTGGTGCTGTCCTAGTCCCTAAGTCCCTGGTTTAGTAAAAGTCCAAACAAATAGCCACACAGGCTTTGCCTCACCGCACAGGGGTTCACTCTCCCTAGACAGTCCACACAGGTCTGGTTCCAGGCATGAGCTAACATCTAATGAAGCTGGGAGTTCTTATAGAGGCCTAAATGAGCTGACAAGCTTCAGCTGGTCTCATCAACTCCCTGTCTGTACGACGCCCCACACTCTCCCTAGAGGTATGAGTCATTCATGAGCCCACTAGCCTCAGCTGGGCTTCATCAACTCCCTAGTTGTATAAGTCGGCATAAAGCCTGAATCTGGGAGAAATATATCTACCCCCCTGGATGCAACCAGGTGACTTTACCTTCCTGCTGTCACATACCCCCCCCTCTTGTTTTAACCTTGGGGTTGGAACACCAGCAATCAGGCATTCATGTACTCGAGACAAAGCATCCACATTCCCCATTTGAACGCCAGGGCGATGCTTTACTGTGAAGTTGAATTCCTGTAGGGCCAGGAACCACCTATTCACTCTTCTATTTGTCTCCTTGTTTTGAGCCATCCACTTTAACGGAGCGTGATCCGTAACCATGTCAAAGTGCCTACCTAGCAGATAGTACCGAAGGGAATCTAGAGCCCACTTCACCGCTAAACACTCCTTTTCAACCGTGGCGTAATTTACCTCATGGGACTTCAACTTCCTGCTGAGGTAAATGACTGGGTGCTCTTCCCCGTTCCAGACCTGGGACAATACTGCTCCTAACCCCACATCTGACGCATCACTTTGTACGACAAAGTCTTTAGAGAAGTCGGGTGAGTACAACACTGGCTGGCTACATAAGGCTTGTTTCAAGAATTGGAATGCTGCCTCAGCCTCGGGGGTCCATTTAATCATGACCGACCCTTTCCCTTTCGTCAGGTTGGTTAGGGGCACAGCCTTAGAAGCAAAGTGGGGAATGAAGCGCCGATAATAACCCGCGATTCCCAGAAAGGCTCGTACCTGCTTCTTGCTGTTGGGACGTGGCCAACTCTGGATGGCCTCGACTTTGTTGAGTTGGGGTTTTATTACTCCCCTGCCAATGGTGTACCCAAGATATTTGGCCTCCTCCTGCCCAATGGTACACTTCTTGGGGTTAGCCGTAAACCCCGCTTCCCGGATAGAGTCTAGGACTGCTTGCACTTTTGGCAGATGTGAGGCCCAATCTGTGCTATGGACAATTACGTCATCCAGGTAAGCCGCAGCATACTTCCGATGGGGCCTCAGTATCTGGTCCATTTTCCGCTGGAATGTGGCCGGCGCATTCTGTAACCCGAATGGCATTCTCTTATATTGGAACGCCCCGTCTGGGGTTACAAATGCGGTTTTCTCTTTGGCCGACTTGGCCAGGGGAATTTGCCAATACCCTTTTGTGAGGTCAAGAGTCGTCATGTATCGGGCTGTTCCCAGCCGGTCGATCAACTCATCTATACGTGGCATGGGGTAGGTGTCAAATTTTGTAACTTTGTTCAACTGACGAAAATCGTTACAAAATCGCCAGCTCCCATCCGGTTTAGGCACCAACACAATGGGACTAGACCAATCACTTTGGGACTCCTCTATCACCCCTAAGTTCAGCATTTTCTGTACTTCCTCCCGTATTGCCTCCCGTCGGGCCTCTGGGATCCGATAGGGTTTTAACTTCACCCTTTCACCGGGCGGGGTAATAATATCATGCTCTACCCCAGATGTTTGTCCCGGCAGCTCAGAGAACACCTCCTTGTTGCGAAGCACAAACTCCTTAACCTCCTGTTGTTGGGGTTGTGACAAGGTGGCTGCTATTCCAACCTCCGGAATCACGCAACCAGTTTGAGCTGGTGACCAAGTTTCTGCGACTAGGGACTCTCTATCCCTCCAGGCTTTCAACAGATTAACGTGATATATCTGTTCGGGCTTTCGCCTTCCTGGTTGTCTGACCTTGTAATTCACTTCGCTCACTTTTTCCATTATCTCGTAGGGGCCTTGCCATTTGGCAAGGAATTTACTTTCAACCGTAGGGACAAGTACCAATATCCTATCCCCCGGGGAAAAGGTACGGGTCTTTGCTCCACGGTTGTACACTCTCTGCTGTGCCAACTGCGCTTGGGCCAAATGTTCCTTCACGCTGTCCATTACCTGTGCAATTCGATCTTGCATCAGGGCGACATGCTCAATCACACTCCTGTGGGGAGAACTCTCACTTTCCCAAGTTTCCTTGGCAATATCCAACAGCCCTCTTGGGTGTCTCCCATACAGTAACTCAAAGGGGGAGAATCCCGTAGAGGATTGGGGCACCTCCCTAATAGCAAACATCAAATAAGGAAGTAGACAGTCCCAATCCTTTCCATCTCTATCCACCACTTTCTTCAACATTTGTTTTAGGGTTTTGTTGAATCTTTCAACCAGCCCATCGGTTTGGGGGTGATACACAGATGTACGCAATTGCGTCACTTTGAGCAATTTACACAGCTCTTTCATAACCCGGGACATAAAGGGTGTACCTTGGTTCGTAAGCAGTTCTTTACAAATACCCACCCGGCTAAAAACAAGAGATAGCTCTTTGGCTATGGTTTTGGCCGAGGTATTTCGGAGAGGGATCGCTTCTGGATAACGGGTGGCATAGTCTATTATAACCAATATGTACTGGTGCCCCCTAGCGGACTTGATTATAGGACCTACCAAATCCATTGCGATTCTCTCAAACGGGACCTCAATGATGGGTAGAGGGACCAGCGGGCTACGGAAATGTGGCATCGGGGCCGACCTCTGACACACAGGGCAGGAGGAACAATAATTTTCTATGTCCTTCATCACCCCAGGCCAATAGAATCTCTGTAATACCCTCTCTCGGGTTTTCTCTGTCCCCAGATGACCTCCAAGAATGTGCCCATGGGCCAACTCCAACACCAACTTCCTGTAAGGTTTGGGCACCACAAGCTGCTCAACGGTTTCTTCTGCCCTTTTTGCCACCCGATACAGTAGGTCCTTCTCTACGCTGAAGTATGGGTAAGTGCAGGTATTATCTGGGTTCACTAACTCGCCATCTATTTCCACTACGTTTTCCCGTGCCTTTATTAGGGCGGGGTCTTTTAACTGTTCTGTGGCAAAATTTTCCCTGTGAACCTCCAGATCAGAAAACTCCACAGACGGTAGGTTTTCGTCTGAGGAGGTGGGCTCCTCTCCAGTTTCTTGAGTCTCCCCTGCCAATACTGACAAGGGAAATTCTGGAGAGTCCTCACCACTCTCAGAGGAGTTCTGGCTATCACATTCCTGGTACATAGGGGCACCAGTGGGGGGCTCAGGATCATCCCACAGTTCCCAGAACTTCGGAAAATCCCTTCCCACAATGGCATCATGCGGTAATTGAGATACTAACCCCACTGGATGAGAGAGGGTACCTTTGGGGGTCTCGAAACACACTGTAGTCACTGGATACTCTCGGGTGTCCCCATGCACACAAATAACAGCTACCTTGCTATTCCCAGAGACCTCTGTTTTAACTAATTCAGCCTTTATCAGGGTCACAAGGCTACCTGAATCCAGTAATACCACAACATTTCTACCATTAATACACATTTTGCATAAATGTTTCTCAGTTCCCCGAATGGCAGTGCATGCGACTGTCGCACACAGCGACTGACGTCTGCCCGTCAGAAAGTCACACTGCATGGGTTCCTCCACAACCGGGCAATTGGCTGCAATATGTCCCGCTTGCCGGCAGCGGTAGCAAACAATCCATTTGGCTGCCTCTTGAGCCCCTGACTTCCCAGGCTGTTCTCGCCAAACTTTGGGTAGAGCTCCCACCCTCTCACTCTCTCCACCCTCACCCCTTGGAATCCTCTTATCCGCCCCTGGGGATGGTCTGGTCTTAGGGTGGAAAGTCCGAGAGTCTCTGGAAGAGGCCGTCAGGTTCTCTGTAGCCAAGTATTTCTCTACACGATCCACAAGACCACCGGCCGTCTCTGGGTCTCCATGGCTTACCCACTTTTGGATGGCAGTAGGAAGAGCTCTCAAAAACCGATCCATTACAACACGTTCCACAATCTCTGGTGCGGACAAAGTCTCTGGCTGTAGCCACTTCCGGCTCAGGTGAATGAGATCATACATTTGAGACCTGGGGGGTTTTCCAAGCTGGAAAGTCCAGTTATGCACACGCTGAGCCCGGACAGCCAGGGTGACACCCAGCCTTGCCAATATTTCAGCTTTTAGCATCACATAGTCTTTTGCTTGGTCAGGCTCTAGGTCATAGTAAGCCTTCTGCGATTCACCAGTTAACAGAGGAGCCACCAGTCCAGCCCACTGCTCCTCAGGCCACTTTTCTCTTTCAGCAGTCCTTTCAAATGTGGTCAAAAATACCTCTGGATCATCCTCTCCAGTCATTTTTGTCAATAAACGACTCACCCCAAAGGACGCGGTATTAGTGGGACGGCTTTCCTCACTGGTCTGCGGACGTTGCTGCATTACTGCTTCCATTTGTTGTAGTCTCTGCTCTTGCTTCTGTAACAGGTCTATGAAGCGGGCCTCAGATTGCTGCTGGGCTTGTTGATGAGCTTGCTGCTGGGCTGCAAGGCTCCTTTGCAAACCTGCATTTGTCTGCTGTTGATTGGCATTTGCTAGAGCCAGCTGTTTCAGTATCTCCTCCATGCTGGCTTAAAAAAAACTGCCACTGGTTCTCCACCAACTGTGAGGGGGTTAACTCGGTAGCGGGTGTGTGTGACCCCCTGGTTGGGCTCCCCACACAAAAACAGGGCCAGCAGACGGAGGTTGTGGTTTTCAAAATCAAAAGGTGCGGTTTATTTCTCTATGTACAGTGACAAAAACACAGCAAAGCCAAAAAGAAACATAAACAAAATAAATCCTGGTCAGTTTGACCTCTGACTAAACATGCAGGTTTCCTAAACTAACAACTGGGATCAGCCTGGTGCTGTCCTAGTCCCTAAGTCCCTGGTTTAGTAAAAGTCCAAACAAATAGCCACACAGGCTTTGCCTCACCGCACAGGGGTTCACTCTCCCTAGACAGTCCACACAGGTCTGGTTCCAGGCATGAGCTAACATCTAATGAAGCTGGGAGTTCTTATAGAGGCCTAAATGAGCTGACAAGCTTCAGCTGGTCTCATCAACTCCCTGTCTGTACGACGCCCCACACTCTCCCTAGAGGTATGAGTCATTCATGAGCCCACTAGCCTCAGCTGGGCTTCATCAACTCCCTAGTTGTATAAGTCGGCATAAAGCCTGAATCTGGGAGAAATATATCTACCCCCCTGGATGCAACCAGGTGACTTTACCTTCCTGCTGTCACAGCGGAGATCATCAAAATGTCTGTGGGGAGTCCTTGGACCCTTCCACGTCGTCCGGACCTGCTTTCGCAAGGACCGATATACCACCCTTCCTTACTAACTCTAAGTTTAACGGCCTGGCTATTGAATCCCACATCCTAAAGAAGAGAGGTCTCTCTAACTCTGTGGTATCAACTATAATCAATGCCAGGAAGCCTGTATCCAGGCAGATCTACTATAGAGTTTGGAAGGCGTACATCACTTGGTGCGAGGCCAGAAAATGGCATCCACGTAAGTACGTTATAGGCAGAATTCTGGACTTCCTGCAGTGGGCTGTAGACAGGAAGTTTGCCTTAAGTACTATCAAGGGCCAGGTTTCGGCCTTATCAATACTATTTCAAAGGCCCCTGGTTATGCATTCACTTGTCAAATCCTTTATGCAAGGTGTGACTCGTATTATTCCACCGATTAAAGCTCCCATATGCCCATGGGATCTAAATTTGGTTCTGTCGGTTCTGCAGAAGCAGCCATTTGAACCTTTGCGGCACATTTCCTTTGTTCTACTCACCAGGAAATTTATATTTTTAGTAGCCATATGCTCGGCTAGAAGAGTGTCGGAATTAGCCACCATGTCCTGTAAAGAGCCATATCTGGTTATCCATAAGGACAGAGTAGTATTACGCTCTCACCCAGCCTTTCTTCCTAAGGTGGTATCGAGGTTTCACTTGAACCAGGATGTGGTTCTTCCTTCTTTTTTCCCCAAACCAAGCTCGGTAGAGGAAAAGTTATTGCATTCTTTGGATGTAGTAAGAGCAGTTAAAGCTTATCTAAAAGCCACTGCTCAGATTCGTAGAACGGATTCTTTGTTTGTTCTGCCGGAAGGCCCCAGAAAGGGTCAGGCAGCATCAAAATCTACTTTAGCCAAGTGGATTCGACAGGTCATAATACAAGCCTATGGCTTGAGAAGTAGACCGCCTCCGTTCAAAGTTAGGGCGCACTCCACGAGAGCAGTTGGAACTTCATGGGCAGTGCATCACCAGGCCTCCCTGGCGCAAATTTGTAAGGCCGCAACATGGTCTTCAGTACACACGTTTACTAGGTTCTACCAGGTGGACGTCAGAAGTCAGGAGGATGTCGCCTTTGGGCGCAGTGTGTTGCAGGCCGCAAAAGATCCTCATGCCTGATGGCGCCCAGCTTATGTATGGTGTATCCCCCCCCTCATTTGGCATTGCTTTGGGACGTCCCACATAGTAATGACTATGCTGCTCTGTGTCCCGTGATGTATGAACAAGAAAGTAGGATTTTTAAACCAGCTTACCTGTAAAATCCTTTTCTTGGAGTACATCACGGGACACAGAGCTCCCACCCCTCTTTTGGGGACACGTATTGCTTTGCTACAAAACTGAGGTACTCCCGGATGGGAGGGGCTTATATAGGGGAGGGTACTTCCTGTTTTGGAAGTTGCCAGTGTCAGCACCTGAAGGTAATTCTATATAACCCACATAGTAATGACTATGCTGCTCTGTGTCCCGTGATGTACTCCAAGAAAAGGATTTTACAGGTAAGCTGTTTTAAAAATCCTACTTTTTTTGCATGTAAAAAAAAAGTGCATTTATTTATTTTGGAGCCTGTAAAGCATTGCACCAGTGATCTTGCAGATCTGTGAGTGTATCAGTGTGCCTGTACATCCCGTACGGACAAGCAGATACAATCTGAAAGGAAAAATCGATGAACTACCACGGTGCTCCACAGCGGGAGCAGCAGCATAGTGTGTTACCATCAGGGGCCAGTCTAAGTGGGGTGCTGCTATCGCAGGATTGAGACAAACTTATTTGGGCCCTGTTTGTGGGGCTAAACCTTCTGGTAAGTGGCCTGTTGGCTTACTGGTGTGGTGGAGGTGCACCGAAGATATCATATACCTGGTGATGACTGGAATATTGTGAAGGCCTCTCTTGCACCTCCTGCCCAACACTTCCAAAGGTGGAGACAGAGAGCGTAAGGACAAGGAGTGGCACAAGTGCCACAGTAGCTGTCTGTAGCTGGCAGTAGCTGACACTCCACACTTTTCAGATATGTATTTGTAAAAAAAAATTGAAAGCCATTTATCATTTTCCTTCCACTTCACAAATGTGCGCCACTTTGTGTTGGTCTATCACATAAAATCCCAATAAAATACATTTAAGTTTTTGGTTATAACATCAAAAAAATTGGAAAATATCAAGGGTATGAATACTTTTTTTACTTACCTAGGTTGAGGCAGCATCGGTCCGATGCTGCATTTGTCAAATGCCAGGTCTAAGACTGAGAACTGAGCAATCAAAGACCGCTGGTTCTCAGTGTTCCCTGAGCAAAAAGCTGATGACTGTCAGTTACCCTTGTCTGCTCTGCCCCTCTGCACTCGCTGAGAGTCTGAAGCCCCATACACACTATCAGTTTTCTTGCAGGTTTTTCTCTTCAGGTTTACCAAAACCATGTAGTGCAAGGGCCTGCCTGATTGCATACGAATTGAAACTCTTAAGGTTTGACCTCATATTAGATGGTTTTGGTAAACCTGAAGATAAAAAACCTGCAAGAAAACTGATAGTGTGTATGGGGCTTGAGTCGGGTGTCGGTCCAGACATGTGGGTGGATCCCGACCATATGGTCGCGATCTTTCCCCAACCTGGACCGGCCCTGCGAGCCCGCTGTTTGCTGAAAATGGGTGACAGGAGTGCAGAACGAACTGCACTCCTGTCATCCACATGGGAAGTACAGCCAAATAAGCTTTGGCTGTACTTCTGCTTTCATTTTTAGTTTTGACTGGAAGATACCCTAAAAAAAGATTGCTTCTTACATATTCTTTGCAATGTATTTCACTATAGATACAAAAAATGATATTTCTTTAGAGGACTATGCAATAAACTTGCACAATTAAAAATAACAATGTTGTAGATCAAAATCAACATTTTGAGTAGTGAACCATGTATAATAATGCTTTTAGGGCTCACATTAGTTGTAGATCCAACTTAAGAAGTTCCTCAAATTAATATATCACCAGTTTGACACGCCTTTTAGTCCTTTGTATTGTAACTTAAAAATGCTTCTATCCAAGAAGGTTAACTGGTGTTACAAATCATGATTCTCTAAATTAAAAGTACTGATTTCACCAAAATATTGTATTTGTTGCCAGACAGCGGTCATAGAAAAGTGTCACTAGCAAAGATCGATAATGTTTAAATTATGATTTTTTAACGTAGTCTAACCTATTCCTAAATTGTGTCACATGCATTTATGATACAGAACTGCACTCTACTGGTGAGATACTCACATTGCACGTATCCATTTTGACTACAAAGACCTTTTATTATTCATACAAGAATTTTTTTTAGAAAATGTGTCTTTACATTATTTTGTAATTATTTGTAATTTTTAAGAAAAAAGGCAAATAAACAGTAAACAAGGTTGCTAGTGATATTGAGTCTTTGAATTAAACATATATTGACAGAAATATAAAATCTTCTCCTCCGCATACGCTTGTTCTAGGTCAGTGGATAAGCAAGACTATATTAAGGTAAAAAAGCTTATGACTTTAGAACCACTTTAAAGTCAGAGAAAATTAAAACATAACAAATTTTTTAGAGGTAAAACATAGGTAAGTTAATATAAATAATTCTGCATTCATCCTTATCTAAAGCAAATTCCAGTTTTAGACAATTCCATCAGCAGACATTTGTTAGTGTGAAAACCCAAACCCCCCATCATTTCCCTTCCCTACTGTGATTACAGTAGCACACTAGTCTACTCTACTGTTCATACATGTTAAAAATTATCATATAAAAGTACTGAGAAACTGTAAGGAAAAAAAGGATTACATGTTGGTATAACTAAAGCCAAGTTGTTTTGCCATATGTGTCCAATTGGGGAGATTTGCCTTCTCTTCCTGTTCCATTGCCACGACAGGAAGTGAGAATAAATCTCCTTTTAGACAACTCACAAGAACTAGGTGTCCCTATTAAAAGTTTTGCTCTCTGTTCCCGTTTTGTGGCAACTCAAATTTGGGATTTTCTCTCACTTTTACCCTCAGTGCCAGTGGTCACTGAAACAAATAGAGAGGGTTAAAGTAGTATTAAATCAAAAAGCAAACATTTAATATATTGCAGTTTACCAATTCTTAGATGTGATGGCTGCATTGCAATAAATTTAAATTACTTGTATCACAACAGGGTGGAGCTGTGGATACGCCCATAGTAAAAGGTGTCACGTCCCAACTAATTTGAAAGATTGGATAGGAAAAATAACTTTTTAGGCACAGGTACACACATTTGATAAAAACATATTTAGTTTATTACAAAAGATAAAAAATACTCACATAAAACAGTAAATGAAACACATATTGCCTGAGAGGAGTTAGGTTTATATCCAAAACCACTATAGCCACCACAACCTAGTCCTGGTAAGTTATACAAGTAAAAGGCGCAAATATCTAAAACAAGGTTATCCTATAGATGTATTATAATGTGCTGGATGCATAAATAAACCACGTATGCACAGTATGGTACTAAGTCCACAGTCTCCTTAATAGGTGTCCACAAGGACTTGAGTCTTTCAATGATAGTTCATAAGGAGTTAAAATTGGAGGAAGTGGGGGGGAGGAGAAGGAGGGGGAATAAAACAATAAAATGGTAAAATGGGATAAAATGGAATGGGAAAAGACCACACTCAGGGCTGCCATCAAGATGGAACAGAGACTATGTTCCCAGCGCTGAAAAGACAAAAGGGGAGAGAAGAGGCGCCTCTGGGTGCAGATTTTTCAACAAGTTTAATATACAATTAGATTTCCTTATAGTGCACTCACATTTAAGTAGTTAAAAGCAGGCATTGAGTCATGTCCCAAGGTGTGGGGCTGTCCTCGGTAGAGTCAATCCCTCTCCTTGATCTCCTAGGCTGTGCGTCCTATGATAGTAATGGAGGCTCTACACCGCTGGATGGAGTACAGCAGGTTTGCAGTGGAGCGTGTCCTCAGCGTGAGGCTTGGAGCGCAGGGAGATGTCAGGCGGAGGGGGATGACGTCATCGGTATGCGACCAGGTTTCGTGAGCGTGCAGTCTGTGGATGGAAAAAACAGCCACACTCCTTTCTCAAGCTGACAGACAGAGACTCAGCAGATATCATTATAAGGGCGGGCAGGGGGAGTGGCGGAGTATCTACATGCCGTGATAGGGGAACAAGGGGGCAGAGCACAGGAAGGGCAGGAACGATTATGATGACACAAAACATGTATGAAAAAATATATATAATAAAATATAATAAAATAATAAAAGGTTGTTGTGTGTATATATGTTTAAAAAGAGTGGGTATAAAAATGAATAAAGAATGAAAAGTAGCATTGTTAAAGCGGAGGTTCCGCGGTATATCCTTTTTTTTTTTTACATTGCATTGGTTGAGTATTACTTTCTCATGTATTTACTCACGTATCAGATGTTTCCCAGTCTCCCCAGTCAGAATCAGTTCTAAATTAGAACTTATAAAAATCCCCTTTGTAAGTTGCCATTTTGCTTGTGGGCATTGTGAAGCCCACAAGCAAATACTTCCGGGAAGCGTGAATGCTTTTCTCCCACTGCACTGTTGCCATCACAACGGACACATACTGTGAAGTTGTTGAGGGGGGGGGGTGCGGGGGGAGCCGCCGCGGGATGTGCTTTTTCTTTTCACATTCTACAGTTCATCGCGGGGGGGGGGGGGGGATGGGGGGGCGCCGCTGCGAGATGTGTTTTCTTTTTACATTTTACAGATCATCAGCGGGGGGGGGGGGATGGGGGGTGCCGCGCCGCTGCGAGATGTGTTTTCTTTTCACATTCCACAGTGATATCAGCGCTCCTGTCTCCTATACTCTGGCTCCTGTCCTGTATGCTAACATCAGCTGCAGCTCAGAACGAGCGCTCTGAAGCTGTCAAGCTGATGAAGCTGATGACGAGGTGGTGAATTGTCTCCTGGGAAAGCATGACACTGCACTCCCAGGAGGCATTGGGGCGCTGGGGAAAGTAAAGGAACGCCCACTCCCGCGGGAGGGATACCAGGAAGTGTCCCTATTTAATACGAAATTCAAGGTAAATAAAAAAACGAAGAAGATAATTATTTGCCAAATGTTGTTATAAATGTTATACTGATTGGGATGAGCAAATGTTTAGATTTAGGGTGAACCTCCGCTTTAAGAACAGCCTGGGATATTATACAGAACCCATGGAGGTTATGTGTGAGCGCATGTATTAGTATGCAGCTGTATGGAGACAACAATTGAAGGGAGGAGAAATGGGACATGTTGGACACTAAATATGATGGTGCACATGTACACATGCATCCGCATGAAACCCATTGGTGATATTTTGTACGTGTTCTTTTATTCTAACTTTAAGGGCTCTTTTTGTTCTGCCTACATATTGAAAGTTGCAGCTGCACTGTAATACGTATACTACTCCTTCTGTGTGGCAGCCTATAATGTATTTTATATTAAATGATTGCCCTGTGTTGGTACCTACAAATTCTGTTCACTTGCCTTGAAATTTTTTGGCATGTCGACAGGCATAGCAATTCCTGCAGGGAAAGAAACCTTTCCTATTGAAGAATGAGAAACTCGGTTTTGGAGGGGAAACCACCACTGATTTGGCAATCATATCCTTCAGTGTCGCTGCTCTTCTGTAAATAATTTTTGGCCTGTCCAGTAGAATATGCTTCAGGTCTTTGTCATTCTTTAGGATGTGCCAATGTCGTTTAATCAATCTGGCTACATCCTTATGTTGCACATTATAATCAAGGATCAGACATGGAGCATCCTGAAATAGCGGTTCTTTCTTCTTATTCTGTAACATATCCCTTCTGTCCATCTTGCTGACATCCTGTATTTGATTTTTGATCCAGATATCCTCATAGCCCTTTTCTGTAAACCTTTTGCCAATCAGTTCAGCTTGTTCTTTAAAGTCTTCTTCTTTAGTGCAATTTATTTTAATACGTACCAATTGGCCCTTGGGGATATTATAGAGCCACGATTTATGGTGACAGCTTGCTACTGACAAATAGCTATTAGTGACAACTGTTTTAAAATATGTTTTCGTGGTTATTTTATCACCCTCCAATTGTATGGTGAGATCCAAGAAATCCACTGGCTTCGTGTCGATTTTCCATATCAGTTGGATGTTATTACCGTTGTTCTTCAATGTTTCCAAATAGTTCACCAATTTTTCACTGTACACGATTGTTCAACATCACGATGCTTGCCATGCCACCAAATGGCTACTTAGGAAGCATAGTAAGCTGGTCTGCAAACAGAGGAAATTCTTATTAAGATGCCTGGATTTTTGCCTGAAGTATAATTACTTCTGGCATGACAAATCATACTATAAGCAAGCCATTGGTATCGCAATGGGCACTGTAAGGTACCTGTGATAGGTAGTGTCCGAAGTGGAACTTGTGTGCTGAGGATTCAGGCGAAAACGTAGTCAGACAGATTAGGTTGGCAACAGATCAGGCAAAACGGTACACGATCGAAATCCAGAGAGTGGTCAGGCAGGCAAAAGTCATACACGAGCTGGCGGCGAAGTACAAAATCAGCAGGCTAGAGAGTAGCCAGTAGGGATGAGCTCGGTGTTCGAGTCGAACGTACGTTCGACTCGAACATCGGCTGTTCGATCGTTCGACGAAGATCGAACTATTTGGGCCGTTCGCGCCAAATTCGAGTGACGCAAACGGCCCACAATACACTGCGCCATCGCAGTGCAATCCCGGCGCTGTGATTGGCCAAGCATGCACTGTGACCCCGCATGCTTGGCCAATCACAGCGCCGGCAGCTAGGAGAGCCATAATTGGCCACAGGCAGGTTGCCTGTGGCCAATTATAGCTCAGGGGGTTTAGCACACGCCCCACACTATAAAAGGTCGCCAGCGCGGCGGCCTTGTGTAGTGTGTTCCGGCGCAGGGAAAGAGAAGGATAGGCAGGGACAGTGTCATTGTGCTATTCTTTGTGCTATTCTTGTGTGTAGGGAGAGAGAAGGATAGGCAGGGAGAGTGTCAGTGTCATATTCTTTGCTAAACCTTGTGTGCAGGGAGAGAGAAGGATAGGCAGAGGACAGTGTCAGTGTCATATTCTTTGCTAAACCTTGTGTGCAGGGAGAGAGAAGGATAGGCAGGGAGAGTGTCAGTGTCATATTCTTTGCTAAACCTTGTGCGCAGGGAGAGAGAAGGATAGGCAGGGAGAGTGTCAGTGTCATATCCTTTGATAAACCTTGTGTGCAGGGAGAGAGAAGGATAGGCAGGGGACAGTGTCAGTGTCATTGTTGCTAAGCCTCCTGCACAGTATATACCTGAAGCTAGCCCGTATTGCTGTGTTTTCCTGGTGTGTTACACTAACAGGCATTTGCAGCACTTACAGCGGGCGGAGTGTGCTTCCTGCTAAATATACACCTGAAGCTAGCCTGTATTGCTGTGTTTTCCTGGTGTGTTACACTAACAGGCATTTGCAGCACTTACAGCGGGCAGAGTGTGCCTCCTGCACATTATACACCTGAAGCTAGCCCGTATTGCTGTGTTTTCCTGGTGTGTTACACTAACAGGCATTTGCAGCACTTACAGCGGGCGGAGTGTGCTTCCTGCTAAATATACACCTGAAGCTAGCCGTATTGCTGTGTTTTCCTGGTGTGTTACACTAACAGGCATTTGCAGCACTTACAGCGGGCGGAGTGTGCTTCCTGCTAAATATACACCTGAAGCTACCCCTTATTGCTGGTTTTTCCATCTCCCTGCAGGCCATTGCTATGTCTGGAAGGCCAACAAAGAGAGGCAGACAGTCACGAGCCAATAAAAGAGGGCAAGCAGGCTCTGTGTCTGGGGGCAACAGTGCTGGTCGTGGACGTGGTGCATTGTCATCAGCACATGGCCATGGGACACGCTTGTCCTTCTTTTCGGCAGCTGGACGTGTTGAGCCGCATCATGCCGAAGACTTGGTAGAGTGGATGACCAAGCCCTCCTCATCCTCCTCATCCTCTCTCACCCAGGCTCAGGGTACTGGCAAAGCAGCTGCCAAAGCGTCCTCTTCCCTGGTATCAATGTCATCATCAGTCACTCCTTCCCTAGACCCACCATGTCCTCCTGAGGAATCCCCCGAACTGTTTGAGCACAGTGTTGGGTACATGCTCCAGGAGGATGCCCAGCGTTTCGAAGGGTCTGATGATGATACCCAGCTAGAGGAAGACAGTAGCGTGAGAGCAGAGAGAGGGGATGCTCAAGAAGGACACCAATCTGGCAGTCATGTTCCAGCAGCTGCAGCATACTGCCAGATTGGCTCCAGTGATGAGGAGGGAGGAGATGATGAGGTCACTGACTCCACATGGGTGCCTAATAGGAGGGAGGAGGAGGAGGAGGATGAGGAGGCTTAGACTCTCTGACATCGAGAGTAGGGAAATTTGTGGACGTCTTTTTACAGCCTGTGATAGCAAAGACTCCGGCCTTTTTAAAGGATTCGATGCAAGTCATACGAGAATTATCTGAGTGTACAGTGGATGAGGACGTCTTGCTTGTAACAGCAGACGTTGCCTCCCTATACACTATAATACCCCACGAATCGGGTTATAAGGCGGCCGAATTTTTCCACAGAAAGGAACTATCAGTGAAAACGTCCACTGTTGAATTTGTTTTGAAATTGCTGTGTTTCGCAATGGAACACAACTATTTCTATTACAGTGGCCGTTTCTTCCTACAAAGCACGGGAGTAGCTATGGGGGCCAAATTTGCCCCCAGCCTTGCTGGGCTATTCATGGCCCTGTGGGAAAATGATAAACTCTTTTCCCTGGAAGAGCCCCGCCTCCTTTTTTGGCGTCGTTATATAGATGACGCCTTCTTTTTGTGGAAAGGGGACGTAGGATCACTGAAAGAATTTATGACCATTCTTAATTTGAACAACTGGGGGATTAAATTTACGTATGAATTTAGTTTTATCTCTGTGAATTTTTTGACTTGGTAATATTCAAGGAAAATGGCGTACTTATGACGAAAACCTTCTTTAAGGAAACAGATCGTAATGGCTACATCCCAACTGACAGTGGACACCATCCCAATTGGCTTAAGGCCATACCGAAGGGGCAGTTCCAAAGAATTAGGCGGAACTGCTCAAAGCTGGAGGACTTTGAATCTCAAGCCACAATCCTTAAAGATCGGTTTTTGGAAAAAGGGTACCAAATATCTGCCCTGGATAAAGACCTTCGAGATGTTACATCCCTGGACCGACAAAATTTATTGGTCCCAAAAACGAAGGAAAAAAACATTACTTCCAATGTCCTGCAATGGTCTTTTTTGACCACCTTTTCGTCCCACGTTTGGTGGGTCAATAAAATAATTAAAAAACATTGGCCGGTTTTGAAAAGTGATAAGGTTTTGGGACCTACGCTTCCTGAGTGTCCAAAGATTTTATATAGGAGTAATCAAAATCTGAAAGATATAGTGGCACCAAGTGTGGTTGACACTCCACCCAAAATTCTTATGTTTGGCCACTTAAAAGGTTTCTTCCCGTGCAAGAAATGCAAGGTATGCAGAACATCCAGAACCCTGAAGACCTCCACCTTCACCTCACATACTACCTCCCAAGAATATCAAATATCTGATTTTATCAGTTGCAATACGACAGGGGTAATTTACCTCCTATGGTGCCCGTGTGGTTTCCAATATATTGGAAGGACCACCCGTGCCCTGAAAGTGAGGATAGGGGAACATCTGTCCAACATACGTAGGGGGTTTAGAAAACACAGTGTGTCGTGGCATTTTCGCCAGTGCCACAATAGGGACCCGTCGGTATTGGAAGTAGTGGGCATAGAGAAGTATGTCCCCCATTGGAGGGGTGACAACCTGAAACGTCAAATCTCACGTAGAGAGACCCGTTTGATTTTAGATATGCGGTGTTATAGCCCTTGGGGCCTAAATATCGAATGGGACATCAATTGTTATATTAACAATAATTGAGGGGCCTCATCAACACTACCTGTTCCACTTAGAGTGTCCACATTAGCATTATGCCTCTCCATATGTACCATATGTACATATCCCTTTTATCCTCATTATCTGTCATTTTTCCCTCCCTCTCTATGATGTTTCTTGTTTACCCCTCCCCCCTCCCCTTGGTGCATCCAGTTAGGCATCTGTTTAGAGGGGGCTTTGAAACCGTGGGGAGATATTAATGGATTTAGGAACCCAATAGACAGGAGGATTAGCCTAGACACTGGCATTTATCTAATATATATTTTTTTATATTTTTATTATTAACATCTTATTTTACAGACAGAAGGAATACTATGTACTGTACATTGTTATATGGGGTCGCCCCCCTTTGCGATATGTGTCAGGTGTATTTTATTGGTTATGTATATGGTTTAATATCACCCGTCCAGTGCCCGTTCGTATTACGGACACAGTGTGGGTGAGCGGGAAGTTTTTATTTTATTTTTTTTCTGAAATGATTGTGTTATGCTTGATTAGTAATGTTCATTTAATTAATTTTTGTTGACATTTCTTTTTACAGTTTTATATACACATAATAATAATAATAATAATTTTTTATACAATTTTTTATATAATTTTTTATATAATTTTTATCATTTTAAATAATTATGTCTTTGTTTTAAGATATTGTACTTTCCGGGCAGGATTGCAATCAGTTAATGTAAAATAAACGTAATGGTATCCTGTCCCGTCTGCCCGATCAGTATATATAAGTATGCATAGCACGCTCTGAAAATTGTGTTTGAAATATGTGTATTTGTATATAGGTTTAGCATATGCAGCTGGCGTACATGATGGCTGTTTGGTTGTCTTAATGTATGCCCTCTGCATGTGTAGCTTTGTGCGCTGAGGAGCTGAGTGTCTGATGGCAGTATCAGGACTTCCGGTGTCACTCTCCCGTTCTCTGTATATAAAGTGTGGTGTGTGACGTCCTGACCCAGCCTCCTTTCCCAGACGACGCCTCTTACGGAGAAACGCAGCATAGGGTGGAGCCCAGGAGCTTGACGTCACCACGTCCCCAGCTGATTGGCTCACGCCGCGGCGGGTTTTACAGTGCTTTTTGAAAGTGTTGTTTTTATCTATGTATAGATGTAAGTCTGCCCGTTTGCTTCAATAAAGGGGACTTAATCTATTTCATTAATACTACACTATGAAGCCTTCTTATTTTCTCCCTTAAATCTAATTGGCATTTCACCACTCTGCACGAGTGTCCCACTGGTTGGGGGTACACTAACAGCTGCAGACCGGAGAGTCCAGTGGAGATCTGAAGGACCGTGCCGCTGACATCCGGACCTGGTGGATTTGCTGAGCTCGTTTGGTCCCCGTGACAGGGACCCATCCATTCTGGTAAGCCTCCTGCTTGTATAGTTTTTGCCGAAGTACAGCTATTGAAGAGCCGCAAATCTCCTGATTTATGCCTGTGTTTTACTTCATTCATTTTTTTACTTCACTTGAGGACAGTCTTTTTTCATTTGTCTCTGATGCAAAGTTTGGTGTGTTCCTCTAAGCAGCAGAAACGGATGGACTTTTTTAAGTGTATTCACTTACTTTAATATTCACGGACACAGTGTTTGGTACTTTGTTTGCCATTTATAAGGTTGCGCATTTATTTTCTATTTTATCACATATGTTTTCAGCTGAATATTCCAGCTAAATTTACTTGCAGCACCGTCTTTTTTGATTTATTTATGTATCACAGGCTGACATTTTGACCAGCATATACACACCCTTTTTTTTCATTTTGTGGTTATGTTTGTGGCACATTCATTGTATATTGCATTTTGTGTGTTAGCACTTAAACAGTAGCATAGCCCTGGGATTTAGCGCGGATTTTCCACTTTACATCTCCAACGAGGCAGGATTCCCTCGGGGGGCCAGCGTAAGGACAGCACACCGACTGAATCACACCGCAGAGCTCCGCCTGTGCAGGGCGCTGCCTCTGCCCGTTATTCAAAAAGTTCTTTGGTGTGGGCCTTTTTTGAGTCGAGTGCATCAGATTGCACAGCTGCTGTTTGCAACATATGTCTCAAGCGTATATCGCGTGGCCAAAACATCAGCCGCTTGGGCACCACATGCTTGACCAGACATATGTTGACCTGCCATGCAGCTCGTTGGCAAGCCTACCTTAAAGACCCACACCAAAGAACAAAGCGGACCTCTCCTTGCACCGCATCAGCTGGGATCTCCAACCCCACTATACCTTCAGTCCTCTCTGAAACCTGCACTGAGAGGAATGAAGGTGTAGAATTAGGTGTGTCACAGCCAAGTACTTGCGGGCACTCTGCTAGCAGTACACCGACGTCCGATTCTAGCAGGCAAATTTCCCTGCCCCAGCTGCTGGACCGTCAAAAGAAGTTCACTCCCAGCCATCCACATGCTCAGCGGTTGAATGCTAGCTTGGCTAAATTGCTAGCGCTTCAACTGCTGCCTTTTCAGTTGGTAGACTCGGCCCCCTTCCGTGAGTTTGTGCAATGTGCAGTTCCTCAGTAGCAGGTTCCCAAACGCCACTTTTTCTCACGGAAGGCGATTCCGGCTCTCTACCGGCACGTGGAAGGCAATGTCTTGGCCTCGCTGGACAGGGCGGTCAGTGGTAAGGTGCATATTACCGCTGACTCATGGTCCAGCAGGCATGGACAGGGACGTTACCTTTCTTTCATGGCCCATTAGGTCACTCTTCTGGCAGCTGGGAAGGATGCAGGACAAGGTGCAGTAGTGTTGGAGGTTGTTCCGCTGCCACGCCTCCGAAATGCTACTACTGGTTGTGACACACCTCTCTCCTCCACCCCTCCTCTTCTTCTTCCTCCATGGCCTCTTCCTGTGCTTTGTCCTCGGAACCAGCAGTGCTCCGTAGGCGTTCAAGGGGCGACGCAAGTACGCAGGCAAAAAGATGCCATGCCGTGCTTGCGCTGGTGTGTTTGGGGGACAGGAGCCACACTGGGGCAGAGGTTCTGTCTGCTCTGCAGGGGCAGGCCGAGAGGTGGTTGACGCCATGCCAGCTTAAGCCAGGAATGGTAGTTTGCGACAATGGCACCAACCTCCTCTCCACCCTCCGACAGGGACAACTGACACATGTGCCCTGTGTGGCTCACGTCCTTAACCTGGTGGTGCAGCGGTTCTTGGGCAGGTACCCGGGCTTACAGGATGTCCTGAGGCAGGCCAGGAAAGTCTGTGTGCATTTTCGCAGATCTTAGAATGCCAGTGCTCGCCTGGCTGAGCTGCAAAAGGAGTTGAACCTGCCCAAGAACCGCCTTATATGTGACATGCCCACCAGGTGGAACTCAACGTTGGCCATGCTGCAGCGGCTGCACACGCAGCAGAGGGCCATCAATGAGTACCTGTGCGACTACGGCACCAGGACAGGGTCAGGGGAGCGCCCGTTTTTTTCACCACGCCAGTGGGGCATGATCAGGGATGCATGCACTGTCCTGGCACCATTTGAGGAGGCCACGAGGATGGTGAGCAGTGACAGTGCATGCATCAGTGACACTGTACCTCTTGTCCACCTGTTGGAACATACGCTGCGTGGAATAATGGACAGGGCACTTGAGGCAGAACAGAGGCAGGAAGAGGAGGACTTCCTTGCCTCTCAAGGCCCCCTTTACCCAGACAGTGTTCCTTCTGTCATCGCACAGGAAGAGGAGGAGGAGGATTGTGTCAGCATGGAGGTGGAGCCTGGCACTCAGCATCATCAGCAGCAGTCTTTTAGGGATGATTTACAGTCCCAAGAAACCCGTGGACTTGTACGTGGGTGGGAGGAGGTGGGAGGAGGTGGCTGCGGATCATGTCATCCTTAGTGACCCAGAGGACTCTAGACCGAATGCCTCAGCTAACCTACGCTGCATGGCCTCCCTGATCCTGCAAAGTCTGCGGAAGGATCCTCGTATTCTTCGGATCAAGGAGAGGGACCATTACTGGCTGGCCACTCTCCTTGATCCACAGTACAAGGGTAAGGTTGCGGACCTTATCTTACCGTCGCAGAGGGAGCAGAGGATGAGGCAACTCCGGGAGGCCTTGCAGAAAGGTCTGTGCAACGCGTTCCCAGAGACTGGGAGGTTACAAACTCCTGGTCCTGGACAACGAGTTGCTGAGGCTTCGGTCAGTCAAAGAAGGAGCGGTGGGGAAGGTGGCCGTCTGACCGATGCGTTCAGACAATTCTTTAGTCCGCAGCCCCAAGGTATGATCGGTTCCAGCAACCATCGCCAGCGTCTGATATACATGGTGCAGGAATACCTAGGGGCAAGGTCAGACTTGGACACCTTCCCCACCGAAAATCCTCTGGCTTACTGGGTCTTGAGGATGGATCACTGGCCAGAGCTTGCACAGTATGCAATTGAGCTACTGGCCTGTCCTGCATCCAGCGTTCTTTCAGAGCGCACATTCAGTGCTGCTGGAGGATCACAGGGTGCGCCTGTCCACCGACTCGGTTGATCGACTGACCTTCATAAAGATGAACCAGTCTTGGATCACCACCAGCTACCAAACACCTGAAGCTGATATAACAGACTAATTTATTTTCAAATGTCACATCCCTTCAAGACTGATGCTGATGCTGAGTGACTGTCCTGTTATGTTGACTGACTATCCTTCTCCTCCTCAATAATCCGATTGATGATGATAGCTTGGAAGAACATTTTTGTTTCTGGGTGCCGCCACCAGTGGCTAAGGCCCAATTTTTCAGCCCCTGTTTAACAGGGGCATGTAATTACAATTTTTTATGCAATGCTTTGCAGCAGGGCTAATTCCTGCACTCCAACTAGAGTATCTGGGAGAGGTTGCAGTGTCGTGGCACCAGCACCAGTGCCTAAGGCCCAATTTTTCAGCCCCTGTTTAACAGGGGCGTGTAATTACAATTTTTGATGCAATACTTTGCAACAGGGCTCATTGCTGTGCTCCAAGTACAGTATCTGTGAGGGGTTGCAGTGTTGTGGCACCAGTGCCTAAGGCCCAATTATTCTGCCCCTGTTTAACAGGGGCATGTAATTACAATTCTTGATCTAATAATTCACAGCAGGGCCCATTCCTGCGCTCACCAAGAGTAACTGTGAGGCCTTACAGTGTTGTGTCAACACCACCACCACCACCACCACCAAAGGCCCAATTTGTCAGCCCCTGTTCAACAGGGGCATGCAGTTACAATTCTTGATCTAATAATTCACAGCAGGGCCCATTCATGCGCCCACCAAGAGTAACTGTGAGGGCTTACAGTGTTGTGGCAACACCAACATGTAAGGGGCAAATTTCAGCAGAGTATATACGGCAGGCCCCTACTTTCTAACATCCAACTTACAATCGACTCCTACTTGCAAACGAAAGGAGACAACAGGAAGTGAGAGGAAATCTACCCCTAGGAAGGGAAATTCTCTCCTGTAAGAGTTAATATGGGAAAAATGTGTCTCCTCTCTACTGATGCTTTATCACCAATCCTTGTTTCAATAAAAACCCCACTTTTCAAAAACATTTGTCATTGGGACGGAAAGTGAGGTGAAATGTTCTGAACAGGGGCACAGACAGCAAAACAAATGTTACAGGGGTGATAACCCTTCCCTATGTTTTCCAAAAAGCTTAAAAATAGATTTTTTGGCTGGAGCTACACTTAAACAATGTACCTGTTCAAAATTACAAACAGATTCTACGTAAGAACAAACCTACAGTCCCTGTCTTGTATGCACCGCCTGTATACAGCTGTTCAGAGTATATAGGGCCTTTTTTATTTTGTGTGCGGGGTTCCCCTTAATATCCATACAAGACCCAAAGGGGCTGGTAATGGGCTGGGGTAGGGGGGGGGGTTGATGGGGTAGCTATGCCATTTTTATCAAAGATTTTCATCCATATTACCGGGACCAGACATTACATTAAAGCCGCAAGCAGTTTTAAATGGCTTTTTTTTCCTTTAGAAATGTCATTTTGTGCAGGGACCGTTCTAAACACGGGAAACACGTGGCACTTCACAGGCATACTTTAGACACCCCCCAGGTACGATATTTAAAGGAATATTTGACTTTTTTTTTTCACTTTATGCATCATTAAAATGACTGCTCCCGAAAAACGTCAGTTTTTAAAACTTCTCTTTGCATTGATACATGTCCCCTGGTGCAGAACCCGGGTTCCCAAACCCTTTTTAGGACAATAACATGCATATTAGTCGTTATAATTAGCACTTTAGATTTCGAACGTTCGCATCCATTGTATTTAATAGGGTTCTAACGCTCGTGCGAACTTTCGGTCCGTTCGCGGGTTCTGGTGCGAACCGAACCTGGGGGTGTTCAGCTCATCCCTAGTAGTCAGGAATTCAGGCAGAAGTTGAACACGAAAATCAAGATAAAAAAGCAGTCACAACTAGGGATGAGCTCCGTGTTCGCGTCGAACACACGTTCGACTCGAACATCGGCTGTTCGATCGTTCGACGAAGAACGAACGTTATGGTCCATTCACGCCAAATTCGTGTTGCGCGACACGGCCCATAATTCACTGCGGCATCGCAGTGCATTGCTGGCTGATGATTGGCCAAGCATGCACTATGACCCGCATGCTTGACCAATCACAGCGCGGAAAAAACGGAGAGCCGTAATTGCCCAAAGCCTCAGGGGGTTTAGTACACGCCCCACACTATATAAGGCCGCCTGGAAGTCGGCCTTTTGTAGTGTGTTGGCGTTTGTGAAAGAGGCAGTTTCAGAGAGGTAGACAGTGTCATTTATATTGAGTTAGATAGAGCAGGCAGGCGAGTCAGTTAGCTGCTGTTACAGTGTGTAGAGGATATATATGCATCCTAGGTGTTGTATATATATTTATACACTGTATTGAGTTTAGCTAGATCCATTCCTGTTAGTCTCTATACTGTGACAGGCAGGCAGGTGATTGTGCTAGCTGCAGACAGTCAGTGTTTCACTTAGTGTACTACTGTGTGCATTGCATAGCATCCACCTAAAGCTCACCTGGATACAGTTATTCTCTATACTGTGACAGACAGGCCGGTGATTGTGCTAGCTGCAGACAGTCAGTGTTTCACTTAGTATACTACTGTGTGCTTTGCATAGCATCCACCTAAAGCTCCCCTGGATAGAGTTATTTTCTATACTGTGACAGGCAGGCCGGTGATTGTGCTAGCTGCAGACAGTCAGTGTTTCACTTAGTGTACTACTGTGTGCTTTTTTATAGCTTTCACCTAAAGCTCACCTGGATACAGTTAGTGACTAATACTATTATAGTGGTGTTCTCATAATAAAACCACAAGCGGCCTCTTCCCTTGGCTTAATGGCATCAGTCACTCCTTCCCTAGCCCCACCATGTCCTCATGAGGAGTCCCCCAAACTGTTTGACCACAGTGTTGGGTACATGCTCCAGGAGGATGCCCAGCGTTTTGAAGGCTCTGATGATGGAACCCAGCTGGAGGAAGGCAGTAACGTGAGCTCAGAGAGAGGGGGTAGTAACGTGAGCCCAGAAAGAGGGGGTGCCCAACAAGGTCAGCTATCTGGCAGTCATGTTCCCCCAGCTGCAGCATACTGCCAGATTGGCCCCAGTGATGAGAAGGGAGGGGATGATGAGGTCACTGACTCCATGTGGGTGCCTGATAGGAGAGAGGAGGAGGAAGAGGAGGAGGAGGAGGAGGCACATCTCCAACGAGGCAGGATGCCCTCCAGGGGCCAGCTTAAGGGCAGCACATCGACTGCATCACACCGCAGAGCTCCGCATGTGCAGGGCGCTGCTGTCTCTGCACGTTATTCCAAAAGTTCTTTGGTGTGGGCCTTTTTTCAGACGTGTGCAACAGATCGCACCATTGCCATTTGCAACATATGTCTAAAGCGTATCTCGCGTGGCCAAAACATCAGCCACTTGGGCACCACGTGCTTGACCAGACATATGTCGACCTGCCATGCAGTCCGTTGGCAAGCACACCTAAAAGACCCACACCAAAGAACAAGGCTGACCTCTCCTTGCTCCTCATCAGCTGGGATCTCCAACCCCACTATACCTTCAGTCCTCTCTGAAACCTGCACTGAGAGGAATGAAGGTGTAGAATTAGGTGTGTCACAGCCAAGTACTTGCGGGCAATCTGCTATCGGTACACCGACGTCCGATTGTACCAGGCAAATTTTCCTGCCCCAGCTGCTGCACCGCCGCAAGAAGTTCGCTCCCAGCCATCCACATGCCCAGCGGTTGAATGCTAGCTTGGCTAAATTGCTAGCACTTCAACTGCTGCCTTTTCAGTTGGTAGACTCTGCCCCCTTCCGTGAGTTTGTGGAATGTGTGGTTCCTCAGTGGCAGGTTCCCAAACGCCACTTTTTCTCACGGAAGGCGATTCCGGCTCTCTACCGGCATGTGGAAGGCAATGTCTTGGTCTCGCTGGACAGAGCGGTCAGCGGTAAGGTGCATATTACCGCTGACTCATGGTCCAGCAGGCATGGACAGGGATGTTACCTATCTTTCACGGCGCATTGGGTGACTCTGCTGGCAGCTGGGAAAGATGCAGGACAAGGTAAAGTAGTGTTGGAGGTTGTTCCGCCACCACGCCTCCAAAATGTTACTACTGGTGATTCTGACACACCTCTCTCCTCCACCCCCTCCTCTTCTTCTTCCTCCATGGCCTCTTCCTGTACTGATTTGTCCTCTGAACCAGCGGTGCTCCGTAGGCGTTCAAGGGGCTACGCCAGTATGCAGGCAAAAAGATGCCATGCGGTGCTTGAGCTGGTGTGTTTGGGGGACAGGAGCCACACTGGGGCAGAGATTCTGTCAGCTCTGCAGGGGCAGGCTCAGAGGTGGTTGACGCCACGCCAGCTTAAGCCAGGAAAGGTGGTTTCCGACAATGGCACCAACCTCCTCTCCGCCCTCCGACAGGGACAACTGACCCATGTGCCCTGTTTGGCTCATGTCCTTAACTTGGTGGTGCAGCGGTTCTTGGGCAGGTAACCAGGCTTACAGGAGGTCCTGAAGCAGGCCAGGAAACTCTGGGGCATTTCCGCCGGTCATATAATGCCAGTGCTCGGCTGGCTGAGCTGCAAAAGTATAACAACCTGCTCAAGAACCGCCTAATCTGTGACATGCCCACCAGGTGGAACTCTACGTTGGCCATGCTGCAGCGGCTGCACACGCAGCAGAGGGCCATCAATGAGTATCTGTTGCAATATGGCACCATGACAGGGTCAGGGGAGCTTGGATTTTTTTCCCCACGGCAGTGGGCCATGATCAGGGATGCATGCACTGTCCTGGCACCATTTGAGGAGGCCACTAAAATGGTGAGCAGTGACAGTGCATGCATCAGTGACACTGTCCCTCTTGTCCACCTGTTGGAGCACACGCTCCAGGGGCACTTGAAGCAGAACAGAGGCAGGAAGAGGAGGACTTCCTTACCTCTCAAGGCCCCCTTTATCCAGACAGTGTTCCTGCTGGCCCGGCTATCACACAGGAAGAGGACGAGGAGGAGGATTGTGTCAGCATGGAGGTGGAGACTAGCACTCAGCATCAGCAGCAGTCTTCAAGGGATCAATTACAGTCCCAAGACACCCATGGACTTGTACGTGGCTGGGAGGAGGTGGCTGCGGATCATGTCGTCCTCAGTGACCCAGAGGACTCGTCATCAAATGCCTCAGCAAACCTACGCTGCATGGCCTCCCTGATCCTGCAAAGCCTGCGGAAGGATCCTCGTATTCGTGCGATCAAGGAGAGGGATCATTACTTATAGTGCCAACCCTCCTTGATCCACGTTACAAGGGTAAGGTTGCGGACCTTATCTTGTCATCACAGAGGGAGCAGAGGATGAGGCATCTTCGGGAGGCCTTGCAGAAAGGTCTGTGCAATGCGTTCCCAGAGACTGGGAGGTTACAAATTCCTGGTCCTGGACAACGTGTTGCTGAGGCTTCGGTCAGTCAAAGAAGGAGCAATGGAGAAGGTGGCCATCTGACCGATGCGTACAGACAATTTTTTAGTCTGCAGCCCCAAGGTATGATCGGTTCCAGCAACCATCGCCAGCATCTGGCTTACATGGTGCAGGAATACCTAGGGGCAAGATCAGACTTGGACACCTTTCCCATCGAAAATCCTCTGGGTGCCTGGGTCTTGAGGATTGGATCACTGGCCAGAGCTTGCACAGTATGCAATTGAGATACTGGCCTGTCCTGCATCCAGCGTTCTTTCGGAACGCACATTCAGTGCTGCTGAAGGCTTTGTAACCGATCACAGTGTGCGCCTGTCAACCGACTCGGTCAATCGACTGACCTTCATAAAAATGAATCAGTCTTGGATCACCACCAGCTACCAGGCACCTGATGCTGATGTAACAGAATAATTTTCTTTGAATTGTCAGATCCTTTCAAGACTGCCTATGCTGATGCAGAGTGACTATACTGTTATGCTGAGTGACTATCCTCTTCCTCCTCAATAATCATGCTGATAGCTTGAAAGAACATTTTTGGTTCTGGGCACCGCCACCAGTGGCTAAGGCCCAATTTTTCAGCCCCTGTTTAACAGGGGCGTGTAATTACAATTTTTGATGCAATACTTTGCAACAGGGCTCATTGCTGCGCTGTAAGTACAGTATCTGTGAGGAGTTGCAGTGTTGTGGCACCACCGCCACCACCAAAGGCCCAATTTTTCAGCCCCTGTTCAACAGGGGCATGCAATTACAATTATTGATCTAATAATTCACAGCAGGGTCCATTTCTGCACCCACAAAGAGTAACTGTGAGGGCTTACAGTGTTGTGGCAACACCACCACCACCACGAAAGGCCCAATTTTTCAGCCCCTGTTCAACATGGGCATGTAATTACAATTCTTGATCTAATATTTCACAGCTGGGCCCATTCCTGCGCCCACCAAGAGTAACTGTGAGGACTTACAGACAGTGTTGTGGCACCAGCACCACCGCCACCACCAAAGGCCCAATTTTTCAGCCCCTGTTCAACAGGGGCATGCAATTACAATTCTTGATCTAATAATTCACAGCAGGGCCCATTCCTGCACCCACCAAGAGTAACTGTGAGGGCTTACAGTGTTGTGGTAACACCACCACCACCACCACAACCACGAAAGGCCCAATTTTTCAGCCCCTGTTCAACAGGGGCATGTATTTACAATTCTTGATCTAATATTTTACAGCTGGGCCCATTTCTGCGCCCACCAAGAGTAACTGTTAGGACTTAGTGTTGTGGCACCAGCACCACCGCCACCACCAAAGGCCCAATTTTTCAGCCCCTGTTCAACAGTGGAATGTAAATACAAATCCTGATATAATAGTTGACAGCAGGGCATTCCAGCGCCCACCAAGAGTAACTGTGAGGGCTTACAGTGTTGTGGCAACACCAACGGGGCAAATTTCTGCAGAGTATATATGGCAGGCCCCTACTTTCAAACATCCAACTTACAAACGACTCCTACTTGCAAACGGAAAGAGACAACAGGAAGTGAGAGGAAATCAACCCCTAGGAAGGCAAATTCTCTCCTGTAAGAGTTAATATGTGAAAAAGGTGTCTCTTCTCCACTGATGCTTTATCACCAATCCTTGTTTCAATAAAAAACCCAAATTTTCCAAAAACATTTGTCATTGGGATGGAACGTGAGGTGAAATGTTCTGAACAGGTGCACAGACAGCAAAACAAATGTTACAGGGGTGATAACCCTTCCCCATGTTCTCCAAAAAGCTTAAAAATTGATTTTTTGGCTAGAGCTACACTTAAAAAATGTACCTGTTCCAAATTACAAACAGATTGTACTTAAGAACAAATCTACAGTCCGTGTCTTTTTTGCACGCCTGTATACTGCTGTTCAGAGTATATAGGGCCTTTTTTTATTTTGGGTGCGGGGTTCCCCTTAATATCCATACAAGACCCAAAGGGGCTGGTAATGGGTTGGGGTAGGGTAGGGGGGGGGGGGGTTGATGGGGTACCCATGCCATTTTTCTCAATGATTTTCATCCATATTGCCGGGACCAGACATTACATTAAAGCCGCAAGCAGTTTTAAATGGCTCTTTTTCCTTTAGAAATGTCATTTTGTGCAGGGGCAGTTCTAAACACGGGAAACACGTGCCATTTCACAGGCATACTTTAGACACCCCCCAGGTACGATATTTAAAGGAATATTTCACTTTTTTTTTTTCACTTTATGCATCATTAAAATCACTGCTCCCGAAAAAACGACAGTTTTAAAAGATTCTTTTTACATTGATACATGTCCCCTCGGGCAGGACCCGGCTCCCCAAACCATTTTTAGGACAATAACATGCATATTAGGCGTTATAATTAGCACTTTAGATTTCGAACGTTCGCGTCCATTGTATTTAATAGGTTTCTAAAGTTTGCGCGAACGTTCGGTCCGTTCGAAAGTTCTGGTGGGAACTGAACGGGGGGGGGGGTGTTCGGCTCATCCCTAGTCACAACACCCAGGGAGCTATTCCACACAAACAGGCGCTGAGAGATAGCATCACTTCCTTTTTATGGGCTGCTTTGATTGAAAATTATCCACAGCTGGCAGCGGGTGGGGCTAGTGAGTCCAAGGTAATGCTTAATACTGAGAGGACATTTCCAAAAGTCTAGATCTGCTCCGTAGCACAACAGGTAAGGCTGCAGCTGTGGGACCAGGAAGATCCCGGTTCAAATACACCCAGGTACATGACAGGGCCCCCTCCCCAGTGGACCCCTCCAGGGGCTTAATGGGAAAGGAGGCATGGAAATCTCAAATAAGAGAAGGGGCATGCAGATCTTTGGCTGGAATCCAGGAACGGTCTGTGACGGGATATCCCTACCAATGAACCAGATACCGAAGGCCACGACCCTGTCTTCTAGAATCTTGGAGACTTCAAACTCATTTTGTCCATCAACAAGAACAGGAGGAGGTAGCTGTTGCGTTCTGGAGTAGCGATTGAAAATTGCTTTTTTGAGGAGGGAAACGTGGAACACAGGATGAATCCGCAGAGAGGAGGGTAATTTCAACCGATAGGTGACTGGCCCGACTCGAGCAATAATTCTGTAAGGACCAATGAATTGAGGGCCCAATTTGGTAGAAGGTTGTTTCAGTCTCACATATTTGGTTGATAGATAAAATCTGTCCCCCACCACATATGGAGGTATATGGCGTCTTCGTTTGTTGGAAAAAAGTGCATACTTGCCTGCTGACTTCCGTAGTAATAAGCAAATCTTTTTCCAATGTAGCAGAATATTTTTCACCCGCTGATCTGCTGCTGGTACACCAGAAGAAGGCTGAAGTAGGGGAAAAGTCTGAGGGTGATAGCCTAGGGCTGCGTAGAATGGTGTGGTATGAAGAGCACTGTGCCAACGGGAATTAATGGCAAACTCAGCTAAAGGCAAATACTCAGACCAGTTGGAGTGTAAGGCATTGACATAATGTTGAAGATAGGTTTCTAGGGTCTGGTTCATGCGTTCGGTTTGACCATCTGTTTGAGGGTGATGTGAAGTAGAGAGTGAAAGCGTTACTCCCAGTTTCTTGCAGAACGCTCTCCAGAATTGGGAAACAAACTGGGATCCGCGGTCTGAGACGACATTGGTAGGTATGCCATGATATCTCACAATATGGGAAAGGAAGAGAGTAGACAGTGCTTCCGCTCTAGGTAATCCCGGGAGCGGCACAAAATGAGACATTTTGGAAAAGCGATCCACTATGACCCATATAGCAGTCATGCCCTCGGACTTGGGTAAGTCTGTAATGAAGTCCATAGTCAAATGGGTCCAAGGCTGACGAGGTGCCGAAAGTGGTTGTAACAGTCCAGTAGGCAATGTACGGGGTACTTTATTAGCAGCACAAGTTAGACAGGCAGCCACATTCAGTCATCAGTCAGTAACATCCCTTTTCATATGAGGCCACCAGACATGACGCTGCAAGGTCTTAAGAGTGATGGTGACACCAGGATGACCAGATAACACACCATCATGTGCCCAGAGGAGTACATGTTTTCTAAGGCTATGGGCTACGACCAGGCGACCTGGTGGTATCTTCAAGCCTTGGGGAACACAATTCTGGGTTTCTTGTAACTGTTGGGAAAGAGGGGTAGAGATCTGTGCGACAATTTTGTGAGGTGGGATTATATACTGCTCGGTAGGTTGGTCTTCTTCAGAGGTAGCGAACTGTCTGGAAAGAGCATCGGCTTTCTTGTTTTTATGCCCAGGAACAGAAGAAAGAACAAAATTAAAACGGGAGAAAAACAGAGCCCATCGAGCCTGACGTCAGTTCAAACGTCTTGCAGTCTGAAGATACAGTAGGTTTTTATGGTCAGTGAGGATAGAAAAAGGTTTGGGAGCCCCTTCCAGAAGATGTCGCCATTCAGACAATGCCAATTTGATGGCCAGTAGTTCTCGATTCCCAACATCGTAATTCATCTCCGCTGGAGAAAACTTTCTAGAAAAAAATGCTACTGGATGGATTCTACCGGACTTAGGCTGTCTCTGGGAGCACACGGCACCTGCTCCTACCTCAGAGGCATCAACCTCAACTATGTACTGGAGATCGAGATTTGGATGCTGAAGAATTGGAGCTTTGCTGAACATGTCTTTTAATTGCTGGAAAGCCGATTCTTCTTCTGAGGACCATACCTTGCAATTTGTACCTTTCTTAGTCATAGCAGTAAGGGGGGCCACAATGGAGGCAAAACCTTTGATGAAGCGTCTGTAGTAATTTGCGAACCCTAGAAAGCTTTGGAGCCCTCTTAAAGTGGTTGGTTGGGGCCATTGCAAGACGGCGGAAAGTTTAGATCTGCTCCGTAGCACAACAGGTAAGGCTGCAGCTGTGGGACCAGGAAGATCCCGGTTCAAATACACCCAGGTACGTGACAGGTGCTTAATTTTCCCCCAGTGTGGCCAATGATTTCATGACAGAGTGGGAGGAAGAGGCCATTTATGAGAAGACTCCCCCAGAATTAACTCTATACAAACGATATATAGATGACCTTATCATCATCTGGAATGGCAGCAGAGAAAAATTGGTGAACTATTTGGAAACATTGAACAACAACGGTAATAACATCTAACTGATATGCAAAATCGTCACGAAGACAGTGGATTTCTTTCACAACCAAGATCCCTCCCAATTACAATTCTGGGGCATAGAAAAATATAAGGGTGCTTGGAGAGGAAGCCATAAAATTAGGACCATTAGCCAGAAGGAATCCAAATGGATCCACACTTTAAGAACTCTAGTACCGGGTGGAATGATTGTAGAGTTCGATTTGAACTGCTTTTTAAGCAATTTTTAACCACCATTCCATACCACATTTTAGTACTACCTACCATTCACCCATTTCACTGCCTATCGAGTTATATATTTTCCTGCTACTACCATATTTATGAGGTTTTATATATTCTAGAATTTATGTGACATTATTCTGATTTATTCATTTATTATCTAGTTGGTCATATGTATTTCTGTCGTTAATGTATGAATTATGGTTCATCCATTTTAGGATCTACTTGATATCATATTGCACTTCGTCCTGAACAGATGTGGCTATGTACTTTTATCTTTGTTTCCCTGGGTACATCTGGTCTGCGGTGGACAGATACTAGGATTATTTTTCTTGAGCCCTGGATCTATAGACCAATATCCCAGTTTGGTTTCATACATAGCTTATCACTGTCATTCCTATTTAGTTGGTTTTATACATATATCAATTTTATCTAGCTTTTATTCATTCACACATATCACATTCACTTCCTTCAGCATGTGATATGTTTTTTGAGATATTTATCATATATATGTATGATTAGGTGATGTTCTTTTATTGTCCCACATTACACTTATACACGCAGTCAGACTGCTGCTGTTTCTACGTGTATGGGATTCTTTTTCAATATCATTCATCACTGTATTATATTATTATATTATTTTATTGGGTTACCCTTTAACTATGCTGTCCTTATGGTTAGTAAGTTATAAATACATTTTAGCAATTTAACCAGTTTCATTTTACATTAGAGAAGGACTTTTCAAGATAGCGGCGATCTACAGTTTTCTGTAGCTTCAGGAACATGGCAGCGCCCATATAGACATATCAGGCTACAACAAAATGGGCGAACAACCACTTAAGTTTTTTCACTATATAAACATTACCTCAGCAACCAATCAGGGTCCCCTGATGAAGTCACGAGGTGCGTGACGTAACGGCGTAGGGAGGAAGCAAGGTTACCACAGACCGGAAGTACCTGGAGGAATAGTAAGACGGCGTCTCATAACGCCGCATTCCGTCTCATACGCTTTGCGTTATTTTTTGTGATGTACGAGCATTACCCTTCTTTTTATCAATAAACCAGTTTATTTTAACATACTACACTATTGGAGGCCTTCTTCTCTCCCTTTACTTCTGGTTCGGCACCCCTGCTGGAGCTACCCCCTCTAGGTGAGTTGACACCAATGTGACGAGTGGAAACATTGGAGGAGAACAGTCGGGACATCCAGCAGTGGAGACACCGTAGAGGAAAGAGGAGATTACTGATGATGCCTACATTAATTATATAGAGGTGAGAGTTCTGTGAGACTGTTTTGGGATACCCTACTGACACCATCATTCCTAGTAGAACAAGACTTGAAAGAGTTTTTTCTTTATGGCTATGATAGTTGAATTTATCCCTACAGAGACTTTTATCTAGAGCCCACCTTTTGTTCACCAGGACTCATTTATCCATTTTCCCTGGATATTTATGGCACTCATTTGCACTTTATTTTAGCACTTTTGTACAGGTTTGCATGCGGTTGCAATCCTGCACATGCACTTGTTGTATCTGTTTGCACATTGTATTTATTTGCTTATTTGCACATATTGATCCTTATACAATATATTGCAATTTATTTGTATTGATCTCTCTATACGGATTGATTGCACTTTTTACCTATCCTGGTATAGGAGATTGTTGCACTATACAGATTTACTTTGTATGTTTTACTTCTAGCGTGAGAATTATTTTTATTTTATAGAAGGTATATCGAAGGTGGCATAGATCCACACAGCATCCCCAGACACTTCACCACAGCTCATGATGGATCTACTGCAGGCCTGAAAGTCTGGGTAATAGAGAAAATTCCCAGATCTCTTCCAAAAGCCGAACGATTTAAGAAGTTGTGTGCTCGTGTAACTTTTTGGATCTACGCCCTGGATGTTCTTTCACCAGGAGGTATAAACTATAGCATCGAAATAGCTACCATTCTCTAGTCGCATCATCTTTTCTCCTGTTAGGTTACTGATTTATTGATTTACCTTATTACCTGCACACACACACACACATGCACAATATCACACGATCGGTTACCACATGTGCTTGATTCTATTGTGTATATATATGCATGTATTTTTATATATGTATATATATATTTTTTGTGCATAATAATTATGTTGTATAATAACCATCTATTTCATATAATTGTTTTTATATTACCATAATTTCTCCACCCTATATTATCCTAATACAATACTGTATCTATTGACTAGTATACCAACGTATACTCCCCCCCCCCCTCTTTTCCATCTATTAACTATGCCCTTTATATGTATATATACTTCAGGTGGGACTTCTCATCCACATCCTTCCTTTACATTGTGTGGGTGACGGGTTCTATTAAGCATTGCCGCCCTCTCCCTTCCATGTTGTTCTTTTCCCTCCTCCCCCCCTCGATATGTTTACAAGTACTCTCCTGCGCATGACTGCAATCGGATGCATGTGTACATGTGCACCATCATATTTAGTGTCCAACATGTCCCATTTCTCCTCCCTTCAATTGTTGTCTCCATACAGCTGCATACTAATACATGCGCTCACACATAAACTCCATGGGTTCTGTATAATATCCCAGGCTGTTCTTAACACTGCTACTTTTCGTTCTTTATTCATTTTTATACCCACTCTTTTTAAACATATATACACACAACAACCTTTTATTATTTTATTATATTTTATTATATATATTTTTTCATACATGTTTTGTGTCATCATAATCGTTCCTGCCCTTCCTGTGCTCTGCCCCCTTGTCCCCCTATCACGGCATGTAGATACTCTGCCACTCCCCCTGCCCGCCCTTATAATGATATCTGCTAAATCTCTGTCTGTTAGCTTGAGAAAGGAGTGCGGCTGTTTTTTCCATCCACAGCCTGCACGCTCACGAAACCTGGTCGCATACCGATGACATCATCCCCCTCCGCCTGACATCTCCCTGCGCTCCAAGCCTCGCGCTGAGGACACGCTCCACTGCTCCACCGCAAACCTGCTGTACTCCATCCAGCGGTGTAGAGCCTCCATTACTATCATAGGATGCACAGCCTAGGAGATCAAGGAGAGGGATTGACTCTACCGAGGACAGCCCCACACCTTGGGACATGACTCAATGCCTGCTTTTAACTACTTAAATGTGAGTGCACTATAAGGAAATGTAATTGTATATTAAACTTGTTGAAAAATCTGCACCCAGAGGTGCCTCTTCTCTCCCCTTTAGTCTTGGTAAGTAGCAAAGGTCCATGAGGAGCAATAACCAGTGTCCAGTAAGGCTTGGTGTAAATGGATATGATGTATAGTTGCTCTACATGTTGCACGCTTCAGCGCTACCTCAGGAGCTTAGGCTAGTGAATGGTTGGTCAGGGGAAAAAAAACTGTGAACGGTAAAGAAGGCAGGAAGTACACCAAGGGTCACCACTCCTACATGTATCTAGAAGCCTTAGTAGTCACCAAATGTTACCTCATGAACAATAAAAACGTGCCAACAGTGCTGCAGATCAATGCACCAATGATAAATAAGGCATATCTTCCATTAAGGGATTAGATGCAACCGCCAATTCTATTATGGTGGTACCATTAGGAGTCTTCCGCCAAATAGAACTCCACTATGGCCACAGCCACACATAGCAGTGGCAGCGTTTGCTGATGGCTGCATTAGTTTTCTTTTTTAAGATTTATTTCTTTATTTTCATTTGGTAATCTGGCCAGTAGGGATGAGCTTTATGTTCAAGTCGAACATGAGTTCGACTCGAACATTGGCTGTTCGCCCGTTCGGCGAACAGCGAACAATTTGAGGGGTTTGCGGCAAATTCGAAAAGCCGCGGAACACCATTAAAAGTCTATGGGAGAAATCAAAAGTGCTAATTTTAAAGGTTAATATGCAAGTTATTGTCATAAAATGTGTTTGGGGACCTGGGTCCTGCCCCAGGGGACATGTATCAATGCAAAAAAAAGTTTTAAAAACGGCCGTTTTTTCGGGAGCAGTGATTGTAATAATGCCTAAAGTGAAACAATAAAAGTGAAATATTCCTTTAAATTTCATACCTGGAGGGTGTCTAAAGTATGCCTGTAAAGTCGTGCATGTTTCCCTGCACAAAATAAAATTTCTGAAGGAAAAAAAGTCATTTAAAACCACTCGCGGCTGGGGGCGTGGCCTGGAGCTTCATGGCGTAGGTTGTGCAGAGTGAGAGCTCCGTCTGAGTTTTCATCCTTTTACTCCATCCTCCGGGGAAATTCCTCCAGATCTTCGCCGGATCACAGCCTATTGAGCCCTGCATACGGCCATCCCTATGTCACCACCGAAACGGACATCGGAAGCCATAGCCAAGCTGGCTAAATACCGCCATGAGGGACAGGACGCTGAGGAGGAAGATGGCGCCAGCCCGGCCAAGGTCACGGAGGAATCCACCTCCAACGACACCACCAGAATCCTGGAAGCCGTCTCCCTGTGCCAGACCACCCTGACATCAAGGATTGAGGAAGTTAAGATCGATATTTCCCTCATCCGACAAGACATCCAGAGGTTGCGAGACAGGACCTCAGAAACTGAGCGCAGGGTAAGCCACGTGGAAGCGGACATTGCCCCACTACAGATCTCCACAGAACAGCTCCAGCACCAGCTCAGCGCCGTTCTCCATAAGCAGGACGATATGGAGAACAGGCTCAGGAGATGTAATCTACGATTTGTGGGCCTCCCCGAGAGATCTGAGGGCTCTGACCCCCCTACTCACCTGGAAAATCTCCTTGTGAAAACTTTTGGTAGAGAGGCCTTCTCCACCACGTTTGTGATCGAGCGCGCTCATCGCCTGGCAGGGCGCCCCCCTCCTGCTGGTGCGCCCCCGCGAACTTTCATCGCCAAGCTCCTCAATTACAGGGACCGGGACACAGTGCTTCGCCTCACCCGTGAACGTGGACACATACCGGTCGGTAATGTTACTGTGGCAGTCTTCCCGGATTTCTCTGCCGAAGTGCAGAAGAAGCGGGCACAATTCATGGAGGCCAAGCGACACTTCCGCATCCGCCATCTCCCGTATGCTATGTTGTTCCCAGCCAGGCTCCGGGTGGTCAGAGATGGTAAAGCCTACTTTTTCAAGGACCCTGCTGCTGTCTTGTCTTGGCTGGAGCAACCCGAGGTGGCAGGCCCTGCTCCTCCTTGATCCTCACCCCCTTCACTCTCCGGCTCCTCATCGCCCCCATCCTGGGCTTGGTGGACAGCGGACCGGGACTACTCCTTCTGAACTGTGAGTGTGCCTTCCTTACATGACTCCAACCCTGTCCTTCCTCTGCCCCTTTGCAATATGGAAATTCCCCGCTCTTCCACCCTCCTGGCATTCTCAGACACCCCAGAGACACTCACCCGGACTACTTGCACACCCTACATTCCATCGTGCCGTGTGTGCTCTGCAGTTCACTCTTTTGTCGCCCCCGTACCTAGCCATGGTCACCCCCAGACTCGGGCTCTCCCCTGTTGCCCTGGTGGCCTGGCATTTGTTTTCAGCCATTGCAATTTTGTTTACCTGGCCAGCTATCGCTACCACGGATGTGGATAGCGATTGTTTGTTACTATTACCATGCTGGTCCAGAGATGGCACTGTTTGGATAGTTAATATGTTTTTTACTAAATTTTATTCACAACTGACTTACCATATAATGTGTTTCTTCAATGTGCGCTGCATGTTCTGTGCTTACTTACGCCTCTCACACCATGCTGTCTATTATGTACTGACTAGACATGTGCACACTGAAATATTTCGTTTCGGAATTTCGTTTTCGTTAGAAAAATAAATTTATTTAGTTACTCCCGAAATTCGTTTTTATTTATTTCATTTTTCGTTAGAAATTGCATTCGTCCGAAAATCTGAATTAATTAAGGTCGAATCTGTCATTGAAGGCTTATGGTGTCTGTCGAATGTTCAAAGAAGATTCGACGGAGCAGCGAAACTGTACGACGCTGCAATCGTACATTTCCGGTCGAATGTTCCGCCTACAAGCTATAGATGAATTCTATTGTATGACTAGTAATAATTATATTTTTTAATTACTATTACTAGTCAACAGGGATGAGCCGAACACCCCCCTGTTCGGTTGCACCAGAACCTGCGAACAGACAAAATGTTTGTGTGAACTTTAGAACCCTATTAAATACAATGGACTCGAACGTTCGAAATCTAAAGTGTTAATTATAAAGGCTAATATGCAAGTTATTGTCCTAAAAAGTGTTTGGGGACCTGGGTCCTGCCCCAGGTGACATGTATCAATGCAAAAAAAAGTTTTAAAAACGGCCGTTTTTTCGGGAGCAGTGATTTTAATAATGCTTAAAATGAAAAAATAAAAGTGAAATATTCCTTTAAATTTCGTACCTGGGGGGTGTGTATGATATGCATGTAAAGTGGCGCATGTTTCCCGTGCTTAGAACTGTCCCTGCAAAAAATGACATTTTTGAAAGAAAAAAAGTCATTTAAAACTCACTCGCAGCTATTAATGAATTGTCGGCTCCCGGCAATACATACAAAAGTCATTGATAAAAAAAAAAAAAAAAAAGCGTGGGGGTTCCCCAGAATTCAATTACCAGGCCCTTCAGATCTGGCATGGATTTTAAGGGGAACTCCACCCCAAATTTTAAAAAAAATGGCGTGGAGTCCCCCTAAAAATCCATACTAGACCCCTTATCCGAGCACGCAACCTGGCCGGCCGCAGGGGAAGAGGGGGGGACGAGAGAGCGGCCCCCCCTCCCTCCTGAACCGTACCAGGCCACATGCCCTCAACATGGGGAGGATGTCCCCATGTTGATGGGGACAAGGGCCTCATCCCCACAACCCTTGCCCGGTGGTTGTGGGGGTCTGCGGGCAGGGGGCTTATCGGAATCTGGAAGACCCCTTTAACAAAGGGGACCCCCAGATCCCGCCCCCCCTATGTGAATTGGTAAGGGGTACATTGTACCCCTACCATTTCACGAAGAAAGCGTAAAAAAATGTTTAAAAAAACACACAAACACCTTGAAAAAGTCCTTTATTTAAATAAAAAAACAAAAACATTCCAGCGGTGAAATCCAGTGTCCCGCGGCGATCCCGATGTCCAGCGCTGTCCTTCATTGGTTGTGCCTGAGCGGACCTGATGGGGAACTCCCTCTCAGTGTTTTAAATGTATAGACCCGCCCCTTCTAAAGTTCCCCATCAGGTCCGCTCAGCGGACCAGATGCGGAACATGAGAAGGGGCGGGTCTATACATGTATTACCAAAGTGAGAGCAGTTCCCCATCAGGTCCCCCCATCGGTATGTCGGACCCGCCTACGTCATTGGCTTGAGCGGGGAACTTCCTTCACTATGTAAATTTAAATTACACAGTGAAGGAAGTTCCCCGCTCAAGCCAATGACGTAGGCGGGTCCGACATACCGAGGGGGCGGACCTGATGGGGAACTGCTCTCACTTTGGTAATACATGTATAGACCCGCCCCTTCTCATGTTCCGCATCTGGTCCGCTGAGCGGACCTGATGGGGAACTTTAGAAGGGGCGGGTCTATACATTTAAAATACTGAGAGGGAGTTCCCCATCAGGTCCGCTCAGGCACAACCAATGAAGGACAGCGCTGGACATCGGGATCGCCGCGGGACACTGGATTTCACAGCTGAAATGTTTTTTTTTTTTAAATTTAAATAAAGGACTTTTTCAAGGTGTTTGTGTGTTTTTTTAAACATTTTTTTACGCTTTCTTCGTGAAATGGTAGGGGTACAATGTACCCCTTACCAATTCACATAGGGGGGGCGGGATCTGGGGGTCCCCTTTGTTAAAGGGGTCTTCCAGATTCCGATAAGCCCCCCACCCGCAGACCCCCACAACCACCGGGCAAGGGTTGTGGGGATGAGGCCCTTGTCCCCATCAACATGGGGACATCCTCCCCATGTTGAGGGCATGTGGCCTGGTATGGTTCAGGAGGGAAGGGGGGCCGCTCTCTCGTCCCCCCCTTTTCCCCTGCGGCCGGCCAGGTTACGTGCTCGGATAAGGGGTCTGGTATGGATTTTTAGGGGGACTCCACGCCATTTTTTTTTAAATTTGGGGTGGAGTTCCCCTTAAAATCCATGCCAGATCTGAAGGGCCTGGAATGGATATTTGGGGGAACCCCACGTCAATTTTTTTTTTTAATTTGCGGCGGGGTTCCCCTTAATATCCATTCCAGACCTGAAGGGCCTGGTAATTGAATTCTGGGGAACCCCCACGCATTTTTTTTATTTTTTATCAATGACTTTTGTATGTATTGCCGGGAGCCGACAATTCATTAATAGCCGCGAATGAGTTTTAAATGACTTTTTTTCTTTCAAAAATGACATTTTTTGCAGGGACAGTTCTAAGCACGGGAAACATGCGCCACTTTACATTTATATCATACACACCCCCTAGGTACGGAATTTAAAGGAATATTTCACTTTTATTTTTTCATTTTAAGCATTATTATAATCACTGCTCCCGAAAAAACGGCCGTTTTTAAAACTTCTTTTTGCATTGATACATGTCCCCTGGGGCAGGACCCAGGTCCCCAAACACTTTTTAGGACAATAACTTGCATATAAGCCTTTATAATTAGCACTTTAGATTTCTCCCATAGATTTTTCGAATTTGCCGCGAACACCCCAATTTGTTCGCTGTTCGGCGAACAGGCGAACAGGCAATGTTCGAGTTGAACATGAGTTCGACTCGAACTCGAAGCTCATCCCTACTAGTCAACCAACATTAGAATTCTTCTATAGCCTATGGGCCGAGCATTTGACCGGAAATGTACGATTGCAGCGTAGTACAGTTTATCTGCTCCGTAGAATCTTCTTAGAACTTTCAACAGACACCATAAGCCTTCAATGACAGATTTGACATTTGTATGTTTTTCGATGCTTCGTTGAATCTTCGTTGTTCACGTTGAATTGTCAAGTTAGTTCTAGCTATTTTACTGCTCCTCCTCTTTGGTTACAATCAGCCAATAACATTCATCATCATCATTTTTTTATTTTACTTCCCCCACCCAATTCCAGCAGTGATCCTTTCTCTCTATGTCAAATCTTTTCTCTCTATAATGTCGAATCTTTTCTCTCTATAATGTCAAATCTTTTCTCTCTATGTCGAATCTTTTCTCTCTATAATGTCGAATCTTTTCTCTCTATGTAGAATAATCTTGGACTAATAGAGTTAAGGTTAGGCACATTCGACGACAGGTTCGATGGACACAGATTGTTATTGTCAGCCTCATGTCGAATCTCCTATCTATATCGAACTGTTGTTGCAACGAAAACGAAAATTAAGCATTTGTTTATGTCGGATCTTTCGGTTTTCGGATTCTGCATTTTCGTTTTCGTTTGTTAAAACGATAACGAAAATACCTGAAATTCAGACGAAAATGCATTCGGACGAAAACGAATGCACATGTCTAGTAATGACAGGGGTGCCAGTCTGTACGGTAGGATACGTCGCCTATATAACCCAGACGGTCACCCTGCACAGACCCCCCACTCATTTGTATGTCAGGCCTCCACATGGGTACTGCCTGTGGTTTATTACAATGTTTATTCTGCTTGAGGTCCACGCTGTCAGATCCGACTGCACTTCCCGACCTACAAAATTTTCAAATGGCTATGCTTAAAGTAATTACCTGGAATGTCCGGGGACTATGTGCCAGACCTAAAAGAGTAGCTGTCCTCACGCATCTAAAGCGCATGCGTGCGGACATCTCTGTTTTGCTAGAAATGCACCTTACAGGTCAGGCCCAAATGGCACTGAAAAAACCCAGGGTGGGCTGGCTCTACAGTGCTCCTTATACTTCCAACTCCCGCGGTGTGGCCATACTTGTGGCCAAAACTGTGCAGTTCCAACTTCATAACCTGCAGTCGGATCCACAGGGTCGGTTCCTGTTTCTCCACGCCACAGTTGGTGGCCTGGAGACGCTACTCATGGCATTCTACATCCTGCCACCCTTCCAATTTCATGCTCTGCAGGAGGGACTCACGTTCATGGCCAAATACCCTACGGTACCTGTAATGTGGATAGGTGACTTCAACATGATGATCAATCCTAGCCTGGACAGACTTAGCACGGTCAACCCGGCCCCTACAGCCCCCCCCCCCCCCTTACCAGATTCAGTAGATTTGCGGCGGAATTCGCTATGACTGACTCCTGGCGACACAAGCACTCGACCAAGGTTGCCTTTTCATGCTACACTCCCTCGCAATTGGCTATGTCTCATATTGATCTGATTCTTCTCTCCCCTACCCTGTTGCCCGACCTCCTGGATGTGGGGTTTGGCACCAGGGTGCTCTCGGACCATTCCCATTACTGGTTGACTCTCAGTCTCCCCTCCGGCTCAACCCGTTCTGGCTTACGGTCATCCTGGAGCTGGAAGCTGTGCAGAGGGAGTGGGTTCACTTCTTCCGTACAAACCTGGGTTCGGCGCCTGTCGGATCGGTCTGGGAGGCTTTCAAGCTCCACGCCCGATTGGTCCTCTCCACCCGCATCACTAGACATAAGACCGCTTCCAAACTGATCCTCCAACAGTCCGAGGAGCGCCTGAGTTCCCTCGAGCAGATATTCCTCGAAGACCCCACGGCTGCGAATGCCTCTCTCATCCGCTTGCAGTCCAGATTACCTAACCATCTACACTATGAAAAGGCTAAGCAGGGTATTTTCTTAATCTGACAACGCGTATTCGGACATGGAGAACGTGCAGGCAAATTGTTGGCCTACATGGCCCATCTGGATCACAGTCCCCCGGTTGTGGTCCAACTCCGGACCGCAGCTGGGTCTGTGACCTCCGACCCAGACCTAGTAGCTGAAGAGTTTAAACAATTTTATTCTGCCCTCTACACGTCCACAGCGAGTCACACACAAGCCAAACTTTCCCAGTTCCTAGCCCACATTGACTTCCCCACCCTCACCCAGACCCAGTGTTCCCTTCTGGAGGCTCCCATTACCTCGGAATGTGTCGCAGAGGCCCTAGCCTAGCTCCCGCCCTCAAAGGCACCAGGCTCGGATGGTCTCCCCCTGGAGTTTTATACACAGTTCCAGGAGGTCCTTGCCCCCAAGCTGCAAGCCCTGTATTTTGAAAGAAATTGCTAGATTGTGCATCCCCACAGGGTGACACTGTGGATGCACCAGTACAAATGCGCTAACGTCCCGATAATCTTAGTGGAGAAACATTAATTTAACTAAGAATGGACTTTAGACGGCACATGGGTAATTATTGTAAAAATTCTAGAGGTTTTTATCGTTAGTAGAAAAAATATTTAAATCTTAATAAAAATACATTAATACATTTCAGGTTTTTGATTGACCACAAAGGGATGAGTCACCAGACACCTGTATACCACCAGCATGTTTTTCAGCTGGGTTATCCCACCGTTTGGGGCTCTTCTTGACAGACTATCACTGTCTGGCCCGAGCAACAGGCCTTGATTGACATAAATTACCCTATGCTTTCTGGCCCACTATACCTGGAGGAACGCTCTTGTTCTACTTACCAGTAGCCTGTGCATGCTACCCATCTATTTAATTACCTGACCACGGTCTACTACGGTGAGCTCCAAGTAACTGTACAATTTGGGTTTGATTTCCCCTCTTTTAAATATCTCGGCTTATTCCTTAGATATTTATGGGTTATTATATATGCTTTGTTTCTAGAATGTGTCTACACATCACTGGCCTTCTGTTACACACAGACTGCCAGTCCAAAAATACCCAGGCCTGTTTCATTATTCAACGCGGCCTTGTTTGTGAGTATAGACAATATTTCCTCTCTCTGTCTGCTATGATGGCTGCAACTGACACAACTCTCCTTGAATTATTTTATTTCACCCATTCTCTATTTAGTCTTTCTGTTTTTCTGTGCTGTTCCTGGATGAGGGCTGTTCTACACTCTCCCTTTACTGTTTCCAACAATTGTATACAGTTACTTTCATGCCCCAGTTGCTGTGCGACTGGTTGGTATGCTGGTGGTATACGGGTGTCTGGTGTCTCATCCCTTTGTGGTCAATCAAAAACTTTTTTAATTATTGTATACTAGTGTTTTCCCTTTTTTCTTCAAAATGTTTTTTATTATTTTTATTTTTAGATATGTACATATATGTATTAAAATCATGTTAATTGATATATCTCTCATGAATTGTTTGTGTATAATCTTGACAGAATATTATGCTCCTGACAAAGCGTCTCGGAACGCGAAACTAGTCGAGCAAAGCAAGATTCCTATCTTTGAACTTACCGGAGCTACTAATAAGGCTAGCCACCCCCTGTGTACACCGTTCAACTCGGTTTTGTGTTTGTTGGATATACATTACTTTATTTGAATATTACATGTTTATGTAATCTCTGGGAGGTGTGTATAGTTCTGTATTCGGGATCCGATACTGATTACTGATGATTATCATAAATAAAATTTCATTTTTCTGAAATGTATTAATGTATTTTTATTAAGATTTAAATATTTTTTCTACTAACAATAAAAACCTCTAGAATTTTTACAATAATTACCCATGTGCCGTCTAAAGTCCATTCTTAGCTGTAAGCCCTGTATGCCCATATCTTTAACACCTTGACCCTCCCCTCATCCATGGGAGAGGCTCTCATTGTCCTTATCCCCAAACCCGGCAAAGATCCCCTATACCCAGAATCCTACCGTCCCATCTCGCTCCTTCAGCTAGAGGTCAAAATCCTAGCCAAAATTCTTGCCTTGCGACTTAATAAAGTGATACTTAATTTAATCCACTCGGACCAAACTGGGTTCATGCCCAACAAAAATACTGCGTTTAATCTCCGTAGGTTATTCATGAATCTACAGTCCATTCATGACAATACTGGGTCCAGGGTGGTGGTGAGCCTCGATGCTGCAAAGGCAATCGACTCTGTGGAATGGTGCTACCTATGGGAATGCTTGGCCAGATTCGGCTTCGGCCCTAAATTTATAAAGTGGCTACAGCTCCTGTATCAGGCTCCCACTGCTCGGATCCAGGTTAATGGTAGGATCTCCACCCCATTCCCACTCACCAGGGGTACCCACCAAGGCTGCCCCATATCCCCCCTGCTGTATGCTCTGGCTGTTGAACCGTTGGCAATTGCCATCAGGACTCACCCACATATCAGAGGCCTCCGTGCGGGTCACCTGATGGAGACTTTAAGTCTATACGCGGATGACATGCTACTCTATCTGGAGGACTCGGGCCCTTCACTCACGGCGGCCCTGCGATTGATAGAGCAGTTTGGGGAGTTCTCCTGCCTAAGAATTAACTGGCCAAAATCCCAGATCCTCCCGCTTGACATGGATGTACCGTCTGCGGCTCAGGCGGGGCTTCCACTCATCCGAGCAAGTCAGATCAAGTACTTGGGAGTGCAATGTTCCAGAACGCTACTTGATTACAATAACCTTAATATTGAACCTTTATTTGATTTCCTAAAAGCCAAAACCCAAGTGTGGTCCTGACTCCCCCTAGGGGTTATGGGACGTGTAAATCTGGTCAAGATGATCCTCCTCCCCAAGCTGCTCTATTTGTTCTGGCATGCCCCCCTTTGTATCCCCCCGTAGAATTTTCAAGTCCATGGAAGCCATTCTTAACACCTTTGTCTGGGGTACATCCCGCCACAAACTTTCATGGCGTGTTTTGAAATGCCCCGTTCACCTAGAGGGCACTGCCCTACCAGACCTCACCCTATACTACGTCGCCTCCCAATTGTCACACTTTTACTATTTTAATCAGATGGACAGGGACCGCTATGAGACTCTGGTCTTCTCCCCATGCGTCGATCGGGTCGCACATCCGTTTCAAGTCCTACGCGGCACTTACGGACCCCTCGGCGCCAAAACTACCATGCTGACCCATCACTGTAAGATATGGCAGCGAGCTGTGACCATTACCGGGGCCCCGGCACTGCACACCCACACTCCCCTTTGGGACAACTCCCAACTCCCCGAACTGCGTACCGTTCCAGACCAAACCCAATGGATAGTCTTTGGTATTCTTTTTCTCTCCCAGGTCCTTGACAACGGGACAATTAGATCATTCCAAGCCCTCAAATGCGAGTTTGGTCTTCCCAACCGCATGCTGTTTCGCTATCTCCAGCTCCGACATGCCCTCGCCTCCCAATTTGGAGAACATATCCCTAGACTTGTATCGCTGCCGCTTGTGACCGTGATCCTCAGCCGCGACCCTAAGGGGATGATTTCTTTTTTTTACAACCACCTGTTAACGCCGTCGGCCACTTCACTGGCATACCGGCTCAAATCCAAGTGGGAGGCGGATCTTGGGGCTGTGGAGGATGGGGATTGGGAAGATGCACTGGCCACCTCCAAGCTAGCTTCCCCCAAATTGTCGGATAGACTCACTCACCTATACATGTTGCACAGGTCCTATCTCTCCCCTGCCCGCTTGTCTAAATTTAAACCAGGTTACTGCTCGGCCTGCCCCAAGTGCGGTGACTCGCTGGGCACGTTCTATCATCTGCTGTGGTCATGCCCCAAACTCCAGGAATACTGGTCCCAGGTGGTGAAGTTCCTTCATGATCGCATGGGCTCCCCACTCTCCCTCTGCCCCGACAATGCCTTCTCGGTATCCTCCCTTTGCCAGAAGAAGAAAAATACCTCATTATTTTTTTACAGGAGACGCTATTTCTGGCCAGTATGCAAGTTGCCCGCACCTGGATCAAGCCAACGCCCCCCACCATACAACAGTGGAGGGGGGCGATCAATGCCACCCTTCCCTACAAAAAAGTCCTCTATAAACATAGGGGCTGTCCGACTAAGTTCAATAAGATCTGGGACAGGTGGGTGGAGGACCCGTTTACTTGCACAGACTGAAACTATTCCTTAACCGTGCTCTCAACCCCCCTGCAGTCCCGCTCCACGGCTGTTCACTTCCCGCCACCACGACCCGCTGACCGAGTTGTGTGAATATACCACCGATCCGGGCCACCTCGTTGCTCTCCGCACCCGGGCCCTCAGTTGGTTCCAGATGTTTAACTTAACATGTATGTGTCATGCGTGTGGTAGTAATGTCAGATGCGATATCCTTGTATTTGGTGCATGTTGCACCCCACATGTGATTATGTACCTTTTTCTATTATGCTCAATAAACGTTTTCTTGATAAAAAAAAAAAAACACTACCGGCTATAATGAATTGTCGGCTGAAAAAAACGGCAGGGTTCCCCCCACAGTCCATTACCAGGCCCTTTGGGTCTGGTATGAATATTAAGGGGAACCCCGAACCAAAAAAAAAAGTGGGGGTCCCCCCAAATTCCATATCAGGCCCTTCAGGTTTGGTATGGATATTAAGGGGAACCGCGCACGGAATTTAAAACAAAAAATGGCGTGGTGTCCCTCCCAAAAATCCATACCAGATTCTTCAGGTCTGGTATGGATTTTAAGGGGAGCCCTGCACCAAAATAAAAAAAATGGCATGGGGTCCCCCCAAAAATCCATACCAGACCCTTATCCGAGCGTGCAACCTGTCAGGCCGCAGGAAAAGAGGGGGGAAGAGAGAGTGCCCCCCCCTCCTGAACCGTACCAGGCCACATGCCCTAAACATGGGGAGGCTGTCCCCATGTTGATGAGGGCAAGGGCCTCACCCCCACAACCCTTTCCCGGTGGTTGTGGGGGTCTGCGGGCAGGGGGCTTATTGAAATCTGGAAGCCCCCTTTAACAAAGGGGAACTCCAGATCCCGGCCCCCCCTATGTGAAGTGGTAACGGGGTACATTGTACCCCTACCATTTCACAAAGAAAGTGTAAAAATTTGTAAAAAACACACAGACACAGTTGGACAAGTCCTTATTTTAAAAATAAAATAAATAAATAAATCAATTCCAGCAATGTAAGCCCGTCGATGTCCAACAACGTGTAAACAAGCATTTCCCTGCTCTGCCTAGTAACAATGACACCGATCTCCGCTCCGTGTACACGGAGCGGAGATCGGTGTCATGTGACACATAGCCCGACCCCCTCAGTAAGGAAACGCAAGCAGGGAACATTTAACCGCTACAGCGCCACCTAGTGGTTAACCCCTTCACTGCCAGTGTCATTTTCACAGTAACCAGTGCATTTTTATAGCACTGATCGCTGTGAAAATGACAATGGTCCCAAAAATGTGTCAAAAGTGTCCGATGTGTCCGCCATAATGTCGCAGTCACGAAAAAAATCGCTGATCGCCGCCATTACTAGTAAAAAAATAATAATTAATAAAAATGCCATAAAACTATCCCCTATTTTGTAAACGCTATAATTTTTCCGCAAACCAATCAATAAACGCCAATTGCAATTTTTTTTAACAAAAATATGTAGAAGAATACGTATCGGCCTAAACTGAGAAAAAAAATATTTTTTTTAATATATTTTTTGGGGATATTTATTATAGCAAAAAGTAAAAAATATTGCATTTTTTTCAAAATTGTCGCTCTATTTTTGTTTATAGCGCAAAAAATAAAAACCGCAGAGGTGATCAAATACCACCAAAATAAAGATCTTTTTAATGGGAAAAAAAGGACATCAATTTTGTTTGGGAGCCACGTCGCACGATCGCGCAATTGTCAGTTAAAGCGACTCAGTGCCGAATAGCAAAAAGGGGCCTGGTCTTTATGCTGCGTATTGGTCCGGGGCTTAAGTGGTTAAAACTTTTTTTGCATTGATACATGTCCCCTGGGGCAGGACCCGGGTCCCCAAACACTTTTTATGACAATGACTTGCATATTAGTCTTTAAAATGAGCACTTTTGATTTTTCATGATTGTGTCCCATAGACTTTAACGGTGTTCGCGTGTTCGAACTAATTTTTTGCCTGTTCGCATGTTCTGGTGCGAACCGAACAGGGGGGTGTTCGGCTCATCCCTACTGGCCAGTAAGTCTGTTTTTCAAAAGAACAAGCTCTCTACCAGGTGCATGAGTTTACAGGGATGAAACAAACCATTTAACACTAACAGGGGTGTTTACAATGGTCAGTTTTTCTTTATTTATGTAAAATGTAACTAATTATAAAGTGTTAGCTGGAGTTTGACTTCCATTTGTTAGTGTATTTAAAATTGATAGTCCAACCAATACTCCCCTTTACCCAGACTGACAATGCTGCTGTCTGCTGTGCCCTCTGTGCTCCTTCATCCAGAGTGGGGGCACTCAAAAACAGGAGGTGTGTTACTGGCAAGATCACAGGTGAAAACAGAGGAAAAAAATTAATAAAACGAAGAAAACTAAAGCAACCACATCTTATGGTTGGTTAGCTGCAATAAATGTCATTTTTGGTTGTGATATAATACCACTTTAGTCTCCCTAATGAGGGCACAGGCAGCAATGAAAACCCAAGAAGTGTTTTAATCCCTCTACATTCCAAACCAAAAAACAATAAATGGCTTTAGATATACTTTAACCACTTGCCGACAGCCGCACGAGTTTATACGTCGACAGAATGGCACGGCTGCGCAAATGGGCGTATATATACGTCTCCTTTAATTTTCCGCCGTGTGGTCACGCGCATGCCGCAACGCTCAAAACCTTGCTGCGAGATCCGTGACCGTGCCTGCGGGACCCGCGGACTCGATGTCCGCCGGTGTCCCGCGATCGGGTCACAGAGCTGAAGAACGGGGAGATGTTATGCCCTGTACACATGATCAGTTTTTCCGACAGGAAAACCGTTTTAGCAGGAAAACGGCTCAAACTTGTGTTGCATACACACGGTCACACAAATCTTGTCTGAAATTCCGAACGTCAAGAACGCGGTGACGTACAACACGTACGACGAGCCGAGATCAATGAAGTTCAATAGGCAGTTTGGCTCTTCTGCTTGATTCTGAGCATACGTGTTTTTTTTCGCATCGTAATTGCATAAAGACGATCGCGATTCCCGATAGGAATTTTTCCTGTCACGAAGATAGAGAACCTGCTCTCAATATTTTCTTGGCAGGAATTCTCACAAAAAAAGTGTGATGGAGCATACACACAGTCGTAATTCCTGACAAAACGCTCACATCACACTTTTCTTGTCGGGAAAACTGATCGTGTGTACGAGGCATTAGTGTAATCACAACATCTCCCCGTTTTTCCTAGTGACATGTCACTGATCGTCTGTTCCTTGTCATCGGGAACAGCGATCAGTGACGTGTCATGGCAAGTCACGCCCCCTAACAGTTAGATTAACTCCCTAGATCAGGGTTTCTCAACTCCAGTCCTCAAGGCGCCCCAACAGGTCATGTTTTCAGACTTTCCATTATTTTGCACAGGTGATTTGATCAGTTTCACTGCCTTGTAATTACCACAGCTGTTTCATCGGAGGGAAATCCTGAAAACACGACCTGTTGGGGCGCCTTGAGGACTGGAGTTGAGAAACACTGCCCTAGATCACACTTAACCCCTTCATCGCCACCTAGTGGTTAACCCCTTCACTGTCAGTGTCATTTTCACAGTAATCAGTGCATTTTTAAAGCACTGATCGCTGTAAAAATGACAATGGTCCCAAAAATGTGTCAAAAGTGTCCGATGTGTCCGCCATAATGTTGCAGTCATGATAAAAATCGCTGATCGCTGCCATTACTATTAAAAAAAAAAATATTAATAAAAATGCCATAAAACTATCCCCTATTTCGTAGACACTATAACTTTTGCACAAACCAATCAGTAAACGCTTATTGCAATATTTTTTACCAAAAATATGTAGAAGAATACGTATCGGCTTAAACTAAGGGAAACATTTTTTTTATATATATATTTTTTGGGGGATATTTATTATAGCAAAAAGTAAAACATATTGCATTTTTTAAAAAATTGTCGCTCTATTTTTGTTTATAGCGCAAAATAAAAAAAACGCAGAGGTGATCAAATACCACCAAAAGAAAGCTCTATTTATGGAAAAAAAAGGACATCAATTTTGTTTGGGAGCCACGTTGCACGACCGCGCAATTGTCAGTTAAAGTGACGCAGTGCCGAATTGCAAAAAGCGGCCTGGTCTTTGGCCAGCCAAATGGTCCGGGGCTGAAGTGGTTAAGTAACATTAACTCTACCAAAAATTTATAAAAAATGCTGACCAGAGATCCACTTTGACATAAATAATCTAATGATTAACCATTTCACTGCCAGATTCGTTTTTGCATATATTTTCTTTTGCACTCATGTTTAAAAAATTATTTTAGGCCTGAAAATTACATAAACCCCCCCAAACATTATATATTTTCTGAAAGCAGACACACTAGAGAATAAAATAGTAATAGTTCAAATTTTTTATGTCACTTGATATTACTGCAAAGGTCTTGCAAAATTTCAGTAAAAAACACACCAAGTTGAATTTTAGAGCAAACAAATGCAATAAATTACCCACAACCGAGGGTATGTGGAAGCAATCGGGAGGCAGTGCAGCCGCCTGAATGCTTCCACCTGACAGGCAGGAGTCTGCTTGTCAGTTTTACACACAAGCCATCCTGGCTTGTGTGTGAAACCCCCCTCCCCCCACCTGCTTTCGGGTCCGTACAACGTGGCAGCAAAAGGGTTAAATACACTGGAAAATAACCTTTTTGGCTGCTAATCATGAAAATAACCTGTAATTTAACCTATCAATAACTATATAGAAATCAGTTTTTGCAATTTTATACATATTTTAGTGATACTGAAGACTGAAGACTGGCTGAGGCACTCGTGCACATCGCTTGATAGAGATGGGGCTCAGGTAAGTATTAGGGGGGCAGAGGGGGGCTGCTGCACACTGAAGGTTGTGCTTACACAGTACTTGTGCTGTGTAATCAGTGGCGGATCCAGGGGGGGGGCAACAGGGCAATTGCCCCCCCCCCGAGACCATCTGTCACACTCACTTGCTTGCTCTATTTTTTTTTTTTTGCGCCTGATCTCCCTAATTTTGGGGACCCGGTACCGGCCGGCCGTAGGACCCCTGGACCCCAAACTTGGCACACATGTAGCCCAATGTCTCTTCTACAAGTGTGCAAAGTTTGGTGTCTGGGGGACCTACGGCCGGGGAGCACTGATTTTTTAAATCCTGGCACCCCTTCCATAGACTCCAATGTTAAACAGTCATTTCTTCTGTGATTTTGCGGACACGGTACCGGCCGGTCGTAGGTCCCCTGGACCCCAAACTTGGCACACATGTAGCCCCATGTCTTCTCTACAAGTGTGCAAAGTTTGGTGTCTGGGAGACCTACGACCGTGAGCACTGATTTTTTAAACCGGGCACCCCTTCCATAGACTCCAATGTTAAACGGTCATTTCTCCAGTGATTTTGCGGACCCGGTACCAGCCGATCGTAGGTCCTCTGGACCCCAAACTTGGCACACATGTAGCCCCATGTCTCCTCTATAAGTCTGAAAAGTTTGGTGTCTGGGAGAACCGATTTTTCAAAGCCGGGCACTCCTTCCATAGACTTCCATGTTAAACATCAGTCTAGTCATGGGCACAGTGAGGCATGGGCACAGTGAGGCAAAGTGAGGCAAGTATAAGCCTAGGACACCCTAGGCTTATACTTGAGTCAATACGTTTTCCCAGTTTTTTGGGGTAAAATTAGGTGCCTCGGCTTATATTCAGGTTGGCTTATACTCGATTATATACAGTACTTGTTCTGCGGCTGCCGCTGCCTCTCTGAGTCTCTCTCTCAGTTTCCCACATCAGCCGATCAGCGGCGCTGAGAGAGAGACTCGTCTAATGTAGTTACGTGGCGCACTGACACGATACCAGGAGCGGAGGAGGAGGTGGGTGGAGCCTCTTCCCTGCACTCGCTGCTAACGCCTGGGCCGCTTGGCGTCTAGCATTGAGTGACGTCAGTGAGTCACGTTAGGCCGCTCTGCCGGCAGGTGCAATAGCGTGCGGCTCCACAGACGGGTAAGAAAGAGGGCGGCCCCGCTTGCGGCGCGGTTTGTGGGCGGGCGGTGCGGTTCGTGGGCAGACCGTGCTGCTCAGTGTGTTGGCAGCGCAGGTGAGAGTGAGAGAGCAGGCTCAGTGTGGCAGCTGGCCAATCAGCTAGCCGGGAGCGGGGGAGCAGAGAGATGAGATCATCTCTCACCGCCCGTGCCTGCCCTGCATTCCTGCAGTGACTTCCGCCCTCACTGTGCAGGCAGCAGAGAGATTACATTATCTCTATGCTGCCTGACTCTGGGAGTCTGGGACACAGCAAGAGACAACCAAAACTACACCTTAGCAGGCAAGTTAGTGACAATCCGCAAGGTGTGGCAGGCGACGTGGCAAGTGACAATCCGCAAATTGTGTCAGGTGACGTGGCAAATGACAATCTGCATCTGGTGGCAGGCAAGTGACAATCAGCAAGGTGTGGCAGGTGACGTGGCAAGTGACAATCCGCAAGGTGTGGCAGGTGATGTGGGAAGTGACAATCTACAAGGTGTGGCAAGTGACAATCCACAACGTGTGGCAAGTGCAGGCGACGGTGGCAAGTGACACACTCGGGGCTCCCACTGATTCTGCATTGAACTATTTAATTTCATATTACAATGTAATAATAGAAATAATGCGCTTCAATCATCCTGACACCATAACAACCATGGTGCCAGGATGATTGAAGCGCCGACACCAACCATTTCCCCGATAAATTTCCCACAAAAAAATCATTTTTTGGCAGTGCCCCTCCCGAGAAAAGACTCTGGATCCGCCCCTGTGTGTAATCTGCCTAGAGTTGCCACCTCATCCCTTTAAACCCAGACACATATGAATTACACAGGTTCTGAGGCTACTTTAATGCAGATAAGGCACCAAGTGAGTTTAATTACCACCTTAATCAGCCACAGAACCTGTGTAAATAATATGTGTTCGGTTTTAAAGGGATGAGGTGGCAACTCTAAATCTGCCCCCCTCCAAACTGTAAAAAAAAAAAGAATCTGCCACTTCCTGTATGCTCTCTCTAAACCAGGGCTGCTCTGCCCTGATCACTGTGGTCAAAGTGAGTCCCTCTGTCATACGCTGCCTACTCTGCTCCCCTCTCTCCCCCCTCACCCCCCCCTTCCTACCTGTCATCTCCCTAACTGTTTGTCTCCAGCCCCCCCCCCCCCCCCCGCTGCTATTATTGTAAAAATAAAAACTTAAATTTGTCACTGCCAGCCCCTCTATTAGAGGCTGGCATAGCACACCGTGTAAGTTGTTTTTAAAAAGGAGTGTTCTAAATACCGAATTTCAGCTGTCTTCACGCTGGTCACGTGACTCGCGGCCGCTTTACAGCTCAAATGGATGGCTTCTGCAGAGGAGATGAGCAGCCACATGATCTCCCCGGCTGACGTCAGAGGGAGATCATGGCCCTTCCCGCAGAAGACATCCATCGGAGCTGTAAAGCGGCCGCGAATCACGTGACCGACCTTAAGACAGCTGAAATTCGGTATTTAGAATACTCGTTTTTAAAAACAACTTACACGGTGTGCTATGCCAGCCTCTAATAGAGGGTGCCATAACAAACACTTTAATGCATAGAATGCATTAAGATAAAAAAACGTCTGCCTTTACAACCACTTTAGGTTTATACAAATTTTTGCAATTCTTATATATATTTCAAGTTGACTAATTTTCACTTGCTTTGTGTATGTAGCACACAGATCCCTGGCCTTACCTCCACAAGGCGGGCCACACCGTACCACAATGCCCAGGTTCCTTCTTCTTAAGAGGGTGAGCGGTGTTCAGAATTTGTTGGGTCCCGCAGCGAGTTACCTTCCCTCGGCTGGTTCTCACCCCTAGAGTGTAGGGAAGAGTCTGTTGTAGGTGCACCAATAAGGCGAATGTCCAGACAAGGTTAAACCTTAATGAAGGAAGGTTTATTTTCTTTATGCTGATAACTGGATAGGAAAGTTGGAGTTGAAGAATAAAGAAACAGGGAGGCAAGTTCAGGCCCTTGGTATCACCACTCAATCCCGAGTGGGCTCTGCTCACCCGGATAGTCCCCTCTCACGGTCCTAGCAGCCGGAGTGATGCATGAACTTTACCTCACTTAAGTTTCTTTGGAGATACGATCGGAAGACCCTCTGTCACAGAATCTCTGAGCACCGAACCTCTCAGCTCTTGTAATTCAAGAACAGGTGCAAGTTGCTGCACATTACAAGGCCCTAGATGACTAGCGGAATCCCTCCAGAAGTTTACCGGGCCTCTCTTTCGCTGTGAAACTCTCACCGATCACTCAGAAAGGTCCTCCCCCGGTCTCTTCTTCTTAGAGCGGGTCCCCTCTCAGGGGCACCCTGGGATTCCTCCTTTTAGAGCTGAGCCCCAGCTAAAGGTGCTGGACTCAATGGCGAAGTTGCAGCCCCAGACTAAAGGTGCCTGGGACCGATGAATATGCGCACCCCTGGCCTGGAGGGCCAGGTCACGCGACCCGAACTCCGGATCCCCGGAACTCTGGAACAACAACCCACTCCAGGTGGCATCTGCCCCTTATGTATCCTCTCCCGGCATGCACAGCAGGTTGACCACGCCCACTGTACTACTGCCGAGAGAGGACACCCTAAGGCACAGCACTGTTACCAGTGGTTCAACCCTGACCTGTCATGGCAGTGCCACCTACAGGCCACAGGGAACTGCACACCAGTACAACACCTGAAGAACAAATAACCAAACCTATCAATAAAAGCGGTCTGAGCCTGGCTACTAGCTCAGACCAACCCCTAAACTTAGGCACACAGCACCCCTCAAAGTAGAGGGGGGCTACATGTAGATCATAAATGTCAAGGCAAACACTCAGGGCATATTGCATAACATTTGTAGATCTGGTATAGTTTGAGCATGCATAGGCTCTAAAAGCAGCTCACATACACAGATGTTACTCTTTTTGATTAAATCAGTTTCCATGTATTTTTATAGGATTGTGCATAGCATTGTCTATGTAAAGAAAGCCAGTTATAGACTTGCTATAGGTTGATTGGTGACAGCAGAAATGTATTGTCAATGTTTTTTCATCTTCTGCTCCATTTGTGGTGAGTACACACTTCAACTTTAAAGATGCACCATGAATGGACTAGCAAAGCATATGAACTGTACTTTGGTTGTAAGACTGATGATGAAGACAAGGCCTGGGCTCCTCACATTTGTTGTGCAATATGTGCTGTCAATCTTAGTACTTGGCTCGGAGGAGCTTGGAAGTCAATGCACTTTGCTGACGCCATGATATAGTGAGAACAGAATGATCACGTGACAGACTGTTATTTCTGTCTGACTAATCCAAATAATGTTAGCAGGAGCAGGGGCGGATCAAGAGTCTATTCTCAGGAAGAAATGGCTGGTGTTGGCGCTTCAATCATCCCGGGAACCATGGTTGTTATGGTGTCAGGATGATTGAAGCGCATTATTTCTATTATTACATTGTTATATAAAATGAAATAGTTTAACTCACCATAATGCAGAATCAGTGGAAGCCCTGAGTGAGTCACTTGCCACCGTCGTCTGCCACCAGATGCGGATTGTCACTTGCCACGTCACCTGCCACAAGTTGTGGATTGTCACTTGCCACGTCACCTGCCACACATTGTGGATTGTCACTTGCCTGCTACAATTGTCACTTTCCTGCTAAGGTGGGGATTATCACGTCCTGTGTCCCTGAGTGAAGTCAGGTAGCAGATAGATGATGTAATCTCTCTGCTGCCCGCGGCTACCTGCATAGTGAGGGAGGAACTGCAGGGATGCAGGGCGGGCGCCGGGCGGAGAGAGATGATGTCATCTCTTTGCTCCCCGCCCGCCAGCCCGCTAATTGGCCAGCTGCCCACTTACCTGCCGACTGGTTTGCCCACTCACCAACCGTTACGAGATGCCTGCCCGTTCACTCACCAGCCCGCTGAGCTGCCTGCCCCCTGCTCACTCACCCACTGACTGCCATCGCTCACCCACAACTCAGGGGGGTGGCAATTGCCCCGTTGCCCCCCTGGATCCGCCCCTGAGCTGGAGTCACACAGTTTGGCACCAACATCCCTTGCAATATAAAGAATAATAAAAAAATGCAACACAGATAACGGGGGCTTTATGGGGCTTTTAGGGTAACCTTTTAAGGTATATGAGACATAAAATGTAATTAAAACTTCATATGTTTTTTTTTCTTGTTCATCTAAAAAAATGATCATTAGATCCTTCACATACATAACATCGTGGCTGCTAAGGGCCCATACATACAACAATATATTTTACTACAAGTAAAAATTATTATTTTACAGTTTGTCATCCTAATCCCCACCCTTCAGCATATTACTCATATGTTAATCTTTCACTCAGAGAGTATTCCCTAGATTCTTGATTCTTGCATGCTGATAAAGTTGGGGGTGGGGTTAAGGATAGATGCACATTTGCATATTGTGGATCTGTGAATCTGTATCAATAAAAGAAACAAACGTACCAAAAATATTATTGTATTCCAACTTCTAACTGATTTTTCAATCAGATGAAAGGATCATGAACTTGTGAACCACCACGCCTAGCCTAAAGCCAGAGAAAAGAAAAAAAAGTTATTGGACTTCAAGTATACTCCTATTTATGCATACCAATCAGGGAAATTCCAGCAAAATCCCATCCGAATAAACGAAAAAAAAATCAATTGTACCAATCTGTCTGACCAAACCTGGTAAGGATCCCCAATATTATAAACGAGCCCTAAGGAGGAGGAAAAGTTTGGAATTAAGTCGGAGGCCATGACATATCCCACCTTCCGCTTTGCTGGCAGGATATGAACTTCCGTAGTGGCGGAGGCAGCGTCCGCTGTGGTGCCCGTCAATGGCTCTGCAGCAGCAGAGGCATTCTCTTTGGTCACATCTATGGCAACCAATGTGATGCATGTGGGTTCGGCTATAGGGGCATAGGCGTCTTCCTCCGAAGTAACAACGCCCGTAACACAATTTACCCGGTAGACCCGGGGCGATTCGGTGGGCTGGTCCACCTCAGATAAGAACTCCCCACAGGAAAAACATTGTCCGAACGGCCGTAGCTGCACGGCCAGTCCACCGTATCTAGGGCAGAGCATGCCCAGGGCCTCCACATCTCGGCAGGTATACAAAGCGAAGCGGCCCCGGGGTTTGAACTGGATCCCCGTATCTGTGAGCGGGGCTGTGAGGGGAGTCATGTCCATGGCAGTAGGCACTGGGAACATCCGGGGTCCCGATAAGGTTGAGGTCCATGGAAATGCGGACATGTTGCTCCTCTCACTTGATCCAATCTCTCTCTGCTCCTTGGTGCCAACTTCACCCAAGTGTAGCACGCAGGTGGCGGGAACTCCTCCCCTTTTTCTCTTTCTGCACGCAGCTCGCAGGCTTTTCTTCCTTTGGATCCGCCCATGAACTACGCAGTTAGAAAAACCAACATAGTTCTGTGCCCCTTAACCCCTTTTCTCTCGTTCCAAAAACACAGTCCAATTCCCTCAATGGCCGACTTTTCCAAACACACAGAAATTAATCCAAATACGAGAGGTAACCGCAAATCCCAGACTCGAGCCCCCACGTGTAGCACTTACCCCCATTTAAGGGATCGGCTGGTTTTGTTGGGTCTGCGAATTACTGTTAAAAAGATTTTCTTTAATCTAATATCTAATATTCATCTATTAACAATATTAACACATGAATGAATGGAGTTGGGTCTTTGAGAATAATGGACTTGAATACATTTAAAATGCTTACATATATCATATTCTAAATATGGAAAAAGTGAAATATAACTAAATATATATATATATATATGTAAAGATTTGTTTAAAGCTTCTAATGATAGTTTTTTAACAGCTCTAGCATATGGATTCAATTAGTTAAGGTGGCTTCCTCTTGAAATTCTAACCTCCCCCTTCATGAGAGAAGAAAGAGCTCATATTACTTTAGATGTAAAAGTATTTTAGCTAAGATTATAAGTTCTTTAATACTGCTATATTTCTTGATTAGGATACTAATAAGAATGTTTGGTTTTTAATGTATCCATAGTGTAATATTTATTATTTGACTCAGATATGTAGTAGTATTATTACAAGTTGAATAATGCTAATTTTTAGCTACTCACATCGTTCACAGCCCCACCCGTAAGAATTTTAGACACTGAACAACTAAGGATATATTTGAAACTCGCGGGCTTCATGAAACGTTAAATCACTCCTTCGCAAGAAGGTGGGGCTCAGATTTGAGGGGTGAAAAGCTAGTGACTGTTAGGTTTTTAGGCAGACTTGAGCTGACATGCGGTCTCTCTTGAATGCTACACACACATCTGCTAGCTGACGCTGGAACACTGATTCACACAGAAGACATGTAAGGAAGCTGATTGAGCTATTCACACACACACACAAAGATATTCATTTTCATTCAATCTTCAAGAATAAGATACTTATCTATGCTATTTTTTATATTCTACAATTGATGATACATTCATGTGACATTTTATATTTTATTATTAAATCAATTTTGGAGTTTTTACACGAGAACGGAACAGATTTTCTTGGAATTTTTCTCATCAATATGAATTATTGAATATCGATTATTAATACAATATTAGCGAGATACCGTTATATTTCAATGGCGAGCCAGCAAGATCGTTTTGCCCGAATATCGAACGTTTTTTAATTATTTCTCCTATCGCTTGCCGAGAGGGAAAACAAGCATTGATTATGCAGACAAGCTTCAAGGAGAAATAACAACGATTGAACTTTCGGCATCATCGAATGAATCTGGAAACAGAAGTATTTGGTGAGAAGTTTGCACACGTAAGAAAATCTTGTTTCTTGATGACGTAGTTTCCCGTGAAGAGAGGGAAAGACTGCGTTACATGAAAAAAGTCGTCCTACATTGGTAAGTAATGGATTTTATTAATGAATTATCTAGTGAGAGTAATTTAGAATTCAAAAATCTGTCAAAATTTGTTAAAGATGATGAATTATGGTGTTACATGTTCAATGAATGTTTACAAGCTAATATTGAGATACAAAAATCTAAATTTACTTTTAAGAAATTCAGCAAACAGATTAGAAATTTGATTAAGCTTGTAAAAGTTTTTGATGCAATGATTTTAGAAGCTCCGGAAAGGAATATGTGTACAACAGGGAAAACAGAGGACAATAGATTATGTACTAATTGTTCGAGTTTGACTGAACGAATAGATGATTTGCAAAGTGCAATTCAAATAAAAGATATTCAGTTGTTTGAGTTACAGAATAATGTAATGTCTAAAGCAGAGTCAAGCTACAGTAATGTTAGTGTTGATTCTAAGCAGGAGTCTACACAAAAGAAAGATGGTGAACTCAGAATTGCCACGTGTATGGCCACACCCAGATATGAGGAGATACACGTCACAGACAGAACACAGGAAACAGGAAATGCTTATTGCTTTCAGAGTAAGGAAAATGGACATATACAAAAAGAATGTATGAAATATAAATTAGATTCACAAAGACAAACTTTGGAATTAGGAAAGGAGGAAAATTTTGAGAAATTTGTTCATCCTTGTCCAAACAATAGGTCGAATGATTTGCCTTATGCCTCAGAGGTCAAACAGATCAGTACATTGACTGTTAATGACAGTTCAATCAATAAGACAAATAATGCTGACAATGAGAGAAATGGATTACTTCCATTGCCTAAATCAAGGAAAAAAGAAGTGTTAACTTCTCCAACATTAAATTATGTTGCTCCAATTTTAATAGATCAGTCTATTTACAGTAATGTTGGAAATGTTTCTACAGCAGTCGCTGACATATCTTCAGATTTTAAGTGGCCACATACAAAGACCAATCTTGTATTGAAAAAATTGGTTCAAACACATAAAAGTCTTTGGAGTCAGACCAAAAGTGACACAGGGTTGTTTAAAGACATTGAAATTGAGATTGAAGGGAAAGACCCTAAACCTCAAAGTCAAAATAAGTTGCCACAAGAATCAATAGGTCCAGTTTCTGACATTGTACAAGAATTTTTACAAAAAAGAATATTAAAGAGAGCACAATCCGTGGTAAATAATTGTATTTGGCCTATCAAGAATGATGATGAGTATGTGTTATCAGTTGATGTAAGATCACTGAATAAATGCATTACAAATAACACACCTATTATTCCTGATTTAAATTTAATGTCACACATGGATGCCAAGGCCAAGGTATTTTCTGTATTGGAAATCGCCAATGGTCATTTTTCAGTACCATTAACTAAAAGCTGTCAATATAAACTTGCCTTCAGTTTTAATAAAGAAACCTATGCATTCACTAGATTAATTCCAGGATTGGACATTAGTGATGGCATAGTACATGAGAGTTTGCAGAAAGTATTATCAAAATTCTCTAGACCAGAATGTATTTTCCAGCATGTGGACAAGTTTTTGCTGACTACACAAAGTATAGAAGAGCACATCAGTCTTTTGTCAGAATTATTTACTTTGATACAAACAGCAGGGCTGAAACTGAACACGGAACAAGTTCAATTGATGAAGAGTCAGGTAACATTCATGCATATGCAAATTAGTTATGGGCGGAGAACATTATCACAAGAAAAAGTTAGGAAGATTTCTGCTTTTCCAATTCCAACATCTTACAGGGCATTACATCAATTTTTAAAAGAAATAAATTGTTGCAAAGAGTTTTTACGGACATATGATGATAAAGTTAAACCATTATTTGATTTGTTGAGACAACAAGATGGTGTGTTTGATAGATGGGGTTCACCCCAGACAATTGCCTTTGAAATGTTGAAAAGGGATGTGCAGAATGCTCATTCATTGAGTACAATTGAAGTTGGTTTGTCTATGTCTGTTAGATTGCACACTGATGTATCGGAGAATTCTATTTCAGTTACTTTGTCTCAATTAAGAAAAGGTAATCATAAAATAATAAGATTTTTCTCCAGAGGTTTGACAAATATGGAAAAGACCTTTGATGCACATACTAAGCAATTGTTAAGTGTTTATTTTGCAGTTAAAGTAACAGAAAAGATTGTGAAATCTAGTAAGATCATATTACAGACATCTGATCAATCACTAAAACTTCTTCTAAAGAGAATTAATTCAGGAGAATTATATGACAGATATTGCCCATTTGTCAAAACTTTACAATCTAAATCTATACAGGTAGATTTGATAACAGAACATTTTCAGCAATGTGTACAAAATGATGTTTTTAAACCAAGTGCTAAGAGAGGCTTTAAGCCAGTATTTGTTGATGATATCAAGATTCATTCAGCAGGGTATTCTATGTGCTACTCAAAGAATGTCATTCAGCCAAAGTTCTACAGAAAATGCTGAATTGGAAGATAGAAATTACAGTACAGCATGGAAATTGCGTCTTGTAGTATTTAAAATACACAGAATAATAGTATAAGTAGTATAGGCTAGTCTAAGGTAATTACAAATGTTATTATCAAAATATGTTTTTCATGTCATGATAAAATATTAGGATTATGATGTATAAAATGTATTTTTTCATTCAAAAAATTGATGCTGCATTCTTTTACAGGATCTGACTTAAAAGTCAACAAAAGAAGGGAAATGTAATATTTCTAGACCTTCCAGATGAAAACAAGCCCTTGAAGCTTAAGAATATAGTTCTGGCTGGGAGAAGATGACATAAGATATTCATTCTTCATAATTACTGTTGTCTTTCTATGTTCAATAAAGTTTTGCAACTTTACAGGAGTACAGGAGTAAGAAAAAAGAAAGAAGAACCTCAATACCTCTAATGAGAGGGAAACTTTTAAAAACAATTGACTTTTGATTTTTGATGACTGATGATATAATTTTATCCATCAGATATATTGCAGTTTTTATATATCAACTTTTTATGTGACGAGATATGTTTTTCATATCAAGAGGAGATCTTTTTTACACACTAATTTTTATAAACACATGTAGTGTACTTTCAGAGTTGAAAGGGTTAAACTTTTTTTTACAATAGAGTCTAGTTAGTAGGAACATCTGGTGTTAATTAAATGTACATAAACAAGTTAGGATTAACTTTACATTGTAATATGCATTTAGGTTTAAAATCATCTCACATATATGAAGGAACGGAAGTTAAGAACATATTTTATGTTTACATTTTGACAAGGTTATTTGAAAGGTTGTATGGTTATATTTGAATATGCTAAACATAATTTTAAGGGAAAATATGAAACATATATTTCTGAAGTGATATTCATACTTCAAAGTACAACAATGTTACATTCATGAATTTAGGAATATTAAGGGGATTGATTTTATGGTAAAAGAAAAATAAATTAATAAGGTAAAAATATTTTTTAGGGTATATGAAGCAAAAGGTTTTCTGAAATCACTTTTTCTTATGTGGAATTAGAATTGAGAATATATTCAAGTCAATTATCTTAAGGTCTACTTATGAATGAACACAGGATGTGATACGGTTGATTATGAATGTGGATAGGAAAATGAAAGATTGTTAATCAATCATTTTGAGAGGGAAATGTTAAAAAGATTTTCTTTAATCTAGTATTCATCTATTAACAATATTAACACATGAATGAATGGAGTTGGGTCTTTGAGAATAATGGACTTGAATACATTTAAAATGCTTACATATATCATATTCTAAATATGGAAAAAGTGAAATATAACTAAATATATATATATATATATGTAAAGATTTGTTTAAAGCTTCTAATGATAGTTTTTTAACAGCTCTAGCATATGGATTCAATTAGTTAAGGTGGCTTCCTCTTGAAATTCTAACCTCCCCCTTCATGAGAGAAGAAAGAGCTCATATTACTTTAGATGTAAAAGTATTTTAGCTAAGATTATAAGTTCTTAAATACTGCTATATTTCTTGATTAGGATACTAATAAGAATGTTTGGTTTTTAATGTATCCATAGTGTAATATTTATTATTTGACTCAGATATGTAGTAGTATTATTACAAGTTGAATAATGCTAATTTTTAGCTACTCACATCGTTCACAGCCCCACCCGTAAGAATTTTAGACACTGAACAACTAAGGATATATTTGAAACTCGCGGGCTTCATGAAACGTTAAATCACTCCTTCGCAAGAAGGTGGGGCTCAGATTTGAGGGGTGAAAAGCTAGTGACTGTTAGGTTTTTAGGCAGACTTGAGCTGACATGCGGTCTCTCTTGAATGCTACACACACATCTGCTAGCTGACGCTGGAACACTGATTCACACAGAAGACATGTAAGGAAGCTGATTGAGCTATTCACACACACACACAAAGATATTCATTTTCATTCAATCTTCAAGAATAAGATACTTATCTATGCTATTTTTTATATTCTACAATTGATGATACATTCATGTGACATTTTATATTTTATTATTAAATCAATTTTGGAGTTTTTACACGAGAACGGAACAGATTTTCTTGGAATTTTTCTCATCAATATGAATTATTGAATATCGATTATTAATACAATATTAGCGAGATACCGTTATATTTCAATTACCTCCATTGTCAGGGGTGTAAGAAAGGTCTTCAGAAAAGTCAATGTCCACACCATGTAAAACCCAAACAGTTAGGCTTTATTTTTATCTTTGCTGAGAGAACTTAGAGGAAGAGTAGGACACGAGAGAGAAAGTACACGGGGGAATGTTCAGGCACGCAACACTTAAACAGCACTCGTCGCCACTCAAGCCTGAGTGGGTATTGCTCACCCGGATAGTCCCTTTAGTGGTCCTAGCAGCCGGAATGTAGCACGAATCAATCTTTCCTTTGTATTAGGATACGATCAGGAACCCTCTGCCACAGGATTAAAAGTCCTGAACCTACCAGCCAAGCAATAATGAAGAGAACCTTTTATGCCAGATTGGCGTATTGCAGGGATTGTAATTATGAATCCCTCCTTAGGCAAGTTTCCAGGCCTCTTCCTGAGACAGCAGTACCGTCGCTAGTCTCCTCTGGGACTGATCCTCCCCTGGACTTCTTTCCTAAGCCGTGGCTCCCCGTAGGTGGGTAGCTTTGGGATTCCTTCTTGAGAACCTAGGCCCCAGTCAGCAGAGCTGGGCCTACGAAGCAGCGATGCGGCCTCGGGCTGAAGGTGCCCGGGACCAGAACACGCGCACCCCGTGCCATGCGGGCCATGCGGGCCAAGAGGCGCACACACGGGACCAATGGGTCCCCAGGAACGACTCCCACAAAATGGACCCCGAACAAAGGCGTCTGCCCCTTATGTACCCCCTCCCAGCATGCACAGCAGGTTCACCACGCCCACTGCACGGCTGCCAAGAGAGGACACCCAAGGTTCTGTGATACCCCCTGTGGTTCAACTTATGCCGGTGGTGACAGTGCCACCTACAGGCAACAGGGAACACTACTGCCAGGCAGCATCACACCAAGAGCAGAAGCAATAATTAAATATCAATTGGTCTGAGCCTGACTATTGGCCCAGACTACCCCTAAATAGACACATAGCGCCCCCAAATAATGGGGGGGCGCTACAATTATATATGTATACTGTATATACCTTGATTAATGATATTATCAAAAAGACTATTCTGGTCATAAAAAGCATAGGCATATACCTCAATGCATAAAACTGCATAAATCAGTATATCTCACAGTCCAGGGCAACACCAACATATACAGTATATCGATGCATACTGTATCAATCAGCAAGTAGTTTGATTCAATGATAGATCCAGACTCAAATTCCCATATTTGGTGGCTGTGCACTGCTGGCATGCAGAATAATATTCCCAGGAGTGGGTTTGTGAAATAAGGTTGTAGCCGCAGCTATAAATACTGCAGCTGTTGACTTTTAATATATGGACATTTACCTGTCCAGGGAGCCAGCGATGTCAGCACCCCAATTAACAATTAATGCCACTGCTGTGCATCTGCTAAAGGGCAGCACTTTTCTGTGGTTTCAGGAAAGCGTTTTTGCATGCATTCCCGACACACACAAATGTGAACGTAAGCTAAATGTCTCAGTTACATTGGTGGTCAATGTAAATCTTCTCATTACATTGGGGCTTGGTGTAGAATCCTTTCATTCACGCTAGTGGCCAGTGTGAAGGTCCCCCTTACATTTGAGGTCAGTGTAAATCCCTTTTACATTGGTGGTCATTGTAAATCTTCTCATTACATTTGGGCTTGGGGTACAATCCTTTTATTCACACTAGTGGACAGTGTGAAGGTCTGCCCCCTTACATTGGTGGTTCCGGTGAATGCTTCTATTACATTAGTGTTGAAACTCCTCTTTATATTGGTAGTCAGTAAAAAAAATCAGCATTGTCATTGATCACACCCTTCTCTCCTCCCAGCACTGACACAGATCCCTGGATTTCCAAGATCCCTAGGAGTTTTCTGTCTATTGATGGATCCCCTCATCACCCCAGCTCATGGTGTGCAGGCAGGTGGAGAGTGAAATTGCATGGGGGGGCAAGAAAATGTTTGCCCAGGGTCTAATCAATATTAAAGATGGCCCAGGTGTGTGTGTAGACAGTGGTAGTATACTATACATACAAATGTGCAGCAGAGGATGCTGATGATAATAAGGGACAAATGCTCTTGGCAATATTATGACATAATGTGACAGAATGGACACCATGGTACATAGTATAGTTACGTGTGTAACTCTATAGACTATGTGAACTTACAGTTGTAGGTGCATGGCATGATTCTCCCACTGATGCCGCGTACACACGATCGGACATTCCGACAACAAAACCGTTGATTTTTTTTCCGACGGATGTTGGCTTAAACTTGACTTGCATACACACGGTCACACAAATGTTGCTCGGAAATTCCGAACGTCAAGAACGCGGTGACGTACAACACTACGACGAGCCGAGAAAAATTAAGTACAATGGTTCCGAGCATGCGTCAAATTGATTCCGAGCATGCGTAGAATTTGTGTGCGTCGGAATTGGATACACATGATTGGAATTTTTGACAACAACTTTTGTTGTCGGAAAAATTGAGAACCAGGTCTCAAACATTTGTTGTCAGAAATTCTGACAGCAAATGTCCGATGGAGCCTACACTTGGTTGGAATATCCGACCAATTCTCACATCGAACATTTGTTGTCGGAAATTCCGATCGTGTGTCCGTGGCATATGTGTGTAATTGAAAGTGTTTCTGAACCTGAAAACATAAAGGAAGAATTTATTTATCAAAACCATATATATGAAATTTAGAGCAGCGTGTTAATTTCTAACTCCTCATTCAACCCACCGGGAGAGAAAAAATCCAAAAAATAAATCCAGTAGGTCTCCCTCTGGCGCAGTTTACGGAATCGCTCGGCCAGGGGGAGATCTCTAGATATAGACATAATAATGACATTTTCCAATCAAGCTTTCTAATGGCTTGGGGAGCCAGCCTGTATAATGAGGCCACAATTTAGTGCACTCGGAACAAGATTACAGATTTTTTGGATAAATTCTGGTGTCTGTTTCGCAGACTTAGGATAGAAGTAACAGGTGTGGAAAAATTGGGCTTTGGGTGTTGGTGGTGCCTTCACACCATAACCCTATAGAGGTACTCTTGATGAAAGCAAGAATTGGCCTTGCTGTCAAAAATTTAAATGATATGCACCTGTCAAACAGGTGAGGAACAATTGGTACTTGAGTGTTAATAGTGCCTGTGAAACCTACACCAAAAAATTCTTACGGATTAAATCAACACCCACAAAGCTAGGCAGTCTAGACAGTCTTTCAGAGATTCCAGATCCAGAAAGCACTTAATCCGCAACATCGGAATCAGGGGCTTGATAGGTGCTGCTAATCCAGGACTGATTCATTTTGATAAATGTCAGCTGGTCCACGGAGTCTATGGACAGACGTGATCTCTTATCTGTCACAAAACCCCCGGCAGCACTGAATGCCAGTTTGGAAAGCATGTTCAATTGCATACTGGGCAAGATCTGGCCAGTTGTCTATTCTCATGACCCAGTGACCCGATGGATCGTCACCTGAAAAGCTCTCTATGTCTGTTTAGACATAGATAATCTCCCACCATATGATGCAGACGCTGGCAATGGGATGTGGAAGCTGACATCCCTGGGCACCGTGGACTAAAAAAAATTTGAAAGGCATCACTATAGCTGCCCCCTTCTCCACCGCTCCTCTCTTGACCAACAAAAGCCTCAAAACTACGTTTTCCACCAGATGGTAACCTACCAGAGTCAGGAAAGGCATTATATAAACTCCTCTTTAAGGTGTCATCAAGAGATTTTATCTTCTGCTCCCTTTGTGGGGCGGGATGAGTTCTAAGACTTTCCCCTTGTAACGGTGGTCAAGTAGGGTTGCCAACCAATAGTGATCCATTCTCCTTGATGCCACGTATTCTCGGGTCCCTTTGCAGGCTTTGAAGAATGAGGGAGACAAATTTGCTGAGGCATGAGTAACAGACTCCTTGGGGTCACTGAGGATTACAGTATCTGGAACTGCCTTCTCCCAGCCACGTACTACTTCCAAGGGTTCTAGGGATGGAAAACCGTCTGTTAAGGGTTGACGTACAGTATATCTTGCTCTGCTTCAATGTCTCCAAAACTGCCAGAATCCTCCTTCCCCTCCCTCTCCTCTTGTGTGTTCTGTGGCATGGCAAGAATAGTGTCTGCATAAAGCGGGCCTTGAGAGGAAAAGAAGTCCTCCTCTTCCTCCTGCTGCTCTGCCTCAATTGCCCTGTCCATAATGCCATGCAAAGTCTGCTCTAGCAGGAACACAACAGGGATTGTGTCATTGATGCATGCATTGTTACAGCTCACCATCCTTGTGGCCACCTAAAATGGTGACAGTACAGTGCATGCATCCTTTATCAGCAGCCATTGACATGGGGAAAAAAAGCAGAGCCGGCCTATGCCTGTCGTTGTGCCATACTCACACAGGTACTCGTTGACGGCCCTCTGCTGCATGTGCAGCTGCTGCAGCATTGCCAAAGTCGAGTTCTACCTGGTGGGCATGTCACAAATCAGGCGGTTTATGGGCAGGTGGATTTCCTGCTAAATTTCAGCCAACCGAGCACTACCTGAAATGGCTACAGACTCTTCTGGCCTGCTTTAGCAGATCTTCCAATCCTGGGTAGCTATTTAAGAAATGCTACACTACCAAATTGGAGACACGTGCCAGGCATGGCACATGTGTCAATTTTCCCTGTCTAAGGGCAGACATGAGGTTTGTACCATAATCGCACACCACCATTCCTGGCTCCAGCTGGCATGGTGTGAACCACCTATGGACCTGCCCGTGAAGAGCTGCAAGAATCTCTGCTCCAGTGTTGGTCCTGTCCCCTTGAGAGACCAGCTGAAGCACTGCATGGCATCTTTTAGCCTGAATCATTAAATAGCCTCTTGAATACTTAGTGGGTACTTGTAGTTCATAAGAGAATGCAGCAGGGGAGGGCATGGAGGAGGGGGTAGAGCTGACAAATCTTGCATCATCACCACGAGCTGTATGGAGATGTGGCGGCACAACAACCTGAACCACTGAGCCTTGTCCTGCATCTTTCCGAGTTGCAAGCAGAGTTACCCAGTGTGCTGTGAATGAAATATATTGTCCCTGACCATGCTTGCTGGACCATGTGTCAGCAGTAACGTGGACCTTGCGGCTGACTGCCTTGTTCAACGACGCCACAACATTGCCTTCCACGTGATGGTAGAGAGCTGGAATGGCCTTACGTGAAAAGACTGGGAACCTGCCATTGTGGTACAGCACGTTCTGCAAAATCACAGAAGGGGGCAGAATCCACCAGATAGAAAGGCAGGAGTTGTAAAGGCAACAGCTTTGACAAGCTTGAATTTAGAAGCTGGGCATGTGGGTGGCAGCGACTGTATTTTTTTTTCCGCTGCAGCAGCAGATAGGGCAGAGAAATTTGCCTGCTATAGTCTACAGCTGGTGGTGTGCTACTGGCAGACATGCTGTAATGACCTGGGACACCCTGTGGTTTACCATCATCCCTGTCAGTGGAGGCTGCTGGGAGGTCATGGGATATAGTGGGTGTAGACAAGAAAGGCAAAGAGCGAGAAGGAGCAGAATTATGTCCCTTTTGTGTGGCTTTCATGTGCTCTTGCCAGGAGGTTAAATGCCTTGTCAAGCATGTGGTACCCAAATGGCTGGTGTTTTTGCCACACTTGATATGCTTGAGGCATAGTTTCAAATTGCAACAAACTTCACATGCGCTAAAAAGGCCCAAACAGCTGAGCTGTGGGAAGTGGGCTGGGAGATAACAGCTCCACAATCTGGTGGAATAGGGTGACTGCTCTCTACTCTTCCACGATGGCTGCCTCTTTGTGATTTGGGTACAGTGCTGCATGACTGCGCAATTACCAGTTAAAGTAGCGCAGTGCTAAATAGCAAAAAATGGCCTGGTCCTGAAGGGGGTAAAACCTTCCAGAACTGAAGTGGTTAAGGAGGAGAAGGAGACCTATGTCCTTTCACAGTTAGAGGCTTCAACTAAACTGATACTGATTGGGCAGACATAACTGCACACACAACTAAGGCCTCGTACACACGACGGATTTTCTCGGCAAGAACCAGCAAGAAACTTGCTGGCAGAGAGGTCTTGCCGAGTAAATCGGTCGTGTGTACGCTGCTAGTGGGTTTCTCGTCGAGAAAACCGACAAGAAACCTCGACGAGAAAATAGAGAACCTGCTCTCTATTTTCTCGTCGAGATTCTCCTCAGCGTGTTTCTCGACGAGAAAAGTGAGTGTGTGTACACTTACCTGTCCGCCCGGAAGCCCGCGCATGTTCGAAATGAATTTGACGCATGCGCGGTAGCTTCCTAGGCATACGTAGGGTATACCAAGATGGCGGCGACGGCATCGAATGTGACGAGCGCATGCTCGACGTAGTCGATGACGTCACCGCGTACACTCCTTTCAAAGAACCGCGGGTTCTTTGAAACGAGCATGTGTACACTCGGCCGGGACAAGTTTCTTGTCCAAGAATCTCGTCGAAAAAAACGACGATGTTTTTTTCAACGAGAATCTCAGCCGTGTGTACGAGGCCTAAGGCACGTAATTTCTTCAATGTAATGTAATGCAGGACAATTTCATGAGTCAAATGGTGGAAGCCGCAACAAGAAGCAATGTTCTGCTGGACCTACTAATTCCAAACAACATAGAGCTCACTGCAGATATAAAAGTGAGCAATCATTTAGGCAATAGAGTTGGGCAAACGGTTCGGCCCAAGCATGAGTTCGGGCCGAACATTGGCTGTTCGCCCATTCGATGAACACCCAAATTACCACAATGCACTGCTTCGCTGCACAATACATTGGAAGCCCTGATTGACTAAAGCAATGAAAGCTTTGCCCAATCAGTGCACAGAGCACTGTCAGAGCACTGTCGTCATTACTTTCTCCAATCATGACTCATTGCTCTTAGTTCTGCCCCACACTATAAAAATATTCTCCCCATAGTGGCTATTTGCAGTGTGATACTGGCATGGAGAGAGATAGAACAGGGCTCTGTTCAGTAATACTAGTGAATTAGTGTGCTATAGTTTAATAGTTTACTATAGTGATTCTATTGTTAGTGTAGAATATCACTTTAGTGTGAATCTAGTGATAGTGCAGCGTGAGTGTAGTTTGACCATTCGCTCCTACTTTAGTATCAGTTTATTTTGTCAGGGCAGGTTTCCTGCAGTATATTTCAGTGCGTTACTGCATGTTTAACACAGAATACACATCAGTGCCACCTATCAGTGCCTACCAGTGCCATATGATCAGTGCCCACCAGTGCCACCTATCAGTGCCCATCAGTGGCGCTTTATCAGTGCCGATCAGTGTTGCTTAATCAGTGCCTATCAGTGCAGCCTATCAGTGCCCATCAGTGCAGCCCATCAGTGCCCATCAGTGCAGCCTCATCAGCGCACATCAATGAAAGAGAAAAGTGTCCTGTTTTCAAAATTTTATAACAAACTTTGAAACAGTTTTTTTTTCTTTCAAAATGTTTTGTCTTTTTTTTTTAGCAAAAAATTAAAAAAACAGCAGTGATTTAATGCCACCAAAAGAAAGCTCTATTTGTGTGAACAACATGATAAAAATTTCATTTGGGTATAGTGTTGCATGACCGCGAAATTGTCATTCAAAATGTGAGAGAGCTAAAAGCTGAAAATTGGCCTGGGCAGGAAGGGGGTTTAAGTGTCCAGTAAGCAAGTGGTTAAAAAAAATCTAATTTCTTCATAAATTTAGGCCAAAATGTATTCTGCTACATGTCTTTGTTAGAAAAATCTCCATAAGTGTATATTATATATAAGTGTAAAAATGTATATTGATTGGTTTGCGTGAATATATAGTGTCTACAAACTATGGAATATATACTGGAATTTCTTTTATTTTTTATACTACGGCAGCCAATCTGACACTAAATGACACTGAGTGGGAACTGACTAACTGACACTGACAACACCAGTGATACTAATACAGTGATCAGTGATGATACACTATACACTACAGTATGCTGTGTTTGCAGGAAATTCAAAAGCCGCGGAACACCATTTAAAAGTCTATGGGACACTAACATAAGAAACCGAAAGTGCTAATTTTAAAGGCTTATATGCAAGTTATTGCCATAAAAAGTGTTTGGGGACCCGGGTCCTGCCCCATGGGACATATATCAATGCAAAAAAGTTTTAAAAACTTTCGTTTTTTCGGGAACAGGGATTTTAATAATGCTTAAAGTGAAACAATAAAAATGAAATATTCCTTTAAATATCGTGCCTGGGGGTGTCTATAGTATGCCTGTAAAGTGGCACATTTTCCCCGTGTTTAAAACAGTCCCGCAGCAAAATTACATTTCTAAAGGAAGAAAAGTCATTTAAAACTGATCGCGGCTTTAACGAATTGTAAATAAAACTTATTGAAAAAAAAACGGCATGGGGTCTGGTATGAATATTAAGGGGAACCCTGAACAAAAATAAAAAAAAATTGCGTGGGGGTCCCCCCAAAATCCATACCAGGCCCTTCAGGTCTGGTATGGATATTAAGGGGAACCCTGCGCCAAAATAAAAAAAATGGCGAAGGGGTCCCCCCAAAATGCATACCAAACCCTTATCCGAGCATGCAACCTGGCAGGCCACAAGAAAAGAGGGGGGATGAGAAAGCACCCCCCTCCTGAACCGTACCAGGCCACATGCCCTCAACATGTGGAGGGTGCTTTGGGGTCCCCAAAGCATCTTGTCCCCATGTTGATTGGTACATGGGCCTCATCCCCACAACCCATGCCCGGTGGTTGTGGGGGTCTATGGGGGGCTTATCGGAATCTGGAAGCCCCCTTTAACAAGGGAACCCTCAGATCCCGCCCCCCCATGTGAATTGGTAAGGGGTACATTGTAAACACAAGAAAAGTGTCAAAAATAGTAAAAAAGACAGGAGACACTTTGGGACAAGTCCTTTATTAAAAAATAAAAAAATAAAAATGTCCCGCAATGTCCATTCATCTTCTATCATGCCTATATGTGAGGTCCATTTCCTTTGGACTTTATGTTCTGTGCACTATTTCATGGATTATTTACACTCTACATTTGTTACTATCTGTGTCACTGTGTTAAATATCTGGATTGATTGTACACGCATCCCTCGGGTGCTCTGATTTTGTGCTTGGGATGAGAGCACATGGTTTCATATACCAATCTTATATATATTATTGAGTTTTTAGAGCGCTGCATCTGTTTATTTTCTATATTATATATAGCTGAGGGTGGGGCCACCCGGTATCCTAACTTTAAGCATTATTAAAATCACTGCTCTCGAAAAAACTGCTATTTTTAAAACTTTTTTTTTGCATTGATACATGTCCCCTGGGGCAGGAACCGGGTCCCCAAACACTTTTTATGACAATACCATGCATATAAGCCTTTAAAATTAGCACTTTTGATTTTTCATGTTCGTGTCCCATAGACTTTAACGTAGGGTGACCACATGTCCCGGATTGCCCGGGACAGTCCCGCATTTTGCAGGTCTGTCCCGGGCACATTCATTCCAGGACAATACAGTGTCCCGGAATGAAACTGACACAGCCACCCCCCGGGCCAATCTGATGCCCCCAAAAAAGGCCTCCACATCACCGCTTTACTCACTGACAGTACTTGTCCTGGCTGGGAATGCCTGGAGGAGCACAATCCCCGCCCCCTGCTTGTGATTGGAGAAATCATGAATCCCGCCTCTTGTGTCCAATCACTGTGCTGTGATTCGTTACAGCACAAGCTGATTTTTTGGAAGGGAGGGTGTCCCTGAATGGTAGTTTGGAAATGTGGTCACCCTACTTTAACGGTGTTCGAATGTTCGAACAAATTTTTAGCCTGTTCACAAGTTCTGGTGCGAACCGAACTGGGGGGGTGTTCGGCTTATCCTTACTGGCAACATTTTGGCCAATCAAGGGATTAAATGTGTGCCTAACAATGTGTTCATTTGTGTAATGTGTGCTGCTTTTTACTAAAAATATCTTGGTTTCTTCCCACTGTACAGAGCTCTGTATTGATTGTCAACACAGGGCTCTGGGCTGTGATTGGACACAATCGATCAGCAGGTCCCAACCATGAATCATTGGGTCAGACCTTCTGACAAAATCTCGCCCTGTACCTGGAAGAGTACCTTGTTATGCCTGTATGGGCCACCCGTCCACAGTACATTGCAGGCAGGCGGTCCTTGCGTGGTTGAGGTTAGGGGGCCAATAGCATACAGCGACAATGAATTTACTGTTTGTTTCATCCCCCTTGAAGCTCCAGGCACAAAGAATCCACCTCACTAGTCCCATTAGCAATGTCATCTTATTCACCATTAAATCACTCTTGACATACATTAACACCCCTCCATCTTTTATATTGACCCTGTCCCTCCGACTACCCTCGGATAGTCGCAAGCCAGTCATACAAGCTATCAAGCTAGGTTTCTGATTCCTATAAACCCAAAGTCCTCCTCAAGTATCAGAAGTTCTAGGTCCTTGATTTTTATTTGTTTTTGAATACCTTGCAATCACTTTTTCACTCATCTCAAGAGCCATTACAAGTGTAATGGTGTGCATTCTAACTTCATTTTTAGAGATAATGAGTTGGGAAAGGTTATTGTCAGATGATGCATATGTCATTTCTGTACTGTTACTGCTTCACTAACAAATTCATTATCCAGCACTTTCCTGAAATTCTCTCAACTACCATATGAGGCTTGCCTGTTAATCTGTGGAAGCTTCTTACCATTCTTAATATTCAACCTTCATGTTCGAATCCCTAATGAGGAACACTGCATTTTTTTAAAACTGTTACAAAAGGCAAACATTGATTTAACAAAATTTGCCATTTGCAACACTGTGAGATCCATACACGGAGACAAAAAAGTAAAAAAACTGACAAATGCCAAGTGCTACAAATTCTCAATACCACAAATGACTTTGGAAGGAAGCTATTTTTTCCTGCATTGATAGATTACTGTCTGACTTTCACAACCAATTCTTAAACCTACAGGAAGAGTCGATGATTCATGCATTTAGTCAATGGCTAATAGCTTTCTTTCAGATGACCTGTAGACTTTATCAAACAGATGTCAGATAACTATCCAAAAGGAGGAAACATTTGTGGCTAAAAATTATTTACAGCTGTAAACTCATGATAAAAAGTTCCATTATGTAATTTATGCTGAATTAGTACTTCTAATGTTCTCAGCTTTATGTGAAGTTATCTGGTTAACAGAACCAATCATCTTGGTACACTTGTGAAAGCTCTTTGATAGCTTCACATTTGACTGCACACAATAAGGCAACCAAGGCTTAATTGCTTTGCTACTATTGTGATTAAAAAGCTAAGCTACATCAGTTTTCTGAAGAGTTATTTACCATTTTAGTAAAATACTGCAAAAGGTGCAGGCTTTTTTTATAATCAATAATAAACACATTGCTTAGTCATTAACCCTTTTACATCACTCTGATGCCGCGTACACACGACCGCTTTTCTCGACGTGAAAAACTGCATTTTTTTTTTCGCCGAAAAAAACGATCGTCTGTGGGCTTTATGTCGTTTTTCTCGTTGAGAAAAACGGCAGAAAAAACGACGAGAAAAATTAGAACATGTTCTAAATTTTCACGCCGTTTTTCAGGTCGTCATTTTTTTCATCATGAAAAATGATCGTGTGTAGGCTTTAACGACGTTAAAAAAGCGCGCACGATCAGAAGCAAGTGAGGAGAAGGGAGCGCTCGTTCTGGTAAAACTACTGTTCGGAATGGAGATGGCACATTCGTCATGCATGAAATTATTACATCGTTTAATGCAGCGCATTCTTTTCTTCGTTCTAATGCTGCAATATTCCAATTCTCTTGCTGCTGATATTCTCCCAGAGTTAGGACAATCTTTGGTCTTTATGATTTATTGCTTTATCATGATTAATCTCTATTTTGGGGAGCCAGATCTCCCTAAATACCCAAAACTTTTAAAATTTATTTTTATAATTTTTTTTTTTGCTTTAATTTGTGGTCTTAGATTTTAGACTGTTTTTACATATTATTTGCTATTTTGGAGTGTGTCAAGTTACCACAACATTATTCTTTATTCTAATTTTGCCTCAATGAGGTTAGTGTCCCTTGTTAATTTCTCAATTTTTTATCCACTGTCCCTGCCTACTCACTTACAAACTGGCTATTTAGAAGAAAAACACATGTTAATTTTGTATCTTCAAAAAAAATTCACATTTATTATGGCCTAATAACAAATTAAAAGGTAAGCCAAAACAAAACCATATGTAAACTACAAATCAAGAAGCCAGGAAGACAGCACTGGAGACCCTGCTGAAATTAGTGCACACCCAGATCACCACAGCAAACACCAAAGCATCTGAAGACCAAAACTAGCCCCATGTGAGGCACATATCCTGGGTTCATTTTCCTCTTTTTTGTTTGACCTTCCCTGCAGCCTTCCTTGGAGGCTGTGTCCGTGGAGGAGGGACTGGAGCAGGAGCAGGGTCTGGAACAGGAGCAGGGACTGGGATGGGAGCAGGGCCTGGGACGGGAGCATGGAGTGGGGCAGGAGCATGGAGTGGGGCAGGAGCATGGAGTGGGCCAGGAACTTGGGCAAAAAAATAGGAAAGGTCCACAACATCTGTGAACTCCTTTAGTTTGTTCAACAGGCCCATATTGACCACCTTCAATATAAGTGTTTCACACTTCAGCCTCTGGTCCAGTCCCATTTGTGGCAGTTTCTCCCCAATAAGGGCAGCAAATCCCTCTGCAGCGGTGGGGGGCTCTCGGAGTGCAGCAGTAGCCTCCCTAATTAGGGCCTGTGTCTCCTCCTCCATTTGAACCAGCTTCCTAGATCTTTTGGCAGGAATCCGCAGCAGAGGGATCTGGGGCCTGGTGTTGTGCTGGGTCCCACTGGGGCCTGCCTCTTCCTGGGTCCCACTGGGGCCTGCCTCTTCCTGGGTCCCACTGGGGCCTGCCTCTTCCTGGGTCCCACTGGGGCCTGCCTCCTCATCCTGTAAAAAAAAGGTACATCGAGTTAGTTTTGCCTTCATCTTTCACACACATTTGTCACCTCATGACATTTGGTAATTGAATGCTACTAAATATTAAAGTCAATCATTCTGACACCAGTATATATCTTTTTGGTGCCCTTAATTTGTGGCCACTGCTGTCTATTGATATGTCAGACACTTTTTTTAAACTGTTAACATTTTACACACTTTTTTTGAAACGTTTACAACATTCAACTTTTATTACTCTAAATATTTTGTGAAATATTATACCTGGCTCCAAATATTTAAATCCGGCTCCTCCAGGACTTGAGGTTGTTCCTCCAAAGAGACCTCAACTTGGCTGGAGGCTTGGCTGCATGGAATGCTGGAGGGAAGGCTGGAGGGTTGGCTGGAGGGTTGGCTGCAAGGAAGGCTGGAGGTCGTTCTGGGTGGAAGGCTGGAAAGGGATTCCCTGGATTCCAGATGTTCATCTAGGAAACTCAGGTGCTGATAGTACCACAGATTTGGTATGTATCGGTCCTCTGCACCTGCTCCTGACCGCAGGGATTTTTGAACCTTATTCCTTTGAGCCCGGTATGTGCCCCTAATGGTCCCAATTTTGTTCTTCAGATCCTGTAGTGTTGCTGTGGGGATCTGAGTTTTCACAAATTCCAGCAAGGTCTCCAGTGCTCTCTTCCTGCCTTCTTTATTTTTATTATTTTTATTTTTAGTCTCCCATAAAATTGGAAGATTTTTCCATCTTTGGAGGAATTCCAGCATAAAATTGGGGTCCTTAAATGCCTTCATTATCTGTGCAATTCAAAACCAAAAACCAAAAAAGGAATGTCAGTCAGGACTACTCCAAATCTTTCTAACCATATATAGGCCACTAACGTAGCAATTGATCAGTCATCATAGAGTTGAGTGGACACCTGGATGTTTGTGTTGAGCTCTTTTTAGCTAACTTTGTAAAAAGCTAGAGTTCGTGACCTGACTTTACCTGAACCCAAACCACATTTAAGTAAATTAAGCCCTGTAAAGAGGGTGAATAAAAGGACACCCCAAAAATAAAGGAGTACCTCAACTGTCCCTGCACCAAGTGTCATATTTTATTAAATTTTAATTAACCCTAAATTCACTCCTGGGTATAATTAATTGTTGTCTCCTGTCAATTGCAATACATAGAAAAGTCATTGATACAAACATTGGGAAAGCATTGTGGTTCCCCCAAATATCCATATCAGGTCTGTCAAGGATTTTCACCTTAAAAAATGGCATTATCTGAAAAATGACACTACACGGTTTTTGACAATTCCTTTATTATTGGTTTTGTTTTTCAACCATCTTCTTCCTTCTTCTTTTCTGCATTGGAGTTTCTTCCTCCATCTTCCTCTTCATCTTCATCTTCCTTCTTGCTTCGGGCTTCTCGTCCGCATCTTGCTTCGGCTTCTTCTTTGTTCTCCCGCTGCTCCGTTTGAATTTGAGTTTCCCGTTGTGTGACGCAAAGTTAGGCAGTTCTCCTCTAGGTCCGCTGCGAGCCGGGGGACCCGCCCCCCTCTGACTGCACGGGGAAAGTACCTGTGAAATCTCTGTGCGTCAGAGGGGGGCGGGGTCGCCGGACCAAGAGGAGAACTGATGAACTGAGCGTCCCACAGCGGGAACCTCCAATTCAAACGGAGCGGCCGGAGAAAGAAGAACCCGGAGCAAGATGCGGACGAGAACACCGAAGGAAGATGAAGAGGAAGAGGAAGATGGAGGAAGAAACACGAAGCGAGAAAAGAAGAAGAAGGAAGAAGATGGAAGAAAGACAAACTAAAAATTAAAGGAATTGTCAAAAACTGACTCTTGTCATTTTTTACATTTTGTACGCTTTCATCGTGAAATGGTAGAGGTACAATGTACCCCATTACCAATTCACATAGGGGGGGCCGGGATCTGGGGGTCCCCTTTGTTAAAGGGGTCTTCCAGATTCCGATAAGCCCCCCGCCCGCAGACCCCCACAACCACCGGGCAAGGGTTGTGGGGATGAGGCCCTTGTCCCCATCAACATGGGGACATCCTCCCCATGTTGAGGGCATGTGGCCTGGTACGGTTCAGGAGGGAGGGGGGGCCGCTCTCGTCCCCCCCTCTTCCCCTGCGGCCGGCCAGGTTGCGTGCTCGGATAAAGGGTCTGTTGTGGATTTTGGGGGGGACTCCACGCCCTTTTTTTTCCTGATTTGGGGGTGGAGTTCCCCTTAAAATCCTTGACAGACCTGAAGGGCCTGCAACTCGAATTTGGGGGAACCCCACGTTTTTTTTTTCAGGTACAAATCAGTTTTCAATGTCTTGCCATTTGCCGGGAGGCAAGAATTCATTTAGAGCCGCGATTGACTTTTCAAAGTTTATAGTCCCAATTCAAAAATGACACTTTGTGCACGGCCAGTTCTAACAGCACGGGAAGCAAGCGCCAAGTTACATGCATATTGCCCAACTCCGGCCCCGAACATACAGTGAATGAATGTTTATAGGTTTAATGCTCCTGGACACAGCCATATCAAGTAAGAAAAATGTTACGTACCCGCGATCTACACGTTCGTCTCCTCCGACCTTCTTCCACTCACTGAACGTCGCTTTCAACGATGTTTTTTGGAGTTATATATACAGTGCGCATGCGTGACGCTCCGCACGCTTTCCCGCCCCTGACGTTCGTTACACTACTTTCCCCGCCCCTTCTCGCTACTCCTTAATGACGGAGAGTGTAAACATGTCGGCGAATCACCAACATGATGTGGAAAGTGGGGAAGAAAGCAGGCCCCGACACAGAAGGTATAAAGCCACTAACATGAGCTTTGAGGAGATGGTGGAGATGGTCACCATATTGCTCCGGGATGATTACGACGCCAAACATGGGCCCTACAAAAAGCCAAATCAAGTGAAGTCCAAGATCATGGATAAAGTGGTCAAAGCGCTATGGCAGAAATTTGGTGTTCGCAGGTCGCGGGAACAGATCCGGAAACGATGGTCGGACATTAAGTTGCGTGAGCCGGATCAATATAAAAAGATTAAAAAAGTCATCAAAAAAAGTAAGTAGATTAACATTAAATGTGATTTTGCCTAATAACGTGGTGTTGCATGTGCTTTTTAAATAATGTATGTATTACAGTGAAAAATGTCATGTTTCATGTTTTTGGCCACACAAATCGATCGTATAAATGGTCGTTTAAACGTTCACTCAATCACAAGCTTTTGCCACGATTCATCATTGTTCGCACGACATTTTATCAATCACAAAATAATAGGCATGTTCGAATGTTTTTAGCAATGTATTCCACCAAAACATCGTTTGGGTGTTATTGAACGAGGATTTCAACGTTGGATTCTTGTGCCCAAGAACATGAAACAGGACATCATGAAATGTTTATGTGAGAAGTAATTATAAACATGTTTGTGTAGTTGTTGGTAATTATATTTGGCTAATGTAACTAGATTCAGTGTACGTTTACAAGAGTATATGCTCAGCAGCTGCTTACACATCTGGACTCATTAGCACAAGTGTGGGCCACAAGAACAACCTTTTGATGGTGTCACACACAGGTGATCCAGTGGATACCTGGTGTGTTTCCATGTGTGAAACATGACCTAAAGAGATTAATCTACCATCTTGGGAAATGGATACAATCATGTGTTCATCTTCTCCAAAATTATCAGTAATACAATTGTAACACACTTCCCAAGAATGATTAATATTCCTCTTTCACGCCTAAATATATTTAGTTACACAAGTCGACCTTTTGGTTATATCTCCTAGGGCTTCAAAGAGCTAAGAGACACGAGGCTGCAAAGCCCGCACCACCAACTCAAAACCCACAACTGCAGGATGTGTCAGAAGAGGGAAATGGCAACTCACCAGGTCAGTGTCATACACCACAGCCTCACGTAATAGATGTTGGCCTGTATATTTAGTAAGACATTTTCTTTTCACAACTTAAAGGGACTTTAATGCCTGCGGCACCAGCAACCTTCACCAGAGCCACTGCCCAGATGTTTCAAACACAACCTGGTCCAGATGTACCAAACAAACAAAATGATGGAGAAAAAATTACTAAAAATTAAGCATATTCTTGGGAGTGTTTAAAACTTGTATATATTTTTTTTAAAAAAAAAATTTTTTGGGGGGGAAATGTTTTATTTCTATAAAGGGATATTGTTCGTGTTGTACAGTTTTGTACTGAGTTGTAAAAAGCAAATATTTTTGAAATTCCTCCAAAAATTGGGGTTATATTTTGATACAAACCTTACCAATTTTATACTCATAAAATGTTTTAAACAGTAAACAATGTGTGGCTTCTTATATCAATGTTGACCCCCCCCCCCCCAACAAAAATGTGTGTGTTTAGACTCTATAAATGCTTGTAATTTACTTGTTAGGAAAAAACATGGGACTACAACTGCACTAGTATAACCAAGGACAGTGATGGTGAACCTTGGCAACCCAGATGGTTTGGAACTACATTTCTAATGTTGCTCAGGCACTCTGCAGTGTAGTTGAGCATCATGGAAAATGGAGTTGAAAAACATCTGGAGTGGCAAGGTTCACCATCACTGACCTAGAAGAAAGAACAAATACAACAAAAGAAAAGCAAACAAGATGTTTTCAAGATATTATTTTTTATTATGAGCAACATTGATTTAAAACTGATCAGGCATTGCAATGGCCCCCCTACCCATAAAATATTCGACATAGCGTTGCCGCACATCACGGCCGCTTTGGGGGGCCAAGCCTGTAGGGCCAGCTAACTGGGCTGGCAATGGTCCATCCAAACCCTGTGTGCCCTGAAGGTCAAGTGTAGCAAGATAATTTGTGGAGTGTTTGATTAAAAAATTGTGCAGTATGCAACAACACATGACCAAATGGTTCCATTTATACTCCGCCATGTTCATTGCAGTCAGAAAAAGCCGGAAGCGACTGGCCATGATGCCAAAGGCGTTTTCCACCACCCTTCGCCCTCTGGCCAGACGATAATTAAACACCCTCCTCTCAGGGGTGAGGGACCTTTGGGGAAAAGGCCTCATCAAATGTGGTCCAAGCGCAAAAGCCTCATCTGCCAGGAACACAAAAGGGAGGCCATGTTCATTATCTTCAGCAGGTGGCAATGCCAGGTCCTCTGAAAGAAGCCGGTCTGCAAACTCGGTCTGGGCGAAAACACCACCATCAGACATCCGCCCATTTTTCCCAACATCAACAAATAGGAATTCATAGTTCGCAGACACCACCGCCATGAGCACAATACTGTGGAAGCCTTTGTAATTCCAAAAAAAAGACCCAGAATGGGCTGATGGCACGATGCGGACGTGCTTGCCATCAATGGCTCCTCCACAGTTGGGAAAGTTCCACCGCTGAGAAAAATCAGATGCCACATTCTGCCATTCCTGTGGCGTCGATGGTAACTGTGGAGTCAAAGGAAAAAAAAACAAATATATACTTTACTACCTATACATTGCAAGCATGTTAGCACAAAACACTCTGGGCAAAACATCAGGATAGCATTAATTTGGAAGGAGGATTTTAGAGCGGAGCTACGCAGCCAAAATACTATAAAATAACACAGCAGCTCCAGCTACAGCAGCTGCAGAGGTTTGCTAATTGTACACTTACCTGTCCTGGAGTCCAGCAACGTCCGCAGCAGAGGACGAACAATTGCTCGTCACTCTGCTGCCCCCTCTGCCATCCTTGGTGAGGGAACCAGGAAGAGAAGCCTTGCGGCTTCACTGCCCGGTTCCCAAACGCACATGCACGAGAAGCGCTGCGCAGTTCTGACTGGTCCTCCTGTGTTCTGTGAGACAAGTGTTTACAAGAACACTACGGGTCTTCTGCGGGAAGTGACTTGGCTCAGGCAGATTTGCCGCAGAGATGACTCCCGGATGTGGGTGAATATACCTGTCTTAAACAGGTATCTTCACCCCCTCCCCCCTGAAAGGTGTCAATTTTGACACCGGGGGAGGGTTACAATGAGCGGACCCACAAAATTTAGGATGGAGGTGCGCTTGAATAAGATAGAAAAATAAGCAACAAAAACATCACCCACTCTGATGGACCTGAGAAATTCGGAGAGGGTGGAGGGTTTGAGATGAGTTGGGGACATCATAATTAAAATCTATAGTACGATGTAATTTATTTGGGTAGATTAGACCAACTTAAAAAATTAGGGGGGGGGGTGGGAATCAGGCAATCTAAGCACTACAATGGAGCGTACAAAACAAAAATGAGGATTGACTAGGCTAGGTGTGTTTGGGCCCAGGATCTAATGCTGGAGATTGCTTGACCAAAAAATATGCATGTAGCCCAAAAACATAGAACATTCAAAGCTTACAACATGCAGGGGGACAAAGGGGACATTCACAGCATATTCAAATCATGGTAATTAGAGACAGTTCAAAATATACTATACATTATCAAGCATAAAAAAACATAGATTGTGATGTTTATAAAGGAGAAAACTTACCTTAAGATAGTCCTCCTGAAGGACCTGGATAATGGCAGAGCAGGTCTCTGGGATAATGACGCCCAGAGCCTGGGGGGAGATGCCTGTCGAGAACTTGAGGTCCTGCAAGCTTCTCCCAGTCGCAAGGTATTGCAACGTGGCGATGAGCCTCTGCTCAGCAGTGATGGCTTCCCGCATAACGGTGTCCTGCCTGGTGATATAGGGGGACACCAAAGCCAAGAGCTGCTGAAAAACGGGGTCAGACATCCTAAGAAAATTCCTGAAATCATCAGGGTTATTCTCCCGGATCTCCCGCAGCAGAGGCATATGACATAATTGGTCCCTCTGGAGCAACCAATTCTTGGTCCATGAACTCCTCCTCACCCTCCTCATGGACCGGATCTGGGACATAGCAACAAGCCCAGCAGCAAGCACAGCATGATCTCAGCGACAAGAACGTACGCGCAACATGGCTTAGAAATGGTCGTCTAATCAGAACGAACTAAAAGAACGCACTGAAGAACAGCAAGGCCTATGAAGAACGACCTGAAAAACAGTAACGCGCGGACAAGAACGCACTGCAAAAACAGATACGAACTCACTACACGCACTGAAAGCCAGATACGAACCCACAAGCACAAACTGAACTCCCGAAAACGATCTTTAAAGCACGAAGACTGAAAAGCGCGAATCGTCTCTTCCCAAACTTTTACTAACACGCGGAAACACGAAATCAGCAAAAGCAGCCAAAAGGGTGGCGCGAACAGAATGAAACTTCCCCTTTATAGTGCCGTCGTACGTGTTGGACGTCACCGCGCTTTGCTAGATCAGTTTTTTTCACGATCGTGTGTAGGCAAGGCATGCTTCAGAGGAAACAATAAAAATAACGTCGAGAAAATTAACGTTTTTTTTCTTGACATGAAAAGCGGTCGTGTGTACGCGGCATGAGGCTAAGTCTTTTAAGTAGGAAGAAGAAAATATAGTGCAAAAATTAAGTTGTTTATGGTTATTAAAAACAATTCTATAGTTTTTCCAATAAACTGAAAGTTGTACTTTAATTCGATGTCGTTGGCAACAATTTTGCATTTGTTCTTATGTTTTATTTTCAGTTTTAATTTGTTTGCCACATTGGCTCTTGCAATGTAGCTCCCCCCTGTACACACGCTGACCCCTGCCATTCCCACCTGTGCATTCCCCCTACTTGTAGGCATTCAGCCCCTCCACACACCTGTATACAATCATGGTAAGGTGAGTATGTATGTATATATCTCAAAGATTTAGCAATCATCATTGTAGATTCCAACCTACTTCAGTTCTGTAGATGTTGATTAATTCAAATGAATGCAACACTTCATGGAGGAGCTCAGCTATGAGGAAAGATTAGAGGAACTGAATGTATTCTTTTTTCAGAAGAGGAGATAAAGGGGGGACATAATCAACATGTACAAATACATAAGGGGTCCATATAGTGAACTTGGTGTTGAGTTATTCACTTTAAGGTCATCACAGAGGACAAGGGGGTACTGTTTACGTTTAGCGGAAAAGAGATTTAATCTCCAAATACGGAAAGGTTTCTTCATAGTAAGAGCTGTGAAAATGTGGAATAGACTCACTCCAGAGATGGTTCTGGCCAGCTCAGTAGATTGCTTTAAAAAAGGACTCAATTCTTTCTTAAATGTACATAATATAACTGGGTACTGACATTTATAGGTAAAGTTGATCCAGAGAATATCCAATTGCATCTTGGGGGATCAGGAAGGAATTTTTTCCCCTGCTGTAGCAAATTGGATCATGCTTTGCTGGGGGTTTCGTCTTTCTCTGGATCACCTGTGAGTATAGGATTGTGTAGATGGGATTGTAGTATTTTTTTTTTTTATTGGTTGAACTGGATGGACTTGTGTCTTTTTTCAACCTAATGTAACTATGTAATTAATGCATTTAAAACCTTTACTTATATAAAAAAAAAACAACCCCCCCGACAAACAACCCCCCAGCTCCCCCCCGCCCACTAGCTGTCTTACCCCATCTAGGTGGCAGGTGGCGGGCATCGGACAGCGGCATCGGGTATCTCCTCCATTCCTCAATCTCGACGGCCGTGCGTCTCCTCCCCTCCTCCTAGGCATCCAATAGGATCGCCTGTCCTTTTAGTTAATCGGGTGATGGGTCTCATGACCCGTTTCCTAATTGACCGGTTGTATTCATTCGCTATTGTAACACACCTGGGAGGGCTCGGTTTGCTTTTCTCTGCGCCCCGAACCCATCCTATTTTGAAGCCAATTAGAGCCTCTGGCTCTAATCAGGTGCTTCAAAAAAATACCCAAAAAGGGGCCGGACATTTGGATGGGTGGGTGGCATTATATCATCTAATGTCAAAGTCACATAATCTGGTTGTTCTGCTTCCTTCTTGAAAAATGCAGCCTTGAGTGAGATTAACTATATAGAGTCTAGTTGGTAACGTGATGTAATCACATGACACTGGGTAAAAATTCGTTTTTTAAGTAATAATAATAATGCCACTGAATAGTTTGGTCTCCAGTGCACCATCTGAGCTATGCTTGGCACTAAAAGTGAAAGAAAAACTACCATTTTATAGCAGCACCACAACTAAAGCTCATTGAAACTTTTATCTAGATTGGGGGTCAATTTCTAGTACCTGGTATATCAAAAATACTGGTTTCAGAGCAATATAAAAGTCAAGGATAGCTTTACAAAATTTTTTAATTGCTTTCATCTCCATTTTAAATCTAAAGGTATTTCTAGGATTGTTTGCAATTTTGCATACTGTAGCTGTGTTTAGAATAAATTGAATAAAAAGGAAAGTAAATTTCAATAGCATTACAAAATCGCCTACGTAACAATTATACTTGTAAATCTGGAGTTTTCCTTTCAGGTTTTTTGTTAGCACTTTCTGGTTAGCTGTAGAGCCAACCTAAGAGAACCAGGAAATAGAGTGTGTCTGACAGGTTAGGCCGTGGAATGAAAAATTGCTTTTGCAGGCAAATGGAGGGTGAACGTTAATGCATATAGAAGTTCTAGACCATAATCATCCATCTCACAGAGAATTGCTACTTAGCATTTGTTTACTTACAATTCAAACAGCATTGTCATATGCATTTCCCATCACTCTGAAAACAGCAGCTTGTTTGCTTAAGCATTTTTTATTACATAAGCTCAGCCTCAGAAGTAGAACATATGATTTTAGCTCCCTATATAATTCTACTTTGGAGAGTTGGGATTAATAAAACCTTCCTTCCCATCAGCACCTCGTGAATTAGCCTTAACTGGAAATACACTGGGGTTTCTGCTGTAAATGCTGCAAATGCTTTGAAATGTAACAAGTTGAAGCTCTGTGACACTTATTCATGCTCCACTAGTCCCATCTAGTGGCAAAAATATAAAATGCCAGTTCCATGTAAATTGATATTTTTTCAATGTTATCTTTGCTACTAAAGCAACTACTTGCATGTCCCAACATAAATGACAAAAATACTTTTGAAAAATGCAGTATCAAAATAATATATTTTGACATTATGTAAGTATGATACTCATTAAACAGTGTGTCCTTTTTGATTTACATGTCTTTATACTTTCTCCATGTTTTCATGCAGATCACGTGTAGCAAAAGCGACATTGACAGACTATACAACAGTCATCTTTTTTTCACATGTAAATATTCTTTAACCACTTAAGGACCAGGCCTATTTTTCCAACTTGTTGTTTACAAGTTAAAGTCATTTTTTATTTTTTTGTGCTAGAAAATACTTAGAACCCCCAAACATTATATATATATATATATATATATATACAGTGGGTACGGAAAGTATTCAGACCCCCTTACATTTTTCACTCTTTGTTATATTGCAGCCATTTGCTAAAATCATTTAAGTTCATTTTTTTTCCTCATTAATGTACACACAGCACCCCATATTGACAGAGAAACACAGAATTGTTGACATTTTTGCAGATTTATTAAAAAAGAAAAACTGAAATATCACATGGTCCTAAGTATTCAGACCCTTTGCTGTGACACTATATTTAACTCAGGTGCTGTCCATTTCTTCTGATCATCCTTGAGATGGTTCTACACCTTCATTTGAGTCCAGCTGTGTTTTGATTATACTGATTGGACTTGATTAGGAAAGCCACACACCTGTCTATATAAGACCTTACAGCTCACAGTGCACGTCAGAGCAAATGAGAATCATGAGGTCAAAGGATCTGCCTGAAGAGCTCAGAGACAGAATTGTGGCAAGGCACAGATCTGGCCAAGGTTACAAAAAATGTCTGCTGCATTTAAGGTTCCTAAGAGCACAGTGGCCTCCATAATCCTTAAATGGAAGACGTTTAGGATGACCAGAACCCTTCCTAGAGCTGGCCGTCCGGCCAAACTGAGCTATCGGGGGAGAAGAGCCTTGGTGAGAGAGGTAAAGAAGAACCCAAAGATCACTGTGGCCGAGCTCCAGAGATGCAGTCGGGAGATGGGAGAAAGTTGTAGAAAGTCAACCATCACTGCAGCCATCCACCAGTCGGGGCTTTATGGCAGAGTGGCCCGACGGAAGCCTCTCCTCAGTGCAAGACACATGAAAGCCCCCATGGAGTTTGCTAAAAAAACACCTGAAGGACTCCAAGATGGTGAGAAATAAGATTCTCTGGTCTGATGAGACCAAGATAGAACTTTTTGGCCTTAATTCTAAGCGGTATGTGTGGAGAAAACCAGGCACTGCTCATCACCTGTCCAATACAGTCCCAACAGTGAAGCATGGTGGTGGCAGCATCATGCTGTGGGGGTGTTTTTCAGCTGCAGGGACAGGACAACTTGTTGCAATCAAGGGAAAAATGAATGCGGCCAAGTACAGGGATATCCTTGACGAAAACCTTCTCCAGAGTGCTCAGGACCTCAATCTGGGCCGAAGGTTTACCTTCCAACAAGACAATGACCCTAAGCACACAGCTAAAATAATGAAGGAGTGGCTTCAAAACCACTCCGTGACTGTTCTTGAATGGCCCAGCCAGAGCCCTGACTTAAACCCAAATGGGCATCTCTGGAGAGACCTAAAAATGGCTGTCCACCAACGTTTACCATCCAACCTGACAGAACTGGAGAGGATCTGCAAGGAGGAATGGCAGAGGATCCCCAAATCCAGGTGTGAAAAACTTGTTGCATCTTTCCCAAAAAGACTCATGGCTGTATTAGATCAAAAGGGTGCTTCTCCTAAATACTGAGCAAAGGGTCTGAATACTTAGGACCATGTGATATTTTATTTTTTATTTTTTAACTACTTCCTTACTGGGCACATATACCCCCTTCCTGCCCAGGCGAAATTTCAGCTTTCAGCACTGTCACGCTTTGAATGACAATTGCGCGGTCGTGCGACGTGGCTCCCAAACAAAATTGACGTCCTTTTTTTTGCACAAATAGAGCTTTCTTTTGGTGGTATTTGATCACCTCGGCGGTTTTTATTTTTTGCGCTATAAACAAAGATAGAGCGACAATTTTGAAAAAAAAGAAATATTTTTTGATTTTTGCTATAATAAATATCCCAATTTTTTTGGAAATTTATTATTTTTTCCTCAGTTTAGGCCGATACGTATTCTTCTACATATTTTTGGTAAAAAAAATCGCAAGCAGCGTTTATTGATTGGTTTGCGCAAAAGTTATAGCGTTTACAAAATAGGGGGTAGTTTTATGGCATTTTTATAATTTTTTTTTTTTTTTTACTAGTAATGGCGGCGATCAGTGATTTTTTACGTGACTGCGACATTATGGCAGACACATCGGACACTTTTGACACTATTTTGGGACCATTCACATTTATACAGTGATTAGTGCTATAAAAATGCACTGATTACTGTATAAATGTGACTGGCAGGGAAGGGGTTAACACTAGGGGGCGAGGAAGGGGTTAAATGTGTGCCCTATTAGTGATTACTACTGTGGGGGGAGGGGACTGACTGGGGGAGGTGACCGATCTGTGTCCCTATGTACAAGGGACACAGCATCGGTCTCCTCTCTCCCTGACAGGACATGGATCTGTGTGTTTACACACACAGATCCATGTCCTTGTCTGTGTAACTGCCGATCGCGGGTGCCTGGCGGACATCGCGGCCGCCAGGCACGCGCATCGGCATTGCAGTGACGCGCCAGGTACATGCGCGCGCCGCCGGCGGTGCTCGCGCGCCCCCCAGTGGCCAAATTAGCGGAGGCCGTATAAACACGGCCTCCCGGCATGTAACAACCACCTCGCGGCCGTATATACTCGTACGGCGGGCGCGAGGTGGTTAATAAATCTGCAAAAATGTCAACAATTCTGTGTTTTTCTGTCAATATGGGGTGCTGTGTGTACATTAATGAGGAAAAAAATGAACTTAAATGATTTTAGAAAATTGCTGCAATATAACAAAGAGTGAAAAATTTAAGGGGGTCCGAATACTTTCCGTACCCACTATATATATATATATTGTGAAGGGGTTAGCTCGGCAGCGGGTGTGTGTGACCCCCGGGATGGGCTCCCCACACAAAAACAGGCCCAGCAAACGGAGGTTGTGGTTTTCAAAATCAAAAAGGTGCGGTTTATTTTCTATTTACAGTGACAAAACACAGCAAAGCAAAAGAAACATAAATAAAATAAATCCTGGTCAACTTGACCTCTGACTAAACATACAGGTTTCCTAACTAACAACTGGGATCAGCCTAGTGCTGTCCTAGTCCCTAAGTCCCTGGTTTTAAATGTCCAAGCAAATAGCCACACAGGCTTTGTCTCACCGCACAGGGGTTCACTCTCCCTAGACAGTCCACACAGGTCTGGGTCCAGGCATGAGCAAACACCTAATGAATCTGGGAGTTCTTATAGAGGCCTAAATGAGCTGACAAGCTTCAGCTGGTCTCATCAACTCCCTGTCTGCACGACGCCCCACACTCTCCCTAGAGGTATGAGTCATCCATGAGCCCACTAGCCTCAGCTGGGCTTATACAACTCTCCACCTAGTTGTATAAGTCGGCGTAAAGCCTGAATCTGGGCGAAATATATCTACCCCCCTGGATGCAACCAGGTGACTTTACCTTCCTGCTGTCACATACCCCCCCCTCTTGTTTTAACCTCGGGGTTGGAACACCAGCAATCAGGCATTCATGTACTCGAGACAAAGCATCCACATTCCCCATTTGAACGCCAGGGCGATGCTTTACTGTGAAGTTGAATTCCTGGAGGGCCAGGAACCACCTATTCACTCTTCTATTTGTTTCCTTGTTTTGAGCCATCCACTTTAACGGAGCGTGATCCGTAACCATGTCAAAGTGCCTACCTAGCAGGTAGTACCGAAGGGAATCTAGAGCCCACTTCACTGCTAAACACTCCTTTTCAACGGTGGCGTAATTTACCTCATGGGACTTCAACTTCCTGCTGAGGTAAATGACTGGGTGCTCTTCCCCGTTCCAGACCTGGGACAATACTGCTCCTAACCCCACATCTGACGCATCACTTTGTACGACAAAGTCTTTAGAGAAGTCGGGTGAGTACAACACTGGCTGGCTACATAAGGCTTGTTTCAAGAATTGGAATGCTGCCTCAGCCTCGGGGGTCCATTTAATCATGACCGACCCTTTCCCCTTCGTCAGGTTGGTTAGGGGCACAGCCTTAGAAGCAAAGTGGGGAATGAATCGCCGATAATACCCAGCGATTCCCAGAAAGGCTCGTACCTGCTTCTTGCTGTTGGGACGTGGCCAACTCTGGATGGCCTCGACTTTGTTGAGTTGGGGTTTTATTACTCCCCTCCCAATGGTGTACCCAAGATATTTGGCCTCCTCCTGCCCAATGGTACACTTCTTGGGGTTAGCCGTAAACCCCGCTTCCCGAACAGAGTCCAGGACTGCTTGCACTTTTGGAAGATGTGAGGCCCAATCTGTGCTATGGACAATTACGTCATCCAGGTAAGCCGCAGCATACTTCCGATGGGGCCTCAGCATCTGGTCCATTTTCTGCTGGAATGTGGCCGGCGCATTCTGTAACCCGAACGGCATTCTTTTATATTGGAACGCCCTGTCTGGGGTTACAAATGCGGTTTTCTCTTTGGCCGACTTGGCCAGGGCATTTGCCAATACCCTTTTGTGAGGTCAAGAGTCGTCATGTACCGGGCTGTTCCCAGCCGGTCAATCAACTCATCTATACGTGGCATGGGGTAGGTGTCAAATTTTGTAACTTTGTTCAACTGACGAAAATCGTTACAAAATCGCCAGCTCCCATCCGGTTTAGGCACCAACACAATGGGACTAGACCAATCACTTTGGGACTCCTCTATCACCCCTAAGTTCAGCATTTTCTGTACTTCCTCCCGTATTGCCTCCCGTCGGGCCTCTGGGATCCGATAGGGTTTTAACTTCACCCTTTCACCGGGCGGGGTAATGATGTCATGCTCTACCCCAGATGTTTGTCCCGGCAGCTCAGAGAATACCTCCTTGTTGCGAAGCACAAACTCCTTAACCTCCTGTTGTTGGGGTTGTGACAAGGTGGCTGCTATTCCAACCTCAGGAATCACGCAACCAGTTTGAGCTGGTGACCAAGTGTCTGCGACTAGGGACTCTCTATCCCTCCAGGCTTTCAACAGATTAACGTGATAGATCTGTTCGGGCTTTCGCCTTCCTGGTTGTCTGACCTTGTAATTCACTTCGCTCACTTTTTCCATTATCTCATAGGGGCCTTGCCATTTGGCAAGGAATTTACTTTCAACCGTAGGGACAAGTACCAGTATCCTATCCCCCGGGGAAAAGGTACGGGTCTTGGCTCCACGGTTGTACACTCTCTGCTGTGCTAACTGCGCTTGGGCCAAATGTTCCTTCACGATGGGCATTACCTGTGCAATTCGGTCTTGCATCAGGGCGACATGCTCAATCACACTCCTGTGGGGAGAACTCTCACTTTCCCAAGTTTCCTTGGCAATATCCAACAGCCCTCTTGGGTGTCTCCCATACAGTAACTCAAAGGGGGAGAATCCCGTAGAGGATTGGGGCACCTCCCTAATAGCAAACATCAGATAAGGAAGTAGACAGTCCCAATCCTTTCCATCTCTATCCACCACTTTCTTCAACATTTGTTTTAGGGTTTTGTTGAATCTTTCAACCAGCCCATCGGTTTGGGGGTGATACACAGATGTACGTAATTGCGTCACTTTGAACAATTTACACAGCTCCTTCATAACCCGGGACATAAAGGGTGTACCTTGGTCCGTAAGCAGTTCTTTACAAATACCCACCCGGCTAAACACAAGAGATAGCTCTTTGGCTATGGTTTTGGCCGAGGTATTTCGGAGAGGGATCGCTTCTGGATAACGGGTGGCATAGTCCATTATAACTAATATGTACTGGTGCCCCCTAGCGGACTTGATTATAGGCCCTACCAAATCCATGGCGATCCTCTCAAACGGGACCTCAATGATGGGTAGAGGGACCAGCGGGCTACGGAAATGTGGCATCGGGGCCGACCTCTGACACACAGGGCAGGAGGAACAATAATTTTCTATGTCCTTCATCACCCCCGGCCAATAGAATCTCTGTAATACCCTCTCTCGGGTTTTCTCTGTCCCCAGATGACCTCCAAGAATGTGCCCATGGGCCAACTCCAACACCAACTTCCTGTAAGGTTTGGGCACCACAAGCTGCTCAACGGTTTCTTCTGCCCTTTTTGCCACCCGATACAGTAGGTCCTTCTCTACGCTGAAGTATGGGTAAGTGCAGGTATTATCTGGGTTCACTAACTCGCCATCTATTTTCACTACGTTTTCCCGTGCCTTTATTAGGGCGGGGTCTTTCAACTGTTCTGTGGCAAAGTTTTCCCTGTGAACCTCAAGATCAGAAAACTCCACAGACGGTAGGTTTTCGTCTGAGGAGGTGGGCTCCTCTCCAGTTTCTTGAGTCTCCCCTGCCAATACTGATAAGGGAAATTCCGGAGAGTCCTCACCACTCTCAGGGGAGTTCTGGCTATCACATTCCTGGTACATAGGGGCACCAGTGGGGGGCTCAGGATCATCCCACAGTTCCCAGAACTTCGGAAAATCCCTTCCCACAATGGCGTCATGCGGTAACTGAGATACTAAGCCCACTGGATGAGAGAGGGTACCTTTGGGGGTCTCGAAACACACTGTAGTCACTGGATACTCTCGGGTGTCCCCATGCACACAAATAACAGCTACCTTGCTATTCCCAAAGACCTCTGTTTTAACTAACTCAGCCTTTATCAGGGTCACAAGGCTACCTGAATCCAGCAATACCACAACATTTCTACCATTAACACACATTTTGCATAAATGTTTCTCAGTTCCTCGAATGGCAGTGCATGCGACTGTCGCACACAGCGACTGACGTCTGCCCGTCAGAAAGTCACACTGCATGGGTTCCTCCACAACCGGGCAATTGGCTGCAATATGTCCCGCTTGCCGGCAGCGGTAGCAAACGATCCTTCTTGCCGCCTCTTGAGCCGCTGATTTCCCAGGCTGTTCTCGCCAAACTTGGGGTAGAGCTCCCACCCTCTCACTCTCTCCACCCTCACCCCTTGGAATCCTCTTATCCGCCCCTGGGGATGGTCTGGTCTTAGGGTGGAAAGTCCGAGTGTCTCTGGAAGAGGCCGTCAGGTTCTCTGTAGCCAAGTATTTCTCCACACGATCCACAAGACCATCGGCCGTCTCTGGGTCTCCATGGCTTACCCACTTTTGGATGGCAGTAGGAAGAGCTCTCAAAAACCGATCCATTACAACACGTTCCACAATCTTTGGTGCGGACAAAGTCTCTGGCTGTAGCCACTTTCTGCTCAGGTGAATGAGATCATACATTTGAGACCTGGGGGGTTTTCCAAGCTGGAAAGTCCAGTTATGCACACGCTGAGCCCGGACAGCCTGGGTGACACCCAGCCTTGCCAAAATTTCAGCTTTTAGCATCACATAGTCTTTTGCTTGGTTAGGCTCTAGGTCATAGTAAGCTTTCTGCGATTCACCAGTTAACAGAGGAGCCACCAGTCCAGCCCACTGCTCCTCAGGCCACTTTTCTCTTTCAGCGGTCCTTTCAAATGTGGTCAAAAATACCTCTGGATCATCCTCTCCAGTCATTTTTGTCAATAAACGACTCACCCCAAAGGACGCGGTATTAGTGGGACGGCTTTCCTCACTGGTCTGCGGACGTTGCTGCATTACTGCTTCCATCTGTTGTTGTAGTCTCTGCTCTTGCTTCTGCAACAGGTCTATGAAGCGGGCCTCAGATTGCTGCTGGGCTTGTTGCTGAGCCTCCAGACTCTGTTGCAAAGTCGCGTTTGTCTGCTGCTGGGCTGCAAGGCTCTGTTGATGAGCTTGCTGCTGGGCTGCGAAGTTCTGTTGTTGAGCTGCAAGGCTCTTTTGCAAACCTGCATTTGTCTGCTGTTGATTGGCATTTGCTAGAGCCAGCTGCTTCAGTATCTCCTCCATGCTGGCTTAAAAAAAAACTGCCACTGGTTCTCCACCAACTGTGAAGGGGTTAGCTCGGCAGCGGGTGTGTGTGACCCCCGGGATGGGCTCCCCACACAAAAACAGGCCCAGCAAACGGAGGTTGTGGTTTTCAAAATCAAAAAGGTGCGGTTTATTTTCTATTTACAGTGACAAAACACAGCAAAGCAAAAGAAACATAAATAAAATAAATCCTGGTCAACTTGACCTCTGACTAAACATACAGGTTTCCTAACTAACAACTGGGATCAGCCTAGTGCTGTCCTAGTCCCTAAGTCCCTGGTTTTAAATGTCCAAGCAAATAGCCACACAGGCTTTGTCTCACCGCACAGGGGTTCACTCTCCCTAGACAGTCCACACAGGTCTGGGTCCAGGCATGAGCAAACACCTAATGAATCTGGGAGTTCTTATAGAGGCCTAAATGAGCTGACAAGCTTCAGCTGGTCTCATCAACTCCCTGTCTGCACGACGCCCCACACTCTCCCTAGAGGTATGAGTCATCCATGAGCCCACTAGCCTCAGCTGGGCTTATACAACTCTCCACCTAGTTGTATAAGTCGGCGTAAAGCCTGAATCTGGGCGAAATATATCTACCCCCCTGGATGCAACCAGGTGACTTTACCTTCCTGCTGTCACAATATATATATATAATATATATATATATTTATTTATTTTTTCAGACACCCTAGAGAATAAAATGGTGGTCATTGCAATACTCTATGTCACACCGTATTTGCTCAGCGGTCTTGCAAGCGCAATTTTGTTTGAAAAAATACAGTTTTTTTAATTAACCGCTTCAGCCCCGAAAGATTTTACCCCCTTCCTGATCAGAGCACTTTTTATAATTTAGCACTGCGTCCCTTTAACTGACAATTGCGCAGTCATTCGACCCTGTACCCAAACAAAATTTGTGTCCTTTTTTTTCCCACAAATAGAGCTTTCTTTTGGTGATATCTGATCACCTCTATTTTTTACATTTTGATATAATAAATATCCCCAAAAGTTTTTTAAAAAAACAATTTTTTTTCTCAGTTTAGACTAATATATATTCTACATATTTTTGGTAAAAAAATCGCTATAAATGTACATTGATTGGTTTGCGCAAAAGTTATAGCATCTACAAACTATGGGAAAGATTTTTTTTTACTAGGAATGGCGGTGATCTGCGATTTTAAGCGGTGCTGCGACATTGCGATGGACAGATCAGAGACTTTTGACACTTTTTGGGGTCCATTGGCATTTATACAGCAATCAGTGCTATAAAAATGCACTGATTACTGTGTAAATGTCACTGGCAGGGAATGGGTTAACACTGGGGGGCGATCAATGGGTTAAATGCATGTTCTAACTGTGTGGGGATGTGAGTGACTAGGAGAGAAGCCATATCGTTTTTCCTACTTCGTAGGAAGAAACAATATGGCTCCTCTCCTCTGACAGCACAGGGATTTGTGTGTTTACACACACAAATGTCTGTGCTGGTGCTCGTGCACGCGATCGCGCGTGGCCGGCGGCGATCGTGACCGCCGACCATGCGCATCGGTCCCCCGCCGTGCAGTGGGCGTGCGTGCTGCCTCTGGTGGCGGAAAACGGATAGGATGTACCCATACGGGATTTTGCCCAGGAGAGCCATATCTGTGTGACACAGTCGGCAAAGGGTTAAAAAACAAGACCACCAAAAGAAAGCTCTATTTGACTAAAATTTCATTTGGGTACAGCATTGCATGACCGCGCAATTGAAAGTTAAAGTAATGCAGTGCTGTTTTGCAAAAAAAGGTTTGGTCATGAAGGGGGGTAAATCTATAAAGTGGTTTAAAAAAAAAAGGACAAATTGTGACAAAATATGATATTTTAGTTCCAAGAAATTACTTTAATTTATTAATAAATTTATTTCTCTTTATTTTTATTTCTGACTTTTCTGGCACCTTTTTGTTTACATCTAACGATCAGTATTTCTTTCTAGAAAATGTATTAGAACCCCTAAACATTGTTTTTTTTTTTTTAAAGCAGAGGCTGTAGAGAATAAATTTGTGGGTGTTGCAATTTTATATGTCACATAGCATTTTCACAGCGTTTTTTTCAAAAAGATACACTTTTTGGAATTTTATTGTAAAGCCACGTGCTTAACAACTGATGACTCATCAGCTGTGAGCGAGATTCCCCGCTGACAGCTGAATGTAAACAAAAGACTGCCAGCATTAAAAAAACTGTGTGTCTGTCCCCCCCCCCCCCCCAATCATTACCAGGCCCTTCAGTTCTGGTACAGATTTTGAAGGAAACCCCATGTCAGATTAAAAAAAAAAAAATGGCATAGGGGTCCCGCCAAAATCTATACCAGACTCTTAACCGAGCATGCAGCCCAGCAGGCCAGGAAAGGGGGGGTGAAGGAGCGCCCCCCCTCCTGAACAATACCAGGCCATATGCCCTCAACAGGGGGTGGGTGTTTTTGGGATAGGGAGGATCCCTCTAAAGCACATTGTCCCCATTGTCCACATTGTCCCCATGTTGAAGAGGACAAGGGTCTCTTTCCCACAACCCTGAATCAGTGGTTGTGGGGGTGCGGGGGGTGACTTATTGTAATCTGGAAGTCCCTTTAACAAGGGGCCCCCAGATCCCAGACTCCCCTATGTGAATGAGTGTGGGGTACAATTCACCAAAAAAAAGTTCAAAGTAAATAAAAACACACAGCCAGTTTTTAATAAGTCCTTTATACAACCCCCCCTCCCCCCAAAAAAATGTCCCCTGAAGTAGCTCCAATGTCAATCACGATGTACGTCCAGGGAATGCTGAGTGTACGCAAGGGCGGATCCAGGGGGGGCAATTGCCCCCCCCCCCCGAGCAGGGCCAGATTAAGAACATCATGGGCCTGTTGCTGAGGATTTTGGTGGGCCTTTTATAAATAATAAATAAATAAATATGCAAACAATTTTTTGTTATAACAAATTAAATTAGAGAGAGAGAGAGAGAGAGGGTGAGAGAGGGGTGAGGGGTAAGGGAGGGAGGATGAGGAAGAAAGGGGGGATGAGAGAGAGAGGATGCGCATGAGCATGCGTGGGAATGACATCAACGCAGCCCGGCCAAGGCAAGTGACCGAAGGCACAGAGCCCAGAAGGAAGACCGGGTGAAAATGGAAGCGCTCAGGACCCGCCGGATTGATCACAGCGCTGGAGGGCTCAGTCTGACAATTTAAATGTACCCTAATGTGCTAATATGCTGTGCATACTTGTACATTATGGCAAAACCTACCTCAGGGCCTCTAAAAAGTAGTAATGTTAGCGAAGTTTACTACCGCTTTATTATCACAGGATCCCAGGAGCCTCTCATGGGGCCCCCTACTGACCCGGTGGCCTTTGGTCAGTGCCTAAGTGCATAGTTGCCAACATTTCAAAAATATTTTTAAGGGGCACTTTTTTCACCAGTGCTATATTTAGAGTAGCTGAGATCCCCATTGTTCCTCTATACATCACAATAGTAATCACAAAATGAAATGAGTACTAATAATGAGGCAGAACAAATATGAGGACTGAGAAGATTTCCTTCAGTTGAACTAACAAAATTGTGCCTATTCTAGATCTGGTAACATTGAGGATATTCTGTATAATTTAAAATAACTGTTTTTTGTGGGTAAGAGGCTTAGGGGAGGAGTATGGACGGTATAAAACTGGGAAGTATGTGCAGGTAATGGAGAGGAATGTGGAGGGTCTAACAGTGGGCACTATGTACAGGAGAGTAGTGTGGAGGGTATGGTAGAAGGCACTATGTACAGGAGAGGAGTTTGAAGGGTATGACAGTGGGCAGCATGCACAGCAGAGGAGTGTGGAGGGTATGACAGAGGGTGGTATGTACCGGAGAGGAGTGTGGAGGGTATGAAAGTGGGCAGTATGTACAGAAGAGCAGTGTGGAGAGTATGACAGTGGGCAGTATGTACAGGAAAGGAATGTGGAGGGTATGATGGGGGCAGTATGTACAGGAGAGAAATGTGGAGAGAAAGATAGTTGGCAGTATGTACAGGAAAGAAGTGTGAAGGGTAAGGTTAGGTTACAGTATGTACAGGAGAGGAGTGTGGATGGTATGATAGTGGGCAGTATGTACAGGAGAGGGGTGTGGAGGGTATAATGGGGGCAGTATGTACAGGAGAGGAGTGTGGAGGGTATGATAGTGGGCAGTATGCACAGGAGAGGAGTGTGGAGGGTATGACAGTCGGCACTATGTACAATAGAGGAGTTTATGAATGTGGGCAGTATGTACAGGAGAGGAGTGTGGAGGGTATGACAGTGAGCAGTATGTACAGGAGAGGAGTGTAGACGGTATGATACTGAGCAATATGTACATTAAATGTGTGTGGAGGGTAAGACAGTGAGCAGTATGTACAGGAGAAGAGTGTGGAGGGAATGACAGTGGGCAGTATGTACAGGTGAGGAGGGTATGACAATAGGCAGTATGTACAGGAAAGGAATGTGGAGGGTATGAGAGCGAGCAGTATGTAAAGGAGAGGAGTGTGGAGGGTATGACAGCCGGCACTATGTACAATAGAGGAGTTTATGAAAGTGGTCAGTATGTACAGGAGAGGAGTGTGGACAGTATGATACTGAGCAGTATGTACATGAGATGAGTGTGGAGGGTAAGACAGTGAGCAGTATGTACAGAAGAGAAGTGTAGAGGGTATGACAGTGGGCACTATGTATAGGAGAGAAGTGTGGAGGGTATGACAGTGAAGAGTGGGGAGGATATGACAATGGGCAGTATGTACAGGATAGAGGTGTGGAGGGTATGACAGTGGGCACTATGTATAGGAAAGAAGTGTGGAGGGTATGACAGTGAACAGTATGTACAGGAGAGGAGTGTGGAGGGTATGATGGTGGGCACTATGTATAGGAGAGAAGTGTGGAGGGTATGACAGTGGACACTATGTATAGGGAAGGAGCGTGGAGGGTATGACAGTGAGCAGTATGCACAGGAGAGGAGTTTGGAGGGTATGACAGTGGGCACTATGTATAGGAGAGAAGTGTGGAGGGTATGACAGTGGGTACTATGTATAGGAGAGAAGTGTGGAGGGTATGACAGTGGGTACTATGTATAGGAGAGGAGTGTAAAGGGTTTGACAGTGGGCACTATGTATAGGAGAGGAGTGTGGAGGGTATGCCAGGGGGCACTATGTATAGGAGAGGAGTGTGGAGGGTATGACAGTGAGCTGTATGTACAGGAGAGGAGTGTGGAGAGTACGACAGTGGGCACTATGTACAGGAGAGAAGTGTATGACAGCGGGCAATATGTACAGGAGAGGAGTGTGTAGGGTATGACAGTGGGCACTATGTATAGGGAAGGAGCGTGGAGGGTATGACAGTGAGCAGTATGCACAGGAAAGGAGTGTGGAGGGTATGACGGTGAAGAGTGGGGAGGATATGACAATGGGCAGTATGTACAGGATAGAGGTGTGGAGGGTATGACAGTGGGCACTATGTATAGGAGAGAAGTGTGGAGGGTATGACAGTGAACAGTATGTACAGGAGAGGAGTGTGGAGGGTATGACAGCGGGCACTATGTATAGGAGAGAAGTGTGGAGGTTATGACAGTGAAGAGTGGGGAGGATATGACAATGGGCAGTATGTACAGGATAGAGGTGTGGAGGGTATGACAGTGGGCCCTATGTATAGGAGAGAAGTGTGGAGGGTATGACAGTGAACAGTATGTATAGGGAAGGAGCGTGGAGGGTATGACAGTGAGCAGTATGCACAGGAGAGGAGTGTGGAGGGTATGACGGTGGGCACTATGTATAGGAGAGGAGTGTGGAGGGTATGACAGTAGGCACTATGTATAGGAGAGGAGTGTGGAGGGTATGACAGTGAGCTGTATGTACAGGAGAGGAGTGTGGAGAGTACGACAGTGGGCACTATGTACAGGAGAGAAGTGTATGACAGCGGGCACTATGTACAGGAGAGGAGTGTGTAGGGTATGACAGTGGGCACTATGTATAGGAGAGAAGTGTGGAGGGTATGACAGTGAGCAGTATATACAGGAGAGAAGTGTGGAGAGTATTTACAGGTGAAGAGAATAAAGGGAATCTGGGAAGGAAAAATGTAAAGGTTTGTGGAGGGATGTTTAGGGACTGCGTAGTGGTTAAGCGGGCCATACATGGATTGAAATTACGCCAATTAAGCAGAGACCAGCCATAGTCGATCTATGTATGGGCTAGCTGGTTTTACACAAGTCAATCTATTATCTGACTTGTGTACAACCAGCCTGTCAGGTTTTTCCCAAAACAATCAGTGCTGCCAGCTATAGTTAGCAACACTAATCATTGTATTCGCAGGCAGAACACAATAACACTGCAGGAGTGATTCCCCCATCCACAGGTCAGCAGGTGTGTGGGGACAGGCTGGGGAGAGATCCTAGTCAGTGGCTGGGTAGGCCCTGGCTAGTATCAGAGCCAGATACACACAGTTTACATACGCCACGATCGTTAGAGCGAGAACAATAATTCTAGCACTAGACCCCCTCTGTAACTCTCAACATGTAACCTGTAAAAAAATTTAAAGCATCGCTTAGTATACAACAAAATAAATCGTGATAACTTTAGTGTTTTTTTTTTTGTTTTTTTTTTATGAATCAAACAAACAGTCTCTTTAAAAAAAAAAAACAGGTTTGAAAAATTGCTGCGCAAATACCGTGTAACATAAAAAGTTGCAAAGACCACCATTTTATTCCATAGGGTCTCTGCTAAAACAATATATAATGTTTGAGGGTTCTGAGTAATTTTCTAGCAAAAAACAAATGATGATTTTTACATGTAGGAGAGAAGTTTCAGAATTGGCCTGGGTGGCAAGGGGTTAATTACTATAAGACCCCTTTAACACTGAGGGCGTTTTGCAGGCGCTATAGCGTTAAAAATAGCACCTGCAATCCACCCTTAAACAGGTGCTCTATTCACACTGGAGCGGTGCGCTGGCAGGGCGTCAGAAAAAGTCCTGCCAGCAACTTCTTTAGAGTGCATTAGGAGCGGTGAACTCAATGGGCAGCACCGCCGTATGCCGGAAATACGCCGCTGTAGCGGCACATCTCGGGTGTTTTTTACCCTTTCTCGGTCGCTGGCGGGGGTTAAAAGCGCCCCGCTAGTGGCCGAAATGTGCCCCAAATCCGACGGTAAAATAGCAGCGTTTTACCGCTATTTTACCGCCAACGCTCGGGGCGGCATAGTGTGAAAGCAGTCTTAGTGATATACAAATAATTATTATAAGCACTGTGAGCTCATCCTCTCTGCTGCAGAGTGTGTCAGCTTGTATTTAAACTGGCCTTTCTGTATATACCGTAGCTTCTGACAGGCTGCGCAAGCATCCTCGTATCTCCGGAACCCTAAATGATAGCAGCCCCATATTTTGACCAGTGGTGGGGTGGGTCTTCAGCTGCATACCCCCCAAATATGGGGTCTCTGTGGCCCCTGGTCGCCGAGCTACAATCCTCGAAGCCAATCTTTTTTTTTTAGATTTTTTTTTTTAGATTTTTTTTTTTAGATTTTTTTTTTTTGGGCAAATGGGCCTATCTTGAGGAAGGGGCCTGGAGCTGCAGCTCCAATAGCCCCTATGTTAATCCGGCCCTGCCCCCGAGACCATCTGTCACACTCATTTGCTTGCTCTGTTTTTTTTTGTTTGTTTGTTTTTTTGCACCTGATCTCCCGGACTTTAGGGACCCGGTACCGGCCGGCCATAGGTCACCTGGACCCCAAACATGGCACACATATAGCCCCATGTCTCCTCTACAAGTGTGCAAAGTTTGGTGTCTGGGGGACCTACGGCCGGGGAGCACTGATTTTTTTAAAGCCTTGCACCCCTTCCGTAGACTCCAATATTAAAAGGTCATTTCTCCGGTGACTTTGCGGACCCGGTACAGGCCGGTCGTAGGTCCCCGGGACCCCAAACTTGGTAAACATGTAGCCCCATGTCTCCTCTACAAGTGTGCAAAGGTTGGTGTCTGGAAGACCTACGGCCGGGGAGAACCAATTTTTCAAAGCCGGGCACTCCTTCCATAGACTCCCATGTTAAACATCAGTCTAGTCATGGGCACAGTGAAGCATGGGCACAGTGAGGCATGGGCACAGTGAGGCAAAGTGAGGCACAGTGAGGCATGCAGATGAACACCCTAGGCTTATACTCGAGTCAATACGTTTTCCCAGTTTTTTGGGGTAAAATTAGGTGCTTTGGCTTATATTCGGGTTGTCTTATACTCGAGTATATACAGTACTTGTTCTGCGGCTGCCGCTGCCTCTCTGTGTCTCTCTCTCAGTTTCTCACATCAGCCGATCAGCGGGGCCACGAGAGAGACTCGTCTAATGTAGTTACGCGGCGCACTGACACGATACCAGGAGCGGAGGAGGAGGTGGGTGGAGCCTCTTCCCTGCACTCGTTGCTAACGCCTGGGCCGCTTGGCATCTAGCAACGAATGATGTCAGTGAGTCACGTCGGGCCGCTCTGCGGGCAGGTGCGATAGCGTGCGGCTCCGTTTGCGGCGCGGTTTGTGGGCAGACCGTGCTGCTCAGTGTGTTGGCAGCGCAGGTGAGAGTGAGAGAGCAGGCTCAGTGTGGCAGCTGGCCAATCAGCTAGCCGGGAGCGGGGGACTAGAGAGATGAGATCATCTCTCACCACCCATGCCTGCTCTGCATTCCTGCAGTGACTTCCGCCCTCACTGTGCAGGTAGAAGAGAGATTACATTATCTCTCTGCTGCCTGACTCTGGGAGTCTGGGACACAGCAAGAGACAACCAAAACTACACCTTAGCAGGCAAGTTGTGTGGCAGGCGACGTGGCAAGTGACAATCCGCAAATTGTGTCAGGTGACGTGGCAAATGACAATCTGCATCTGGTGGTAGGCAAGTGACAATCAGCAAGGTGTGGCAGGTGACGTGGCAAGTGACAATCCGCAAGGTGTGGCAGGTGATGTGGCAAGTGACAATCCACAAGGTGTGGCAAGTAACAATCCACAAGGTGTGGCAGGTGATGTGGCAAGTGACAATTCGCAACGTGTGGCAAGTGACACGCTCAGGGCTCTCACTAATTGCAGGTGACGGTGGCAAGTGAAACACTCGGGGCTCCCACTGATTCTGCATTGAACTATTTAATTTTATATTACAATGTAATAATAGAAATAATGCGCTTCAATCATCCTGACACCATAACAACCATGGTGCCGGGATGATTGAAGCGCTGACACCAGCCATTTCCCCGATAAATTTCCCACAAAAAAATTAAAAATTTTTTGGCAGTGCCCCTCCCGAGAAAAGACTCTGGATCCGCCCCTGAGTGTACGGTCGGTGTGAAGGTGTTTTCATGAAAAGTCATAAACTTGATCGAAGCCCTTCTTGGCGTTAGAGATGGGCCGAACACGCCAGTTTGCGCCAGAACTCTTGAACACCGCAAAAGTTTGCATCCAAACTCCGAACCCCATTGAAGTCTATGGGACCCAAACTTAAAAAATCAAGAGTCCCCATTTTGAAGGCTTATATGCAAGTTATTGCCATAAAAAGTATATGGAGGTCCTGCTACTGTCTTGGGGGACATGTACCAATGCAAAAACAATATTTTAAAAAGGTTGTTTTTAAAGGAGCAGTGATTTTATTGATGCTCAAAGTGAAACAATAAAAACAAAAAATTCCTTTAAATTGTGAGTGTTGAAGGCTTGTGAAGTGATGGCCCAGTGTGTCATTGTATGCTCTGGTGGTCTCGCTTTGGGGAGTGTACAATATGATATGCATATTTGTGTTTATATTTGTATATTCTGTTACTATACAAAGTTACTGTTCTATAAATTGAGTTATAGGTTCTGATATGTATTGGCCATGATATAGTGGTTTTGGCTGTGGAACAAGTAGTGATCATCAGTGACCCTTTTCTTGTGCTCCCTCTTTGTAAATAATCTACAGTGCCTTGAAAAAGTATTCATACCCCATTGAAATTTTCCAGATTTTGTTGTTTGGTTACAACTAGAGTTGAGCGGACACCTGGATGTTCGGGTTTGACGGGTTCGGCCGAACTTCGCAAAAAAGTTTGAGTTCGGGACCCGAACTTGACCCCGAACCCGAACCCCATTGAAGTCAATGGGGACCCGAACTTTTGAGGACTAAAATGGCTCTAAAAAAGTAATGGAAAGGGCCAGAGGGTTGCAAATGGCAGCAAAATGTTGTTAAGAGCATGGCAAGTGCTCTGCAAACAAATGTGGATAGGGAAATAACTTAAAATAACATGGGTGGGAGACAATGTGAAGGAACTGGAGGCACTGTCAGCAGCCCAATCTACTATCGCCTTTTCTTGTCCTGGCCTCAACATTCGTAGAGCCGCATTAGGCCCGACCAAGTACCGCTACAGGCTCTGTCGCCTACTCGCACCTGAGGAAGGAGTTTCACTTGTGCGTGTAGCTGGCACAGATCGACCACGTCCTCTCCCTGCAACAGGAGCTCCACCAGCAGCAACACGACCGGGGCCACGTCCCTTATTTGACGTTCTCCTCATATTTCTCAAATTTAGGACCTTGCCCTAAATTGGTGTTTTTTGAATAGCAGAATAGAACAACAGTATCTAAAGGGTGTATCTCACATGTACAGATATGCAGCAAACGCTGCAAAATTATTATTTTTGCCCTAAATGGGTGTTTTTAGAATAGCAGAATAGAACAACAGTATCTAAAGGGTGTATCTCACACGTACAGATACAGACTAGGCCGCAATTTAAGATTTTTCCCCTAAATGTTTTTTTTTTTTTTTGAATAGCAGAATAGAGCAACAGTATCTAAAGGGTGTATCTCACAGGTACAGATATGCAGAAAACGCAGCAAAATTTTTTTTTGCCCTAAACTATAATTTTTTTGAATAGCAGAATAGAAGAACAGTATCTAAAGTGTGTATCTCACACGTACAGATATGCAGAAAACATTGGCAATTTTTTTTTTCCCTAAATAATTTTTTTTTGAATAGCAGAATCAAACAACAGTATCTAAAGTGTGTATCTCACACGTACAGATATGCAGGAAACACTGCAAAATATTTTTTTTTCCCCTAAATGTGTTTTTTTTTAATACCAGAATAGAGCAACAGTATCTAAAGGGTGTACCTCACACGTACAGATACAGACTAGGCCGCAATTTAAGATTTTTCCCCTAAATGTGTTTTTTTTTGAATAGCAGAATAGAGCAACAGTATCTAAAGGGTATATCTCACAGGTACAGATATGCAGAAAATGCACCAAAAAAAATTAGTTTTGCCCTAAATTATTATTTTTTTGAATAGCAGAATAGGAGAACAGTACCTAAAGTGTGTATCTCACTAAATACAGATATGCAGGAAACACTGAAAAATATTTTTTTTTTTGCCCTAAATGTGTTTTTTTTTTAATACCAGAATAGAGCAACAGTATCTAAAGGGTGTACCTCACACGTACAGATACAGACTAGGCCGCAATTTAAGATTTTTCCCCTAAATGTGTTTGTTTAGAATAGTAGAATAGAGCAACAGTATCTAAAGGGTGTATCTCACAGGTACAGATATGCAGAAAATGCACCAAAATGTTTTTTTTAACCCTAATTTTTTTTTTTTTAATAGCAGAATAGGAGAACAGTATCTAAAGTGTGTATCTCACACGTACAGCTATGCAGAAAACTTTTTTGTCCTATTTTTTTTTATTTTTTTTTGAATAGCAGAATAAAACAACAGTATCTAAAGTGTGTATCTCACTAAATACAGATATGCAGGAAACGCAGAAAAATATTTTTTTTGTTGCCCTAAATGGGTGTTTTTAGAATAGCAGAATAGACCAACAGTATCTAAAGGGTGTATCTCACAGTAACATAGTAACATATGCAGTGCTGGTGCACTGAGCTTGCATAAAATGCTCACCGACACCAACCTAACTAACAGACGGATAAAAGTTATCTTTTCTCTGGCACTGGGCTCAGGGCAGGGTAAAAAGATTGTGCACTGCACCCACACAACAAAATCAAGGTAGATCACTGAGTAATTTGATTTCTGAATCAGGACTCCTATCTAATTCTCTCCCTCATTAGTATTCATGGCTGTGATGGCTTCTAAGGGCACACGAGTTAAACGAATGTTGATTGGCTGCCCTGCAGCTTTTTAAAATGCGCCATTACATTGCCGAAAACCGAACTCGACCCTGAACATACAGTAAATTGTTTGGGTTCGGGTCCGGGTACCAAAAACCCAAAAGTCTGGTACGAACCCGAACTTTACAGTTCGGGTTCGCTCAACCCTGGTTACAACCAAAAACGTGAATGTATTTTATTGGGATTTTATGTGATAGACCAACACAAAGTGCCACATAATTGTGAAGTGGAAGAAAAATTATAAATGGTTTTCAATTTTTTTTACAAATAAATATGTGAAAAGCATGGCGTGCATTTGTATTTAGCCCCCCTGAGTCAATACTATGTAGAACCACCTTTCGCAGCAATTACAGCTGCAAGTCTTTTTGGATATGTCTCTCCCGGCTTTGCACATCTAGAGAGTGAAATATTTGGCTCATTCTTCTTTGCAAAATAGCTCAAGCTCTGTCAGATTGGTTGGAGAGAATCTATGAATAGCAATTTTTAAGTCTTGAAACAGATTCTCAATTGGATTCAGGTCTGGACTTTGATTGGGCCATTCTAACACAAGAATATGCTTTGATTTAAACAATTCCATTGTAGCTTTGGCTGTATATTTAGGGTCGTTGTCCTGCTGGAATGTGAACCTCCGCCCCAGTCTCAAGTCTCAAGAGGTTTTCTTCTAAGATTGTCCTGTATTTGGCTCCATCCATCTTCCCATCAACTCTGACCAGCTTCCCTGTCCCTGCTGAAGAAAAGCATCCCCACCACATTATGCTGCCACCACCATGTTTTATACGAAGGGGGTGTTGTGTTCAGGAGGATGTGCAGTGTAAATTTTCCACCACACATAGCGTTTTATCTTTTAAGCCAAAAAGTTCAATTTTGGTCTCATCTGACCAGAGCACCTTCTTCCACATGTTTGATGTGTTCCCCTACATGGCTTCTCGCAAACTGCAAATGGGACTTCTTATGCCTTTCTTTCAGCAATGGTTTTCTTCTTGCCACTCTTCCATAAAGGCCAGATTTGTGGCGTACAGGACTAATAGTTGTCCTGTGGACAGATTCTCCCAACTGATCTGTGGATCTCTGCAGCTCTTGCAGAGTTACCATGGGCCTCTTGGCTGCTTCTCTGATTAATGCTCTCCTTGCCCGGCCTGTCAGTTTAGGGATGAGCCGAACACCCCCGGTTCGGTTCACAGCAGAAAATGCGAACAATTAAAAAATGTATTCAAACACGCGAACACCGTTAAAGTTTATGGGACGCGAACGTGAAAAATCAAAAATGCTAATTTTAAAGGCTTATATGCAAGTATAAGTATTGCCATAAAAAGTGTTTGAGGACCCGGGTCCTGCCCCAGGGGACATGTATCAATGCAAAAAAAAAAATGACGTTTTTTCGGGAGCAGTGATTTTAATAATGTTTAAAGTGAAACAATAAAAATAAAATATATTCCTTTAAATACTTGTAAAGTAGTGTATCTTTCCCATGTTTATAACAGTGCCACAGCAAAATTATATTTCTTTTTCAAATATTTTATTGTAGATAATAATACATATTTTATACATACATTTTTTGTATAATAGTGATATATCGTAAATTACGTTTATAATTCTGGAATAAAATAAGATGAACATAAGACATCTAAGGGTTTCTCAAAAATTTCACAAAAATTTTGCAAAAGTAACATCTGATTTTTCAATAAGCATGGATTAAAAGTTTGGGGCAATGGGTCAGATCTGTAACCTGAGTAAGTTATATATGCTTTCGGTTTGTCATATAGAGAAGTTATCCACTGTAGAAAGTTGTTTCCAAAACCCCATCTACCGAGGATAGAGTGAAGATAATGCCAAGATAAGGAATCAAATGCTTTCCGTATATCAATAGAGAGGAAGCAGGCAGTGATGCGACGTGTTTGTGCCATATGAGCAAGGAGAAGTGCTCAACAAATGTTATCACCAGTTTGTCTGGATGGGATAAAGCCTGTCTGATCTTTATGTATAAGTTTGCCTATGATTGGATTTAGTCGATTGGAGAGGATTTTAGCTAGTAGCTTGATATCTAAATTAAGAATAGAGATTGGTCTGTAGTTAGATCATGAAGTGTCGTCTGAATTTGATTTGGGGATCATAGAAATGGAAGCTAAAAGGGATTCTGGACGGAAGGAATGTCTAGTTAGAAGTGAATTGAAGGCTTCCATTAATAAAGGAGAAAGTAGTGTTTGCAATTGTTTATAGTATGTGGCTAAAAAAACATCGGGTCCTGGGCGTTTGTGTGGCTTTAAAGTTTTGATTGCTGTTTGAATTTTAAGAGATGTAATAGTTTTTTCAAGGGTTTCTTATTGGGTTGCAGAAAGGGAGGGAAGTTTAATATCAGCTAATAGCGAATCAAGGCGTGATTGTTCAAAAGTTTGAGTCTCTTGGTAGAAATGGGATAATTTTCTACCAAATTCATTTACTATTTTTTGAGGGTTACTGGAGAAGGCGTTTTTAGATATTTTTAATCTAATTGGCTTCCGTGAGTGGTCTGATTTACGGAGAGAAATGGCTTAAAAGGTTGTAGGTTTGTTGGCTTTCATATAGAGAGTGTGTTTGGTTTTGCAGAGAATCTGTTCTACTGAATCTGTTAGAAAAAGGTTGAGTTCTAGTTTGGCTTTATCATAGACTAGTTTGTTAGAGGGAGAAGGGTTGCTTTGAAAGTTTTCTGAAGCCTTATAAAATGCTTCATCTAGTTGATTTGTATTAGTTTATTTTGTTTGCGTAGGTAAGATGCTTTACTTATACAGATTCCTCTGATGACTGGTTTCAGGGCTTCCCAATAAGTTAGGGGATTTGTCTCTGATGGTTTATTATCTGCTATGTAATCTTGAATGACTTTTTTTATATCTTGTTGGTATTTAGGGATCACTAGCAAGCTGTCATTTATGTACCATGTAGGCAGATTAGGTATTGGAATAAGAGAAGAAAAGGAAGTCAGTACTGCATTGTGGTCAGACCATGCACAAGGGATGATTTGTGAATTGAGTATTAGTGGAGAAGAGTTGATATTTACTAATAAATGGTCTATTCGAGAAAATTGTTTATAGGGATGAGATTAGTGAGTATATTGTTTTTTCCTAGGATGTTGTTCACGCCATGTATCAATAAGGGAATCTTGGTTTAAAAGTTGTTGGTATTTAGGGCAGCGAATAGTTGCGGGTGTTGGGGATTTGTCTAAAATTGGGTATTTTACCTGGTTAGAGTCTCCGCATATTATAATGCCCTGTACACACGATCGGATTTCCGATGGAATAAAATCCGATGGATTTTTCCATCGGAAATCCGATGAAGCTGACTTCCATCAGTCTTGCCTACACACCATCAGTTAAAAATCTGACAGTCCCAAACGCTGTGACGTAAAACACTCAGAAGAGCCGAGAAAAATGAAGTTCAATGCTTCTGAGCATGCGTTGATTTGATTCTGAGCATGCGTGGGTTTTTTCTCCGATGGAGTTCTCCACAGACGATCGGAATTTGCTATCGTTTTTTTTTCCATCGGTAAAATTGAAAACATGTTCTATTTTTTTATACCGATGGAAAAAAGACCAATGGGGCCCACACACGATCGGTTTGTCCGATGAAAAAAGTCCATCAATCTTTTTTCATCAGAAAAACCGAACGTGTGTACGCGGCATTAGAGTACCCTTTTTGTGAGAGTCTATTACACTGAATAAGTGAGAGAGAAAAGATAATGTATTTTTGTTGGGGGCATAATATGATACAACCGTGATTTCTTTGTCAAGTAATAAACCATTTAGTATTATGTATCGACCTTCAGGGTCATTAATCTCTGAGTGTAGGGTAAAAGGTGTAGTGTGGTGGAAGGCAATCAAAACTCTCTGTTTGGTGGAGGCTGAGGCTTTGTATACTTGAGGATATTGGCGGCTGCAAAATTTAGGGGAGGATTGAGTAGAAAAGTGTGTCTCTTGTAGACAAACCACATGAGTTGGGATAGATGAGAAAAAGTGGAAACATTTTGTGCGTTTAGGAGGGGAATTAAGACCTTGTATATTGAGTGTAAGTATATTGAGCGACGTCATATCAATATCTATTAATAATCAAAAAATTATAAACTTTGTTATTAGATATATATGTGATCGTAGTCTGGAGGAGGAAAAGGAAAATAAATCAAATAAGGGGGGACAAAGTAAAGAGAAGGAAGGGGGGAAAAGGGAGAGGGGGGGGTAAAGTTGGAAAAGTGTTACAAAGAGAAAAGAAAAAGAAAAGAAAAAAAAAGAGAAGAAGAAAAAAAAGAGAAGCTTTTATAACAGGGTTAAATAAATGGCTCCTAACAGGAGCTAGTATCCAGTAGGTGGCAAGAAATTACCAGCCAGTGGGTACAATTTATCCAAAGAGTGTCTGGTAGACTCGCTAGGCACTTAAGGATTAAGTTGGAGGTGCAGTGAGCAGTCTCCGAGACAATATCAGCCAATATAAACTTTAAAACACATAAACTTATCAAGTCACTATTTAAATAAAATAATGAGTAAAACAATTCTGGTAAAAATACCAAGAATACCAAAAACAAATGGTGGGGATGTCCCCCCCCCCAAAACCCTTCAGGTCTGGTATGTATATTTAGGAGAACCCCACACCAAAGTTTTTTTTTTTAAATGGCGTGCGGGGCCCCCAGGCACTATCTGAGTATCTGAACAGCAGTATATATACTTTACGGCCTGCCCTATATACTCTGCAGAAAATTGGGCCTTAGGTGTTGGTGGTACCAGAACACTGTAAGCCCACACAGTTATGCCGGGTACAGACGATCGGAAATTCTGACAACAAAACCGTGGATTTTTTTCAGACGGATGTTGGCTCAAACTTATCTTGCATACACACGGTCGTACAAATGTTGTCGTAAATTTCGAACACCAAGAACGCGGTGACGTACAAGACGTACGACGGCACTATTAAAGGGAAGTTCAATACTAGTCGTGTTAGTAGAAGTTTGGTGAGAGTCGCTTTTCAGCCTTGAGATTTTCAGTCTGTTACAGCGTGACGATTGTGCTATCTCCATTACGAACGCTAGTTTTACCAGACTGATCGCTTCCATCTTGTACTTGATTCAGAGCATGCCTGGAATTTTGTGCGACGGAAATGGCTACACACGATCGGAATTTATGAGAACGGATTTTGTTGTCGGAAAATTTGAGGACAAGCTCTCAAATTTTTGTTGTCAGAAATTCCGACAGAAAATGTCCGATGGAGCCTACACACAGTCGGAATTTCCGACAATAAGCTCCCATCGAACATTTGCTGTCGGAAATTCTGACCGTGTGTACGCGGCATTACTCTTGTTGGGCACAGGAACGGGCCCTGCTGTGAAATATTATACCAAGAATTGTAATTACATGTCCCTGTTAAACAGGAGCAGAAAAATTGGGTCTTGGGTGGTGGTGGTGGTGGTGGCACAACACTGTTATCCTTCACAGATACTCGCGTTGGGCACAGGAACGGGCCCTGCTGTGAAATATTGTATCCTAAGTTGTAATTACATGCCCCTGTTAAACAGGGGAAGAAAAATTGGGCCTTGGGTGGTGGTGGTGCCACAATACTGTAACCCCTCGCAGATACTCTTGTTGGGCACAGGAACGGACCCTGCTGTGAAACATGACTGCCAGTTTCTTGTCCTTCTGTGGCACCCCCTCTCTCTAGGCTCATGTTACTCCCTTCCTCAACCTGCGAACCAACATCGGAGCCTTCAAATCGCTGTGCATCCTCCAGCAGCATAAAACCGAAACTGTGGTCGAATAATTCTGGGGACTCCCAGTGGTGCTACGGAAGGAGTGACTGTGGACAAGGAGCTGGTGGAATAGGTCACTTTGGCAGCTGCGTTGGAAGGCAAACTACTCTGAGCCTGGGTGACAGAGGATTAGGAGGATGAGGACGGTTTCGTTATCCACCCCACCAACTCTTCTGCATGTTGTGGCTCAATAACACGGCCAGCAGCAACAAAAAAGGACAAGCGTGCCCCACAGCCACCTGCAGAGGATGCACCACGTCCACGACCACCACTGTTGACTGTAAACACAGAGGCTGCTTGCCCTCTTTTAGTGGCCTGTGAGCATCTGCCTCTCCTTGGTACATATACTAGACTGTGTACATATATATATATATATATATATATATATGTATATATATATATATATATATATATATATAAATACACCGTCTGAAGTGTAGTAGAAACAGTACACCACAGAATGAACTGTAGATATAGGCTACACTGAATGCAGAGTGTATATATATATATATATATATATATATATATATATATATATATATACTAGGCTGTATATATAAATTAATACACCGCCTGAAGTTTATTAGAAACAGTACACCACGGAATGCACTGTATATATAGGCTACACCGGATGCAGAGTATATGTGTACAGTATATATACAGGTCCTTCTCAAAAAATTAGCATATTGTGATAAAGTTCATTATTTTCTGTAATGTACTGATAAACATTAGACTTTCATATATTTTAGATTCATTACACACAACTGAAGTAGTTCAAGCCTTTTCTTGTTTTAATATTGATGATTTTGGCATACAGCTCATGAAAACCCAAAATTCCTATCTCAAAAAATTAGCATATCATGAAAAGGTTCTCTAAACGAGCTATTAACCTAATCATCTGAATCAACTAATTAACTCTAAACACCTGCAAAAGATTCCTGAGGCTTTTAAAAACTCCCAGCCTGGTTCATTACTCAAAACCGCAATCATGGGTAAGACTGCCGACCTGACTGCTGTCCAGAAGGCCATCATTGACACCCTCAAGCAAGAGGGTAAGACACAGAAAGAAATTTCTGAACGAATAGGCTGTTCCCAGAGTGCTGTATCAAGGCACCTCAGTGGGAAGTCTGTGGGAAGGAAAAAGTATGGCAGAAAACGCTGCACAACGAGAAGAGGTGACCGGACCCTGAAGAAGATTGTGGAGAAGGACCGATTCCAGACCTTGGAGGACCTGCGGAAGCAGTGGACTGAGTCTGGAGTAGAAACATCCAGAGCCACCGTGAACAGGCGTGTGCAGGAAATGGGCTACAGGTGCCGCATTCCCCAGGTCAAGCCACTTTTGAACCAGAAACAGCGGCAGAAGCGCCTGACCTGGGCTACAGAGAAGCAGCACTGGACTGTTGCTCAGTGGTCCAAAGTACTTTTTTCGGATGAAAGCAAATTTTGCATGTCATTCAGAAATCAAGGTGCCAGAGTCTGGAGGAAGACTGGGGAGAGGGAAATGCCAAAATGCCTGAAGTCCAGTGTCAAGTACCCACAGTCAGTGATGGTCTGGGGTGCCATGTCAGCTGCTGGTGTTGGTCCACTGTGTTTTATCAAGGGCAGGGTCAATGCAGCTAGCTATCAGGAGATTTTGGAGCACTTCATGCTTCCATCTGCTGAAAAGCTTTATGGAGATGAAGATTTCATTTTTCAGCACGACCTGGCACCTGCTCACAGTGCCAAAATTACTGGTAAATGGTTTACTGACCATGGTATTACTGTGCTCAATTGGCCTGCCAACTCTCCTGACCTGAACCCCATAGAGCATCTGTGGGATATTGGGAAGAGAAAGTTGAGAGACGCAAGACCCAACACTCTGGATGAGCTTAAGGCCGCTATTGAAGCATCCTGGGCCTCCATAACACCTCAGCAGTGCCACAGGCTGGTTGCCTCTATGCCACGCCGCATTGAAGCAGTCATTTCTGCAAAAGGATTCCCGACCAAGTATTGAGTGCATAACTGAACATAATTATTTGAAGGTTGACTTTTTTTGTATTAAAAACACTTTTCTTTTATTGGTCGGATGAAATATGCTAATTTTTTGAGATAGGATTTTTGGGTTTTCATGAGCTGTATGCCAAAATCATCAATATTAAAACAAGAAAAGGCTTGAACTACTTCAGTTGTGTGTAATGAATCTAAAATATATGAAAGTCTAATGTTTATCAGTACATTACAGAAAATAATGAACTTTATCACAATATGCTAATTTTTTGAGAAGGACCTGTATATATATATATATATATATATATATATATATATATATATATATATATATGCTTTCTCAGCTTTCTCCAGGTTCTGGTATTCCAGCATGGGGCTCTGTAGTTTGGAGTTTCCATAGTGTCTTGGGTGGGATGGGATCTCCAACCCTGTGTCCAGATTTTATGGATGATCAGCAGGGTGTGTGCTCAGGTTAGCACAGCACTTATAATGAGAGTATGGGAAGACCTCATGGCTCCCATTTGGAGACTGCTCCACACCCAGAGAGACAGGAGATCTCAGGAGTCAGAGGGGCTGCAGGGGGCAGCCAGAACATGTGACTGCAAGAGGCAGTGCAACGGCCTGAGAACTAAGGCCAGAGCAGAGATGTGGGCACTAGAGTGAAGCCATCCACATTGAGGAATCCTGTGGTCTGTGTGACAAGGATAAAGAGCAGAGGTACTGCTTTAGAGAGCCAGATGGGCTAGCATTTTCTGCTGTGTTTATTTACTGGAGAAGAACCCCTGCGTGGGAAGCCTTTATGTTACAGACTTTTATTTGCCTTTTTTAATAAAATATAGTTCCTGGCTGGCTTGAATCACTGGCAAAACGCATCTACCACCAGAGCTAACAATCCCCCACACCACAATATATATATATATAAATACACTGCCTGCACTGACTGAATATAGAGTAAACACTAAATATATATATATATATATATATATATACTAGACTCACTGTATATATGTATATATATATATATATATATATATATATATATATATATATATATATATATATCAAATACACTGCCACTAACTGAATAACCTGCCTGCTTAATCTAACCTAAGCTATCTCTCTGTCCACGCCAACAACACTAAACACGGCCACTCTGTAAGCAGCCTTATATAGTGTGGGGCGTGGACTTAGTCCCCTGAGCTATGATTGGCAAAAAGTATCCTGCCTTTAGCCAATTATGGCCCTCTCAGCAGAGCGCGCTGTGATTGGTCAAAGCATGCAGGTCAGGTGCATGCTTTGGCCAATCATCATACAGTAATGCACTGCGATCTCACAGTGCATTATGGGGCGTTCCGCGGCAGTCTAATTTTCTGTGAACGATCCATATGTTCGGTTTGTTTTAGAACAAACGAACACCCGATGTTTAGAGTCGAACTTACGCTCGACTCGAACCGTGGGCTCATCCCTAGTCTTGGTAGGATTGCAGTTGTGCCGTACTCTTTCCATTTTCAGATGATGGATTGAACAGTGCTCCGTGAGATGTTCAAAGCTTGGGATATTTTTAGAGTTGAGCGGACACCTGGATGTTCGGGTTCGACGGGTTCGGCCGAACTTCGGAAAAAAGTTCGGGTTTGGGATCGAACTTTAACCCGAACCCGAACCCGAACCCCATTGAAGTCAATGGGGACCCGGACTTCTAAGGACTAAAAAGGCTCTAAAAAAGTAATGGAAAGGGCTAGAGGGCTGCAAATGGCAGCACAATGTTGTTAAGAGCATGGCAAGTGCTCTGCAAACAAATGTGGATAGGGAAATAACTTAAAATAACATAAAAAAAATAAAAAAATAAAAAAATATGCTGGAGGCCCCCTTTTCAGCAGAAGAGGTACGGGAAGTCATTAAGAACCTCAGAAACTCAACGGCACAATGCCACACATATGGTGGGAATGCCCCAGAATACGCCCTTTCTGGAATAAATTATTCAATTTAATGGATAAGCTAGTGGGAAAATAAAATACTTTGAAATAAAAATGTAGCGGGGTGCTAAATTTAAGGGAAGTGTTTGAGTGGTAAATAGGCTCAAACACCCTAATTCTGTAGGATTCATGGACCATTTTGTCCTCGGGGGACAGTATTGGTGTGCAGTTCCCTGTGGCCTACAGGTGGCGCTGCCATGGTAGGCTAGGGTTGAACCGCCGATACAGTGCTGTGCCTTTTGTGTCCCCTCTTGGCAGTAGTACAGCGGGGCGGGGAACCTGCTGTGCATGCCGGGAGAGCATATAAAAGGGGCAGACCTTTGGCCTGGGGGCTGATGTCCAGTGGGGTCCACGCCCAGGTGCCTTCGGCCTGGGTGCAGGTGTTCCTGTTCCATTTAGGGTACCTTTAGCCCGGGGTGAGGTACTATCCTGGAGTTCCTGCTGCCCTGGGTATGGAGGCCTAGGTGCGGGAGTAAAGCCTGGAGTCCAGAGCCTTCGTCTGGAGTCCGCTAAGGGTCGAGGAGTCTTAGGGTGCCGCCTCGTGTAGGGGACCATGTTCCAGGGAAGGGAGGATCATTCTGATGGACCGATGCGGGAGTCACGGTGAAGGAAGGGTCTGTTGACTCCCTGGAGAGATGTCTTCCCCTTGATATGGGCTAGGTTCGTAGAAGGAGAAGCTCAAGGTCATCTTGACTGTATCAGAGGCCTTATTCACCCGGCCCGTGGCAGGGGCCTTATACACCCTGGTCTGTGATAGAGACCAAAGTTCTCCAGGTCCGTGGCAGGGGCTTTGTACACCCGGTCTGTGGCAGAGACCAACCTCAAGGTCTGTGGCAGAGACCGTGCACCTAAAACTGTTTGAGAAACCTAAGCAGTGAAGTGAATGTGCTACATTTGTGCCTGGACCTCCTCCACACCTTAAGCTGTCCTGTTTCTTTGCTCTAACCTTTTCTATCCGAGTAGAGTTTATTTTGCCATGAGAGAATAAGAGTTGTAATTTCAGCTGGTGTGGACATTGACTTTACTGGGAATTAAAGGACTTGCCTCTACCTACAGTAGAGGTGAGAATCATCCTCTGGAGGAGTTTTGACTTCGGCTGTGGACACGGCCCGTCAAGTACACCGCTCAACCTCTTTATATAGGAGGGTACGGGCTGGTAGTGCGGTGTGCCTTTCTCCCTCCTGAGAGGAGCCAACAACATAAAGGCAGGTAAGGGGGAAAGGATCTGTGCGCTACAAAAAAATAAAATAAAAATTATAATCTTGACCTAGGAGGACGAGGTCCATATGGAGTAGGAGGTTGAGGTGGCGGTGGATGTGGCTGTGTAGGTGGAAGCGGCGGTGGAGGAGGACGAGGTAGCCAACACTGGTTCAAAAATACAACAATGGCTGGGTAAGGCTGGTGATGTGTCGAATTCTGTCCCCCGTCAAATAGTGTCCACCCTGTACTGCGCTTGCTCAGTATGTAGGACAAGGGGATTTCGAAAATCTCCCAAGACGAACGGCACCTGCGTGGTGAGTTCAGGTGAAGGCCACACCATCCGTGGTTCAAGCCGAGCCAAGTGAGGCCGTGCCCGAAGCGTGGCGATCGAACCGAGCCCGTGAGGGGCCCTGTTACTATGTGCTACCGTATGTCCACTTGGATGGTGGGGCTTGAACCTGCACTCACGGCGCAGGCGCCGTTCATCTTCGGAGATTTTGTGAATCTCCTTGTCCTCTGTACTGCGCAAGCGCTGCGCCTTCGCAGTATGGGCCGGACACAATCCGATGGCCGGACAGTTTTTGTCACAACACCGGTATACATGTCTATTCTGCAGAAGGTACGGACAAGTCCTGTGGGATCCATGCCTGGTTCATTTTAATGAACGTGAGCTTGTCCACATTGGCTCTGGACAGGCGGCTGTGCTTGTCTGTGATAACGCCCCCTGCCGTGCTAAATACACGTTCAGATAATACACTGGCTGCAGGGCAGGCCAGCACCTCCAAGGCATAAAGGGCAAGCTCAGGCCATGTGCCCAATTTGGAGACCCAGAAGTTAAAGGGGGCAGACCCGTCATCCAGTACGTGTAGGCCTGTGGACACATACTGCTCAACCATGTTGGTGAAATGCTGCCTCCTGCTAAGACGTTCCATCTCAGCTGGTGGTGCTGGTTGTTGTGGCGTGCTGACAAAGCTTTTCCACATTTCAGCCATGCTAACCCTGCCTTCTGAGGTGCTGCCGGTGCCCCGGCTGCGTTGGCGACCTCTTCCTCCTCCTCTGCCTTCGCCTTGTGCTTCCACCGTACGCCCGCTGTCAGGTGGGAATGCCACCAGCAGCGCGTCTACCACCGTGCGCTTGTACTCGCGCATCTTACGATCCCGCTCCAGTGAGGGAATTAAGGACGGTACGTAGTCCTTGTAACGGGAATCCAGCAGGGTGGCCACACAGTAATCAGCACCAGTTAAAATGTGGGCAACTCGGCAGTCATTGCGGAAACACTGCAGCATGTAATCGTTCATGTGTGCCAGGCTGCCCAGAGGCAAAGAAAAGCTGTCCTCTGTGGTAGGTGTATCGTCTGTGTCCTCTGTATCCCCCCAGCCACGCACCAGTGATGGCCACGAGCTGGTCTGGGTGCCACCCTGCTGTGAAAATGGCTCCTCCTCCTCCTCCTCCTCCATCTCCTCCTCCACCTCGTCATCCTCCAGAACTGTGCCCTTTCTGCCGGACAATTGTGTACCTGGCGTTTGTTGGTGCAGGAACCCACCCTCGTAGCCACTTGTGAAAGACTGCCCTGAAAGCCTTTGAAATTATGCCGCTTCCTCCTCCTCCTCCTCATCCTCCTGTGCCACATCCTCTTCCATCATCGCCCAAAGCGTTTTTTCAAGGAGGCATAGAACTGGGATAGTAACGCTGAGAACGGCGTCATTGGCACTGGACATGTTGGTGGAGTACTCGAAACAGTGCAACAAGGCACACAGGTCTCGCATGGAGGCCCAGTTATTGGTGGTGAAGTGGTGCTGTTCCGCAGAGCGACTCACGCATGATTGCTGCAGCTGAAACTCCACTATCGCCTGCTGCTGCTCGCACAGTCTGGCCAGCATGTGCAAGGTGGAGTTCCACCTTGTGGGCACGTCACATATGAGGCGGTGAGCGGGAAGGCCGAAGTTACGCTGCAGCGCTGACAGGCGAGCAGCAGCAAGGTGAGAACGCCGAAAGTGCGCACACACACTTTCTGCAGCAGCTCTGGCATATTCGGGTAATTTTTAAGGAACCTCTGGACCACCAAGTTCAGCACATACACCAGGCAAGGGATGTGCGTCAAACCGGCTAGGCCCAGAGCTGCTACGAGATTTCGCCCATTATCACACACCACCAGGCCAGGCTTGAGGCTCACTGACAGCAACCACTCATTGGTCTGTTGTTCCATGTCCCTCCACAACTCCTGCGCGGTGTGGGGTTTTCCCCCAAACAGGAAAGTTTTAAAACTGCCTGCTGTCGTTTACCCCTGGCTGTGCTGAAGTTGGTGGTGAAGGTTTTTACGCTGACCGGATGAGGAGGCGGTAGAGGATGAGGAAGCGGAGTAGGAGGAGTTAGCAACAGGAGGCAAACTTAAGCGCCCTGCAATCCTTGTGGTGGAAGGACATGCGCCAAACTGCTATCTGCCTCAGGCCCAGCCGCCACTGCATTTACCCAGTGTGCTGTTAGGGAGATATAACGTCCCTGACCGTGCTTACTGGTCCACGCATCCGTAGTTAGGTGGACCTTGCCACAGATGGCGTTGCGCAGTGCACACCTGATTTTGTCCCCCACTTGGTTGTGCAGGGAAGGGATGGCTCGCCTGGAAAAGTAGTGGCGGCTGGGCACGACGTACTGTGGGACAGCCAATGCCATCAGGCTTTTAAAACTCTGCGTTTCCACCAGACGGAATGACAGCCTTTCAAAGGCCAGGAGTTTTGAAATGCTGGCATTCAGGGCCAGGGATCGCGGGTGGCTAGGGGGGTACTTCCTCTTCCGCTCCAATGTTTGGGAGATAGAGAGCTGAACGCTTCCATGGGACATTGTGGAGATGGTTGGTGACCCAGGTGGTAGTGTTGCTGGCAGATCCTCTGTTTGCGGGGTGGCAGGTGCCACTGTCACTACAGAGGTGGATGAAGAGGCCGAGACTGCAGCAGAAGAGGAAGCAGGAGGAGCCAGAGACCTTTCTTGGTTTTTGAGGTGTCTACTCCACTGCAGCTCGTGCTTTGCACTTAGATGCCTGGTCATGCAGGTTGTGCTCAGGTTGAGAACGTTTATGCCTCGCTTCAGGCTCTGATTGCACAGCGTGCAAACCACTCGTGTCTTGTCATCAGCACATTGTGTGAAGAACTGCCACGCTAGGGAACTCCTTGGACCTGGCTTTGGTGTGCTCGGTCCCCTGCTGCGTTGGGCAGTAGCAGACATACTGTCTAGGGGACGGACGCTCCGCTTTTGCACCCTGCTCCCTCTTCTGCTGTGCTGGTGGCTCTGTGCGACCACCGCCTCTTCCTCCAAACTACACTGGTCACCTGCATAACGTTGATTCCATGTGGGGTCGAGGACCTCATCGTCCTCCACATCATCTTCCACCCAGTCTTCACCCCTGCCCTCCTTGTCTGTCTGCACAATTGCGAAAGCAGCAGCAGTTGGCACCTGTGTTTCGTCATCATCCGAGACGTGCTGCGATGGTCCTCCCATGTACTCATCATGAAACATAAGTGGTTGGGCATCGGTGCACTCAATCTCTTCCACTTCTGGGGCAGGGCTAGGTGGATGGCCCTGGGAAACCCTGCTAACAGAGTCATCGAAAAGCAGAAACGACTGCTGCATGATTTGGGGCTCAGACTGCTTGGCTGATTTGCAAGGGGGTGAGGTGAAAGACTGATGGACATGGGTTTCAGGTGCCAACTCTGATCTTTCATCAGAAGAGTGGGTGGGAGACAATGTGAAGGAACCCGAGGCACTGTCAGCAACCCAATCTACTATCGCCTGTACTTGTCCTGGCCTAAACATTCGTACAGCCTCATTAGGCGCGACAAAATACCGCCGCAGGCTCGGTCGCCTACTCGCACCTGAGGAAGGTGTTTCACTTGTGCGTGTATCTGGCACAGATCCACCACGTCCTCTCCCTGCAACAGGAGCTCCACCAGCAGCACCACGACCGGGGCCACCACGTCCCTTTGACCTTCTCCTCATATTTTCCAAATTTAGGATCTTGCCCTAAATGGGTGTTTTTGGCAGAGCAGAACACACCCACAGTACGTAACCGCTGAATTGCACAGCTACAGAACTGCAGAAAATGCTATTAAAAAAAAAAAAATGTTTTTTTAGTATAGCACAGTAGAAGAAAACTATATAGAAATTGTTTATTTCACACACCTCCACATATGTATAACACACTGCAAAATATTTTTTGTGGCCCTAAATGGCGTTTTTTGGAAGACCACAACACACCCACAGTACGTAACCGCTGAATCGCACAGCTATAGAACTGCAGAAAATGCTATTCCAAAAAAATGTTGTTTTTTTAGTATAGCACAGTAGAAGAAAACTATATAGAAATTGTTTATTTCACACACCTCCACATATGTATAACACACTGCAAAATATTTTTTGTGGCCCTAAATGGCGTTTTTTGGAAGACCACAACACACCCACAGTACGTAACCGCTGAATCGCACAGCTACAGAACTGCAGAAAATGCTATTCAAAAATTTTTTTGTTTTTTTAGTATAGCACAGTAGAAGACAAATATATAGAAATGGTTTATTTCACACGCCTCCACATATGTATAACACACTGCAAAATATTTTTTGTGGCCCTAAATGGCGTTTTTTGGAAGACCACAACACACCCACAGTACGTAACCGCTGAATCGCACAGCTACAGAACTGCAGAAAATGCTATTCAAAAAAATTTTTGTTTTTTTAGTATAGCACAGTAGAAGAAAACTATATAGAAATTGTTTATTTCACACACCTCCACATATGTATAACACACTGCAAAATATTTTTTGTGGCCCTAAATGGCGTTTTTTGGATGACCACAACACATCCACAGTACGTAACCGCTGAATCGCACAGCTACAGAACTGCAGAAAATGCTATTCAAAAAAAATGTTTTTTTTTAGTATAGCACAGTAGAAGACAAATATATAGAAATGGTTTATTTCACACGCCTCCACATATGTATAACACACTGCAAAATATTTTTTGTGGCCCTAAATGGCGTTTTTTGGAAGACCACAACACACCCACAGTACGTAACCGCTGAATCGCACAGCTACAGAACTGCAGAAAATGCTATTCAAAAAAAATTTAGTTTTTTTAGTATAGCACAGTAGAAGAGAAATATATATCGAAATGGTTTATTTCACACGCCTCCACATATGTATAACACACTGCAAAATATTTTTTGTGGCCCTAAATGGGTCTTTTTGCACGAGCAAAATAAAATGCAAATTTTTTTATTTTTTTTGCCCTTAATGGGTCTTTTGGAAAAGAGCTTAATAAAGTGCCTTTTTTTTTTGCCCTAAATGGATCTTTTTCCAAGAGCAGAATACACCCACAGTATGGAAACGGTGTATCTCTCAACGTAATATATGCAGTGCTGGTGCACTGAGCTTGCAGATAAAAGGTAGATTTTCTCTGACACTGGGCTCATGGCAGTGTAAAAAGACTGCACTGCAACACAAACAGGTAAACCTATGCAGATCGCTGAGTTATATCTCTGAATCTGGACTCCTATTCCTATATAATATATCTCTCTCCCTGAAAGCACCAACAGGAACCTGGCCCTACACTACACTGTCTCTCTATCTTTTCCCTCAGATTCCAGAATCAGGACTAACTCATGTATTTTTCAATCTCTCCCTAAAAGCAGCAGCAGCAGACAAGATCCTCTCCCTATCTATTCTGAAGCAGAGTGACGTGTGTGCTGTGTGCCTCTAGCTTATATAGAAGCTGGGTCACATGTTGCACTGACCAATCACAGCCATGCCATTAGTAGGCATGGCTATGATGGCTTCTAAGGGCACACCAGCTAATCAAAAGGTGATTGGCTGGCCCCTGAAGCATTTCTAACTGCGCCATTAGATTGCCGAACCCGAACCCGGACTTTCGCGCAAAGTCCGGGTTCGGGTTCGGGAAAAAGCTAAAGTTCGGTACGGACCCGAACTTTACAGTTCGGGTTCGCTCAACCCTAGATATTTTTTAAAACCTAACTCTGCTTTAAACTTCTCCACAACTTTATCACTGGTGGACTCTATTTCCTAATTAGATGATGTCTGAAAGCAATTAGTTCCACTAGATTTTAGTTAGGGTTATCAGAGTAAAGGGGGCTGAATACAAATGCATGCCACACTTTTCAGATGTTTATTTGTAAAAAAAAAATGAAAACCATTTATCATTTTCCTTCCACTTCACTATTATGTGACACCTTGGGGGTGATTTACTAATAACAGTGCGCTGCGCTGGTTGATACCTTAATTGGTGTGCCGGATAAATCCTTCACTGGGCGCAAGAACCAGCGGCGCACTGTTATAGTTACTAAAAATGTCAGCGGCGCTCTATTGGAAATGAATGGTTCCCTATGGGAGCCCATTGATTTGAATAGAGGTCGCCCGGGAAGTCGGATGAAGCTGATCCGACTCGCGGGGCGACTCATGTGCCGGCTTACACAGGGACAGCGCGACTTTGCGAGGCAACTTGGACACAACCTGAGCGTGAAGCAGCAGCTCAAGTCATGTCCTAGAGGTGACTACCTGGCCGAGAATGTCTCCAGCGCGATGGCATCGCGCTGGTTCTCGGCAGCCTCTTGCTCGCTGTCCCGTGTTTGGTATGAATCATGAAGGGGAACTCCACGCCAAATTTTAATTAAAAAACCGGCATGGGTTCCCCTCCAGGAGCATACCAGGCCCTTAGGTCTGGTATGGATTTTAAGGGGAACCCCCTAAGCCAAAAAAACGGCGTGGGGGTCCCCCCCAAAATCCAAACCAGACCCTTATCCGAGCACGCAACCTGGCAGGCCGCAGGAAAAGAGGGGGGGTGAGAGAGCGCCCCCCTCCCTCCTGAACCGTACCAGGCCGCATGCCCTCAACATGGGGGATTTGGTGCTTTGGGGCAGGGGGGCAACCTGCGGCCCCCCCACCCCAAAGCACCCTGCCCCCATGTTGACAACTGCAGGCATCATTCAGATGTCACCGCACAAAGCCAAGGACGTCATTTGACGGTGGGCGGTAGGAAAGTGGTTAATATTTCGAAAATTTTGAAAAAAGGCAATTTTTATCCTTCATTGATGTACACTGATGAGACTGCACTGATGGGCTGCACTGATGGGCACCGATAAGGTGGAAAGGGTGGGCACTGACAGGTGGCATTGCTAGTTGGCACTGGTGGGCACTGAGAAGTGGCACTGCTAGGTGGCAATGATAGTTGGCAGTGATGGGCACTGATAGGCAGCACTGCTAGGTGGCACTGATTGGCACCAGTGGTGGGCATTGACAGGTGGCACTGGCAGGGGCTACTGATTCTCACAGAATTGCCTCTTCCTCTTTGGGCCCGATGTCCCTTGCACATAAGCCGGTGATTGCCTTTTTTATGCTCACTGTACATATTAGTTAGCTAGTTAGATTAGGTTGTTTTTGGGGTTTGTTGTGTTCCTTTGTATTCGTTTCTTGCTTATGGTTTGCTGTGGTTTTGTTTACACGTGTGTCTTTATCTTTAATAAGCTGGTATCAGGGGACAGGTATCAGGGGACAGGTATCAGGGGACAGGGATCAGAGTCCAGGACAAGGCAGGGAACAGATCAGGATCAGGTTCAGGACCAGGTAAAGGATCAGGTTCAGGCAGGGACCAGGCTTACAGAAGGAATTCTGGAGCACTGAGCGTTAAGGGCGGGTTTATATAGTCCAGCAGACTCAGATCAGGTGTGCTTGATGTCTGGTGGAAAGTCTTGGTGAGGAGACACCCGCTGGTGGCCACCAGAACTACACCCACTGCTGCCGAATGCAACAGTGCCACCAGCAGGTGAGCCCAGTAATGACACTATTCCTGACAGTTCCCCCCCTTAAGGAGTGGCCTCCGGACACTCCAGTCAGCCCTTGGTTGGATAGTCCGAGTGGATGCGGAAACACCCAAAAAAGTCTCCATACTATGTCTGCGGACTTCTTCGCACTTCCTAGACCAGAGTCCTTTAGTTCACTGGGGGACGTGCCACTAGAGTCTGAAAATAGGGCGCGCATCCCACCACCAGGGTCAGGAAGTTTAGATTTTGAAGTAAAAATTTGCAGGGCAACGGGCAAGAACCCATCGGAGGCAAACCACGCAGGGGCATTACATTCAGGCTGGGTGACCATCAGGATTAAAATAGTGGAAAAAAGGGCATCCATCAGGAAGATGTCAGCGGCCAGCTGGGCATCAGGAACAGGTCTTATCAGGGACCATATCCTCAGGCTGGACAGCGGGCTCCGAGTCATCAGGCTGGGCAGCGGTAAAGAAACCACCAGTCAGAGTATCAGGAATGGAACCATCAGGAACTGGATCGTGAGGCTGGATACCAGATACATGGTCACCAAGCAAGACAGTAGGCTCTGGAATATCAGACTGGGCAGCGGGCAACGGAGCAGCAGACAGGAATATCTCCGGCTGGGCAGCAGACGGAACATCTCAGGCTGGGCAGCAGACGGGATCATCTCAGGCTGGGCAGCAGACGGGATCATCTCAGGCTGGGCAGCAGACGGGATCATCTCAGGCTCGGCAGCAGACGGGATCATCTCAGGCTCGGCAGCAGACGGGATCATCTCAGGCTGGGCAGCAGACGGGATCATCTCAGGCTGGGCAGCAGACGGGATCATCTCAGGCTGGGCAGCAGACGGGGTCATCTCAGGCTGGGCAGCAGACGGGGTCATCTCAGGCTGGGCAGCAGACAGGAACACGTCAGGCTGGGCCGTAGGCTCCACAGACTGAGAAACGGGCATCATAACCTCAGGCCAGGAAACGGGCACCGGATCTTCAGGCGGGGTCCCATGCACCGAATCTTCAGGCGGGGTCACCGGATCTTCCGACTGGGACACCGGATCTACCGACTGGGACACCGGATCTACCGACTGGGACACCGGATCTTCCGACTGGGACACCGTCATCAGGACTTCTGTTCGGAAGACAGGCACAGGAACTTCAAGTTGGCAGGCTGGCACAGGAACCTCAAGCTGGAAGGCTGGCCCTGGAACTGCAGGCTGGAAGGCTGGCCCTGGAACTGCAGGCTGGAAGGCTGGCCCTGGAACTGCAGGCTGGAAGGCTGGCCCTGGAACTGCAGGCGGAAAGGCTGGCCCTGGAACTGCAGGCGGGAAGGCTGGCCCTGGAACTGCAGGCTGAAAGGCTGGCTCTGGCACTGCAGGCTGGCAAACTGGCATGGGAACCTCGGGCTGGCAAACTGTCACGGGAACCTCAGATTGGAAGGCTGGCACGGGAACCTCAGGCTGGAAGGCTGGCACGGGAACCTCAGGCTGGAAGGCTGGCACGGGAACCTCAGGCTGGCAGGCTGGTACAGGGTCTTCAGGCTGGCAGGCTGGTACAGGGTCTTCAGGCTGGCAGGCTGGTACAGGGTCTTCAGGCTAGCAGGCTGGTACAGGGTCTTCAGGCTGGCAGGCTGGTACAGGGTCTTCAGGCTGGCAGGCTGGTACAGGGTCTTCAGGCTGGCAGGCTGGTACGGGAACTTCAGGCTGGAAGGCTGGCACGGGAACTTCAGGCTAGAAGGCTGGCACGGGAACTTCAGGCTGGAGCAGGTTGGTGGGTGTGGAGGCAGGTTGGGATACCGGTAAGATTGTGTGGGTTGGAAAGTACTTCCGCTTCTTTTTGGGCTTAGTCACTGCAGGTTTGCAAGTAACGGGGGGAATATATGAAAAGGTTGGGATTGGGCAAATGGAAGAAAATGGCAGAGGTGCAGGGACAGTGGCTGAAGGAGGTTCTTGTGGATTGGCTACGTATAGGAGGGAAGAAGCAGGTGGATTGAAGGCAGGGTAAGTGCAGCAGGAGGAAACAGGGTACTGGTACTTCATTGTTAGCTGGGTGCATTGTTCAGAAAAAGTGGGAATTGGGGGAAAAGGAGAGGAAGACATACCAGCTGGTTGGTATCTAGACATACAAATGGGTGGTTGGGAGCTGACAGGGGCTGAGTACAAGAAACTTGACCAGGCCTGTAATAAGGGTTTCACAAAATCAGGTTTGCACACTGCTTGTCTGACCAGAGACTGCACTGAATCAATACATGCTGCAAGCACCTGTTGAGGACAAGCTGAGTACTGCTCATGGAAAAAGGCTGAGGCCTCGTACACACGACCGATTTTCTCGGCAAGAACCAGCAAGAAACTTGCTGGCAGAGAGGTCTTGCCGAGTAAATCGGTCGTGTGTACGCTGCTATCGGGTTTCTCGTCGAGAAAACCGACAAGAAACCTCGACGAGAAAATAGAGAACCTGCTCTCTATTTTCTCGCCGAGATTCTCCTCGGCATGTTTCTCGACGAGAAAAGTGAGTGTGTGTACACTTACCTGTCCTCCCGGAAGCCCGCGCATGTTCAAAATGAATTCGACGCATGCGCGGTAGCTTCCTAGGCATACGTAGGGTATACCAAGATGGCGGCGACGCCATCGAATGTGACGAGGGCATGCTCGACGTAGTCGATGACGTCACCGCGTACGCTCCTTTCAAAGAACCGCGGGTTCTTTGAAACGAGCGTGTGTACACTCGGCCGGGACAAGTTTCTTGTCCAAGAATCTCGTCGAAAAAAACGACATGTTTTTTTCAACGAGAATCTCGGCCGTGTGTACGAGGCCTCAGTCATCCTCCAACAGCCACACCAAAGATTCTACTTGAGCTGCATTAAAAGGAGGTGTATAATCGTCAGTTCCACTAGAGGCATCAGACAGGGCCAACTCTGTACAGATACAAATCAAAGCTTGTACATCCTCAAACACAAAATTGCCCTGATCCACAAAAACGTGAGCTATGCGGATGCATTCTAATAACTGCTCTCTGGTATATTCTCTTAGTGTCTGATAACAGAAATCTCTGTCATCTGTTGCCAGGAGCGAAAGATAAAAAATATCATCCACCTCCATCTTAGTAATTTTAACAAGTGCTCAGACCCAATTCCAAGGTGCAGCCGATCTGATTGTATGGCTCCAGAATTCTGTCACGAGGATGCTATAAACAGACATCCAATACAGGTGGTCAGATCATTGGGCTGCACATTAAGGAATCAGGAACAGTGTAAGTGAAAAATATAAATATTTATTAAAGATAAAGACACACGTGTAAACAAAACCACAGCAAACCATAAGCAAGAAGCGAATACAAAGGAACACAACAAACCCCAAAAACAACCTAATCTAACTAGCTAACTAATATGTACAAAAGAGAACACACATACATGAACAAGGCAGGGATGAGAGACAAGGGGAGCAGAAGGCCAGGTACTGGGAGCAGACAGCAAGGGGGAGCTGGTATCAGGGGACAGGTATCAGGGGACAGGTATCAGGGGACAGGGTACAAGGATCAGAGTCCAGGACAAGGCAGGGAACAGATCAGGATCAGGTTCAGGACCAGGTAACGGATCAGGTTCAGGCAGGGACCAGGCTTACAGAAGGAATTCTGGAGCACTGAGCTTTGTTAAGGGCGGGTTTATATAGTCCAGCAGACCCAGATCAGGTGAGGAGACACCCGCTGGTGGCCACCAGAACTACACCCACTGCTGCCGAATGCAACAGTGCCACCAGCAGGTGAGCCCAGTAATGACACCATTCCTGACACTCACGCTGTCAGCACAAGGAGAAAACAAAAACCATTACCCAGCTTTTGTTTACATCACGTGATCAGCTGTCATTGGCTGACAGCTGATCGCATGGTAAAGGGCAGGGATCGGCCCCTTATTCGGATCTGTCATCACCCAAGTCTCAGTGACTCGGTGACCACAGCGCGCGCGCGAAGGGGAGGACGTCTATTGACGGACTCCCGACAATTGAGGACCGTGCTGTGGCCGTCGATCAGTTATAGCGCTGATCTCAAGTGATTAAAGAGGGTCTAAATGGGCCATTGACATGAATCACAATTCAACTTAGGAATGTGTCTTTGCAAAGTTAAACAAAATGAAATCCTTTCTTATTTTTGCTTGGGGATAGAGTGCAGAGGGATTAGAAGTCTAGACAGTTTTTGGGGATGTCTGCACCCCTAATATGGTGAAGACAACTCCCAAATTTGGCCACTTTATCCTTCCAAATAATTCACTTCCTGTCACATAGCCACACAGGAAGTGAGGGTAAATCCCTACCAATGTCTTTCCTTGGGGACACATAGGTCAATCTAAATACTTTCCCCATTATGTACATTGCACTCCAGCATTTTGCGGGGTACACCCCAAATTATTAGGTATTTTGGACTTCGGGGTTTATTTACTAAAGGCAAATCTACTTTGCACTACAAGTGCACTTGCTGGATATCCGAGGGGGACATGCAAGCAAACAAAAAAAACACCATCTTTGCTTTTACATGATTGGATGTAATCCCTCAGATTTTCAGCAGCTACACTTTTACTGCAGAGTTGATTTGTCTTTACTAAACCCCAAACTACCCAATGATTTGGGGTGTACACAACAAAGTGCTAGAGTGCAATTTGCTTAATGGGGACACTTAGATTGATCTGTGTGTCCCCAAGAAAAGACATTGGTAGGGTTTTACCTTCACTTCCTGTTTAGCTGTGTGACAGGAAGTGAAGCCAATTTTACTAAAAGGGGACACAAAGCCCAACCTAAAAAAACAAAAAAACAAGCAGGGGTTCTAACACTTACTTTGTTTCCCTCAAAATGCTCACAATTAGAATCGGATTGCCTTGAGCTATTTTTAAGTGCAGTGCTCTAAATCAGTGCTTCTCAAGTACCCCCAACAGGCCATGTTTGCAGGTTTTCCTTCATCTTGCACATGTGCTTTAAATCACAGTCAATGGTTTTGAATTTTGGACAGAAATTCTCGATAAGATAAATTCACAAAACATGTCCTGTTGGTGGTACTTGAGGACTGAGGCTGCAGTAAAAAGGAAAATTGAATACTTACCGCTCTGTATTTTTAATTTCCTGGCGATTATCTATGGCAGCACACAATACATGCATATGCTAGCATGAAGGCACCAGGGTAGACAAATCACACCTGTTTTGTTTTGACATGCCAATCAGCTGTCACATTTGTTGCAAAGAAAACACAAAACAAACCTCAAAACTTTGCATCAAATTTTATTGGTCAACAAAACAAAGTGAAGCCAAAATAAAAAACAGGGTCAATTTGAAACAGTTACAGACTCACAACATTTTGAGAAAGATTTGGCAAAATAATGCAGCACAGACAATTAAATCAAAGTGAACAAACAACACACATTAACAACATCAAAATTATTTCAGGGGAACATTTCCCCCACACAAAAAAATACAATCCACAAAAGTAAAACAAACACCTGTTTTGCAAAGACATAACAAATAAAATACATGTGTTACAAACCCAATAAGGACACCAAAATGTACTTTTTGCCGCACACACACTTGCCTCGTTTCAGGGCAAGGGAGAGGATGCTAACTGCAAGCTTTATATAACATAGGTTTGTGAGCTAATGAGGCAATTGAAAACACATGCACAGTCCATGAAACACCCAAAATGCAAGTTCACCCAATGTAGAGACTGAACTTCAAAGTGGCTACACCTGTTAAGGATGTCCTTCAATTACTAACTCTCTGAGCATGCCCAGAAATATCCAGGTGCTGTTCACACACAAAAAGCACCAAAAAAAATTCTAACTGCCTGGGCATGCTCAGTCAGAACAACACAAATGCAGCTAGCAGAAAATAACCCAAAATTAAGCACATCATCCAGCATGCTACAAAATTAGAGATGGGACAATCACCCCCCCCCCCCCCCCCATACCAACAAAATACCATTGCAGTCTATGGGAACTGACTTGTTAATTTTGCTAGTCCCCACTTGACTGTCTTATCTTCTAGTTATTGGCCTTAAAATGGGGGCCCAGGTCCCACCCTAAGGGACATATATCAATGTCACCAATTTTGACAACACCAAAAACAAAACAAGGAGAAGTGCCTTTAAATCTACCAAATTGCTTAAGGGCCATTTCACACCACATGCAGTCCATTGCGTTTTTTTATGCATCAAAAATGCATGGAAAGTTGGTTATATGGTTCTAAATGGCAGTGTTTGTTCCAGTGCGTTCCAGTTCCACAAAAAGTAGAACATCTTGCATTTTACCTGCACTGGACTGTACTGGAACGCAGCAAAACGCATCATAAACGCACTGGAACGCACAGGAACACACCTAAATGCACCAAAAACGCACTGGAACACACTTGTCCTTATCTATGGTTAATAAAAAAGAGGGGTGAAAAAAAAGCACTGGACTGCATCAAAAAACGTACCAAAAATGCACTGGAACGCATCAAAAACGTATGGCCCTAGTTCACACCATAGAAACACAGTCTGGATGCGCTCCAGGTGCTTTTCTGCATGCGTGTTTTTGACACGTTCCAGTGCATTTTTTATGCGTTTTTGATGCAGTCCAGTGTTTTTTTCCCCCTCTTTTCACTTAGGACAAGTGTGTTGCAGTGCGTCTTTGGTGCATTTACGTGCATTCCGGTGCATTCCAGTGCGTTTTTGGTACGTTCCGTTGCGTTTTTGATGTGTTTTACTGCGGTCCAGTACAGTTCTGTACCTAAAAAATGCAGCATGACCAATTTTTTTTTTCCTTTCTGAAACGCACTGGAACGGACTGCAGTGGTGTGAACTATGCCATTGGCATTAATGTGATCAACTTTCTTTGCGTTTTTCATGCATCAAAAAAACGCACTGCACTGCATCCGGTGTGAACTGGCCCTAAATATCATACCTGGGGGGTGTCTATAGTATGCCTGTAAAGTAGCGCATGTTTTCCATGTTTATAACAGTTCAAGAGCAAAATGACATTTCTAAAGTAAAATAATAGTCATTAAAACGTACTCGCGGCTGTAATGAATTGCTGGTTCCCATCAATACAGATGTAGCGCTACCCCCAGTTAAGAGAGCCGCTGATATTGATTTGGGCCCTGTAGTGCACTGCTGTCAACCCCTGGCAATCGGCTCTAACCTCCCGTGGCACAGCTGGTGATAGAGGGATAGGACCGCGTGACCGCAACTGTTGGTGACGCAGTCCTATAACAAACATACACAGAATATACTTTAAAACTCCTATTAAAGTAAGCGGAACTGACACCAAATGTACTTTACCCAGATATTTTACTGAGGCTAATGGGCAAGTAATAAACAACAGTATAACAAGTTGCAGATCCCTGCAATAAACAGTAATAAAGATAAACAGAGTAATCAGAATAATTAAGTATTGCTATGCAACTCTAGCGCTGCCCTTTTACAGCTACTTCCCCTCATGGGTAGACTAACACCCAGCAATGTCTACCTATGCAGTCAGGCCTGACTTATCTAAATTGAAGTTCAGTGAAACAATATTTGCTAGCAATCTCTCGGTGGTGCACTTGAAGAACAACTTTGTAATCCCAACGAATAGTAAAGATAAAGTATCTGTCTTTAAACAGCTCTCACCACCTGGACAAGTCCAAGTCCCTTTCCTCCATCGATTCGTCTAGGAACAGGAATCCACCGACATCCAAGTCTTCAATCCTTCTGGTGTACTGCAGCAAGGAGGATTAGATGTCTCTAAGGCTCTGCTAGGCTGGCAGAGGGCTCTTTGGAAAGGAGCACACGGCCCAGGCTTCAGGCCTTGTGCACACAGCAGTTCAGCACAGACATCCTCTTGCTAGGAGAGGGGTGTCCAAAGAGGCCGACCAAAACTCCGCCTCCCCTTTATAAAGTCTGCCCCAGCAGTCTCTGTTCTGGAGCAATGCACCCTGGGTGCTGCAAGATGTACTGGGAGATGTAGTCTCTCTCTCCTCTGCTTTCACTTCCATAATGTCTCTTTACTTCCTCCCGACTCACCTCTCACCTGGAACTTCTTGTCTCTCTGCATTAAAGGGGAACACCCCGCTACACACTCCCCCCACTTGAACTCTTTGGTCCCCAAAGATAAACTTCAACAAATACTGTTTACCATTTTGGACAATGTCGAGCATGATGTTGGCATAGGGAATTCCCACCAAAACTTTGGGATGGAACTCTCTTGCCCACAGGTCACACTACCATGAGTGGCCTGCCTAACTGTGCCAGAGAGTGAGCTGGGGTTGCCCTCCACCAAATGGACGGTGGAAGGATCAGGTTGTTCAACACTTCTCCTAGCCGTTACAACAGAGTCCTCTGAGCTCGTCCCCATTTGGGGGTAAGTTAGTTTCTTGGGAGGCCTGATGACTCTGCGAGCCCTCTGCTCTCTTGGTGCTTCTGACTCTGGCACCACAGGCTCTTCTTCAGGAGTAAGTTCAGGTAACTTTGCTGGTTCTGGAACCTCTGATTCAGAAGTCGACTGACGTATGGAATCTCTAGAGTCCTCCTCAGCGCAAGTGTCAGGAACATCTTCCCAGTAATCAGCTGAGGGACTAAAGGGTATGAATTCAGTAGCCTCCGGATTCAGCGTTGCATCTGGGGTATCCCCTCCATTTGGGAGATCTATGGCGGACGTTCCCAGAGTCGAGGGAGGCCACAGCCAGTCCAGTTCTCCACCTTCTTCTGTACTCAATTGGGAGGCCTCCCCATCTTTGGCTCGAGAGGTCTGGGACCGAGTGTTCGGCCTAGGATTTTCCAGGATAGAGGCCGGTTCAGGGGAGTCTCTCACGGGAGGTATTCTGACTGCCTCAGCAAGTGGGAGCAGGTGGTTCCGATGCCACATCTTCAGTGGACCCACCTTTCCTTCTGGCTTTAGTTTGTAGACAGGCAAACCGGGCAACTTCCTACAGACAACATAGGGCTCAGATCTCCACCTGTCGGCAAGCTTGTGTTTTCCAGGGACCCCCAGATTGCGTAGCAGTACTCAGTCCCCGGGCTGCAGATCTTGCACTCGAACCTTCAGATCAAAATTTCTCTTGTTGCGGGCCCCCCTTTGATCCGAAGCCGCCTGGGCTTGTTCATAGGCCACCTGCAAGCTACGTCTAAGTCTGTCCACGTATCCCTTGTGGGATGTAGCTGAGGTATTGTCTATAGAAGTGCCAAAGGCCAGGTCCACAGTCGATAAGGGGAGTAGCCAGTGGCGTCACTTGTGGTACAGTTATAGGCATGTACTAGGGCTGATATGTGCTGACTCCAGTGTTGCTTCTTCTCTGTTTCTAAGGTTCCCAACATGTTGAGCAGGGTCCGGTTAAATCTCTCCGGCTGAGCATCTCCTTGTGGGTGGTAAGGCATGGTTCTGGTCTTCTTTATTCCTAATGAATCCAAAAGTCTTCGGATCAACAGACTCTCAAAGTCCCTTCCTTGATCTGAGTGGAGTCTCTGTGGTAGTCCGTAATGGACAAAATACTTCTCCATAAGTATCTTGGCCACGGTGGATGCCTTCTGGTCTTTGGTTGGGAAAGCTTGAGCATAGCGGGTGAAATGGTCGGTTATTACCAGAACATTCCCCAATCCACTCAGGTCGGGTTCGAGGCAGAGAAAGTCAATGCATACCAGATCCATTGGGCCTTGACTCTGTAAGTGGCCCATTGGGGCAGCTTGATGGGGTAGGGTCTTTCTCTGAATGCATCGTGCACAGGAATGGCAATACTCCTCTACTTCTGCCCTCATGCAGGGCCAATAGAACCGATTTCTGACAAGCTGGAAGGTCCTTTCTGCCCCTAGGTGACCATGATGGTCATGCAGGGCAATTAGTACAGTCTCTCGGTGCTTCTCTGGAAGAAATAACTGCCACTTATCTTCTGAGTCATCAGAGGGGCCCCTTCGGTAGACCACTCCCTGATGTACCTGTAGCCTGTCCAATTCCTTCCTCAACAGGCGAGCCTCCTTTGAGGGGTGATGTAGGAATTTGTTGGGATCCTGATTCTCCAGGGCTTCGAGTACCAATCTCCCCATGGGGTCTTCCAATTGGTCACACCTCAACTCCTTCTTGGACAGTCTCGGTAGGTTGTCTTCCTCCAGTTGAGTTACCCCACAATAGTGTTTGGGGACTCCTACCATGGTAACCCCTATTTCTTCTGCTCTGGAGCCCCCTCTGGCTTGGAATTCAGCCCCTTGACAAAGGGCCCGCACCCCGTCCGGTGCCACTTGGGTCCAATCTTCCCAGTCATTTGTCGTGGCATGAGACCTCCGGGACAGGGCATCTGCATCCCTATTTCCGGCTCCTGGTCTGTACTTCAGACTGAAGTTGAATCCAGACAATGCGGCCAACCACCTGTGTCCGGTGGCATCTAGTTTCGCGGTGGTGAAGAGGTAGGTCAGGGGGTTGTTGTCTGTCTTCACAGTAAACTCTGCCCCATACAAGTAGTCTTTTAGCTTGTCTACTACCGCCCATTTGAGGGCCAGGAATTCCAGCTTATGAGTGGGGTAATTCTTTTCTGAGGGGGTCAGGCTCCTGCTCACATAGGCCACTGGTCGCAGTTGTCCTTCATGTTCTTGGTAGAGTACACCACCTAGACCCTCATGGCTGGCATCCACATGTAATTCATAAGGTCTGGTAGGGTCGGCGTAGGCCAGGACTGGGGCAGTGGTTAAGCTCCTCTTCAGAGCATGAAAGGCCTCTTTACACCTTGGGTTCCACTGATCTTGAACTGACTCACCAGGCCTCCTGGGCCCTGAGTCATCCTCTTCCCCTTCTGCCTTTAGCAATTCATTCAACGGGCGGGCAATCCGAGCAAACCCCTCCACAAACCTCCTATAATAGGAGCAGAACCCCAGGAAGGATCTGAGCTCTGTTACTGTGGTGGGTCGTGGCCAGGAAGTGACTGCTTCCAACTTCTCAGGATCTGTGGCCACCCCTTCTTCAGACACTATGTGCCCCAGATAGTTCACAGAAGACTGGTAGAACCGACACTTCTCAGGGGAAAGCTTAAGTCCCTCTTCGCTGAGTCTTCTCAATACTTTCTCCAACCTGGCTTCATGTTCTTCCAAGGTTCTTCCAAAGACAATGACATCGTCCAAGTACACAAGGACTTCTATAAGATTCATGTCTCCAACAGTCTTCTCCATAAGGCGTTGAAAGGTAGCAGGAGCTCCAGACAGACCCTGAGGCATCCTATTGAATTCGAAGAATCCCACCGGGGTTATGAAGGCTGTCTTCTCCCTGTCTTCTGGGTGCATAGGGATTTGATAGTACCCACTCTTGAGGTCCATCACACTGAACCATTTGGCTCCAGACAAACTTTGTAGGGCATCTTCTATCCTTGGCGTGGTGTATTGGTCAGGGATGGTTCTCCTGTTGAGAGTCCTGTAATCGATACAAAGCCTCAACGACCCATTCTTCTTTCTGACCACCACGATTGGGGAGGCATAGGGACTTCTAGACTCCCGGATCACACCAGTCTTCTTTAGTTCTACAAGTTGTTCCCTCAGATCCTCCAGATCTGCCAGGGGGACCCGCCTGACCCTCTCTCGGAAGGGCTTATCTTCTTGGAGGCGGATCCGATGGGTGGCACTTCTTGCACACCCCACATCGAATTCATCTTCGGAAAAGATCTTCTCCCACCTGGACAGCTGGGCCTTGGCTCTTTCTTTCCAAGCCCTGGGTAGGTTCGGGTTTTCCACGGACAGTTTCTCCCAAACCTCTCCTCCGTCACCCGTCCCCTTGACTTCGGACCAAGTGACCGGGGCAGCAGGGCTCACCTGACCAAGCAACACTCTGGCAGGGATCTCCATGGGTCCTCCCGTAGTGTTCCTAACACTCACCGGAACTCTGCCATGGGCCTTCTTCAGGGCCTTGAACGGAATCACTTCTGGTATCACTTCCAGGCCTGAGGACTCTTCCCTTGGGTCTGATTCCAGCATGACAAAGGGGCCAGGTTGTTCCCACGAAAGCTTCACAGTGGCCCTAAGACAGGTTACTTCTCCGGGCTGTAGCACTACTCCTTCTCTGCCAAGTCTCCACACCTTCCCTATCCCCTCTCCCGGGGTCTTCTGCTCTAAGACCAGTCGTTGGTAGGCCGTCTTTAGCATGGGATGGATTTTGGTGGCTGAATGGTTTCTCTCTTTCACTAGAGGGGTCAGGAGTCTCCTGACTAGATCCGTGTTTGTCCCAATGATCAGGGAAATCTTGCTGGCTCCAGGCGGCCGGGGACACACAACTGCCAGGGTGTCAAACACTTCAGCCTTCCCAGCCACGGATGGGTCGAAAGTCATCTTTATGGGCAGGTACCCATCATAAGGGAAACTCTGGGTTCCAAGTCCCCATATCTCCAGCTCTTCTATCTTCTGGATAGGCAGATGACTCAAGTGCCTATCATAGAAGTCCCGGTATAGTAAAGTCACCTGTGCTCCGGTGTCCAAAAGAGCTTTAGTATAGACTCCTTCCACTTGAATGGGCACAGTAGGAGACGGGCCCACCAGTTCCTTTGGGTATGGCCGGACTGGGGTCACCTCTTTTTTTTTGCTTTCGACCCTTGCCCTGCTCCTTTTGGACTTTAATTTTTCCTGAGCCTGGCATGCATTGACTTTCTCCCTCTCAATGGGGGCACAAACCCGCTGAGGGATGTTATTGTTCCTTTTAGGTGGATGTTCCTTCTTTGGGGTGCTGTACTTCCACTGAGGGGTCTTGCCCCCTCCCTCTGGGGTACATCTTGGTGGGGGTGTGCTATACCTCCTCCTAGGAGTTTTGTCTCCTCCATTCTTGGCCTTTTTTTTTAGTTTGGAGCGCACTGAAGATGATGGGCACCCGGTTGACTCCTTCACCGGGGCCCTTTGGAGTTTCCCGCCGGCTTGCAATTATCTGTTCTCTTCTTCTTTGGGCTGGAGCATACGTTTGCAAAGTGGCCACTCCCTCCGCAGTTATAGCAAATCACCTCTTCTCGGTCCTGTAGGGAGGCCGGTGCTGAGGTGTTCGGGAACAACTCCTTTCTTGGGCTTGGTTTCTCTCGTCTTCTCTGATCTTTTAATTTTTATTAGATCAGAGTAGGTTAGTGACATTCCTCCTCCTGAGGTTTTCAGGTGCAGCCAGACCGGGTCTGAGCGCCGCGCTCCCCTCATGATCTGCTTCATGCGTGCTTCATCTGCATCTTTGGGCAGCATTCCCTTCTTCAGTACAATCTTGCATAACTGCCTGTTCAGCCTTCTAACATATTCTGACAGTTTCTCATTCGGCTGCTGGAGAGTGTGTTCAATTTGATAAATCATCTCTGACACCTTCTCCAGCTGACCAAACTCTTCCTGCAGCATGGCCAGGCAATCTTGAGCTGTACAGTTTTCATTTCCAAACCGGAAGCTCTTCACCGATTCTGCCGCGGCACCTTTCAGACTTTCTAAGACTCGCTGTCTCTTCTGTGCCTCAGGCACCTCCCATGCTTCTACTGCCTGCAATGCCTGTTCCACCCAAGTGTCAAAATCTTCCTCCCCCGCAGGGACGGGGAGCTTCCCTGAGAAGGTGCTAAGCTTCTGGTAACCGGCCTCCACATGCACCGTACTGTTTTTCTGGCACTTAATTACAAGGTCTCCTAGAGCATTCAACAATTCAGGCCCTATAGCGGCCAGCGGTGATCCCGGGCTTAATAGTTCCTTAAGTTTTTCTGCTTTAGGGGATAGTGGTGGAGATAATTGTGGGAGTGATGGCTTTGGTGTCTGAAACCATTCTTCCTTCACTGGCAGCGTATGTATCAAGTGATAGATCTGATTATCTATGGCTTGTATACTCTGACTTTTAAAATGCTCTGGGATTTCGTTTTTCCATTCTACCAGTGCGTATGTAAACGAGATCACTGGATCTGGCCTAAAATCCATCACCCATGCTTTGTGGCGCGGAGACAGTAACAATACGAGCTGTTTTATCTCCTCTTCCTTCCATCTTTCCCCCGGGAGTACAATGACTACCGCCGCGGTTGGATCGGCGCCAATCGCTGCGCACCACTGTGACATTGCCAGCGGGTCCATGCTGGTACTTCTGACCGGCTTGATTGCAGCGTGCAACTTACAAGGATCCCGGACTCGAGCCCCCACGTGTAGCGCTACCCCCAGTTAAGAGAGCCGCTGATATTGATTTGGGCCCTGTAGTGCACTGCTGTCAACCCCTGGCAATCGGCTCTAACCTCCCGTGGCACAGCTGGTGATAGAGGGATAGGACCGCGTGACCGCAACTGTTGGTGACGCAGTCCTATAACAAACATACACAGAATATACTTTAAAACTCCTATTAAAGTAAGCGGAACTGACACCAAATGTACTTTACCCAGATATTTTACTGAGGCTAATGGGCAAGTAATAAACAACAGTATAACAAGTTGCAGATCCCTGCAATAAACAGTAATAAAGATAAACAGAGTAATCAGAATAATTAAGTATTGCTATGCAACTCTAGCGCTGCCCTTTTACAGCTACTTCCCCTCATGGGTAGACTAACACCCAGCAATGTCTACCTATGCAGTCAGGCCTGACTGATCTAAATGGAAGTTCAGTGAAACAATATTTGCTAGCAATCTCTCGGTGGTGCACTTGAAGAACAACTTTGTAATCCCAACGAATAGTAAAGATAAAGTATCTGTCTTTAAACAGCTCTCACCACCTAGACAAGTCCAAGTCCCTTTCCTCCATCGATTCGTCTAGGAACAGGAATCCACCGACATCCAAGTCTTCAATCCTTCTGGTGTACTGCAGCAAGGAGGATTAGATGTCTCTAAGGCTCTGCTAGGCTGGCAGAGGGCTCTTTGGAAAGGAGCACACGGCCCAGGCTTCAGGCCTTGTGCACACAGCAGTTCAGCACAGACATCCTCTTGCTAGGAGAGGGGTGTCCAAAGAGGCAGACCAAAACTCAGCCTCCCCTTTATAAAGTCTGCCCCAGCAGTCTCTGTTCTGGAGCAATGCACCCTGGGTGCTGCAAGATGTACTGGGAGATGTAGTCTCTCTCTCCTCTGCTTTCACTTCCATAATGTCTCTTTACTTCCTCCCGACTCACCTCTCACCTGGAACTTCTTGTCTCTCTGCAGTAAAGGGGAACACCCCGCTACACAGATAAAAGTAATTGAAAGTCTTTGAAAAAAAGAAAAAAAAAGCGTGAGGGTCCCCCAAATTCCATTACCAGGCCCTTCAGATCTGGAATGGATATTAAGGGGAACCCTGCCACAAATTTTAAAAAAAATGCATGCGGTTCCCCCAAATATCCATACCAGGCCCTTCAGATCTGGTATGGATTTTAAGGGGAACTCCACCCCAAATTTAAAAAAAAATGGCGTGGAGTCCCCCCAAAAATCCACACCAGACCCTTATCTGAGCACGCAACCTGGCAGGCCGCAGGAAAAGAGGGGGGATGAGAGAGCGGCCCCCTCCCTCCTGAACCGTACCGGGCCACGTGCCCTCAACATGGGGAGGATGTCCCCATGTTGATGGGGACAAGGGCCTCATCCCCACAACCCTTGCCCGGTGGTTGTGGGGGTCTGCGGGCGGGGGGCTTATCGGAATCTGGAAGACCCCTTTAACAAAGGGGACCCCCAGATCCCGGCCCCCCCCTGTGTGAAATGGTAATGGGGTACAAATGTACCCCTACCATTTCACGAAGAAAGTTTAAAAAATGTAAAAAATTACAATAGCCGGTTTTTGACAAATCCTTTATTAATGTCTTCTCTTTTCTTCCATCTTCTTCTTTCTTCTTCTTCTTCCACCTTCTTCTTTTCTCCATTCGGGTTTCTTCCTCCATCTTGTTCTTCATCTTCCTCTTCATCTTCATCTTCATCTTCCTTCTTCCTTCGGTGTTCTCGTCCGCATCTTGCTCCAGCTTCTTCTTTCTCCGGCCGCTCCGTTTGACGCTTCAGTTCTTCAGTTCTCCTCTTGGTCCGCTGCCACCCGGTGACCCCACCCCCCTCTGACACACATGGATTTCACTGGGACTTTCCCCGTTGTGTCAGAGGGGGGCGGGGTCACCGGGTGGCAGCGGACCAAGAGGAGAACTGAAGAACTGAAGCGTCACACAGCGGGAACCTCCAATTCAAACGGAGCGGCCGAAGAAGGGGAAGAAGAAGCCCGAGCAAGATGCGGACGAGAACACCGAAGGAAAAAGGAAGATGAAGATGAAGAGGAAGATGAAGATGAAGATGAAGAGGAAGAAACCCGAATGGAGAAAAGAAGAAGATGCAAGAAGATGGAAGAAGAAGATGGAAGAAAGGAGAAGATATTAATAAAGGAATTGTCAAAAACCGGCTATTGTAATTTTTTACATTTTTGACACTTTCTTTGTGAAATGCTAGGGGTACAATGTACCCCATTTCCATTTCACACAGGGGGGGACCGGGATCTGGGGGTCCCCTTTGTTAAAGGGGTCCTCCAGATTCCGATAAGCCCCCCGCCCGCAGACCCCCACAACCCCCGGGCAAGGGTTGTGGGGTCGAGGCCCTTGTCCCCATCAACATGGGGACATCCTCCCCATGTTGAGGGCATGTGGCCTGGTACGGTTCAGGAGGGGGGCGCTCTCTCGTCCCCCCTCTTTTACTGCGGCCTGCCAGGTTGCGTGCTCGGATAAGGGTCTGGTGTGGATTTTTGGGGGGACTCCACGCCATTTTTTTTAAATTTGGGATGGAGTTCCCCTTAAGATCCATTCCAGATCTGAAGGGCCTGGTATGGATATTTGGGGGAACCGCGCGCATTTTTTTTTTACATTTGCGGCAGAGTTCCCCTTAATATCCATTCCAGACCTGAAGGGCCTGGTAATTGAATTTGGGGGAACCCCCACGCTTTTTTTTTTGTTTTTATCAAAGACTTTCAATGACTTTTCTCTATATTGCCGGGAGCCGACAATTCATTATAGCCGCGGGTGCTTTTAAATGCCTTTTTTTCCTTTAGAAATGTCATTTTGCTGGCACACTGGCAAGTTCAGAGCTGCGCCTGTTCAACTTATGCAAATTGAGTTACCTGACTTTTACTAAGATTTTGCCAGTGCAGTGTCTTGGCGTGTTTGAACAAGTAAAATTCCCGCTCTGAGCTCAAAAAAACCTCCCGCAGCTCTAAACGTACTTACCGGCGCAGCAGGCTGGTTCTGAAAAAGTTACTTTCTCACACTATTTTGGGCATATTTGTTACTTGGGCAGGTGTCACCACACTTCCTCACATCACCCCACGTCACCCCCATTATATTGGCACTTCCAGCTTCTTTATATTTAGATTTTAAGATGCCGTGCGCCAGGTCCATAGTGGCGCACTGAGCGCCTCCTCCCGTCTGCCGAGAACACAATAGTAAATGGGAAATAGCACTGCGCTACCGGCCCTAATGTTTTGTAAATACCAAAACAGCCGTTGCGCGCGCAGATGCGCCGATACTCATGGTGCAAACGTTTCGTAAATCAGGCCCCTTGTGTTGGTCTATCACATAAAATCCCATTAAAATACATTTAAGTATTTGGTTGTTACATTAGAACAGGGGTCTCAAACTGGTGGCCCTCCAGCTGTTGCAGAACTACAATTCCCATGAGGCATTGCAAGGCTAAACAGTTACAAGCATGACTCCCATAGGCAGAGGCATGATGGGACTTGTAGTTCCCCAACAGCTGGAGGGCCGCAGGTTTGAGACCGCTGCATTAGAAAGTGTGAAAAATGTCAAGGGGTATGAATACTTTTGCAAGGCACTGTATTGGTCTACAGTATTATATATGTTCCATTCTGGGACAGAACAATTGGTTATCTTGAGTTATAATGCAGTAAGCTTTTAGAGGGTTGGATATTTGTTTTGGGTACACCTTTATCAATGATTATTAGAATCCTTATTTAATAATAGGTGTTTTATGGACAATTTATTTTTTAATTTAAATACATAAGCATTATTAATCTTTTTTAATATCACTCAGATGATAATAATACAATTGGCCACTGTGTGTCACTCTGAAATAAAGTTTGAAAGAATATTTCACCACCAGAAGAACAGAACATTGTATGTCTGTAATACTTTATGTAGTTTAACCAAGCAAAAGAGGGGAACATGGATAGTGTTAATAAATTCTCCAAGTACATCTCACAAAAAATGTACTTGGGTAGAAGCCTCCCTAAATAAGAGGATTACACAGTGGGCCAATGACAGAGCCAAAAATGTTGATATCCATATTGCCCCATGGTTGTTTTTTTGCAGATAATATCTTTAACTACTTAAAATCTTGCTAGCTTAAGAATACTCTTGTGAGGTTTGAAAAATCTTACAAAATCTGTTTCCAAGGCTGAGCATTTAAATTGATCAGGCAACCAATTATCTTGCATTAGCTGCAATTAGTGTGGTAAAATGTGATTCTTTTTAATTTATATAAATTAAAAATTTAGCACATTATAGTTCTCAGGGTTCTAGGGTTCTAAAAAAACTGGGGTTGATTAAGAAATTCAAATCTTGTGGCGCTTGTAACATAACAATGAAAAACAGTTGGGACTGTTTCTTGTTTCCCATGTCTCTCCTCTCTTAAGACTATTTCCCTCTTCCTGCTGCTCTCCTTTATAATTGAGTCTTAAGTAGGGATAAGCCCAGTTTTCAATCTGAGCATGTGCTTACCAACCACCTAACTCATTCAGTTACATGGCTTAGAATCCCCAGGCACATAAATAAATAAGTGCGGAATAAAAGTCACTGGGTAAATATGGCCACATGTTAGCACTATACTCGTGCCTTCCCTTATATAGCTGATGTCAGCTCGGGGGGCTGTTATTTGGTTAGTGGTACCATGGGGTTTCGGTCGTGTGCTACGTGTCATTGTTTTTTCCTTTCAATGAGTCAGTGGGTGGGTATCATGGACAATGGATTTACAATGAAAGGGATTTTTGGGGAAATTTTGTTAAATAAAGGACTTGTCAAACATTTCAGTTTCTTTAATTCTAGGTGACATCTTTTTTTTGTGAATGAGTGTGTTGAGGGGGAGGGGAGTTAGTATATGGGGGCCCCCCTTATTATTAAAGAGTGCTTCCAGATTCCTGCCCACAGACCTCCACAACCACTGGCCAGGGCTGTGGGTAAGAGGCCCTTGTCCTCATCAATATGGGGACAAAGTGGGGCATGTGGCCTGGTATGGTTCAGGAAGGGGAGGTGCAAGATCCCCCCCCCACCCCTTTCCGTTTGTGGCATGCTTGGTTTGAGACTCAAATGGACGAATATGCATTTTGGGGGGGCTCTTCACAATTTTTTTTTCTCATTACTGCTGTGGGATGTGCTAGGGCAAAAGTAACATTTACACAGAAAAAAAGACACAGATTAAATTACCAACAAATCAAACTTCATCGCCTGCTAGTTTAAAAAAAAAGAGAAGAAAACAGACCCATCTAAAGGTCCCTCACAATACATAACAGGCCGCTAAGAGTCTATTATGTATTTTGTGGGGCCTTTGGGAGAAGTAATTTGCCAGCAATTTAAAAACTCATTTTTTTTTTCTTTTACAAATGTCAGTGCTTGAAAAAAAAATTAATGCTCCCAGCAGCATGGATTTAAAAAAAATATATGTTTCTGCATCAGAGTATATTTCCTATGGCAGTGTATACCCCAAGCTTTTTTTTTTTAACTCCTATTTGCCTATTAGCCCAGAAAATGGGAATTTTTTTTGTTGAATTTAAAGTGCTGTGGTCCTTTTCTGACAATGGTTACTCTTCAAAATGTGTACAGTAACTTTTAGGATATTAGGCTGGCTTACCAAGTCACAAAGACTGTTGAATTGTCACTATTGATATTGAAATGTCAGATGTTGTTGTGATCTTATAGTCAAAATATAATGCCACACACTTTGAGTTTTGTAATGTTACAGATAGAATTGTGACATCACTTTCAAAATTATGATTCCCTAGAAGGTTTTACTGTGTCACAAAAATTGTATAGTATATCCATCATAGTAAGTATTGTAATGCCAATGCCATACAAATGTGTCTCTGTTCGATTCACAGGGCGTTTGTCAAACCCATCATAAAGCCCATGTTGTGATTTAAATCTTAACCCAATTATTGTATATGGGAGGGGGGCAATCTTAAAAATCAGTCCTGGCCATTTTCAAGGCTAGTAAGGGATTGTCAAACAAAGGGATATGAAGCTGGGCACTAGCATGGGGGATATTTATCAATTGTACAGTGTAGACTGATCACAATATAAAATGGCAACTTATAATTACACTCTAATTGTACAATCAAGTAAATTTAGTTTAGTAGTAAAAAAAAAATACTTTACAAAAAAAACAAAAACTTTCAAAGACGATGAAATCAGATTATATCCTGTCATTTTTGAATTAATAGATCTTCCTAATTTATAACACTTAATTTGTTAAACTGAACTGTACACACTCAAGTTGTCTATATGAACCATTCAGAATAAATCTTTTACTAATGAACTCCACTGTTTAACCAGAATTGAATAAAATCAAATTGATTCGTTTTCAACCACTCAATAGACAGTATTTCCCAAATTATTGGTTGTCACAGAGACAGAAGAGCTTTGGGTTTTGTCCAAGCCAAGGTTGGTACTTGTTCGGAGGTTCACAGTCAATCCAAATTTTCAGGAAATTCAGTGGGAACTGCACAGCTCTGTGTCTGCCAGCCAGATTTTACATGAACTTAAAAGTGCATACGACAGGGGAAGCATGTTCTGATTCAGAAGTGCTAGCTTCTGACAGGTGCAGTGCTCTTTTATCTGTAGCCCATCCTGTGGTGGTGTTGTAGTAGGAATTGTTGCCCCTTTATTTGCCAGCTGTGGGTGGAGCATTGGGGAGTTGGGATATGGGGCAGGACACTCCCGGTCAGCAAGATGTAGTGCTGTGCTTTAAGGAGTGAGGAAGGCCTCTGCATGGCTGGTTTGCCAGGGTGATCAGAGGAGGATACAATGGGGAAAGATTGAGAAACCTTGCCACCCCAAACCTTCATCTAACAGGTCCTGTGGCTAGTACACAGGGCCGGTGCAACCACAAGGCAAACTAGGCAGCCGCCTAGGGTGCACTGCTGCCGGGAGCGCCCGGCCACTGTGTTCCTACTCTCTCTTCTCTCTGCAGCAAGCAACTAAGTCTCAGCATCAGCAGGCAGCTGCCGCTCCATTTGCACATAGTGTCAGAGGCACAACGGCGGTGGAGGACTGTGTCTGTGTCTGTGTCCAGATTCCCGAATGAATGGAAGCAAGCAAACATTGATTGATGGGCACCGGTAGGCTGCATTCATGGGTGCTAGTGAGGCTGCTTTTGATAAGCGCTGGGAAGGCTGCATTAATGGGCACTGGTAGGCTGCATTGATGGGCGCTGGTGAGGCTGCATTAATTGTTGCTGGTGAGGCTGCGTTTATGGGCACTAGTGAGGCAGCATTAATGGGTGCTGGTGAGCTGCATTTGATGGGTGCTTCATTAAAAAGGTGGGGTATACATGGGCATGGCAAAGGGGGTGGAGTCAGGGGTGGAGCCAAGGGTTTTTTGCCTAGGGTGTCAAAAATCCTTGCACCAGCCCTGCCTGTACACATACAGACTCTCCAGACTCACACTGGTGCACATGCAGCTCACTTTCCTCTACTACTATTGTTTTTTGGTAAAAGGGGAGAGAAGAGGCGCCTCTGGGTGCAGATTTTACAACAAGTTTAATACACAATAAGATTTTCTTATAGTGCACTCACATTTAAGTAGTTAAAAGCAGGCATCGAGTCATGTCCCATGATATGGGGCTGTCCTCGGTGGAGTCAATCCCGTTCCTTGATCTCCTGTGCTGTGCGTCCTGTGGTTGTAATGAAGGCTCTACACCGCTGGATGGAGAGCAGCAGGTTGCGGTGGAGCGGTGGAGCGTGTCCTCGGCGTGAGGCTTTGGAGCGCAGGGAGATGTCAGGCGGAGGGGGATGACGTCATCGGTATGCTACCAGGTTTCGTGAGCGTACAGGCTGTGGATGGAGGAAACAGCCACGCTCCTTTCTCAAGCTGATAGACAGAGACTCATCGGATAGCATTATAAGGGCGGGCAGGGGGAGTGGCTGAATGTCTATATGCCCTGATAGGTGGACAAGGGGGCAGAACCGAGAAGGGGCAGGGAAGATCATGATAACACAAAACATATATAAAAAATGTTAAAAAATGTAATATAAAATATATAAGTAAAAAATTGTAGTATGTATATATGTGTAAAAAGAGTAGGTATAAAATAAAAGATAAAGAATAGTGGTGTGGTGAACAGCCTGGAATATTATACAGAACCCATGGAGGCTATGTGTGAGCGCATGCATTAGTCTGCAGCTGTAAGGAGACAACAATGGAAGGGAGGTAATGTGAGAAATAGATATTGTGGAATCAAAGGTACTGGGGATTAGACACTAAATATGATGGTGCATATGTACACATGCATCCGCATATAGTCATGTGCAGGAGAGTTCATATAAACATATGCAGAGACATATGTATATGTGTGGTTAATATGGTGGATGATAACAAATGATGAAAAAATTACAAAAGATCATATTGATTATGGGAAAAAAAAAAAAAAAGGATGTGGATGAGAAGTCCCACCTAAAGTATATGTTTATATAAAGGACATGGTTTATAGATAGGGGGGGGGATGCTTACGTAGGTATACTAGTCAATGGATATTATGTTAGGATAATAGGGTAGAAAAATTTTGGTAGAGTAAAAACAAATATAATAATTTAAACCATTAATTAAATAATTATAATACAACACAATAATTATACACAAAAATATATACATATATAAAAATATATATGTATATACACAGGTACATGCACAATATAATCGAGCACATGTGATAATCGATCGTGTGTTATTGTGCACGTGTGCAGTTTACAAAATAAATCAATGAGATCAGTAACATAACAGGGGAGCTAATGATGTGACTAGAGAATGGTAGCTATTTCGATGCATTCGTTTATACCTCCTGGTGAAAGAACATCCAGGGTGTAGATCCAAGAAGTTTCTCGAACACACAACTTCTTAAATCGTTTGGCAGTTGGAAGAGATCTGGGGATTTGCTCTATTACCCAGACTTTAAGGCCTGCAGTGGATCCATCATGTGCTGTGGTAAAATGTTTGGGGACGCTATGTGGGTCTATGCCACCTTCGATATACCTTCTGTGTTCCCCAAAACTTTGTCTTAGAGGTCTGATGGTTCGGCCCACATATATTAGGCCACATGGGCAAGTTAGGCAGTACATGACGTAGTCGGAGGAACAGTTGTAAAATTCCTTTAGCTTGTAAGTGATCCCTTTCGTGTTGAAAGTTTTTTGACCGTGCTCAACGAATTTGCAGGTCTTGCACCGTGCTTTGCGACATTGGTACATTCCTATTATCGGTATAAGGGTGAAAGCTGCTGGTGAGACGGTTGTAGGTTTAATTTTACTGGGAGCAATCTTATTCCTGAGGTTAGGGTCTCTCCGATATGTTACTTTTGGGTGTGGGGGAAGGATGGTTTTCAGATGTGGGTCTTGTTGCAAAATGTTCCAATGACCAGATAATTTTTTTTCCATTTTTTTGTGTTTTGAATGGAAGGTGGTAATAAACCTGCTAGACCGGTCCTTGGCAGGTAGATTTGTCTTGGAGGGTTTGCCGTGGATGTAAAACTGATATGCTTTATCCAACAGACTTGCAGGGTATTCTTTTTCTAGGATTTTTTCTTTTAGGGGAGCGCTTAGTTCAACATAGTCGCTATCCCTAGTACAGTTTTGCCTGAGATGGCAGAATTGGCCCTTAGGGATGTTGGTGATTCATTTGTTTAACAAATGAGGAAATTAGTTCATGAGTACCGTCCCAAATGATGATAAGATCATCAATGTATCTGCAAAAGAAAACAATATTGGCAGAGAAAGGGTTATTATTGTAGATGTGTTGGTTCTCCCAAAAACCCATGGCTAGGTTGGCGTAGGAGGGGGAAAAGTTGGTGCCCATGGCAGTGCCCTGTTGTTGAAGGAAGAAATCTCCATTGAAGGTGAAGTAATTATGTGTGAGACAGAATTTAGTTGCTTCCAAGATGAAGGTTGCTTGGTGGGAATTCATGAGGGGGTCCGTGGTCATGGATTGTTCTATGGCCATTAGGCCAAATGTGTGGGGGGTGGAGGTGTACAAGGAGTTAACATCCAGTGATAGCCACACATATGATGTTTCCCACTTGTAAGGGGACAGGAGTTCCATTAGATGTGTACCATCTCGGATATGGGACTGAAGGTGGAGGACCATGGGCTGTAGGAATTGATCTATATATTGGCTGAAGCCGCAGGTCACACTGTCCATTGAGGCCACAATCGGTCTGCCAGGAGGGTGTTCTGAGTTTTTATGGACTTTGGGAAGGTGGTAGAAATAGGGTATGGAGTAAAAAGATTTTTGTAGGAATGAGCTCTCGGTTTTATTGATAATTCCATCCAATAAGGCGGAGGAGATCAAGAGCTCAGCTTCCTTAGCAAAATCTTTGGCAGGGTCCTTTTTCAACTTGATGTAAGTGGCCTGATCTGACAGAAGTCTGTCTGCCTCTTTTATGTAGTCCGACTCATTTTGGGGTACAATTCCTCCTCCTTTATCTGCGGATTTGGTCACGAGGTCTTCAGCATGCATAAGTTTATCAAGGGCTCTGGTTTCTAGGGGGGAAAGGTTGTTGGTTTTGGACGAAGATGTGGAGTTGCACAATTTGACCATGGGCTTAGTGCCATACTGTGCATATATTATTTTAATTTATGTATCCAGCACATAATAATAAACCTATAGGAAAACATTGTATTCGATTTTTGCACCTTTTACTTGTATATATTGTTTTTTGGTGCTAGGGAGAATGGAGTGCATCTGCATTATCTGTTTGTCATTTGACTAGACCTAACAGTCCTTTTTTAGGATCACTTTTCTTATTTTTTTTTGGGTGTGTCAGCAACACGTTCTGTTGCTATTCTCCATTTTTTGTTTTCTTTGGAGTGTTTCATTATTTTATTATTTTTTGTTTATATTAATGTCCTTTTTTCTTTGCATTTATTTTTGTATATTTTATTTAATGTTGGTGTTTGAGAACAATACTATTAAAATATTTTCTAATTTACAGTAGTACAGAACTGTGCAAGGTCAATTTTCTATTATTCAAGTTTTTTCTACAAAAGTATCAAGCTTTTTGAATCTTTTCAAAACTTCTTTGAAGAGTAGTTAAGGTGATTACCACAGATGTCAACATTAAAATAAAATAAAGGGAACACAGTGCTCAGCCATATGGTAGGAACAGATTTATTAGCAACACAGTTCTTTTGCACAATATTATGCACATCTTGAAAGAGTTCTTACAGAGCCCATGTGGAGTTTTATTTAACTTTCAGAGAGAAATGTTTTCTTTCTAGGCACAACAAAGTTTCATACCACAGAATAATAGGCTGATCCTCCATTTCATTCACACCAGGTACAATTGTACAATTGAATAAAACAGACTCCAATATGCAACTCCTCATGTGACATAGCCATAAAAAAAAACCCATCAATCAGCCACTGTGCCCGTCAAACGCAGCTACTGTGCCCATCAATTGCCACCACTGTGCCATCAAACGCAGCCACTATGCCCATCAAACACAGCCACTGTGCCCCTCAAATGCAGCCACTGTGCCCATCAAACGCAGTCACTGTGCCCATCATTGCCGCCACTGTGCCATCAAATGCAGCCACTATGCCCATCAAACGCAGCCACTGTACCCATAAATTGCCGCCAATGTGCCATCAAACGCAGCTACTGTACCCATCAATTGCTGACACTGTGCCCATCAATTGCTGCCAGTGTGCCCATCAATTGCCGCTACTGTGCCCATCAATTGCTGCCAGTGTGCTCATCAATTGCCGCTACTGTGCCCATCAATTGCTGCCAGTGTGCCCATCAATTGCTGACACTGCGCCCATCAATTGCTGACACTGTTCCCATCAATTGCTGCCAGTGTGCCCATCAATTGCCGCTACTGTGCCCATCAATTGCTGCCAGTGTGCTCATCAATTGCCGCTACTGTGCCCATCAATTGCTGCCAGTGTGCCCATCAATTGCTGACACTGTACCCATCAATTGCTGCCAGTGTGCCCATCAATTGCCGCTACTGTGCCCATCAACTGCTGCTACTGTGCCCATCAACTGCTGCCCGGTGTGCCCATCAACTGCCTCTACTTTGCCCATTAACTGCTGCCAGTGTGCCCATCAATTGCCACTACTGTGCCCACCAATTGCTGCCAGTGTGCCCATCAATTGCTGCTACTGTGCCCATCAAATGCTGCCACTGTGCATCCCCCGCCCACCCGGCACTTACCTTGTCTCGATGGGGCAGCGGGTCACAGGGATGTCCTCCACGCTCCTTGATGTCTTCACCCGTCCTCTCTTCCTGTCCTCTGCTATGATTGGACGCCTGATAGGCGGCGTCCAATCACAGCGCCTGTCGTTTCAGCCAATCAGGTGAAAGGTAACAGACCCAAGCACCTGATTGGCTCAGTGTTAGAAAAGCGATTTATTCGCTTTCCTAACACAATGCTGCGTGAACACCGAGCGCCCAGCATGGCGCCCGTTGTTCACCTTTTTGGACGCCTACAGCTCTAATCAGGTGCTTCCAAAAATACCCCGCCGCTGTAATTCAGGTGCCTGGCGCCTGAAAAGGGGTCGGGCACTTGAATGGGGGTGGCAGCGGCGACCATAAATAGATTAATGCAATGCATGAATCTATCTATGGTGAGAGAGAGGTGGCAGGAGAGAGGGGGCGACGCCGGTGCGCCCTTTATGGACGCACCGCTACTGGTCCCCACCCTCCCTACTCCCCTCTCAGTCTTTATAACATCAACCAATTTAGTGCTCCTCAGACTGACACCACTGATGTAGGGACATTTTTCCTTCCAGTGACACTCCTGACACTTGGACATTTTTCCTCTCCAGTGTCACCCCTAGAACAGGGGCATTTTTTCCCTCCAGTGACACCACCAGTGCAGGGGCATTCCTTTCTCACACCAGTTCTAGGGATTTTTTTTTCTACATCACTTTTAGGCAAATGTATGTTTATTAATTATCAGAAAAATATTACAAATAAAAACAACCGTAGTCCACCTTGTCTTCTAAGGAAAGTAGATTGGTTACAGTCCACTAGACATGTGCATTCGTTTTTGTCCGAATGCACGTTCGTCCGAATTTCGGGTATTTTCGTTATCGTTTTAACAAACAATAACAAAAGTGCAGAATCCAAAATCCGAAAGATCCGACATAAACAAATGCTTTATTTTCGTTTTCGTTGCGACAACAGTTCGACATAAATAGGAGATTCGACATGACGCTGACAATAACAATCTGTGTCTATCGAACCTGCGGTCGAATGTGCCTAACCTTAACTCTATTAGTCCAAGATTATTCTACATAGAGAGAAAAGATTCGACATTATAGAGATATGAAGATTCGACATAGAGAGAAAAGATTAGACATGAAGATTCGACATAGAGAGAAAAGATTTGACATAGAGAGAAAAGATTTGACATTATAGAGACATGAAGATTCGACGAAGCAGCTAAAAACATACGATCGCAGCGAGCGGACATTTATGGTGAAATGCTCTGCCCATAGGCTATAGCAGAATTCTAATGTTGGTTGACTAGTAATAATAATTAATAAATATAATTATTACTAGTCATACAACATTAGAATTTTACTATAGCTTGTAGGCAGAACATTCGACCAGAAATGTACGATTGCGGCGTTGTACAGTTAAGCTGCTCTGTCGAATCTTCTTAGAACATCGACAGACACCATAAGCCTTCAATGACAGATTCGACCTTAATTAATTTGGACTTTCAGACGAATGCATTTTTTTACGAAAAACGAAATAAATAAAAAACGAATTTCCAAAGTAACTAAATAAATGTATTTTTCGGACGAAAACAAAATTCCGGAACAAAATATTTCAGTGTGCACATGTCTACAGTCAACACACAGAATATCATGGAATAAGATAATCAAAACAATAAAACCATAATTAATTTATAGATGATCTTAAAAAAAGTCAAGAGGTGCGGACATAAAAAAGATCAATACACTCATATAGAATTATAAAAGAGGAAAAATTTGGGACTTTGAGTGAAACATGTGGGAACACAGGTCTCCATCCCTATATCCTAGCAAAGAGGGGGGATTTTCAGGGTTTTGAATGAGGTGGGTGGGAGTGGCTAAATGATAGGTCAGTTTTGAAAAGGATACTTTTTTTGTCAAAAAGCATTACAGCATAACATAAATGCAATGAGTAAATATGCAATCACATTTTAAAAACCATGTATGGTGAAAACAGTAATGCAGCATGGCAGGCCCATAGTATGGTAAATGGTGAGATCTTCCATGTGGAAACAAAATAAGATCACAGAAATCTAGTACATACAGTATATTGAAATCAATGTACAATTGTATACTATATATACAGGGCAAGGCTTGGCCTTGTCTGTTTGCCTCTGAATGTAGGCTTCTTTCAAAGTCTATGCATGACAATCCCCGGTCAGAGATGGAGCCTGTTCAGTCTGCTGTGATCCGGATCTGTGGGGCTGTGTTTTGTTGTCATTTCCCGGGAGTTGAGATTCAAGTGAGAGCGCCTCCTTTTCCCCCTCATCAGTATTTGCTGTTGCGGGGGACTGGGTGGTCTGGTCTCTCCTGGCATCGGTGCCACATCTCAACACCATGCGCATGATAGAATATATATATAAATGTTTGTTGGACAGTTTCCAGAAACAGACAAGTATCTCCAAATCCATTAGGATAGATAAAAGGAAGATAAGAGAGAGACAACGCTCCCTCAAGAATAATGGTATTTTAATTGGAGATGATGCGTCTGTTACCAAGGTGAGCACACAAACGATAAGATATTTAAGAAAATATTAAATTTTATTACATGATATCAGATAAAAATCACATAGTCATAGTGCATATATTGACCATGAATTGATACTTAATACATGAAACAAGATGCTTGGATATGCAGAGGGGCCAACATGTTTCACAGGTTGCTGCTTCTTCAGGGCACTGCATGCATCTATAGTTTCATTTAATTTGTAGATTTGGATGATTTTGGCACCACATTGCGCAAGGGTTCACTGCCACTCGAGTACCACCTGTGGCAGTTCACTGGTGGAAGTCAGATCCACCAGAGTAGGCCAGTGAAGATATTGAACCGTGATCGACACACGCATCGTTATGTCATCCAGCACAGTGCACTGAATGTCACTGCCGGACCGGTCATGACATCTGTGTGTCACGGATTGGACACCATCATATCAGCCAGATTACTCTGAATGCACAATCTCTGGCAATTATCACGGTCCAATATCTTCACTGGCCTACTCTGGTGGATCTGACTTCCACCAGTGAACTGCCGGTGGTACTCGAGTGACAGTGAACCCTTGCGCAATGTGGTGCCAAAATTATCCAAATCTACAAATTAGATGAAACTATAGATGCATGCGGTGCCCTGAAGAAGCAGCAACCTGCGAAACATGTCAGTCCCTCTGCATATCCAAGCATCTTGTTTCATGTATTAAGTATCAATTCATGGTCAATATATGCACTATGACTATGTGATTTTTATCTGATATTATGTAATAAAATGTAATATTTTCTTAAATATCTTATTGTTTGTGTGCTCACCTTGGTAACAGACGCATCATCTCCAATTAAAATCCCATTATTCTTGAGGGAGCGTTGTCTCTCTCTTATCTTCCTTTTAAACATGCACATGATGTCATTTGGCGTCCTGGCACAGGAGTCTGTGTTTTTCCATCAGTGTCAACACACGGATGGGAGTATGCCTAGCTGTATGGGCGGCGGTCACCCCTCTGGCAGGTATGCTCCCTTTTAGGGATGAGCTTCGAGTGCGAGTTGAACCCATGTTCGACTCGAACATCGGCTGTTCGACCGTTCGCCGAATTTCGAACATTATGGGCCATTCGCGACAAATTGGCGCGTCACGGCCCATAATTCACTGCGGCATCGCAGTGCATTACTGGCTGATGATTGGCCAAGCATGCACTATGACCCACATGCTTTGGCCAATCACACGCGCAAAAAACAGAGAGCCATAATTGGCCAAAGCCAGGGAGGCTTTGGCCAATTATGTCTCAGGGGGTTTAGTACACGCCCCACACTATATAAGGCCACCTCCGTGTCGGCCTTGTGTAGTGTGTTGCGGTGGTTAAGAGATAGGTTTAAGAGAGCGAGAGACAGTGTAATTTATTTTGAGATAGATAGAGCAGGCAGGTGAGTCAGTTAGCTGCAGTTACAGTGTGTAGAGGATATATATGCATTCTAGGTGTTGTATATATATTTACACACTGTATTCCGTTTAGCTAGATCCGTTCCTGTTATTCTCTATACTGACAGGCAGGTAGGTGATTGTGCTAGCTGCAGTGTTTCACTTAGTGTATTGTGTCCTTTGCACGGTGTGCACCAAAAGCTTACCTGAATACAATTGCTGGTGTTCTGATACAAATACAGGCAGGGAGCTGCAGTATTTTAGTGTCCTTTGCACAGTGTGCACCTAAAGCTTACCTGAATACAATTGCTGCTGTTCTGATACAAATACAGGCAGGGATCTGCAGTATTTTGCTTTAGTGTCCTTTGCACAGTGTGGACCTAAAGCTTACCTCAATACAATTGCTGGTGTTCTGATACAAATACAGGCAGGGATCTGCAGTATTTTTCTTTAGTGTCCTTTGCACAGTGTGCACCTAAAGCTTACCTCTACTATTGCTGGTGTTCTGATACAAATACAGGCAGGGATCTGCAGTATTTTGCTTTAGTGTCCTTTGCACAGTGTGCACCTAAAGCTTACCTCTACTATTGCTGCTGCTCTGATACAAATACAGGCAGGGAGCTGCAGTATTTTGCTTTAGTGTCCTTTGCACAGTGTGCACCTAAAGCTTACCTCAATACAATTGTTGGTGTTCTCATACAAATACCACAGGCAGGGAGCTGCAGTATTTTCAGTTAGTGTACTGTGTCCTCTGCAAACTAAAGCTAACTGAAGACAATTGCTTGTGTTCTCATACTAATAATACTACAGGCAGGCAGTTGATTCTGCTAGCTGCATTAATCAGTATATACATACATCCCAGCTTTGTGCAGCTACATCTCCCTGCAGGCCATTAGTATGTCTGGAAGGCAAACAAGGAGAGGCAGACAGTCATGAGCCAATAAAAGAGGGCAAGAAGGCTCTGTGTCTAGAGGCAACAGTGCTGGTCGTGGACACGGTGCATCCTCATCAGCACGTGGCCGTTGGATGCGCTTGTCCTTCTTTTCGGCAGCTGGCCATGTTGAGCCGCAACATGTCGAAGACTTGGTAGAGTGGATGACCAAGCCGTCCTCATCCTCTCTCACCCAGGCTCAGGGTACTTTGTTTGGCAAAGCAGCTGCTAAAGCGGCCTCTTCCCTTGGCTCAATGGCATCAGTCACTCCTTCCCTAGCTCCACCATGTCCTCCTGAGGAGTCCCCCGAACTGTTTGACCACAGTGTTGGGTTCATGCTCCAGGAGGATGCCCAGCGTTTTGAAGGCTCCAATGATGGTACCCAGCTAGAGGAAGGCAGTAACGTGAGCCCAGAGAGAGGGGGTGCCCAACAAGGACAGCAATCTGGCAGTCATGATCCCCCAGCTGCAGCATACTTGCTCCAGATTTGCTCCAGTGATGAGGAGGGAGGGGATGATGAGGTCACTGACTCCACATGGATGCCTGATAGGAGAGAGGAGGAGGAGGAGGAGGAGGCACATCTCCAATGAGGCAGTATGCCGTTCAGGGACCAGCTTAAGGGCAGCCAACCGACTGCATCACACCGCAGTGTTCCGCATGTTCAGGGCGCTGTTGTCTCTGCGCGTTATTCCAAAAGTTCTTTGGTGTGGGCCTTTTTTCAGACGTGTGCAGCAGATCGCACCGTTGCTATTTGCAACATATGTCTGAAGTGTATCTCACGTGGCCAAAACATGAGCCGCTTGGGCACCACGTGCTTGACCAGACATATGTCTACCTGCCATGCAGTCCGTTGGCAATCATACAAAAAAGACCCACACCAAAGAACAAAGCGGACCTCTCCTTGCTCCTCATCAGCTGGGATCTCCAACCCCACTATACCTTCAGTCCGCTCTCAAACCTGCACTGAGAGGAATGAAGGTGTAGAATTAGGTGTGTCACAGCCAAGTATTTGCGGGCAATCTGCTATCGGTACAACGACGTCAGATTGTACCAGGCAAATTTCCCTGCCCCAGCTGCTGCACCACCGAAAGAAGTTCGCTCTCAGTCGTCCACACGCCCAGCGGTTGAATGCTAGCTTGGCTAAATTGCTAGCGCTTCAACTGCTGCCTTTTCAGTTGGTAGACTCTGCCCCCTTCTGTGAGTTTGTGGAATGTGCAGTTCCTCAGTGACAGGTTCCCAAACGCCACTTTTTCTCATGGATGGCGATTCCGGCTCTCTACTGGCATGTGGAAGGCAATGTCTTGGCCTCCCTGGACAGGGCGGTCAGCGGTAAGGTGCATATTACCGCTGACTCATGGTCCAGCAGGCATGGACAGGGACATTACCTATCTTTCACGGTGCATTGGGTGACTCTGCTGGCAGCTGGGAAGGATGCAGGACAAGGTGCAGTAGTGTTGGAGGTTGTTCCGCCACCACACCTCCAAAATGCTACTACTGGTGATTCTGACACACCTCTCTCCTCCACCCCCTCCTCTTCTTCTTCCTCCATGGCCTCTTCCTGTGTTTTGTCCTCGGAACCAGCGGTGATCTGTAGGCGTTCAAGGAGCTACGCAAGTACGCAGGCAAAAAGATGCCATGCGGTGCTTGAGCTGGTGTGCTTGGGGGACAGGAGCCACACTGTAGCAGAGATTCTGTCAGCTCTGCAGGGGCAGGCTCAGAGGTGGTTGATGCCACGCCAGCTTAAGCCAGGAATGGTGGTTTCCGACAATGGCACCAACCTCCTCTCCGCCCTCCGACAGGGACAACTGACCCATGTGCCCTGTTTGGCTCACGTCCTTAACTTGGTGGTGCAGCGGTTCTTGGGCAGGTACCCGGGCTTACAGGAGGTCCTGAAGCAGGCCAGGAAACTCTGTGGGCATTTCCGCCAGTCATATAATGCCAGTGCTTGGCTGGCTGATCTGCAAAAGGAAAACAACCTGCTCAAGAACCGCCGAATCTGTGACATGCCCACCAGGTGGAACTCTACGTTGGCAATGCTGCAGCGGCTGCACACACAGCAGAGGGCCATCAATGAGTATCTGTTGCAATATGGCACCAGGACAGGGTCAGGGGAGCTTGGATTTTTTTCCCCACGCCAGTGGGCCATGATCAGGGATGCATGCACTGTCCTGGCACCATTTGAGGAGGCCACGAGGATGGTGAGCAGTGACAGTGCATGCATCAGTGACACTGTCCCTCTTGTCCACCTGTTGGAGCACACGCTGCGTGGAATAATGGACAGGGCACTTGAGGCAGAACAGAGGGAGAAAGAGGAGGACTTCCTTACCTCTCAAGGCCCCCTTTATCCAGACAGTGTTCCTGCTGGCCCGACTATCACACAGGAAGAGGACGAGGAGGAGAAGGATTGTGTCAGCATAGAGGTGGAGCCTAGCACTCAGAATAAGCAGCAGTCTTCAAGGGATCAATTAGGCCCAAGACACCCATGGACTTGTACGTGGCTGGGAGGAGGTGGCTGCGGATCATGTCGTCCTGAGTGACACAGAGGACTCTGGACTGAATGCCTCAGCAAACATACGCTGCATGGTCTCCCTGATCCTGAAAAGCCTGCGGGAGGATCCTCGTATTCATGCTATCAAGGAGAGGGATCATTACTGGCTGGCAATCCTCCTTGATCCACGTTACAAGGGTAAGGTTGCGGACATTATCGTGCCGTTGCAGAAGGAGCAGAGGATGAAGCATGTTCGGGAGGCCTTGCAGAAAGGTCTGTGCAACACGTTCCCAGAGACTGGGAGGTTAAAAATTCCTGGTTCTGGACAACGTGTTGCTGAGGCTTCGGTCAGTCAAAGAAGGAGCGGTGGAGAAGGTGGCCGTCTGACCGATGCGTTCAGAATTTTTTTTAGTCCGCAGCCCCAAGGTATGATCGGTCCCAGCAACCATCGCCAGCGTCTGGTTTACATGGTGCAGGAATACCTAGGGGAAAGATCAGACTTGGATACCTTTCCCACCGAAAATCCTCTTGGTTACTGGGTCTTGAGGATGGATCACTGGCCAGAGCTTGCACAGTATGCAATTGAGCTACTGGCCTGTCCTGCATCCAGCGTTCTTTCGGAACGCACATTCAGTGCTGCTGGAGGCTTTGTAACCGATCACAGGGTGCGCCTGTCCACCGACTCGGTCGATCGACTGACCTTCATAAAAATGAATCAGTCTTGGATCACCACCAGCTACCAAGCACTTGATACTGATGTAACAGAATAATTTTCTTTGAAATGTCATATCCCTTCAAGACTGCCTATGCTGATGCAGAGTGACTATCCTGTTATGCTGAGTGACTATCCTCTTCCTCCTCAATGATCATGCTGATAGCATGTAAGAACATTTTTGTTTCTGGGCACCAGTGGCTAAGGCCCAATTTTTATGCCCCTGTTTAACAGGGGAGTGTAATTACAATTTTTAATGCAATACTTTGCAGCAGGGCTCATTGCTGCACTCTGATTACAGTATCTGTGAGGGTTTGCAGTGTTATGGCACCAGCACCAGTGCCTGAGGCCCAATTTTTCTGCCCCTGTTTAACAGGGGCGTGTAATTACAATTTTTGATGCAATACTTTGCAGCAGGGCTCATTGCTGCACTCCAACTACAGTATCTGTGATGGGTTGCAGTGTTGTGGCACCAGCACCAGTGCCTAAGGCCCAGTTTTTCAGCCCCTGTTTAACAGGGGCGTGTAATTACAATTTTTGATGCAATACTTTGCAGCAGGGCTCATTCCTGCGCTCCAACTACAGTATCTGTGAGGGGTTGCAGTGTTGTGGCACCAGCACCAGTGCCAAAGGCCCAATTTTTAAGCCCCTGTTTAACAGGGGAGTGTAATTACAATTTTTGATGCAATACTTTGCAGCAGGGCTCATTGCTGCACTCCAACTACAGTATCTGTGAGGGGTTGCAGTGTTGTGGTACCAGCACCAGTGCCTAAGGCCCAATTTTTCAGCCCCTGTTTAACAGGGGCGTGTAATTACAATTTTTAATGCAATACTTTGCAGCAGGGCTCATTCCTGCGCTCCAACTAGAGTATCTGTGAGGGGTTGCAGTGTTGTGGCACCAGCACCAGTGCCTAAGGCCCAATTGTTATGCCCCTGTTCAACAGGGGCATGTAATTACAATTCTTGATCTAATATTTCACAGCTGGGCCCATTCCTGCGCCCACTAAGAGGAACTGTGAGGACTTACAGTGTTGTGGCACCAGCACCACCACCAAAGGCCCAATTTTTCCTACCACTGTTCAACAATGGCATGTAATTACAATTCTTGATATAATAGTTCACAGCAGGGCGTTCCAGTGCCCACCAAGAGTAACTGTGAGGGCTTACAGTGTTGTGGCAACACCAACACCTCAGGGCCAAATTTCTGCAGAGTATATACGGCAGACCCCTACTTTCAAACATCCAACTTACAAACGACTCCTACTTGCAAACGGAAGGAGACAACAGGAATAGGGATGAACCGAACACCCCCCGGTTCGGTTCACACCAGAACCTGCGAACGGACCGAAAGTTTGCGCAAACTTTAGAACCCTATTAAATACAATGGGACCCAAACGTTCAAAATCAAAAGTGCTAATTATCAAGGCTAATATGTAAGTTATTGTCCTAAAAAGGGTTTGGGGACCCGGGTCCTGCCCCAGGGGACATGTATCAATGCAAAAAAAAGTTTTAAAAAAGAGCTGTTTTTTTCGGGAGCAGTGATTTTAATGATGCTTAAAAAGTGAAAAAAAATAGTGAAATATAAATATTAATTTAAATATCGTACCTGGGGGTGTCTATAGTATGCCTGTGAAGTGGCACGTGTTTCCTGTGTTTAGAACTGTCCCTGGACAAAATGACATTTCTAAAGGAAAAAAAGTAATTTAAAACTGCTTGCGGCTTTAATGTAATGTCTGGTCCCGGCAATATGGATGAAAATCATTGCCAAAAATGGCATGGTTATCCCCCCCCCAGCCCATTGCCAGCCCCTTTGGGTCTCGTATGGATATTAAGGGGCCCTATATACTCTGAACAGCAGTATACAGGCGGTGCAAACAAGACAGGGAGTGCAGGTTTGTTGTTACGTAGAATCTGTTTGTAATTTTGAACTCCCTGCCTGTGGTATTAGTATGAGAACACCAGCAATTGTATTCAGGTAAGTTTTTGGTGCACACTGTGCAAAGGACACTAAAGCAAAATACTGCAGCTCCCTGCCTGTATTTGTATCAGAACACCAGCAATTGTATTCCGGTAAGCTTTTGGTGCACACTGTGCAAAGGACACTAAAGCAAAATACTGAAGCTCCCTGCCTGTATTTGTATCAGAACACCAGCAATTGTATTGAGGTCAGCTTTAGGTGCACACTGTGCAAAGGACACTAAAGCAAAATACTGAAGCTCCCTGCCTGTATTTGTATCAGAACACCAGCAATTGTATTGAGGTAAGCTTTTAGTGCACACTGTGCAAAGGACACTAAAGCAAAATACTGCAGATCCCTGCCTGTATTTGTATCAGAACACCAGCAATTGTATTCAGGTAAGCTTTTGGTGCACACTGTGCAAAGGACACAGTACACTAAGTGAAACACTGCAGCTAGCACAATCACCTGCCTGCCTGTCAGTATAGAGAAGAACAGGAACGGATCTAGCTAAACTGAATACAGTGTGTAAATATATATACAACACCTAGGATGCATATATATTCTCTACACACTGTAACTGCAGCTAACTGACTCGCCTGCCTGCTCTAACTCAAATCAAATGACACTGTCTCTCTCTCTCAGCCTTATATAGTGTGGGGCATGTACCTACTCCTCTGAGCCATGATTGGCCAAAGCCACCCTGGCTTTGGCCAATTACGGCTCTCTGTACCTATGGCGCTGTGATTGGCCAAGCATGCGGGTCATAGTGCATGCTTGGCCAATTATCAGCCAGCAATGCACTGCGATGCCGCAGTGAATTATGGGCCGTGACGCGCCACTCAAATTTGGCGCGGACGGCCCATAATGTTCAAAATTCGACAAACGGTCAAACAGCCGATGTTCGAGTCGAACATGGGTTCAACTCAAACTCGAAGCTCGTCCCTAAACAGGAAGTGAGAGGAAATCTACCTCTAGGAAGGGAAATTCTCTCTTGTAAGAGTTAATATGGGAAAAAGGTGTCTCCTCTCCACTGATGCTTTATCACCAATCCTTGTTTCAATAAAAACCCCAAATTTTCAAAAAACATTTGTAATTGGGACGGAAAGTGAGGTGAAATGTTCTGACAGGTGCACAGACAGCAAAACAAATGTTACAGGGGTGATAACCCTTCCCTATGTTTTCCAAAAAGCTTAAAAATTGTTTTTTTGGCTGGAGCTACAGTACACGTAAAAAAATGTACCTGTTCCAAATTACAAACAGATTCTACATAAGAACAAACCTACAGTCCCTGTCTTGTTTGCACCGCCTGCTGTTCAGAGAATATAGGGCCTTTTTTTAATTTGGGTGCAGGGTTCCCCTTAATATCCATACAAGACCCAAAGGGGCTGGTAATGGGCTTGGGGGGTACCCATGCCTTTTTTCTCAATGATTTTCATCCATATTTCCGGGACCAGACATTACATTAAAGCCGCAGTTTTAAATGACTTTTTTTCCTTTAGAAATGTCATTTTGTGCAGGGACAGTTCTAAACACGAGAAACACGTGCCACTTCACAGGCATACTATAGACACCCCCCAGGTACGATATTTAACCACTTCTCTACTGTGCACGAAAACCCCCTTCCTGCCCAAGCCATTTTTCAGCTTTCAGCGCTGTCACATTTTGAATGACAATTGCGCGGTCGTGCGACGTGGCTCCCAAACGAAATTTGTGTCCTTTTTTTCCCACAAATAGAGCTTTCTTTTGGTGGTATTTGATCACCTCTGCGGTTTTTATTTTTTGCGCTATAAACAAAAGAAGAGCGTCCAGTTTGGAAAAAAAACACTATTTTTTACTTTTTGCTATAATAAATACCCATTTTTTTTTTTAAATAAAATTTTCCTCAGTTTAGGCCGATACGTATTCTTCTACATATTTTTGGTAAAAAAAAAAAATCGCAATAAACGCGTATTGATTGGTTTGCGCAAAAGTTATAGCGTGTACAAAATAGGGGATAGATTTATAGCATTTTTATTTTTTTATTTTTTTATTAGTAATGGCGGCGATCTGCGATTTTTTATTGTGACTGCGATATTGCGGCAGACACATCGGACACTTTTGACACATTTTTGGGACCATTCACGTTTATACAGCGATCCCTGCTATAAAAATGCATTGATTACTGTATAAATGTGATTGGCAGGGAAGGGGTTAACCACTAGGGGGCGGGAAGGGGTTAAATATGTTCCCTCAATGTGTTCTTACTGTGGGGGGAGGTGACTGACTGGGGGAGGTGACCGATGGTTGTCCCTATGTACAAGGGACACACCATCGGTCCCCTCTCCCTCACAGGACGTGGATCTCTGTGTTTACACACAGAGATCCACTTTCCTGCTCGTTTCCCGGGCAATCGCGTGTGCCCGGCGGCAATCGCGGCCGCCGGGCACGCGCACCGGGGCCTTTTGAACGCGGCGGGGGCGCGTGCGCGCCGCTGGCGGCGAGCGCGCGCCTCCTAGCTGGTTTTAAAGGGAGGACGTCATATGACGTCCTCCCAGAACGAGAGTATCCTCCGCCCGCCGTCAATTGACAGTGGGCGGGGGAATAGTGGTTAAAGGAATATTTCAATTTCTTTGTACTTTCAGCATCATTAAAATCACTGCTCCCGAAAAAACAGCCGTTTTTAAAACTTTTTTTTGCATTGAAACATGTCCCCTGGGGCAGGACCCGGGTCCCCAAACACTTTTTAGGACAATAACTTACATATTAGCCTTCATAATTAGCACTTTTGGTTTTGAACGTTCGAGTCCCATTGTATTTAATAGGTTTCTAAAGTTCGCGCAAACTTTCGGTCCGTTCGCAGGTTCTGGTGCGAACCGAACCGGGGGGTGTTCGGCTCATCCCTACTCCCTTTCATAAATGTTGCACTTGTGTGATGCTGGGAAGAGCCCGATGATTACTATGTGCACATATAGTGTTCCCATTCACTGTCAACCTTTCCACTAGGCAGCATGTCCTGTCTCTCACTGCACTTCCATGGACTACATGTAAATATATTTTTTACCACTACATCAGGTAATTACCTGCTCACCTTTTTGATACCTATGCCCCTTTAGTATTTAGTTGTAATTTTTCACACTTTTTTTTCCCCCATTTCCTTTCATGATGTTTTTTTCACCCACATCCTTACTGAGGCTATAGTCCCTCTAGCCCATTCATATATCACACTCATATCCTTTATATGGATTTTTGGTGTTGGGTTTCTATTATATTATATTTCATTAGTGGTACACTATAACACGTATTAACAATGCACCTATTGTAATTAATTTCTAGAATTTTAACCCACACATGCCACCATTTGGCTATGTGTTTTTAATCTTTGTTGGGATCATGGTATGCACCCAATCTTTTCAATGCCGGGTTCCGACCTCAGCTCCCGGGAATGATACCTCTGGCAGCCCTCCCTGTCTGGATGCACAGACTCAGACTCTACAGGCCATAGGGATAAGTTTACATTTCTTTCCCTATATTTATATACTTCTCCCACATATAGTTTCAACCATGATACATATTTATTTATTCATATTTTGTTGTAGACCTGCCCCCGATGAGTATTATTTTATATACATGAAACGCGTCGGCCTACTGAATGCACATTTTCTGTAGATAATCTATTAAATTTCAATATACTGTATGTACTAGATTTATGTGATCTTATTTTGAGAGTGATAAAAACTCTGCAATTGCAGGAACAGAAAACGAAAAACCTCTCATTTCACCAAGTAACGCTTGAAATTGTGGAAATTAGAAAATGTGTCTTATTTTCAGCCAAAAAGATTTATCCCAGGTTAAAAAATTATTAGAATGAAGGCCAGTAGGGAAAGAAGGATTATTTTGTAACCGCATAAGGGGACTGTGCACGGACGATAAGGAAAAGATTGCAGATGTCGATGCCAGCAATCTAAAACAATATATGAAAGCCAGGGCCAAGAGGAACGTGACCCGATGTATTTTAATGAAAGCTGCATTAGGATGTATTGGAGAAGAATGTATTTCCAGTCGAACCCGATGTTAATTACAAAAATGATGGAACCATCTAAAATACGACAAAGTATGACAGCTGTGAGGGGTGTACTCACTTTTGTGAGTTACTGTATATATATATATACTAAACTGCCTGCACACCACTAACTAATCTGCCTCTAGCTAATGTTCTCTCAATCATAACACTATATACGGCCACCGTGTAAGCAGCCTTATATAGTGTGAGGCGTGGACTTAGCCCCCTGAGCCATGATTGGCTAAAGGCACACTGCCTTTGGCCAATCATCATGGCTCTCAAAACAGAGAGTGCTGTGATTGGCCAAAGCATGCAGATCAGGTGCATGCTTTGGCCAATCAGCAGCCGTCAATGCACTGCGATCTCGCGAGCAAACAACCACCTGATGTTCGAGTCGAACTTAAGTTCCACTTGAACACCGGGACCATCCTTACTGGTGGGCCTGGTCGACATCGCTAATGGGACTGCACTGATAATCACTGCACTGATTATCATAGCAGACCCCCCCTGTCAGGAGAGCCGCTTATCAGATCTCCTCTATTCACACTCTGTCAGCATGAATAGAGGAATGCCAATAACCAATACTTCCTACTTACATTGTCATTAGCTGTGATTGGACACAGCTGATCACATGGTAAAGAGCCTACATCAAAGGCTCTTACCATGATTGGAGATGCGGTGTGTCGGTGCGACACACCACACTACCAAACGCCACGCTGCGTGCCCCCCTCGTTCTGAAGGACATCATATGACATCCAGTCAGAACGGGAGAGCTACTGCCCAGCTGTCATTCTGCTATAGGCTGGCTGGGAAGGTGTTAACTCCCAGATGTTTCATGGCTGTAGCTTGCCATTAGAAAGGAAATGTGGATGTTAGAAATAAAACTTCTGACTGTGGTAGCAGAATATTCAGCATTTCTGACTTTGTCACTTTGTCTACATCACTTTTGTCCCATATTTTTTTGCGCAATGGAATGTGTACCACTATTAAGCTTATATGTTACATTTGTTTTGGTCAGCATGCTGCATGATAAGCTATTAATCCCACAACACCCCCTGCTCCACCTGTAGGGGACTCGGTTTGGCATCTTTGCCTTGGGCACTGGATGACTTTGTCCTGGCACTGACTACGGTGATTGCTTATTGTCAAATTGTTTATCCATTGCCCTGTATTAGTATTTATTAGAGAAATAAATCCCAGAAAAATATAGAAAAATAAACACTGTCACCTAAATATAAAATGTTTGTCTCCTCTGTGGCACAGTGGCATAGTTGTTCACATGTATAGAATATACATCTAACACATCTTTTCAGACAAAAAGTTACCATGTAGTAGAAAATTTAGAGTAATGGTCTCTGCAGTTGGATAGAATAGATCTATACCTGATGAACTGAAGATTAGCATTAAGCAATGGCACAATCCACATAAACAGTACACTCTGGAAATGACAGGACTAAAACACAGATCTACTGCAGCGGTGCCTCTTTACTATGGGCAGTAAGTCCCTGTGGAGCAGCTAATCTAAAGAGACAGTCCTATGTCCTGGATCTTAAGATGGCTAATGTTGGGGCTCAGACCTTAGCAGGCGTGCATATGAATATAGAGTCCTGTCCTGACCTGAGACGAAATAGTTTCCTCCTAGTGCTGGAATCACCATTTAGATATTTGTATATCACTATCATATCTCCTCTTAAGGGTCTCCAGGGAGAATAAACGTAATGTTTGTAATAGTTCCTCATAACTGAGATCCTCATCAGCTACGACTCCCAGATCTTTTTCCATCCTCAATTCCCCCAGAGGTTCCCCTCCTAGTGTGTAACTTGCGTTCATATTTTTAGCCCCCAAGGGCATTACATTTTCCTACATTGAACCTCATTTGTCATATGTTTGCACACCCCTCTATTTTATCCAGGTCTTCCTGTAGAGTTGCTATATCCTGTTGTGAAGTTATTGTCCTGCTTGGCTTTGTATCATCAGCAAACACTGGAATTTAACTATTTATTTCAACCTCTATATCATTTATGAACACGTTAAACAGGATTGGTCCCAGGACAGAGCCCTGGAGTACCCCAGTTATAACTGCAGACCATTCAGAAGAAAAGCTATTTATCACCACCAGCTGGACGTGCCTCTGTAACCAGTTTATTATTCAGGTACATATACTATCCTCAACGCCAACAGACCTCAATTTGAGGATTAAGCGTTTGTCAGTAAACACACGATGCGAAAACCCAATGAAAAATTTTGGCCGACGTACGATCTGCCAATTTTCGGATCTGTACGGTGCTTTTGACAGCCGATTCTGGTTTGTTGTCAGACAAAAGCTGGATGTACAGACTATAACATTTTTGTTGTACGCAAACTCAACGTCCGATTTTCGTTTAATTAGTAGGTTTTTTCGTCCGAAGAGCAAGACTATGCATGTTCAGAAATGAAAGAATACATAAAAAACGAATCAACACATTACGTCGCTTCTGAAGTTGTATTCTGTTGTATCATACCAGTATCTTTTCTAAAAAAGGAGGGGGGGGGGAAGAGGGGAGGACAAAACCTCCCAAAAATAATTCTTCATCGAGGAGCTGCTGTTAGAACTATAAACTTTAATTAGTTAACCGCAATAAATAATTTTACAAAAAGACCAGTATCTTATCTAGCTACATGCTTCCATGACTGTCTTTGCAACCATCTTAAAGTATCTGTACTATAATTGACAGTTGCTACAGTTTTTACTGATTCTACTTCAATAAACTCATTTTGTTACTTATATAAAAGTTGTTTATGCTATTCCCATTGAGCGCTGCTTCTTGTTTTCTGTATTCTGTTATCCATTTTTTCCAGTGGTTGGTAGCTGCACTGGGAATTAGCTCATTTTATTTTTTCCAGGTTGCACATGCCAATGCATATTACTGATAGTTTGTAGCGCTAATAGGAACTGTATATATGTTTGCTATTCTGTTGTACGAGAATTTTCATATGGTGAGTAACCTCTTCACTTTCGACAGGAGGTTAGCATGCAACAAAAAATGAACGAATGGTCATCTAAAAATCTGATTGTGTGGACGAGGCTTAATACAGCTAATAGTTAATGTTCATTCCCATGCAGCTAATGCTTGTGCACGTGTACCAGCACGACAGCACAATGGCTGCACACCATTGTCTTGAAGAAGCGTCCAGTTTGGCAACAGCTGCTTCATTAGCGGCGTTTGGTGCCAAACAGCCAGCACCCCTCCCACTAGGGCTTGTCTCCCTCAGACCTATATAAACACAGCTTCAAACATTTGGCATGTCAGTCGCATCTCAGCATTGCCAGCATGGACGTATGTACACATCAGGCTGTTTAAAAGTAAAGAACTTTTTTCTGACAGGAAGACTGTCTATGTCTTTTATTTGTGCATTATGCCTATTCAATTAATCTTTTGATTACATCTACTTTATTACACCTCCTTTTTGATTACAGATGGCTATACTTTTTGCTGGCGTAGTCTATGAGGCATTTCTTGTGGATGCATATTTACATGCCTAGCAGTATCTGTGCATTTGTTCACCTGGTGGGTTTGTGCAGGCCTTTTCAGCCATACTGAGAACATCTATCGATCCATTTGCTTGATCTGCAAATATATGTTGTATTTTGTTTTTAGTAAGTATACAATCATCATATGAATTTAATGGTCATGCGTACACAATGTGTTGCAATGTGACTATTAGCAATTTTTTTTAAATTTCAGAAAGTCTAATCACCCAGAATTTTAACCTCCCTGAAGAAGGAATATACAGTAGAAATTCTGAAACATGTTGGGCAAACACAGGATATCTATATGAACTGACCACAGCATGACTCTGGCAGCGTATGGGGATACCTGTACCCACCGGGTTTGATTGTATTTTCATAATCTATCAGCGCAGACCCCCCCTGTCAGGAGAGCAGCCGATCGGCTCTTCTCTACTTGCATCCATCAGACGTGAGTAAGGAAAAGCCAATAAATGTATTTTCCTGTTTACACTGTGATCAGCAGTGATTGGACACCACTGATCACGTGGTAAAGATCCTTCGTCAAAAGGCTCTTTACCGAGATTGGTGTTGCGGTGTGTCAGACTGACACGCCGTGCCATTGATCACCGCGCCCCCACAGGCGCCGGCAGTTATCCTGAAAGACGTCATATGACATCCAGTCCGGGAAGTGGTTTGAGATTAGAATAATGGTCTAGCAATCTGGTCCTGGTGATTTGTTCACGTTACGTTTTTCTAGTCTTCTTCAAACACTGGCTTCTGTTAGCCATAAGGGCACACTCTTTGCTGTGTTGCTAACAATGCCTTCTTGTTTACTATACTCCTCCTTTTCCATGGTAAAAACTGAAAAGAATGTATTTAATACAGTTGTCTTGTCCTTGTCACTTGTAACCAACTTCTCTTGATCTTCCTTGATGGGCCAATATGCTCTGACTTTTGCTTTTTTACTAACAATATACATTTTCACATAGGGGGGGCCAGGATCTGGAGTTCCGATAAGCCCCTGCTCACAGAACCCCACAACCACAGTCTAGGGTTGTGGGGCAGAGCCCCCACCAAAGCACCCCCCCATGTTAATGACATGTGGCCTGGTATGGTTCAGGAGGAGGGTGCTCGCTCATCCCCTCCCTCTCCTGACCTGCCGAGCAGCATGCTCAGATAAGAGTCATGGATTAAAATCCATACCAGACTGGAAACAGACGTAGTTTTTTTTTTTTCATAATATTTAATTGCCGGCATGTTTTCTTTACATTCAACTGTCAGCAGGAAACCCGCTGACAGCTGATGAGTCATCCGTTGTTAAGAACGCTGTGACGGATCTCGGATACACCGGCTGGGCACCTTCGCCAGACCTGTGTCTCCTGTCCTCAAAACTCACCCGCAGTGTCATAGAAATCTCCCATTCAGCAGTGCCAGTCAGCGCCCTGTGCGCACGCGCGGCGTAACTGCGCTGGACAGCGCTTCGGCGCTCACGGGTGCGCGCGCCGGCGGAACGCCGCACGCGCATGCGCGCTGGTGCGCCAATAGGAATACAGGCGGGCCTATATAAAGAGGCCTAGCTGCACTGACAGGTTGCTGGTTTGTTGTCAGCTTTCCTGTGTACCTAGTTTCCTGAATCTACCTGAACACCTGTTGTGACCCGGATCGGCTTGACTCCTCTATCATCTCTCCTGGACCTGACTCCAGGCTTGTTATACAGACTTCTGCCTTCACCTGTGTTTTAACTTTGGCCTGTGACTCGGATCTGCTGTCTGTCTCCAGCCCTTGACCTCCTGCCTGCACCTTGGACTTGCCACGTACTTCCAGCCCTGACCTGCTTCTGGCACTTGTCTGGACTTTTACTTGTCTGCTGTGTTAGACCCTCGGCCTGCACCTCCAACTTCAGCAGCCCTTATCCGGACTCAGTCTCCACCTACCTCCACTGACCCTTTTCTGCTTGGACTGTGCCTGTCAGCCAGTTCCTGCTTAAGCCTGCTCTTGCTTGGTGTTTGACCCTCAGCCTGCTCTCGGTCTACTCAGCACTACCAGATCGTCTAGCAAGACTCCTCCACCTGCTGGTAGCCAGTGCCTCTTCGCGCCATCCTCTCCCTGTCTCACCTCCAGGGGGCGGAGTGCGTCAAGTCGCAAGGGTGAACTGCTCTCGGCATCTTGGCCTTGGTAAGTACTTACCTGACACGCAGCCGGCAGACTCGCCATAACCAGCCCTTAACCCCCCCAATCACGAGGTGAATCACACAGGTGTTGAGGATTAAACATGCAGAGCATAAAACTGTTTATTAGGTACAAAACATACACTTTTAAACATAGTTAGGGACACTCCCCTTAGCCTTGTCATAGAGGGGGTAGGGGACAAGGAAGAACCAATGGGAACTCAACTCTTGTACTTTGAAATAGAAACTACAGTTGAAACACATAAAGGAATTATGATAAGCAGGCAACCCCTCCTTACACATCCCCTGCTGGGATGTGTCTACACACCTTTTGTCTACATGCCATGACCTAACATAATTAAACACAATAAAAAGAGAGGAATGGGGGAGAAGGGATGCAATGTATATGGAGACATTACATTATCCCAATGCCATTTTGTCCCCAAGTCTCTCATTCTCTGCTGGGCCATAGTCTTTGGGTAGGAGGCCAGCCCACAGCCCCCTCCAAAACACACAGTGACAGTGGGTTCTATCACAGATGCAGTGGCCGTCTTCCCATCTCGTTCCTTAGCAATCAGCTATTGGGGGGACACCACACTGTTTCTGACAAATACTGCATGTAATACCACCAGCAAAATCCTGGTGATAAATATTACATGTATTTTTACTCTATGTTCTGTTCCGTTTGTGAATTGGACTTAGGAGCCTATTGCATGGTATTTTGGCGATATTTACCGATACATTTTTCCTTTTGCAGTAAATACCGCATAATCATAATTTTTGTTGTGAATTTTTTACTGCATGCAATAATTTATGCAAATGAGTCACCTGACCATGTTATCGCATGTGGTAAATTTTTGTGAATTGACCCCATTGTGTTTTTTTGCAGTCCTGATGAAGGGGGATTTTTCCTGACTATGGAAATGCACTGCTTGTTTAAGGTAAGCTAATAAATTCATTTGGACTCTTTTATCCTTTGGTTTCGTGCTCCTTCCATTAGTGCATGTTTTTTTCTTGTAACTTGGTGGGGTACCCGCCGGTGAGTAGCCTTGTCTGTTGTGAGCAGCCTAACCTGAGCCAGTGAACTATTTTAATATTTTTGTCCTCTCACTACTTTGCAATCTACATCAAGGTCTCAGCACCTCTTGGATGCTTTAATTATACTGTATATACAGTGGCAGGTCTGTCAAAATACCAGTCCAAAGCCAATAAATAAGGCCAGGAGTCTAATTGAAGTTATCAACAAAAAGTAAAGCAGTAAGGTAAAAAGTCAGCAAGTAACGTCAGAGAAAATGGCCATAGGTAAGCAATATGAATCAGAAAACAGAGGTGCCACATCTACAGGGAGAAAAACATTTGAGATTCAGGCCAACATAAGCAGCATAACATAATACATATGAGGTATTAGCTTGGCCTTACAGTAGAAGGATTAAAGGTGCAGGTCCATGTCAACACTGGAGACACATGGGGGGATGGCCTTAAAACACCTTGCATGTCTATTTTTGCAACAGCCAGTTATATTAAAAGTCTTGGAAGGCAAGATACTTCAATGCATTGATTTACTGTTTTTTACTTCAAAGATTCTGTTTAAAGACTGTTGTAGTTTTAATTTAGCATGAACATCAAAGTAATACTATGTTAAAAAAAAATCCCCAGTTTAATTAAAATAAAACTGACCAGTATAACACAAAGAGATGTGCAACACTGGAGTCATAGCTCTCATGCTTAGGAATCTATGCACAGGCTTTAGTACAGGAGTCTCCAAACTATGGCCCCCCAGTTGTTCATGAACTACAATTCCCATCATGCCTAGTCATATCTGTGAATGTCAGAGTTTTACATTGCCTCATGGGACGTGTAGTTCCGCAACAGCTGGAGGGCTTTAGTTTGGAGATCTTTGCTTGTAGATTGTTTGGTATATCTTTGTGCAGAGACTCCCAAGCTGTCCCAGGCCGTGTTTGGTATTGGTCACATAACCAAAAAACCTAAGCACAAGGGTTCACAAGGAAGGAATATTAGTGTTCATATTGGCTGATCTTTCCCTTACACAGATGTCTTTGGGTCAAATATGTTTTGTTATGGACATATAGATATCAGGACTCATGTTTTTCATGATACTTGAGGATATTTGTTTTAAAATAATAGTAATTTAATAATACGTTCCTCTGAATGCACAGGGATCTATTTAACATGCTTATATTCCTTCACTTGAGTTTCTTTTGTTTCCATTTAATGTTGTTTAGCTCTGTTTACCCTCTAGGGCAGTGGATCTCAACCTTTCTAGTGCCGTGACCCCTTGATAAAATTTCCCATGTTGTGGGGACCCCTAACAGTAAAAAAAAAATCGTAGAGTAGGTTTGCCAGCACCCAAGGCAAGACAAGTAATTTGCGCCCCTAAACCACGGACATTTAGCGCTCCCTGAGTCCCTTCCACTCGTACGATATTAAAACCCCCTCTGGTACATTTTAGGATGTACCACTCTTTCACTTTGTTCTCCTTTCTTTCCCTTTTATCCCTCTCTATCCTAATTTCTTGTTTTTTTTTTTCCCCATCCCTCTCTCTAGCCGACTTTCTTGTTCTTTCTCTTATTCTTTCTCTCCCTTTTTCTTTGTTCCTCCCCATCTTTTCCTCTCCCTTCCATGTATTCTCTATTTTTATTCCTTCTCTTACTCCTTGGTGGGGGGAATGGGATGAGTGGCAATGCTGGGGGGAGTTCTGATCAGCCAAATTAGGTGCTCTTGATCAAGGTCATCTGCTGATCTGAGAACTGTAGTGGGGACTTTTAATGCAACTTTGTGGTGTCTCGTAGTAGTGACACCTATGCCGAAATCAGGAGATAGGGTCTCCTCCAGACCCTCCCCCTTCACATTTCTTTAACAGTCAGCTGACCTCTAGTCTCTGCCCCCAGCCATGCTGTGAACTGAATGGGCGGCTGCAAAGAGGCTGAGTGGGCGGCTGCGGGCTCCAGGAACAGCCCAGCTGGGCGTTCACAGGCTCCAGGGACAGCCCTACTGAGCAGCCGCAAAAAGGCTGGTAGAGCAGTGTGGACTTTCGGAACAACCCAGGATTCGGTGACCCCTGGCAAATCATCATTCGACCCCCAAGGGGGTTCCGACCCCCAGGTTGAGAACCACTGCTCTAGGGAATTAAAGGAAGAATAAAAAATTTCTTGCATACATATGTATTTCAACATTTTCCCTTTGCTATCTTGCACTGGTATATACAGTATTTCAATTATTTACTTTTTCAAATAATAATTAAGAGAAATATGTTTTTATCCCATTACCGAACAAAGCTGTCATTATGTTACGTTTTAATAATTTTATATGCTGCTTATTTTAACTTGAGCCAAAACATAGATATTTGATAGCTAGCGATTCATAAAACATTAGTAACACAATTAGGGGTTCCTAGTTCACAGGGGATTCAAAATACTTTTCTAAGCAGCTCATCTAAACATTTAATTGGCATTCGTTCTCTTTTACAAAATAAAAAACTTTTCTGTTAAAAAAACAAAAAAAACATTTAATTGGCTATTGTTTCTCAGCAAACTAGCTCTTCAGACTGAGGTAATTAAATCTCATGTGATGAAAACTCTCTTGATAAAGTAGGCAACATTCAAAAGCATCTCACTTTGCATCACTGATTAGGTATATACTGTGTGTATGATTTTATTTTTTGATGTGTATGCTCTTATTTTTTTACCCATAAGAAGCATGTGTCTTTTCAAAACCATAACTGTATTTTAAATCAGAAAGAAATAGCATTATAGATTGAAATTAATGAAGGTTGTAGCTGAAGGTTGCACACATCCCTGAATTACATGTACTCTACATAGAACAGAAACCCTCATAAATGGGACTTTGAGTGGCAACATATAGTATTCCATGAATTAAATGCAATTTTAAATATTGTATAAAAATAAAAAAAATCTTTATTCATGCCACAAAATATAAAAACATGTTGTATAGAGTATAAGATGGTTATTTAGACACATACATCAATTCAGATCAATTCAAATCATTTACAAGATTTCTACGTGAAAACATCGAACAGGGTGTCCCAGACAATGCACACCCAACGTGTTTTGAAATAAACCTTTGCCGTCTTCCTCAGGGGTGTACTGTATATAGTGTGTAGACAGGGAGCTAGCTATATTCTATTCTATATTCTAATGATAACATAACAATAAGAACATTGCAGAAAATACAATATATTACATATATATCAACAAGCTCTACTTTATATCTATGTGGCATCAATACCTGTATAGAGATAGTTAGAGATTGAAGAAATAAATGAATAATGAATAAATTATAATAAACTCCCTACAAAGCATAAAAAAAAATGATATAGTTGAAGCAGGTAATATCGTCACCCAGGTGTACTTCAGGTAAATGCAAGATCATTTTCATTGACCCCCGGATCCGTGAGAAATCAAAATGACATTTGGAAACGGATAGTGTGTTCATTAGATCTCTGGGCTTTATTGATTTTTAGAGTGGCTTATATGTAAAAGAAAGATAGGAGGGGCTATGTCTTAACACATACGTTTCTAAATATAATACAAACTCAGTATATTCTTATCTTGTATTAAACTAGATTCAGCAGTCTACAAGAGCTAAAAGATGACTTTGCTTATACAATAAGGCTGATCCATGAATATCAGTAGCAGGGTGTAACTCTATGCAAACTGCCAGTTAAGCTAAGTATGTCAAAGTTCAATAATTTCATATATTCTATTACAATCCCCTCTTTTATCACGAACGTGATAATCACAAACCCTGAAGCCCCAACATTCACCTGGACTACTTTGTCATAAATGTATCATTATACTAAGCATGTAACAAAAAACAGATAATCTCAGCTTCATAGCAATTGTCCATGAAATACAAAGGGGGGAGGGGCGTGACAGTCCTTAAAAGCAAGTGGGAGGGGCATGAAAGCCTTTAGGCCAAATTAAAAATTGTCCCAAAGAAAAGCACAAAAAAATCTCTTGTATGGCTTCTGAATGTCCAATAAATTAATGAAAGGGAAGGAAAAAGAAATGTCCACATTATAATTCTCATTCTCCTATACTTTTCCCCAAACTTTTGGTTCGATTCTGTGTTTACACAAATTTTACAGAGATCCTTCTACGCCAAAACCCTACATCTTTGTAAGGATAGAACTCGATATCCACAGACAGATGGGAACTGATGCATTGGGCTAGACTTGGGCTTCAGGCTGGCGTATCTGTATCACTCATTGTGATGCTCACTGGACTTTCGTAGACCTTGGGCGTGCGTCATGGCTAACCCTCAAGGTGTCATTCCAGGAATATTTTCCAACAGGTGTCCGCCTTTACTCATCTCAGCATCTCCCAAGGCATTTGAACAACAAAGATGAACAATGAAGATGAACAATGAAGATGAACAACGAAGATGAACAACGAAGATGAACAATGAAGATTTCCATGTAAAAGCTGTAGTCATCTCTTCATCCAGATAGGGTATAAGGCAGGGTATAAATGGGGTATAGGGTAGGAATGGGATGGGTATTTCTTCTGGCTGGCTGGGGCAGATATTCCTCATCCAACATGAATAATCACAGAATCTATCTGATCAATTAAGGCCTTAACCATTGCAGGTATTAAACATAATATTCCTTATTACATGCAGAAATATAAAATGTTTCTCAGCAACAGTCTTCATTATATAGATTCAATATGTTTAAACTAAACATTTTTTCTAATCCAGTATTACAGCAGGTCTTCAATAAAACTTAAACAACTTTAGTTTCTTCTATCCCCGGGACCCAAGTGGACCCGAGGAACTCAGAACTGAACATTTTACCCAAACACATATTCTGACTCAGAAGTCAGCCTCCTAACTTTTCAAATATATCTGATCATCAGCAACAAACAAAAAATTGATGGATAAACTTCATTACATCATTAACATATCTTCACGATTGAAACTCTGGGAATTCAAAAGGTAAATATATTAGACATGTGCATTCGTTTTCGTCCGAATGCATTTTCGTCCGAATTTCAGCTATTTTCGTTATCGTTTTAACAAACGAAAACGAAAGCACAGAATCCGAAAACCGAAAGATTCGACATAAACAAATGCTTTATTTTCGTTTTCGTTGCTACAACAGTTCGATATAGATAGGAGATTCGACGTGACGCTGACAATAACAATCTGTGTCTATCGAACCTGTGGTCGAATGTGCCTAACCTTAACTCTATTAGTCCAAGATTATTCTACATAGGAGAGAAAAGATTCGACATTATAGAGAGAAAAGATTCGACATAGGAGAGAAAGATTCGACATAGGAGAGGAAAGATTCGACATAGGAGAGGAAAGATTCGACATAGGAGAGAAAAGATTCGACATAGGAGAGAAAAGATTCGACATAGGAGAGGAAAGATTCGACATAGGAGAGGAAAGATTCGACATAGGAGAGGAAAGATTCGACATAGGAGAGGAAAGATTCGACATAGGAGAGGAAAGATTTGACATAGGAGAGAAAAGAGTCGACATAGGAGAGGAAAGATTCGACATAGGAGAGGAAAGATTCGACATAGGAGAGAAAAGATTCGACATAGGAGAGAAAAGATTCGACATAGGAGAGAAAAGATTCGACATAGGAGAGGAAAGATTCGACATAGGAGAGGAAAGATTCGACATAGGAGAGAAAAGATTTGACATTATAGAGAGAAAAGATTCGACATAGGAGAGAAAAGATTTGACATTATAGAGAGAAAAGATTCGACATAGGAGAGAAAAGATTCGACATTATAGAGAGAAAAGATTCGACATAGAAAGAAAAGATCACTGCTTGTAGGCAGAACATTTGACCGGAAATGTATGATTGCAGAGTCGTACAGTTTCGCTGCTCCGTCGAATCTTCTTTGAACATTCGACAGACACCATAAGCCTTCAATGACAGATTCGACCTTAATTAATTCAGATTTTTGGACGAATGCTATTTTTAACGAAAAACGAAATAAATAAAAACGAATTTCGGGAGTAACTAAATAAATTTATTTTTTGGACGAAAACGAAATTCTGAAACGAAATATTTCAGTGTGCACATGTCTAAAATATATCCAGAATAGTCACTCTGACTGTTATTCAAACAAACTTTCCCATCATATTTTAGTACCTCATGGACTCAATATATGCAGCAATGTATTTCGTGTATCCTGGTTACTTAACCCAAACTTTTAGAGAAATATATATTATCAGGAACATAGGCCTAATAACTTTTACTCCCTGAACAAGAAAACACAATATAAGACGACTCTTTGTGTACATTTTAAACAAACACTTAAGATATTTTACTAATCAAATAATACCTTGTGCATTCATTAAACACGATACAACCACTTTCTCCTTTTATTCACATCCATTTGGCCACTCCATTCATTCTTCATTTAGAAATGTTCTCCATATTTGCCCTTTGAACATCTTTTAAGCACCTTTTACCATTACGTTTTTTTTTTTTTTTTTTTCTCTCGTATTTTTCCCTAGTGCATAGGATTACACAAACCTTAAGTTACTTCCTTTTTCTTTACCAACCACAATTCCTCTGGCGTAGCGCCAGGAATACATAACTTCCTTGGATGAGGCTGGCTCACACACCTGCGGTGCATTCGCACTCCGCACTACCCAAAAAGTGTGAGTTTTCTAGGCAGTGCGGTCCGGCTTACATGCGAATTCAGGGCCATTGACTTCTATGGGAACGCTTCTGAATCGCACATGTCATTCAGTTGTGAACAGTATAAAATCCTGACCTGATATGCAATCCTGACCTGATCCTGATCAAAACTGACATGAAGCGCTGAACAACTACTTTGTCAATCAGCTGTGAAAACAGAGCTAATACTCGCACTGCATATGTGTGAACCGAGCCCTAAACTTGTATTTAACCAAAAAAAAATCCCCAATCATTGTTCATACAGCCTAAACACAATTAAAACCATTTGCACAAATAACCATTCCCTTGTCTTGTAACAGGCAATGTCCTTATACAATGCAAAAGTTTCCTTTTTTTTTTTCCTTCTCAACATCAACAAAACCATAATACCATTCACTGAACACCGCGGAGCCCAGGGCAATTATATCACATTTGTTGATACTGAAAACAAAACAACACCTTTTAACTTCAATAACGTAAGGATAGGCAATTACACAATTAAAACAGTCCCCAAAGTCAGACTCCAAGGCTCTAAGGCTCTGTTTCCACTACTGTGAGTTGCTGTGCGACTTGACACATGCAAAGTCGCATGACAAGTCAAAAACCCATGTAATTCAATGGTCCTTGTTTTAATTCGTGCGACTCAAGTCGCAGCGACACAAAAAGGTTCTTGTACTATTTTGTTCCTACTTCGGTGCGACCTTTTCTCACACTTTTGAATGACATTGCATCAAAAATCGCATTGCAAAGTCGCACTGCAAATCACGCAAATCTGGGGTTGCAATAGCGGAAACAGAACCTAACTGAAATAATGTAATGTAATGTAATTTATCAGTGACGTCACATTCCCCTTTTAATGTTTCCAATTAATTATGCATTTGACATGGGAATAGGTGCTCAACACATTTCATGAATAGACTGACAATAGTTGCAACATTTTAACAATAAACATGTATTTTTTAATCTATATAGATAACGTTTTTGAATCAAATCCTTCTTTAACATTTTCTCCACCTCAGCAAGTCTCTCGGACTCGCTGAATATGGAATGCAAATATAGCAGTATGCTTTGCGCAAAAGCGTTGACGAAGGTATGTCGGTTGTTTGATCCCCTCTTTCACTTGAAGTGAAATAGCAGATTTATGCAAGCGGACATATACCTCTGTGTATTGTGCTAAACAATAATTTATAGGAGGAATCACTCAAATAAAGCACCACACACAGATGAGTACCCTACACTGTCCCTCTCACCTTCCCACTTTAGCAACGCTCTCCTACTCGGCAGGATCAAAGGACATATCAATTACTCAACAATCCGTTTTCATTCAGAAGAAAAAAACAACTTATACTTTAAATTGGAATTCCAAGACAACAACAAACAAACACATCAAATGTAAGAATTTTTCTCTGAGCAGATGGAAGAGAATTCCCTATACTAACAACAACTTTCCCTATAGTATAGCTAAAACCCCTTTGTCCCATCTGCACCACAGCGACAACATTTATCATACATACAAAAGTACTTACCACTCTCACAATATTTGGATATAAGCAAGGGAGATTTCTAATACTGTAGACCACTTTGACTGTTTAACCTTAGGGCCAGTTCACACCACATGCAGTCCAGTGAGTTTAAAAAAAATAAAATAAAAATTCTGAAGCAGGTTATATGGGAACCAATGGCATAGTTCACACCAGTGCTTGCAGTTCCAGTGCACTTCAGTTCAAGCATCCTTCCTGCACTGGAATGCTGCAAAAATGCATAAAAAACGCACTGGAGGGGTGAAAAACACTGGACTGCATTAAAAATGCACAAAAAACGCACTGGAACGCATCAAAAATGTGCATGTAAAAAAACCACCTGGAACGCATCCGGACTGCATTTCTATGGTGCAAACCGCCCCCTACAGTCAGTGTATCTACACAACAAATTATCTTATTACTTCTATGCGACAGATAGAAAAGGCGAAAGTAGGTTGGATCACCGAAATATAATCCTCATTTACCATTTCAGCTCCTTGCCAAAAGGACTGTCGTGTACACTTTTCTACAGCGTTCCCAAAACGCTTCTAAATTAGGACTTTCTGAGAGGTACTTTACAGCGTTCCCAAAACGCTTCTAATTAATTAGGACCTTCTCAAAGGTACTTTACAGCGTTACCAAAACGCTTCTAATTAATTAGGACCTTCTCAAAGGTACTTTCAAAGGCGGATTTTCCCAAAAAATCCCCTATACACCAAGGTGTGGTTCGTATCCCTCTTCTACATAAATTTGGTTCTAGATGAAATTTAAATCAGAGCTAAGGTAAGAGAAAACAGTCTTTCTAAAAGACAAAAAGATTCTTCTTACCAAAGGTGATTTTTTCATCTCCACCACTGCCACCATCTGAAGCAGGTAATATCGCCACCCAGGTGTACTTCAGGTAAATGCAAGATCATTTTCAGTGACCCCCGAATCCGTGAGAAATCAAAATGACACTTGGAAACGGATAGTGTGTTCATTAGATCTCTGGGCTTTATTGATTTTTAGAGTGGCTTATATGTAAAAGAAAGATAGGAGGGGCTATGTCTTAACACATACATTTCTAAATATAATACAAACTCAGTATATTCTTATCTTGTATTAAACTAGATTCAGCAGTCTACAAGAGCTAAAAGATGACTTTGCTTATACAATAAGGCTGATCCATGAATATCAGTAGCAAGGTGTAACTCTATGCAAACTGCCAGTTAAGCTAAGTATGACAAAGTTCAATAATTTCATATATTCTATTACAATAGTGCGAAAGGCATACTATATATACTGTATATAATACATGCCCCAGATGCTTATAAATGTTATATAACATACAGTATATGAAGTGCAATAATAGGATTTTTATAACAGCTTACCTGTAAAATCCTTTTCTTGGAGTACATCACGGGACACAGAGCGACATAGTCATTACTAATGGGTTATATAGATACCTTCAGGTGCTGGCACTGGCAACTTCCAAAACCGGAAGTACCCTCCCCTATATAAGCCCCTCCCATCCGGGAGCACCTCAGTTTTGTAGCAAAGCAATAAGTGTCCCTAAAGAGGGGCGGGAGCTCTGTGTCCCGTGATGTACTCCAAGAAAAGGATTTTACAGGTAAGCTGTTATAAAAATCCTATTTTCTTTCTCGTACATCACGGGACACAGAGCGACATAGTCATTACTAATGGGATGTCCTAAAGCAATGCCCAATGAGGGGGGGGGATACACCATACATAAGCTGAGCGCTATCAGACATGAGGATCTTTTGCGGCCTGCAACACACTGCGCCCAAAGGCGACAACCTCCTGACTTCTAACGTCCACCTGGTAGAACCTAGTAAACGTATGTACTGAAGACCATGTTGCGGTCTTACAGATTTGAGCCAGGGAGGCCTGGTGATGCACTGCCCATGAAGTTCCAACTGCTCTCGTGGAGTGCGCTCTAACTTTGAACGGAGGCGGTCTCCTTCTCAAGCCATAGGCTTGCATTATGACCTGTCGAATCCACTTGGCTAAAGTCGATTTTGACGCTGCCTGACCCCTTCTGGGGCCTTCCGGCAGAATAAACAAAGTATCCGTTCTGCGAATCTGAGCAGTGGCTTTTAGATAAGCTTTAACTGCTCTTACTACATCCAAAGAATGCAATAACTTTTCCTCTACCGAAGTAGGTTTGGGGAAAAAAGAAGGAAGAACCACATCTTGGTTCAAATGAAACCTCGATACCACCTTAGGAAGAAAGGCTGGATGAGGGCGTAAGACTACTCTATCCTTATGGATAACCAGATATGGCTCCTTACAGGACATAGCGGCTAATTCCGACACTCTTTTAGCCGAACAAATAGCTACTAGAAAAATCAATTTCCTGGTGAGAAGAACCAAAGAAATATGCTGTAATGGTTCAAATGGTTGTTTCTGTAGAACCGACAGAACCAAGTTTAGATCCCATGGACATATGGGAATATTAACCGGAGGACTAATACGCATCACTCCTTGTATAAAGGCTTTGACTAGTGAATGCAAAGCCAAGGGCCTTTGAAAAAATATTGACAAGGCCGAAAACTGACCTTTGATAATACTCAAGGCAAGCTTCCTATCTACAGCCCACTGTAGGAAGTCCAGACTCCTACCTATTACGTATTTATGTGGATGCCATTTCTTGGCCTCACACCAGGCGATGTACGCCTTCCAGATTCTATAATAGATCTGCCTGGATACCGGCTTCCTGGCATTGATCATGGTAGATACCACAGGATTAGAGAGCCCTCTCTTTTTTAGAATGTGGGCTTTCATAGCCAGGCCGTCAAACCTAGGGCTGGTAAGGAAGGGTGGTATATCGGTCCTTGCGAAAGCAGGTCCGGACGACGTGGGAGAGTCCAAGGACTCCCCACTGACATTTTACAATCTCTGCGTACCACGCTCTTCGGGGCCACGCTGGAGCCACCAGAATCACTGGTTTCTTTTCTACCCTGATTCTGCGGATTAATCGAGGTAACCATTGTGGCGGTGTGAATGCATATATCAGCTTGAACTGATCCCAAGGGAACACTAGGGCATCCGAGCCGCAAGCTAGGGGATCCCTTGTCTGAGAGACAAACCTGTCCACCTTTGCATTGAATCTGGATGCTAGAAGGTCTACATCCGATGTTCCCCACCGCTGACATATTGTCCAGAAAACCTCGGGGTGAAGGGACCCTTCCTCTGGGCATAATTGCTGGCGACTTAGAAAGTCCGCCTTCCAATTCTCCACTCCTGGAATGAATACCGCAGATATGGCTGGGACATATCTTTCTGCCCATTTCAGGATGTAATTTACTTCCCTCTGGGCTGCACGACTCCTGGTGCCCCCCTGATGATTGATATATGCCACTGCTGTGGCATTGTCTGATTGAATTCTGACAGGGGACCCTTGGAGTTTGGATGTCCATGCTACTAGGGCATACCGGGCTGCTCGTATCTCTAAGAGATTGATGGGCAGGGCCTTTTCTGCATCCGACCATCTGCCCTGGAGAGACCATTACTCCAGTACTGCCCCCCCAGCCTATAAGGCTGGCATCTGTAGTGACCACCTTCCAAGAAATCGGACTGAAGGATTTCCCTTTTTCCAGATTCTGGGGAACCAACCACCAACGGAGGCTCTTGCGAACGGAAGGGGACAAGGACATTGTAAGTCTAGGGCCTGAACTGTTTTGTTCCAGGCTGACAGTATGGCCCCTTGCAAATTCCTTGAATGGAATTGACCGTAGGGTACTGCTTCGAATGATGCCACCATTTTTCCCAGCAGCCTCATGCACAGGCGTATGGACGGCTGTCTTTTTTGTACCCACTAAGTGGATCAAATCTTTCAAAGACAACACCTTTCCTCGAGGCAAGAATATTTTTCTCTGGCCTGAATCCAACCTTAGCCCCAAGTATTCCAGACTTTTGACTGTTTTTTAGGGCTGACTTGTCTCGGTTGATAATCCAACCGTGAGATTCCAGATACTTGATTGTCTTGTGAACGACCACGTCTAGTTTTTTCACTGAGTGGTCTATCAGCAACAATTCATCTAGATATGCCATTATCATTACACCTTGTGTTTTTAGATTGGCCAATAAAGGGCCAGAATTTTTGTAAACACTCGTGGTGCTGTGGCCAAACCGAAGGGTAAGGCTCTGCTGAAAATGGCGCCCTTCTACTGCAAAGCGTAGAAATTTTTGGTGGACTGGAAAGATGGGAATGTGCAAATAAGCATCTTTGATGTCGATCGCGGCTAACCAATCCTCCCCTTGTAGGGCAGTGGCCACCGCGGATCGACTCCATCGGAAAGTCCTGATATACAGGAATTTGTATAGCCCTTTTAGAATTAATATGGGCCTCCCGTCCGCGTTTGCTTCGGGACTGTAAAGAGGTTTGAGTAAAACCCAAACCCTCATTCTTCCAGGGGAACCTCCATAATTACTCCTTGGAGCAATAGTTGTTCTAGTGCCAACAGGAGGGACTCTCTCTTCCGGGGATCCCTTGGCACATTTGACCTCAAAAATGGGAAGGAGGAGAGTCTTTTAACTCCAAACTGTATCCCTAACATACTGCGGAGAGCACCTATCTGTCTTGATCGTGTCCCGCCCGGTCTCTTGCGAACAACTGGAGTCCTCCCCCCACCCGACTGAGTGGGGGACCCTTCAATGAATTTAACTTTGGGGGAGGTTTTGTACCTCCCCTGACCCAGGGTTTCTCATTACCCTGCTATTGTCCCTGTTTTTTATCCCCGGGAATTGACCGAGGAGGCCGTCGGAACTGTTACACAGCCGATGCCCCAGGGATTGGAGAAGCAGGCCTCTTAAAGAGGGACCTCTAACTCTGTTTTTAACCGGCAAGAGCGTATTTTTACCGCTGGAAATTTTCTGGATATTGTTGTCCTGGTTTTCCCTGAATAAGCGTTCACCATGAAATGGGACGCTAACCAGCCATTCTTTACAGGGAGCTTCAGCAGACCAGTTTTTGAGCCATAGAAGCCTACGCATATGTACTATAGACAGCATAAGGCGGGAGGCCTGATGGACTGAATCCTTTATGGCGTCAACCGCAAAGCCTAAGGCTCTAGGTAGATCAGCTAGGGCAAGGGCCTGCTGATCTGTCAAGTCCCTCAAGACCTGTTTCAACTGATCCTTCCCTGCTTAGCAGACCCCAATAGCTGCTACTGCTGGTTGTGTCACCAAGCTTGCTGTAAAAAGAAGCAGACTTTCATAAGGACTCCAATCTTTTATCTATTGGGTTCTTGAACATTTGGACATTATCCACTGGACATGTCAGTGATTTATACATACAAGAGATGGCTGCGTCCACTGTAGGGACCTTCCATTTTTTTTTTTTTTTTGATGAACTTATCCTCCATGGGATAGACCACCTGAAATCTCTTGGGAGGAGTAAATATTTTATCAGGATGTTCCCAATCCTGGTAAATAAGCCCTTTCAGTAAAGGGTGAAGTGGAAAAGAACAGACAGTCTGGGGGCTTCTAGCGACCCCAACGAGGATACAGTAGTGGTTGATGGTTCCGCAAGGTGCATTTTTAAATGCTGATCGGACCATGTTAGTCAGAGACTGAACCCATAATCTTTCAGCTTGAGATGCTGAGAAAAGGTTCCCCCACTGTTGATTCCTCTATAACAGAATCAACCTCATCCTGATCCCCTTCAGGCAGGTCGATCCCTGTATGGGACTGTTGCTCTGCTAACAGGCACTCTGAAGGAGGAGACGGAGATCGGGCGTGCTTTCCCTGACAGGGAGGCAGCGATCAATGTTGACAATCTCTCTCTAATCCTCCCAGAGCTGAGGAAAAAACCTCCTCTGTTACATACACAGGAGCAGGTGAACTGAGGACAGCCACAGTACCAAGTACCCCTGCGGGGTCTCTACGGTCACTTACCTCTGAACTTCAGGGGAGACTGGTGCAGCAGAAGCATGCCCAAGATCCTCAGAGCCCGATGAGACCCCCTTCGCTTCCTGGAAGATTCAGTTCCGGAGCTTCTGGACGGCATATTTCCTAAGCCTAAAGCTGAGGTATTCCAGCCGTAATACACCACTTTTACTGAGAATAGTCTAGCACAATTGCTGCTATATCACAGTTGGTGTCTACTAATGTGCCTTTCTATGGGGATGCCTGCATCAACCGCTTGCTGTATGCCTTTTTTTAAATGTTGCCAGCTCTGTCTCTGCACTCCATAGCCAGCTCACAACACATAATTGTGTTTTTTAACATGCTGGGACGCCCGCACATGCGCAGAAGCGCTGCGGCGCGCACAGAGCGTCATCCCCCAGGCTCCGCCCCCTTTCCCGGCTCACCTCTATATATAGAGGCGCGTGCACGCGCACGCGCGCGGCCACGTGCGCCTTCGGCGCTAATTTCGAAAAGGGAAACTAGGGACAAGAGCCAGGGCCCCTTTTTGCCGCAGGCCGGGGGATGGACGAGCATTGCAACATGGCAGAGGAAGCAGTTTCCCACAAGAGAACTCACCATCTGCCTGGACTTGCTCTGATGAAAAGAAACTAGTCCACATGACAAGAAACGTTCCACAGCGGCCTCTAGTGGATAAACACAGGTACCACAGTCTAATATATTAAATATATATATATATATATATATATATATATTTTTTTTTTTCTTGACCACTATTAAAAATACTACATTTTTTTTTAGTAGTTACAGGCATGCACAGATATTAGCGGGAATACCGTTAGGTAACAGACAGAAAGACAAATTAGGCTTGGGGGTCCCCCAATAGAACCAAGTTCCTGGGGGCCCCCACTTACCTGTTCCCCGCCGCAGGACTTTGTTTGGTCCACAAAAGCCCAAACTTCACCTATCACGGCAGGCATTGTAATCAAACCTTCAGGGACCGGGTTCCCAAGGATTCCACTCCCCTGGACCTGTATAGCACCCTGCACAGAAAACATCTTGGTCGTGGGTATGACCAGAGCTCTGGATCCCAGGGTCCAGCTCTCCTAAGAGAAGCATTACAGGCAAAACCTTGCTCTTCTCTGCAAGGCCCGGGTACCGACCGTTTAGCTATGAAGCTTTTTTGGTCGGATCCGGAATAGCTTACTGAGGCCCAAAAGAACCTGTACGCAAGCTCAGTGAAAAACACATGTTACTTCTTGGCCAACACCTTAGACACTGGCAAAAAACTGAGGTGCTCCCGGATGGGAGGGGCTTATATAGGGGAGGGTACTTCCGGTTTTGGAAGTTGCCAGTGCCAGCACCTGAAGGTATCTATATAACCCATTAGTAATGACTATGTCGCTCTGTGTCCCGTGATGTACGAGAAAGAAAAATATATAACAAAATCCAAAAGTCCAAAAGTGATCATGTGTCCTAAATATAAGTGAAATGGTGAAAGGACTAACGGTTTCCACCACCAATCAAATAAAAAAGTCCATTGGTGAATTGACTAAAAATTTCCATCACACATTGATCATTAAATCGTAAAGACTTGAAAATTCCAGCCCTTCACTGCACTTAGGAACTGTACTAATGCTTGGAGCCTGTTCAGATTTGACTGAGCTGTGGATTGAGCTGGGAGAGCTGGGAGAGCTGTGGAGATTAGACATGTGCAATTTGTTTTGTAGCGAATCTAGATTCGGCTGAATCGAAAAAAACGAATTTCAACTAATACAAAAGAAATTATAGCAAAAATAACGAATGAATTTGACATGATTGGTTCATTCATTAAAGGTCTAATGAAACAAAAGGTTAAAGGGGTTGCTCCACCGGAAAATTTTTTTTTAAAGCCAGCAGCTACAGCTACAGCAGGTGCTGGCTTTTAATATTTGGACACTTACCTGTCCTGGAGTCCAGCGACGTCCGCAGCAGAGGACGAGCGACCGCTCGTCGCTCTGCTGCTCCCTCCGCCATCCTCTCTGAGGGAACCAGGAAGTGAAGCCCTGCGGCTTCATGCCCGGTTCCCTACGGCGCATGCGCGAGTCGCGCTGCGCCGTTCTGATTGGTGCTCCTGTGTTCTGGGAGCCGAGTGTCTCCCAGAACACCAAGGGAAGTCTGCGGGAAGTGACGTAACTCCCGCAGATTCCCGGAGACAGGACTCCCGGATGTGGGTGAAAATACCTGTCTTAGACAGGTATCTTCACCCCCCTCCCCCCTGAAAGGTGTCAATTGTGACACCGGAGGGGGGGAGGGTTCCAAATAGCAAAAGTTGCTATTTAGGGTGGAGCTCCACTTTAACTGTAAATCTTAAAGTCCAATCAGCCGATTCATTTTGTGCTGGAGGTTATATTACTGGCAAAGTGCATTCCTGAGAACTGAGTGAGAAGGGTGTTGTACTGTATTTGAGTAGATATATTGTCTTTGTGTGTGTTAATGGATTCAATAAACAAACGACTTTCCAAACTACAAATCGTTATCACGTATATATATACATACATAAATATCAAATTGATATACATACAAAACAAAGCGATGCGGTATTACGAATATCGACACTCTACAGAAATAACAAATTATCCGAAAACGAATTAAAGTAACATAACAAATATAATAAAACAAAATAATGTATTTTACGAATGAAAGCAAAACTAAACAAATTTTTTTGTTGTACACAAGTTTAGTGGAGATTGCAGCTACTGGCGACTGGCAGTACACTTGCTTCCTTGTGCCAATCAATTGGATCTTGGATTATTTACTTTTACCTGCTGTTTACTTCACTATAAAGCCTGGAACAGATGTTAAGTTGTTTTTTATATCAACCCAACAGGCTGTAGGTCGCTGTACTAACTATGCAAAGTTAGTGCAATGTTAGTGCAGTGATCTCCCCTGCTGAGCTATTGTGTTCTGACAGGGGGACTGCCCCCTCCCCCGCCAGAACACACTGAACAGCATTCACAGCCATTTGCTGCCAGCACTAATTGGTTGCTGGTCAGATGCTGGTTTTTCAGCATATCCCTTTGACAAAATTCAGTCATTGGACCAGCTTCTGTCAGATAGGCAGCTGTACACACTGTGGGAATGTTGGCTGGTACCTGCTGAACTAGCTAACATTCAGATCATGTTACCCAGCATTATGTGAGTATATTTGAGGGTGTTGAATACATGTAATGGGACATTTTTACACTATGTGAGTTTCTCCTTATTAGGCTAATGACCACCTGAGGATGTGTGTGGAGCTGGAGGAAGACTAAGCAATGTTTAAAGGCCAAGTCACAGTCCTACTGGGAGACACAAAAGCTGTATTTGCCTTATGTGTAAAAGGAAAGGCATGCACTCTTGATTAGTTGAAGGCATGTACTCTAAAGCTGGGTACACACTACAGTTTTTTTTCATGCAACCCCCAAAAAAAACTGTAATTTCCGGTCGGAGCCGCTGTACTAACTGTGCAAGGTATAGTTTAGCAATCTCCCCTGCTGAGCTGTTGTGTTCTGCCAGAACACTCTAAACAGCTCTCTCTCTGCCATTGGCTGAGAGCGCTGATCGGGAGTCAGTTGGCCAGGTCAATGGCCAATCCCCAGACGATGTCCAATTGTCCAATTGTGATGAAACGCGCAGGGTGGAGCCTACGACGGTGACGTCATTACGTTTCTTTCCTCTCAGGAAGTGGATGGGCAAACGAACGAACATAGGAAGTGAAGTGTAGCCGACGAAGACACTGCGGTCTCGCTGTATGATTCACTTATCGCCATTGAATGACCATTACATTGTAAGTGCGATTCTTTTGTTTATTTCAATTCATTTTTAACTAATATACTGCACTATGGAGGCTTTTATTTTTTGTTTTTGAGCAATATCAGCTCTTAGTTGCCTTTCCAGCTATTGCCTTGGTCTTGGGGAGACTGATTTCCCTATGCTAGGCGAGACTACTGATCTGGTAGTCATCGCCATCTGGTAAGCAGGCCATCTTTATTCACTTTTGGGTGTGAAATTGCACTTAGATGTTTCTTTTGCAGTCTCCCCTCTGCATCTACACGGATGGGTGTTAATTTCTTGTCAATTCATGGACTGGAATCTTAATGGGACTCTGCTTTGGTTTTCACTTCTCAATTGTGAAAAATCATTTCTTGTCAATTCATGGACTGGAATCTTAATTGGACTCTGTTTTAGTTTTCACTTCTCAATTTTGAAAAATTCACATGTCACTTTGTTACACATTTTGTATTAGCGCTGCATTTATTTTTCTTATTTTTAATGTTTTGAGTTTGATATTAGACTTTCAAGGTGCTGGCAGCTTTTACCCTTTTTTTTTTATCACATTTCAGTTCTTTCAAGCGCAGCTTCAGCCTTTGGGCTTTTTGTTGTTTCATATATATATATACTGTATATATATATATATATACATATATATATATATATATATATATATATATTTTTTTTTTTTCTTTTTTGCCCAGACATATACTTTATGAACTCATTTCCCTCACCCCTATCTCTATTATAGAGGAGTCAACCCCATGCATGCATGTTGTGAACTGTTTTGGTGTACTTTACATTTCCAATTGTATAAAAAATATAAAAGAATCAATCAAGCTTTGACACATGGGTCATTGCCATGTGTAAAGCCCTGTCTGTACACACGATTGGATATCCTATGGATTTTCGTCCGATGGATGCTTTTCATCAGACAAACCGATCGTGTATGGGACCCATCGGTCTTTTTTCCATCGGTTTAAAAAAATAGAACATGTTTTAAATTTTTCCGATGGATAAAAAACCGATCGAAAACTCTGATCGTCTATGGGCAAGTCCATCGGATCAAAAACCCACGCATGCTCAGACTGAATTAGGAGACAGGAGCGCTCGTTCTGGTAAAACTAGCGTTCCTAATGGAGAGAGCACATTCGGCATTCTGCAAGTTATTGCTTCGTTTAATGCAGCGCATTGTATTTTGCTTTAGAATGGTGTTTAAAATGTCGTTTTGCTGCAGATCTTTATCACGAGCTCTGACAAACTTATGTCTTTCTTGTTTCTTGCGATCTTATTAAGAATTATGATTTATTATTAAAGGCCGACCTCACATTTTAAAAATATTTTTTTTTTTCCATTTTTTTGTGTGTTAATTTCTTACAACAACATTTCTTTTTTAATTTTTCCCTCATGGACGTTGGTGTCCCTTGTTATTAATTACACATTGTATTTAGGAAATGTTATTGCTACTCCCCAGAAAAACACATCAGGCAAGTATTTTTGCTGAAATCAAATATCCATTTATTCTGGTAAAATATCAAACAAAAAACGAAGGGCAACAATTCGGAAATTAGCGGAAAATATGAAGTCATTGGACCCCAAAGGATGACATGACTATGATGAACAATAAAATAAACAACAGCATGAAATCAGGAGCAGCAGCCAAAGACATACATCATCCAAAGCTGTGGTACTCCATGAACCTGCAACTTCTGGAAGAGCAGCTAGAAGCCAGAGAATCACCTCCTGCTCTTCCCTGTAGCCTTCCCTCCACGCTTCCCTGCAGTGTTCCCTCCACGCCTCTCTGCAGCGTTCCCTCCACGGCCCCGTCCACGCACCCTTGCAGGCCAGGCCACTGGGGGTGGTAATGTGGAAGGAGAAGGATTGGCCTGATGTGACAGATGGGTGGCCTCAGTCAGCTGCCCCCTCGCCCCCATGTGTACGGCAGTATATATAAGGTGCTCACAGAGGGCACGTTGTCCCGCCTCCATTTGGAGTAACTTGTCCGCCAAGTATGTACTAAACCCCTCCACAGGGTTGAGGGGGGCCCTGTTGATGGCAGCAGCGTCATGTATCATTTTGAGTGACTCCTCCTCCACCTGTGTCATCCTACGATTTTTTTTAGGTCTGATGTGGAGGGGAGCCACTTGTGACACTGTGCTGCCACTAGGCCTGGGGACCTGCTGCATGCCACTTGGCCCTGCCTCCTCCTGGCTGACACTCACCCCTGCCTCCTCCTGCCTGCCACATTCCTGCGCCTCTTCCTCCTGGCTGGCCTCATCCTGTGTATAAAAAAGGCACATAGTTAGATATTTTTGGCAAATCATCACACACAATTTTCATCTCATGACTGTTTCCTTTTTTTGGAGATACTTAAACAATCATTTTGGTCCCCCTTGTTTTTTTGTTTTTTTTTGGGGGGGAATGGTAGCATTTTGGCAGAATAAATCAAGTTCATCACAATAGTACTTTGAGGCCAATATTTATTTACGAAAATACTATACCTGGCTGAAGATGCGAAGATCAGGCTCTTCAAGCACAGGTGGCTCCTCCTCCACCTCTGCAGGGGTGGAGGGAAGGGTGGGAGGAACGCTGGAGGGAAGGGTGGAAGGAAGGGTTGAGGGAAGGCTGGACATTGATTCCCTGGCCTCAATCTGGTCATCCAGAAATTGCAGGTGCTTGAAGTACCACAGCTTGGGCTGTAGTGCATCGTCTGCTGCTGCTCCTGATCTCTTGGAAACACGGACTTCTTTGTAGATTTTTTTGTATGCATTACGCATGTTGTTTATTTTATTGTTCATCATAGTGTAGTCTGGGACCCAGGGCTTCATATAATCCGCCAATTTCTCGATTGTTGCCCGACGTAAAGCACTCTTGTGATAAGAGGGGTAGTTAACTTCCCAGAGGTTTCTCATTTCTTTATATTTCTCTATCAAAATCATCATGACATCCGGATCACGCAGTTTATTCATCTTTTTATGTCTGCAAGTAAAAAACCCAGTGGAAACCAAAAAAAAATCAGATTCGATTCTCCTCAACTTATCACAATATTGGCCTTTACAATCATGAACCATTATAGGCCATTGTAGGCCCCAGTTCCCTTCTTACCTTAGTTGTGGTGTTTGCAGCACTTCCGGTCGTTCTTACTCCGCGCAACCCTAATAACTTCGTTCCCATTTTTATACCCTGCGCATACGTGTAACTCCGCCCACGTCACCCGCCCATGACGGACTTTTTCTGCATTTCCCCGCCCCTTAACGTTCGGCGCACAGTGGGAGACGGCGTAATGTCGGTGACACAGGTGGCTTCTTTACTCGAAAGTAACGACGAGGAAAGCCCGGAGGTGGAAACGTCCCGATCCAGGATTAAAAGATATAAGGCGACTAATATGTCATTTGCTGAGATGGCGGAGATGGTGGACATTCTGCGGAGGAAGGATTACGATGGGAAGCATGGGCCATACGACACACCTAATCTCCGGAAGTCACAAATAATGGAGAAAGTGGCGAAGACTCTATATCAGAAATATGGGGTCATGAGATCCAAGGAGCAGCTCCGTAAAAGGTGGTCTGACCTGAAGCTGAGGGAGCCGGAGCAGTATAGGAAGCTTAAAAAAAGCATAGAAAAAAGTAAGCTTTTATTTTTACTGTGTTCTTTCACATTGTAAGATGTATTCTTCCATGTTTTGCACCATGTACTTGTATTGACTGGTTTCACATTTCAAAAAGGCAACTTTAATGTTAAGTTGAGGGTCCACTTCTTTGGTTTCCTTTTCTTCCCCAAAAAATGTTCGTCTTCCACAAAACATGTTTGGCACATATCCATGTAAAGTACATGTGACCATGCCTCATTTTCCAAAAACAATGTTTATCTCCACATTGTTGGCTAGATGATGTGTTGTAACTAAAGTAGAATGTGAATGAAAGACTCAAATGGATTCTGGGTAAAGGAGATGACACTCAGGAGCAAGTACAGGAGCTTGTTCAGGAGCAAGATACTATAGTGTTGCCCGCATGACTAAATTTTAAAGGGTGTCACACCCAGGTGCACCAGTGGATACCTTTGTGGTTCTCAAAATTTGGTTTTTAGGCCCCTTAAAAAAAAAAAAATGCTGCTTTGTAGAGCTCTCAGGATCTCATGTGTTCATCTTTGAACTCAGGCCCAAATATCAGTTGTACCTCACTTCAAAACAATGTATATAATATCTGGGCGAAAATCGTGTGTGCTAAAGGATACCTATTTTTTGGCATTCCCATAGGGGAGAGGAGACTGGGAGGACAACAATCTGAGGAGACGAGGAAGCACAGACCACCTAAACTCCCCCAAGATCCCAAAGCAGCACAAAAGCAGCATGTTGAGGAAGTAGAGATGGAGGAAGCGGAGGTGGAGGAGGAGGAGGAGGAGGAGGAGAGGTGGAGCTTATCCCCACAACAGGTCAGTGTCTGTCCACACAACTTCAAGGTCAATACAGATGTAGGCGTGCATATTTCTAAATGTCTTTTTTTTTTTTTTAGGGGATGAACGTGGTGGTGTGTCAGGAACTCAAAATCCTCCATTCTCGAGTGCCAAAATAATTATTCAAGAAATAATGGAATGCAGTAGCGAAATGGACATTATGAGAAAGAGAATGAATGTGATTGAGCAAAAATATAAAAACATTATAGATATTTTGGGGAGAATAGTGCCCCCCTGTTTTTGTGTTTTGTTATGCGTCACAAATTTGCAATGGGATTTCCACCAGCCCAAATGTGAAGATGCACACAGTGACTCAACATGTGCTATCTGCCATCACAGGATATCTATGTCCCTGTTTTGGGGGTGCAACCTCTTCCTCCCTACTCAAGTAGGTTCGAGGAAGGGTTTGCACCCCCAAAGCACGTCCATTGATCCCCCATGATGGCAGATAGCACATGTTTAGCTTAGCCATGGGATCACGTTGAAAAGACACATTCGAGACACAAAAAGAAAGGGGTTCTTCACATTTGGGTTGGATCAGGGGTGACACCACCCCATCTTAAGTTTCTCCTTTTCACTTTGTTCTTTACTTTCAATGTTTTTACCTCAAAAATTATGATTTTGACCCTTGCATGTTTCTGCAAAACAATCCTTCCCCAAAAAAAGCTAAAAAATGGGGAGCTCAAACTTTCTACATATTTGTATTAAAACCAAACAAAAGGGTTGCACAGAGTAAAAAGTTTCTGGAAGACGCAAAAAGGTGTGGCTTGTTATTTCGATGCTCACTAGCATTTTTGGAAATGCCCAAACAATGTTTTTTTATAGTGCCAATTGGGGCTATTTACTAAGGGTAAATACACTTGGCACTTGGCACTACAAGAACCTGGGAGACACATAAACCCAAAAATCAAGAATGACAAAACCATGTTTTTTATACAATAAAAATTTATTTGGATTATACAAATCGTCAGATGTGGTCTGGCATTGCGATGGCCCCCCCTACCCGTGAAGTACTCAACGTATTTATCACGTACTTCACGGGCACTTTAGGGGGCCAAGCCAGTACGGGCAGGGTCGAGGCCGGTCAGAATGGTCATCTTGGATAGACCAGCCTCAGGCCCAACTGTTGACAGATATGAAGGTGAAAAATGTCTCAGGAAATTGTGCATTATGCAGCAGCAGTAAACTATGGTGTTCAGCTTGTATTCCGCCAAAGGAATTGCTGTCTGAAACAGGCGGAACCGGCTGGCCATTATCCCGAAGGCATTCTCCACAACTCTCCGGGCTCTGGCCAGCCGGTAATTAAAAACCTTCCTCTCCGGGGTGAGGGTGCGTTGGGGAAACGGCCGCATGAGGTGTGGTCCAAGTCCAAATACTTCATCCGCGATGAAAACGAACGGTAGTCCTTCCACGTTCTCTGCATCTGGAGGCAGTGCAAGACCCCCAGCCTGCAGACGGTGAGCAAACTCCGTCTCAGCGAATACTCCGCCATCGGACATCCGGCCGTTCTTCCCCACGTCCACATACAGGAACTCGTACCGTGCCGACACCACCACCATTAACACAATACTATTGAAACCTTTATAGTTAAAATAGTATGACCCCGAACGGGGTGGCGGCACTATGTGGACATGCTTGCCATCAATTGCCCCTCCACAGTTGGGGAAGTCCCACCGCTGGGCAAATTGATCAGCCACAGTCAGCCATTCCTGTGGTGTGCAAGGAAACTGTGGAGTCAAACAAAAAGAAGACATTAGTACGTTTTAAGTTTACAGTGCAAACAGATAACACAAAGACATTGTTGACCAACATCAGGCTACCATTATTATTTAACCACTTAAGCCCCGGACCATTTGGTAGCTAGAGGAAAACAGGAAAAGGATCAATTGATGTGAAACATGTCAGCTAATTTTTGATCAGTGTGTCGTGATGTGCAGTGTATGCTTTGGATTCCTGGACTTTTGAAATAAAGGCTTTTTATCTTGGAGTGCTGCTATCCAGAAAAATCCTTTTCCTGTTTTGCTCATACTTGCATTGCTTGCACCCTTGGTTGCTGGGAGGAGGTCTTTTGGAGGATATCTACATCTGAGCGGCTCCCTTTCTCTGGTAGCTAGAGGACCAGAGGTGATTTCAGAATTTTGCACTGCGCTGCTTTAACTGTAAATTGTGCGGACATGCAATGTTGTACCCAAACTAAATTTGCGTCCTTTTCTTCCCACAAATAGAGCTTTCTTTTAATGGTATTTGATTGCCTCTGCGATTTTTATTTTTTGCGATATAAAAATTTAGAAAAAAAATGATATTTTCTACTTTTTGTTATAAGAAAAATAAAATAAACTCAATTTTAGTCATACATTTAGGCCAAAATGTATTCAGCCACATGTCTTTAGTAAAAAAAATGTCAATAAGCGTTTATTAATTGGTTTGCGCAAAAGTTATAGCGTTTACAAACTAGGGTACATTTTCTGGAATTTACACAGCTTTAAATTTATGACTGCCTATCTCATTTCTTGAGGTGCTAAAATGGCAGGGCAGTACAAAACCCCCCCAAATGACCCCATTTTGGAAAGTAGACACCCCAAGGAAATTGCTGAGAGGCATGTTGAGCCCATTGAATATTTTTTTTTTTTGTCCCAAGTGATTGAATAATGACAAAAAAATAAAAATTACAAAACGTTGTCACTAAATGATATATTGCTCACACATGCCATGGTTATATGTGGAATTGCACCCCAAAATACATTCTGCTGCTTCTCCTGAGTACGGGGATACCACATGTGTGGGACTTTTTGGGAGCCTAGCCACGTACGGGACCCCGGAAACCAAGCACCGCCTTCAGGATTTCTAAGGGCGCAAATTTTTGATTTCACTCCTCACTACCTATCACAGTTTCGAAGGCCATAAAATGCCAAAATAGCACAAAACGTCCCAAAATGACCCCATTTTGGAAAGTAGACACCCCAAGCTATTTACTGAGAGGCATGTTCAGTCCTTGGAATATTTTATATTTTGCCACAAGTTGCGGGAATATGACAAACTTTTTTTTTTTTTTGCACAAAGTTGTCACTAAATGATATATTGCTCACACATGCCATGGGCATATGTGAAATTACACCTCAAAATACATTCTGCTGCTTCTCCTGAGTACGGGGATACCACATATGTGGGACTTTTTGGGAGCCTAGCTGCGTACGGGACCCCAAAATCCAAGCACCGCCTTCAAGGTTTCTAAGGGCAAAAATTTTTGATTTCACTCCTCACTACCTATCACTACCTATCACAGTTTTGAAGGCCATAAAATGCCAAGATGACACAAAACCCCCCCAAATGACCCCATTTTGGAAAGTAGACACCCCAAGCTATTTGCTGAGAGGCATGTTGAGCCCATTGAATATTTTTTTTTTGTCCCAAATGATTGAATAATGACAAAAAGAAAAAAAAAAGAAAAAATTTACAAAAAGTTGTCACTAAATGATATATTGCTCAAACATGCCATGGTTATATGTGGAATTGCACCCCAAAATACATTCTGCTGCTTCTCCTGAGTACGGGGATACCACATGTGTGGGACTTTTTGGGAGCCTAGCCGCGTACGGGGCCCCAAAAACCAAGCACCGCCTTCAGGATTTCTAAGGGCGTAAATTTTTGATTTCACTCCTCACTACCTATCACAGTTTTGAAGGCCATAAAATACCAAAATAGCACAAAACCCCCCCAAATGACCCCATTTTGGAAAGTAGACACCCCAAGCTATTTAACTTATAAAAAACACAATCAAATCCCTGGGTAGGATAATGAAAGTTTTCTATAGCAGCGCTCAGGTGGTCAATAGACTCCCTTGTCCACTCACTCTTATTTACAGTTCATAAGAGTACATATAGATCTTATGAAAAAAATGTTGTTGTAAATGACATATAGCTCCAGATGTCTTCTTAATATGATCCACTTTAAATCATCAGTTGTATCCCCTTTCGGGTGGGTACTCACCACACACAGGATTTAAACAGGCACCTCACAGATCCCATCCGATGGTCATCCGATCATCCTAATCCTGGTTCTGATTACTCCTTCTAAAGCCTCCAGAGATCACCCGATAATCACCAGCAGATGTTCAAAGTGAAAAGAAAGAGAAGCCACCAATAGTGTAATCTAGGGTTGTCCCGATACCGATACTAGTATCGGTATCGGGACCGATACCAAGCATTTACGCGAGTACTTGTACTCGCGCAAATGCTCCCGATGCCCAGTCCGATACTTTTTTTTTTTTCTCAGAGCGGGGGGTGGAGAGCAGGGCGGAGACCGGGGCGGAGAGTGTGCGGCGGGGGGCGGAGAGTGTGCGGCGCGGGACGGAGAGCAGGGCGGAGAGCGTGGCGGGGGCGGAGACCAGGGCGGAGAGCGGGGCGGGGGGCGGAGACCAAGACGGAGAGTGTGGCAGAGACCAGAGCGGAGACCAGAGCGGGTCTTCAGGCGGGTAAGTAAAATTAATCTGATCCAATTGCCTTGCCTGTCTGCTGCTCAAATGCTACCTGTTCCCCCTTCACCTCCATGCCGCTGTGCCCCCTTCACCTCCATGCCGCCGTCCCCCTCCGTGCTGCCGCCCCCTCCGTGCTCCTCCTCCACCCCCTTGGTATCTCAGGATGGAGAGCGGAGGTAGGTAGGTAGGATAAATCCGGCTCCTTACTTGTCTGAATGTACCGAGTCATCACTGACTGTCCATTCACATAACTGAAACATCGTGTTTACAATGTTTCAGTTTATGAATGGAGAGGAGCCGCTGTCTTCTCTCCATTCATTTTCAGCGCAGCAGAGGCTGCTGAGAAAGGGACTGGGGAATATGTGTCACTAGTCCCTTTCTCTGTCTCAAAGGGGAGATGTCAGAGGTCTGTTAAGACCCCTGATATCTCACCAAAGCCCCCCACAACAGGGCTGATAAAAAAAAAATAAAAAAAAATGAATTGTAAAAAAAAGAAAAGAAAAGAAAACACACACACTGACACTGTCCACCCCCCCCCCCCCCTTAAAAAAATAAAGCATTGTAAAAAATAAATAAATAAAATAAATAGTAAAAAAAAAAAAAAAAATACTGACACATGAGATTAAAAAAAAGTATCGGTATTCGGTATCGGCGAGTACTTGAAAAAAAGTATCGGTACTTGTACTCGGTCTTAAAAAAGTGGTATCGGGACAACCCTAGTGTAATCCCGTAGAGTATCTTTTAATCAGTCTATAAAAATTGTTTCCACAACATATCTTCCATATGGTAAAAATCAAGCAGTAAAATAGCAGCAGTGTAATTCAAAACCGCTGTGCTGTTCCCCCAGGCTTCTAACAGGTGCAGTGTATCAGCTGGTACAGCTTGTGTTTAACCAGACTTACTGCCGCTTCCTGTGTTTGGAGCGCACCTGGAACGCACCAACGTCACTTCCTTTCAGCCGCAAAGTCACACCCTGACGTTTCGTCTTCTCGACTTCCTCTGAGGGCGTGACTCTGCAGCACGGCTCACAGGAATATATACACACACAAGTGATTGAGAGACAAGTTTAACCCCTCCTATATGCTAATCAATGCCATTTAATTACTCAAATCGGCAGAACGCATTGTAGTCACAGGGGTCTCGTCATTTTAAATCACTTAACACATTAAATCAACAATAACCTCTTATACATTGATCTTGAAAAGCGTTATTAAGATAATAATAACATAATCGAATAGTTAAAATAAATCAATAAAAGCTGAGTCTCCATAATATTATTCATTATCACAGATAAGCACCCAGCACTAGCGCCATCTTGAGTATGAATACCAAACAGCAGTCTAAATTTCTACAAAAATAGGAATAAATTATATATATATATATATATATATATATATATATATATCTCAACACTCAACGTTAAAATACAATATTAAAATTAAATATATAAAATTTACTTCTAAAAAATCCTAAAACATGCTACATAAAATGATAATCGTCAAAATTGTTTCATAATTATGTTATTAATACCTAAAGGTTTATAAATAAATTCCACATATATATAATATAAACCTACTAAACGGTAAAACAAATAATAACACTAAAAGTCAATAATGAAACAATTTATATCTAACTCGACGTTTAACCCTTTGGGGGTGAGGGTATCCAAGGAATAAATCCAAAAAGTTTCTCATTTGGATAATTCCCTTACCAAATTACTTCCTCTCCATGTAGGTTTAATATGGTCCACCCCCCAAAATTTCAAACCTATAGGGTTTTGATCATGATGTAGCTTAAAATGGAGAGACACATTATGGTCTTTAAACCCCAATTTAATATTCTTAATGTGTTCTCCAATCCTTACTTTAAGGCATCTTTTTGTCCGTCCCACATACATTAACCCACATGGGCATAATAACACATATACCACATGTGTGATATTACAAGTTATGAACTCTTTGATGGCGAATTCTTTTTTATTTACTGTGGATGTAAAGCAGTCAATACCTCTTATGGGTTCAGCTATTTCTCTACACGCCTTACACTTACGGCAAGCAAAAAACCCTTTTTTGTCCCAAAAGGACAATGGTCTTCTTGGTTGATCCAGCACCTTTTTTACCACCTTGTCTCCTACATTAGGTGCCTTTCTATAAATAAATTTAGGAGCTTCTGGCAACACTGGTTTCAAACTTTTATCTAGACAGAGTATATGCCAATGATTTTTTAACACTGTCTCAACCTCTCTATATTGTGCATGGAATGATGAAATAAAACTCCACTCATGGCAGGTTGAAGTTCGAATCCTCACACCTTCTCCTACTACTTGTTCTCGTGGTATCGCTCTAATCTCCTCTGAGATTCTATCCAATTCTTGGGGTTTATACCCCTTCTCTCTGAATCTGTTTTTCAATATTACAGACTGAGACAGATAATTCTCTTCTGTAGAGCAATTTCGTTTCACCCGCATAAATTGTCCTTTTGGTATATTTTTTAACCAAACCGGGTGGTGGCCACTTTGTATAGGTAGGAAACTATTCCGGTCTGTTGGTTTGAAAAATACTTTTGTGTCTAATTTATCACCATTTCTATAGATGCTGACATCCAAAAAATCTATTTGATCTTTACTCCATGTACTCGTCAATTTAATATTGTTGGAGTTGTTATTGAGATATGTTAAAAAATTATTAAGAGATATTTCAGATCCTTCCCATATAAAAATAATATCATCAATGAATCGTCTGTAAAACAGGAGTTCCCGTCTTTTATTCACAAAAATATACTTATCCTCCCACTCCCCCATAAATAAATTTGCAATACTAGGTGCAAATTTTGCGCCCATTGCCACGCCTCTCTTTTGGATAAAAAACTCATTGTTGAACCAAAAATAGTTATGTGACAAACAAAAATCTAAAACCTCTTTTAAAAAAACTTTTTGATGATGGGGAAGATCATCTCTTTGGCTCAAAGCCCAATTGAGGGCGAGTAGGGCGTCGTCATGCTGTATTATTGTATACAGGGAGGATACGTCAGACGTCACAAAAAATACTTCTCCTCGGTCTTCTAAATGTATATTCTGCAGGGATTGTAATAAATCCTTGGTGTCCTTCAGATACGCTTTTGTTGTTTTGACACTACTCTGCAAAAACCGATCCAAGTACTCCCCTATCCTTGAGGTTACAGAGCCAATCCCATTCACAATTGGCCTGGCTGGGGGATTTTGGGAGTCTTTATGTATTTTGGGTAGCGTATAAATTGTAGGAATCCTTGTACTGCTTGGTGTCAAATAACGCTTCTCTTTAACTGTTAAAGTATGTCCTTTAAATCCATACTCCACCAAGTGGCCCAATTCTACATTATATTGAGGTGTAGGGTCGTGACTTAATTTTTTATATGTATCAGTGTCAGCCAACATTTCTGTTAATTGGCCAACATAATAATCTTTCGACAAGACCACCACACCTCCTCCTTTATCTGCTGGTCTGACTACTACATCATTTCTTTTCTCCAACATTTCTATGCCATCGCAAAAAAATCGAGGATTAACTCCTTTTTTGGGAATAATTTTCTCCATATCTCGTAATACTAAACTTTTAAACACCTCAAGGTGATGAATTGCCGTATTTGGGGGGTTAAATAGAGACTTATTTTTAAGTCCACTATCAACCGCCACTGATGATCCAATGTTTCCACTCACTGGGTTTGACATTTTATTCAAGAAATATTTCTTGATACTGAGTTTCCTCATGTATCTATGAATATCAATATATACATCGAATTTGTTTATCGATCTTTTCAAACCACATTTCAGACCTAATTGTAGGATATTGGTCTCTTTGTGTGTCAAATCAACCCCACTGAGGTTATAGATACCAGTTAGTCTTTTTCCAGCCTCCTTTTTTTGCTGGATTCGTGCTCCTGCTCTACATCCTCGTTTTCTGTTCCCCTTAAACTTTGTTGTTGAGTATGATCCCAGTTCTGTTGGTCCCTCCACTGTTGGTCTCTGTACTCGGGTGCATATTGTTGATGTGAGGGTACTTGATAATGCGTGGGTACTTGTTGAGGGTAATACTGTGAGTATTGGGTTGGTGGTCTCCCCCTTTGTGGTGGTTGACCCCTTCCTCTCCTCCTGTTTCCCCTTCCTCTCCAACTGAAAAGGACGTGGATGATAGGCCTCATTCCTATCTACTCCATCCCTCAAGGTCTCATATCTATTAGCCACCGGGACATTGTAGGTTTCATTGTGAGCCATATACTGTTGGTTCACACTTGTGTTCCCACGACCCTTTCCTCCTCTCCCTTGATTATCTCTAGGGGTGAGGTGATTGAAGGGTGGGGCAGTGGTATTAGTCCTACTGGGGTTATTCATCCTTTGTGTTTGTCTAGGAGTACTAGGCATGGATGTTCCATTTTGACTAGGAACTGGATCCACTTCAATTTGTAAATCATTATTCGCCAAATCATTTGTATGCGTTCCATCTTGCCAGTAATAGATGGTATTATTTTTAAAATCATTTAAATCTCGATAAAATTTCTTAGTTTTTTTCTTTTGAGTATCTTTATCGACTTTCTCAAGTCTCTTTTTAATCCTATTATTGAAATCAATTATCTGCTGTGTATCTTTAATTGGATCCAACTGTGCTTGAAGTTGGTTGATCCTATTCTCCAATTTAATCATTTTCTTCTTTTTTCTTTGCAGAATAAGTTCCTGCAACTGTAAACCCACTCCATTAAAAAACTTTAGCCACTCAGACATTGATTCAGGATCATCCAAAGCGTCTTGAGGTGCTACTTCCCACCTCAGACTGCGAACTATAATTTTTTCTTTCAAATAATGTTCAATAGTACAGATGTCCCACCACGTCCTAACCTGCTTTTCCAAAGCGCTTCCTAGTGCTGTAATAATACCACTATAATTTTCCTCTAGTCTGACTTGTTCATTAACAGAGAACAAGTTAGCTATATCTAATTGTCTGTTATTCAGAAATCTGATCGCATCCATTGCAAAGCCAGAGATTAAACACAAAGTATACAAAAATTAAAGTGAAGTTCCCCTGGCCTTCTTTCACTATCCCAGCGCTAAAGAAGCTCACAGGTGACTTATAACAGACTACAATGAATACGTGACCGTATTCATTAACCCAAATGTTCATTATATGTATCTATATCAGCAGCCGCTTAAACACAACAATATATGTCAGCATCTATAGAAATGGTGATAAATTAGACACAAAAGTATTTTTCAAACCAACAGACCGGAATAGTTTCCTACCTATACAAAGTGGCCACCACCCGGTTTGGTTAAAAAATATACCAAAAGGACAATTTATGCGGGTGAAACGAAATTGCTCTACAGAAGAGAATTATCTGTCTCAGTCTGTAATATTGAAAAACAGATTCAGAGAGAAGGGGTATAAACCCCAAGAATTGGATAGAATCTCAGAGGAGATTAGAGCGATACCACGAGAACAAGTAGTAGGAGAAGGTGTGAGGATTCGAACTTCAACCTGCCATGAGTGGAGTTTTATTTCATCATTCCATGCACAATATAGAGAGGTTGAGACAGTGTTAAAAAATCATTGGCATATACTCTGTCTAGATAAAAGTTTGAAACCAGTGTTGCCAGAAGCTCCTAAATTTATTTATAGAAAGGCACCTAATGTAGGAGACAAGGTGGTAAAAAAGGTGCTGGATCAACCAAGAAGACCATTGTCCTTTTGGGACAAAAAAGGGTTTTTTGCTTGCCGTAAGTGTAAGGCGTGTAGAGAAATAGCTGAACCCATAAGAGGTATTGACTGCTTTACATCCACAGTAAATAAAAAAGAATTCGCCATCAAAGAGTTCATAACTTGTAATATCACACATGTGGTATATGTGTTATTATGCCCATGTGGGTTAATGTATGTGGGACGCACAAAAAGATGCCTTAAAGTAAGGATTGGAGAACACATTAAGAATATTAAATTGGGGTTTAAAGACCATAATGTGTCTCTCCATTTTAAGCTACATCATGATCAAAACCCTATAGGTTTGAAATTTTGGGGGGTGGACCATATTAAACCTACATGGAGAGGAAGTAATTTGGTAAGGGAATTATCCAAACGAGAAACTTTTTGGATTTATTCCTTGGATACCCTCACCCCCAAAGGGTTAAACGTCGAGTTAGATATAAATTGTTTCATTAGTGACTTTTAGTGTTATTATTTGTTTTACCGTTTAGTAGGTTTATATTATATATATGTGGAATTTATTTATAAACCTTTAGGTATTAATAACATAATTATGAAACAATTTTGACGATTAGCATTTTATGTAGTATGTTTTAGGATTTTTTAGAAGTAAATTTTATATATTTAATTTTAATATTGTATTTTAACGTTGAGTGTTGAGAGATATATATATATATATAATTTATTCCTATTTTTGTAGAAATTTAGACTGCTGTTTGGTATTCATACTCAAGATGGCGCTAGTGCTGGGTGCTTATCTGTGATAATGAATAATTTTATGGAGACTCAGCTTTTATTGATTTATTTTAACTATTCGATTATGTTATTATTATCTTAATAACGCTTTTCAAGATCAATGTATAAGAGGTTATTGTTGATTTAATGTGTTAAGTGATTTAAAACGACGAGACCCCTGTGACTACAATGCGTTCTGCCGATTTGAGTAATTAAATGGCATTGATTAGCATATAGGAGGGGTTAAACTTGTCTCTCAATCACTTGTGTGTGTATATATTCCTGTGAGCCGTGCTGCAGAGTCACGCCCTCAGAGGAAGTCGAGAAGACGAAACGTCAGGGTGTGACTTTGCGGCTGAAAGGAAGTGACGTTGGTGCGTTCCAGGTGCGCTCCAAACACAGGAAGCGGCAGTAAGTCTGGTTAAACACAAGCTGTACCAGCTGATACACTGCACCTGTTAGGAGCCTGGGGGAACAGCACGGCGGTTTTGAATTACACTGCTGCTATTTTACTGCTTGATTTTTACCATATGGAAGATATGTTGTGGAAACAATTTTTATAGACTGATTAAAAGATACTCTACGGGATTACACTATTGGTGGCTTCTCTTTCTTTTCACTTTGAACATCTGCTGGTGATTATCGGGTGATCTCTGGAGGCTTTAGAAGGAGTAATCAGAACCAGGATTAGGATGATCGGATGACCATCGGATGGGATCTGTGAGGTGCCTGTTTAAATCCTGTGTGTGGTGAGTACCCACCCGAAAGGGGATACAACTGATGATTTAAAGTGGATCATATTAAGAAGACATCTGGAGCTATATGTCATTTACAACAACATTTTTTTCATAAGTTCTATATGTACTCTTATGAACTGTAAATAAGAGTGAGTGGACAAGGGAGTCTATTGACCACCTGAGCGCTGCTATAGAAAACTTTCATTATCCTACCCAGGGATTTGATTGTGTTTTTTATAAGTTTTATAGTTTTATGTTCTGCAAAATATTTGTTGTGTTTAAGCGGCTGCTGATATAGATACATATAGTGAACATTTGGGTTAATGAATACGGTCACGTATTCATTGTAGTCTGTTATAAGTCACCTGTGAGCTTCTTTAGCGCTGGGATAGTGAAAGAAGGCCAGGGGAACTTCACTTTAATTTTTGTACCCCAAGCTATTTACTGAGAGGCATGTTCAGTCCATGGAATATTTTATATTTTGCCACAAGTTGCGGGAATATGACAAACTTTTTTTTTTTTTGCACAAAGTTGTCACTAAATGATATATTGCTCACACATGCCATGGGCATATGTGAAATTACACCCCAAAATACATTCTGCTGCTTCTCCTGAGTACGGGGATACCACATATGTGGGACTTTTTGGGAGCCTAGCCGCGTACGGGACCCCAAAAACCAAGCACCGCCTTCAAGGTTTCTAAGGGCATAAATTTTTGATTTCACTCCTCACTACCTATCACTACCTATCACAGTTTTGAAGGCCATAAAATGCCAAGATGGCACAAACCCCCCCAAATGACCCCATTTTGGAAAGTAGACACCCCAAGCTATTTGCTGAGAGGCATGTTGAGCCCATTGAATATTTTTTTTTGTCCCAAATGATTGAATAATGACAAAAATAAAAAAAAATGTACAAAAAGTTGTCACTAAATGATATATTGCTCAAACATGCCATAGTTATATGTGGAATTGCACCCCAAAATACATTTTGCTGCTTCTCCTGAGTACGGGGATACCACATGTGTGGGACTTTTTGAGAGCCTAGCCGCGTACGGGGCCCTGAAAACCAAGCACCGCCTTCAGGATTTCTAAGGGCACAAATTTTTGATTTCACTCCTCACTACCTATCACAGTTTTGAAGGCCATAAAATGCCAAGATAGCCCAAAACCCCCACAAATGACCCCATTTTGGAAAGTAGACACCCCAAGCTATTTGCTGAGAGGCATGGTGAGTATTTTACAGCTCTCATTTGTTTTTGAAAATGCAGAAAGACATTTTTTTTTCTTTTTTCAATTTTCAAAACTTTGTGACAAAAAGCGAGATCTGCAAAATACTCAACATACCTCTCAGCAAATAGCTTGGGGTGTCTACTTTCCAAAATGGGGTAATTTGGGGGGGTTTGTGCCATCTGGGCATTCCATGGCCTCCGAAAGTGTGATAGGCAGTGAGGAGTGAAATCAAAAATTTACACCCATAGAAATCCTGAAGGCGGTGCTTGGTTTTCGGGGTCCTGTACGCGGCTAGGCTCCCAAAAAGTCTCACACATGTGGTATCCCCGTACTCAGGAGAAGAAACAGAATGTATTTTGGGGTGCAATTCCACATATAACCATGGCATGTTTGAGCAATACATAATTTAGTGACAACTTTTTGTACATTTTTTTTTTTCTTTTTGTCATTATTCAATCACTTGGGACAAAAAAAAAATATTCAATGGGCTCAACATGCCTCTCAGCAAATAGCTTGAGGTGTCTACTTTCCAAAATGGGGTAATTTGGGGGGTTTTGAACTGTCCTGGCATTTTATGCACAACAATAGGAAGCTTATGTCACACATCATCCACTCTTCTAACCACTTGAAGACAAAGCCCTTTCTGACACTTTTTGTTTACATGAAAACATTTTTTGTTTTGCAAGAAAATTATGTTGAACCCCCAAACATTATATATTTTTTTAAAGCAAAGGCCCTACAGATTAAAATAGTGGGTGTTGCATTTTTTTTTCCACACCGTATTTGCGCAGCGATTTTTCACACGCATTTTTTGGGGGAAAAACACACTTTTTTTATTTTTAATGCACTAAAAAACACTATATTGCCCAAATGTTTGATGAAATAAAAAAGATGATCTTAGGCTGAGTACATGGATACCAAACACGACATGCTTTAAAATTGCGCACAAACACGCAGCGGCGACAAACTACATTCATTTTTAAAAGCATTTAAAAGCCTTTACAGGTTACCACGTTAGATTTACAGAGGAGGTCTACTACTAAAATTACTGCCCTCGATCTGACCTTCACGGTGATACCTCACATGCATGATGCAATTGCTGTTTACATATGACGCTAGACCGACGCTTGCGTTCGCCTTTGCGCAAGAGCAGGGGGGGACAGCGGTGCTTTTTTTTTTTTTTTTTATTATTTATTTTGCTTTTTTATTTTATTTTTAAACTGTTCCTTCCATATTTTTTTTTTTTTTTTACCATTTTTATTGTTATCTCAGGGAATGTAAATATCCCCTATGATAGCAATAAGTAGTGACAGGTACTCTTTTTTCGAAAAAAATTGGGGGGTTAGACCCTAGATCTTTCCTCTGCCCTCAAAGCATCTGACCACACCAAGATTGGTGTGATAAAATGCTTTCCCAATTTCCCAATGGCGCTGTTTATATCCGGGGGGGGGGACATTCCCTCCCACTGCTTGTAAAAGCAGTCTAGAGGCTAATTATCTGCTAGAATTGCTTTTACATGAAAGCCGGCCACTGGCTGAAAAGAATGATACCAAGATGATACCTAAACCCGCAGGCATCATTCTGGTATAAACATTCAAAGTCCAGCAACATACCAGTACGTTGCTGGTCCTTGTTGGACATGTATTGTAATCTTTTTTTTTCATGCAGCCTCAAAAAAGAGATTGATCGGTGGGTATGCCCACCATTAGAATACCTCCCTTCATCCACCCACTTCTAATGATGGGCATATATGCCGAAGCATGGGGGCATCCTCCCGCAAAAAAGTTATGCCGCGTACACACGGTCGGACTTTTCCACGGACAAGCCTTCGTCGGAATTTCGACCGTATGTACGCGGCATAAAAGGTTATGCCGCGTATACACGGTCGGACTTTTCCACGGGCAAGCCTCCATCGGAATTTCGACCGTATATACGCGGCATTAGGAGCAAAATCGCTCCTCCGCCCCTGCTGCCCCCATGCTTCGGCATATATGCTCTTTTTTTTAACTGTGGTGGTGAAATCACCTCCTACAGCGTTGGAATCACGGCTTTATGTATCGTGGGAGCAAACGCTGTTGCTGTCAAGATAAATAAATCCGCGATGCAACTGAATGGCGTACCTGCTAAGCAAATGATGGTTAACATTAAAACAAAGTAACATTACAGTACAACAGTAAGACCTTACCATACCATACCTGCAAAGCAAATACCAAAACAAAACCTAGTAAAAAAGAATTTTTTTTTTAACGCAACCTGTGCCTAAAATATATATATGCCGAAGCATGGGGGCATCCTCCCACAAAAAAGTTATGCCGCGTACACACGGTCGGACTTTTCCACGGGCAAGCCTCCGTCGGAATTTTGACCGTATGTACGCGGCATTAGGAGCAAAATCGCTCCTCCGCCCCTGCTGCCCCCATGCTTCGGCATATATGCTCTTTTTTTAAACTGTGGTGGTGAAATCGCCTCCTACAGTGTTGGAGTCACGGCTTTATGTATCGTGGGAGCAAACGCTGTTGCTGTCAAGATAAATAGATCCGCGCTGCAACTGAATGGCGTACCTGAAAACAAAAAATTACATACCTGAAAAGCAAGCATGATAAAACATTGCAGAATAGAATACAGTAAAAAAGAGCAGAACAATAGAGGAGAAAATAGAGAGAGAGAGAGAGAACAATAAAACGACAACTATTTTTGGTTTTTTTATTTTATATTTTTTTTGTGTTTTGCTTTTTCCTTTTTTTTTTTACACTTTTTTTTGTAACTTTAACAACTGTAATAGTTCGGGTCTCTCAAAATGTAATGGCATCTTGGGAGACCCTGTGTAAGTGTGTCCTAGTCTGTGAAATGCTGTACCCTACACTAAAACTTCACTTTTGAGTGGTAGCATTCAAAACATTCACCAAGGCAAAGACCAGGTTTGTCAGGACAGAGTGGACAAAAAACACGGGTGTCACGCCTAAATCCGCATTTGCTACAGACACAACATCTTTTTTGGGGGGTTCGTTGGGTAGGGGTACTCTCGAGGGCATACGGATAATGCCTCTCATGCAACCGGCTTACTGCATTTGGTTGGGAATGGTGAGGTGCAGAACCGCCTGGATACAGGAGTTCTGTGACTATCTCATTCTGGAATTTTAGAAGAGATAACGTCCCGCCTGAAGCTCTGTATAGCTCATGAGCGTTCAGCAAAGCCAATTGGAATAAGGATAGAGACACTTTTTTGTACCAGCGTCTCGCCTTACGGTCAATTAGATACGGCGCCAACAACTGGTCGTTGAGGTCCATCCCTCCCATATTTTGGTTATATTCGTGGACACAGAGGAGTTTCTCCACAACACCAGTCGCCGTACGAATTTGGACTGTCGTGTCTGCATGAAGGGAGGTAAGAAGGAAAACATTCTTATTGTCCCTCCACTTCATAGCGAGCAAGTTATTACACTTCAAGCAGGCTCTCTCCCCCAGCCTAAGACGGGCATCTACAAGCCGCTGGGGAAAGCCCCGGCGATTAGGTCGCACGGTAGCACATGCTCCAATCTGATGATCAAACAAGTGACTAAACAGTGGCAAGCTCGTGTAATAATTGTCCACATACAAGTGGTACCCCTTTCCGAATAAGGGTGACACCAAGTTCCACACTATCTTGCCAGCGCTCCCTATGTAATCCGGGCAGTTGACCGACTCAACCTGACTATCTTTTCCCTCATAAACCGTAAAGTTCAATACATAGCCTGTTGCCCTGTCACAGAACTTGTAGAGCTTGACCCCGTATCTGGCACATTTGCTGGGAAGGTACTGCTTGAAAGACAAGCGACCAGAAAATTTAATCAGGGACTCATCAACGCAGACAACTTGATCGGGAATAAACAAGGCTGCAAAACGTTCGTTGAAGTGGTTTATGAGGGGCCGAATTTTATAGAGCCGGTCGTATTCAGGGTCCCCACGTGGACGACAAAGTTCATTGTCGTTGAAGTGCATGAACCGCAAAATCTGCTCGTATCGTGTCCTGGGCATGGAGGCAGAGAACACGGGCATGTGGTCAATTGGGTGCGTGGACCAATAAGCACGCAATGACGGGAATTTATGTGTGCCCATGTTGAGGGAAAGACCCAGAAAGGTCTTAAAGTCGGAAACCGTAATTGGTTTCCAATCTTTGGCAATTTTAGGCAACTGGGGGTTAGCGGCGATGAATTGACCAGCATACAAATTACTCTGGTCCACAATAGATCTATAGAGATCTTCCGTGAAAAACAGCGAATAAAAATCAATTGGCATAAAATCAGCTGTTTCCACCTGAATACCGGGTTGGGCAGTGAATGGGGGAAGTACGGGTTCTGCAGAAGTGGTGGGGACCCAATCAGGATAGGCGAATTCTGCAGGAAGGGCACTATGGGCATGACGGGCCTGCCTTTGTCTTCTTGGTGGCAGTGGGACACTACTTGTGCTTGCCACCTCGCCAGCTTGAACTGCACTTATGGGACTCGCCACGTCACCACGTGATACTGCAGTGCTGGATGTACGCCCAGGCTGTACTAGGCCGCTGGTGCTTGCCAATTCACCAGAAGGAATAGCGGCGCTAGTACTACTCTGCTCCATGATACGAGAGACCTGCGGTTCTTGCTCCTCAACAACCTCAGAAGATTGGGATCGGGTACGCCTGACCTTAGCAGGGACCTCAACTTCGTCATCAGAGCTATCTGACGTGGGGCCGCTGACGTCACTGTCTTCTACGGGAAGATATTCTGAGCCTGAATCTGACAGATGTGTGACCTCCTCTTCACTATCTGTCATGCTCAGAATCTCGTAGGCCTCTTTACTAGTGTACCTTCGTCTTGCCATTTTGGGCTCTAAATTTAGGGGTACACTAGTAAGATTCACAGGTAAAAAAAGCACCTGACTGTCACCAAATGTATCAAACGCTACCAAAAAAACTGTTAGCGATCGCAGGGATCAGGACTGTCTCTGCGAACGCTGCAGTTATGTGTGTTGTGTTTGGTAAGTGACAGTGACCGATCGATACTGCACTTGGGTGGGCTGGGCTGGGCGGAGGGGCTAAACGCAGGTGCTAGCAGGTATCTGGGCTGATCCCGCTAACACTGCGTTTTTGGGAACCCTAAACCGCTGGGGACACTAGTATAGATCTGATCAGATACTATACCACTAAGGGAGGTGTATGCTTTGCGAGTGGGTGTTAGCGATACTGGCACTAACCTGACGCTGCCTTGGGCGACGCAGACCCTCTCTGGCGCTAAAACCTAATTGATATCAGCCGCCGGGCGATCAGGGGGTTAAACCTTTATTGGGTTATATACGGCGGGTGCCCTGATGCTATAAAAAGCAAACTAACCAACCAGCGTCACCTGTAACCTTTATATGGTGATCACTGGTGAAAGGGTTAACTAGGGGCAATCAGGGGGTTAAAACCTTTATTAGGTTAAATATGGGGGTACCCGACGCTATATAAAAACCTGACGGGTTACCTAAATAACTAAATAACTAACTGGGTAACCAGTGTCACCAGTGACGCTTATACGGTGATCACTGGTGAAAGGGTTAACTCTAGGGGCAATCAGGGGGTTAAAATAATATATGGGGGTACCTGACACTAATAAAAACCTGCGGCGAACCTAAAAATAATTAACTGGCTATCTAGGGCACCAGCGACAAGAAAAAAGCGATCGGAAAAACGATCGCTTAGTGACGCTGGCGTTAGGGGGTGAAAGGGTTACCTGGGGGGCGATCAAAGGGTTAAACCTTTATTAGGGGGGTTAGGGGGCTACCCTGGACCTAAAGGGGCCTAATCCTAACTGCCCTGCAACTTTTTACAGTCACAAATGACACTGATTGCAGTGATCAGTAAAAAAAATGATCACTGCAAACGGTGCACTGTGACTGGGGGTACTGGGGGTGATCTGGGGGGTGATCTGGGGGTGACTGGGGGGTGTAAGTGTGCCTGCGTGTACTGGTGTCAGTGGGCTGTTGGTGCACTTACTGTGTGATGTCTTCTCTCCTCGCGCCGGATCGAAAAGACCGACACGAGGAGAGATGACATCACTTCCTCTGCCTGTGTTTACATTACACAGGCAGGGGAAGCTCTCTCATTCGCCGGGAGCGATTGAGAGGGGGTGGCCGGAATCGAACGGCCGTCCCCTCATGCCGGATCGCTCCCGAACACTTAACCACCGCTCACTGTACAGAAGGGGGGTCCGATCGGACCCCCCAACTATACAAAGGCGATCACGTACATATACGTGATTCTGCCTGTCGGTGCCATTCTGCCGATGTATAATTACAGTGGGCGGTCGTTAAGTGGTTAAGGCAGTATTTCATGGCCTAAAAAGAAGGCCCACTTAGCACATGACTCACCCCCCCTGAGGGGACATTATAAAAATTACTAAGGGGGTTTAAGGTGATTTGGGGGGCCCCAAATAAAGGCTAGACCACTCTGCTGAACTTGAATGAGTAATAAAACATTTGTCAACATTTTAGGCGGGGGGATTGCTGAACTACGATGGTAATGAGCCCAAACAAATCCTGAGTAAAAAAATAGGCTAGCTGTGTTTGGGCCATGGATAGCATGCTGGAGAGGTTAGTGAAGGGAAATAGGCATGTAGGCCCCAAAAAAAGGCCAATAGAGGTAAAAACATGCATGGGGGAAATTACCAAGGATATTACAAACAGGCAAATTTGGGAAGGAAGGAAAAAAAAAAATATGTAGCAAACAATCCAAACATATAATGTGATGTTAAAGGAGCAAAATTACCTTCATATAGTCCTTCTGCAGGACCTGAATAATGGCCGAACACGTTTCAGGGATAATGATCCCGAGAGCCTGGGGGGAGATGCCTGTTGTGAACTTGAGGTCCTGCAAGCTTCTCCCAGTCGCCAGGTATCTCAACGTGGCAATAAGCCTCTGCTCGGCAGTGATGGCCTGGCGCATCACAGTGTCCTGCCTCGTGATATAGGGGGACAGCAAATCCAACAGACGGTGAAATACGGGGTCCGTCATCCTGAGATAATTCCTGAAATCATCAGGATTATTCTCATGGATTTCACGCAGCAGAGACATATGAGAGAATTGGTCCCGCTGTAGCAACCAATTCTTGGTCCATGAACTCCTCCTCACCCTGTTCACGGACTGAACTCGGGTTACAGTGTTAACCGCAACACCAAGTCCATAGCCAGCACGAGCTTGAGAACGAGAACGCACTTCAAACATGGTTTTAAACCGGTCGCCTGGTCAGAACGAACTCAAACAGAACGCACCGTGGAACAGCAAGGCCTGAGAAGAACGACCTGAAAAACAGTAAACGAACGGCCAAGAAGGCACTGCCAAGCAGTAACAACCTGACTGCACGCACTGAAGAACAAATACGAACCCACAACCACAAACTGAACAGCAGGAAACGATCTGAAAAGCACGGAGACTGAAAAGCGTGAATCGGCTCTCACCAAACTTTTACTAACACGCAGTAACACGAAATCAGCAAAAGCAGCCCAAGGGGTGGCGCCATTAGATTTGAACTTCCCTTTTATAGCACCGTCGTACGTGTTGTACGGGCCGTCGTTTTGTTGCCGTCGGTTTTTGGACTGATGGTGTGTGGCCAAGACTGATGAAAAACTGTTTCATCGGATTTCCGATGGAGAAATCCATCGGACGAAAATCCATAGGTTATCCGATCGTGTGTACAGGGCTTAAGTCTTAAAGTGGACGTAAACCCACTCTCATCCTTTCTAAACCACTGCCATAGTGCTGACTTATAAGGATATAGATGCCTCCTGTATGTATCCTTATCTGTCAAATGTCTCCCCTCTGTCTGTTATAAGAACTGAAAAACTGCAGATTCTGTGGGTGGATCTGTTGTCTGAAGCTCGGTGGGTGGCGTCGTGATGTCAGTAGACTCCCCATCCACCTCTACACTCCCCTTGTCAACATGCATTTTCTCCTGTGTATTCCTTCTGCTATGATCATTAACATCCAGTAAAAATCCAGAAAAGTAACCACATGACTTCAGAAAAGGAGTGGGGGTGGGAATTAAAAAATAATGCCTGTCTAAAGCTAGTGCACGAGATATGTAAATAACCTGTCACTCAAAGCAAGGGGGTGGAACGGACAAAGGTTTTTCTCTATTTGTCTGTTTTATCTCACTGAACAATAAAAGAGGATTGCTCAGAGATGGATTACATTTTTGTGGCAAGACCTGCCACAAATGATAGGAAATCTTATACTCTACATTGTGACAGCAAAAAAAAATAATTGAGTTTACATCCACTTTAAGTTTTATGTCTTTCAATAAATGTTTCCCATTGTCTTACTGATTACCTCTGCTGGAAGCCATATGTATGAGTGTTAGCACAAATTGCAACAGAATGGCGCATCGAAAAAGTCTTGTAGAGTACACTTGATGCCAGAGGTTATTATTAAAGGAAAATGGTTTTGATGCCTATTTCACACATACTGTGATACTGTTATCATAAATAATGTGTCATTACCATGTTTATGAAACTTTCATGTAAAGACAATTACTGTTAAATGCATTTTGGCCGTTTCCATTGATGTTTCTTCTTTATAAATTATTCAGAAAATGACAGCTATTAGAGTCTCTAATATTTAGCAAAATGCAAAAATATGAAATAATTAAACCCAAGTAACTGAAAGAAAATAAAAATATGTTCAAAATGAACGAATTCCCTGACACGAGTGCTTGTATAAGTGATAATCAGTGTAGAGGATTAACACAGAGAGGATTACAAAAAAAGGAGTAAGTAGATCCACTGAACATTCTATTCAAATAAATGATTGCATTAGCTAGTATTACTAGATTAACCACTTAAGGACCAGCCACTGTATATATATGTCGGCAGAATGGCTCGTACAGGCACAATCACGTACCTGTACGTCCCCTTTAACTGCCCGACGTCGGGGTCGTGCGCGAGCCGCCGGCGGTGCGGTCGCAACCCCCCTGCCTTCCCCGTGAGTCGGACTGCGGGTCCCGCGGACTCGATCACCGCGGGGATCCCCATGATCGTCTCACGGAGGCATGGAGCGGGGAGATGTTAGTGTAAACACAACATCTCCCCGCTCCCCTACTGACAATGTCACTGATCTCCGCTCTGTGTAATCAGAGTGGAGATCGGTCACGTGTCACTCATAGCTACGCCCCCCACACAGTAGTAATCACTCCCCTAGGCACACTTAACCCCTTCAGCGCCCCTAGTGGTTAATGTCAGTGTAATTTTTACAGTAACCAGTGCATTTTTATTGCACTGATCGCTGTAAAAATGACAATGGTCCCAAAAATGTGTCAAAAGTGTCCGATGTGTCCGCCATAATGTCGCAGTCATGAAAAAAATCACTGATCGCCGCCATTACTAGTACAAAAAAAAATGCCATAAAACTACCCCCTATTTTGTAAACGCTATAACTTTTGCGCAAACCAATCAATAAACGGTGATTGCGAGAATAGAAGAATACGTATCGGCCTAAACTGAGGAAAAAAAAATATTTTATATATTTTTGGTGGATATTTATTATAGCAAAAAGTTAAAAATATTGCATTTTTTTCCAAATTGTCGCTTTATTTTTGTTTATAGCGCAAAAAATAAAAACCGCAGAGGTGATCAAATACCACCAAAAGAAAGCTCTATTTGTGGGAAAAAAAGGACGTCAATTTTGTTTGGGAGCCACGTCGCACGACTGCGCAATTGTCAGTTAAAGCGACGCAGTGCCGAATCGCAAAAAGGGGCCTGGTCTTTATGCTGCGTATTGGTCCGGGGCTTCAGTGGTTAACAACATGAGTTAGTGCATCTAACAATACGATTAATGTTATATTGTGCTATACTATAATGCTTATTTCACAAATTAATCTTAAAATAAGTATAATTCCAAAAACCCATAGTAACTAGACAAATTATTCATCTTTGAACCATTAGAACAATGAAAAATTATTGTTGACCGATTTACCGCACTTAAAAGGTATGCTAAAGGATATATTTATAAAGGATTTACCCAAACCTTAAATTCGGCACTCATTTGCCCAGTATCAATTGAGAAGCTTTTACCCAAAAATATATGCAGCATCTGTTTTCACATGAGTACAGATGCCTACTTTAATATCCATGATGTTTATAAAATACCTAAATACCTTCACTGCAAATTCACCTGACATTCTCTGAACACATTTAAATATGTAATTCACCATGGTTAGGATGTGAAATCATTGCATTTGATACAAATGTTTTTAGGGAATGTGGAACATGTGCTATTAATACAGATTCATAACATCTAAGGTTTTTTTTCTTAAAATAATCTTAAATTATATACGTATATACTCGAGTATAAGCCGACCCGAGTATAAGCCGAGGTACCCAATATTACCCCAATAAACTGGGAAAACTTTTTGACTCGAGTATAAGCCTTGGGGGGGGGGGGAATGGAGCAGCTACTGTAAGCGGAAAAGAGGGTCAACAATGCCCATTTGCACGCCTCACTGTGACCAACCTCACTGTGCACATTGCCAGCTTAATGTGCCCATTGCCACCTCACTGTGTCCAACCTCACTGTGCCTATTGCAACCTCACTGTGCCCAACCTTACTGTGTCCATTGCCAGCTTACTGTGCCCATTGCCACCTCACTGTGCCCATTGCCAGCTTACTGTGCCCAACCTTACTGTGCCCATTGCCAGCTTACTGTGCCATTGCCACCTCACTGTGCCCATTGTCTGCTTACTGTGCCCATTGCCATCTCACTGTGCCCAACCTTACTGTGTCCATTGCCAGCTTACTGTGCCCATTGCCACCTCACTGTGTCCATTGTCAGCTTACTGTGCACATTGCCACCTCACTGTGCCCAACCTTACTGTGCCCATTGCCAGCTTACTGTGCCCAACCTCACTGTGTCCATTGCAGCCTCCCTGTGCCTGAGTCAGTGTACCTGAAAATCTTCTTAGACTGCGAGCGGCGTCCTCCTTGTCTTGTTCCGTGATAGGCGTTTCCAGCAAACACTGTGTTGAGTGTTCCGCCTATCACGGAAGTCTTTTCACCCTCGGACAAGAGAACGTCCATGATAGGCGGAACACTGAACACAGTGTCTGCTGGGAAACGGAGTCCAAGAATGAGAGGATCTCCGTGATAGGCGAAACACTCAACACAGTGTTTGCTGGAAACGACTATCACGGAACGGGACCAGGAGGAAGCCGTGATATTTAAACAATGGATGCCACCTGCAGTCTAAGAAGAAGGTACACTGACTCGAGTATAAGCCGAGGGGTGTATTTTCAGCCCTAAAATAAAAACTTGGCTTATACTCGAGTATATACGGTATATGGTATTCATACAGGGCATGGTCTCACAGTGGTGCTTTAAGACATGCTTTGTGGAGCTCTCAACCCAGCACCCCACACAGTCGGGTCACCACAGCACCCTAATACCAGGGAGAGATCCTGCCCACCCACAATAATTATTTGCTTGCTTACTTCTTACTCCATCTCCTGCCCCCATGTTAGTGGCTCAAGCAGCATGGACCCAGCCCTCAACAAGCCTGCAGTAGATGCTTAGGCTCTGCCTCCTTCCCTGCCTGGGACGTTCCCTCTGTCACCCTTAGAATGCAGCCTACATGACTTGATTTCAGACTCAGGTGCCAGTCCCAACACTACGGAACCCCTTCATGATTATTACCCAGACTACCCAGCTTTGAAGCTTAACTCTTGCCCTGCTGGGATCCTGGAAGGCATTCCTGGCTTCCCACATTACAGGACTGAGTATCTTTTATGACACAGATTAACCATTTCAGCCCCAGAAGGATTTACCCCCCTTAATAACCAGGCCATTTTTTTGTGATACAGCACTGCATAGATTTAACTGATGACAGCGTGGGCATGCGACGTTGTACCCAAACAAAATTGATGTCATTTTTTTCCCACAAATATAGCTTTCTTTCGATGATATTTGATCACCTCTGCGGTTTTTATTTTTTGCGCTATAAACAAAAAAAGAGCGATAATTTAAAAAAAAAATGTTTTCTTTTTTATTGGTTGAACTAGATGGACTTATGTCTTTTTTCAACCTGACTAACTATGTAACTATTAGACATTGCCATGTATTCTAACTCTACTGAGATACTGATGTTATGCTGCACCATTCTCCACCCAGCATGGGGAGAGCTAAAGTCAAGCAAGCCCATAGACTTTTAGGCAAAGCACTGAAAATCCTGGGAGTTGTAGTTTGAGATAGCAGCCATTTAAAAGAATGAATATGCTCCTTACACTACGGATCCCAATATGCACCATGCAGTAGGAGGATTAGAGAGATGTTTTTTGTTAAACTGCCAGGGAAAGTTCTTTCTTTTGGCACCAAATGAATTAGAGAGAGAGAGTATCTATGTGTGGATATTTGCCTGCCAGCAGGAGACCATACCAGCGGAGACTCAAGCCTGAGACTGGGAGTGAGAACACCCAAAGGCAGCACAGCAGCCACATGGCAGCAGCTGCACTGTTACCACAGGCAGACCGGAGCATCCACGCACCCTCTACTTCCCACCGCTGATCATGGAGGCTTTCAGGGTGAGACCAAGGGTACCCAATCCATATCGCACCCATATTGCACTCTATACGGCACTTATTCCAAAGCTAGACCACACCTATAGCAACCCTATGCCACATTATACTAAACGTTTACTGCATATTAACCACATCTACCTTGCACCTGTGCTGAGATTATACAATACCTATACTGTACCTATACTGCATGCAGGTTAACTGGAACTATAGTTAGGTGTACAAATGCTCTTAAAGGGCCCCAACAATGTGTCAACTTTCCCTGTCTAAGGGCGGACAGGAGGTTTGTGCCATTATCACACACCACAATTCCTGGCTCCAGCTGGTGTGGCGTGAACCACCTCTGGGCCTATCCCTGCAGAGCTGCAAGAATCTCTGCTCCGGTGTGGTTCCTATCCCCTAGACACACCAGCTGAAGCACTACATGACACCTTTTAGCGTGACTCATTGAATAGCCCTTTGGACGCTAAGGGGTACTTGAGGTTCATAGGACAAATAAGCAGAGGAGGGGGTAAAGATGAAAAACCTTGCATCATTACCAGCTGTATGGAGACATGAGGGCACAACAAGCTTCAGCACTGAGCCCTGTCCTGCATCCTTCCGAGTTGCAAGCGAGTGTTACCCACTGTGCTCTGAACAAAATATATCGTCCCTGCCCATGCTTGCTGGACCATGAGAGTAGAGAGCTGGAATGGCCTTGCATGAAAAGAAATAGCGTCTGCGAACCTGCTATTGTGATACAGCACATTCATATGGTGAGTCCACCACCACACAGATAAAAGGCTTACCAGATTCACAAGCTAGAATAGCTTGTCACCCAGCCTGGGTTACTAGGATCTCCCACCACTTCAAATCACTCGCAAGCCTAGCGTTCCCAAAGCTCCAGCCTGGATGGTCGCACAATTCCAATGTTATAGGTATCAGCAGAATCCGTAGAACTAGGTGTTTGCTCCAGCAAAATTGTAGCAGAAGAGAGAGTCTCAGCGAATATATGAGGCCACGGAAAAACAACAAAAATATACTACCATCGGTAAAACCAGGAGATTTATTGTATAAAATAACAGGTCTCAGCATATGACTGACACTGCTTGGAGAGAGATAGAACAGGGCCCTGTTCAGTGCTTTTAGATCAGTGATGGCGAACCTTGGCACCCCAGATGTTTTGGAACTACATTTTCCATGGTGCTCGTGCTCAACTACACTGCAGAGTGCATGAGTATCATGGGAAATGTAGTTCCAAAACATCTGGGGTGCCAAGGTTCGCCATCACTGTATTAGACAGTGTGCTATTCTGATTCAATTCTATAAAATAACAGGTCTCAGCATATGACTGACAATGCAATATGGCAAAAAAAAAAAGACGGCCGGCAAGTTTAAAAGGACAGAAAACACGCCCATGTAAGGCAGAACGTGGCAAAGCTTGTGACGTCAGCACGTCGCTCACCCACGCATTTTAGCTTGTAAAGCTGGCAAGCCTTTTATCTGTGTGGTGGTGGACTCACAAGTGTTCCGTGTCTACTGGAGATTCATCACAGGGTGCAGCAGTGTTCATTGTTTTGAACTTTTGAAAGAGACCGTTGTGTCATTTCCCTCATTCCCCCCCCCCCCCCAAATCATCATCAGTATATGGCCTAATGTTCTGCGATATTATTTAGACATTGTCACTTGTGTTCTTTTCATTAGAATATTATTCAACATTTTTTCTTATTCGATCACCTTATTGCACTTATTAGGTTGTGTATATTCACTATAAAACCATTAGTTGCCTATTTTTGTCTTATATATTTGTTCTGTATCATGGCAATTATTTTTCATTTCAATTACTTTTTGTAGTAATTTTCAGTCAGTGTTTTTTACACACTATTTGGTTGCTGATTTCACTGGGTCGCACGTCATTTTACTATAGCGCAGCTTCCTTTTTTTCTATTTCACTGATTGTTGTTATATAACACTATTTACTAACAACAGTGCGCTGCGCCGGTTCATACCTTAATTGGTGCGCCGGATAAATCCTTAATTGGGCGCATGAACCGGCGGCGCACTGTTATAGTAAATAAAAATGTCAGCGGGGCTTGTATCTCTATTCAAAATGAATGGTTCCCAGTAACGACACCCCAAGTATGAAAGGGGTTAACACTGTTTAAGATATTCCCTCTCTGGACACACATCCACTGCCGATCCACCACAGTCAGGCGACCACTTCCCATAGGATTAATCCTTCCAGACATACGAGACAAAACGCTCTGTATGAAGTTTCCAGCTTGTCTGACAATCTTTAATGAGAGCAGGCTCTTTTTATACACCAAAATAATACTGCATTAATCTAAATGAACAATGGTCCAACTCCACCCACAACATAACGAGGCCCAATACATATTATTTTGACATCTCTTAAGAGACAATAGGTGGGTTCGTTGGCTAATCCCTTTACATCTTAAATGACTACGCATAACCTTTATGTTCCCCAGACTGTCTGTTTACAATACACACAAGTAGGGATGGGCCCGGTGCTCGATTCGAACCCATGTTCGAATCGAGCATCGGGCGTTCGCTCGCTCGTCGAGCCCAGAACTATTTGGGCCGTTCGCATCACATTCGTGTGATGCGAGCGGCCCCGCAATGCATTGCGGCCGGCGCGGCCGGCGCAGTGCATTGCTGGCTGATGATTGGCCAAGCATGCACTGTGACCCCGCATGCTTGGCCAATCACAGCGCCCGAAACTCGGAGAGCAATAATTGGCTACAGGCAGGACGCCTGTAGCCAATTACAGCTCAGGGGCTTTAGTACACGCCCCACCATTTAAAAGGCCGCCACGCCATCGGCCCCGGTCACATGAGTTCCGGCTTTAGGAGAGATTAGTCTGCTGATTCTGTCTTTGCTTGATACTGAAAGATTTGCTCTTCTTTGCTAAACCATTGGCTATTTCTTTGCTAAACCATTGCTACCTAAGTCATTGATCGTTCATTGCTGCTGATTGCACAGTTAGTGTGTTATTAGCTGCTGCTGGGGATTAGTCTGGTGCGTGCTTACTGTTAGTACAGTATTGCAGTAGTACCAACCGCAGTGCTGTTAGCACAGCATTGCACCCCAACAGCACCCATAGGACTTCTAGTGTGTTAGTGGCAGCAAACAGAGCTCCTATATTTTCTTCTCAGCAGCACCCATAGGACTTCTAGTGTGTTAGTGGCAGCAAACAGAGCTCCTATATTTTCTTCTCAGCAGCACCCATAGGACTTCTAGTGTGTTAGTGGCAGCAAACAGAGCTCCTATATTTTCTTCTCAGCAGCACCCATAGGACTTCTAGTGTGTTAGTGGCAGCAAACAGAGCTCCTATATTTTCTTCTCAGCACCACCCATAGGACTTCTAGTGTGTTAGTGGCATCACACAGAGCTCCTATATTTTCTTCTCAGCAGCACCCATAGGACTTCTAGTGTGTTAGTGGCAGCAAACAGAGCTCCTATATTTTCTTCTCAGCAGCACCCATAGGACTTCTAGTGTGTTAGTGGCAGCAAACAGAGCTCCTATATTTTCTTCTCAGCAGCACCCATAGGACTTCTAGTGTGTTAGTGGCAGCAAACAGAGCTCCTATATTTTCTTCTCAGCAGCACCCATAGGACTTCTAGTGTGTTAGTGGCATCACACAGAGCTCCTATATTTTCTTCTCAGCAGCACCCATAGGACTTCTAGTGTGTTAGTGGCAGCAAACAGAGCTCCTATATTTTCTTCTCAGCAGCACCCATAGGACTTCTAGTGTGTTAGTGGCAGCAAACAGAGCTCCTATATTTTCTTCTCAGCAGCACCCATAGGACTTCTAGTGTGTTAGTGGCATCACACAGAGCTCCTATATTTTCTTCTCAGCAGCACCCATAGGACTTCTAGTGTGTTAGTGGCAGCAAACAGAGCTGCTATATTTTCTTCTCAGCAGCACCCATAGGACTTCTAGTGTGTTAGTGGCAGCAAACAGAGCTCCTATATTTTCTTCTCAGCAGCACCCATAGGACTTCTAGTGTGTTAGTGGCAGCAAACAGAGCTCCTATATTTTCTTCTCAGCAGCACCCATAGGACTTCTAGTGTGTTAGTGGCATCACACAGAGCTCCTATATTTTCTTCTCAGCAGCACCCATAGGACTTCTAGTGTGTTAGTGGCAGCAAACAGAGCTCCTATATTTTCTTCTCAGCAGCACCCATAGGACTTCTAGTGTGTTAGTGGCATCACACAGAGCTCCTATATTTTCTTCTCAGCAGCACCCATAGGACTTCTAGTGTGTTAGTGGCAGCAAACAGAGCTCCTATATTTTCTTCTCAGCAGCACCCATAGGACTTCTAATGTGTTAGTGGCATCACACAGAGTTCCTATATTTTCATCTCAGCAGCACCCATAGGACTTCTAGTGTGTTAGTGGCATCACACAGAGCTCCGATATTTTCTTCTCAGCAGCACCCATAGGACTTCTAGTGTGTTAGTGGCAGCAAACAGAGCTCCTATATTTTCTTCTCAGCAGCACCCATAGGACTTCTAGTGTGTTAGTGGCAGCAAACAGAGCTCCTATATTTTCTTCTCAGCAGCACCCATAGGACTTCTAGTGTGTTAGTGGCATCACACAGAGCTCCTATATTTTCTTCTCAGCAGCACCCATAGGACTTCTAGTGTGTTAGTGGCAGCAAACAGAGCTCCTATATTTTCTTCTCAGCAGCACCCATAGGACTTCTAGTGTGTTAGTGGCATCACACAGAGCTCCTATATTTTCTTCTCAGCAGCACCCATAGGACTTCTAGTGTGTTAGTGGCAGCAAACAGAGCTCCTATATTTTCTTCTCAGCAGCACCCATAGGACTTCTAGTGTGTTAGTGGCATCACACAGAGCTCCTATATTTTCTTCTCAGCAGCACCCATAGGACTTCTAGTGTGTTAGTGGCAGCAAACAGAGCTCCTATATTTTCTTCTCAGCAGCACCCATAGGACTTCTAGTGTGTTAGTGGCATCACACAGAGCTCCTATATTTTCTTCTCAGCAGCACCCATAGGACTTCTAGTGTGTTAGTGGCAGCAAACAGAGCTCCTATATTTTCTTCTCAGCAGCACCCATAGGACTTCTAATGTGTTAGTGGCATCACACAGAGTTCCTATATTTTCATCTCAGCAGCACCCATAGGACTTCTAGTGTGTTAGTGGCATCACACAGAGCTCCTATATTTTCTTCTCAGCAGCACCCATAGGACTTCTAGTGTGTTAGTGGCAGCAAACAGAGCTCCTATATTTTCTTCTCAGCAGCACCCATAGGACTTCTAGTGTGTTAGTGGCAGCAAACAGAGCTCCTATATTTTCTTCTCAGCAGCACCCATAGGACTTCTAGTGTGTTAGTGGCAGCAAACAGAGCTCCTATATTTTCTTCTCAGCAGCACCCATAGGACTTCTAGTGTGTTAGTGGCAGCAAACAGAGCTCCTATATTTTCTTGTCAGCAGCACACATAGTACCTATAGTGTGTTAGTGTCAGCACCCATAGGACCTACAGTGTGTTGTGAGCACACATAGGAGTTCTATTTTTTATACTATATACACTACCGACTACAATGGCTGGAAGACCGCCAAGGAGAGGCAGAGCGTGCCGAGGCAAGAACACAGGGCAGGCAGGCTCTGTTTCTAGAGACAACAGTGCTGGCCATGGACGTGGTCGTGCATCGTCATCAGCACGTGGCCATGGGACACGCTTGTCTTTGTTTTCGGCAGCTGGACATGTGGAGCCGCATCATGCCGAAGGCTTGGTAGAATGGATGACCAAGCCCTCCTCATCCTCCTCATCCTCTCTCACCCAGGCTCAGGGTACTGGCAGAGCAGCTGCCAACGCGTACTCAATGGCATCATCAGCCACCCCTTCCCTAGACCCACCATGTCCTCCTGAGGAGTCCCCCGAACTGTTTGAGCACAGTGTTGGGTACATGCTCCAGGAGGATGCCCAACGATTCGAAGGCTCGGATGATGATACCCAGCTTGAGGAAGTCAGTAGTGTGCGCGCAGAGAGAGGGGATGCTGAAGGACAGCAATCTGGCAGTAGTGTTCCACCAGCTGCAGCTTACTGCCAGGTTTGCTCTAGTGGTGAAGAGGGAGGGGATGATGAGGTCACTGACTCCACGTGGGTGCCTGAAGGGAGAGAGGAGGAGGAGGAGGAGGATGCAGCTTCACATGTCCAACGAGGCAGGATGCCCCCTGGAGGCCAGCTAGAGGCCAGCACAGCAACTGTACCACACCGCAGACCTCCGCCTGTGCAGGGCGCTGCCTCTGCACGTTATCACAAAAGTTCTTTGGTGTGGGCCTTTTTTGAGACGAGTGCATCAGATCGCACCACTGCTATTTGCAATATTTGTCTCAAGCGTATCTCGCGTGGCCAAAACATCAGCCGCTTGGGCACCACAAGCATGAGCAGACATATGTCGACCTGCCATGCAGCTCGTTGGCAAGCACACATAAAAGACCCACACCAAAGAACAAAGCGGACCTCTCCTTGCTCCTCATCAGCTGGGATCTCCATCCCCACTATATCTTCAGTCCTCTCTGAAAGCTGCTCTGAGAGGACTGAAGGTGTAGAATTAGGTGTGTCACAACCAAGTACTTGCAGTACACCGACGTCCGATTGTAGCAGGCAAATTTCCCTGCCCCAGCTGCTGGACCGTCGAAAGAAGTATACTCCCAGCCATCCACATGCCCAGCGGTTGAATGCTAGCTTGGCTAAATTGCTAGCACTTCAACTGCTGCCTTTTCAGTTGATAGACTCGGCCCCCTTCCGTGAGTTTGTTCAATGTGCGGTTCCTCAGTGGCAGGTTCCCAAACGCCACTTTTTCTCACGGAAGGCGATTCCGTCTCTCTACTGGCATGTGGAAGGCAATGTCCATGCCTCGCTGGACAGGGCGGTCAGCGGTAAGGTGCATATTACCGCTGACTCATGGTCCAGCAGGCATGGACAGGGACGTTATCTTTCTTTCACGGCCCATTGGGTCACTCTATTGGCAGCTGGGAGGGATGCAGGACAAGGTGCAGTAGTGTTGGAGGTTGTTCCGCCACCACGCCTCCAAAATGCTACTACTGGTTGTGACACACCTCTCTCCTCCACCCCCTCCTCTTCTTCTTCCTCCATGTCCTCTTCGAGTGCTCTGTCCTCGGAACCAGCGGTGCTCCGTAGGCGTACAAGGGGCTACGCGAGTATGCAGGCAAAAAGATGCCATGCCGTGCTTGCGCTGGTGTGTTTGGGGGACAGGAGCCACACTGGGCCAGAGGTTCTGGCAGCTCTGCAGGGGCAGGCCGAGAGGTGGTTGACGCCACGCCAGCTTAAGCCAGGAATGGTCGTTTCTGATAATGGCACCAACCTCCTCTCCGCCCTGCGACAGGGGCAGCTCACCCATGTGCCCTGTATGGCTCACGTCCTCAACCTGGTGGTGCAGCGGTTCTTGGGCAGGTTCCCAGGCTTACAGGATGTCCTGAGGCAGGCCAGGAAAGTCTGTGTGCATTTCCGCCGATCTTATAATGCCAGTGCTCGGCTGACTGAGCTGCAAAAGGAGCTGAACCTGCCCAAGAACCGCCTAATATGTGACATGCCCACCAGGTGGAACTCAACGTTGGCCATGCTGCAGCGACTGCACACGCAGCAGAGGGCCATCAATGAGTACCTTTGCGACTACGGCACCAGGACAGGGTCAGGGGAGCTTGGCTTTTTTTCCCCACGCCAGTGGAGCATGATCAGGGATGCATGCACTGTCCTCTCACCATTTGAGGAGGCCACGAGGATGGTGAGCAGTGACAGTGCATGCATCAGTGACACTGTACCTCTTGTCCACCTGTTGGAGCATACGCTGCGTGGGATAATGGACAGGGCACTTGACGCAGAACAGAGGCAGGAAGAGGAGGACTTCCTTGTCTCTCAAGGCCCCCTTTATCCAGACAATGTTCCTTCTGTCCCACCCATCACACAGGAAGAGGAGGAGGAGGAGGAGGAGGATTGTGTGAGCATGGAGGTGGAGCCTGGCACTCAGCATCAGCAGCAGCAGTCTTTTAGGGATGATGTACAGTCCCAACAAACCAGTGGACTTGTACGTGGCTGGGAGGAGGTGGCTGGCGATCATGTCATCCTCAGTGACCCAGAAGACTCCGGACCGAATGCCTCAGCTAACCTACGCTGCATGGCCTCCCTGATCCTGCAAAGCCTGCGGAAGGATCCTCGTGTTCTTCGGATCAAGGAGAGTGACCATTACTGGCTGGCCACTCTCCTTGATCCACGGTACAAGGGTAAGGTTGCGGACCTTATCTTGCCGTCGCAGAGGGAGCAGAGGATGAGACATCTCAGGGAGGCCTTGCAGAAAGGTCTGTGCAACGCGTTCCCAGAAACTGGGAGGTTACAAACTCCTGGTCCTGGACGACGAGTTGCTGAGGCTTCGGTCAGTAGCAGAAGGAGCGGTGGGGAAGGTGGACGTCTGACCGATGCGTTCAGACAATTTTTTAGTCCGCAGCCCCAAGGTATGATCGGTTCCAGCAACCATCGCCAGCGTCTGATATACATGGTGCAGGAATACCTAGGGGCAAGGTCAGACTTGGACACCTTTCCCACCGAAAATCCTCTGGCTTACTGGGTCCTGAGGATGGATCACTGGCCAGAGCTTGCACAGTATGCAATTGAGCTACTGGCCTGTCCTGCATCCAGCGTTCTTTCCGAACGGACATTCAGTGCTGCTGGAGGATTTGTCACCGATCATAGGGTGCGCCTGTCCACCGACTCGGTTGATCGACTGACCTTCATAAAAATGAATCAGTCTTGGATCACCACCAGCTACCAGACACCTGAAGCGGATATAACGGAATAATTTATAATGTCACATCCCTTCAAGACTGCCTATGCTGATGCTGAGTGACTGTCCTGTTATGTTCACTGACTATCCTCTTCCTCCTCCTCAATGATCCATGCCACCACACCAGTGCCTAAGGCACAATTTTTCAGCCCCTGTATAACAGGGGCGTGTAATTACAATTTTTTAAAAAGATGCTTCGCAACAGGTGTGACTGCTGTGCTCAGAGTACAGTATCTGTGAGGGGTTGCAGTGTTGTGGCACCAGCACCAGTGCCTAAGGCACATTTTTTCAGCCCCTGTTGGGGCGTGTAATTACAATTTTTAGGCAATGCTTTGCAACAGGTCTCATTGCTGTGCTCAGAGTACAGTATCTGTGAGGGGTTGCAGTGTTGTGGCACCAGCACCAGTGCCTAAGGCACAATTTTTCAGCCCCTGTATAACAGGGGCGTGTAATTACAATTTTTTAAAAAGATGCTTCGCAACAGGTGTGACTGCTGTGCTCCAAGTACAGTATCTGTGAGGGGTTGCAGTGTTGTGGCACCAGCACCAATGCCTAAGGCACAATTTTTCAGCCCCTGTTTAACAGGGGCGTGTAATTACAAATCTTGATCTAATAGTTCACAGCAGGGCCCATTCCTGCGCCCACCAAGAGTAACTATGAGGGCCTACAGTCTTGTGGCAACACCGTCCACCACCACCACCACCACCAAAGGCCCAATTTTTCTGCCCTGTTCAACAGGTGCATGCAATTACAAATCTTGATCTAATAACTCACAGCAGGGCCCATTCCTGCACCCACCAAGAGTAACTGTGAGGGCTTACAGTCTTGTGGCAACACCGTCCACCACCACCACCACCACCACCAAAGGCCCAATTTTTCTGCCCGGTTCAACAGGTGCATGCAAGTACAAATCTTGATCTATTAACTCACAGCAGGGCCCATTCCTGTGCCCACCAGTCTTGTGGCTACACCAACATCTAATAGGGCAAATTTCTGCAGAGTATATACGGCAGGCCCCTACTTTCAAACATCCAACTTACAAACGACTCCTACTTGCAAACGGCAAGAGAAAACAGGAAGTGAGAGGAAATCTACCCCTAGGAAGGAAAATTCTATCCTGTTAGATTTAATTTGGGAAAAAGGTATCTCCTCTCTACTGATGCTTTATCACCAATCCTTGTTTCAATTAAAACCCCACTTTTCCAAAAACATTTGTCATTGGGACGGAAAGTGAGGTGACATGTTCTGAACAGATGTGCAAAGACAGCAAATGTTACAGGGGTGATAACCCCTCCCTATGTTCTCCAAAAAGCTTAAAAATTGATTTTTTTGGGATGTAGCTACACTTCATAATGTACCTGTTCAGATTCTACTTAAGAACAAACCTACAGTCCATGTCTTGTTTGCACCACCTATATACTGCTGTTCAGAGTATATAGGGTTGTAGGTATAGGGTTTTATTTTGGGTGCGGGGTCCCCCTTAGTATCCATACAAGACCCAAAGGGGCTGGGGTGGGGGGGGGGTGATGGGGTAGCCATGCCATTTTTCTCAAGGATTTTCAGCCATATGGCGGCCAGGACAAGACATGACATTAAAGCCGCAAGTGGTTTTAAATGGCTTCTTTTTTTCCTTTACAAATGTCATTTTGTGCAAGGACAGTTCTAAACACGGGAAACACATGCCACTTCACAGGCATACTTTAGACACCCCCCAGGTACCATATTTAAAGGAAAATTTCACTTTTTTTTTTTTCACTTTATGCATCATTAAAATGACTGCTCCCGAAAAAACTTTAGTTTTTAAAATTTCTTTTTGCATTGATATATGTCCCCTGGGGCAGGACCCGGGTCCCCAAACCTGTTTTATGACATTAACATGCATATTGGCCGTTGTAATTAGCAATTTTGATTTCGAACGTTCGCGTCCATTATAACGAATAGGGTTCGAAAATTCGCGCGAACTTTCGGTCCGTTCGAAGGTTCTGGTGCGAACCGAACCCGGGGGTGTTCGGCTCATCCCTACACACAAGTACAGAGTTAATTATCACAATGAAAGAGCCTCAGAAGCCATCCTAGATTCATTTACATCACACAGGCAGGGGCTGGAGGTGATGACATTAGCATCTAACACTATGTGTCCCAACATCATGAAGGAGTCACTTTTCAGTTAACCTGTTGAGTTCATAATCAATCAGTAAATAGTTCTTTACAGATATCCTGGGGAATATTGTGGAAAAATATCACTGTCCCATTTTAAAGCAATCCAAGACATATTCTTAATGTCCATTATTTTCTTGCTCACCCTGTGCCCAAAGTGACCCCTGTCACATTCCCTATGGGAGCCCATTGATTTGAATAGAGGTCACACGGGAAGTCGGATCAAGACGATCCGACTTGCGGGGCGACTCGTGTGCCAGTTGACACAGGGGCAGCGCGACTTTGTGAGGCAACTTGGACACGACTTGAGCGTGAAGCAGACGCTCAAGTCGTGTCCTGGAGGCGACATGAAGTCGCCTCCAGTACAGGCTCCTTTGACAGTACCTGCCCGAGAATGTTTCCAGCACGATGCCATCGATGAACCGTACCAGGCCGCATGCCCTCAACATGGGGGGGTGGGTGCTTTGGGGCAGGGGCGCCCTGCACCCCCGCCCCACCCCAAAGCACCCTGCCCCCATGTTGATGGGGACAAGGGCCTCTTCCCGACAACCCTGGCCGTTGGTTGTCGGGGTCTGCAGGCGGGGGGCTTATCGGAATCCGGGAGCCCCCTTTAATAAGCCCCCAGATCCCGCCCCCCCACCCTATGTGAATGAGTATGGGGTACATCGTACCCCTACCCATTCACCTGGTGCAAAAAAAGTCAATAAAAAAACACAACACAGGTTTTTAAAGTAATTTATTAGGCAGCTCCGGGGGTCTTCTTCCGACTTCAGGGGTCTTCTTCCAACTTCGGGGGTCTTCTTCCAATTCCGGGGGTCTCTTCTTCTGCTCTCCGGTGTCGTCTCCGCGCTCTCTGGTTCTCCCGCTCTCCGGTGCCTTCTCCACGATCTCCGGTTCTTTCTACCTTCTGCCGGGCGCCCCGCTATCTTCTTCCAGCTCTTTTGCTTGCGGGGTCCCGGTCTTCATCGTCGTCTTCTTCCCTCTTCTCTCCGCCTGATGTTGCCTCATCGCTGTCTGCCGCTACAATGCTGTGTGCGCAGAGCGCAACGACTTATATTGGCATGGGGCGTGGTCACCGGGTGATGCCACTCGGTGACCCCGCCCTCATAGGACATCACAGTCCTGGGGAATGATGGGACTGTGACGTCATATGGGGCGGGGTCACCGGGTGGCATCACCCGGTGACTATGCCCCATGCCAATATAAGTCGTTGCGCTCTGCGCACACAGCATTGTAGCAGCAGACAGCGATGAGGCAACATCCAGCAGAGAGAAGAGGGAAGAAGACGACGATAAAGACCGGGACCCCGCTAGCAAAAGAGCTGGAAGAAGATAGCGTGGCGCCCGGCAGAAGGCATAAAGAACCAGAGAGCGTGGAGACGACACCAGAGAGCAGAAGAAGAGACCCCTGAAGTGAAAAGAAGACCCCCGAAGTTGGAAGAAGACCCCCCTTTCCTGACCTGCCGGGCTGCGTGCTCGGATAAGGGTCTGGTATGTATTTTGGGGGGACCCCAACGCCATTTTTTTTTTTTTGTAGGGGGAGGTCCCCTCTGAATCCATACTAGACCCAAGGGCCTGGTATGGACCTGGGGGGGACCCCTCACTGTTTTTTTTTCTCAATTTTTTTTTTATAGCCGGCAATGTTTATTTTTTTTACATTTTCTTTAATAACCAGCTATAAACAGGTTAAAAAAAAAACGCAAATCACCGCAAAATCGTGGTACTTGCGTTTTGGATGCGGGTCCATTGAATTCTATTACATGCAAGCGACCCTTTCCAAAAATGCAGAGGCACAAAAATGCATTGATGTGAACATGTTCTATAGGAACCCATGTTAAAAAATTTCCCTGCATTTCTGCAAAATGCACCAAAAAACACATTAGTGTGAATCGAGCCTTACAGACCGTTTTTTAAAACGTCCGTCCGTGGGCATGAGGCCTAAGAAAAAAGAGGGGAAAAAAAAGCACTGGACTGCATCAAAAACGCGCATGCAGAAAAGCACCTGGAATGCATCCGGACTGCATTTCCAAGGTGTGAACTGGCCCTTAGGCAGTTGCGTTAAACCTCCTTTTTCAGAAAGCCAAAAAATGCATTCAGACGCCAAAGATTTACACGTTTCAGACGCGGTACCAGCGTTTAGCCGCATTTTTGTTTAGAAACGTTTTTAAAGGTGACCTATTTTTTTACATTGAAAAACTCAAAAATGATAGCAAATGATGAAAAACCATAAAAAAAATATATATATATATAAAAATTTAATTGCTTCCATTGCATTGTGGACAATCCACAACTTGTGGCAGGTGACGTGGCCAGGTGACGTGGCAAGTGGACAATCCACAAATTGTGGCAGGTGACGTGGCAAGTGGACAATCCACAACTAGTGGCAGGTGACGTAGCAAGTGGACAATCCACAACTTGTGGCAAGTGACGTGGCAAGTGACACGCTAAATACAAGTACACTGCTGCTCTCTCAGCTGCTGCTACTCACTCTGGTCTCACAAAATAGCTGAAATTGTTAATAATAATGTTTTTTGAACTTAGGGCTGCTCCTTATGATGTTTCCTAACTAAACGCTTATAGACGCAAATGCGGTAAAATGCGGCATGCAAACACGACAAAACATGCGTTTAGAAAGGCCGCTTTCAACCTTAGTTCTGAAGACTTTGCACCAGCGTCCCGTGTACATGGGGCCTAAAAACGGCTATGCCATTTACAGCTCAAAAATGCCATGGTGGCCATGAGGCCATAGGCTAACATGGAGAGGCGTTTTAAGCTGCAAAAAACGCTCAAACCAGCGGCTGGAAAAACGTCCGTGTGCATGTAGCCTTATATTAACCACTTGCTTACTGGCCACTTAAACCTCTTTCCTGCCCAGACCATTTTTCAACTTTCAGCACTGATGCACTTTGAATGACAATTGCGCGCTCATACAACACTGTAACCCAATAAAAATGTAATAATTTTTTGCACACAAATAGAGCTTTCTTTTTGTGCTATTTGATCACCTCTGCGTTTTTTTTATTTTTTTCTATAAATACAAAAGTCAGACAAAAAAAAAAATTTTGGGATATTTTAACCACTTCTGCACCGGGCCTATTCTGGCACTTCTCTCCTTCATGTAAAAATCTTAATTTTTTGCCTATAAAATTACTTAGAACCCCCAAACATTATATATGTTTTTTTAGCAGACACCCTAGGGAATAGAATGGCGGTCATTGCAAATTTTTATCTTGAACAGTATTTGCGCAATAAATTTTCAAACGCCTTATGAATGAAAAAATTACAAAACAGTAAAGTTAGCCCAATTTTTTTGTATAATGTGAAAGATGTTGTTATGCTGAGTAAATAGATACCTAACATGTCACGCTTTAAAATTACGCACTCTCATGGAATGACATCAAACTTCAGTACTTAAAAATCTCCATAGGCGATGCTTTAATTTTTTTTACACGTTACCATTTTCGCAATACAGAGGAGGTCTAGTGCTAGAATTGTTGCACTCGTTCTAACGCACGCATCAATACCTCACATGTGTGGTTTGATTGGCGTTTACATATGTGGGCGGGACTTACATGTGTGTTCACTTCTGAGCGTGACCTACCGGGGACAGGGGCGTTTTAATTATTTTTTATTATTATTTTTTTTTGTTTTTTACCTTTTTTTTTATTTTTTTCTACACTTTTTTTTACTTTTTTGTTTTTTTGATCACTTTTATTCCTATTACAAGGCATGTAAACATGCCTTGTAATAGGAATCTATTGTGACAGGTCCTCTTTATGGAGAGATGCAGGGTCAATAAGACGCCACATCTCTCCTCCAGGCTGGAAAGCATGAGATCAGTAAAAAAAATTCACCGATCTCATGCTGACAGCCGAGATCACGGCTTTGTTTACATACAGGAACCCGGCGTGACGTCAGAACTTCGCGCCCGGGCCTCCGACGGTCATAGAGATGACTGGTGACCATCTGGTTACCAGTCATCTCTATGCTTCCCATCCGGCACCGGCCAATTCATTCTCTGGGCCCCCAATGGCACGGGAGAGCCCGCAGAAGCACCGGGTGGCGGCGGGAGGGGGGAACGTCCCCTCCCCTGCCTATAAGAACGATCAAGCAACGGAACTGCCACTATGATCATTTTTATCGTGCACAGAATCACCGGCTGAAAAGAATGATATCTGAATGATGCCTGCAACTGCAGGCATCATTCAGATGTCACCGCACAAAGTCAAGGACGTCATTTGACAGTGGGCGGTAGGGAAGTGGTTAATATTTAGTTAGAAAATTTAGAAAAAAATGAAATTTTTCTCCTTCATTGATGTACACTGATAAGGCTGCACTGATGGTCACCGAGAGGTGGCATTGCTAGTTGGCACTGGTGGGCTTTGAGAAGTGACACTGCTAGGGGGCACTGATTGGCACCAGTGGTGGGCATTGATAGGTGGCACTGGCAGGGACTACTGATTGTCACTAGAGATGAGCCGAACACCCTCCGCTTCGGTTCGCACCAGAACTTGCGAACGGACCGAAAGTTCGAGCAAACTTTAGAACCCTATTAAATACAACACATGCGAACGTTCGAAATCAAAAGTGCTAATTATAACGGCTAATATGCAAGTCATTGTCCTAAAAAGGGTTTGGGGACCCGGGTTCTGCCCCAGGGGACATGTATCAATGCAAAAAAAAGTTTTAAAAACGGCCGTTTTTTTGGGATCAGTCATTTTAACCACTTAAGCCCCGGACCATTTGGTAGCTAAAGGACCAGAGGTGAATTCAGAATTTTGCACTGCGCTGCTTTAACTGTAAATTGTGCGGACATGCAATGTTGTACCCAAACAAAATTTGCGTCCTTTTCTTCCCACAAATAGAGCTTTCTTTTAATGGTATTTGATTGCCTCTGCGATTTTTATTTTTTGCGATATAAACGGAAAAAGACCGAAAATTTTGAAAAAAAAGATATTTTCTACTTTTTGTTATAAGAAAAATCGAATAAACTCAATTTTAGTCATACATTTAGGCCAAAATGTATTCAGCCACATGTCTTTAGTAAAAAAAATGTCAATAAGCGTATATTTATCGGTTTGCGCAAAAGTTATAGCGTTTACAAACTAGGGTACATTTTCTGGAATTTACACAGCTTTTAATTTATGACTGCCTATCTCATTTCTTGAGGTGCTAAAATGACAGGGCAGTACAAAACCCCCCCAAATGACCCCATTTTAGAAAGTAGCCCATTGAATATTTTTTTTTTGTCCCAAGTGATTGAATAATGACAAAAAAAAAAAAATTACAAAAAGTTGTCACTAAATGATATATTGCTCACACATGCCATGGTTATATGTGGAATTGCACCCCAAAATACATTCTGCTGCTTCTCCTGAGTATGGGGATACCACATGTGTGGGACTTTTTAGGAGCCTAGCCACGTACGGGACCCCGGAAACCAAGCACCGCCTTCAGGATTTCTAAGGGCGCAAATTTTTGATTTCACTCCTCACTACCTATCACAGTTTTGAAGGCCATAAAATGCCAAAATAGCACAAAACCCCCCCAAATGACCCCATTTTAGAAAGTAGACACCCCAAGGAAATTGCTGAGAGGCCTGTTGAGCCCATTGAATATTTTTTTTTTGTCCCAAGTGATTGAATAATGACAAAAAAAAAAAAAAATTACAAAAAGTTGTCACTAAATGATATATTGCTCACACATGCCATGGTTATATGTGGAATTGCACCCCAAAATACATTCTGCTGCTTATCCTGAGTACGGGGATACCACATGTGTGGGACTTTTTAGGAGCCTAGCCACGTACGGGACCCCGGAAACCAAGCACCGCCTCCAGGATTTCTAAGGGCGCAAATTTTTGATTTCACTCCTCACTACCTATCACAGTTTTGAAGGCCATAAAATGCCAAAATAGCACAAAACCCCCCCAAATGACCCCATTTTGGAAAGTAGACACCCCAAGCTGTTTGCTGAGAGGCATGGTGAGTATTTTACAGCTCTCATTTGTTTTTGAAAATGAAGAAAGAACATTTTTTTTTTCTTTTTTTTTTCAATTTTCAAAACTTTGTGACAAAAAGCGAGATCTGCAAAATACTCACAATACCTCTCAGCAAATAGCTTGGGGTGTCTACTTTCCAAAATGGGGTCATTTGGGGGGGGTTTTGTGCCATCTGGGCATTCCATGGCCTCCGAAACTGTGATAGGCAGTGAGAAGTGAAATCAAAAATTTACACCCTTAGAAAGCCTGAAGGCGGTGCTTGGTTTTTGGGGTCCCGTACGCGGCTAGGCTCCCAAAAAGTCTCACACATGTGGTATCCCCGTACTCAGGAGAAGCAACAGAATGTATTTTGGGGTGTAATTCCACATATGCCCATGGCATGTTTGAGCAATATATCATTTAGTGACAACTTTGTGCAAAAAAAAAAAACAAATTGTATTTTTTCCGCAACTTGTGTCAACATATAAAATATTCCATGGACTCGACATGCCTCTCAGTATATAGCTTGGGGTGTCTACTTTCCAAAATGGGGTCATTTGGGGGGGTTTTGAACTGTTCTGGCATTTTATACACAACATTAGGAAGCTTACATCCACTCTTCTAACCACTTGAAGACAAAGCCCTTTTTGACACTTTTTGTTTACATGAAAACATATTTTTTTTTGCAAGAAAATTATGTTGAACCCCCAAACATTATATATATTTTTAAAGCAAAGGCCCTACAGAATAAAATGGTGGGTGTTGCATTTTTTTTTTCTACACAGTATTTGCGCAGCGATTTTTCAAACGCATTTTTTTGGGAAAAAATACACTTTTTTTAATTTTAATGCACTAAAACACACTATATTGCCCAAATGTTTGATGAAATAAAAAAGATGATCTTAGGCCGAGTACATAGATACCAAACACGACATGCTTTAAAATTTCGCACAAACGCGCATTGGCGACAAACTACATACATTTTTAAAAGCCTTTAAAAGCATTTACAGGTTACCCCGTTAGATTTACAGAGGAGGTCTACTGCTAAAATTACTGCCCTCGATCTGACCTTCGCGGTGATACCTCACATGCATGGTGCAATTGCTGTTTACATATGACGCCAGACCGACGCTTGCGTTCGCCATTGGGCAAGAGCAGGGCAGGACAGGGGTGCTTTTTTTTTTTTTATTATTAATTTTGCTTTTTTATTTTATTTTTAAACTGTTGCTTCCATATTTATTTATTTTTATCACTTTTATTGTTATCTCAGGGAATGTAAATATCCCCTATGATAGCAATAGGTAATGACAGGTACTCTTTTTTGAAAAAACTGGGGTCTATTGGACCCTAGATCTTTCCTCTGCCCTCAAAGCATCTGACCACACCAAGATCGGTGTGATAAAATGCTTTCCCAATTTCCCAATGGCGCTTTTTATATCCGGGGGGGACATTCCCTCCCACTGCTTGTAAAAGCAGTCCAGAGGCTAATTAGCCACTAGGATTGCTTTTACATGAAAGCCGGCCGCTGGCTGAAAAGAATGATACCAAGATGATACCTAAACCCGCAGGCATCATTCTGGTATAAACATTCAAAGTCCAGCAACATACCAGTACGTTGCTGGTCCTTGTTGGACATGTATTGTAATCTTTTTTTTCATGCAGCCTGTTGGCTGAACGAAAAAAAAAGATTGATCGGTGGGTATGCCCACCATTAGAATACCGCCCTTCATCCACCCACTTCTAATGATGGGCATACATGCACCATTTATATATGCCGAAGCATGGGGGCATCTTCTCGCAAAAGTTATGCCGCGTACACATGGTCAGACTTTTCCACGGGCAAGCCTCCGTCGGAATTTCGACCGTATATACGCGGCATTAGGAGCAAAATCGCTCCTCCGCCCCTGCTGCCCCAATGCTTCGGCATATATGCTTTTTTTTTTTAACTGTGGTGGTGAAATTACCTCCTACAGCACTGGAGTCGCAGGGATCAGGCCTGTCTCTGCGAACGCTGCAGTTATGTGTGTTGTGTTTTGCAAGTGACAGTGATCGATCGATACTGCACTTGGGTGGCCTGGGCTGGACGGAGGGGCAAAACGCAGGTGCTAGCAGGTATCTGGGCTGATCCCACTAACAGTGCGTTTTTGGGAACCCTAAACTGCTGGGGACGCTAGTATAGATCTGATCAGATCAGATATTGAGCTGATCAGATACTATACCACTAAGGGGGGTGTATGCTTCACGTGTGGGTGTTAGCGCTACTGGCACTAACCTGACGCTGCCTGGGGTGTGACGCAGACCCTCTCTGACGCTAAAACCTAACTGATATCACCCGCCGGGCGATCAGGGGGTTAAACCTTTATTGGGTTATATACGGCGGGTGCCCTGACACTATAAAAAGCAAACTAACTAACCAGCGTCACCCGTAACACTTATATGATGATCACTGGTGAAAGGGTTAACTAGGGGCAATTAGGGGGTTAAAACCTTTATTAGGTAATATATGGGGGTACCTGACGCTATATAAAAACCTGACGGCGAACTTAAAAAAAAAATACTGGCTACCTATCGGCATCACCGACACTAAGACAACGATCATAAAAACGATTGCTTAGCGACAGTGGTGATAGGGGGTGAAAGGGTTACCTGGGGGGCGATCAGGGGGTTAAACCTTTATTAGATAATATATGGGGGTACCTGACGCTATAAAAACCTGCGGCGAACCTAAAAAAAATTACTGGCTACCGATCAGCATCACCGACGCTAAGACATCGATCAGAAAAATGATCGCATAGTGACGGCGGTGCTAGGGGGTGAAAGGGTTACCTGGGGGGTGATCAAGGGGGTTACACCTTTATTAGGTAATATATGGGGGTACCCGACGCTATAAAAACCTGCGGCGAACCTAAAAAAAATTACTGGCTACCGATCAGCATCGCCGACGCTAAGACATCGATCAGAAAAATTATCGCTTAGTGACAGTGGTGATAGGGGTGAAAGGGTTACCTGGGGGGGCGATCAAGGGGGTTAAACCTTTATTAGGTAATATATGGGGGTACCTGACGCTATAAAAACCTGCGGCGAACCTAAAAAAAAATACTGGCTACCGATCAGCATCACCGATGCTAAGACATCGATCAGAAAAATGATCGCATAGCCATGGCGGTGCTAGGGGGTGAAAGGGTTACCTGGGGGGTGATCAAGGGGGTTAAACCTTTATTAGGTAATATATGGGGGTACCCGACGCTATAAAAACCTGCGGCGAACCTAAAAAAAATTACTGGCTACCGATCAGCATCGCCGACGCTAAGACATCGATCAGAAAAATTATAACTTAGTGACAGTGGTGATAGGGGGTGAAAGGGTTACCTGGGGGGCGATCAAGGGGGTTAAACCTTCATTAGGTAATATATGGGGGAACCCGACGCTATAAAAACCTGCGGCGAACCTAAAAAAAATTACTGGCTACCGATCAGCATCACCGACGCTAAGACATCGATCAGAAAAATGATTGCTTAGTGACAGTGGTGATAGGGGGTGAAAGGGTTACCTGGGGGGCGATCAGGGGGTTAAACCTTTATTAGATAATATATGGGGGTACCTGACGCTATAAAAACCTGCGGCGAACCTAAAAAAAATTACTGGCTACCGATCAGCATCGCCGACGCTAAGACATCGATCAGAAAAATTATCGCTTAGTGACAGTGGTGATAGGGGTGAAAGGGTTACCTGGGGGGGCGATCAAGGGGGTTAAACCTTTATTAGGTAATATATGGGGGTACCCGACGCTATAAAAACCTGCGGCGAACCTAAAAAAAAATACTGGCTACCGATCAGCATCACCGACGCTAAGACATCGATCAGAAAAATGATCGCATAGCCATGGCGGTGCTAGGGGGTGAAAGGGTTACCTGGGGGGTGATCAAGGGGGTTAAACCTTTATTAGGTAATATATGGGGGTACCCGACGCTATAAAAACCTGCGGCGAACCTAAAAAAAATTACTGGCTACCGATCAGCATCGCCGACGCTAAGACATCGATCAGAAAAATTATAACTTAGTGACAGTGGTGATAGGGGGTGAAAGGGTTACCTGGGGGGCGATCAAGGGGGTTAAACCTTCATTAGGTAATATATGGGGGAACCCGACGCTATAAAAACCTGCGGCGAACCTAAAAAAAATTACTGGCTACCGATCAGCATCACCGACGCTAAGACATCGATCAGAAAAATGATTGCTTAGTGACAGTGGTGATAGGGGGTGAAAGGGTTATCTGGGGGGTGATCAGGGGGTTAAACCTTTATTAGGGGGGGGTTAGGGGGCTACACTGGACCTAAAACTAAATGTACTGACACTTTTACAGTCACAAATGTCACTGATTGCAGTGATCACTAAATAAATGGTCACTGCAATCAGTGACACTGTGACTGGGGGCTGGGGGGGGCTGGGGGGTGATCTGGGGGTGTCTGGGGGGGCGATTTATGTGCCTATGTGTCCTGGTGTCAGTGTGCTGTTTTGTGTACTAACCTGCATCTTCTCCTGTACGGCGCTCGGTATATGTGAGCGCCCCAGGAGAGATGACATCACTTCCTCCTTCCTGGCAGGCAGGGGAAGCTCTCTCATTCGCCGGGAGCGATCGAGAGGGGGTGGCCGGAATCGAACGGCCGTCCCCTCATGCCGGATCGCTCCCGAAGGTAAAACGACCACCCACTGTAAAGAATGGGGGTCCGATCGGACCCCCCAACTATACAAAGGCAATCACGTACATATACGTGATTCTGCCTGTCGGTGCCATTCTGCTGACGTATATTTACAGTGGGCGGTCGTTAAGTGGTTAATGATGCATAAAGTGAAAAAAAAAGTGAAATATTCCTTTAAATATCGTACCTGGGGGGTGTCTAAAGTATGCCTGTGAAGTGCCACGTGTTTCCCGTGTTTAGAACTGTCCCTGCATAAAATGACATTTCTAAAGGAAAAAAATGGTCATTTAAAACTGCTTGCGGCTTTAATGTAATGTCTGGTCCAGGCTATATGGATGAAAATCATTGAGAAAAATGGCATGGGTACCCCCCCACCCCACTTGTATGGATATTAAGGGGAACCCTGCACCCAAAATAAAAAAAAGGCCCTATATACTCTGAACAGCAGTATACAGGCGGTGCAAACAAGACAGGGACTGTAGGTTTGTTCTTAAGTAGAATCTTTTTTTAATTTGGAACAGGTAAATTTTTTAAGTGTAGCTCTAGCCAAAAAATCTATTTTTAAGCTTTTTGGAGAACATAGGGAAGGGTTATCACCCCTGTAACATTTGTTTTGCTGTCTGTGCACCTGTTAAGAACATTTCACCTCACTTTCCGTCCCAATGACAAATGTTTTTGGAAAAGTGGGGTTTTTATTGAAACAAGGATTGCTGATAAAGCATCAGTAGAGAGGAGACACCTTTTTCCCATATTAACCTTTACAGGAGAGAATTTGCCTTCCTAGGGGTAGATTTCCTCTCACTTCCTGTTGTCTCCTTCCGTTTGCAAGTAGGAGTCGTTTGTAAGTTGGATGTTTGAAAGTAGGGGCCTGCCGTATATACTCTGCAGAAATTTGCCCCTTAGGTGTCGGTGTTGCCACAACACTAAGCCCTCACAGTTACTCTTGGTGGGCACTGGAACGCCCTGCTGTGAACTATTATATCAGGAATTGTAATTACATGCCATTGTTGAACAGTGGTAGGAAAAATTGGGCCTTTGGTGGTGGTGCTGGTGCTACAAGACTGTCAGCCCTCACAGTTATTCTTGGTGGGCGCATGAATGGGCCCTACTGTAAATTATTAGATCAAGAATTGTAATTGCATGCCCCTGTTGAAGAGGGGCCGAAAAATTGGGCCTTTGGTGGTGGTGGTGGTGGTGGTGTTGCCACAACACTGTAAGCCCTCACAGTTACTCTTGGTGGGTGCAGGAATGGGCCCTGCTGTGAATTATTAGATCAAGAATTGTAATTACATGCCCCTGTTGAACAGGGGCAGAAAAATTGGGCCTTAGGCACTGGTGCCACAACACTGCAACCCTTTACAGATACTCTACTTGGAGCACAGCAATGAGCCCTGTTGCAAAGTATTGCATCAAAAATTGTAATTACAGGCCCCTGTTAAACAGGGGCTGAAAAATTGGGCCTTAGGCACTGGTGCTGGTGCCACGACACTGCAACCTCTCCCAGATACTCTAGTTGGAGTGCAGGAATGAGCCCTGCTGCAAAGCATTGCATAAAAAATTGTAATTACATGCCCCTGTTAAACAGGGGCTGAAAAATTGGGCCTTAGCCACTGGTGACGGCACCCAGAAACAAAAATGTTCTTCCAAGCTATCATCATGAATCGGATCATTGAGGAGGAGGAGGATAGTCAGTGAACATAACAGGACAGTCACTCAGCATCAGCATAGGCAGTCTTGAAGGGATGTGACATTTCAAAATAAATTATTCTGTTATATCAGCTTCAGGTGCTTGGTAGCTGGTGGTGATCCAAGACTGGTTCATCTTTATGAAGGTCAGTCGATCAACCGAGTTGGTGGACAGGCGCACCCTGTGATCCGTGACAAAGCCTCCAGCAGCACTGAATGTGCGTTCCAAAAGAACGCTGGATGCAGGACAGGCCAGTAGCTCAATTGCATGCTGTGCAAGCTCTGGCCAGTGATCCATCCTCAAGACCCAGTAAGCCAGAGGATTTTTGGTGGGAAAGGTGTCCAAGTCCGACCTTGCCCCTAGGTATTCCTGCACCATGTATATCAGACGCTGGCGATGGTTGCTGGAACCGATCATACCTTGGGGCTGCGGACTAAAGAATTGTCTGAACGCATCGGTCAGACGGCCACCTTCCCCACCGCTCCTTCTTTGACTGACCGAAGCCTCAGCAACTCGTTGTCCAGGACCAGGAGTTTGTAACCTCCCAGTCTCTGGGAACGCGTTGCACAGACTATTCTGCAAGGCCTCCCGGAGATGTCTCATCCTCTGCTCCCTCGGCGGCGGTAAGATCAGGTCCGCAACCTTACCCTTGTACCGTGGATCAAGGAGAGTGGCCAGCCAGTAATGGTCCCTTTCCTTTATCCAAAGAATACGAGGATCCTTCCGAAGACTTTGCAGGATCAGGGAGGCCATGCAGCGTAGGTTAGCTGAGGCATTCGGTCCGAAGTCCTCTGGGTCACTAAGGACGACATGATCCGCAGCCACCTCCTCCCAGCCACGTACAAGTCCACAGGTTTCTTGGGACTGTAAATCATCCCTAAAAGACTGCTGCTATTGATGCAGAGTGCCAGGCTCCACCTCCATGCTGACACAATCCTCCTCTTCCTCCTCCTCCTCTTCCTGTGCGATGGGTGGGACTGAAGGAACACTGTCTGGGTAAAGGGGGCCTTGAGAGGCAAGGAAGTCCTCCTCTTCCTGCCTCTGTTCTGCCTCAAGTGCCCTGTCCATTATTCCACGCAGCGTATGCTCCAACAGGTGGACAAGAGGTACAGTGTCACTGATGCATGCACTGTCACTGCTCACCATCCTCGTGACCTCCTCAAATGGTGCCAGGACAGTGCATGCATCCCTGATCATGCCCCACTGGTGAAAAAACCCGAGCTCCCCTGACCCTGTCCTGGTGCCGTAGTCGCACAGGTACTCATTGATGGCCCTCTGCTGCGTGTGCAGCTGCTGCAGCATGGCCAACGTTGAGTTCCACCTGGTGGGCATGTCACATATAAGGCGGTTCTTGGGCAGGTTCAACTCCTTTTGCAGCTCAGCCAGCCGAGCACTGGCATTATATGATCTGCGAAAATGCACACAGACTTTCCTGGCCTGCCTCAGGACATCCTGTAAGCCCGGGTACCTGCCCAAGAACCGCTGCACCACCAGGTTAAGGACGTGAGCCACACAGGGCACATGGGTCAGTTGTCCCTGTCGGAGGGCGGAGAGGAGGTTGGTGCCATTGTCACAAACCACCATTCCTGGCTAGGGATGGGCCCGGTGCTCGATTCGAACCCATGTTCGAATCGAGCATCGGGCGTTCGCTCGCTCGTCGAGCCCAGAACTATTTGGGCCGTTCGCATCACATTCGTGTGATGCGAGCGGCCCCGCAATGCATTGCGGCCGGCGCGGCCGGCGCAGTGCATTGCTGGCTGATGATTGGCCAAGCATGCACTGTGACCCCGCATGCTTGGCCAATCACAGCGCCCGAAACTCGGAGAGCAATAATTGGCTACAGGCAGGACGCCTGTAGCCAATTACAGCTCAGGGGCTTTAGTACACGCCCCACCATTTAAAAGGCCGCCACGCCATCGGCCCCGGTCACATGAGTTCCGGCTTTAGGAGAGATTAGTCTGCTGATTCTGTCTTTGCTTGATACTGAAAGATTTGCTCTTCTTTGCTAAACCATTGGCTATTTCTTTGCTAAACCATTGCTACCTAAGTCATTGATCGTTCATTGCTGCTGATTGCACAGTTAGTGTGTTATTAGCTGCTGCTGGGGATTAGTCTGGTGCGTGCTTACTGTTAGTACAGTATTGCAGTAGTACCAACCGCAGTGCTGTTAGCACAGCATTGCACCCCAACAGCACCCATAGGACTTCTAGTGTGTTAGTGGCAGCAAACAGAGCTCCTATATTTTCTTCTCAGCAGCACCCATAGGACTTCTAGTGTGTTAGTGGCAGCAAACAGAGCTCCTATATTTTCTTCTCAGCAGCACCCATAGGACTTCTAGTGTGTTAGTGGCATCACACAGAGCTCCTATATTTTCTTCTCAGCAGCACCCATAGGACTTCTAGTGTGTTAGTGGCAGCAAACAGAGCTCCTATATTTTCTTCTCAGCAGCACCCATAGGACTTCTAGTGTGTTAGTGGCATCACACAGAGCTCCTATATTTTCTTCTCAGCAGCACCCATAGGACTTCTAGTGTGTTAGTGGCAGCAAACAGAGCTCCTATATTTTCTTCTCAGCAGCACCCATAGGACTTCTAGTGTGTTAGTGGCAGCAAACAGAGCTCCTATATTTTCTTCTCAGCAGCACCCATAGGACTTCTAGTGTGTTAGTGGCATCACACAGAGCTCCTATATTTTCTTCTCAGCAGCACCCATAGGACTTCTAGTGTGTTAGTGGCAGCAAACAGAGCTCCTATATTTTCTTCTCAGCAGCACCCATAGGACTTCTAATGTGTTAGTGGCATCACACAGAGTTCCTATATTTTCATCTCAGCAGCACCCATAGGACTTCTAGTGTGTTAGTGGCATCACACAGAGCTCCTATATTTTCTTCTCAGCAGCACCCATAGGACTTCTAGTGTGTTAGTGGCAGCAAACAGAGCTCCTATATTTTCTTCTCAGCAGCACCCATAGGACTTCTAGTGTGTTAGTGGCAGCAAACAGAGCTCCTATATTTTCTTCTCAGCAGCACCCATAGGACTTCTAGTGTGTTAGTGGCAGCAAACAGAGCTCCTATATTTTCTTCTCAGCAGCACCCATAGGACTTCTAGTGTGTTAGTGGCAGCAAACAGAGCTCCTATATTTTCTTCTCAGCAGCACCCATAGGACTTCTAATGTGTTAGTGGCATCACACAGAGTTCCTATATTTTCATCTCAGCAGCACCCATAGGACTTCTAGTGTGTTAGTGGCATCACACAGAGCTCCTATATTTTCTTCTCAGCAGCACCCATAGGACTTCTAGTGTGTTAGTGGCAGCAAACAGAGCTCCTATATTTTCTTCTCAGCAGCACCCATAGGACTTCTAGTGTGTTAGTGGCAGCAAACAGAGCTCCTATATTTTCTTCTCAGCAGCACCCATAGGACTTCTAGTGTGTTAGTGGCATCACACAGAGCTCCTATATTTTCTTCTCAGCAGCACCCATAGGACTTCTAGTGTGTTAGTGGCAGCAAACAGAGCTCCTATATTTTCTTCTCAGCAGCACCCATAGGACTTCTAGTGTGTTAGTGGCAGCAAACAGAGCTCCTATATTTTCTTCTCAGCAGCACCCATAGGACTTCTAGTGTGTTAGTGGCAGCAAACAGAGCTCCTATATTTTCTTCTCAGCAGCACCCATAGGACTTCTAGTGTGTTAGTGGCAGCAAACAGAGCTCCTATATTTTCTTCTCAGCAGCACCCATAGGACTTCTAGTGTGTTAGTGGCATCACACAGAGCTCCTATATTTTCTTCTCAGCAGCACCCATAGGACTTCTAGTGTGTTAGTGGCAGCAAACAGAGCTCCTATATTTTCTTCTCAGCAGCACCCATAGGACTTCTAATGTGTTAGTGGCATCACACAGAGCTCCTATATTTTCATCTCAGCAGCACCCATAGGACTTCTAGTGTGTTAGTGGCATCACACAGAGCTCCTATATTTTCTTCTCAGCAGCACCCATAGGACTTCTAGTGTGTTAGTGGCAGCAAACAGAGCTCCTATATTTTCTTCTCAGCAGCACCCATAGGACTTCTAGTGTGTTAGTGGCATCACACAGAGCTCCTATATTTTCTTCTCAGCAGCACCCATAGGACTTCTAGTGTGTTAGTGGCAGCAAACAGAGCTCCTATATTTTCTTCTCAGCAGCACCCATAGGACTTCTAGTGTGTTAGTGGCAGCAAACAGAGCTCCTATATTTTCTTCTCAGCAGCACCCATAGGACTTCTAGTGTGTTAGTGGCATCACACAGAGCTCCTATATTTTCTTCTCAGCAGCACCCATAGGACTTCTAGTGTGTTAGTGGCAGCAAACAGAGCTCCTATATTTTCTTCTCAGCAGCACCCATAGGACTTCTAGTGTGTTAGTGGCAGCAAACAGAGCTCCTATATTTTCTTCTCAGCAGCACCCATAGGACTTCTAGTGTGTTAGTGGCAGCAAACAGAGCTCCTATATTTTCTTCTCAGCAGCACCCATAGGACTTCTAATGTGTTAGTGGCATCACACAGAGTTCCTATATTTTCATCTCAGCAGCACCCATAGGACTTCTAGTGTGTTAGTGGCATCACACAGAGCTCCTATATTTTCTTCTCAGCAGCACCCATAGGACTTCTAGTGTGTTAGTGGCAGCAAACAGAGCTCCTATATTTTCTTCTCAGCAGCACCCATAGGACTTCTAGTGTGTTAGTGGCAGCAAACAGAGCTCCTATATTTTCTTCTCAGCAGCACCCATAGGACTTCTAGTGTGTTAGTGGCATCACACAGAGCTCCTATATTTTCTTCTCAGCAGCACCCATAGGACTTCTAGTGTGTTAGTGGCAGCAAACAGAGCTCCTATATTTTCTTCTCAGCAGCACCCATAGGACTTCTAGTGTGTTAGTGGCAGCAAACAGAGCTCCTATATTTTCTTCTCAGCAGCACCCATAGGACTTCTAGTGTGTTAGTGGCAGCAAACAGAGCTCCTATATTTTCTTCTCAGCAGCACCCATAGGACTTCTAGTGTGTTAGTGGCAGCAAACAGAGCTCCTATATTTTCTTCTCAGCAGCACCCATAGGACTTCTAGTGTGTTAGTGGCATCACACAGAGCTCCTATATTTTCTTCTCAGCAGCACCCATAGGACTTCTAGTGTGTTAGTGGCAGCAAACAGAGCTCCTATATTTTCTTCTCAGCAGCACCCATAGGACTTCTAATGTGTTAGTGGCATCACACAGAGCTCCTATATTTTCATCTCAGCAGCACCCATAGGACTTCTAGTGTGTTAGTGGCATCACACAGAGCTCCTATATTTTCTTCTCAGCAGCACCCATAGGACTTCTAGTGTGTTAGTGGCAGCAAACAGAGCTCCTATATTTTCTTCTCAGCAGCACCCATAGGACTTCTAGTGTGTTAGTGGCATCACACAGAGCTCCTATATTTTCTTCTCAGCAGCACCCATAGGACTTCTAGTGTGTTAGTGGCAGCAAACAGAGCTCCTATATTTTCTTCTCAGCAGCACCCATAGGACTTCTAGTGTGTTAGTGGCAGCAAACAGAGCTCCTATATTTTCTTCTCAGCAGCACCCATAGGACTTCTAGTGTGTTAGTGGCATCACACAGAGCTCCTATATTTTCTTCTCAGCAGCACCCATAGGACTTCTAGTGTGTTAGTGGCAGCAAACAGAGCTCCTATATTTTCTTCTCAGCAGCACCCATAGGACTTCTAGTGTGTTAGTGGCAGCAAACAGAGCTCCTATATTTTCTTCTCAGCAGCACCCATAGGACTTCTAGTGTGTTAGTGGCAGCAAACAGAGCTCCTATATTTTCTTCTCAGCAGCACCCATAGGACTTCTAGTGTGTTAGTGGCAGCAAACAGAGCTCCTATATTTTCTTCTCAGCAGCACCCATAGGACTTCTAGTGTGTTAGTGGCAGCAAACAGAGCTCCTATATTTTCTTCTCAGCAGCACCCATAGGACTTCTAGTGTGTTAGTGGCATCACACAGAGCTCCTATATTTTCTTCTCAGCAGCACCCATAGGACTTCTAGTGTGTTAGTGGCAGCAAACAGAGCTCCTATATTTTCTTCTCAGCAGCACCCATAGGACTTCTAGTGTGTTAGTGGCAGCAAACAGAGCTCCTATATTTTCTTCTCAGCAGCACCCATAGGACTTCTAGTGTGTTAGTGGCATCACACAGAGCTCCTATATTTTCTTCTCAGCAGCACCCATAGGACTTCTAGTGTGTTAGTGGCAGCAAACAGAGCTCCTATATTTTCTTCTCAGCAGCACCCATAGGACTTCTAGTGTGTTAGTGGCAGCAAACAGAGCTCCTATATTTTCTTCTCAGCAGCACCCATAGGACTTCTAGTGTGTTAGTGGCAGCAAACAGAGCTCCTATATTTTCTTCTCAGCAGCACCCATAGGACTTCTAGTGTGTTAGTGGCAGCAAACAGAGCTCCTATATTTTCTTCTCAGCAGCACCCATAGGACTTCTAGTGTGTTAGTGGCATCACACAGAGCTCCTATATTTTCTTCTCAGCAGCACCCATAGGACTTCTAGTGTGTTAGTGGCAGCAAACAGAGCTCCTATATTTTCTTCTCAGCAGCACCCATAGGACTTCTAGTGTGTTAGTGGCAGCAAACAGAGCTCCTATATTTTCTTCTCAGCAGCACCCATAGGACTTCTAGTGTGTTAGTGGCAGCAAACAGAGCTCCTATATTTTCTTCTCAGCAGCACCCATAGGACTTCTAGTGTGTTAGTGGCATCACACAGAGCTCCTATATTTTCTTCTCAGCAGCACCCATAGGACTTCTAGTGTGTTAGTGGCAGCAAACAGAGCTCCTATATTTTCTTCTCAGCAGCACCCATAGGACTTCTAGTGTGTTAGTGGCAGCAAACAGAGCTCCTATATTTTCTTCTCAGCAGCACCCATAGGACTTCTAGTGTGTTAGTGGCAGCAAACAGAGCTCCTATATTTTCTTCTCAGCAGCACCCATAGGACTTCTAATGTGTTAGTGGCATCACACAGAGTTCCTATATTTTCATCTCAGCAGCACCCATAGGACTTCTAGTGTGTTAGTGGCATCACACAGAGCTCCTATATTTTCTTCTCAGCAGCACCCATAGGACTTCTAGTGTGTTAGTGGCAGCAAACAGAGCTCCTATATTTTCTTCTCAGCAGCACCCATAGGACTTCTAGTGTGTTAGTGGCAGCAAACAGAGCTCCTATATTTTCTTCTCAGCAGCACCCATAGGACTTCTAGTGTGTTAGTGGCAGCAAACAGAGCTCCTATATTTTCTTCTCAGCAGCACCCATAGGACTTCTAGTGTGTTAGTGGCATCACACAGAGCTCCTATATTTTCTTCTCAGCAGCACCCATAGGACTTCTAGTGTGTTAGTGGCAGCAAACAGAGCTCCTATATTTTCTTCTCAGCAGCACCCATAGGACTTCTAGTGTGTTAGTGGCAGCAAACAGAGCTCCTATATTTTCTTCTCAGCAGCACCCATAGGACTTCTAGTGTGTTAGTGGCATCACACAGAGCTCCTATATTTTCTTCTCAGCAGCACCCATAGGACTTCTAGTGTGTTAGTGGCAGCAAACAGAGCTCCTATATTTTCTTCTCAGCAGCACCCATAGGACTTCTAGTGTGTTAGTGGCAGCAAACAGAGCTCCTATATTTTCTTCTCAGCAGCACCCATAGGACTTCTAGTGTGTTAGTGGCAGCAAACAGAGCTCCTATATTTTCTTCTCAGCAGCACCCATAGGACTTCTAGTGTGTTAGTGGCATCACACAGAGCTCCTATATTTTCTTCTCAGCAGCACCCATAGGACTTCTAGTGTGTTAGTGGCAGCAAACAGAGCTCCTATATTTTCTTCTCAGCAGCACCCATAGGACTTCTAGTGTGTTAGTGGCAGCAAACAGAGCTCCTATATTTTCTTCTCAGCAGCACCCATAGGACTTCTAGTGTGTTAGTGGCAGCAAACAGAGCTCCTATATTTTCTTCTCAGCAGCACCCATAGGACTTCTAGTGTGTTAGTGGCAGCAAACAGAGCTCCTATATTTTCTTCTCAGCAGCACCCATAGGACTTCTAGTGTGTTAGTGGCAGCAAACAGAGCTCCTATATTTTCTTCTCAGCAGCACCCATAGGACTTCTAGTGTGTTAGTGGCATCACACAGAGCTCCTATATTTTCTTCTCAGCAGCACCCATAGGACTTCTAGTGTGTTAGTGGCAGCAAACAGAGCTCCTATATTTTCTTCTCAGCAGCACCCATAGGACTTCTAGTGTGTTAGTGGCAGCAAACAGAGCTCCTATATTTTCTTCTCAGCAGCACCCATAGGACTTCTAGTGTGTTAGTGGCAGCAAACAGAGCTCCTATATTTTCTTCTCAGCAGCACCCATAGGACTTCTAGTGTGTTAGTGGCAGCAAACAGAGCTCCTATATTTTCTTCTCAGCAGCACCCATAGGACTTCTAGTGTGTTAGTGGCAGCAAACAGAGCTCCTATATTTTCTTCTCAGCAGCACCCATAGGACTTCTAGTGTGTTAGTGGCAGCAAACAGAGCTCCTATATTTTCTTCTCAGCAGCACCCATAGGACTTCTAGTGTGTTAGTGGCATCACACAGAGCTCCTATATTTTCTTCTCAGCAGCACCCATAGGACTTCTAGTGTGTTAGTGGCAGCAAACAGAGCTCCTATATTTTCTTCTCAGCAGCACCCATAGGACTTCTAGTGTGTTAGTGGCAGCAAACAGAGCTCCTATATTTTCTTCTCAGCAGCACCCATAGGACTTCTAGTGTGTTAGTGGCAGCAAACAGAGCTCCTATATTTTCTTCTCAGCAGCACCCATAGGACTTCTAGTGTGTTAGTGGCATCACACAGAGCTCCTATATTTTCTTCTCAGCAGCACCCATAGGACTTCTAGTGTGTTAGTGGCAGCAAACAGAGCTCCTATATTTTCTTCTCAGCAGCACCCATAGGACTTCTAGTGTGTTAGTGGCAGCAAACAGAGCTCCTATATTTTCTTCTCAGCAGCACCCATAGGACTTCTAGTGTGTTAGTGGCAGCAAACAGAGCTCCTATATTTTCTTCTCAGCAGCACCCATAGGACTTCTAATGTGTTAGTGGCATCACACAGAGTTCCTATATTTTCATCTCAGCAGCACCCATAGGACTTCTAGTGTGTTAGTGGCATCACACAGAGCTCCTATATTTTCTTCTCAGCAGCACCCATAGGACTTCTAGTGTGTTAGTGGCAGCAAACAGAGCTCCTATATTTTCTTCTCAGCAGCACCCATAGGACTTCTAGTGTGTTAGTGGCAGCAAACAGAGCTCCTATATTTTCTTCTCAGCAGCACCCATAGGACTTCTAGTGTGTTAGTGGCAGCAAACAGAGCTCCTATATTTTCTTCTCAGCAGCACCCATAGGACTTCTAGTGTGTTAGTGGCATCACACAGAGCTCCTATATTTTCTTCTCAGCAGCACCCATAGGACTTCTAGTGTGTTAGTGGCAGCAAACAGAGCTCCTATATTTTCTTCTCAGCAGCACCCATAGGACTTCTAGTGTGTTAGTGGCAGCAAACAGAGCTCCTATATTTTCTTCTCAGCAGCACCCATAGGACTTCTAGTGTGTTAGTGGCATCACACAGAGCTCCTATATTTTCTTCTCAGCAGCACCCATAGGACTTCTAGTGTGTTAGTGGCAGCAAACAGAGCTCCTATATTTTCTTCTCAGCAGCACCCATAGGACTTCTAGTGTGTTAGTGGCAGCAAACAGAGCTCCTATATTTTCTTCTCAGCAGCACCCATAGGACTTCTAGTGTGTTAGTGGCAGCAAACAGAGCTCCTATATTTTCTTCTCAGCAGCACCCATAGGACTTCTAGTGTGTTAGTGGCAGCAAACAGAGCTCCTATATTTTCTTCTCAGCAGCACCCATAGGACTTCTAGTGTGTTAGTGGCATCACACAGAGCTCCTATATTTTCTTCTCAGCAGCACCCATAGGACTTCTAGTGTGTTAGTGGCAGCAAACAGAGCTCCTATATTTTCTTCTCAGCAGCACCCATAGGACTTCTAGTGTGTTAGTGGCAGCAAACAGAGCTCCTATATTTTCTTCTCAGCAGCACCCATAGGACTTCTAGTGTGTTAGTGGCAGCAAACAGAGCTCCTATATTTTCTTCTCAGCAGCACCCATAGGACTTCTAGTGTGTTAGTGGCAGCAAACAGAGCTCCTATATTTTCTTCTCAGCAGCACCCATAGGACTTCTAGTGTGTTAGTGGCAGCAAACAGAGCTCCTATATTTTCTTCTCAGCAGCACCCATAGGACTTCTAGTGTGTTAGTGGCATCACACAGAGCTCCTATATTTTCTTCTCAGCAGCACCCATAGGACTTCTAGTGTGTTAGTGGCAGCAAACAGAGCTCCTATATTTTCTTCTCAGCAGCACCCATAGGACTTCTAGTGTGTTAGTGGCAGCAAACAGAGCTCCTATATTTTCTTCTCAGCAGCACCCATAGGACTTCTAGTGTGTTAGTGGCAGCAAACAGAGCTCCTATATTTTCTTCTCAGCAGCACCCATAGGACTTCTAGTGTGTTAGTGGCATCACACAGAGCTCCTATATTTTCTTCTCAGCAGCACCCATAGGACTTCTAGTGTGTTAGTGGCAGCAAACAGAGCTCCTATATTTTCTTCTCAGCAGCACCCATAGGACTTCTAGTGTGTTAGTGGCAGCAAACAGAGCTCCTATATTTTCTTCTCAGCAGCACCCATAGGACTTCTAGTGTGTTAGTGGCAGCAAACAGAGCTCCTATATTTTCTTCTCAGCAGCACCCATAGGACTTCTAATGTGTTAGTGGCATCACACAGAGCTCCTATATTTTCATCTCAGCAGCACCCATAGGACTTCTAGTGTGTTAGTGGCATCACACAGAGCTCCTATATTTTCTTCTCAGCAGCACCCATAGGACTTCTAGTGTGTTAGTGGCAGCAAACAGAGCTCCTATATTTTCTTCTCAGCAGCACCCATAGGACTTCTAGTGTGTTAGTGGCAGCAAACAGAGCTCCTATATTTTCTTCTCAGCAGCACCCATAGGACTTCTAGTGTGTTAGTGGCAGCAAACAGAGCTCCTATATTTTCTTCTCAGCAGCACCCATAGGACTTCTAGTGTGTTAGTGGCATCACACAGAGCTCCTATATTTTCTTCTCAGCAGCACCCATAGGACTTCTAGTGTGTTAGTGGCAGCAAACAGAGCTCCTATATTTTCTTCTCAGCAGCACCCATAGGACTTCTAGTGTGTTAGTGGCAGCAAACAGAGCTCCTATATTTTCTTCTCAGCAGCACCCATAGGACTTCTAGTGTGTTAGTGGCATCACACAGAGCTCCTATATTTTCTTCTCAGCAGCACCCATAGGACTTCTAGTGTGTTAGTGGCAGCAAACAGAGCTCCTATATTTTCTTCTCAGCAGCACCCATAGGACTTCTAGTGTGTTAGTGGCAGCAAACAGAGCTCCTATATTTTCTTCTCAGCAGCACCCATAGGACTTCTAGTGTGTTAGTGGCAGCAAACAGAGCTCCTATATTTTCTTCTCAGCAGCACCCATAGGACTTCTAGTGTGTTAGTGGCAGCAAACAGAGCTCCTATATTTTCTTCTCAGCAGCACCCATAGGACTTCTAGTGTGTTAGTGGCATCACACAGAGCTCCTATATTTTCTTCTCAGCAGCACCCATAGGACTTCTAGTGTGTTAGTGGCAGCAAACAGAGCTCCTATATTTTCTTCTCAGCAGCACCCATAGGACTTCTAGTGTGTTAGTGGCAGCAAACAGAGCTCCTATATTTTCTTCTCAGCAGCACCCATAGGACTTCTAGTGTGTTAGTGGCAGCAAACAGAGCTCCTATATTTTCTTCTCAGCAGCACCCATAGGACTTCTAGTGTGTTAGTGGCATCACACAGAGCTCCTATATTTTCTTCTCAGCAGCACCCATAGGACTTCTAGTGTGTTAGTGGCAGCAAACAGAGCTCCTATATTTTCTTCTCAGCAGCACCCATAGGACTTCTAGTGTGTTAGTGGCAGCAAACAGAGCTCCTATATTTTCTTCTCAGCAGCACCCATAGGACTTCTAGTGTGTTAGTGGCAGCAAACAGAGCTCCTATATTTTCTTCTCAGCAGCACCCATAGGACTTCTAATGTGTTAGTGGCATCACACAGAGTTCCTATATTTTCATCTCAGCAGCACCCATAGGACTTCTAGTGTGTTAGTGGCATCACACAGAGCTCCTATATTTTCTTCTCAGCAGCACCCATAGGACTTCTAGTGTGTTAGTGGCAGCAAACAGAGCTCCTATATTTTCTTCTCAGCAGCACCCGTAGGACTTCTAGTGTGTTAGTGGCAGCAAACAGAGCTCCTATATTTTCTTGTCAGCAGCACACATAGTACCTATAGTGTGTTAGTGTCAGCACCCATAGGACCTACAGTGTGTTGTGAGCACACATAGGAGTTCTATTTTTTATACTATATACACTACCGACTACAATGGCTGGAAGACCGCCAAGGAGAGGCAGAGCGTGCCGAGGCAAGAACACAGGGCAGGCAGGCTCTGTTTCTAGAGACAACAGTGCTGGCCGTGGACGTGGTCGTGCATCGTCATCAGCACGTGGCCATGGGACACGCTTGTCTTTGTTTTCGGCAGCTGGACATGTGGAGCCGCATCATGCCGAAGGCTTGGTAGAATGGATGACCAAGCCCTCCTCATCCTCCTCATCCTCTCTCACCCAGGCTCAGGGTACTGGCAGAGCAGCTGCCAACGCGTACTCAATGGCATCATCAGCCACCCCTTCCCTAGACCCACCATGTCCTCCTGAGGAGTCCCCCGAACTGTTTGAGCACAGTGTTGGGTACATGCTCCAGGAGGATGCCCAACGATTCGAAGGCTCGGATGATGATACCCAGCTTGAGGAAGTCAGTAGTGTGCGCGCAGAGAGAGGGGATGCTGAAGGACAGCAATCTGGCAGTAGTGTTCCACCAGCTGCAGCTTACTGCCAGGTTTGCTCTAGTGGTGAAGAGGGAGGGGATGATGAGGTCACTGACTCCACGTGGGTGCCTGAAGGGAGAGAGGAGGAGGAGGAGGAGGATGCAGCGTCACATGTCCAACGAGGCAGGATGCCCCCTGGAGGCCAGCTAGAGGCCAGCACAGCAACTGTACCACACCGCAGAGCTCCGCCTGTGCAGGGCGCTGCCTCTGCACGTTATCACAAAAGTTCTTTGGTGTGGGCCTTTTTTGAGACGAGTGCATCAGATCGCACCACTGCTATTTGCAATATTTGTCTCAAGCGTATCTCGCGTGGCCAAAACATCAGCCGCTTGGGCACCACAAGCATGAGCAGACATATGTCGACCTGCCATGCAGCTCGTTGGCAAGCACACATAAAAGACCCACACCAAAGAACAAAGCGGACCTCTCCTTGCTCCTCATCAGCTGGGATCTCCATCCCCACTATATCTTCAGTCCTCTCTGAAAGCTGCTCTGAGAGGACTGAAGGTGTAGAATTAGGTGTGTCACAACCAAGTACTTGCAGTACACCGACGTCCGATTGTAGCAGGCAAATTTCCCTGCCCCAGCTGCTGGACCGTCGAAAGAAGTATACTCCCAGCCATCCACATGCCCAGCGGTTGAATGCTAGCTTGGCTAAATTGCTAGCACTTCAACTGCTGCCTTTTCAGTTGATAGACTCGGCCCCCTTCCGTGAGTTTGTTCAATGTGCGGTTCCTCAGTGGCAGGTTCCCAAACGCCACTTTTTCTCACGGAAGGCGATTCCGTCTCTCTACTGGCATGTGGAAGGCAATGTCCATGCCTCGCTGGACAGGGCGGTCAGCGGTAAGGTGCATATTACCGCTGACTCATGGTCCAGCAGGCATGGACAGGGACGTTATCTTTCTTTCACGGCCCATTGGGTCACTCTATTGGTAGCTGGGAGGGATGCAGGACAAGGTGCAGTAGTGTTGGAGGTTGTTCCGCCACCACGCCTCCAAAATGCTACTACTGGTTGTGACACACCTCTCTCCTCCACCCCCTCCTCTTCTTCTTCCTCCATGTCCTCTTCGAGTGCTCTGTCCTCGGAACCAGCGGTGCTCCGTAGGCGTACAAGGGGCTACGCGAGTACGCAGGCAAAAAGATGCCATGCCGTGCTTGCGCTGGTGTGTTTGGGGGACAGGAGCCACACTGGGCCAGAGGTTCTGGCAGCTCTGCAGGGGCAGGCCGAGAGGTGGTTGACGCCACGCCAGCTTAAGCCAGGAATGGTCGTTTCTGATAATGGCACCAACCTCCTCTCCGCCCTGCGACAGGGGCAGCTCACCCATGTGCCCTGTATGGCTCACGTCCTCAACCTGGTGGTGCAGCGGTTCTTGGGCAGGTTCCCAGGCTTACAGGATGTCCTGAGGCAGGCCAGGAAAGTCTGTGTGCATTTCCGACGATCTTATAATGCCAGTGCTCGGCTGACTGAGCTGCAAAAGGAGCTGAACCTGCCCAAGAACCGCCTAATATGTGACATGCCCACCAGGTGGAACTCAACGTTGGCCATGCTGCAGCGACTGCACACGCAGCAGAGGGCCATCAATGAGTACCTTTGCGACTACGGCACCAGGACAGGGTCAGGGGAGCTTGGCTTTTTTTCCCCACGCCAGTGGAGCATGATCAGGGATGCATGCACTGTCCTCTCACCATTTGAGGAGGCCACGAGAATGGTGAGCAGTGACAGTGCATGCATCAGTGACACTGTACCTCTTGTCCACCTGTTGGAGCATACGCTGCGTGGGATAATGGACAGGGCACTTGAGGCAGAACAGAGGCAGGAAGAGGAGGACTTCCTTGTCTCTCAAGGCCCCCTTTATCCAGACAATGTTCCTTCTGTCCCACCCATCACACAGGAAGAGGAGGAGGAGGAGGAGGAGGATTGTGTGAGCATGGAGGTGGAGCCTGGCACTCAGCATCAGCAGCAGCAGTCTTTTAGGGATGATGTACAGTCCCAACAAACCAGTGGACTTGTACGTGGCTGGGAGGAGGTGGCTGGCGATCATGTCATCCTCAGTGACCCAGAAGACTCCGGACCGAATGCCTCAGCTAACCTACGCTGCATGGCCTCCCTGATCCTGCAAAGCCTGCGGAAGGATCCTCGTGTTCTTCGGATCAAGGAGAGTGACCATTACTGGCTGGCCACTCTCCTTGATCCACGGTACAAGGGTAAGGTTGCGGACCTTATCTTGCCGTCGCAGAGGGAGCAGAGGATGAGACATCTCAGGGAGGCCTTGCAGAAAGGTCTGTGCAACGCGTTCCCAGAAACTGGGAGGTTACAAACTCCTGGTCCTGGACGACGAGTTGCTGAGGCTTCGGTCAGTAGCAGAAGGAGCGGTGGGGAAGGTGGACGTCTGACCGATGCGTTCAGACAATTTTTTAGTCCGCAGCCCCAAGGTATGATCGGTTCCAGCAACCATCGCCAGCGTCTGATATACATGGTGCAGGAATACCTAGGGGCAAGGTCAGACTTGGACACCTTTCCCACCGAAAATCCTCTGGCTTACTGGGTCCTGAGGATGGATCACTGGCCAGAGCTTGCACAGTATGCAATTGAGCTACTGGCCTGTCCTGCATCCAGCGTTCTTTCCGAACGCACATTCAGTGCTGCTGGAGGATTTGTCACCGATCATAGGGTGCGCCTGTCCACCGACTCGGTTGATCGACTGACCTTCATAAAAATGAATCAGTCTTGGATCACCACCAGCTACCAGACACCTGAAGCGGATATAACGGAATAATTTATAATGTCACATCCCTTCAAGACTGCCTATGCTGATGCTGAGTGACTGTCCTGTTATGTTCACTGACTATCCTCTTCCTCCTCCTCAATGATCCATGCCACCACACCAGTGCCTAAGGCACAATTTTTCAGCCCCTGTATAACAGGGGCGTGTAATTACAATTTTTTAAAAAGATGCTTCGCAACAGGTGTGACTGCTGTGCTCAGAGTACAGTATCTGTGAGGGGTTGCAGTGTTGTGGCACCAGCACCAGTGCCTAAGGCACAATTTTTCAGCCCCTGTTGGGGCGTGTAATTACAATTTTTAGGCAATGCTTTGCAACAGGTCTCATTGCTGTGCTCAGAGTACAGTATCTGTGAGGGGTTGCAGTGTTGTGGCACCAGCACCAGTGCCTAAGGCACAATTTTTCAGCCCCTGTATAACAGGGGCGTGTAATTACAATTTTTTAAAAAGATGCTTCGCAACAGGTGTGACTGCTGTGCTCAGAGTACAGTATCTGTGAGGGGTTGCAGTGTTGTGGCACCAGCACCAGTGCCTAAGGCACAATTTTTCAGCCCCTGTTGGGGCGTGTAATTACAATTTTTAGGCAATGCTTTGCAACAGGTCTCATTGCTGTGCTCAGAGTACAGTATCTGTGAGGGGTTGCAGTGTTGTGGCACCAGCACCAGTGCCTAAGGCACAATTTTTCAGCCCCTGTATAACAGGGGCGTGTAATTACAATTTTTTAAAAAGATGCTTCGCAACAGGTGTGACTGCTGTGCTCCAAGTACAGTATCTGTGAGGGGTTGCAGTGTTGTGGCACCAGCACCAATGCCTAAGGCACAATTTTTCAGCCCCTGTTTAACAGGGGCGTGTAATTACAAATCTTGATCTAATAGTTCACAGCAGGGCCCATTCCTGCGCCCACCAAGAGTAACTATGAGGGCCTACAGTCTTGTGGCAACACCGTCCACCACCACCACCACCACCAAAGGCCCAATTTTTCTGCCCTGTTCAACAGGTGCATGCAATTACAAATCTTGATCTAATAACTCACAGCAGGGCCCATTCCTGCACCCACCAAGAGTAACTGTGAGGGCTTACAGTCTTGTGGCAACACCGTCCACCACCACCACCACCACCACCAAAGGCCCAATTTTTCTGCCCGGTTCAACAGGTGCATGCAAGTACAAATCTTGATCTATTAACTCACAGCAGGGCCCATTCCTGTGCCCACCAGTCTTGTGGCTACACCAACATCTAATAGGGCAAATTTCTGCAGAGTATATACGGCAGGCCCCTACTTTCAAACATCCAACTTACAAACGACTCCTACTTGCAAACGGCAAGAGAAAACAGGAAGTGAGAGGAAATCTACCCCTAGGAAGGAAAATTCTATCCTGTTAGATTTAATTTGGGAAAAAGGTATCTCCTCTCTACTGATGCTTTATCACCAATCCTTGTTTCAATTAAAACCCCACTTTTCCAAAAACATTTGTCATTGGGACGGAAAGTGAGGTGACATGTTCTGAACAGATGTGCAAAGACAGCAAATGTTACAGGGGTGATAACCCCTCCCTATGTTCTCCAAAAAGCTTAAAAATTGATTTTTTTGGGATGTAGCTACACTTCATAATGTACCTGTTCAGATTCTACTTAAGAACAAACCTACAGTCCATGTCTTGTTTGCACCACCTATATACTGCTGTTCAGAGTATATAGGGTTGTAGGTATAGGGTTTTATTTTGGGTGCGGGGTCCCCCTTAGTATCCATACAAGACCCAAAGGGGCTGGGGTGGGGGGGGGGGGTGATGGGGTAGCCATGCCATTTTTCTCAAGGATTTTCAGCCATATGGCGGCCAGGACAAGACATGACATTAAAGCCGCAAGTGGTTTTAAATGGCTTCTTTTTTTCCTTTACAAATGTCATTTTGTGCAAGGACAGTTCTAAACACGGGAAACACATGCCACTTCACAGGCATACTTTAGACACCCCCCAGGTACCATATTTAAAGGAAAATTTCACTTTTTTTTTTTTCACTTTATGCATCATTAAAATGACTGCTCCCGAAAAAACTTTAGTTTTTAAAATTTCTTTTTGCATTGATATATGTCCCCTGGGGCAGGACCCGGGTCCCCAAACCTGTTTTATAACATTAACATGCATATTGGCCGTTGTAATTAGCAATTTTGATTTCGAACGTTCGCGTCCATTATAACGAATAGGGTTCGAAAATTCGCGCGAACTTTCGGTCCGTTCGAAGGTTCTGGTGCGAACCGAACCCGGGGGTGTTCGGCTCATCCCTATTCCTGGCTTAAGCTGGCGTGGCGTCAACCACCTCTCGACCTGCCCCTGCAGAGCTGACAGAACCTCTGCCCCAGTATGGCTCCTGTCCCCCAAACACACCAGCGCAAGCACGGCATGGCATCTTTTTGCCTGCGTACTTGCGTAGCCCCTTGAACGCCTCCGGAGCACCGCTGGTTCCGAGGACAAAGCACAGGAAGAGGCCATGGAGGAAGAAGAAGAGGAGGGGGTGGAGGAGAGAGGTGTGTCACAACCAGTAGTAGCATTTTGGAGGCGTGGCGGTGGAACAACCTCCAACACTACTGCACCTTGTCCTGCATCCTTCCCAGCTGCCAAAAGAGTGACCCAATGGGCCGTGAAAGAAAGGTAACGTCCCTGTCCATGCCTGCTGGACCATCAGTCAGCGGTAATATGCACCTTACCGCTGACCGCCCTGTCCAGCGAGGCATGGACATTGCCTTCCACATGCCGGTAGAGAGCCGGAATCGCCTTCCGTGAGAAAAAGTGGCGTTTGGGAACCTGCCACTGAGGAACCGCACATTGCATAAACTCACGGAAGGGTGCCGAGTCTACCAACTGAAAAGGCAGCAGTTGAATTGCTAGCAATTTAGCCAAGCTAGCATTCAACCGCTGGGCATGTGGATGGCTGGGAGTGAACTTCTTTTGACGGTCCAGCAGCTGGGGCAGGGAAATTTGCCTGCTACAATCGGACGTCGGTGTACTGCTAGCAGAGTACCCGCAAGTACTTGGCTGTGACACACCTAATTCTACACCTTCATTCCTCTTAGTGCAGGTTTCAGAGAGGACTGAAGGTATAGTGGGGTTGGAGATCCCAGCTGATGAGGAGCAAGGAGAGGTCCGCTTTGTTCTTTGGTGTGGGTCTTTAAGGTACGCTTGCCAGCGAGCTGCATGGCAGGTCAACATATGTCTAGTCAAGCAAGTGGTGCCCAAGCGGCTGATGTTTTGGCCACGCGAGATACGCTTGAGACATATGTTGCAAATAACAGCGGTGCGATCTGATGCACTCGACTCAAAAAAGGCCCACACCAAAGAACTTTTGGAATAACGGGCAGAGGCAGCGCCCTGCACAGGCGTAGCTCTGCGGTGTGATTCAGTCGGTGTGCTGCCCTTACACGGGCCCCCGGAGGGCATCCTGCCTCGTTGGAGATGTGCCTCCTCCTCATCCTCCTCCTCCTCCTCTCTCCTATCAGGCATCCACGTGGAGTCAGTGACCTCATCATCCCCTCCCTCCTCATCACTGGAGCCAATCTGGCAGTATGCTGCAGCTGCTGGAACATGACTGCCAGATTGCTGTCCTTCTTGAGCATCCCCTCTCTCTGCGCTCACACTACTGCCTTCCTCTAGCTGGGTATCATCATTAGACCCTTCGAAACGCTGGGCATCCTCCTGGAGCATGTACCCAACACTGTGCTCAAACAGTTCGGGGAACTCTTCAGGAGGACATGGTGGGTCTAGGGAAGGAGTGACTGATGATGACATTGATACGAGGGAAGAGGACACTTTGGCAGCTGCTTTGCCAGTACCCTGAGCCTGGGTGAGAGAGGATGAGGAGGATGAGGAGGGCTTGGTCATCCACTCTACCAAGTCTTCGGCATGATGCGGCTCAACACGTCCAGCTGCTGAAAATAAGGACAAGCGTGTCCTATGGCCACGTGCTGATGACAAGGCACCGTGTCCACGACCAGCACTGTTGCCCCCAGACACAGAGCCTGCTTGCCCTCTTTTATTGGCTCGTGACTGTCCGCCTCTCTTTGTTGGCCTTCCAGACATAGTAATGGCCTGCAGGGAGATGGGTAAACCAGCAATTGGGTAGTGTATATTGTGCTGGAGGCACACAACACCCACTAACTCCAGCAGATGCCTTTATTAGAGAACAGCAATGACGGGTATATACAGGTGTATACTGTGCCACTAACTCCTGCAGATGCCTGTATTAGAGAACAGCAATGACGGGTATATACAGGTGTGCACTGTGCCACTAACTCCTGCAGATGCCTGTATTAGAGAACAGCAATGACGGGTATATACAGGTGTATACTGTGCCACTAACTCCTGCAGATGCCTGTATTATAGAACAGCAATGATGGGTATATACAGGTGTATACTGTGCCACTAACTCCTGCAGATGCCTGTATTATAGAACAGCAATGACGGTTATATACAGGTGTATACTGTGCCACTAACTCCTGCAGATGCCTGTATTAGAGAACAGCAATGACGGGTATATACAGGTGTATACTGTGCCACTAACTCCTGCAGATGCCTGTATTAGAGAACAGCAATGACGGGTATATACAGGTGTACACTGTGCCACTAACTCCTGCAGATGCCTGTATTATAAAACAGCAATGACGTGTATATACAGGTGTACACTGTGCCACTAACTCCTGCAGATGCCTGTATTAGAGAACAGCAATGACGGGTATATACAGGTGTATACTGTGCCACTAACTCCTGCAGATGCCTGTATTAGAGAACAGCAATGACGGGTATATACAGGTGTACACTGTGCCACTAACTCCTGCAGATGCCTGTATTATAGAACAGCAATGACGGGTATATACAGGTGTACACTGTACCACTAACTCCTGCGGATGCCTGTATTATAGAACAGCAATGACGGATATATACAGGTGTATACTGTGCTGGGGGCACACAACACCCACTAACTCCTGCAGATGCCTGAGAAAAGAATAGAACATAGAACACACTGTCCCTGCCTATGTGTCTCTTTCCCTGCCTTCCTATCTAGCTTAGAGAACAGCAATAAAGTGTAGATCCAGGTGTATACTGTGCTGGAGGCACACAACACCCACTAACTCCTGCAGATGCCTGAGAAAAGAATAGAACATAGAACACACTGTCCCTGCCTATGTATCTCTTTCCCTGCACGCGGGAACACACTGCACGAGGCTGCCGCGCTGACGGCCTTTCATAGTGTGGGGCGTGTACTAAACCCCCCTGAGCTATGATTGGCCACAGGCATCCTGCCTGTGGCCAATTATGGCTCTCCTCGCTGCCGGCGCTGTGATTGGCCAAGCATGCGGGGTCACAATGCATGCTTGGCCAATCACAGCGCCGGAAATGCAGTGCGATGGCACAGTGCATTGTGGGCCGTTCGCATCACACGAATTTGGCGCAAATGGCCCATAATGTTCGCAATTCGGCGAACAAACGAACAGGCGATGTTCGAGTCGAACATGCGTTTGACTCGAACACCGAGCTCATCCCTAATTGTCACAGATGACGCAGAATTGCCTCTTCCTCTTCGGGCCCGATGTCCCTTGCACATAAGCCAGTGATTGCCTTTTTTATGCTCACGCTTTCAGCACAATGAGAAAACAAAAACCATTACCGAGCTTTTGTTTACATCCCGTGATCAGCTGTCATTGGCTGGCAGCTGATCACGTGGTAAGGGGCAGGGATTGGCCCCTTACTCGGATCTGTCATCACCCGAGTCTCAGTGACTCGGTGACCACAGCGCGCGCGCGAAGGGGAGGACATCTATTGACGGACTCCCGGCAATTGAGGACCGTGCTGTGGCCGTCGATCAGCTATAGCGCTGATCTCAAGTGATTAAAGAGGGTCTAAATGGGCCATTGACATGCATCACAATTCAACTTAGGAATGTGTCTTTGCCAAGGTAAACTAAATAAAATCCTTTTTTATTTTTGCTTGGGGATAGAGTGCAGAGGGATTAGAAGTCTAGACAGTTTTTGGGGATGTCTGCACCCCTGATAGGGTGAAGACAACTCCCAAATTTGGCCACTTTATCCTTCCAAATAATTCACTTCCTGTCACATAGCCACACAGGAAGTGAGGGTAAATCCCTAACAATGTCTTTCCTTGGGGACACACAGGTCAATCTAAATAGTTTCCCCATTATGTACATTGCACTCCAGCATTTTGCTGGGTACACCCCAAATTATTAGGTATTTTGGACTTTGGGGTTTATTTACTAAAGGCAAATCCACTTTGCACTACAAGTGCACTTGCTGCATATCCAAGGGGGACATGCAAGGAAACAAAAAAAAAACACCATCTTTGTGTAGCGGGGTGGTCAATTTAAGGGAAGTCTCTGAGTGGTAATTAGGCTCAGACACCCTGATTTGTTAGTGGCTATGGACCATTTTTGTCTTCAGGGGATAATGCTGGTGATGAGTTCCCTGTGGCCTGCGGGTGGCGCTGCCATTCTGGGCCAGGGTTGAACTGCGAGCGTAGTGCTGTGCTTTTTGTGTCCCCTCTCGGCAGCCATACAGTGGGGCGGGGAACCTGCTGTGCATGCCAGGAGAGGATATAAAAGGGGCAGACATCTCCTGATCGGGGTCCACCCCCAGGCACCTTCAGCCTGGGAGTGAGTGAGGTCCATCTCCAGGTGCCCCAGGTCCGGAGGCTGTTTTCCTGTTCCATCTCAGGCACCTTTGGCCTGGGGTGAGGTACTACCCTGCTGTCCTGATCACCTGGGTATGAAGACCCAGGGGATGCGGAGAAGGCCCGGGGCCCAGCATCTTCGGCTGGGGTCCGCTAAGGATTGAGGAGTCCAGGGTGCCGCCTTGCGAGGGGACCCGCACTCTCAGAGAAGGGGGGATCATTCCGAAGGACCGATGCGGGAGTCACGGTGAAGGAAGGGTCTTTTGACTATCCAGGGGGACATCTTCTCCTTGATAGGGGCCATGTTCTAAGAAGGAAGTTCACGTTCAACAGGTTAGTGGCAGTGGCCTTATTCACCGGGTCTGTAGCAGAGACCAAACTCACGGTCTGTGGCAGAGACTGTGCGCCTAGTATACTGCTTGAGAATCTGAGTAGTACTGTGAAGAGCTACGTTTGTGCCTGGACCTCCTCCACACCTTGGGCTGTTCTGTTTTCTTTGCTCCAACCTCTTTCCTATCCAAGAGACTGTGTATTGAAAAGCGAGAATAAATCTTAAGTTGGAGCTTCAGCTGGTGTGGACATTCATGTTTCTGGGGAAGTTAAGGACTTGCCTTTACTCACAGTAGAGGTGAGAATCATTCAGGGGAGGATTCTGGCCCTGGCTGCAGACAAGACCCAACAATAACACCACTCAACCTTTTGCACAAGAGGGTATGGGCTGATAGCACGGTGTGCCTCTCTCCCCCTGCGAGGAGCTGAGTTAAATGCAGGATGGGGGAAAGGTCCGTGCACTAGATTTGCTTCTACATGATTGGATGTTAAAATCACCAGTGCTTCCCCTCAGATTTTCAGCAACTACACTTGTACTGCAGAGTGGATTTGCCTTTACTAAACCCCAAACTACCTAATGATTTGGGGTGTACACAACAAAGTGCTAGAGTGCAATTTGCCTAATGGGGACACTAGTTAGATTGATCTGTGTGTCCCCAAGAAAAGACATAGGTAGTGTTTTACCTTCACTTCCTGTTTAGCTGTGTGACAGGAAGTGAAGCCAATTTTACTAAAAGGGACACAAAGCCCAACCTAAAAAAAAAACAAGCAGGGGTTCTAACACTTACTTGGTTTCCCTCAAAATGCCCACAATTAGACTAGTATTGCCTTGAGCTATTTTTAAGTGCAGTGCTCTAAATCAGTGCTTCTCAAGTACCCCCAACAGGCCATGTTTGCAGGTTTTCCTTCATCTTGCACATGTGTGTTAAATCACAGTCAATGGTTTGGTATTTTGGACAGCAATTCTCGATAAGATAAATTCACAAAACATGTGCTGTTTGGGGTACTTGAGGACTGAGGCTGAGAACCACTGCAGTAAAAAGGAAAATTGAATACTTAGCGCTCTGTATTTTTTATTTCCTGGTGACTATCCATGGCAGCACACAATACATTCATATGCTACCATGAAGGCACCAGGTTAGACAAATCACACCTGTTTTGTTATGCCAATCAGCATAGTTAAGCTGCAACTGACACATTTGTTGCATAGAAAACAAAACACAAACATCAAACTTTGCATCAAATTTTATTGGTCAACAAAACAGGACTTGGAAAACACAAAGGGAAGCAAAAAAAAAACACATGAAGGTAAATTTGTAACATTAGTCACATCTTGAGAAATATTTTGCAAAATAATGCAGCACAGACAATTAAATCAAAGCGAACAAACAACACACATTAACAACATCAAAAATATTTCTGGGGAACATATCCCCCACACAAATAAAAACAAACAACAAAAGTAAAACAAACATCTGTTTTGCAAAGACATAACAAATAAAATGCATGCTCTTTTCAAGGCAAGGGAGAGAATGCTATCTGCAAGCTTTATATAACATAGGTTTGTGTGCTAATGAGGCAATTGAAAACAAATGCACAGTCCATGAAACACCCAAAATGCAAGTTCACCTAATGTAGAGACTGAACTTCAAAGTGGGTACACCTGTTAAGGATGTCCTTCAATTACTATCCCAAAAAACACACTCTCTCTGAGCATGCCCACAAATATCCAGGTGCTGTTCACACACAAAAAGCACCAACAAAAAAAAAACGAAGTTCCTGAGCATGCTCAGACCAACACAAATGCAGCTAGCAGAAAATACATACCCCCCCCCCCCCCTGTCCAAAATTAAGCACATCATCCAGCATGCTACAAAATTAGAGATGGGACAAACAGCCCCCGGTCCAGGGGGTAAACAAAGAGCCTAACATGGGCAAAAGTTGTACAACAAATACCATTGCAGTCTATGGGAACTGACTTGTTAATTTTGCTCGTCCCCACTTGGCTGGCTTATCTTCTAGTTATTGGCCTTAAAATGGGGGCCCAGGTCCCACCCTAAGGGACATATATCAATGTCAGCAATTTGGACAACACCAAAAACAAAACAAGAAGTGCCTTTAAATATGCCAAATTGCTTAAGGGCCATTTCACACCACATGCAGTCCATTGCGTTTTTTATGCATCAAAAATGCATGGAAAGTTGGTTATATGGTTCTAAATGGCAGTGTTTGTTCCAGTGCGTTCCAGTTCCACAAAAAAAGTAGAACATGCTGAATTTTACCTGCACTGGACTGTACTGGAACGCTGCAAAACGCATCAAAAATGCACTGGAACGCACCGGAACACACCTAAATTCACCAAAAACGCACTGGAACACACTTGTCCTTATCTATGGTTAATAAAAAAGAGGGGTGAAAAAAAAGCATTGGACTGCATCAAAAACGTACCAAAAATGCACTGGAACGCATCAAAAACGCGCATGCAAAAAAGCACCTGGAACGCATCCGGATTGCGTTTCTATGGTGTGAACTGGCCCTAAGGGCCAGTTCACACCATAGAAACACAGTCTGGATGTGTTCCAGGTGCTTTTCTGCATGCTTGTTTTTGATGCGTTCCAGTGCATTTTTGATGCGTTTTTGATGCAATCCAGTGCTTTTTCCCCCTCTTTTCACTTAACCTTAAGGGCCAGTTCACACCAGACGCAGTTCCGTTCAGTTTCGTGCACATTTTTTCTGCACTAAAAATGCATGCACAGTGTTTTCCATGTATTCCAATGGCTCTTGTTGGCTCTAGTTCACACCATACAGTCAGTTTACGGTCATTTTCGGTGCAGAAACTGACTGGAAACTGACTGCATGGTGTAAACTAGAGCCAACTAGAGCAATTGGAATACATTGAAAATACTGTGCATGCATTTTGTGCAGAAAAAAAGCACACGGAACTGCGTCTGCTGTGAACTGGCCCTAATAAGGACAAGTGTGTTGCAGTGCGTCTTTGGTGCATTTAGGTGCGTTCCGGTGCGTTCCAGCTACGTTCCGGTGCGTTTTTGATGTGTTTTACTGCGGTACAGTACAGTTATGTACATAAAAAATGCAGCATGACCAATTTTTTTTTTTCCTTTCTGAAACGCACTGGAACAGACTGCAGTGGTGTGAACTATGCCATTGGCATTAATGTGATCAACTTTCATTGCGTTTTTCATGCATCAAAAAAACGCACTGCACTGCATCCGGTGTGAACTGGCCCGAAATATCATACCAGGGGGGTGTCTATAGTATGCCTGTAAAGTAGCGCATGTTTTCCATGTTTATAACAGTTCGAGAGCAAAATGACATTTCTAAAGTAAAATAATAGTCATTTAAAAGTACTCGCGGCTGTAATGAATTGTTGGTTCCCGTCAATACAGATAAAAGTCATTGAAAGTCTTTGAAAAAAAAAATGCGTGGGGGTCCCCCCAAATTCCATTACCAAGCCCTTCAGGTCTGGTATGGATATTAAGGGGAACTCCGCGCCAAATTTAAAAAAAAAATGGCATGGGGGTTCCCCTCAAAATCCGTACCAGGCCCTTCAGGTCTGGTATGGATTTTAAGGGGAACCCTGCACCAAACTTAAAAAAAAAATGGCGTGGGGGTCCCCCTAAAAATCCACACCAGACCCTTATCCGAGCATGCAACCTGGCAGGCCAAAGGAAAAGAGGGGGGGACGAGAGAGCAGCCCCCCTCCTGAACCGTACCAGGCCACATGCCCTCAACATTGGGAGAATGCTTTGGGGTCTGTGACCCCAAAGCACCATGTCCCCATGTTGATGGGGACAAGGGCCTCATCCCCACAACCCTTGCCGGTGGTTGTGGGGGTCTGCGGGCAGGGGGTTTATCGGAATCTGGACATCCCCTTTAACAAAGGGGACCCCCAGATCCCAACCCCGCCTGTGTGAAACGGTAATGGGGTACACCTACCATTTCACAAAAAAGTGTCAAAAATGTTAAAAATGACAATAGACGGTTTTTGACAATTCCTTTTATTAATGTCTTCTCCTTTCTTCCATTTTCTTCCTTCTTCTTCTTCCATCTTCTTCTTCCATCTTCTTCTTTTCTCCATTCGGGTTTCTTCCTCCATCTTGTTCTTCATCTTCATCTTCCTTCTTCCATCGGTGTTCTCGTCTGCATCTTGCTCCGGCTTCTTGTTCCCCTCTTCTGTCTCCGGCCGATCCGCTTGAATTCGAGGTTCCGGTTGTGTGACGCTTCAGTTCTTCTGTCAATTCTCCTGACCACACCCCCCTCTGACACCACAGGGAAAGTCCCCGTGAAATCCATGTGCGTCAGAGGGGGACGGGGTCACCGGGTGGCAGTGGACCCAGAGGAGAACTGATGAACTGAAGCGTCACACAGCGGGAACCTCGAATGCAAGCGGATCGGCCAGAGAAAGGAGAGAGGGGAACAAGAAGCCGGAGCAAGATGCGGACGAGAACACCGATGGAAGATGAAGAACAAGATGGAGGAAGAAACCTGAATGGAGAAAAGAAGAAGATGAAAGAAGAAGATGGAAGAAGAAGAAGGAAGAAGATGGAAGAAAGGAGAAGACATTAATAAAGGAATTGTCAAAAACCGGCTATTGTAATTTTTAACATTTTTGACACTTTTTTGTGAAATGGTAGGGGTACAATGTACCCGGTTACCATTTCACACAGGGGGGGCGGGATCTGGGGGTCCCCTTTGTTAGAGGGGACTTCCAGATTCCGATAAGCCCCGCGCCCGCAGACCCTCACAACCACCGGCAAGGGTTGTGGGGATGAGGCCCTTGTCCCCATCAACATGGGGACATGGTGCTTTGTGGTCACAGACCCCAAAGCATCCTCCCAATGTTGAGGGCATGTGGCCTGGTACGGTTCAGGAGGGGGGGCACTCTCTCGTCCCCCCCTCTTTTCCTGCGGCCTGCCAGGTTGCATGCTCGGATAAAGGGTCTGGTGTGGATTTTTAGGGGGACTCCACGCCATTTTTTTTTAAGTTTGGCCCGAGGGTCCCCTTAAAATCCATACCAGACCTGAAGGGCCTGGTACGGATTTTGAGGGGAACCCCCATGTAATTTTTTTTTTAAATTTGGCGCAGAGTTACTTTTATTATCCATACCAGACCTGAAGAGTCTAGTAATGGAATTTGGGGGGACCCCACGCATTTTTTTATTTTTTTCAAAGACTTTCAATGACTTTTCTCTGTATTGCCGGGAGCCAACAATTCAGTGCTTTTAAATGCCTTTTTTTTTTCCTTTAGAAATTACATTTTGTGCAGAGACTGTTATATAATGGCAAGTTTAGAGGAGCGCCTGTTCAACTTATGCAAATGCATTTACGTGACTTGACATTTACTAAGATTTTGCCGGCGCAGTGAACCGGCGCATTTGAACGAGTGAAATTGCCGCGCAGAGCACAAAAAAAAACCCTTGCAGTTCTAAATGTAATTGCCGGCGTAGCAGGCTGGTTCAGAAAAAGTTGCTTTCTCATTCTATTTTGGGCATATTTGTTACTTGGCCAGTAGTCACTATACTTCCTCACATCACCCCACATCACCCCATTATATTGGCACTTCCAGCTTCTTTATATTTTGATTTGAAGATGCTGTGCGCCAGGTCCATAGTGGCGCACTGAGCGCCTCCTCCCGTGCGCCGAGAACACTATAGTAAATAGGGAATAGCGCTGCGTTACCGGCGCAAATGTTTTGTAAATACCAAAACTGCCGTTGCGCACGCAGATGCGCCGATACTCATGGCGCAAACGTTTCGTAAATCAGCCCCATTGAGTTGCAGCTTGTCACATTTAGGGTAAATAGCACAGTTTTTTTCTTTACATTGCAACAGGCTGCTGTGGCCGTTGTCATCCTGAATGGTCAGTCAGTGCTCTGCTTTTTAGCTGCTGATCCACTGCCAGCACATTGCTGCTGTGCACATTTTGACCATCTGCCATTCCAAAACATGCCGGGTTTGCATACATGTAATCAAGCCTATCCCCTGACCACTCTAATGCCGCGTACACACAATCGGAATTTCCGACATGAACTTTTGCCATCTGGGAAAAATTGAGAACCTGCTCTCAAACATTTGTTGTTGGAAATTCCGACAGCAAATGTCTGATGGAGCCTACACACGATCGGAATATCCGACCAAAAGCTCACATCGAACATTTGTTGTCGGAAATTCCGATCGTGTGTATGCTGCATAACACTCTAATGTGCTGTCAGCCTATTGGTGTGTTCTTGTGCTGATGATCTGCAGCCTGTGGCAGCCTCAGCAGCCTGTTGGCCTGGCCGGTTGGACCTGCCTCACCCCCTGTGGCTCTTCTGGGAGGCAGCGTGCATCCTTGCTTTGCTTTTACAATTTGCGGCTACATACATGCTCATATTTAACACAGCTTGAACATCCTTGTAACTATACATGAGCATCCCTGAAAAAGAACATTAAGTCCTTATTTTTGAAAAGCGTTTGATGGCTTTGTAATTTGAATTTATGATCAAGGCCATGTTCTATTACAAGTATCCCAACTTAATTGCTGAATTGAAAACATATGTGGATTTGTCCAATTTCAAATTCTATTTCCATAAATCAGAAACCCTCAACTTTACCCTCCCCTGGCTCACTTGGCTAACATCACACTCAGCTTTCCATTCAAATGGGTTTAGAATTCATACCTCAGATTTTAAATTACTCCTTCACTTAAAAAAATATTTTTGGCAAACATCACATCCCTACTACATATACTCAAACAAGACTTCAAAAACTGGAATAAGACATCTTATACCTGGTATTTTTAATGCAAAAGAGTAACTTCTATTGCTCTCATCTTCCTCCAAATCTCCAAATTCCTATTTTTTGCTACTGTGGCCTGATGTCCTGTTACAGGGTGACTACATTTGTTCTCCATGGATCCACTATATGCAGGAACGTTGCCACCCTCTCTAGCTTACCAATATGGACTGGGAACTACGTGTTATATGGGGTCTGTAGTTGCCTAAGACAGTGCACATGACCATAACAAACTGCACAAAATTGAGTGAGAAAAAGAAAGGTTCAAGGGCTCATGGAGGATATTGCAATGAGGCAGAAAACAAGGTAAGACCCAATTTAATGAAAATTAGATTACAGGACCTTTAAGTAGTGGATGTGAATGATTATTTTAAATTAAAAATTTTCGTAAAAATTGTCAGTTTTTTTTCCTATCATATTCTAAAAGCTAGTACCTAGTAAGATTACATCATCATTTCCAGGGCCCATTCACACTTATGCATTGAGGTAAAGGCTGTACAGCTAATGAACAGTTTAATTAAGTCACTGTCTACATCTGAAGGTTTGATTTTTTTTACAGTTTGTGTGAAAAAAGGTTGGTAATGGAGACTTTTTGTTTTATATTATCAGTTCCAATTTAATATATGTGACGGGAGTCACTTTGGGCGGGGGGCTTGTGGAACCCAGCTTACCTTGAAGAGCACTGGAAGATCCTGGTCCAGCTCCCATGGCCCCCTTATGTGTAAGTTACCCTGTTTCCATTCGGGGCACAGGGTCTCCAAGAACCTCAGTCTGATCTGTAATAGTCAGACTCACTGTACAACCACACTGGAATGTTGTATGTGTATATATATATATATATATATATATATATACTGTGTGTATATATATATATATATAATATATATATATTGTAGATTGTCTCATACTGTTGTGGACTGTTTGCTGGGTCGTTCGGGGTTACATAGTTACATAGTTACATAGTTAGTCAGGTTGAAAAAAGACAAAGTCCATCCAGTTCAACCATAAAAAAATAACTAAAATAAAATAAAAAAATATCGTGCAATCCCATATACCCAATTCTATACCCACAGTTGATCCAGAGGAAGGCAAAAAACCCCAGCAGAGCATGATCCAATTTGCTACAGCAGGGGAAAAAATTCCTTCCTGATCCCCCGAGAGGCAATCGGATTTACCCTGGATCAACTTTACCTAGAACTGTTAGTACTCAGTTATATTATGTACATTTAGGAAAGTATCCAGGCCTTTCTTAAAGCAATCTACTGAGCTGGCCAGAACCACCTCTGCAGGGAGTCTGTTCCACATTTTCACAGCTCTTACTGTGAAGAAACCTTTCCGCATTTGGAGATGAAATCTTTTTTCTTCTAGACGTAAAGAGTGCCCCCTTGTTCTCTGTGTTGACCGTAAAGTGAATAACTCATCACCAAGTTCACTATATGGACCCCTTATATATTTGTACATGTTAATCATATCCCCCCTTATTCTCCTCTTCTCAAGAGTGAATAAATTCAGTTCCTCTAATCTTTCTTCATAGCTGAGCTCCTCCATGCCTCTTATCAGTTTGGTTGCCCTTCTCTGCACTTTCTCCAGTTCCCCGATATGCTTTTTGAGAACTGGTGCCCAAAACTGAACTGCGTATTCCAGATGAGGCCTTACTAATGATTTGTACAGGGGCAAAATTATATCTCTCTCTCTGGAGTCCATACCTCTCTTAATACAAGAAAGGACTTTGCTCGCTTTGGAAACCACAGCTTGGCATTGCATGCCATTATTGAGCTTATGATCTACCAAAACCCCCAGATCCTTCTCCACTACGGATCCCCCCAGTTGTATTCCCCCTAGTATGTATGATGCATTCATATTCTTAGCCCCCAAGTGCATAACTTTACATTTATCAACATTAAACCTCATCTGCCACATAGTCGCCCAATTAGACAGAGCATTGAGGTCGGCTTGTAAATTGGCTACATCCTGTAAGGACATTATTCCACTGCATAGCTTGGTGTCATCTGCAAAGACTGAAATGTTACTTTTGATCTCAGACCCAATATCATTTATAAAGATATTAAAAAGTAAGGGTCCCAGCACTGAACCTTAGGGTACACCAGTGATAACCTTGGACCATTCAGAGTAAGAATCATTAACTACTACTCTCTGAATTCTGTCTTTTAGCCAGTTTTCTATCCATTTACAAACTGATATTTCCAATCCTGTAGACTTTACCTTACACATGAGCCGTGTGTCGGGAACTGTATCAAACGCTTTTGCAAAATCCAAGTATACCACGTCCACAGCCACGCCTCTGTCCAAGGTTTTACTTACCTCTTCATAAAAAGAAATCAGGTTTGTCTGACAACTTCTGTCTTTCATGAATCCATGCTGTCTGTTGCTTAAATAGTTTTTTTCCAGCAAGAACTCATCTATGTGGTCTTTTATTAATCTCTCCAGTATCTTCCCAACTATGGAAGTTAAACTAACAGGTCTATAGTTACTTGGTAAAGACTTTGTTCCCTTTTTAAATATAGGCACCACATTGGCCCTGCGCCAATCCAGTGGTACTATTCCTGTCATTAATGAGTCCCTAAAAATTAGATACAATGGCTTTGAAATTACAGAGCTCAATTCTTTTAGGATCCGTGGGTGTATGCCATCTGGTCCAGGTGCTTTATCCACCTTTATTCTGTCTAAATATTTCTGGACCATATCACTTTTGAGCCATTGTGGATTTGAGGGTGTGGCTGTATTCCATTGTTCTATTGTTTGTGTCTACCTTGTGAGCAAAGTATTATGGGATGTATGTCTATGTGGATGAGCTGTGGGAGGGGAGGGGGGAATGCCTCCAGCAGCCCCTCCCAAAGACAGTCTACTGCTGGATAGTTGAATACCTGTGTGTCATACTACTGGAGAAGGTAAAGTTTACCCCCCCTGAATGCAAAGTTGGGGGGATTGTCCCAAGTGTTACCTCTGTGTACCAGTGTTTTCGATAAACAGTTCCATGTTCAAGCTGTGTAACTGAGCTAGTCTCGCCTGGTTCTTACAATATATGGGCTGTAATATCTGATATCTGAAGGTCCAGCTTGGAGGAAACAGTGTACTGACAGAAGCACTCAAGCAGAGTGCGACGGGGATCCGTTACAATATAGACAATCTACGTTCTTGATAATGTTTAAATATTATTTATTGTTTAGACCTACTGAGCTTACAAATAAAATCTTTCCTTTTATTTTATCCCCAGCACATAATTTCACAGAGAGGAGCAGGGGTTACACACGTGGTAATTGTTGCTTGGAGCTTTCTCTGTCTTGCTATTTTTCTACATTATTGGAACACATGCTTGTTTAAAAAGCATCATTACACTGGGGGGGGGGGGAGGGGGGTAGCCTATCATTTAGCAGGCATTGTAGTGATACGAAATCTAGATAACTTGTTACAGGACCTGTAAAAAATGGAATGGAAGAATACTTTTTTTCATCCTGGCTGGTCTTTATAAGGGACTATGACTGTATAAATATTCTAGAGTGATTACAATGTAAAGCCTGCAGGTGTGAGAATGTGTGTGTATTGGCAAAACTTGGGAAGCAAAATGACTGCTAAGACATTTAAATCAGTACTATGTAGAAGATTTTTTAAAGATGAAAATAGCAGTTAGGTTATCAGTCTATCCAAGAAAAGCTGGGTGCACACTTTTCTGCTGTGGTGTGTAACACATACACAATGCATGTGTAGCACCCTGCCCCCAATGATCGGGGCGCTATTGTAAATTTAGGGGGTGTCTGAGCCAATAGTTGGGCTCAGATCTATATGTTTACATCTAAATTGCCTCTGTTCTGGCTATGGTGATGCCTGGTAGTGTTTTCCCTTGTTGCCTGAAGGTGGCGGTACCACCTCTGGCCCATGTTGGAATACAGGCAGATCATGGTGTATTGGGTGTCCTTTCTCGGCAGCGGTACAGTGGGAGTGGTGCCCCGCTGTGCATGCTGGGGAGAGGATACTTAAGGGGCAGACGCCATTGTTTGGGTTCGGCGTTCGCCTTGCTGCCCTCCTGGCGCGAGGTATGTGTGCGTGATTCTGGCCTCGGTGCCATGTTGGCCCAAGGCTGCATCGCTATTTGGTAGGCCCGGCTAGTCTGTCTGGGGCCTACAATTCTAAAGGGGATCCCAAGCTGTCCATCATGAGGAAGGAAGCTGCTTAATGAAGGAAACCGGGGGAGGACCTGCTCTGGAGGAGACCAGCAAAGTGCTAATGTCTTGGGAGAGGCCTGGTGACCTTGTTAAGAGGGGATACACTACTTTAAAAGCCAAGCAGTTCGCCGGATCGGCTTAAAGGTTCTTTAGCTGCATGGCTGGAAGTTCGGGACTGAAATCCTGTGGCAGAGGATTCCTAGCTATCCACATTTGTTCTCAAACGGTCTGTGGCAGAGACTGTCCTGATACTGGTTCGTGCATCATCCCGGCTGCTAGGCCAGGTGAGAGGGGTCTATCCGGGTGAGCAATACCCACTCAACAGTGAGAGTGGTGGATGACTTTAGACATTTTGTGTGTTCTACAGCGTGTACCTGAACACCTACTCTTCTCCTACCTTCTACTTTCTATACGAGTTACTGCAGCAAAAATAAAACCAACGGTTGAAGGTTTTACATCTTGTGTGGATATTGCATTTACTACAGACTTTCTCACCCTGACAACGAAGCTAAAGAGGTAACCTGCAAACCCAAAACTTAAACCAGCAGCTCCTACGGGGGTAGTGCTACACATGTTAAGGCATGTTACATGCATTATTGCATTTCAATTCTATTCAATTCAACTTTTAAGGGCAACACAGCACAAGCACCCATGCGTTGCTGCACACCAAATAGCATAGTAATGCACTGTCAAATCTTGTTCTCTGCATTGGCAAAAAAAGGTGCACTTCCTTTTTTGGATAATTTAGTGCATTGACATCCTCATCTGAATGTTTTTTTGACATGTACATACAACACCTTTTCTCCAGTTTTGAATAGCTTATTTGCCCCATGACACGCCTGCTTGGAGCATCAAAATGCCCTTTTTAGAAGGGCTCAGTCCCAATTTGAAAGACTCATGATAACTTTGATAACCTGTTGAAACCAATGAGTTATGATCCATGTGCACATAAAGTGTTTGCTTATGTTGTTGTTGGCTTACATAGAATTTATATTATTTGTTAGCCCACACAAGACTAAACCAAATGCATGAAAGCAAACATGTTTTATTTGGTGTAAAATAGTGAATGTCCCACTTTAAAAATATTCTTTAAGTAACCTTGTAAAAGTAATTTTTAGTAACATAAGTCAACCCAACCCAATGTGTAACATAATTATTCTGAAAATAGCACCAGATAATTTTGCATGTGCAAACATATCAGGAAACATCCAGAGGCTTAAAAACAAATTAAGGGTTCCCGGTGGTGGGATATTGCTAACTTAAGTAGTTTTCAGCCTGCCAGTCATTGTAGACTGAGTTTGGGCTCCAAGAAAGGATCAGTACAAGAAGGGAGCAATCAAGTTTGCTATGAGGGATACCAATATTGGTGTCAAAGTTTGAAGGTAAGGGTCCACAAGGTGGCTGTAGGGTAGATAATGTTTGGCCAATTGAATGGGACATTCTCCAGGGCATAGTAATGAGGAATGGAATCATTATGTCAAGGTGGAGTTATGTGGACACTGCTTCTAAAAAGTAGATGGATTTGGTCTTGGTGCCCTGCCTGCATGATCGTGAGTCACCTCAAGTGAGTGTCTTTGTTTAAGGCCTCTTCTTCACACTGGTACTCTCTGCTTGGTTGGCTAAAATGGCCAAGGTAAGTCCTCCCCATCATTCAGGAGATCTGCTTTAGGAGTCCTGATGTTCTGTGTCTTCCTGTTTTTGGATGCTTTTATAGATGGCTTCAGCACTGTTTGTAAAGAAGACATCTGTAATTACAGTAATTTTGCCCACATTGTTTAACACACCACAAATGTACAAAAAGTATGCTTAACCGCACATTTTCAGGATGGAAATTAAGAATTCTAGTTTACTGGCATGCATGTAGTCCTCTTGCAACCCCCTTGCAGAGCCTCTTCATGTCCATTACATTTTGCTATAATGGTTGAAGTTTTCTCTTATATTGTGCCATCAGGTCTTCAGAAAGTAGATTTATTGGACATTCACATTGGAAACTATAAATCCCTAAGGGGGGGGAGTGGTGACTGACCACGCTCGAAGATAGGCACAAACTAGAGGAGCTCCGCTCACTATCCAGGTAAAACTCACGGCATGGGACCCTCCACAGCTCCACGGACTCACCACTTGCCTCACAACACTTCAGGACAGCTGCACCACGACTCTGAGGCACCGGGAGGCTCAAATGTCACAAAAGCTGGATGGCTTCTTTGCTCCCCTGCCTCCATGACCACAATGAAATGGCACTGACAGTTGCAATGCTCAGCAAGCCAGGGCTAGAGACACCATGCCGGCAGATAGACATGGCGGAGAGGGAAAGCCATATTGTCTCCCGCTGCAGTTGTCCTCAGCCTCTGGGGTATCCACATCATAGTTCTGCAGTCCTGGTAATTACAGACCCCGCATGGATCCAGATGCATAACTGGAACTCCTGGACAATAAGGAGATAGGAAAACAGCAGTCAGATTCCTACCCTCGCCCAGATTATCCTGATCCTATAGCTTCCTTCCCCACCTCAAGCCAGCCTGTCTCCAATTCAACCCCAAAAGATATGCTTCTTTTCCTCCGTGCCTCTCTGCAAGCAGACTTAATGGCATGTATGCATGGTTTCAGAGGAAATCTGCAAGCCATTGGCGATGGGGTGGATCAAATTGAGGATAAACTTGGAGTATATGCTACCTCATTTAATTCTCTGGTTAATGTCCACGCGGGCTCATGATGATGATATTAAATGGCTAAAGGCGCAATTAGCCAATCTAGAAGACATATCTCACCGGAAGAATGTAAAAATAAGAGGGATCCTAGAATCTGTGCAACAGGCCCAACTATCCCACTATGTGCGCAATCTGTTCCCTCCTTGACGCCAAAGGCTCTTACTATTGATAGGAGACATCGTATCCCTAAGCCTGCTCGTTTGTCTCACTCGGTTCCACGTGATGTGCTACTGAGAATATAAAAAAATCAACCTAAAGAAAAAATTCTCACGGCCTTCAGACGAGTGGAACAGCTTCCGGGTAGATTCCCTTGAGCTGCAGTTGCTACCTGACTTATCTCAGTTCACCCTACAGAGGCATAGACATCTAGCGACTATAACCAAGGCTCTCTGCAACCAAAATATCATGCACCACTGGAGGTACCCATGTACCCTGGTCATCATCACTCACAATGGTGAGATGTATTCTCTCACCTCTCTGAAAAGTGGTTTCCAACTACTCCGACGCTGGGATATACTCCCATAAGAAGCGATACCTCTACCGGGTTCTTCTTTTTAAATCAGAACAATACTTTATTGAAATAACAATAGATTGTACAATCCAATCATAAAACAATTGCAAAGAATTCACACCTGCCAAGTAACAGGTACTACATATTGCGGGCACAATTTCAAACACAGAATATATTATACATGTACGGAAAAATTTAAGAATCTAAACCTGGAATCGTACTCCCATTTCCATTAGAACATGTACAGTATGTGACAAAATGTAGAGAAAGAAGTAAACGGGACTATAGCGGTGCTAGCGTTAATATTTAGACAACAGTGGAAGACTCAATTCATTAAGTTAAAAAAAGGGGATTTATCCATTTATTGAACAAGTAATACAAAATATTTAGTAAAATTACATATGTATATATAAGCGTTTTCACAAAATTTCAAAAATAGGGCATAGCTGATATGGTGGTTAATTAGATGTTAAACCAAAGAGATCATACGTAGTCCCAACATGTTTCACCCATCGGGGCTTCGTCAGGGGAAGTATGTCTCAAATGTGCGAGTACATCGAACATAGCTGTTAAAATAGACAATAGAAAAATTCATATTAACATATTGTAAGCTGGTTTATGTAAAGTTTAGAAGATCGATCTGTAAACAGGTCCACAGTTGGCAAAAAGAATAACGACTTACCACCATTAGAGCCCTAGATGAAATAAATGGGGGTAAAGGCAAGAGAAACCTCTGCACGCTGGTGGAGGAAGGAGAGAGGTCTCCTCCTCGGTGTAAGACGTAAACGGAGCTCCGAGCATACAAACCCTCACAGTGACCGCTTAAGAGACCTAGCCAAAATAGATCAAAGGAATACATATAAATAGATAAATAAATTAAATTAAATTAGAGAAAAAACCCCGTTAGAGTTAATTAATTTAAGTGAATATAATTGATATGTGAAGGCAATATAAAGGTAATAAAGTAAAAATTAAAAATTATATATAGTGGTCAATTGATTTTGACCTAAATGGGGTTAATGGTCCCGTTAGCCCGATCAATTATGGGGCAGATTAAGTCATTATTAAATTAACTATTCAGGTTATACTCACGTTAAAATCAAAATTGAGAAAAAAAAAAGAGGAGAAATTTAGAACGAATGAGATGTTGCCTGATTGATGTTAGATCCACTGGATACAAAATATCCGATTAAGATGCGTTCATAGGACATGAACCTTCAGAGAACTTTAGTCCAGTGAAGAGAAAGTTCCAAAAGATTAAATTATTCTTTAAGTCAAATATATTGTATATTAATCCCCCATGTAATTTTTTTTTTAAATTTGGCGCGGAGTTACTTTTAATATCCATACCAGACCTGAAGAGCCTGGTAATGGAATTTGGGGGGACCCCACGCATTTTTTTTTTTTTTTCAAAGACTTTCAATGACTTTTCTCTGTATTGCCGGGAGCCAACAATTCAGTGCTTTTAAATGCCTTTTTTTTTTCCTTTAGAAATTACATTTTGTGCAGAGACTGTTATATAATGGCAAGTTTAGAGGAGCGCCTGTTCAACTTATGCAAATGCATTTACGTGACTTGACATTTACTAAGATTTTGCCGGCGCAGTGAACCGGCGCATTTGAACGAGTGAAATTGCCGCGCAGAGCACAAAAAAAACCCTTGCAGTTCTAAATGTAATTGCCGGCGTAGCAGGCTGGTTCAGAAAAAGTTGCTTTCTCATTCTATTTTGGGCATATTTGTTACTTGGCCAGTAGTCACTATACTTCCTCACATCACCCCACATCACCCCATTATATTGGCACTTCCAGCTTCTTTATATTTTGATTTGAAGATGCCGTGCGCCAGGTCCATAGTGGCGCACTGAGCGCCTCCTCCCGTGCGCCGAGAACACTATAGTAAATAGGGAATAGCGCTGCGTTACCGGCGCAAATGTTTTGTAAATACCAAAACTGCCGTTGCGCACGCAGATGCGCCGATACTCATGGCGCAAACGTTTCGTAAATCAGCCCCATTGAGTTGCAGCTTGTCACATTTAGGGTAAATAGCGCAGTTTTTTTCTTTACATTACAACAGGCTGCTGTGGCCGTTGTCATCCTGAATGGTCAGTCAGTGCTCTGCTTTTTAGCTGCTGATCCACTGCCAGCACATTGCTGCTGTGCACATTTTGACCATCTGCCATTCCAAAACATGCCGGGTTTGCATACATGTAATCAAGCCTATCCCCTGACCACTCTAATGCCGCGTACACACAATCGGAATTTCCGACATGAACTTTTGCCATCTGGGAAAAATTGAGAACCTGCTCTCAAACATTTGTTGTTGGAAATTCCGACAGCAAATGTCTGATGGAGCCTACACACGATCGGAATATCCGACCAAAAGCTCACATCGAACATTTGTTGTCGGAAATTCCGATCGTGTGTATGCTGCATAACACTCTATTGTGCTGTCAGCCTATTGGTGTGTTCTTGTGCTGATGATCTGCAGCCTGTGGCAGCCTCAGCAGCCTGTTGGCCTGGCCGGTTGGACCTGCCTCACCCCCTGTGGCTCTTCTGGGAGGCAGCGTGCATCCTTGCTTTGCTTTTACAATTTGCGGCTACATACATGCTCATATTTAACACAGCTTGAACATCTTTGTAACTATACATGAGCATCCCTGAAAAAGAACAATAAGTCCTTATTTTTGAAAAGCGTTTGATGGCTTTGTAATTTGAATTTATGATCAAGGCCATGTTCTATTACAAGTATCCCAACTTAATTGCTGAATTGAAAACATATGTGGATTTGTCCAATTTCAAATTCTATTTCCATAAATCAGAAACCCTCAACTTTACCCTCCCCTGGCTCACTTGGCTAACATCACACTCAGCTTTCCATTCAAATGGGTTTAGAATTCATACCTCAGATTTTAAATTACTCCTTCACTTGAAAAAATATTTTTGGCAAACATCACATCCCTACTACATATACTCAAACAAGACTTCAAAAACTGGAATAAGACATCTTATACCTGGTATTTTTAATGCAAAAGAGTAACTTCTATTGCTCTCATCTTCCTCCAAATCTCCAAATTCCTATTTTTTGCTACTGTGGCCTGATGTCCTGTTACAGGGTGACTACATTTGTTCTCCATGGATCCACTATATGAAGGAACGTTGCCACCCTCTCTAGCTTACCAATATGGACTGGGAACTACGTGCTATATGGGGTCTGTAGTTGCCTAAGGCAGTGCACATGACCATAACAAACTGCACAAAATTGAGTGAGAAAAAGAAAGGTTCAAGGGCTCATGGAGGATATTGCAATGAGGCAGAAAACAAGGTAAGACCCAATTTAATGAAAATTAGATTACAGGACCTTTAAGTAGTGGATGTGAATGATTATTTTAAATTAAAAATTTTCGTAAAAATTGTCAGTTTTTTTTCCTATCATATTCTAAAAGCTAGTACCTAGTAAGATTACATCATCATTTCCAGGGCCCATTCACACTTATGCATTGAGGTAAAGGCTGTACAGCTAATGAACAGTTTAATGAAGTCACTGTCTACATCTGAGGGTTTGATTTTTTTTACAGTTTGTGTGAAAAAAGGTTGGTAATGGAGACTTTTTGTTTTATATTATCAGTTCCAATTTAATATATGTGACGGGAGTCACTTTGGGCATGGGGCTTGTGGAACCCAGCTTACCTTGAAGAGCACTGGAAGATCCTGGTCCAGCTCCCATGGCCCCCTTATGTGTAAGTTACCCTGTTTCCATTCGGGGCACAGGGTCTCCAAGAACCTCAGTCTGATCTGTAATAGTCAGACTCACTGTACAACCACACTGGAATGTTGTATGTGTATATATATATATATATATATATTGTAGATTGTCTCATACTGTTGTGGACTGTTTGCTGGGTCGTTCGGGGTGTGGCTGTATTCCATTGTTCTATTGTTTGTGTCTACCTTGTGAGCAAAGTATTATGGGATGTATGTCTATGTGGATGAGCTGTGGGAGGGGAGGGGGGGAATGCCTCCAGCAGCCCCTCCCAAAGACAGTCTACTGCTGGATAGTTGAATACCTGTGTGTCATACTACTGGAGAAGGTAAAGTTTACCCCCCCTGAATGCAAAGTTGGGGGGATTGTCCCAAGTGTTACCTCTGTGTACCAGTGTTTTCGATAAACAGTTCCATGTTCAAGCTGTGTAACTGAGCTAGTCTCGCCTGGTTCTTACAATATATGGGCTGTAATATCTGATATCTGAAGGTCCAGCTTGGAGGAAGCAGTGTACTGACAGAAGCACTCAAGCAGAGTGTGACGGGGATCCGTTACAATATAGACAATCTACGTTCTTGATAATGTTTAAATATTATTTATTGTTTAGACCTACTGAGCTTACAAATAAAATCTTTCCTTTTATTTTATCCCCAGCACATAATTTCACAGAGAGGAGCAGGGGTTACACACGTGGTAATTGTTTCTTGGAGCTTTCTCTGTCTTGCTATTTTTCTACATTATTGGAACACATGCTTGTTTAAAAAGCATCATTACACTGGGGGGGGGGGGGGGTAGCCTATCATTTAGCAGGCATTGTAGTGATACGAAATCTAGATAACTTGTTACAGGACCTGTAAAAAATGGAATGGAAGAATACTTTTTTTCATCCTGGCTGGTCTTTATAAGGGACTATGACTGTATAAATATTCTAGAGTGATTAAAATGTAAAGCCTGCAGGTGTGAGAATGTGTGTGTATTGGCAAAACTTGGGAAGCAAAATGACTGCTAAGACATTTAAATCAGTACTATGTAGAAGATCTTTTAAAGATGAAAATAGCAGTTAGGTTATCAGTCTATCCAAGAAAAGCTGGGTGCACACTTTTCTGCTGTGGTGTGTAACACATACACAATGCATGTGTAGCACCCTGCCCCCAATGATCGGGGCGCTATTGTAAATTTAGGGGGTGTCTGAGCCAATAGTTGGGCTCAGATCTATATGTTTACATCTAAATTGCCTCTGTTCTGGCTATGGTGATGCCTGGTAGTGTTTTCCCTTGTTGCCTGAAGGTGGCGGTACCACCTCTGGCCCATGTTGGAATACAGGCAGATCATGGTGTATTGGGTGTCCTTTCTCAGCAGTGGTACAGTGGGAGTGGTGCCCCGCTGTGCATGCTGGGGAGAGGATACTTAAGGGGCAGACGCCATTGTTTGGGTTCGGCGTTCGCCTTGCTGCCCTCCTGGCGCGAGGTATGTGTGTGTGATTCTGGCCTCGGTGCCATGTTGGCCCAAGGCTGCATCGCTATTTGGTAGGCCCGGCTAGTCTGGCTGGGGCCTACAATTCTAAAGGGGATCCCAAGCTGTCCATCATGAGGAAGGAAGCTGCTTAATGAAGGAAACCGGGGGAGGACCTGCCCTGGAGGAGACCAGCAAAGTGCTAATGTCTTGGGAGAGGCCTGGTGACCTTGTTAAGAGGGGATCCACTACTTTAAAAGCCAAGCAGTTCGCCGGATCGGCTTAAAGGTTCTTTAGCTGCATGGCTGGAAGTTCGGGACTGAAATCCTGTGGCAGAGGATTCCTAGCTATCCACATTTGTTCTCAAACGGTCTGTGGCAGAGACTGTCCTGATACTGGTTCGTGCATCATCCCGGCTGCTAGGCCAGGTGAGAGGGGTCTATCCGGGTGAGCAATACCCACTCAACAGTGAGAGTGGTGGATGACTTTAGACATTTTGTGTGTTCTACAGCGTGTACCTGAACACCTACTCTTCTCCTACCTTCTACTTTCTATACGAGTTACTGCAGCAAAAATAAAACCAACGGTTGAAGGTTTTACATCTTGTGTGGATATTGCATTTACTACAGACTTTCTCACCCTGACAACGAAGCTAAAGAGGTAACCTGCAAACCCAAAACTTAAACCAGCAGCTCCTACGGGGGTAGTGCTACACATGTTAAGGCATGTTACATGCATTATTGCATTTCAATTCTATTCAATTCAACTTTTAAGGGCAACACAGCACAAGCACCCATGCGTTGCTGCACACCAAATAGCATAGAATTGCACTGTCAAATCTTGTTCTCTGCATTGGCAAAAAAAGGTGCACTTCCTTTTTTGGATAATTTAGTGCATTGACATCCTCATCTGAATGTTTTTTTGACATGTACATACAACACCTTTTCTCCAGTTTTGAATAGCTTATTTGCCCCATGACACGCCTGCTTGGAGCATCAAAATGCCCTTTTTAGAAGGGCTCAGTCCCAATTTGAAAGACTCATGATAACTTTGATAACCTGTTGAAACCAATGAGTTATGATCCATGTGCACATAAAGTGTTTGCTTATGTTGTTGTTGGCTTACATAGAATTTATATTATTTGTTAGCCCACACAAGACTAAACCAAATGCATGAAAGCAAACATGTTTTATTTGGTGTAAAATAGTGAATGTCCCACTTTAAAAATATTCTTTAAGTAACCTTGTAAAAGTAATTTTTAGTAACATAAGTCAACCCAACCCAATGTGTAACATAATTATTCTGAAAATAGCACCAGATAATTTTGCATGTGCAAACATATCAGGAAACATCCAGAGGCTTAAAAACAAATTAAGGGTTCCCGGTGGTGGGATATTGCTTACTTAAGTAGTTTTCAGCCTGCCAGTCATTGTAGACTGAGTTTGGGCTCCAAGAAAGGATCAGTACAAGAAGGGAGCAATCCAGTTTGCTATGAGGGATACCAATATTGGTGTCAAAGTTTGAAGGTAAGGGTCCACAAGGTGGCTGTAGGGTAGATAATGTTTGGCCAATTGAATGGGACATTCTCCAGGGCATAGTAATGAGGAATGGAATCATTATGTCAAGGTGGAGTTATGTGGACACTGCTTCTAAAAAGTAGATGGATTTGGTCTTGGTGCCCTGCCTGCATGATCGTGAGTCACCTCAAGTGAGTGTCTTTGTTTAAGGCCTCTTCTTCACACTGGTACTCTCTGCTTGGTTGGCTAAAATGGCCAAGGTAAGTCCTCCCCATCATTCAGGAGATCTGCTTTAGGAGTCCTGATGTTCTGTGTCTTCCTGTTTTTGGATGCTTTTCTAGATGGCTTCAGCACTGTTTGTAAAGAAGACATCTGTAATTACAGTAATTTTGCCCACATTGTTTAACACACCACAAATGTACAAAAAGTATGCTTAAACGCACATTTTCAGGATGGAAATTAAGAATTCTAATTTACTGGCATGCATGTAGTCCTCTTGCAACCCCCTTGCAGAGCCTCTTCATGTCCATTACATTTTGCTATAATGGTTGAAGTTTTCTCTTATATTGTGCCATCAGGTCTTCAGAAAGTAGATTTATTGGACATTCACATTGGAAACTATAAATCCCTAAGGGGGGGGGGGGAGTGGTGACTGACCACGCTCGAAGATAGGCACAAACTAGAGGAGCTCCGCTCACCATCCAGGTAAAACTCACGGCATGGGACCCTCCACAGCTCCACGGACTCACCACTTGCCTCACAACACTTCAGGACAGCTGCACCACGACTCTGAGACACCGGGAGGCTCAAATGTCACAAAAGCTGGATGGCTTCTTTGCTCCCCTGCCTCCATGACCACAATGAAATGGCACTGACAGTTGCAATGCTCAGCAAGCCAGGGCTAGAGACACCATGCCGGCAGATAGACATGGCGGAGAGGGAAAGCCATATTGTCTCCCGCTGCAGTTGTCCTCAGCCTCTGGGGTATCCACACCATAGTTCTGCAGTCCTGGTAATTACAGACCCCGCATGGATCCAGATGCATAACTGGAACTCCTGGACAATAAGGAGATAGGAAAACAGCAGTCAGATTCCTACCCTCGCCCAGATTATCCTGATCCTATAGCTTCCTTCCCCACCTCAAGCCAGCCTGTCTCCAATTCAACCCCAAAAGATATGCTTCTTTTCCTCCGTGCCTCTCTGCAAGCAGACTTAATGGCATGTATGCATGGTTTCAGAGGAAATCTGCAAGCCATTGGCGATGGGGTGGATCAAATTGAGGATAAACTTGGAGTATATGCTACCTCATTTAATTCTCTGGTTAATGTCCACGCGGGCTCATGATGATGATATTAAATGGCTAAAGGCGCAATTAGCCAATCTAGAAGACATATCTCACCGGAAGAATGTAAAAATAAGAGGGATCCTAGAATCTGTGCAACAGGCCCAACTATCCCACTATGTGCGCAATCTGTTCCCTCCTTGACGCCAAAGGCTCTTACTATTGATAGGAGACATCGTATCCCTAAGCCTGCTCGTTTGTCTCACTCGGTTCCACGTGATGTGCTACTGAGAATATAAAAAAATCAACCTAAAGAAAAAATTCTCACGGCCTTCAGACGAGTGGAACAGCTTCCGGGTAGATTCCCTTGAGCTGCAGTTGCTACCTGACTTATCTCAGTTCACCCTACAGAGGCATAGACATCTAGCGACTATAACCAAGGCTCTCTGCAACCAAAATATCATGCACCACTGGAGGTACCCATGTACCCTGGTCATCATCACTCACAATGGTGAGATGTATTCTCTCACCTCTCTGAAAAGTGGTTTCCAACTACTCCGACGCTGGGATATACTCCCATAAGAAGCGATACCTCTACCGGGTTCTTCTTTTTAAATCAGAACAATACTTTATTGAAATAACAATAGATTGTACAATCCAATCATAAAACAATTGCAAAGAATTCACACCTGCCAAGTAACAGGTACTACATATTGCGGGCACAATTTCAAACACAGAATATATTATACATGTACGGAAAAATTTAAGAATCTAAACCTGGAATCGTACTCCCATTTCCATTAGAACATGTACAGTATGTGACAAAATGTAGAGAAAGAAGTAAACGGGACTATAGCGGTGCTAGCGTTAATATTTAGACAACAGTGGAAGACTCAATTCATTAAGTTAAAAAAAGGGGATTTATCCATTTATTGAACAAGTAATACAAAATATTTAGTAAAATTACATATGTATATATAAGCGTTTTCACAAAATTTCAAAAATAGGGCATAGCTGATATGGTGGTTAATTAGATGTTAAACCAAAGAGATCATACGTAGTCCCAACATGTTTCACCCATCGGGGCTTCGTCAGGGGAAGTATGTCTCAAATGTGCGAGTACATCGAACATAGCTGTTAAAATAGACAATAGAAAAATTCATATTAACATATTGTAAGCTGGTTTATGTAAAGTTTAGAAGATCGATCTGTAAACAGGTCCACAGTTGGCAAAAAGAATAACGACTTACCACCATTAGAGCCCTAGATGAAATAAATGGGGGTAAAGGCAAGAGAAACCTCTGCACGCTGGTGGAGGAAGGAGAGAGGTCTCCTCCTCGGTGTAAGACGTAAACGGAGCTCCGAGCATACAAACCCTCACAGTGACCGCTTAAGAGACCTAGCCAAAATAGATCAAAGGAATATATATAAATAGATAAATAAATTAAATTAAATTAGAGAAAAAACCCCGTTAGAGTTAATTAATTTAAGTGAATATAATTGATATGTGAAGGCAATATAAAGGTAATAAAGTAAAAATTAAAAATTATATATAGTGGTCAATTGATTTTGACCTAAATGGGGTTAATGGTCCCGTTAGCCCGATCAATTATGGGGCAGATTAAGTCATTATTAAATTAACTATTCAGGTTATACTCACGTTAAAATCAAAATTGAGAAAAAAAAAAGAGGAGAAATTTAGAACGAATGAGATGTTGCCTGATTGATGTTAGATCCACTGGATACAAAATATCCGATTAAGATGCGTTCATAGGACATGAACCTTCAGAGAACTTTAGTCCAGTGAAGAGAAAGTTCCAAAAGATGAAATTATTCTTTAAGTCAAATATATTGTATATTAATCCCCCATGTAATTTTTTTTTTAAATTTGGCGCGGAGTTACTTTTAATATCCATACCAGACCTGAAGAGCCTGGTAATGGAATTTGGGGGGACCCCACGCATTTTTTTATTTTTTTCAAAGACTTTCAATGACTTTTCTCTGTATTGCCGGGAGCCAACAATTCAGTGCTTTTAAATGCCTTTTTTTTTTCCTTTAGAAATTACATTTTGTGCAGAGACTGTTATATAATGGCAAGTTTAGAGGAGCGCCTGTTCAACTTATGCAAATGCATTTACGTGACTTGACATTTACTAAGATTTTGCCGGCGCAGTGAACCGGCGCATTTGAACGAGTGAAATTGCCGCGCAGAGCACAAAAAAACCCCTTGCAGTTCTAAATGTAATTGCCGGCGTAGCAGGCTGGTTCAGAAAAAGTTGCTTTCTCATTCTATTTTGGGCATATTTGTTACTTGGCCAGTAGTCACTATACTTCCTCACATCACCCCACATCACCCCATTATATTGGCACTTCCAGCTTCTTTATATTTTGATTTGAAGATGCCGTGCGCCAGGTCCATAGTGGCGCACTGAGCGCCTCCTCCCGTGCGCCGAGAACACTATAGTAAATAGGGAATAGCGCTGCGTTACCGGCGCAAATGTTTTGTAAATACCAAAACTGCCGTTGCGCACGCAGATGCGCCGATACTCATGGCGCAAACGTTTCGTAAATCAGCCCCATTGAGTTGCAGCTTGTCACATTTAGGGTAAATAGCGCAGTTTTTTTCTTTACATTACAACAGGCTGCTGTGGCCGTTGTCATCCTGAATGGTCAGTCAGTGCTCTGCTTTTTAGCTGCTGATCCACTGCCAGCACATTGCTGCTGTGCACATTTTGACCATCTGCCATTCCAAAACATGCCGGGTTTGCATACATGTAATCAAGCCTATCCCCTGACCACTCTAATGCCGCGTACACACAATCGGAATTTCCGACATGAACTTTTGCCATCTGGGAAAAATTGAGAACCTGCTCTCAAACATTTGTTGTTGGAAATTCCGACAGCAAATGTCTGATGGAGCCTACACACGATCGGAATATCCGACCAAAAGCTCACATCGAACATTTGTTGTCGGAAATTCCGATCGTGTGTATGCTGCATAACACTCTATTGTGCTGTCAGCCTATTGGTGTGTTCTTGTGCTGATGATCTGCAGCCTGTGGCAGCCTCAGCAGCCTGTTGGCCTGGCCGGTTGGACCTGCCTCACCCCCTGTGGCTCTTCTGGGAGGCAGCGTGCATCCTTGCTTTGCTTTTACAATTTGCGGCTACATACATGCTCATATTTAACACAGCTTGAACATCTTTGTAACTATACATGAGCATCCCTGAAAAAGAACAATAAGTCCTTATTTTTGAAAAGCGTTTGATGGCTTTGTAATTTGAATTTATGATCAAGGCCATGTTCTATTACAAGTATCCCAACTTAATTGCTGAATTGAAAACATATGTGGATTTGTCCAATTTCAAATTCTATTTCCATAAATCAGAAACCCTCAACTTTACCCTCCCCTGGCTCACTTGGCTAACATCACACTCAGCTTTCCATTCAAATGGGTTTAGAATTCATACCTCAGATTTTAAATTACTCCTTCACTTGAAAAAATATTTTTGGCAAACATCACATCCCTACTACATATACTCAAACAAGACTTCAAAAACTGGAATAAGACATCTTATACCTGGTATTTTTAATGCAAAAGAGTAACTTCTATTGCTCTCATCTTCCTCCAAATCTCCAAATTCCTATTTTTTGCTACTGTGGCCTGATGTCCTGTTACAGGGTGACTACATTTGTTCTCCATGGATCCACTATATGAAGGAACGTTGCCACCCTCTCTAGCTTACCAATATGGACTGGGAACTACGTGCTATATGGGGTCTGTAGTTGCCTAAGGCAGTGCACATGACCATAACAAACTGCACAAAATTGAGTGAGAAAAAGAAAGGTTCAAGGGCTCATGGAGGATATTGCAATGAGGCAGAAAACAAGGTAAGACCCAATTTAATGAAAATTAGATTACAGGACCTTTAAGTAGTGGATGTGAATGATTATTTTAAATTAAAAATTTTCGTAAAAATTGTCAGTTTTTTTTCCTATCATATTCTAAAAGCTAGTACCTAGTAAGATTACATCATCATTTCCAGGGCCCATTCACACTTATGCATTGAGGTAAAGGCTGTACAGCTAATGAACAGTTTAATGAAGTCACTGTCTACATCTGAGGGTTTGATTTTTTTTACAGTTTGTGTGAAAAAAGGTTGGTAATGGAGACTTTTTGTTTTATATTATCAGTTCCAATTTAATATATGTGACGGGAGTCACTTTGGGCATGGGGCTTGTGGAACCCAGCTTACCTTGAAGAGCACTGGAAGATCCTGGTCCAGCTCCCATGGCCCCCTTATGTGTAAGTTACCCTGTTTCCATTCGGGGCACAGGGTCTCCAAGAACCTCAGTCTGATCTGTAATAGTCAGACTCACTGTACAACCACACTGGAATGTTGTATGTGTATATATATATATATATATATATATATATATATATATATATATATTGTAGATTGTCTCATACTGTTGTGGACTGTTTGCTGGGTCGTTCGGGGTGTGGCTGTATTCCATTGTTCTATTGTTTGTGTCTACCTTGTGAGCAAAGTATTATGGGATGTATGTCTATGTGGATGAGCTGTGGGAGGGGAGGGGGGGAATGCCTCCAGCAGCCCCTCCCAAAGACAGTCTACTGCTGGATAGTTGAATACCTGTGTGTCATACTACTGGAGAAGGTAAAGTTTACCCCCCCTGAATGCAAAGTTGGGGGGATTGTCCCAAGTGTTACCTCTGTGTACCAGTGTTTTCGATAAACAGTTCCATGTTCAAGCTGTGTAACTGAGCTAGTCTCGCCTGGTTCTTACAATATATGGGCTGTAATATCTGATATCTGAAGGTCCAGCTTGGAGGAAGCAGTGTACTGACAGAAGCACTCAAGCAGAGTGTGACGGGGATCCGTTACAATATAGACAATCTACGTTCTTGATAATGTTTAAATATTATTTATTGTTTAGACCTACTGAGCTTACAAATAAAATCTTTCCTTTTATTTTATCCCCAGCACATAATTTCACAGAGAGGAGCAGGGGTTACACACGTGGTAATTGTTTCTTGGAGCTTTCTCTGTCTTGCTATTTTTCTACATTATTGGAACACATGCTTGTTTAAAAAGCATCATTACACTGGGGGGGGGGGGGGGGTAGCCTATCATTTAGCAGGCATTGTAGTGATACGAAATCTAGATAACTTGTTACAGGACCTGTAAAAAATGGAATGGAAGAATACTTTTTTTCATCCTGGCTGGTCTTTATAAGGGACTATGACTGTATAAATATTCTAGAGTGATTAAAATGTAAAGCCTGCAGGTGTGAGAATGTGTGTGTATTGGCAAAACTTGGGAAGCAAAATGACTGCTAAGACATTTAAATCAGTACTATGTAGAAGATCTTTTAAAGATGAAAATAGCAGTTAGGTTATCAGTCTATCCAAGAAAAGCTGGGTGCACACTTTTCTGCTGTGGTGTGTAACACATACACAATGCATGTGTAGCACCCTGCCCCCAATGATCGGGGCGCTATTGTAAATTTAGGGGGTGTCTGAGCCAATAGTTGGGCTCAGATCTATATGTTTACATCTAAATTGCCTCTGTTCTGGCTATGGTGATGCCTGGTAGTGTTTTCCCTTGTTGCCTGAAGGTGGCGGTACCACCTCTGGCCCATGTTGGAATACAGGCAGATCATGGTGTATTGGGTGTCCTTTCTCAGCAGTGGTACAGTGGGAGTGGTGCCCCGCTGTGCATGCTGGGGAGAGGATACTTAAGGGGCAGACGCCATTGTTTGGGTTCGGCGTTCGCCTTGCTGCCCTCCTGGCGCGAGGTATGTGTGTGTGATTCTGGCCTCGGTGCCATGTTGGCCCAAGGCTGCATCGCTATTTGGTAGGCCCGGCTAGTCTGGCTGGGGCCTACAATTCTAAAGGGGATCCCAAGCTGTCCATCATGAGGAAGGAAGCTGCTTAATGAAGGAAACCGGGGGAGGACCTGCCCTGGAGGAGACCAGCAAAGTGCTAATGTCTTGGGAGAGGCCTGGTGACCTTGTTAAGAGGGGATCCACTACTTTAAAAGCCAAGCAGTTCGCCGGATCGGCTTAAAGGTTCTTTAGCTGCATGGCTGGAAGTTCGGGACTGAAATCCTGTGGCAGAGGATTCCTAGCTATCCACATTTGTTCTCAAACGGTCTGTGGCAGAGACTGTCCTGATACTGGTTCGTGCATCATCCCGGCTGCTAGGCCAGGTGAGAGGGGTCTATCCGGGTGAGCAATACCCACTCAACAGTGAGAGTGGTGGATGACTTTAGACATTTTGTGTGTTCTACAGCGTGTACCTGAACACCTACTCTTCTCCTACCTTCTACTTTCTATACGAGTTACTGCAGCAAAAATAAAACCAACGGTTGAAGGTTTTACATCTTGTGTGGATATTGCATTTACTACAGACTTTCTCACCCTGACAACGAAGCTAAAGAGGTAACCTGCAAACCCAAAACTTAAACCAGCAGCTCCTACGGGGGTAGTGCTACACATGTTAAGGCATGTTACATGCATTATTGCATTTCAATTCTATTCAATTCAACTTTTAAGGGCAACACAGCACAAGAACCCATGCGTTGCTGCACACCAAATAGCATAGTAATGCACTGTCAAATCTTGTTCTCTGCATTGGCAAAAAAAGGTGCACTTCCTTTTTTGGATAATTTAGTGCATTGACATCCTCATCTGAATGTTTTTTTGACATGTACATACAACACCTTTTCTCCAGTTTTGAATAGCTTATTTGCCCCATGACACGCCTGCTTGGAGCATCAAAATGCCCTTTTTAGAAGGGCTCAGTCCCAATTTGAAAGACTCATGATAACTTTGATAACCTGTTGAAACCAATGAGTTATGATCCATGTGCACATAAAGTGTTTGCTTATGTTGTTGTTGGCTTACATAGAATTTATATTATTTGTTAGCCCACACAAGACTAAACCAAATGCATGAAAGCAAACATGTTTTATTTGGTGTAAAATAGTGAATGTCCCACTTTAAAAATATTCTTTAAGTAACCTTGTAAAAGTAATTTTTAGTAACATAAGTCAACCCAACCCAATGTGTAACATAATTATTCTGAAAATAGCACCAGATAATTTTGCATGTGCAAACATATCAGGAAACATCCAGAGGCTTAAAAACAAATTAAGGGTTCCCGGTGGTGGGATATTGCTTACTTAAGTCGTTTTCAGCCTGCCAGTCATTGTAGACTGAGTTTGGGCTCCAAGAAAGGATCAGTACAAGAAGGGAGCAATCCAGTTTGCTATGAGGGATACCAATATTGGTGTCAAAGTTTGAAGGTAAGGGTCCACAAGGTGGCTGTAGGGTAGATAATGTTTGGCCAATTGAATGGGACATTCTCCAGGGCATAGTAATGAGGAATGGAATCATTATGTCAAGGTGGAGTTATGTGGACACTGCTTCTAAAAAGTAGATGGATTTGGTCTTGGTGCCCTGCCTGCATGATCGTGAGTCACCTCAAGTGAGTGTCTTTGTTTAAGGCCTCTTCTTCACACTGGTACTCTCTGCTTGGTTGGCTAAAATGGCCAAGGTAAGTCCTCCCCATCATTCAGGAGATCTGCTTTAGGAGTCCTGATGTTCTGTGTCTTCCTGTTTTTGGATGCTTTTCTAGATGGCTTCAGCACTGTTTGTAAAGAAGACATCTGTAATTACAGTAATTTTGCCCACATTGTTTAACACACCACAAATGTACAAAAAGTATGCTTAAACGCACATTTTCAGGATGGAAATTAAGAATTCTAGTTTACTGGCATGCATGTAGTCCTCTTGCAACCCCCTTGCAGAGCCTCTTCATGTCCATTACATTTTGCTATAATGGTTGAAGTTTTCTCTTATATTGTGCCATCAGGTCTTCAGAAAGTAGATTTATTGGACATTCACATTGGAAACTATAAATCCCTAAGGGGGGGGGGGGGGGAGTGGTGACTGACCACGCTCGAAGATAGGCACAAACTAGAGGAGCTCCGCTCACCATCCAGGTAAAACTCACGGCATGGGACCCTCCACAGCTCCACGGACTCACCACTTGCCTCACAACACTTCAGGACAGCTGCACCATGACTCTGAGACACCGGGAGGCTCAAATGTCACAAAAGCTGGATGGCTTCTTTGCTCCCCTGCCTCCATGACCACAATGAAATGGCACTGACAGTTGCAATGCTCAGCAAGCCAGGGCTAGAGACACCATGCCGGCAGATAGACATGGCGGAGAGGGAAAGCCATATTGTCTCCCGCTGCAGTTGTCCTCAGCCTCTGGGGTATCCACACCATAGTTCTGCAGTCCTGGTAATTACAGACCCCGCATGGATCCAGATGCATAACTGGAACTCCTGGACAATAAGGAGATAGGAAAACAGCAGTCAGATTCCTACCCTCGCCCAGATTATCCTGATCCTATAGCTTCCTTCCCCACCTCAAGCCAGCCTGTCTCCAATTCAACCCCAAAAGATATGCTTCTTTTCCTCCGTGCCTCTCTGCAAGCAGACTTAATGGCATGTATGCATGGTTTCAGAGGAAATCTGCAAGCCATTGGCGATGGGGTGGATCAAATTGAGGATAAACTTGGAGTATATGCTACCTCATTTAATTCTCTGGTTAATGTCCACGCGGGCTCATGATGATGATATTAAATGGCTAAAGGCGCAATTAGCCAATCTAGAAGACATATCTCACCGGAAGAATGTAAAAATAAGAGGGATCCTAGAATCTGTGCAACAGGCCCAACTATCCCACTATGTGCGCAATCTGTTCCCTCCTTGACGCCAAAGGCTCTTACTATTGATAGGAGACATCGTATCCCTAAGCCTGCTCGTTTGTCTCACTCGGTTCCACGTGATGTGCTACTGAGAATATAAAAAAATCAACCTAAAGAAAAAATTCTCACGGCCTTCAGACGGGTGGAACAGCTTCCGGGTAGATTCCCCCGAGCTGCAGTTGCTACCTGACTTATCTCAGTTCACCCTACAGAGGCATAGACATCTAGCGACTATAACCAAGGCTCTCTGCAACCAAAATATCATGCACCACTGGAGGTACCCATGTACCCTGGTCGTCATCACTCACAATGGTGAGATGTATTCTCTCACCTCTCTGAAAAGTGGTTTCCAACTACTCCGACACTGGGATATACTCCCATAAGAAGCGATACCTCTACCGGGTTCTTCTTTTTAAATCAGAACAATACTTTATTGAAATAACAATAGATGGTACAATCCAATCATAAAACAATTGCAAAGAATTCACACCTGCCAAGTAACAGGTACTACATATTGCGGGCACAATTTCAAACACAGAATATATTATACATGTACGGAAAAATTTAAGAATCTAAACCTGGAATCGTACTCCCATTTCCATTAGAACATGTACAGTATGTGACAAAATGTAGAGAAAGAAGTAAACGGGACTATAGCGGTGCTAGCGTTAATATTTAGACAACAGTGGAAGACTCAATTCATTAAGTTAAAAAAAGGGGATTTATCCATTTATTGAACAAGTAATACAAAATATTTAGTAAAATTACATATGTATATATAAGCGTTTTCACAAAATTTCAAAAATAGGGCATAGCTGATATGGTGGTTAATTAGATGTTAAACCAAAGAGATCATACGTAGTCCCAACATGTTTCGCCCATCAGGGCTTCGTCAGGGGAAGTATGTCTCAAATGTGCGAGTACATCAAACATAGCTGTTAAAATAGACAATAGAAAAATTCATATTAACATATTGTAAGCTGGTTTATGTAAAGTTTAGAAGATCGATCTGTAAACAGGTCCACAGTTGGCAAAAAGAATAACGACTTACCACCATTAGAGCCCTAGATGAAATAAATGGGGGTAAAGGCAAGAGAAACCTCTGCACGCTGGTGGAGGAAGGAGAGAGGTCTCCTCCTCGGTGTAAGACGTAAACGGAGCTCCGAGCATACAAACCCTCACAGTGACCGCTTAAGAGACCTAGCCAAAATAGATCAAAGGAATATATATAAATAGATAAATAAATTAAATTAAATTAGAGAAAAAACCCCGTTAGAGTTAATTAATTTAAGTGAATATAATTGATATGTGAAGGCAATATAAAGGTAATAAAGTAAAAATTTAAAATTATATATAGTGGTCAATTGATTTTGAGCTAAATGGGGTTAATGGTCCCATTAGCCCGATCAATTATGGGGCAGATTAAGTCATTATTAAATTAACTATTCAGGTTATACTCACGTTAAAATCAAAATTGAGAAAAAAAAAGAGGAGAAATTTAGAACGAATGAGATGTTGCCTGATTGATGTTAGATCCACTGGATACAAAATATCCGATTAAGATGCGTTCATAGGACATGAACCTTCAGAGAACTTTAGTCCAGTGAAGAGAAAGTTCCAAAAGATGAAATTATTCTATAAGTCAAATATATTGTATATTAATCCCCCATGTAATTTTTTTTTTAAATTTGGCGCGGAGTTACTTTTAATAACCATACCAGACCTGAAGAGCCTGGTAATGGAATTTGGGGGGACCCCACGCATTTTTTTATTTTTTTCAAAGACTTTCAATGACTTTTCTCTGTATTGCCGGGAGCCAACAATTCAGTGCTTTTAAATGCCTTTTTTTTTTCCTTTAGAAATTACATTTTGTGCAGAGACTGTTATATAATGGCAAGTTTAGAGGAGCGCCTGTTCAACTTATGCAAATGCATTTATGTGACTTGACATTTACTAAGATTTTGCCGGCGCAGTGAACCGGCGCATTTGAACGAGTGAAATTGCCGCGCAGAGCACAAAAAAAACCCTTGCAGTTCTAAATGTAATTGCCGGCGTAGCAGGCTGGTTCAGAAAAAGTTGCTTTCTCATTCTATTTTGGGCATATTTGTTACTTGGCCAGTAGTCACTATACTTCCTCACATCACCCCACATCACCCCATTATATTGGCACTTCCAGCTTCTTTATATTTTGATTTGAAGATGCCGTGCGCCAGGTCCATAGTGGCGCACTGAGCGCCTCCTCCCGTGCACCGAGAACACTATAGTAAATAGGGAATAGCGCTGCGTTACCTGCGCAAATGTTTTGTAAATACCAAAACTGCCGTTGCGCACGCAGATGCGCCGATACTCATGGCGCAAACGTTTCATAAATCAGCCCCATTGAGTTGCAGCTTGTCACATTTAGGGTAAATAGCGCAGTTTTTTTTCTTTACATTACAACAGGCTGCTGTGGCCGTTGTCATCCTGAATGGTCAGTCAGTGCTCTGCTTTTTAGCTGCTGATCCACTGCCAGCACATTGCTGCTGTGCACATTTTGACCATCTGCCATTCCAAAACATGCCGGGTTTGCATACATGTAATCAAGCCTATCCCCTGACCACTCTAATGCCGCGTACACACAATCGGAATTTCCGACATGAACTTTTGCCATCTGGGAAAAATTGAGAACCTGCTCTCAAACATTTGTTGTTGGAAATTCCGACAGCAAATGTCTGATGGAGCCTACACACGATCGGAATATCCGACCAAAAGCTCACATCGAACATTTGTTGTCGGAAATTCCGATTGTGTGTATGCTGCATAACACTCTATTGTGCTGTCAGCCTATTGGTGTGTTCTTGTTGTGCTGATGATCTGCAGCCTGTGGCAGCCTCAGCAGCCTGTTGGCCTGGCCGGTTGGACCTGCCTCACCCCCTGTGGCTCTTCTGGGAGGCAGCGTGCATCCTTGCTTTGCTTTTACAATTTGCGGCTACATACATGCTCATATTTAACACAGCTTGAACATCCTTGTAACTATACATGAGCATCCCTGAAAAAGAACAATAAGTCCTTATTTTTGAAAAGCGTTTGATGGCTTTGTAATTTGAATTTATGATCAAGGCCATGTTCTATTACAAGTATCCCAACTTAATTGCTGAATTGAAAACATATGTGGATTTGTCCAATTTCAAATTCTATTTCCATAAATCAGAAACCCTCAACTTTACCCTCCCCTGGCTCACTTGGCTAACATCACACTCAGCTTTCCATTCAAATGGGTTTAGAATTCATACCTCAGATTTTAAATTACTCCTTCACTTGAAAAAATATTTTTGGCAAACATCACATCCCTACTACATATACTCAAACAAGACTTCAAAAACTGGAATAAGACATCTTATACCTGGTATTTTTAATGCAAAAGAGTAACTTCTATTGCTCTCATCTTCCTCCAAATCTCCAAATTCCTATTTTTTGCTACTGTGGCCTGATGTCCTGTTACAGGGTGACTACATTTGTTCTCCATGGATCCACTATATGCAGGAACGTTGCCACCCTCTCTAGCTTACCAATATGGACTGGGAACTACGTGCTATATGGGGTCTGTAGTTGCCTAAGACAGTGCACATGACCATAACAAACTGCACAAAATTAAGTGAGAAAAAGAAAGGTTCAAGGGCTCATGGAGGATATTGCAATGAGGCAGAAAACAAGGTAAGACCCAATTTAATGAAAATTAGATTACAGGACCTTTAAGTAGTGGATGTGAATGATTATTTTAAATTAAAAATTTTCGTAAAAATTGTCAGTTTTTTTTCCTATCATATTCTAAAAGCTAGTACCTAGTAAGATTACATCATCATTTCCAGGGCCCATTCACACTTATGCATTGAGGTAAAGGCTGTACAGCTAATGAACAGTTTAATTAAGTCACTGTCTACATCTGAAGGTTTGATTTTTTTTACAGTTTGTGTGAAAAAAGGTTGGTAATAGAGACTTTTTGTTTTATATTATCAGTTCCAATTTAATATATGTGACGGGAGTCACTTTGGGCGTGGGGCTTGTGGAACCCAGCTTACCTTGAAGAGCACTGGAAGATCCTGGTCCAGCTCCCATGGCCCCCTTATGTGTAAGTTACCCTGTTTCCATTCGGGGCACAGGGTCTCCAAGAACCTCAGTCTGATCTGTAATAGTCAGACTCACTGTACAACCACACTGGAATGTTGTATGTGTATATATATATATATATATATATATATATATATATATATACTGTGTATATATATATATATATATATATATTGTAGATTGTCTCATACTGTTGTGGACTGTTTGCTGGGTCGTTCGGGGTGTGGCTGTATTCCATTGTTCTATTGTTTGTGTCTACCTTGTGAGCAAAGTATTATGGGATGTATGTCTATGTGGATGAGCTGTGGGAGGGGAGGGGGGGAATGCCTCCAGCAGCCCCTCCCAAAGACAGTCTACTGCTGGATAGTTGAATACCTGTGTGTCATACTACTGGAGAAGGTAAAGTTTACCCCCCCTGAATGCAAAGTTGGGGGGATTGTCCCAAGTGTTACCTCTGTGTACCAGTGTTTTCGATAAACAGTTCCATGTTCAAGCTGTGTAACTGAGCTAGTCTCGCCTGGTTCTTACAATATATGGGCTGTAATATCTGATATCTGAAGGTCCAGCTTGGAGGAAGCAGTGTACTGACAGAAGCACTCAAGCAGAGTGCGACGGGGATCTGTTACAATATAGACAATCTACGTTCTTGATAATGTTTAAATATTATTTATTGTTTAGACCTACTGAGCTTACAAATAAAATCTTTCCTTTTATTTTATCCCCAGCACATAATTTCACAGAGAGGAGCAGGGGTTACACACGTGGTAATTGTTGCTTGGAGCTTTCTCTGTCTTGCTATTTTTCTACATTATTGGAACACATGCTTGTTTAAAAAGCATCATTACACTGGGGGGGGGGGGAGGGGGTAGCCTATCATTTAGCAGGCATTGTAGTGATACGAAATCTAGATAACTTGTTACAGGACCTGTAAAAAATGGAATGGAAGAATACTTTTTTTCATCCTGGCTGGTCTTTATAAGGGACTATGACTGTATAAATATTCTAGAGTGATTAAAATGTAAAGCCTGCAGGTGTGAGAATGTGTGTGTATTGGCAAAACTTGGGAAGCAAAATGACTGCTAAGACATTTAAATCAGTACTATGTAGAAGATCTTTTAAAGATGAAAATAGCAGTTAGGTTATCAGTCTATCCAAGAAAAGCTGGGTGCACACTTTTCTGCTGTGGTGTGTAACACATACACAATGCATGTGTAGCACCCTGCCCCCAATGATCGGGGCGCTATTGTAAATTTAGGGGGTGTCTGAGCCAATAGTTGGGCTCAGATCTATATGTTTACATCTAAATTGCCTCTGTTCTGGCTATGGTGATGCCTGGTAGTGTTTTCCCTTGTTGCCTGAAGGTGGCGGTACCACCTCTGGCCCATGTTGGAATACAGGCAGATCATGGTGTATTGGGTGTCCTTTCTCGGCAGTGGTACAGTGGGAGTGGTGCCCCGCTGTGCATGCTGGGGAGAGGATACTTAAGGGGCAGACGCCATTGTTTGGGTTCGGCGTTCGCCTTGCTGCCCTCCTGGCGCGAGGTATGTGTGTGTGATTCTGGCCTCGGTGCCATGTTGGCCCAAGGCTGCATCGCTATTTGGTAGGCCCGGCTAGTCTGGCTGGGGCCTACAATTCTAAAGGGGATCCCAAGCTGTCCATCATGAGGAAGGAAGCTGCTTAATGAAGGAAACCGGGGGAGGACCTGCCCTGGAGGAGACCAGCAAAGTGCTAATGTCTTGGGAGAGGCCTGGTGACCTTGTTAAGAGGGGATCCACTACTTTAAAAGCCAAGCAGTTCGCCGGATCGGCTTAAAGGTTCTTTAGCTGCATGGCTGGAAGTTCGGGACTGAAATCCTGTGGCAGAGGATTCCTAGCTATCCACATTTGTTCTCAAACGGTCTGTGGCAGAGACTGTCCTGATACTGGTTCGTGCATCATCCCGGCTGCTAGGCCAGGTGAGAGGGGTCTATCCGGGTGAGCAATACCCACTCAACAGTGAGAGTGGTGGATGACTTTAGACATTTTGTGTGTTCTACAGCGTGTACCTGAACACCTACTCTTCTCCTACCTTCTACTTTCTATACGAGTTACTGCAGCAAAAATAAAACCAACGGTTGAAGGTTTTACATCTTGTGTGGATATTGCATTTACTACAGACTTTCTCACCCTGACAACGAAGCTAAAGAGGTAACCTGCAAACCCAAAACTTAAACCAGCAGCTCCTACGGGGGTAGTGCTACACATGTTAAGGCATGTTACATGCATTATTGCATTTCAATTCTATTCAATTCAACTTTTAAGGGCAACACAGCACAAGCACCCATGCGTTGCTGCACACCAAATAGCATAGTAATGCACTGTCAAATCTTGTTCTCTGCATTGGCAAAAAAAGGTGCACTTCCTTTTTTGGATAATTTAGTGCATTGACATCCTCATCTGAATGTTTTTTTGACATGTACAGGTCCTTCTCAAAAAATTAGCATATTGTGATAAAGTTCATTATTTTCTGTAATGTACTGATAAACATTAGACTTTCATATATTTTAGATTCATTACACACAACTGAAGTAGTTCAAGCCTTTTCTTGTTTTAATATTGATGATTTGGGCATACAGCTCATGACAACCCAAAATTCCTATCTCAAAAAATTAGCATATCATGAAAAGGTTCTCTAAACGAGCTATTAACCTAATCATCTGAATCAACTAATTAACTCTAAACACCTGCAAAAGATTCCTGAGGCTTTTAAAAACTCCCAGCCTGGTTCATTACTCAAAACCGCAATCATGGGTAAGACTGCCGACCTGACTGCCTTCCAGAAGGCCATCATTGACACCCTCAAGCAAGAGGGTAAGACACAGAAAGAAATTTCTGAACGAATAGGCTGTTCCCAGAGTGCTGTATCAAGGCACCTCAGTGGGAAGTCTGTGGGAAGGAAAAAGTGTGGCAGAAAACGCTGCACAACGAGAAGAGGTGACCGGACCCTGAAGAAGATTGTGGAGAAGGACCGATTCCAGACCTTGGAGGACCTGCGGAAGCAGTGGACTGAGTCTGGAGTAGAAACATCCAGAGCCACCGTGAACAGGCGTGTGCAGGAAATGGGCTACAGGTGCCGCATTCCCCAGGTCAAGCCACTTTTGAACCAGAAACAGCGGCAGAAGCGCCTGACCTGGGCTACAGAGAAGCAGCACTGGACTGTTGCTCAGTGGTCCAAAGTACTTTTTTCGGATGAAACCAAATTTTGCATGTCATTCGGAAATCAAGGTGCCAGAGTCTGGAGGAAGACTGGGGAGAGGGAAATGCCAAAATGCCTGAAGTCCAGTGTCAAGTACCCACAGTCAGTGATGGTCTGGGGTGCCATGTCAGCTGCTGGTGTTGGTCCACTGTGTTTTATCAAGGGCAGGGTCAATGCAGCTAGCTATCAGGAGATTTTGGAGCACTTCATGCTTCCATCTGCTGAAAAGCTTTATGGAGATGAAGATTTCATTTTTCAGCACGACCTGGCACCTGCTCACAGTGCCAAAACCACTGGTAAATGGTTTACTGACCATGGTATTACTGTGCTCAATTGGCCTGCCAACTCTCCTGACCTGAACCCCATAGAGAATCTGTGGGATATTGGGAAGAGAAAGTTGAGAGACGCAAGACCCAACACTCTGGATGAGCTTAAGGCCGCTATCGAAGCATCCTGGGCCTCCATAACACCTCAGCAGTGCCACAGGCTGGTTGCCTCCATGCCACGCCGCATTGAAGCAGTCATTTCTGCAAAAGGATTCCCGACCAAGTATTGAGTGCATAACTGAACATAATTATTTGAAGGTTGACTTTTTTTGTATTAAAAACACTTTTCTTTTATTGGTCGGATGAAATATGCTAATTTTTTGAGATATGATTTTTGGGTTTTCATGAGCTGTATGCCAAAATCATCAATATTAAAACAAGAAAAGGCTTGAACTACTTCAGTTGTGTGTAATGAATCTAAAATATATGAAAGTCTAATGTTTATCAGTACATTACAGAAAATAATGAACTTTATCACAATATGCTAATTTTTTGAGAAGGACCTGTACATACAACACCTTTTCTCCAGTTTTGAATAGCTTATTTGCCCCATGACACGCCTGCTTGGAGCATCAAAATGCCCTTTTTAGAAGGGCTCAGTCCCAATTTGAAAGACTCATGATAACTTTGATAACCTGTTGAAACCAATGAGTTATGATCCATGTGCACATAAAGTGTTTGCTTATGTTGTTGTTGGATTACATAGAATTTATATTATTTGTTAGCCCACACAAGACTAAACCAAATGCATGAAAGCAAACATGTTTTATTTGGTGTAAAATAGTGAATGTCCCACTTTAAAAATATTCTTTAAGTAACCTTGTAAAAGTAATTTTTAGTAACATAAGTCAACCCAACCCAATGTGTAACATAATTATTCTGAAAATAGCACCAGATAATTTTCATGTGCAAACATATCAGGAAACATCCAGAGGCTTAAAAACAAATTAAGGGTTCCCGGTGGTGGGATATTGCTTACTTAAGTAGTTTTCAGCCTGCCAGTCATTGTAGACTGAGTTTGGGCTCCAAGAAAGGATCAGTACAAGAAGGGAGCAATCCAGTTTGCTATGAGGGATACCAATATTGGTGTCAAAGTTTGAAGGTAAGGGTCCACAAGGTGGCTGTAGATAATGTTTGGCCAATTGAATGGGACATTCTCCAGGGCATAGTAATGAGGAATGGAATCATTATGTCAAGGTGGAGTTATGTGGACACTGCTTCTAAAAAGTAGATGGATTTGGTCTTGGTGCCCTGCCTGCATGATCGTGAGTCACCTCAAATGAGTGTCTTTGTTTAAGGCCTCTTCTTCACACTGGTACTCTCTGCTTGGTTGGCTAAAATGGCCAAGGTAAGTCCTCCCCATCATTCAGGAGATCTGCTTTAGGAGTCCTGATGTTCTGTGTCTTCCTGTTTTTGGATGCTTTTCTAGATGGCTTCAGCACTGTTTGTAAAGAAGACATCTGTAATTACAGTAATTTTGCCCACATTGTTTAACACACCACAAATGTACAAAAAGTATGCTTAACCGCACATTTTCAGGATGGAAATTAAGAATTCTAGTTTACTGGCATGCATGTAGTCCTCTTGCAACCCCCTTGCAGAGCCTCTTCATGTCCATTACATTTTGCTATAATGGTTGAAGTTTTCTCTTATATTGTGCCATCAGGTCTTCAGAAAGTAGATTTATTGGACATTCACATTGGAAACTATAAATCCCTAAGGGGGGGGGGGGGGAGTGGTGACTGACCACGCTCGAAGATAGGCACAAACTAGAGGAGCTCCGCTCACCATCCAGGTAAAACTCACGGCATGGGACCCTCCACAGCTCCACGGACTCACCACTTGCCTCACAACACTTCAGGACAGCTGCACCACGACTCTGAGGCACCGGGAGGCTCAAATATCACAAAAGCTGGATGGCTTCTTTGCTCCCCTGCCTCCATGACCACAATGAAATGGCACTGACAGTTGCAATGCTCAGCAATCCATGGCTAGAGACACCATGCCGGCAGATAGACATGGCGAAGAGGGAAAGCCATATTGTCTCCCGCTGCAGTTGTCCTCAGCCTCTGGGGTATCCACACCATAGTTCTGCAGTCCTGGTAATTACAGACCCCGCATGGATCCAGATGCATAACTGGAACTCCTGGACAATAAGGAGATAGGAAAACAGCAGTCAGATTCCTACCCTCGCCCAGATTATCCTGATCCTATAGCTTCCTTCCCCACCTCAAGCCAGCCTGTCTCCAATTCAACCCCAAAAGATATGCTTCTTTTCCTCCGTGCCTCTCTGCAAGCAGACTTAATGGCATGTATGCATGGTTTCAGAGGAAATCTGCAAGCCATTGGCGATGGGGTGGATCAAATTGAGGATAAACTTGGAGTATATGCTACCTCATTTAATTCTCTGGTTAATGTCCACGCGGGCTCATGATGATGATATTAAATGGCTAAAGGCGCAATTAGCCAATCTAGAAGACATATCTCACCGGAAGAATGTAAAAATAAGAGGGATCCTAGAATCTGTGCAACAGGCCCAACTATCCCACTATGTGCACAATCTGTTCCCTCCTTGACGCCAAAGGCTCTTACTATTGATAGGAGACATCGTATCCCTAAGCCTGCTCGTTTGTCTCACTCGGTTCCACGTGATGTGCTACTGAGAATATAAAAAAATCAACCTAAAGAAAAAATTCTCACGGCCTTCAGACGGGTGGAACAGCTTCCGGGTAGATTCCCCCGAGCTGCAGTTGCTACCTGACTTATCTCAGTTCACCCTACAGAGGCATAGACATCTAGCGACTATAACCAAGGCTCTCTGCAACCAAAATATCATGCACCACTGGAGGTACCCATGTACCCTGGTCGTCATCACTCACAATGGTGAGATGTATTCTCTCACCTCTCTGAAAAGTGGTTTCCAACTACTCCGACGCTGGGATATACTCCCATAAGAAGCGATACCTCTACCGGGTTCTTCTTTTTAAATCAGAACAATACTTTATTGAAATAACAATAGATTGTACAATCCAATCATAAAACAATTGCAAAGAATTCACACCTGCCAAGTAACAGGTACTACATATTGCGGGCACAATTTCAAACACAGAATATATTATACATGTACGGAAAAATTTAAGAATCTAAACATGGAATCGTACTCCCATTTCCATTAGAACATGTACAGTATGTTACAAAATGTAGAGAAAGAAGTAAACGGGACTATAGCGGTGCTAGCGTTAATATTTAGACAACAGTGGAAGACTCAATTCATTAAGTTAAAAAAAGGGGATTTATCCATTTATTGAACAAGTAATACAAAATATTTAGTAAAATTACATATGTATATATAAGCGTTTTCACAAAATTTCAAAAATAGGGCATAGCTGATATGGTGGTTAATTAGATGTTAAACCAAAGAGATCATACGTAGTCCCAACATGTTTCGCCCATCAGGGCTTCGTCAGGGGAAGTATGTCTCAAATGTGCGAGTACATCGAACATAGCTGTTAAAATAGACAATAGAAAAATTCATATTAACATATTGTAAGCTGGTTTATGTAAAGTTTAGAAGATCGATCTGTAAACAGGTCCACAGTTGGCAAAAAGAATAACGACTTACCACCATTAGAGCCCTAGATGAAATAAATGGGGGTAAAGGCAAGAGAAACCTCTGCACGCTGGTGGAGGAAGGAGAGAGGTCTCCTCCTCGGTGTAAGACGTAAACAGAGCTCCGAGCATACAAACCCTCACAGTGACCGCTTAAGAGACCTAGCCAAAATAGATCAAAGGAATATATATAAATAGATAAATAAATTAAATTAAATTAGAGAAAAAACCCCGTTAGAGTTAATTAATTTAAGTGAATATAATTGATATGTGAAGGCAATATAAAGGTAATAAAGTAAAAATTAAAAATTATATATAGTGGTCAATTGATTTTGAGCTAAATGGGGTTAATGGTCCCGTTAGCCCGATCAATTATGGGGCAGATTAAGTCATTATTAAATTAACTATTCAGGTTATACTCACGTTAAAATCAAAATTGAGAAGAAAAAAAAAGAGGAGAAATTTAGAACGAATGAGATGTTGCCTGATTGATGTTAGATCCACTGGATACAAAATATCCGATTAAGCTGTGTTCATAGGACATGAACCTTCAGAGAACTTTAGTCCAGTGAAGAGAAAGTTCCAAAAGATGAAATTATTCTATAAGTCAAATATATTGTATATTAATCAGTTATCCACAAGGGGACGTCTTGAGTTAAAACAGTAAGTATATAATAGTAGAAATAGTCCAACATTAGGTATTGTCATAAATGTGGAATTAGCATTATACGGTTCTTATGTTTTTTCCATATTATTAAAATTTTGTATGGGTAGAGTAATAAGGAAATGACCACACAACATGTCAGACAAAAACAAACTGAAGAGCCAATGGCCCAAACCGAGCTGTTAGTGTTGAATGAAGTATTACATTGTCTTGTGTATCATTAAACATACAGCATAACAATGCTTTTAGTCTGAGAGTATGACAAAAGGACATCTAATGAAGTAACAATCATAAAAGTTTTCAAAGCCCAGAAAGTAGAGGGACTGGTAATGTACAGGAGACAGTATGTCAGATTCTCAGATAAGCAGCAAGTGGTTACCTTGAAACAGAACTATGGATAAATATCAGGACGCCTCACCAGACCGCTCTGGTTGGTGTGCAGCCTGATAATGCCGGCTTTTAAGCGATCACCAACTCGGCCGGCGTCTGACGTCGCCGGCGGAGTGCGGACGTGACAACGTTAGTGCGCATGCGCCCAGAGTCCCGAAGCTGTACCAAAACTACAAGACCCAGAATACCTAGCGCCCATGGGAGGGGACTTGGTCTCACGCACCAACGTCATTAGAAACATAGTTTCCAATGAGACGGAGCGGGATCATGTTGTAATGTATCATAGTATGGTAAGGCTTGGTAAGAATAGTAAAACCAAAATCGGGGATAATGGGAAAGCAAAAACTGCAACAAAACGTGTGAGTTAGACTTTCTCTACATTTTGTCACAAATTTGGGATGAGGTGCGTTATATTGGGTGTCTACCCTTAGTCAGACCACAAAACCATTTACCTGTCTAATAGTGTTTCTATACACACTTTTCAGTGGTCTGCCTTTGGTGACACATAAACCAAATTATTCTATTATTACATTTGGTTTCATTAACAATTTACACACAGTGGTATACTCTATTGGGAAAAAAATCTTATATGTGTTATTTTTTCCTACATATTACAAATTAGAAAAAATCCCTTTTCTGTTTCCCTTTTCTTTTTTTTTTTTTTTTTTTTTCAAGATGGCTTCCTTTTGCGGAGAGGCATGGCAGGGTTTCATGACTAGGATACAACAGTCTCAAAACACCTCGGCAATCTCTGATCAAGATTTAGACCAGGCATTCCTGAGATTACAGAGACTCTTAGAGAAGAAGGTCCGTATATTTTGGCACAAAATTTTTTTTGAGAAATATATAGAGAATCAAGTTGTCCCTTGGGGACTACGCATCCAGATATTTCCTAATTTACGCAAGATCGATGACACCCTAAAGAAAATTTGGGAGGGCAATTTACAAAATTGCTCTTTCTAAATGATGGTCACACTATGTGACCAATATGACACCGAACTGGCCACTCTGGATGACCATATAACAAAATGGTTTGATGAGTATTCCTTAATTCTGGCAACTGTCAGATTCAAGTCTAGAGAGAAAGATTTAAAAGAACATATAGAAGGATATACAAAGGAAATTATAAATGGCAAGGAAGGCAAGTTCTTAAGAGATGTTAATGCCCATAACAATGGATTTGCTTACAAATGGACACAGAACACCTATAATAGACCCTTTAATAGACACACTAACAATAAAAATACAAAAACAGATGATCCAATAACAAATTTATCCTCTGCATCCTCTCTCTCTTCGAGTCAATCCACGATATACCGCGATCTGTCGGAAGATAGACTTCCTAAAAAACGAAAAGGGAATTCAGATGCGGCTTCCACGGAATCCCTAAAACACCAACTTGGCACAGCACCTTCGCACCGCTCTCTACCTGGGCGCCCTGCCCTCTCACATTCACGTTCACTTTCTACCTTTCATCCTTCCCCAAAAACCCCACGTGGCCTTCAAGCCATGGTTACACAATCCATCGCAACGGCAGCACCTCTCACTCCCTCATTAACATCTTATGCACACTCCGGTGCTATCCCTAAGGGAAGTCATTCGGAAACTATGCCACAGCCCACACCAAATATTCTAAAGGCTAATAATCAGGAAACCACTACCCCTCCTTTAGCTATTGCACCGCCACCAGATACTAAACTAGCCCCCATTTTTTTAGGGAAAGACAAGGATCCAATCCCAACTCCCAATACATAATGCCAAAACATACTGAGATGGAGATTATTAATCTTTCCTCTCATGAGCTTATGGCGGAAGAAATCTCAATCCTTAAACTAGGTCTTTCTTTCTGTCCCAACTCCCATACAGATAAATTTCATGTTATTAAGGATATACACCTTTTTGCTCGGAGACTGCTTTGCAAGGTTATCTTTGATAGATCATCAGGTGACCGGACTTATGAATCTAGTCAATCCGTTTCTCTTTCAAGACTAAATGAGCAACAGGCTCTTGAGGACTTGATGGATCTGTGGGAGGAGGCACACACCGACGATGATGTCCCCGGCTTTCTATCTATGCCGGGGATGTCTGCGGTCGGTGTGTCCTTTCCCCCACCCTCCTCATTCAAGCCTAAATCACAAACCTTCCCACTACTTCATACAAACCCCAATATCTGGGCATTTGTCCAACAAACAACTAAGGAAATTGAAAAAATCTATTTTGACCATTATGGAAGGAAGAACCTCACGAAAAAACAGCAAGAAGCATTTAAATCCCTTCAAGGCAACAGCAGTACAGTCATAAAGCCAGCAGATAAGGGTGGGAACCTTGTTATCATGGATACCTTGCAATATGAAAAAATGTGCAAGGATATCTTGTCTAATGAAACTTGTTATCGAAAGATCTCACAAACAGTAATTGAGAATTATGTAAAGCAATATTGCGGTATTATCTTTAAAGCTTATCAACAGGGTACTATTGACCTTGAGACTTGGAAATTTTTGAATGTAAAGGATCCCAAGGTACCAACCTTTTATTCTTTGCCCAAGGTTCAAAAAAACCTTACTCAACCCCCTGGTCGTCCAATTATATCGGGCTGTTTAAGTCTTACCGAAAACGCTAGCGCACTAATTGACGACTACCAGCAACCTCATGTTGTAGCCCTGTCATCCTATGTCAAGGATACAATAGATTTGTTAAAAATTATTGAGGGAATTATACTTCCGGTTGGAACATGGCTTGTAGCCTTGGACATCGAGGGTTTGTACAATGCCATCCCCCACAATCAAGCGAATGCGGTTGTACAAAACCATCTTTTAGAAAGAGGACCAAATTCAGCCATTTATAATTCCTTTGTTCTCGAGCTTTTGAGATTTATACTCACGCATAATGTTTTCATGTTCAGACTCTCCCACTTCCTCCAGGTGCAGGGGGTTGCGATGGGGACCAAGTGTGCCCCATCGTATGCCAACCTGTACCTGGGGGGGTGGGAGAGGGAGCTTTTCTCCAGCGAGGATCCGTCGGTGTGCCTGGACAGGATAATATCCTGGTACAGGTACATCGACGATGTCCTCCTTTTCTGGTCAGGTGACAGGGATGAGCTTGATCTCTTTATGAAGGGGATCTCCTCAAACCGATTTAATTTAAAATTCACTATGTCCTGCAGTCAGATAGAACTTAGTTTCCTTGATCTAATGTTGCATCTGGACAGGGATGGCGTTTTACACTCATCCCTCTGCCGGGAATACTGTCTTACATGCGACAAGCTTCCATCCTGCACCACTTGTAACCAGTATTCCCTACAGTCAATACCTTCGTATCAAACGTAACTGCAGCCGGGATGCAGATTTCAAAAAAGCTGCGGACGAGCTATATGCTCGTTTAAAAGATAGGGGTTACAGTCATTCGGTTTTGAAGAGAGCTTATAAGAGAGTATGTGAACAAGATCGCAGTTCTCTTATTTTTGGCCAAAAACTCACCACTCAAACCGACCAACTAAGAATTATTACAAGATATTCTACTGAACACAATAAAATCCGCAAGATTGTGAAAAATTTCTGGCCTCTGTTGTCTGCTGATCCAATAGTTAACAAATATATTGGTAGTAAACCACAAATAACTTACCAACGGGCACCTTCTCTGAAAGATAGTCTGGTTCATAGCCATTTTGAAACCCTTTCTGATATAAAATGCCTGAATCCAGGAACGTTTGCTTGTGGGCATTGTGACATGTGCCCATTCATACTTAACAGTTCAACCTGCACACTTCCCAATGGTCAAATTCACCGTACCAAACATCGAATTACATGCCAAACTTTGGGCATTGTATATATGGCCATTTGCCAATGCGGTGGATTCTATATAGGAAAAACCAAGCGCCCCTTTTATAAGCGAATTCGTGACCATATTAGACCTATCTTTAAGAGAAAAGCGGAAACAGCAGTTAGTCACCATGTTGGTACTTTTCATAACTTTAATGCAAAAAATATACATTTTATGGCTTTGGAACATATTCCGCCTCATGTCAGAGGAGGAAGTGTTGATAAAACTTTGCTACAATTAGAGGCTCGCTGGATTTACAATCTAGAGGCAACTGTTTTCCCTGGCTTTAACAAAAATCTTAGCTTCAGACCTTTCCTATGACTGGCTGATCTGCATTGATTTGTAATGACCTAGGTTGTCCACATACCCCCTCTTCCCTGCTCTAGGAGTCCTCTGTTTCCTTTTTCACCTCCCTCCCCCCTTTTTTCTTAATGTTTATCTGTAAATTAATTTAGTTTAATAAAATTAAACTGCTGTTATTGCTTGATATTAAATTTATTTTCTATTAATTATCATTCATTTAGCCATGTTTTATATAAGTATGTCTTTCCTAAATTGTCTGTTATGTTGAAGATTTATTTTTAAACTTAAACATGTGCAATGTACATTATGTGAAATATGTTTGTTTCTTAAGATCGTTCTGTAATTTCTCCCTGGAAGTTGGCGGGTACGGCTTTTTTGGTTGGTTAACTGTACCCGCCATCATTGACAAAAGAGCGACTTCACCTTTGGTCTCTGAGGGTCTGCAATGAGAACATGTACAGGGTGCCTGACTGTGACGGAATTTCTGGGCTTCCTACAGCCCTCATATGGACGCCCAGGGCATATCCGGCAATTGCTGGGTCGGCCCAACTCACACGTTTTGTTGCAGTTTTTGCTTTCCCATTATCCCCGATTTTGGTTTTACTATTCTTACCAAGCCTTACCATACTATGATACATTACAACATGATCCCGCTCCGTCTCATTGGAAACTATGTTTCTAATGACGTTGGTGCGTGAGACCAAGTCCCCTCCCATGGGCGCTAGGTATTCTGGGTCTTGTAGTTTTGGTACAGCTTCGGGACTCTGGGCGCATGCGCACTAACGTTGTCACGTCCGCACTCCGCCGGCGACGTCAGACGCCGGCCGAGTTGGTGATCGCTTAAAAGCCGGCATTATCAGGCTGCACACCAACCAGAGCGGTCTGGTGAGGCGTCCTGATATTTATCCATAGTTCTGTTTCAAGGTAACCACTTGCTGCTTATCTGAGAATCTGACATACTGTCTCCTGTACATTACCAGTCCCTCTACTTTCTGGGCTTTGAAAACTTTTATGATTGTTACTTCATTAGATGTCCTTTTGTCATACTCTCAGACTAAAAGCATTGTTATGCTGTATGTTTAATGATACACAAGACAATGTAATACTTCATTCAACACTAACAGCTCGGTTTGGGCCATTGGCTCTTCAGTTTGTTTTTGTCTGACATGTTGTGTGGTCATTTCCTTATTACTCTACCCATACAAAATTTTAATAATATGGAAAAAACATAAGAACCGTATAATGCTAATTCCACATTTATGACAATACCTAATGTTGGACTATTTCTACTATTATATACTTACTGTTTTAACTCAAGACGTCCCCTTGTGGATAACTGATTAATATACAATATATTTGACTTATAGAATAATTTCATCTTTTGGAACTTTCTCTTCACTGGACTAAAGTTCTCTGAAGGTTCATGTCCTATGATCGCATCTTAATCGGATATTTTGTATCCAGTGGATCTAACATCAATCAGGCAACATCTCATTCGTTCTAATTTTCTCCTCTTTTTTTTTTTCTCAATTTTGATTTTAATGTGAGTATAACCTGAATAGTTAATTTAATAATGACTTAATCTGCCCCATAATTGATCGGGCTAACGGGACCATTAACCCCATTTAGGTCAAAATCAATTGACCACTATATATAATTTTTAATTTTTACTTTATTACCTTTATATTGCCTTCACATATCAATTATATTCACTTAAATTAATTAACTCTAACTGGGTTTTTTCTCTAATTTAATTTAATTTATTTATCTATTTATATATATTCCTTTGATCTATTTTGGCTAGGTCTCTTAAGCGGTCACTGTGAGGGTTTGTATGCTCGGAGCTCCGTTTACGTCTTACACTGAGGAGGAGACCTCTCTCCTTCCTCCACCAGCGTGCAGAGGTTTCTCTTGCCTTTACCCCCATTTATTTCATCTAGGGCTCTAATGGTGGTAAGTCGTTATTCTTTTTGCCAACTGTGGACCTGTTTACAGATCGATCTTCTAAACTTTACATAAACCAGCTTACAATATGTTAATATGAATTTTTTTATTGTCTATTTTAACAGCTATGTTCGATGTACTCGCACATTTGAGACATACTTCCCCTGACGAAGCCCCGATGGGCGAAACATGTTGGGACTACGTATGATCTCTTTGGTTTAACATCTAATTAACCACCATATCAGCTATGCCCTATTTTTGAAATTTTGTGAAAACGCTTATATATACATATGTAATTTTAATAAATATTTTGTATTACTTGTTCAATAAATGGATAAATCCCCTTTTTTTAACTTAATGAATTGAGTCTTCCACTGTTGTCTAAATATTAACGCTAGCACCGCTATAGTCCCATTTACTTCTTTCTCTACATTTTGTCACAAATTTGGGATGAGGTGCGTTATATTGGGTGTCTACCCTTAGTCAGACCACAAAACCATTTACATGTACAGTATGTCCGGTATTGTTTGGTTTACAAAAAAGCTGCACTTTTAGGCCCTCTGCGAGAGCACCCGAACCACTACAATGCAGCATAATAGATAAGGTAGATTCCCAGGTCTCCCCCCTCATTTTCAGATTCCATTACCAGACCGCCCACCATATGTTGTTACCAGACTGCCCACCATATGTTTTGGCCATATGAGGCCAAATAGTAAAGCCATGGATTCAGAAAGGCCAGTCCCCCCCCATCATTGGGCTTCAGGGGTGGAAGTGCTGGAGCAGGTGCCCTGCCCTAGCTGCCAGAACAGTGATGGCTCTGGTATGGAGGGGGGCAGAAAGGCAGGAAAGAATAGACAGGTACTGGTAGTGGGTGACTCACAAAGATCATGGTCGCCGAAAAGTGTGTTGTTTACCGGGTGCTTGGGTTCGATGCATCGCGGATTGGGTGGACAATCTATTTAGGTGGGGCTGGGAAGGACCCAGCTGTCATGGTACACATTGGCACCAATGACAAAGTAAGAGGAAGGTGGAGAGTCCTAAAAAATTATTTCAGGGACTTGGGGAATAGATTGAGGAGAAGGACCTCCAATGTGGTTTTCTCTGAAATACTACCTGTACCTCGAGCCACAGCAGAGAGGCAGCAGGAGATTAGGGAACTAAACAAGTGGCTGAGGAACTGGTGTAGGAAAGAGGAGGTAAATTGGGTATCTGGCGCTCCAGGAGGCAATGCCCTTAGTTTTTAATAATGTACATTTGATTAGTCAATCTTTAGGTAAAAACTAAATTGAAACACGGTAAGGCGGTGATTTAAAAAGAGGCAGCCATCCTCAGAGTGTGTCCAGCAACTCTGCAAAAGATATTAAAGAAACAAGGGGGGGAATGGCCTCTCTAAGTGTAGTATTAAAACAGTAACATTTATTGCACAAGATTAAAAACACTTACAAGATATAAGTGGGAGTTATGCTCATCTTAGGTATGTAGTCCTGGCAGTTATACTGCGTCCCACAGGCTCCTCGCACGATCCGGGTAGCTGGGGAAGGTTCTGGTGTGATGTTGTGCTGAATAGCTGTACATTCAGGAAAACCAGGAAGTAGTCAGCTCCATGCTGTCCAGCTTGAACCGGAAGCGGAAATGATGTCACCAGCAGGGGGCGGGAGGAAAGATGGGTTCAGGTTCCTGGAGAACTAGGCTGACTTTCAGTCGGTTACCGGCTCTTTAGTAAGGACAGGCTACACCTTAATAGGGATGGTACAGCTCTATTGGGAAGAAAGATGGCCACAAAGTTGGAGGGCTTTTAAACTAGGTGTTGGGGGGGTGGATTTAGAGATAGCTATAGCTGGCAGTGAGCAAAGGACAGAGAGGATTATTGGAAACACTAGTGATATTATATCCATAACATCTAATCCCGGGGTTAAAAAGTTACAAAACCAAAAATGAAGCCCGAGAAATCATATGGAAAAAACACATGCACCAATACAAAACTTAGGGGATTGTTCACAAATGCCAGGAGACTAGTCAATAAAATGGAGGAACTGGAGCTGCTATTACACGAGGAGGATGTGGACTTCATGGGAATAACAGAAACTTGGTTTTGACAGCTCACATAAATGGCTGGCAAACATCCAGGGGTATTCCTTGTATCAGAGGGACAGGGAGGGTAGGAGAGGGGGAGGGGTGTACCTATATATCAGGAATGATTTATGGGTAGAAGAGCATGATATCAGTGATGGGGCAGGGGGGGGGGAGGTGGAGTCCATATGGGTGAAACTCCAAAGGGTGTAAGTAAACTGGAAATTACTAGTGGGGGTATGTTACAGGCCCCCTAACCTGAGGGAAGAGGTTGAGTTGGATCTCCTTTCACAGTAAAAAATTGCAGCAAGACAGGCAAATATCACCATAATGGGGGACTTCAACTGTCCCAACATTGACTGGATGGAAGGGATAGCCCACTCATTAAAGGCCCGCCATTTTTTAAATATTATACAGGACAACTTCATGTCCCAATTGGTGGATTCCCCGACTAGGAGTAACGCATTACTAGATCTTTTCATTTCAAATAATACAGATTTGTTTGCAGATGTGAAAATATGGGACAACTTGGGAACTAGCGACCACAGAATTATTCCTCATAAATCATTGAAAAGGGGAGGCACGAGGGGAGTACAAGAACACTAAATTTCAAAAGAGCCAACTAAACTAAACTGTGGTCAATGCTGCAGGATATCAAATCCTTTAAAATTTGACCACAGAGGAGAAATGGGAATGCTTTAGAAACATATTAAATAAATGTATCACCGAGTGCATTCCAAGGAGTAATAAATATAGAAGAACATAGCTTAAACCTGGGCGGCTGTACAAAAATTTAAAATGTCTTATGAAGGGCAAAAAAATGGAAAATTGTATACTTACCTTTCGGTAATTTTCCTTTCCTGACGCATCCAATGGCAGCACACACGCTGGGTTGTGACTCCGCCCCCACAACCTGATAGGACTGCTTAGCTATAAGTGTTTGAAGAGGAGCCCCCCGCCTCATTCTCAGTATATATTACCTCATACGGGTGGGTATTTCTGTGCTACCATTGGATGCGTCAGGAAAGGAAAATTACCGAAAGGTAAGTATACAATTTTCCATTTTCCTGACGCATCATGGCAGCACACACGCTGGGAAATAACTCGCAACAAGGGTGGGTACTTTTGAATGCATGTCTATTTTTTTTTTTACAAGATATGGAAGAGTTAGTTTGAATCACTGCTCTCCCAAACTCCGTCGTCGTTAAAAATGCCGGGTCTATTCTGTAATGAGACATGAACGTGGTTCTGGAAGACCAGGTAGCTGCCTTACATATCGTCTCTGGTGACACTCTGCAGTATGCTGCCCAGGATGTTGCCACTGCCCTGGTCGAGTGAGCTTTCAGATCGTCGGGTATCGGAAGGTGTTGGATTGCGTATGTCTTCTTGATGATTTTAACTAGCCAACTTGCTATTGTTCGAGATGAAGCTGCTTGGCCTTTCTTAGGCCCGTTTGGTATTATAAGTAGGTTCTCCGACTTCCTGAATGGGTTAGTCGCTTCCAGGTATGATGATATATTGGACTTGATATCCAGTGGATGTGGAGTTCCTTGGTTAGTGAGAAGAACTGGTAGACTGATTTCTGGATTGAAATGAAACGCAGATGCTACTTTTGGCATGAATTGTTCCGATGGTCTTAAGACGACCCTGTCGGGATAGAAGGTTAGGTGAGACTCCTTCATGGATAGTGCTTGTAGCTCGGATACCCTTTTTGCTGAGGTCATCGCAATCAAAAATGTTACCTTTAGTGTTAAATCTCCCAAGGATATCTCCGTTAGAGGAAAGAAGGTTTTTTTTGACAAGGTGTCCAGAACTATAGACAGGTCCCAGGTTGGGAATGACGGTTTTCTTGGTGGCCTTATTTTGAGGCATGCTCTTTGGAACTGGACTATGAGAGGGTTAAATGCCCACTTGGTTCCCGTCATGGCCGATAAAGCAGACGTTTGGACTTTTAAGGTGCTTGAACTTAGACCCCTGTCTAGGCCTAGTTGCAGGAATTCGAGAATTTGTGCTACCGTTGGAGACATCGGATTCCATGATTGCTGACGTGCTAGTGCGGTGAATTTTTCCCAAACCTTGCTATACACACCGTTAGTTGATTTCTTCCTGGCCTGTTGTAATGTGGCCACTACTCTTAGGGAGCATCCCTGGTTTAATAGCCTCCCCCTCTCAACTTCCAAGCCGTCAGATGGAGTCTCTCTGGTGCTGGGTGAAGAAACTGGCCTTGTGAAAGTAGGTCCGAAATTACTGGAAGTGTTAGTGGGTCTTCTATGTTCAGCTGTAGAATGGTCGTAAACCATGGCCTCCTTGGCCAGAAGGGAATTATCGCTATCACTGTAGACGTTGAGTTCCTCAGTCTGGCTAGGAATCTGGCTATTAGGGGAACAGGAGGGAATATATATCCCAGGTGGAATTCCCAGGGATGTAGGAGGCAGTCTACCCCCTCCGCTGTCGGATGAGGAGTCCGTGTTAAGAATTTTGGACATTTGCTGTTCCATGGTGTTGCTGCCAGATCGATGTCGGGTATTCCCCATTTCTGTGTTATAAGGGAGAATACTTGATGGTTCAGTGACCATTCGTTGTTTGAGATATGTCGCCTGCTTAGGTCGTCTGCAATTTGATTCTGCGTCGCTGGAACATATATTGCTTTTAGGTCTTTCAAGTGAACTTGTGCCCACTCTAGGATTGGTCGTACCTCCTGTATAAGGGAGTTGCTTCGTGTTCCACCTTGTCTGCGGATGTAGCTCACTGCTACTGTGTTGTCCATCCGTATTATAACGCTCTTCCCTATGATGAATGGTCTGAACGCTAGAAGTGCCTGGAAGGCGGCCCTGAGTTCCAGGATATTCGACACCACTCCTTGAGGACGGAATGCCCAGTGACCTTGTGCTGCCAACTCTTGGTAATGTGCTCCCCAGCCTTGAAGGCTGGCGTCTGATGTGACCACTTCTACCGGAGGGCAGAATAATGGGTCGGTGACGTTTCAGATTGTCGATCCGTGTCCACCACCACATTGAGTGTTTTACCGATGTGCTGATGTGTATCCATTGTGTTAGCGATGTTCCGTTCCATTGTTTCAGGAACGAGATTTGGAATGTTCTTGTATGCCACTGTGCCCACTGGATCATCAGAAATGTGGAAGACATGGTGCCTAGGATGCTCAGGCATGTTCTGGCTTGTAGATGTGATGCTCCCATCAATGTTTTTATTGTGTGTATGAGTGGATCTATCTTCTCCTGTGGTAGCCCACAGTGTTGGCATTGGTGTTGATTTCTGCGCCTAAAAAGATCATGTTCTGGGTTGGTTCTAGGCTGCTTTTTTTCCAATTTATTATCCAACCCAAGTGCTGTAGGGTGGAGGTTAGTATCTCTCGATGTTGTAGCAACAGTTGTCGATTGTCGGCTAGTAGGAGGATATCGTCGAGATAGTGATGGACTCTGAGCCCTTTTTCTCTTAAATGGGCTATTACTGGGAGTAGAAACCTTGTAAACGTCCTGGGGGCTGTTGATATCCCAAACGGCAGGCTTCGGAACTGGAAATGTTGTTGTCCTATTGCGAAACGCAGATATTTTTGAAAATCTTGGTGTATAGGTATATGAAGATAAGCGTCGGATAAATCGATCGATAACATCCAGTCTCTTATGTTGATCGCTAGCAGTATTGATTGGAGACTCTCCATCTTGAAAGACTCTACTTTGATTGACCTGTTGAGGTTTTTTAAGTCTAGCACCGGTCTGAGGTCCCCTGTCTTTTTCTTTACGAGAAAGAGAGGGGAATAGAAACCCTGGGTTCTCTGATGTAGGGCTACCTGGATTATTGCTTGTTTCTGTATCAGTTCCAAGACATATTGGATTAGAAATTTTCTTTTGGTTATGGATGCTGGGATCCTTGTGACTTGAAAGTGGTCTTTGGGGGTTCTGGTTTTGAAACCCTATCTGTGTCCTTCCTGGATTGTGGATATTGTCCATGGATCCTTTATATGGTCTTCCCACACCCGAGTAAATAGTTTGAGCCTTGCTCCCACTGTTACGGGTTGGGTGACCAATCCATCAAAAGGACTTCTGTTGTTCCCCTGTGATGGCCAGCTTGGGCTTTTGTGTCCTCAGATAGGACGATTGGGTATTTCTCCAATTGCGTCTGAAGTCCTTGCCTGGCTTGTACGATCTTGCTTCTCTAGACCTTTCTGGTAAGTTCCTTCTAAAGGGAGGGAGTTTTTGTTGTTTTGGCCTTCTGTCTGATGGTATTAGACCAGACTTTCCTCCTGTGACCTTGGATATTGCTAGATCCAATTTTGGGCCAAATAAATTGGTTCCGTCATACGGGATTTTACACCAGTTTGATTTTGATGTTCCGTCTGCGACCCATGGTTTTAGCCATAGTGCTCTTCTGGACGTAACTGATGATAACATTGACCTGGCTGATGATCGGATGATGTCGACGGAAGCTTCAGCTACGAAGTCCCCTGCCAGACTAAGTTCCTGTAGTGCAGAGACTATTCTATCTTGGTCTGCTGCTTCTAATAGTAGCTTTTCAATATTTGATGTCCAGCTTGTGATTGCTCTGCCGACCGCTGCTAGAGCGATGGCTGGTCTGCATGCGCCTCCGGCCGATGAGTAGGCTTTTTTCATTTCAAGGTCCATCTTCCTATCCAAGATGTCCCTGAAGGTTACTGCATCTTCTATGGGAAGTGTCACGTGTCTTGCCAATCTCATTAAAGATGAGTCTACTATAGGGGCAGAAATAAGGGGATTTACTGCCGGTTCCCTTAACGGATATAGTTTTGCTATCCTGTTATTGATGCTCGGTTTTTGTCAGGTTTTTCCCACTCATCTCTTATTAGTTCTTCCAGTTCGTCAATGAAGGGGAATGTTTCCGGATCATTCTTCAGGCTGGGGAAATATTTTCTGATTTTACGAGGTGTCTCTTTTGATTCATCCCAGCCGATGGCTTCTTTGACTGATCTTGTGAAAGGATCTATAAGGGAAAAGTCAAACCCAATCGAAAAGGGTGTGTCCTCCTCCGCCACGGAATCGTCTGACCCCTGCAGGATGTACGGGGTTGAAGGCGATATTGTCTGGGTTAACCTCACTGGTTCCGGGACCGAAGCTTCCAATATTGATTCTTTTACTGAATCTCTAATAATATTTGACACTTCTACTGCGCCCGATTCTCTATCTCTCGTGGCTTTGTCCGCACAAGATTGGCAGGCTAGTTTATTTGGGAGGGCCTGTGCTCCGCATACCCAGCAGGCATTAGCCGCAGGACGGGTTTGATGGCTATCTTTCTTCTGAGAAGATGATTTGTGATGGTGGGAGGATGTTCTTGATCTACTTCTCCTAGAGTGTGAATGTCTGGAAGGAGAGCGTTCCCTACGTCTGGAATGGGACGATCTTGACGATCTGCCAGGGCTATCGGAAAAGGTGATATTAAAGGCCATGCACTCTTTTAATCTCCTCTTCAATACTTACCCTATACCTTGCTGCCTCTTACCTTACTGGCTGTGGATGGTCTACTTGGGCAGTGGCTCCATAAGGATAGAAAGAGTGTACCTGAAGGAAGGTAGTTTTTTCAGGCAACAGAGACTCTCAAGGGTAAAGCAAATAAAAGAAAAACGTTTTTTTTTTTAACATAGAAAAACGATTGCCAATGTAGTAAAATAGGAAGGTACACTTACCAGCTTGTGGGCGCTGTTCCTAGCTTCTCTTGCTTGCAGCAGTTGAATGTTGCAGAGAATAAGCGAGCGGACAGCAAAATAGCATATGTGGTATGTTTTTAAATATACCGCCGTCGCCGTGGAAATGACGTGCCGCCGCGCATGCGCACCAGCGGCTAGAGCGCGCTGCCGCCATCTTTAAGACTGGCAAACAGTTAAAAAGGGATGAGGTCACTTCCGGTCGCGGCGGCGATCAGTGTAATGTGAGAATGGGAGCAGGGAGGAAGCGCTGCTATGAGAAAAACAGTCGTAATGGAAAAAGAAAGAGAAGGTAAACTGAAATAAAAGAATGGTAGCCATGCCCAGAAATGAAAACCTGTTTAAGGCTTGTAATCTGTCTAGTGCCCCTGAGACCATCAGAGTGAGGGTCCCTGTAATATGGCTCATTTAGAGACCATACAGACAGGGCTTACAAACTAGGAGAGGCTGAACCTAGCTGGGGTGAGAGTGGTAAGAGGTCTTACGCTACTGCTGTCAGTCCTGGTTCAATGAGGAAGAAAAAGAGAATGAGGCGGGGGGCTCCTCTTCAAACACTTATAGCTAAGCAGTCCTATCAGGTTGTGGGGGCGGAGTCACAACCCAGCGTGTGTGCTGCCATGATGCGTCAGGAAAATGGCTTTTAAAAAGTACAAAACAATACAAGGTATGAAATGTGAGGTGTAAGAACGCAATCAGGGCGGCTAAAAAAGACTATGAGAGACACATAGTGGAGGAGAGTTAAAATAATCTCAAGAATTTTTGAAATATATTAACCATAAAAAGGCGAGGGCTGAACAAATAGGCCACATAAAGGAGGAGGAAGGGAAGGTGGTTACAGAGGACAAGGAGAAGGTAGCTGTTCTAAATGCTTTCTTCTCCTCAGTCTTCACACAGGAAAAGGAGGGATATAACAACCACAACACTATTGTTAGCAACACAGGAGTCCGAAAAGAATTAAAGAAGCTTAACATAAATAAATCACCAGGACATGATGGCTTACACCCGAGAGTCCTTAAAGAACTCAGTCAGGTTAAAGCTAGACCGCTATTCCTAATCTTTATGGACAGCATGCTAACAGGATTGGTACCAGCTGATTGGAGAAAAGCCCACGTGGGAACCAATATTCAAAAAAGGGCAGAGATACATTCCAGGGAACTATAGGCCTGTCAGTCTAACATTGGTATTATGAAAAGAAAGAGAACGGCGCCCTTTAAGTGTAGCATGTTTATAACATCTTGAATATATAGGGATTAAAAACACTCACATGTGAGTAGAGGCAATTAGGCATGCCAGGGGTTAAACTTGTTTCATCCGCACAAGTCCTGGTGGAGTGTGTGCATCACAGGCTGATGGTGAAGATCTGGGTCCTGTAGCAGTCCTGTCTGCACTGGCGCTGTACACATTCAGTGCGGACAGGACTGCTACTTGACCCAGATCTTCACCATCAGCCTGTGATGCACACACTCCACCAGGACACATGCGGATGAAACAAGTTTAACCCCTGACATGCCTAATTGCCTCTACTCACATGTGAGTGTTTTTAATCCCTATATATTAAAGATGTTTTAAACATGCTGCACTTAGAGGGCGCTGTTCTCTTTCTTTTCATTTGTTCTCAGAGCCTCTTCTAGCTTTCTGGACTGGCAGCCATCTACCAACTCAGCAACCTTCTTATATATTTCCTTACATGGACTACATACCCTATATTGACTTACAGGGATTTCTACTCCCTCCCTGCCCATTCACCTTCCACTGTTTTATTTTTATCTATATTTGTTCTTAGGTAGCTATATCCAGAGTTCGCCATATCAACCCACTGTTTGTAACATTGGTATTATGTAAACTATTTGAGGGGATGATAAGAGACCATGTCACAGAATTTGCTAAAGAAAAAAGCCATCATTAGCAGAAATCAGCACCAGTTTATAAAAAGTCGCTCTTGCCAAACCAATCTACTAACCTTCTACGTGAGCTGCCATCTGAACAAAGGTAGGCCAGTGGATGTGGTCAGAGCCGCTGATAGGCCAGTATAACTGGCCCTGTTGTACCGGGCCCGGCCAGCAGGGGGGCCCGGGCAAGCTGAACAGTTAAGTAATTAATGTTAAAAGAAAAAAAAAAAACTCCAGCCATGACCGATCAGAGTTTGTCCCCCACCGGAAACAGTGACAGCCCCGCAGTACCAATCCTCCTCTCCCTCACTGTCGGGTTCCACAGCTTTTACCGATAATGGAAGGGGGCGCTACTCCCTGCACATACTTCTCGCCTCCACACCCTCCCTCTTGTGCAGAGCCCGGGATTGTCTGTCCCAGTGCAGTGAGTGAAGGGTGAGAAGTTTTAGCAGCATGGAGAACACAGGAAGTAGAAGCAGCAGTGACAGTCTGCCCAGAACTCCATCACAGACATCGGAGCTATGCACAATTTCCTCCTCCTTTTCTGAAACTGTGAGTCACCCCCTCTCTCCCCACTTCTCTGTATACTGTATACTGCTCTGTATACTGTGTGTACTGTATACTGCTGTGTTCTGTATACTGCTCTATATACTGCATACTGCTCTGTGTGTACTGTATACTGCTCTGTATACTGCATACTGCTCTGTATACTGCTGTGTGTACTGTATACTGCTCTGTATACTGCTCTGTGTGTACTGTATACTGCTCTGTATACTGCTCTGTGTGTACTGTATACTGCATTGTATACTGTTCTGTGTGTACTGCTCTGTATACTGCTCTGTGTGTACTGTATACTGCTCTGTATACTGCTCTGTGTGTACTGTATACTGCACTGTATACTGCTCTGTATACTGCTCTGTGTGTACTGTATACTGCTCTGTATACTGCTCTGTGTGTACTGTACACTGCTCTGTGTGTACTGCTCTGTATACTGCTCTGTGTGTACTGTATACTGCCCTGTATACTGCTCTGTGTGTACTGTATACTGCTCTGCAGACTGATCTGGGGGGATTATACTGCAGGACAGACTGACTTGGGGAAGGGATGTACTGGGGTACAGATTGACCTGGGGGGATTATACTGGAGGACAACTGATCTGGGGGGGGGTAATACAGGGAAACAGACCTGGGGGGATTGTACTGGGGAACAGACTGACCTTTCTGCCCAACCCACTGTACATCACGGCATCACATTACTACTCTTCTTGGCTTCTTAGGGCACCCAAAAGGGTGTCCCAGGTCTTTTACATTTCTATAATGTATACAGCAAATAAAAAAAAAAATAATTGCTGTGCGCCGCTAAAGTGTTCAGGTTTGGCTTGAGAAAAAGGTGGCAACCCTACCCTGGTGCCGCAAATTGATTCCTTGGGCCCGGCTAACAATTACACAGGTGTGTGCTTGCTTGGGAGTGGGGGGGATTTAAGATCTACTACTACTACTGCCCGCAGAGACAGTGCTACCCATGCCGCCAATGCTGTAATGTGCTGCAGACAGTGCCACCCATGATGATAATGCCAAAACGCATGTGCTGCCTACAGAGACAGTGCCACCCATGCTGCCAATGGCATTATGCCATGGGTGGCACTGTCTGCAGCACAATATGGCATTGGCGACATGGGTGGCACTGTCAGCAGATAGCACATGTGTTATGGCATTAGCGTCATGGGTGGCACTGTCTGCAGCACATTACGGCATTGGCGGCATGGGTGGCACTGTCTGCAGCACAATATGGCATTGGCAGCATGGGTGGCACTGTCTGCAGGTAGCACATGCGCTATGGCCCATAATGCATGTGCTGCCTGCAGAGACAGTGCAACCCATGCCGTAATGTGCTGCAGACAGTGCCACCCATGATGCTAATGCCATAACGCATGTGCTGCCTGCAGAGGCATTATGTCATTGGCGGCATGGGTGCCACTGTCTGCAGCACAATATGGCATTGACCAACCATATTGACTTTGTTTCAAGGCAGGGTCTAGGGAGGGGCCAGGGGCAGGGGGCCAGGGGTGGGGCCAGGTGTGGGACTGAAGGAGGGACCAGGGGCCAGACCAGGGGTGGAGCTGAAGGGGGCCCCATCAGGTAGGCTGTACGGGGCGCCATGATTTCTATCAGCGGCCCTGGATGTGGTGTATCTGGATTTTGCAAAAGCATTTGATACAGTCCCCCACAAATGCTTAATCTACAAGCTGAGGTCTGTAGGCATTAACCAGTAGGATAGGTACCTGGATATAAAACTGGCTATGGGTGGCGTGTCCAAATGGTGGCTATAAATAAAGTGTGAATAGACCATAAAGAATGGTCTAGAGTGGTTAGTGGTTTACCCCAAGGCTCTGTCCTGGGACCAATTCTGTTTAACGTATTTATAAATGATATAGAGGATAGGATAAATAGCTCAATATCAGTGTTTGCTGACGACACAAAAATATGCAGGGCAATAACAACACAGCAGGATATAGAAACTTTACAAGAGGACCTGAATAAATTATTGGAATGGGCTACTGCATGGCAAATTAAGTTTAACACTGGTAAATGTAAGGTAATGCTTTTGGGGGGTAAAAATATAAATGCAGTTACTCTTTAGGCGGAGAACCCTTACAGGCTTCCGGGATGGAGAGGGATCTAAGAGTCCTAGTAGAAGACAGACTGAGAAATGGCATGCAATGTCAAGCAGCAGTTACCAAAGCCAGCAGAGTATTATCATGCATTAAAATAGGGATTTACTCCAGAGATAGAACGATTATTCTGGCACTTTTTAAAACTCTGGTTCAGCCGCATTTGGAGTATTCCGTCCAGTTCTGGTTACCAATCCTCAGAAGGGATGTGATGGAGCTGGAGAGAGTCCAGAGAAGGGCAACTAAATTAATATGTGGACTGGAGGACCTCAATTATGAGAAACGACTATAAGCGCTAAATTTGTTCTCCCTGGAGAAAAGACACTTGAGAGGAGATTTGACACCGATATACAAATATCTCAATGGTGATCCCAGCCTAAGTATGAAACTTTTCAGACCCAGGGAGTGTAATGCCGCATACACACGATCGTTTTTAATGTCATTTTCAAAAACGACGTTTTTCTCAACGTGATTTTTCTTGTTTCCTCTCAAGCCTGTCTTGCATACACACGTTCATTAAAAAAACGCTTGAGCAAAGCGCAGTGACGTACAACACGTACGACGGCACTATAAAGAGGAAGTTCCGTTCGAATGGCGCCACCCTTCATGTTAGTAAAGTTTGTTGAGCGACGATTCGCGCTTTTCAGCCTCGTGCTTTTCAGTCCGTTACAGCGCGACGAATGTGCTATCTCCATTACGAACGCTAGTTTTACCAGAACGAGCGCTCCCGTCTCATACTTGATTCGGAGCATGCATGTTTTTTTTTCCCCTCGTAAAAGCATACACACTACCGTTTTTCACGTTGTTAAAAAAAACGACGTGAAAAACGACGTTAAAAAATAGAGCAGGTTGTCATTTTTTTTAGGCCATTTTTCACATCGTTAAAAATGCTCTGGAGCCTACACACGATCGTTTTCAATGCCCAATTTAAAAAATTGCATTTTTAACGTCGTGAAAAACGGTCGTGTGTATGCGGCTTAAGAGGACACGGGGCCACACAATGAGACTGGAAAAGCCTCATTCATTACTGCAGGTGGTGTATTGGCCATCCGACTGCCAGGTAGTTTCAGAGACCCAATAGCAGGTGCAGTCTTACATTTACAATCTTAGCTAAGAGACGGCCAGTGTGCTCCCCCTCCTCATAAAAAGTAACCTGCAAAAAAAAAGTTATTTTTTTTAGCCTTTGAATTGACAAAGCGCGTATAATTTGTAAAATATCCCTGTTCTAGCCACTTGACATGTTGAGTTAACTGCATTTCGTGTTCCTTAGCACCTGATTTAATGGCATTTATGGAGGAAATAAAAATACATCTAAGATAACCTACTGGCTCCTCAACCTCTGTCTCCGCCGCCTGGCAAGTGGTATCCAACAGGCGGTCGTCTAGGCAATTTGTTCAAGGTGGGTCCCAAATATAACCTATGGACACAGCTACGTTCTTCATTCCCTTGCTGTAACCTTCAGTTTTCTTTAGCAGTTTCACTGCACATGGTTCCAGTAAAACCACTTTTTATTTTCTACTTGTTATAGACGTTGCAGAGTACACAAAGTTTTTTGTTATTCTGTTATGACACCTATGTCGTTAATGTTGTTTTCTTCAGCTGTTCAGTTGTTACACTCTTTTCATGATTTGGTTACCAGAGTTTCTACCAGCCTGTGGTTTATTATCTTATCCTTTGTACACTCCGTACACTTAATGGTTTTTAAAGTTATTTCCATAAACTCCAGGGGTCTGATCCACCCTGCTAAAAGATCATCTTTATGGAAGGAAACGTCTAAACTTCAAGCAAACATCCTATATGTCCAAGAGACTAATTTCCATGCCTCACAGAGTCCAAAATGTACCCATTGAGACTTCCTGCACATCTCTACAGCTTCAGCTCCCTGGAAGAAGAGAAGAGTCCTCACAGCAATTGAGAACATGCTAATTTATAACACTGTAACCTGCCCAAGAAAAATGTCAGGATAGGGGTTCTTGACAGGTCCCACCCAACAGGAGACAGAGAATGACTCTGGCCAAGTAAAAAAAGTCAGAAACCGTCAGGAATCCCTAGGAGGAAGGGTCGTAAGACCAAGGAGATGGAGGTTCTGGTCCCAGGCCTGCCTATAACTGTAAATATAAATCAAAACTGCTAGCAGCAAGAAGAATCAAATATGTAAAGCACAGGGGAGCTATGCCATAGAAATTGCAGAGGGGGATACAAGTGGCATTTGTAGCCAACTCTTCCAAACCCATGGAATCCAAAGAACAATTAATAGGTTCCCTGCACCGGTGCTTGTTCTAGCTAAAATAGGTCAAGAAAGGCTGTACAGCCTAGGTAAAGAGGGCAATACAGTGGAGAAGGCAGGACAACAACATCTTAAGTTGTCAGCCACTAAAATGGAGGCGACAGATGAGGAAAAAACAAAGGAGTGGCACCAGGGGAAGGGACATTAACATGCACAGGTTTTTTAACCTGCTATAAACCTCAGATATTGCAAATCAGCCATGTAAAGCATAGAGGTCAGTACTGGCTTATCCAGAGGTAAGATAGCAAAGTGGAAGTTCCCTGAGCTAACAACTAGAATATAAACAGGGAGTTCAAGAAACCTAGAAAAAGATTCTAAAGGTTAGGAGTCTAGGTAGGTGAGAGCATAGGGGTGCAGTCACATCCAACCAGTCATCAATGGTGGGAGGATGGAGAAGAAGTTGTGGAGGAGTGTGGTCTCGGACGCATCCAAGGATCCAGATGCGGAGGGGGAAATGGGAAAGGCCCCCAGCCAGGGGTGGGTGGTATTGTAATGTCAAGGTCCCTGCAGAAGGACTGGAGATCTTCTGGAAACCGCAATATGGTGGATCAGCTGTCAAGTTGAAGGGGAAGCCCCAGTGGCATTGGATATTGTTATCCCACAGTATGGTGAGGAGTGTGCGTATTAGACGGCGTTGTTGGAGGGTGATTTAGGATAAGTCCAGCAAAAGCTGTAAGGGACCCCCATCAAATTCGATAGACAGCATATTGTGTGCCTTTTGCATAGTTTTCTCCTTAAGGATGAAGTCATGGACTCCAGAGGGTGAAGGGCATGATGAGCGTGGTCTAGCTTAACCTTCTGTTGAGTTGGGAACACGAATATGTTGTTTAAAATGATTTAAGGAGTGATTTTCAAGTTTGCATCCGGCATCGCCACTGGTAGGCCTCCGACCCTGATATTGTTGTGCCTGCCCGTTATACAGGTCTTTGAGATGGCGTTGGAAATCTCAGAGAGTGGAGGCGGCAGGAGGATCATAGATTTGTGAAAGTTCTTGCTTAGTGTCATGCATGGAAGTCCTCTTCCAGGTAGGTTACTTTAGTGTATATAAAACAGATGATGCAGCACTAATAATGTCCATATACATATAAAAACACCATTCGTGAGGAACTTCAGTGATCATATGTTCAGGACAGGCAAGTGACTCTCTGAGTGCGATAAACCTCCACCTCACGGATGGTGTTTTTATATGTATATGGACATTATTAGCGCTGCATCGTCTGTTTTATATTTCTCTCAGGGATTTTTTTGATTATTGACCCTGATGTTCAGCTGCTGTGATTAGGGTCATTACTGTTTCCATTGCACTGAATTATTTTCTTTTATAGGTTACTTTAGTGTAGAGATGGGGAGATCTGCTTAAAGCATATTGATTTCAGATCTACATGCCTCCCAAACCTCCTGAATTAATCTTGTTTCATAGGCATACAGTGGATGTAATCTCACCAAGAGGTATAGACATCCAGATCTGTGTCATTGTCCAGCAGGGTCCCTGTGACCATGGTCCACCCCAGATAATCGTGAAGCAGAAAGAGCATGACTCTGGGGGGACAGTTGAGATGTGTTAGGATGTGATTTTTTGGATTTAGAGAAGGCTGAATGATGTCCAGGATGAGAATGAGCCCCATGATGGCTGGCTGTGGGGCATAGGGGGTCTCCTGATGGTTATGGGGTTTGTCTGGTGGGAGGAGGCAGATGGGAATCTACCCCTGGGTGCCCAGAGTGCAGAGGGAAGGACTGCTGGGGGTCCTATTCAAGTGCAGATGTCTCCCACTTAGGGGAGGACTGGGCTGCCTGGGTTCTAGCTGGAGGTAGCGGCTCTATAAGGCACATGGAGAATGACTGAGACAGGCTCTCCATTATATGAACTCTATGGGCTGCAGGAGCTGTGATAGGAAGGTAAGCAGAGTAGGCAGCAGTGTGAGCCGGGGACAGATCTACTTAGGTTATACTTGTAACCTAATTAAAAGTATAATATCACACTTCTCATTTTAAGACCATAATATATGAAGTGAAATAAGCAATATTCTATTCCAAACATCCTATTTTAAAACTTCCGATGGGACATAAATATTATATATTTTGCTTCCATGACAATACCAACAAATTGCTAATAATATTGGGAATGATACCAAAAATAAATGTGGCTCAGTCCAAATTCTAACCTTCAATGATACATTTTTTGTGCTCCCTGGAGAGTTCAGGGCCTATCCTACTGACTCTGCTGTATCTTCTTGGTTAATGATGGTGTACAAAGAGTTAACATCTGGGGTCACCAGCATACACTGTTCTTTACAAGGCAGATTGCCTAAAATTTGCAGCAGATGTTTCGTGTTCTTTAAGATTATGCAGATATGCAGAGGGTCTATAGAACAGGAGTTGCTACCCACATCCCTGAATTAGTACAAATACGAAAACATTTTCCTCTATGGGACTTTAAAAGGCAGAAACTCCTTAGCAATCAAATAGTGTTGAAAACATATTTACATTTTATTTGAAAAGTTAAAAACATGGAGGTATAGCATGATACAAAATCAAACTAGGAAGCATATTTAACTAAGGTGCAATATCAAAAAGCATATACAGACAACCACTTGACTCTCTCGAATATGAAAGTAGGACAGAGAGTGACCAGTGCGTTTCAAATTTAGGTAACCCTCTTCTTCAGGGGCTAGTGGTTCAGAAGCGCATATTATTTGTCTACAATCAATAGAGAACAGAAAGCAATATGCATTCACCATTATACATAAATGGCAGCAGATCTTGCCCTGTTTTTAATATGGATGCAATATTGGTGATATCCAAAATATATGATCAGTGTCAATATCATAAATACGTTTATTGTATAGCTTTTATATTTATGTATGATGATTAATGCGTATTGCTTTCTGTTTCACTATTGGGTGTAGACAACGAATGTTTGCTACAGAACCACTAGCCCCTGAAGAAAAGTATTACCGTCATTAAACTTGAAATGCATTGGACACTCTCTGTCCTACTTTCATATTCAACAGAGTCAAGTGGTTGTCTGTATATGCTTTTTGATATTGCACCTTAGTTATATATGCATCCAAGTTTGATTTTTTATCATGCTATACCTCCATGTTTTTAACTTTTCAAATAAAATTTAAATATGTTTTCAACACTATTTGATTGCTAAGAAGTTTCTGCCTTTTAAGCACTACACTACCTGCCCATAGTGATATGACGTTCGCAGGAGGCATCTCCCATTCTGGGCGGGTGTAATATGACCTCCTGGGCTTTCCAGCCATCTAGTCGCCAAGTCACTTGGGAGCTCGGGAGACGGTGCATGTGCCCGGTGGGCGCGATGTCTGCCAGGCACCCACGATTGCTTGATAACAGATCAGGACCGTCGATCTGTGTGTGTAAACACACAGATCCCCGTCCTGTCAGGTGAGAGGAGACTGATGGTGTGTTCCCAGTACAGAGGAACACTGATTGGTCTCCTCCCCTTGTGAGTCCCCTCCCCCTACAGTTAGAATCACTCCCTAGGTAACACAATTAACCCCTTGATTGCACCTTGTGTTAGCCCCTTCCATTCCAGTGACATTTACACAGTAATCAGTGCATTTTTATAGCACCGATCGCTGTATAAATGTGAATGGTCTCAAAAATGTGTCAAAAGTGTCCCATATGTCTGCCGCAATGTCACAGTCACGATCACAGATCATTGCCATTACAAGTAAAAGATAAAAATAAAACATAAATCTATCCCCTATTTTGTAGACACTATAACTTTTGCGCAAACCAATCAGTATACGCTTATTGCAGTTTTTTTTTACCAAAAATATGTAGAAGAATACATATCGGCCTAAACTAAGGAATATTTTTTTTTTCATTGGGATATTTATTATAGCAAAAAGTAAATAATAATAGGATTGTTTGTACTTACCGTAAAATCCTTTTCTCTGTCGTCCATGGACGGACACAGCCTTCTCAATCCTTGACATATGGGTTATGTTCCTGTTCATAGGAGAGGACTAGGCAGAACATGTTAAAATTTTAAACACATGTTACATTATTTAGAGTTGAACAGCCCCACCCAGGGTTGCAACCTTAAACAGCCACCTGCAAAACCTTACGGCCGAAGGAAGCATCTGAGGATGCACTCACATCAACCATGTAAAGTTTTAAGAAAGTATGAACGGACGACCAGGTCGCCACCTTGCACACCTGTGAGACAGATGCTTGATGTTGGAAAGCCCAGGAAGCACCAATTGCCCTGGTTGAATGTGCCGTGACCGGAAAGGGGGGCGCCCGCCCCTTTAGGGCATAGGCCTGAATGACGGTCTGTCTGATCCACCGAGAAATGATGGCCGACGAGACCGCCAGGCCCTTTTGTGGACCAGACACCGACACAAACAGCAAGTCAGACCTCCGAAACAGAGCCGTAACAGACAAGTACACCCGCAGGGCACGTACCAAGACTAAAGTATGGAGCGCAGTCTCTCTGGGATGCGACGGCCGAGGACACAAGGACGGTAGCACAATGTCCTCATTTAGGTGAAAGGCCGAAACCACCTTTGGAAGGAAATAGGGCTGCGGGCATAGCACCGCCTTAACCTTATATAGGACCAAGTATGGTGACCTGCAAGACAAGGCCGCCAATTCAGAAACCCTTCTGACAGATGTAATGGCCACTAGAAAGGCCACCTTCTGAGATAGTGTCAAGAGAGGAATCTCTAAAATGTTCTCAAAAGGAGGTTCCTGAAGAACCGAGAGCACCAGATTTAAATCCTATGGAGGAAGAGGGGGTCTAATTGGGGGAGCTACATGTCGAACCCCTTGCACAAAAGTACTAACCAGGGAATGGGTCGCCAAAGGCCGTTGAAAGAAGACAGCCAAAGCTGAAATCTGACCTTTAATGGTGCTTAAGGCAAGTCTCTGATCCACTCCATGCTGCAAAAACAGCAGGATGCTGGAAACCGAACACGTCCGTGGACGCCACTCCATCTCTTCACACATAGAGATGTAGGCCTTCCAAGTACGATGGTAGATCTCCCTGGAGGAAGATTTCCGTGCCCTCAGCATGGTTGGAATGACCGAATCCAAAAGACCTCGGTCCCTTAGTACCTGGCTTTCAATAGCCATGCCGTTAAAGTCAGCGACTGTAAAGCAGGATGAAGTATGGGACCTTGAGACAGAAGGTCCTCCCGCATTGGCAGCTGCCAGGGTACGTCCGCCACCAGGCGCACGAGGTCGGCGTACCTAGGATGCCGGGGCCAATCTGGAGCGATTAGAATCACCGGGATCCCCTCGGTCTCTACTCTGCGGAGCAGACGAGGAAGCAACTTCAGTGGGGGATAGGCATAAATTAGCCGATACTGGCCCCACGGGGCCACCAACGTGTCTGACGTGTCTGCCCAGGGATCTCTGGACCTGACCACGAATCTTGACACCTTGCAATTGAGTAGAGAGGCCAGGAGATCCAAGTCCGGCGTGCCCCACCTCCGGCAAAGGAGTTGAAACACCTCCGGGTGCAAGGACCATTCCCCCTGGTCTAGCATCTGGCAACTCAGATAGTCTGCCTGACAGTTTTCTACGCCCGGAATGTAGACGGCCGACAGAGCCGGCACGCTTCTTTCCGCCCACCGCAGGATGTGAGCGACCTCGGACGCTGCAGCCGAGCTCCTTGTTCCCCCCTGATGGTTGACATAAGCCACCGACGTGGTGTTGTCTGACTGAATCCTGATCGGACGTCCCTGTAGTCTCCTCGACCATGAGGAGAGACACAGTCTGATCGCCCGTAGTTCCAGGAGATTGAGATTGATCAGAAGATGGGATTTGTCTGGAGTCCAGCGACCCTGGGCCGACAGGACTCCCCAGACGCCCCCAACCTGTGAGGCTGGAGACCGTCGTAATCACAGTCCAATGGAAGGGAAGGAACGACTTCCCTGACTGAAGAGCCAGGGATCTCAGCCACCAACTCAGAGAAGCCATGACCAGGCGACTGACCTGAATCTGATGATCCAGAGACAATAGAGATTTGTTCCATTTGGACAGGATCTCCCTCTGAAAGACTCAAGTGTGGAATTGGGCATACGGTACTGCCTCAAAGGAGGCTACCATGAGACCCAGAACTCGCATGCAAAAGCGGAGAGACGACCATTTGCGGGATGCTAAAAACCTCTCTGCAGACTGGAGAGTCTGCAATTTTTCCAAAGGAAGGAAGACTCTCGCCTCCTTGGAGTCCAGAATCAACCCTAGGTACTCCAAACGCTGATTCGGTGTCAGGACCGAATTCTGAATGTGTACCACCCAACCGAATTCTCGGAGGGTCTGACTAGCGATAGCCACATCTTCCTTTAATTCTGAGCCAGAAGCTCCTCTCAGAAGAAGATCGTCTAAGTAGCCCACGATAGCAATGCCTCGCTGTCTCAGCAAAGCTAGAATCGGGATGAGCACCTTGGTGAAAACCCTCGTTGCTGACGCTAGGCCAAAGGGAAGAGCCACAAACTGATAGTGGTCTTCGCCGATTGCAATGCGCAGAAACCTCTGGTGTCTTGTGTAGATTGGGACATGCAAGTATGCATCCTTGATGTCTAGGGATGCCATAAAGTCCCCCGGATGGAGCGCAGCAACCACTGAATGAATGGATTCCATGCAGAACTTCCGAACCTTTACAAAGACATTTAAGGCTTTGAGGTCCAGGATCGGACGGACTCCGTCCTTCTTCGGGACCACAGACAGATTTGAATAAAAACCCTGAAACCTCTCTTCCAGTGGTACAGGTAATATCACTCTGACCCCTAGTAAATCTTGCACTGCCCCCAATAGGGCAGACCGGCAGAAGAGGGAGGTTTGAGGGAAATAATCTGTTCGGCGGACAGGAAAGAAACTCGATCTTGTACCCCGAAGTGACCACCTCGCAGAACCACTGGTCGGAGAGCAGGGAGGTCCACCGTGCCGTGAACCTGCGAAGCCGGCCCCCCACCCAAGAGTCGGGCGGGGGCAAAACTTTTTGCAGTGGCAGGCTTGCTTGCTGGCTTGTTAGGCTTGCTCACCCAGGGACACTTCTGTCCCCCAGCTGGACCCTTTTCAGCTTGGGAAGGTCTACCCGCGGACCTTGACTGACGAAAATACAGATTCTGCACCGAAAAGAAAGGACCCGGCTTATGGTGCGGCTCCTTCCCCTTAGTGGACTGAGGGAGAAGAGTGCTCTTACCTCCAGTGACATTCTTAATAATGCCATCCAGCGAGGTACCAAAAAGCCTCCCACCCTTGAAGGTCAAGTCTGCCCAGGCTTTCTTAGAAGCCTGGTCAGCGGACCAGAATTTTAGCCAAATTAGGCAGCGCATTACCACCGCAGATACAGAAGCCCTGGAGATTAAGGGGGCTGCATTCAGAGTGGCATCACAGACATACACAAGGCCCTGCACCAACTGGTCGGCCAGTCTTATACACTCCAGAGGGAGCTGGTGTTCTTCCACAGTCTGGTGCAAAATCTTTGCCTAGTCAGTGAGCGTCTGAGACACTAAGGTAGCAGCCACAATAGGCCGCAACGCAGACCCCAGCAAGGTGAATATAGACCTGCTCAGTACCTCGGACCTCCTATCAGTATGGTCCTTAAATGCAGGGGTCCCCTCTACAGGGAGAGTGGTTACTTTATTTAACCACTGGGGGGTCAACAACCGGAGGAGAAGCCCATTTTTTTCAAAATGCTGTTCTCAAAAGGTTACCTGACCGCCAGGCGCTGAGGGACCACAAAGGACTTCTGCGGCTTTTCCCATTCCTTATCTATGAATTTATCAAAGAAGGACACATAGGGAAACACCTTCACAGAACGGGTCAATTTGTGCGGCCCAAAAGAGACTGACCCCTCCGTGGATGCCTCAGCTGCACCTTCCAGCTTAAGGGAGTCCCTCACAGCATTGATAAGTGCACCCACAAGTGCCTTGTCATGCGCTGACCCGGATGAAGGGTCTTCCTCACAAGGAAGGTCCTGGTCCGCATCCTCTGATAACCCAGAACCGGGGTCCTGTGCCGCAGCTAGGCCCGGGTCTGAGTCAGAGCATTCCCCCGGGGATGGCGGAGGGAGGGGTGCTTTTTACCCGCCTTACACTCACACGCCGCTTCCACCCTGGCAACAAATGATTTAAGGACTGCCGACAAAGCGCCCATGGTCACTGCAGGTGCAGGGGCACTGGCTGCCGCCTCTGGCATGTTTGGGGAAGAAGGACCAGACACTAACTCCATTACTGGCAGCTCTCAGGGACTCAGACAAAAACTGAAAAGTTTCACCCTCCTTGCTGCACTGACTGGGGGGGTTACCCAGGGGACTCAGCACCCAGCAGGAGACCGCTCAGCACCGCTGCCCGCCTCCGTCTGTACACAGCGTGTGTGAGGAGAATTATGCTGCACGCTTTACAGGAAGCCAGCACTAGAGGCCAAAACCCCATCCAAAATGTCCGCCAGCAAGAAAAGGGTGCGACCACAAGAAAATGGCCGCCAATAGGAAATTACATGTAAAGCAGCAGGCATACAAGAAAATGGCGGCGGCGCCGCAAAAATGGCGCCCGAGCAATGCGATGTGGACGAGAAGGCAGCACAGGGACTCCTCCAGAACAGAGCACCCCTCACAGACAAGCGAGCCCAGGCACCCCACAGTCCCCCATCGGGATCCGGAGCCCCCCGCAGGTACGCCTCGGTCGCAGCGTGCCCTGCTAGAGGAGAAGGGGAAATGTGACAGAGAGCAGGGAAAGGGAGGACAGGAGAACCCCTAATTCCCTGAAATGCCCAGCTGTTCCCACCTGCTGAGGCAGGGGGAATAGTACATACCCATCCTGTGAGGTCTCGCTGGTGTGTCCCAGACAGGCCTACAACCGAGTTGGAGTAGCTGTTGGCCCGGTCCACTGTGAGTGAGACAACAATCAGCCCAGTCATATGTGGACCCCGCAGCATGTGCTCACCGGCAACCCCTGGAGCCAAGGGGTACGTCGTGGCAGAACCAGCGTGAAGCTAAGGACTGGCACGCTCGATGGCCGGAAATGGGAAAGATTACAAGGATCTATAACATCCAGCCTGTCGCCCAGCCGGCAGTTGATAGAAGATATCACAAAAGAAAAAAAAAATTCTTCTGAACTCTGGGCCCAAAGGGAGCCACGTCCTTCTCCTCTGCTAGGCAGAAAAAAACTGAGCTGCTGACTGCAGGGCGGAGGGTTATGTCTAGAGGGACCGCCCCCTGGGTGGGGCTGTTCAACTCTGATTAATGTAACATGTGTTTAAACTTTTAACATGTTCTACCTAGTCCTCTCCTATGAACAGGAACATAACCCGTATGTCAATGATTGAGAAGGCTGTAGTATCTGTTCTTATCAGTTGCCAGAGGAGCCGCTGAAGCTACTCCCAAACGTGGGGAGGGTGGATGCAAATCCAATGGTGTCATTGCACCCAGAAGGGCATTTTCGGTAGGAATTCATGCCTGTTGCGCCCTAACAACGTTGGGGGCCAGCCATGGTCGAGTCTGAGCAGTCTGGAAGGGTGCTCCTGGTGAGGATGGGTGCTGCATCGGGTCTGGCCTTTTGGCTGGGTCTTTTTCCGGCCTTCTGGCTGGTGTCGGTGTGGGTGCTTTCCCTGTCGGCGATCTGGTAGGAGGAGCTGGCATTGCCCTGTAGCTGAGGCGGGGTTAGGCCATGCAAATCCGCCGGATTGATGGGGGCCTGGAAGGGCTAGTATCGGTGGAGGCTGTTATGCGTCCGGCGGCTCTCCCTGAGAAAACCCTAAAGGGCTCTCTATCTGGCAGGGATGGAGGGCTGCACTGATCCGGTCGGGGGGGTCGGATAGGGAACTAGAAACCTATGGTGTATGTGCCCCTGGAGTGGCAGTCCAGGGGTGCCATAAAATCACTCTGATTTGTGACACCATGGTCACTGCAACAGTACACACTTTTTTAGCACCTGCCTCCTGTGCCGGGCCTTTTGGCTGGGACCAGAGGAATTTTTTTATTCCTGGCTGGAGGGCCTGGCCATTGTATTGCACAATGGCCACTTTTCACTCTCCTCTCCGCTTATTCCTCCCCCACTTTCTTTTATTTATTTAATTTGTGTGTCACTTTTTGTATTTTTAAGTCTTGGGAGGTGGTGGCCATGGCCTTCTAGGCTAGTTCGCCCTCCCTCATGGGGTCTCCAATTTGGGGAGCCCCACCTAGTACTTGGGTGGGTCTGTTTCGGCAGACCCTCCAGAGAAAGGGGTCCGTCTAGTTTCGGCCAGATGGACCAAGTGTAAGTACCTTTGTCCCCGTCTGGAGCCTAACGCGCCGGGGGATTCAGGGCAAGGCCCTCTGATTTTAGAGGGCTTGTGTACACCCGTTGCATGTTTTTGTGTCACCTCTTTATGTTGTGCACATTTTTTTTGGCACCTGGTGAAGTTTTTGAGTGTGTTTCACACGCCATGGGCTTTCGATAAAAAAATAAATAGTAGGACTCAGATAGTGAGACTATCCTTTTTTTTTTTAACTCTAATTTTACACAGTATTTTATTTATTAAGTTACTTATTCATTCATTCATTCATTAAAACACATATAGGGGGTTATTTACGAAAGGTAAATCCACTTTGCACTACAAGTGCAAACTACAAGTGCAAAATGCACTTGAAATTGCACTGAAAGTGCACATGGAAGTGCAGTCGCTGTAAATCTGAGGGGTAGATCTAAAATGAGGGAAAGCTCTGCTGATTTTATCATCCAATCATGTGCAAGCTAAAATGCTGGGTTTTTTTTTCCTTGCATGTCCCCCTCTGCTCTACAGGGACTACACTTCCAAGTGCACTTTCAGTGCAATTTCAAGTGCACTTTGCACTTGTAGTTTGCACTTGTAAGGCAAAGTGGATTTGCCTTTCGTAAATAACCCCCATAGAACCTTTTCTTAATTCCTCAGGAGATTTCAGACCTATGGTTCTTCATGCTTATATCACTGATCCTCCCAAACCGGGTAAGGATTCAACCTCTTGCGGTAGCTACAGGCCAATTTCCTTACTGAATTCAACAGACTTTTACCCCTCCTTCCCAAATGGGTCTCCCTGGAAAAGACAGGATTAATACCAGGAAGGGAAGCCAGAGACAATTCGCTTGGCACATTCACCTTAATGGTCTATCTTCACCAACACTCTCAGTCCCACCAACGCATAAAAAGTGTTTGATAGAGTAGACTGTTACTATCTAATGATGACTTTATCATTTCTTGGACTAGGCCCCTTAATGCTTCATGGGATCTCCGCTCTATATTAATTCCCCTCTGCTCAAATTCCCATCAAGGGTATATTGAGTGAGTATTTCTTTCTCGTACATCACGGGACACAGAGCGACATAGTCATTACTAATGGGTTATATAGATACCGTCAGGTGCTGGCACTAGCAACTTCCAAAACCGGAAGTACCCTCCCCTATATAAGCCCCTCCCATCCGGGAGCACCTCAGTTTTTTGCCAGTGTCTAAGGTGTTGGCCAAGAAGAAACATGTGTTTTTCACTGAGCTTGCGTACAGGTTCTTTTGGGCCTCAGTAAGCTATTCCGGATCCGACCAAAAAAGCTTCATAGCTAAACGGTCGGTACCCGGGCCTTGCAGAGAAGAGCAAGGTTTTGCCTGTAATGCTTCTCTTAGGAGAGCTGGACCCTGGGATCCAGAGCTCTGGTCATACCCACGACCAAGATGTTTTCTGTGCAGGGTGCTATACAGGTCCAGGGGAGTGGAATCCTTGGGAACCCGGTCCCTGAAGGTTTGATTACAATGCCTGCCGTGATAGGTGAAGTTTGGGCTTTTGTGGACCAAACAAAGTCCTGCGGCGGGGAACAGGTAAGTGGGGGCCCCCAGGAACTTGGTTCTATTGGGGGACCCCCAAGCCTAATTTGTCTTTCTGTCTGTTACCTAATGGTATTCCCGCAAAATTCTGTGCATGCCTGTAACTACTAAAAAAATGTAATAATTTTTAATGGTGGTCAAGAAAAAAAAAAAAAAAAATTTTTATATATATATTTAATATATTAGACTGCGGTACCTGTGTTTGTCCACTAGAGGCCGCTGTGGAATGTTTTCTTGTCATGTGGACTAGCTTCTTCTCAGCAGAGCAAAGTCCAGGCAGATGGTGAGTTCTCTTATAGGAAACTGCTTCCTCTGCCATGTTGCAGTGCTCGTCCATCCCCCGGCCTGCGGCAAAGAGGGGCCCTGGCTCCTGTCCCTTGTTACCATATTTGAAATTAGCGCCGAAGGCGCACGTGCCCGCGCGCGTGCGCGTGCACGCGCCTCTATATATAGAGGTGAGCCGGGAAAGGGGGCGGAGCCTGGGGGATGACGCTCTGTGCGCGCCGCAGCGCTTCTGCGCATGTGCGGGCGTCCCAGCAGTTTAAAAAAACCACAATATTGTAGTGAGCTGGCTATGAAGTACAGAGACAGAGCTGGCAACATTTAAAGGCATACAGCAAGCGGTTGATACAGGCATCCCCTAGAAAGGCACATTAGTAGACACCAACTGTGATATAGCAGCAATTGTGCTAGACTATTCTCAGTAAAAGTGGTGTATTACGGCTGGAATACCTCAGCTTTAGGCTTAGGAATATGCCGTCCAGAAGCTCCGGAACTGAATCTTCCAGGAAGCGAAGGGGGTCTCATCGGGCTCGGAGGATCTTGGGCATACTCCTGCTGCACCAGTCTCCCCTGAAGTTCAGAGGTAAGTGACCGTAGAGACCCCGCAGGGGTACTTGGTACTGTGGCTGTCCTCAGTCACCTGCTCCTGTGTATGTAACAGAGGAGGTTTTTTCCTCAGCTCTGGGAGGATTAGAGAGAGATTGTCAACATTTATCGCTGCCTCCCTGTCAGGGAAAGCACGCCCGATCTCCGTCTCCTCCTTCAGAGTGCCTGTTAGCAGAGCAACAGTCCCATACAGGGATCGACCTGCCTGAAGGGGATCAGGATAAGGTTGATTCTGTTATAGAGGAATCAACAGTGGGGGAACCTTTTCTCAGCATCTCAAGCTGAAAGATTATGGGTTCAGTCTCTGACTAACATGGTCCGATCAGGCACCTTGCGGAACCATCAACCACTACTGTATCCTCGTTGGGGTCGCTAGAAGCCCCCAGACTGTTTGTTCTTTTCCACTTCACCCTTTACTGAAAGGGCTCATTTACCAGGATTGGGAACGTCCTGAGAAAATATTTATTCCCCCAAGAGATTTCCGGTGGTCTATCCCATGGAGGATAAGTTCATCAAAAAAAAATAAAAAAAATGGAAGGTCCCTACAATGGACGCAGCCATCTCTTGTATGTATAAATCACTGACATGTCCAGTGGATAATGTCCAAATGTTCAAGAACCCAATAAATAAAAGATTGGAGTCCTTATGAAAATCTGCTTGGTGATACAACCAGCAGTAGCAGCTATTGGGGTCTGCTAAGCAGTGAAGGATCAGTTGAAACAGGTCTTGAGGGACTTGACAGATCAGCAGGCTTTGCCCTAGCTGATCTACCTAGAGCCTTAGGCTTTGCGGTTGACGCCATAGAGGATTCAGTCCATCAGGCCTCCCGCCTTACGCTGTCTATAGTACATATGCGTAGGCTCCTATGGCTCAAAAACTGGTCTGCTGAAGCTCCCTGTAAAGAATGGCTGGTTAGCGTCCCATTTCATGGTGAACGCTTATTCAGGGAAAACCTGGACAAATATATCCAGAAAATTTCCAGCGGTAAAAATACGCTCTTGCCGGTTAAAAGCAGAGTTAGAGGTCCCTCTTTAAGAGGCCTGCTTCTCCAGTCCCTGGGGCATCGGCTGTGTAACAGTTCCGACGGCCTCCTCGGTCAAATCCCGGGGGTAAAAAACAGGGACAGTAGCAGGGTAATGAGAAACCCTGGGTCAGGGGAGGTACAAAACCTCCCCCAAAGTTAAATTCATGAAGCCCCCACTCAGTCGGGTGGGGGGAGGACTCCAGTTGTTCGCAAGAGACCTGGCGGGACACGATCAAGACAGATAGGTGCTCTCCGCAGTAGGTTTGGGATACAGTTTGGAGTTAAAAGACTCTCCTCCTTCCCATTTTTGAGGTCAAACGTGCCAAGGGATCCCCGGAAGAGAGAGTCCCTCCTGTTGGCACTAGAACAACTATTGCTCCAAGGAGTAATTATGGAGGTTCCCCTGGAAGAATGAGGGTTCGGGTTTTACTCAAACCTCTTTACAGTCCCGAAGCAAACGCGGACGGGAGGCCCATATTAATTCTAAAAGGGCTATACAAATTCCTGTATATCAGGACTTTCCGATGGAGTCGATCCGATCGGTGGCCACTGCCCTACAAGGGGAGGATTGGTTAGCCACGATCGACATCAAAGATGCTTATTTGCACATTCCCATCTTTCCAGTCCACCAAAAATTTCTACGCTTTGCAGTAGAAGGGCGCCATTTTCAGTTCAGAGCCTTACCCTTCGGTTTGGCCACAGCACCACGAGTGTTTACAAAAATTCTGGCCCTTTATTGGCCAATCTAAGAACACAAGGTGTAATGATAATGGCATATCTGGATGACTTGTTGCTGATAGACCACTCAGTGAAAAAACTAGACGTGGTCGTTCACAAGACGATCAAGTATCTGGAATCTCACGGTTGGATTATCAACCGAGACAAGTCAGCCCTAAAAACCAGTCAAAAGTCTGGAATACTTGGGGCTAAGGTTGGATTCAGGCCAGAGAAAAATATTCTTGCCTCGAGGAAAGGTGTTGTCTTTGAAAGATTTGATCCACTTAGTGGGTACAAAAAAGACAGCCGTCCATACGCCTGTATATGAGGCTGCTGGGAAAAATGGTGGCATCATTCGAAGCAGTACCCTACGGTCAATTCCATTCAAGGAATTTGCAAGGGGCCATACTGTCAGCCTGGAACAAAAAAGTTCAGGCCCTAGACTTACAATGTCCTTGTCCCCTTCCGTTCGCAAGAGCCTCCGTTGGTGGTTGGTTCCCCAGAATCTGGAAAAAAGGAAATCCTTCAGTCCGATTTCTTGGAAGGTGGTCACTACAGATGCCAGCCTTATAGGCTGGGGAGCAGTACTGGAGCAATAGTCTCTCCAGGGCAGATGGTCGGATGCAGAAAAGGCCCTGCCCATCAATCTCTTAGAGATACGAGCAGCCCGGTATGCCCTAGTAGCATGGACATCCAAACTCCAAGGGTCCCCTGTCAGAATGCAATCAGACAATGCCACAGCAGTGGCATATATCAATCATCAGGGGGGCACCAGGAGTCGTGCAGCCCAGAGGGAAGTAAATTACATCCTGAAATGGGCAGAAAAATATGTCCCAGCCATATCTGCGGTATTCATTCCAGGAGTGGAGAATTGGAAGGCGGACTTTCTAAGTCGCCAGCAATTAGGCCCAGAGGAAGGGTCCCTTCACCCCGAGGTTTTCTGGACAATATGTCAGCGGTGGGGAACATCGGATGTAGATCTTCTAGCATCCAGATTCAACGCAAAGGGGGACAGGTTTGTCTCTCGGACAAGGGATCCCCTAGCTTGCGGCTCGGATGCCCTAGTGTTCCCTTGGGATCAGTTCAAGCTGATATATGCATTCACACCGCCAAAATGGTTACCTCGATTACTCCGCAGAATCAGGGTAGAAAAGAAACCAGTGATTCCGGTGGCTCCAGCGTGGCCCCGAAGAGCGTGGTACGCGGAGATTGTAAAATTTCAGTGGGGAGTCCTTGGACTCTCCCACGTCGTCCGGCTTTCGCAAGGACCGATATACCACCCTTCCTTACCAGCCCTAGGTTTGACGGCCTGGCTATTGAAGCCCACATTCTAAAAAAGAGAGGGCTCTCTAATGCTGTGGTATCTACCATGATCAATGCCAGGAAGCCGGTATCCAGGCAGATCTACTATAGAATCTGGAAGGCGTACATCGCGTGGTGTGAGGCCAAGAAATGGCATCCACATAAGTACGTAATAGGTAGGATTCTGGACTTCCTACAGTGGGCTGTAGATAGGAAGCTTGCCTTGAGTACTATCAAGGGTCAGATTTCGGCCTTGTCAATATTTTTTCAAAGGCCCTTGGCTTCGCATTCACTAGTCAAAGCCTTTATACAAGGAGTGATGCGTATTAGTCCTCCGGTTAATATTCCCATATGTCCATGGGATCTAAACTTGGTTCTGTCGGTTCTACAGAAACAACCATTTGAACCATTACAGCATATTTCCTTGGTGCTTCTCACCAGGAAATTGATTTTTCTAGTAGCCATTTGTTCGGCTAAAAGAGTATCGGAATTAGCAGCTATGTCCTGTAAGGAGCCATATCTGGTTATCCATAAGGACAGAGTAGTGTTACGTCCTCATCCAGCCTTTCTTCCTAAGGTGGTATCGAGGTTTCATTTGAACCAAGATGTGGTTCTTCCTTCTTTTTTCCCCAAACCTACTTCGGTAGAGGAAAAGTTATTGCATTCTTTGGATGTAGTAAGAGCAGTTAAAGCTTATCTAAAAGCCACTGCTCAGATTCGCAGAACGGATACTTTGTTTATTCTGCCGGAAGGCCCCAGAAAGGGTCAGGCAGCGTCAAAATCTACTTTAGCCAAGTGGATTAGACAGGTCATTATGCAAGCTTATGGCTTGAGAAGGAGACCGCCTCCGTTCAAAGTTAGAGCGCACTCCACGAGAGCAGTTGGAACTTCATGGGCAGTGCATCACCAGGCCTCCCTGGCTCAAATCTGTAAGGCCGCAACATGGTCTTCGGTACACACGTTTACTAGGTCCTACCAGGTGGACGTTAGAAGTCAGGAGGATGTCGCCTTTGGGCGCAGTGTGTTGCAGGCCGCAAAAGATCCTCATGTCTGATAGCGCTCAGCTTATATATGGTGTATCCCCCCCCTCATTTGGCATTGCTTTAGGACATCCCATTAGTAATGACTATGTCGCTCTGTGTCCCGTGATGTACGAGAAAGAAAATAGGATTTTTATAACAGCTTACCTGTAAAATCCTTTTCTTGGAGTACATCACGGGACACAGAGCTCCCACCCCTCTTTAGGGACACTTATTGCTTTGCTACAAAACTGAGGTGCTCCCGGATGGGAGGGGCTTATATAGGGGAGGGTACTTCCGGTTTTGGAAGTTGCCAGTGCCAGCACCTGACGGTATCTATATAACCCATTAGTAATGACTATGTCGCTCTGTGTCCCGTGATGTACTCCAAGAAAAGGATTTTACAGGTAAGCTGTTATAAAAATCCTATTTTTACGGTATGTAACGGTACAGCATTGTCCGCTCTCCCCCCTTCTAATCTTCTATCTCTTAAGCTGTACAATTCCACCAGTCACCAGAACCCAATACATTTGAAACTGATCTAACCCAAGGATCTAACAAACTGTTCTTATTAGATCTAAAAGAAGTGGTGGCTTGGTGTTATTGGATTTAAAAATATATTACAATGCTAAGATACTTAATAGAATTGTTGATTGGAAATATTCTTATCATAGCAAATTATGGGTTCAATTAGAAAGTGACTTATGTGACTTTTCTCTCCTAGCAGCACCATTTCCTACCAGGTATCTCAGACACTCATTTCCATGCTTGGAAAAGAGATTAAATGAATCGGCACAACAAACAAAATAAACAGAGGAACAAACATACACTACATATAATGTACAATGAAACCATGTGGATAATAGAATTGGGCACATTTACAATGGGATAAGTGCAACTTTCAGTAACTAAACTTAGATTAGAGGGAAGGGGGGGAATAAAAGTCCGTAAGTCCAATGGGAAAATACATAAAATAAAGGTGGCAGCCATCCTCAGAAAAAGGCCAGACTCTGTGAATCGAATATGGATTGGGGTGTGGATTGCGCTAACTCCTAGATAATATTATCTCGTACCACTCATAATAAAAAAAGAAAATGTGTAAAATTGTAAGACTATGTATACTCAGTGTTTTGCTTTAGTGAGTATTCCTCTCCATGACAACAATTAGATTTGAATCCAAACTTCAAAACAATATCATGCTCCTAGAAAAAATGCCAACTCAAAATATATAAACCATATATACAACTGTGCAACAGACTATTGTCAATATTCAAAGTGCATGTGCCAAATATATAGAGTAAATAAAAGTGAAGATACTGCTATGTGCATCTCAGTTCATTTAGTCTATAAATAAAAAATAAAAAATAAAGCGCAAATGCAGCAAAAGTACAATGGATCTCCTCAGTGAGTGATCAATTCCTTTCAATGATGACGTCCCTTATTTGTGATTAAGTGCTTCTGCTTCCACCGTTATAGTGACTATACCACCACCGAGTGAAATGGCCACTAACCAGATAAGAAAAGAGTATGCGCCTTTGGTTCATTAATTTAGGATAATCACTCCGTTTCAATGGGTCCGTCAATAGTCCTTCCCAGTAATATGTTATTACCTCTTGCTCTATAGATTCTCATAAGACACATAAATGGCCATCAATTACTCTATATATTTGGCACATCCACTTTGAATATTGACAATAGTCCGTTGCACAGTATATATGGTTTATATATTTTGAGTTGGCATTTTTTCTAGGAGCATGATATTGTTTTGAAGTTTGGATTCAAATCTAGTTGTTGTCATGGAGGGGAATTCTCACTAAAGCAAAACACTGAGTATACATATTCTTACAATTTTACACATTTTATTTTATATTATGAGGCGTACGAGATAATATTATCTAGGAGTAAGCGCAATCCACACACCAATCCATATTTTTTTGCATTCTACCTTAGGGTGGCATGTTCTTTCTGATTGCAGCAAACAAAATATTTACACATTTTGATTGTTTTTTGCGCCAGTAACACATTTTTCACACATCTGTGAATCAAATGTAGAAAGAAAACTAAGTGTAGTATTAGGATGTACAATTTATTCACAAGATTAAAAACAAACACATAAGCAAGGTGTATAATATGCTCGTCTGGTGCTTGAGGGAGCCTATTGCGTCCATCTCATGGGCATCGCACTTTCTTGCAGGGACCACAGGTGTAGATGTTGTTTGGTGTTGTTGGAATAATGTCCCAGGAACCAAGAAGAACCAGGAACAAACAGCGTGGACCGCAGGAGAGGATATGATGTCACCGGAAGTGAGTGGACAGACAGGAAACACTGGAAGAGATGGGCTGGCTGGAATACACAGGCTATCCACTCTAAGCTTCAGTGCCTTCTGAAGACCCCATTTCCATACTTGGCTCCCTACTCAACCTTTATTGCTTCACCATGTGATGTGGGCCTCCTCAATCTTTCTGCTGGAGACACTCAAAGCCTCACCCATATTTACAACTATGGATATAAGGCATCATATGCAACTGCCCCAATTTCTACAATCTTTATCAAAAGTTCTAAGGTCCATGTCTGATTTAAACCCTATTGAACATATAGTTTCACCTTCTGTCTTTCTTAGTACAATACATTTTTATTACTTTTCTTTTAAACATATTAAACATACATGAGGTTTTGTATTTCACATACAATCGCAAATCTTTTACAACATGTATACATCGGATTGAACATCAATAACATTGTTATATTAATGTAATGACAAATTAACATTTAGTAATCAAAGTATATTAATATGAATATTAATAATATGAAAGTATATTAATATGAACTATTTAAGATATAGAAGTAAAAAATAAAAATAAAATAAAATTAGAAAAAAGAAAGATCTGAGTTAAACTAATAAAATAATAAAGATAACAATAGGCAATTTAGTGTACTGTATATTCATAAATGAAGATTTCAAAAAGGGTCCAGACTTATCTAATTGACTGTATCTCTAAGTTGTAACCTGACCAAAGTCTGGTGAATTTCTGAAAATAACCCATGGTGACCATATCTTATTAAATTTCTCTATTGATCCATTAGCTGTTGCTACCAATACCTCCGTTGTAAAGCTCCTGAATTGTATTAATCCATTCTTTAATTGATGGAATGCAGGTAGATTTCCAAAATTGTGGTATTAGGACTTTAGCTGCTATCAATAGTAATCTTGTTCAAGATTTTTATTTTTATTTTCATAGAGCAGTCAAAAATATGAAGTAGGCAACAGGCTGGTGTCAATTGACCTACATGTCATGACATACTATCGCCATCTTGGCTACAGCTCTACTGCGTGTACAGTATAGTGGGGCTGTGAGTCTAATAGAACTGGGATAGTGCTTGATCTTGGTGCCGAGGATGAACAGCGTGGATGAGTGCCAGGATTAAGCTTTGTACCTCTGATCATAATCACTTCAGAAAGGCTGTTTGCAATATTAGCGGCTGCGGGTGGTGTAGAGCCTCACTAGAAAGCTTCCATTCCCACTGAGCGTCAATCCACGCCCCCTACCATCTGTCTTTTTGACTACGTTTATTTCCCAATTTTACAAAACTTTGTTACACCTAGCCTCACCTGTTTATCTGACTGGGTATCTAAATTGCAAAACCAACTCAGAGGACCTGAAAAATAAAAGTCTGCACTTGTTTCACGTGTTTTTCATGTTATCCAAAATGGCAGAAGTAGGGATGAGCCGAACACCCCCCGGTTCGGTTCGCACCAGAACCTGCGAACAGGCCGAAAGTTTGCGCGAACTTTCGAACCCCGTTAAAGTCTATGGGACTCGAACGTGAGAAATCAAAAGTGCGAATTTTAAAGGCTAATATGCAAGTTATTGTCTTAAAAGGGTTTGGAGACCCGGGGTCCTGCCCCAGGGTACATGTATCAATGCAAAAAAAGTTTTAAAAACTGCAGTTACTCTTTCATCCATGGACCGACACAGCTTCTCTATTGACAAAGTGGATATTGTACCGCCGAGCGCTCCGGGTGTCCCATCCTTCCCGGAGCGCTCACGGCGTCGGTCCCCCTGCAGCGCTCCGGTCAGCCCCCCTGGCCGTGGCGCTGCTCTGTTACCGGCGGGGATGCGATCCACGCGGCGGCACATCTCTGTCCGCGGATTGCATCCCATCCTACTCACCATCCTCCTCCTGCTCCTTCCCGGCGCGCGCGGCCCCGCTGCGCTCTAGGGCGCGCGTGCGCCGGCCTTCTGAGATTTAAAGGGCCAGCGCACCATTGATTGGTGCCTGGCCCAATTACTGTGTGCACACCCAAATCTGATATAAACCCACTTCCCCTTCCTGTCCTTGCCGGATCTTGTTGTCTTAGTACCCTGTGGAAGCGTTTTGTGAGTTGCCTTGCCTGTGTATCTGACCTGCTGCCATTGTCTCAGACTACGAACCATTGCCGCCTGCCCTGACCCTCTGCTACGTCTGACCTTGCCTCTGCCTAGTCCTTTTGTACCGCACCTATCTCAGCCGCCAGAGAGGTGGAGTCGCTACTGAAGGACACGACCTGGTTGCTACCGCCGCAGCAAGTCCATCCCGCTTTGCGGCGGGCTCTGGTGAAAACCGGTAGCTGCTTAGAACCGGTCCCTCAGTACGACCCGTGCCATCCCCTCTCTGGTACAGAGGATCCACCTCCTGTATCCCCACTAGCCGTCAGTCTGGCTCGTGACAGTAGATCCGGCCATGGATCCCGCTGACGTGCCGCTGCCTAGTCTCGCTGATCTCACTACCGTGGTTGCCCAGCAGTCGCAATTGATTGCCCAACAAGGACAGCAGCTGTCGCAGTTGACCGCCATGATCCAGCAGCGTCTGCCGCCACAAGCTCCAGCATCTTCCCCTCTCCGAGCTGCCGCTACTACCTCGAAGATCCGCTTGTCTCTTCCGGAGAAATTTGACGGGGATCCTAGGATGTGCCAGGGATTCTTGTCCCAATGTTCCCTGCATCTTGAGATGATGTCAGACCAGTTTTCCACAGAATGGTCTAAGGTGGCATTCGTGGTCTGTCTGTTGTCTGGGAAGGCCTTGGCCTGGGCCACGCCACTCTGGGACCGCAATGACCCTGCTACAGCCACCGTTCAGTCCTTCCTTGCTGAGGTTTGTAGCGTTTTTGAGGAACCAGCCCGAGCCTCATCCGCTGAAACCGCCCTGCTTAACCTTGTCCAAGGAAACTCCTCTGTGGGCGAATATGCCATACAGTTCCGCACACTGGCCTCAGAGCTAGCCTGGAATAATGAGGCTCTCTGCGCGACCTTCAAGAAAGGTTTATCCAGCCACATCAAGGATTGTCTGGCCGCACGAGTGATACCCTCCTCCCTGACGGAGCTCATCCACTTAGCTACCCGCATTGACATACGCTACGTTGAAAGACGCCAAGAGCTTCGCCAGGAGAAAGATCTTGTTCGCACCAGGCGTTATCCGTGCCTGGCTCCTCTCTTCCTGAATCCAACGCATCCTGATACTATGCCTTCCGTCGAGGAGGCCATGCAGGTGGACCGATCTCGCCTGACCCTACAAGAGAGGACTCGCCGTAGGAATGAGAACTTATGCCTTTATTGTGCGAGCTCTGAACATTTCCTAAAGGACTGCCCTATTCGTCCTCTACGTCAGGGAAACGCCCGCACCTAGTGAACGTGGGAGAGGCGTTACTAGGTGTGAATTCTTCCTCTCCACGTCTGACTATTCCTGTGCGGATTTCCCCTTCTGCTGGCTCCCCCTTCTCTGCGGTGGCCTTCCTGGACTCTGGTTCTGCAGGAAACTTTATTGAAGCCTCTTTCATCAACAGGTTCAACGTTCCTGTTATCCGTCTCATCAAACCCTTCTTCATTTCCTCTGTAAATGGAGAGAATCTGGATTGTACCGTGCGTTACCGCACCGAACCCCTGCTCATGTCCGTTGGTGTTCTTCACCAAGAAAAAATTGAATTCTTTGTTTTGCCGAACTGTACTTCTGACATCCTTCTTGGCCTACCCTGGCTCCAGTGTCATTCTCCTACCCTCGACTGGACCACTGGGGACATCAAATCCTGGGGCTACTCCTGCCACAAGCATTGTCTTAAGTCTGTACCCACCAGTCAAGTTCCCATCGTTACTCCTTTGCCCGGCCTTCCCAAGGCCTATCAGGACTTTTCTGATGTCTTTTGCAAAAAACAGGCGGAGGTCTTACCACCACATAGACCCTACGACTGCCCCATTGACTTGCTCCCAGGTACTACACCACCCCGTGGCAGAATTTACCCTCTCTCCTCTCCTGAAACCAAGGCCATGACTGATTACATACAGGAGAACCTCAAGAGAGGTTTTATTAGGAAATCATCTTCTCCAGCCGGAGCGGGGTTCTTCTTCGTTGCCAAGAAGGACGGATCACTACGCCCTTGCATAGACTATCGTGGTCTCAATAAAATCACTATTAAAAATCGCTACCCTCTGCCTCTCATCTCGGAGCTCTTTGACCGTCTGCGCGGAGCAAAAGTTTTTTCAAAATTGGACCTCAGGGGAGCTTATAACCTCATCAGAATCCGTGAAGGAGATGAATGGAAAACCGCATTTAACACCAGAGATGGTCACTTTGAATATCTCGTCATGCCATTTGGACTTTGCAACGCTCCTGCAGTCTTTCAGGATTTTGTCAATTAAATCTTTCGGGACGTACTGTATACCTGTGTGGTTGTCTATCTTGACGACATCCTAATCTTCTCTACCAACCTTGAGGAACATCGGCTCCATGTCCGTCAAGTGCTCCAGCGCCTCCGCGTAAATCATCTTTACGCTAAATTTGAAAAATGCCTTTTTGGGCGCAGCAGCCTTCCTTTCCTAGGTTATCTGGTCTCAGGACAAGGCCTTCAAATGGACCCTGACAAGCTCTCCGCAGTCTTGGATTGGCCACGCCCCTCTGGACTCCGTGCTATCCAACGCTTTCTTGGATTCGCCAACTACTATCGCCAGTTCATACCCCACTTCTCCACCATCGTTGCTCCTATAGGGGCACTGACTAAGAAAAACGTGAATCCAAGGTCCTGGCCGCCTCAAGCGGAAGAAGCCTTTACTCGCCTTAAGACCGCCTTCTCCTCTGCACCTGTCCTGTCTCGACCAGACCCCATAAAGCCGTTCTTCCTTGAAGTTGACGCCTCCTCGGTAGGAGCCGGAGCTGTTCTTCTTCAAAAAAACGCTAAAGGAGGAAACGTCACGTGTGGTTTTTTCTCTAAAACCTTCTCCCCTCCTGAAAAAAACTATTCCATAGGTGACCGTGAACTGTTGGCCATCAAGCTGGCATTAGAAGAGTGGAGACATCTCCTGGAAGGATCCCTTCACCCTATCTCCATCTACACTGACCATAAAAATTTGTCCTACCTTCAGTCCGCTCAGCGCTTAAATCCTCGCCAGGCCAGGTGGTCATTGTTCTTTGCCCGGTTCAATTTCCAGATCCATTTTCGTCCCGCAGACAAGAATGTCAGGGCTGATGCCTTGTCCCGTTCCTCCGATGCCTCTGAAACCGGGACTCCCCCTCAACACATCGTACCCCCTGAGTGTCTGATTTCCTCTGCTCCTGCTTCTCTGGTGCCAGTTCCTCCAGGAAAAACTTTCGTTCCTCCATGCCTTCGTCTCCAGATACTCAGGTGGGGCCATTCCTCCCATCTAGCCGGTCACGCTGGGATCAAAAAATCCATACAATTGATGGCCAGACACTATTGGTGGCCTACCCAGGAAAAAGATATGACTGACTTTGTACGGGCCTGCACTATCTGTGCACGTAACAAGACTCCACGCCAGAAGCCTGCAGGTCTTCTCCTTCCTCTACCTGTGCCTGAACAACCATGGTCCCACATTGCCATGGATTTCATCACGGACCTTCCTTTGTCTCATAGTAACACTGTCATCTGGGTGGTCGTTGACCGCTTTTCGAAAATGGCTCATTTTGTCCCGCTTCCTGGTCTGCCTACTGCACCTCAGTTGGCAAAGCATTTTTTTCTTCAAATTTTCCGTCTCCATGGGCTACCCTCACATATCGTCTCTGATAGAGGCGTTCAATTCATCTCAAAATTTTGGAGAGCTCTCTGTACTCAACTAAAGATTAAGTTGAATTTTTCTTCCGCTTATCACCCGCAATCCAATGGACAGGTGGAGAGAGTTAACCAGGTCCTTGGTGACTACTTACGACATTTTGTCTCCGCCCGTCAAGACGATTGGGTCGACCTATTGCCCTGGGCAGAATTCTCATACAATTTCAAGAACTCTGAATCGTCCTCCAAATCACCTTTCTTTGTGGTCTACGGCCGTCACCCATTGCCCCCCCTCCCCATCCCCACTTCTTCTGGAGTTCCTGCCGTGGATGAATTAACTCAAGACTTCACCTCTATCTGGAAAGAGACTCAAAAGTCACTATCACTGGCCTCTGCCCGCATTAAGAGACATGCAGATAAAAAAAGAAGAATTCCTCCTGTCTATGTCCCTGGTGACAAAGTGTGGCTCTCCTCCAAATATGTTCGGTTTCGGGTACCTAGCTACAAGCTGGGCCCTCGTTACCTCGGACCTTTTAAAATCAAAAACCAAATCAATTCTGTCTCTTACAAACTCCATCTTCCTCCTTCTCTTCGTATCCCCAATTCTTTTCATGTGTCTCTTCTCAAACCCCTCATTCTTAACCGATTTTCCCCCAAGGTCACTGCTCCTGCTCCTGTCTCTGGTTCTTCCGATGTCTTCTCGGTGAAAGAAATCCTCGCCTCCAAGGTCATCCGAGGTAAAATATTTTTTTTCATTGATTGGGAGAACTGTGGTCCTGAAGAGAGATCCTGGGAGCCTGAGACCAACATTTTAGACAAGAAGCTCATCCGTAGATTCTTGGGTTCCAAGAAAAGGGGGAGACCTAAGGGGGGGTACTGTAACGCCGAGCGCTCCGGGTGTCCCATCCTTCCCGGAGCGCTCGCGGCGTCGGTCCCCCTGCAGCGCTCCGGTCAGCCGCCCTGGCCGTGGGCGCTGCTCTGTTACCGGCGGGGATGCGATCCACGTGGCGGCACATCTCCGTCCGCGGATCGCATCCCATCCTACTCACCATCCTCCTCCTGCTCCTTCCCGGCGCGCGCGGCCCCGCTGCGCTCTAGGGCGCACGCGCGCCAGCCTTCTGAGATTTAAAGGGCCAGCGCACCATTGATTGGTGCCTGGCCCAATTACTGTGTGCACACCCAAATCTGATATAAACCCACTTCCCCTTCCTGTCCTTGCTGGATCTTGTTGTCTTAGTACCCTGTGGAAGCGTTTTGTGAGTTGCCTTGCCTGTGTATCTGACCTGCTGCCATTGTCTCAGACTACAAACCATTGCCGCCTGCCCTGACCCTCTGCTACGTCTGACCTTGCCTCTGCCTAGTCCTTTTGTACCGCGCCTATCTCAGCCGCCAGAGAGGTGGAGTCGCTACTGAAGGACACGACCTGGTTGCTACCGCCGCAGCAAGTCCATCCCGCTTTGCGGCGGGCTCTGGTGAAAACCGGTAGCTGCTTAGAACCGGTCCCTCGGTACGACCCGTGCCATCCCCTCTCTGGTACAGAGGATCCACCTCCTGTATCCCCACTAGCCATCAGTCCGGCTCGTGACAGGTATTATCCGTTAATTAGGAGTGACTAGGCAGAAAAACTTGTAAAAAGTGTTGCATCACACCTTCTACAGTACCGCCCAGGGGGCGGACCCTCTGGGTATAACCTCTCAGTCTGCATCTCGCAGATCAGTTTTTTTCTGTCTAGCAAGGAGTAGGACATGGCTCCCTTCGGGCCCATTGGTCCGGGGGAAAATATATATATATATATTTTTTTTTCATTTGTTGTTTCCTGCAATCTTCGATCAACTGCCGACTGGGTGACAGGCTGGATCCTCGATCCTTGTAGTCTCCCCAGTTTCGGCCATCGAGCGTGTGCCGACCCTAGCTACGCGCTGGGTTTTCCACGACATGCCCGTCGCTCCACGGGTGGCCGGTGAGCCTACGCTCCAGGGCCTGCATCGGACCGCTCAGCTTCGGCTGACCTTATGGCCGAGTCGCAGCAGCCTGGCCGGTGAGCTTACGCTCCAAGGCTTGCATCGGACCGCTCTGCTTCGGCTGACCTTACGGCCGAGTCGCAGCAGCCTGTCCGGTGAGCGTCATGCTCCAGGGCATACATATGATCGTCCCTTTTGGGTCCAATCACAGCATGCCTGGCCAACAGTCACCTTCTGTGCGCGGACGATGATCTGTTTGGAATGTCTTCCAGCATAATACATGCAGGATAGGTAAGTAAAACTCCCCTGCCTCGGCTGGGTGATTTAGCTGGACATTCCTGGAGAGATCAAGTAAGTGGTTGTGGCCCCTTTCTTCCCTCTCTCCCTGCCTTTCCCTCCTCCCTGGGCTTCTAGCTAAAGATTGCTGGGTGCTGGGGGTCACCTAAGGGGTCCCACTGGAGCGGGGCTGGCTGTAACTAACATTTAAAAGAAATGTAATTTCTGCGTACCTGTGTGTGTGTGTGTGTCCTTCCTCCTCCATGCTGTCGGCGGCCATTTTGAGGTGATCCATGCCAAGTTTGGCCTCTTGTGACTGCCCGGCGGCCATCTTCCTGTGGTTCGGCCACACCCACTGGCCCCTATCAGGTGATCGGCGGCCATGTTTGTCCACCCTGTATGTATAGATTGCCATTCGGCGGCCATCTTTTTGTGGGCTACGGCTGCTTGACCTCTATCTTCGGCTCCGCGGCCATTTTCTTGGAGCCCACATTATCTTTCATACAGACGTTTTTGGCAGCCATTTTGCGAGAGCCTCCGGCCTCTAGGGTGCATTACACGGGCGCGAAAATTCACACAGGAAGTGCTGATAAAAGAAGCAGACTGACACAGCAGCAAGGGGACAGCATCACAGGCGCAGCACACGGCAGCATAGCAGTACCTATCCAGGGTGGTGAGTCCTCTGGGTGACCCAGCCTCTCTGCAGCACAGGAGGGTGGCCTATTGATATCTTGCCTGGAGCCCTGTGGGTGTCAGCGTGTGGTCAGCATGGCATCCGAGCCAGAGGTCTTCTCCCCTGAAACACCAGATTTAGCAGCTGGTGTCCCTGAGGTGTCTATGGACACTATGTCGGCAATCCTAGAGGCGTTTGCTGCCAGGGTGGAAGCAGCACACGGGAATACAGGGGGTAATAAACGCCCCCGTCCCCTGCAATCTTCTGGGGATATTTCTGATGCAGAACCAGGTCCAGCTACGGCTCATGGCCCAGATTCTGATGCATCAGAGACTGCAGACCGTGACCGATCGGACAGTGAGGAGGACTCCAAGTCCAGGTCAGTACGCGAGACGGCTTTGGTATCTGACCTTATTACTGCAGTGCGGGATACGCTAAAGTTGGAAAATACTGCAGAAGTAGCAGATACTCCAGTCCCCTTTGGGTTTCGTAAACCTGCCCGCACTGCTAAGGTGTTCCCTTGTGTGTCTTATTTTGACAAACTCTTATACAAGGAATGGGAGAACCCACTGAGGGTCTTTACAGCCCTAAAGAGGTTTGCAGTACGGTACCCCTTTGAGGAGAGTTTTCTGAAGATATGGACCTCTCCCCCTATAGTGGACCCTTCGGTGTCCAGACTTATTAGAGCCACCACTATTCCAGTAGAAGGGGCTCCTGTTTTCAAGGACCCTGTGGATAAGAAGGCTGAAGCACTCGCTCGCTACCTATACTCAGCGGTAGGCTCGGCAGTACGCCCGGCATTGGCGGGGGCCCTAGTGTCTCAGACACTTACTGAATGGGCAAAATTGCTACTCCAGGGGTTAAAGGAGCGAGATGCTCCTCCTAATGAGATAACTTTGGCCGACAAGTTGGTCCAGGGCCTTAAGTTTGTCTGCGAGTCAGACATGGATACTATTCCCCTGCTGTCAAGAGCTTCGGTTTATGCAGTAGCAATACGCCGCCTGATCTGGCTAAAGGGCTGGTCTGCGGACCAGACTTCCAAGAAAGCCCTGTTGGATCTGCCTTTTAAGGGCGACAGACTTTTTGGGGCTTCTCTGGATGACATCATCAAGGATGCCACAGGAGGTAAAAGCACTTTGCTTCCCCAAACTAGCAAGGGTAAGGGGCCACGCCAAGGGCAAGGGCCCTCCTTTACTGCACGCAAGCGTTTTTTTCGCCCCCTTAAGGCGACAGGGAAAAGTCCCCAGGCCGATAAGGCGCCTGCCCAAGGACAAAAGCGTCCTTGGTCCCGCAGACCCAACAAGCCTGCGGACAAATCTGCGTCCACATGAAGGTCCGCCCCCACCCAGCTCTCGGGTGGGGGGACGTCTTCGCAAATTCGCGACTCAGTGGACTACTCTAGTCTCCGACAGGTGGGTTTGCGAAGTAATCTCCTCAGGCTACAAGATAGAATTTCTCTCTTGTCATCCGGACAGATTCATCACCTCCAATCTCCAGCTACTACCGACCCGTCGGGAGGCCCTGTATGGGGCGGTCCAGGGTCTACTGGAACGCGGGGTAGTTATTCCAGTTCCAGAACAGGAACGGGGTCAGGGTTTTTACTCAAATCTGTACATTGTGCCGAAGAAGGAGGGGGTTCGGCCAATCTTGGATCTCAGAGCCCTCAATTGCTTTGTGAAAGTACAAAGATTTCAGATGGAGTCGGTTCGATCTGTAGTCACGGCTCTCCATCCGGGGGACTTTCTGGCCTCCTTGGACATCAAGGACGCATACCTGCATGTCCCCATATACTCCAGACACCAGAGGTTTCTGCGATTTGCTATCAGGAAGAACCACTACCAGTTTGTGGCCCTCCCGTTTGGCCTTGCCTCAGCACCCAGGACGTTCACCAAGGTGCTCGCTCCGATTCTGGCACTTCTAAGACAGCGGGGTATCGCTATCACAGGTTACTTGGACGACCTTCTGCTGAAGGCCCCTTCAAGCTCAGAATTAGAGGTAAGCGTGTCCATTATCTGCCAGACTCTTCGAGACTGTGGTTGGATACTAAACACGCAAAAGTCAGTATTGGTGCCCACTCAACGCCTAGTGTACCTGGGATTGATTCTGGATTCCTCAGAGGCAAAGGTATTCCTCCCTGTGGAGAAGTTGCAGACCCTCCGGGCTGCAGTACGGCAGCTGACTTCCAGGAATTGGTCGTCACTCCGTTTTTGCATGCGAGTGTTGGGCCTCATGGTAGCCTCCTTCGAGGCGGTCCCATATGCTCAATACCACACTCGAATGTTACAGAAGGAAGTTCTGTCCAGATGGAACAGATGCCCTTCATCTCTGGATTATCAAATCCGAGTGAGCCACCTAGTCAGGAGATCGCTGGTATGGTGGCTGGCAGCACCGGCTCTAAGGGCCGGGAAGTAATTTCTTCCGGTTTACTGGATAGTGATCACGACGGACGCCAGCCTTACAGGTTGGGGGGGAGTCTGGGGTGTCCAGTCGGCACAAGGTCGCTGGACCCCAGAGGAAGCCCTCCTGCCGATCAATGTCCTGGAGATCCGGGCGATCAAGCTGTGCCTCTTCAAATGGTCTTAGAGACTGCAAGGGCGTCCAGTCAGGATCCAGTCAGACAACGCCACAGCCGTGGCATATGTCAATAATCAAGGAGGAACAAGAAGCTCAGCTGCAGCATCAGAGGTTGCTCGCATCCTGAAGTGGGCAGAGAAGAGCGTACCGGCACTATCGGCCGTGTACATTCCGGGTGTGGAAAACTGGCAGGCGGACTACCTGAGCTGCCAGATGCTGGACCAGGGAGAATGGTCCTTACACCCGGAGGTGTTCCAACTCCTCTGCCAAAGATGGGGCACACCAGACGTAGATCTTCTGGCTTCCCGACTCAATCGGAAGGTATTGAGATTTGTGGCCCGGTCAAGAGACCCATGGGCAGACGCAACAGACGCGTTGGTAGCATCGTGGGGTCAGTATCGGCTAATCTATGCCTTCCCTCCCTTAAGGCTTCTTCCTCTTCTGCTCCGCAGAGTGGAGGCAGAGGGAATTCCAATGATCCTAATCGCTCCAGATTGGCCTCAGCGTCCTTGGTACGCCGATCTAGTACGTCTGGTAGCAGACGTCCCCTGGCGCCTACCACTACGGAAGGACCTGCTATCGCAAGGTCCCATATTCCATCCTGCTTTACAGTCATTGGCTTTAACGGCATGACTGTTAAGAACCAGGTACTGAGAGACCGGGGCCTGTCAGACTCAGTAATCTCTACTATGAGAAGTGCTCGAAAACCGTCCTCTAGGAAGGTTTATCACTGCACTTGGAGGGCCTACATCTCCATGTGTGAGGAAATGAAATGGCATCCACGTACCTATTTGGTTTCCAGAATCCTGCTGTTTTTACAGCATGGGGTGGACCAAAGGCTTGCCCTAAGTACGATTAAGGGTCAGATATCTGCCCTGGCTGTCTTTTTTCAGCGACCCCTGGCGACTCACTCTCTCGTGAGTACATTTGTGCAGGGGGTTCGACATGTGGCCCCTCTGGTCCGTCCCCCGTTACCTCCGTGGGACTTGAACCTGGTCCTCTCGGTGCTTCAGAAGGCACCGTTTGAGAAGATTAGAGATATTCCCCTGTTGACACTTTCTCAGAAAGTGGTCTTTTTGGTGGCTGTTACATCAGTTAGACGAGTCTCTGAGCTGGCAGCCTTGTCCTGCAAGGCTCCCTATTTGATTTTCCACAAGGATAAGGTGGTGCTGCGGCCGCAGCCTTCCTTTCTTCCGAAAGTCGTTTCGGCTTTTCATCTCAACGAAGACATTGTACTTCCATCCTTGTGTCCTCATCCGTCGAATCCTAAGGAGTCGGCGTTGCATTCCTTGGACGTTGTCCGAGCTTTGAGAGTATACCTATCTGCTACTTCCCTGTTCCGGAAGTCAGACTCACTGTTTGTTTCGGTGGCTGGTCCCAAGAAGGGCCAAGCAGTCTCATCGGCCACCATCTCTAGGTGGATCCGACAGATAGTAATCCAGGCTTACGCCTTAAAGGGTCAGACGCCCCCCTTTCCTGTCATGGCGCATTCGACAAGGGCAATAGGTGCCTCTTGGGCTTTCCGACATCAAGTGTCTGTTTCCCAACTATGTAAAGCGGCGACTTGGTCGTCCGCTCACACTTTCACAAAATTCTACAAAGTTGATGTAGGTGCATCTTCGGATGCCTCTTTCGGCCGCAAGGTTTTGCAAGCGGCTGTTTAGAGTTGCAACTCCTCCGTTGGAGGAGTGCTGTTTTGTGTTTTGGGGTGAAGTTTGTTTTTATGCTGTTACCACCCCTCGTTTTTTTCTCTGACACTGCTTTGGGACGTCCCACTTTGTCAATAGAGAAGCTGTGTCGGTCCATGGACGAAAGAGTAAATAGGATTTTTTACTCACCGTAAAATCCTTTTCTCTGAGTCCATGGACCGACACAGCACCCACCCCTCCTTTTAAGTTTGTACTGCTTTTTGACGAACTGATCTGCGAGATGCAGACTGAGAGGTTATACCCAGAGGATCCGCCCCCTGGGCGGTACTGTAGAAGGTGTGATGCAACACTTTTTACAAGTTTTTCTGCCTAGTCACTCCTAATTAATGGATAATACCCACTTTGTCAATAGAGAAGCTGTGTCGGTCCATGGACTCAGAGAAAAGGATTTTACGGTGAGTAAAAAATCCTATTTTTTTCGGGAGCAGTGATTTTAATGATGCTTAATGTGAAAAAAGAAAGTGAAATATTCCTTTAAATATTTTACCTGGGGGGTGTCTGTAGTATGCCTGTGAAGAGGTACGTGTTTCCCGTGTTTAGAACAGTTTCTGCAAAAAATGACATTTCTAAAGGAAAAAAAGTCATTTAAAACTGCTTGCGGCTTTAATGTAATGTCGGGTCCCGGCAATATGGATGACAATCATTGAGAAAAACGGCATGGGTACCCCCCCCCCCCCAGCCCATTACCAGCCCCTTTGGGTCTTGTATGGATATTAATGGGAACCCCGCACCCAAATTAAAAAAAGGAAAGGCGTGGGGCCCCCAGGCCCTATAAACTCTGAACAGCAGTATACAGGTGGTGCAAACAAGACAAGGACTGTAAGTTTGTTCTTAAGTAGAATCTGTTTGTAATTTTGAACTGGTACATTTTTAAAGTGTAGCTCCAGACAAAAAATCTATTTTTAAGCTTTTTGGAAAACATAGGGAAGGGTTATCACCCCTGTAACATTTGTTTTGCTGTCTGTGCACCTGTTCAGAAGATTTCACATCACTTTATGCCCCAATGACAATTGGATTTAGAAAATGTGTTTTTTTTAGGAAAACAAGGATTGGTGATAAAGCATCCGTGGATAGGAGACACCTTTTTCCCGTATTAACTCTTACAGGAGACAATTTCCCTTCCTAGGGGTAGATTTCCTCTCACTTCCTGTTGTCTCCCTCTGTTTGTAAGTAGGAGTCGTTTGAAACTCGGATGTTTGAAAGTAGGGGCCTGCCCTATGTACTCTGCAGAAATTTGGGCCTTAGGTGTTGGTGTTGCCACAACACTGTAAGCCCTCACAGTTACTCTTGGTGGGCGCTGGAACACCCTGCTGTGAACTATTATATCAAGAATTGTAATTACATCCCATTGTTGAACAGTGGCAGAAAAATTGGGCCTTTGGTGGTGGTGGTGGTGGGGCTGGTGCCACAACACTGTAAGTCCTCACAGTTACTCTTGGTGGGCACTGGAACGGGCCCTGCTGTGAAATATTATATCAAGAATTGTAATTGCATGCACAGGGACAGAACAATTGGGCCTTTGCTGATGGTGGTGGTTCTTTTTTTGGTCTGCTCCAGGCCACCTGTGGATTGCAGTGTTTATTGCAATGGCTGTATTTACCTTGTGATCGGGTGGAATACAATCAAACTGGTCTCCTGCCTTCCCGGGTCATCCCAGTTCCTGGTGTAGTCCTGGTGTCTCCAAGCGCAAGCCAAAGGCCGTGGCTGGGTTACAGCCGACTGCTTCTTTGAGCTTGCCTCTGGTAAGCGGACAACCTATTACGGTGGTGGACACCTTCCGTTTTTGTGAATCACTGGGTGATGGGCATTGAATTGTTTGCATACTAGGATTCATTTCTGCATACCTATCTGGATAATACCGTTGAGTTTGTGCAACATCAATTTAGACTTTTGGGGTTTGGTTTGCTAACTGTATTGGTTTGGCCTATTAACCTCTGTATGCTAATGCACAAATTTGGACTTTTCATTTAATGTGGACATTATTGTGAATCCACTTTTTTTGCAATATGACTTTTTGGTTTGGTTGACAATTCTGTACCGTTTTTTGCATACCAGCCTCTGGATGTCAATCCTTTAAAGTGAACTATCCTATTGGCGCCACTCTCCTTTTTTCTAGATCTTTATTTGTGTTTATCCCACTAGTGCTGCTGCCTTAATTTTTTATTTTTTTATTTTTCATTTCATATTTTTATCTATTTAGTTTTTGTCTGAGCGCAGTTTTTCTTGGATTACAACACTGTAAGCCCTCACAGTTACTCTTGGTGGGCGCAGGGATGGGCCCTGCTGTGAAATATTAGATCAAGAATTGTAATTACATGCCCCTGTTGAATAGGGGCAGAAAAATTGGGCCTTAGGCACTAGTGCCACAACACTGCAACCCCTCACAGATACTCTAGTTGGAGTGCAGGAATGAGCCCTGCTGCAAAGTATTGCATCACAAATTATAATTACACGCCCCTGTTAAACAGGGGCAGAAAAATTGGGCCTTAGCCACTGGTGGCGGTGCCACAACACTGCAACCCCTCACAGAAACTCTAGTTGGAGTGAAAGGAATGAGCCCTGCTGCAAAGTATTGCATCACAAATTATAATTACACGCCCCTGTTAAACAGGGGCAGAAAAATTGGGCCTTAGCCACTGGTGGCGGTGCCACAACACTGCAACCCCTCACAGAAACTCTAGTTGGAGTGAAAGGAATGAGCCCTGCTGCAAAGTATTGCAGCAAAAATTTTAATTACACGCCCCTGTTAAACAGGGGCTGAAAAATTGGGCCTTAGCCACTGGTGGCGGTGCCACAACACTGCAACCCCTCACAGAAACTCTAGTTGGAGCGGAGGAATGAGCCCTGCTGCAAAGTATTGCAGGAAAAATTTTAATTACTCGCCCCTGTTAACCAGGGGCAGAAAAATTGGGCCTTAGCCACTGGTGGCGGTGCCCAGAACCAAAAATGTTCTTACAAGCTATCAGCATGATCATTGAGGAGGAAGAGGATAGTCACTCAGCATAACAGGATAGTCACTCAGCATCAGTATAGGCAGTCTTGAAGGGATCTGACACTCCAAAAAAAAATATTTGGTTACAATAGCATCAGGTGCTTGGTAGCTGGTGGTGATCCAAGACTAATTCATTTTTATAAAGGTCAGACGATCGACCAAGTCGGTAGACAGGCGCACCCTGTAATCGGTTACAAAGCCTCCAGCAGCACTAAATGTGCGTTCTGAAAGAACGCTGGATGCAGGACAGGCCAGTAGCTCAATTGCATACTGTGCAAGCTCTGGCCAGTGATCCATCCTCAAGACCCAGTAACCCAGAGGATTTTCGGTGGGAAAGGTGTCCAAGTCTGATCTTGCCCCTAGGTACTCCTGCACCATGTAAACCAGACGCTGGCGATGGTTGCTTGAACCGATCATACCTTGGGGCTGCGCACTAAAAAATTGTCTGAACGCATCGGTCAGACGGCCACCTTCTCCACCGCTCCTTCTGTGACTGACCGAAGCCTCTGCAACACGTTGTCCAGGAACAGGAATTTGTAACCTCCCAGGCTCTGGGAACGTGTTGCACAAACCTTTCTGCAAGGCCTCCCGAATATGTTTCATCCTCTGCTCCCTCTGCGACGGCAAGATAAGGTCCGCAACCTTACCCTTGTAACGTGGATCAAGGAGGGTTGCCATCCAGTAATGATCCCTCTTCTTGATACCATGAATACAAGGATCCTTCCGCAGGCTTTTCAGGATCAGGGAGGCCATGCAGCGTAGGTTTGCTGAGGCATTCGGTCCGGAGTCCTCTGGGTCACTAAAGACGACTTGATCCGCAGCCTCCTCCTCCCAGCCAAGTACAAGTCCATGGGTTTTTTGGGACTGTAATTGATCCCTTGAAGACTGCTGCTGATGCTGAGTGCTAGGCTCCACCTCCATGCTGACACAATCCTCCTCGTCCTCTTCCTGTGTGATAGGCAGGAACACTGTCTGGATAAAGGGGCCTTGAGAGGTAAGAAAGTCCTCCTCTTCCTCCCTCTGTTCTGCCTCAAGTGCCCTGTCCATTATTCCATGCAGCGTGTGCTCCAACAGGTGGACAAGAGGGACAGTGTCACTGATGCATTCACTGTCACTGCTTACCATCCTCGTGGCCTCCTCAAATGGTGACAGGACAGTGCATGCATCCCTGATCATGACCCACTGGCGAGGCAAAAAAAACAATCTCCCCTGACCCTGTCCTCATGCCATATTGGCACAGATACTCATTGATGGCCCTCTGCTGCATGTGCCGCCGCTGCAGCATGGCCAACGTTGAGTTCCACCCGGTGGGCATGTCACAGATTAGGTGGCTCTTGGGCAGGTTGTATTCCTTTTGGAGGTCAGCCAGCCGAGCACCGCCATTATATGACCGGCGGAAAGGCACACAGAGTTTCCTGGCCTGCCTCAGGACATCCTGTAAGCCCGGGTAACTGCCCAAGAACCACTGCACCACCAAGTTAAGGATGTGAGCCAAACAGGGCACATGGGTCAGTTGTCCCTGTCGGAGGGCGGAGAGGAGGTTGGTGCCATTGTCGCAAACCACCATTCCTGGCTTAAGCTGGCATGGCGTCAACCACCTCTGAGCCTGCCCCTGCAGAGCTGACAGAATCTCTGCCCCAGTGTGGCCCCTGTCCCTGTCCCCTGTACAACAGCTCAAGCACCGCATGGCATCTTTTTGCCTGTGTACTTGCGTAGCCCCTTGAACGCCTACGGAGCACCGCTGGTTCCGAGGACAAATCAGCAGAGGAAGAGGCCATGAAGGAAGGGTGGAGAAGAGAGGTGTGTCAGAATTACTACTAGTAGCATTTTGGAGGCGTGGTGACGGAACAACCTCCAACACTACTGCACCCTGTTCTGCATCCTTCCCAGCTGCCAGCAGAGTCACCCAATGCGCCATGAAAGATAGGTAACGTCCCTGTCCATGGCTGCTGGACCATGAGTCAGTGGTAATATGCACCTTACCGCTGACCGCCCTGTCCAGTGAGGCCAAGACATTGCCTTCCACATGCCTGTAGAGAGCCGGAATCGCCTTCCGTAAAAAAAAAGTGGCGTTTGGGAATCTGCCACTGAGGAACCGCACATTCCACAAACTCACGGAAGGGGGCAGAGTCTACCAACTGAAAAGGCAGCAGTTGAAGTGCTAGCAATTTAGCCAAGATAGCATTCAACCGCTGGGCATGTGGATGGCTGGTAGCGAACTTCTTTCGGCGGTGCAGCAGCTGGGGCAGGGAAATTTGCCTGGTACAATCTGACGTTGGTGTACCGATAGCAGATTGCCCACAAGTACTTGGCAGTGACACACCTAATTGTACACCTTCATTCCTCTCAGTGCAGGTTTCTGAGAGGACTGAAGGTATAGATCCCAGCTGATGAGGAGCAAGGAGAGGTCCACTTTGTTCTTTGGTGTGGGTCTTTTCTGTACGCTTGCCAATGGACTGCATGGCAGGTCAACATATGTCTGGTCAAGCATGTGGTGCCCAAGCGGCTGCTGTTTTGGCCACGTGAGATACGCTTCAGACATTTGTTGAAAATAGCAAAGGTGTGATCTGCTGCACACGTCTCAAAAAAGGCCCACGCCAAAGAACTTTTGGAATAACGCGCAGAGGCAGCAGCGTCCTGCACATGCGGAGCTCTGCGGTGTGATGCAGTCGGTGTGCTGCCCTTAATCTGGCCCCTGGAGGGCATCCCGCCTTGTTGGAGATGTGCCTCCTCCTCCTCCTCTCTTCTATCAGGCACCCATGTAGAGTCAGTGACCTCATCATCCCCTCCCTCCTCATCACTGGAGCAATCCTGGCAGTGTGCTGCAGCTGGGGGAGCATGACTGCCAGTTTGCTGTCCTTCTTGGGCACCCCCTCTGTCTGGGTTCATGTTACTGCCTTACTCAAGCTGGGTAGCATCTTTGGAGCCTTCAAAATGCTGCGCATCCTCCTGCAGCATGTACCCAACACTGTGGTCAAACAGTTCGGGGGACTCCTCAGAAGGACATGGTGGGACTAGGGAAGGAGTGACTGATGCCATTGAGCTGAGGGAAGAGGCTGCTTTGGCTGACAAAGTACCCTGGGGCTGGGTGAGAGAGGATGAGGAGGATGAGGACGGCTTGGTCATCCACTCTACCAACTCTTCAGCATGTTGCGGCTCAACACGGCCAGCTGCCAAAAAAAAGGACAAGAGTGCCCCACGGCCACGTGCTGATGAGGATGCACCATGTCCACGACCAGCACTGTTGCCTCTAGACACAGAGCCTTCTTGCCCTCTTTTATTGGCCTGTGTGTGTCTGCCTCTCCTTGTTCGCCTTCCAGACATACTTTTTTTGATGTCTTGGAATAGGTAGGTACACAAGGAATTGTCTGCAGTCAGCTTTAGCTGCACACTGTGGCCAGTATACAGTACACTGACTGAAAATACTGCAGCTGCCTGCCTGCCTGTGGTATTATTAGGAAGAGAACACCAGCAATTGTCTGTAGTTAGCTTTAGTTGCACACTGTGCACAGGATAAAGTACACTGACTGAAAATACTGCAGCTGCCTGCCTGCCTGTGGTATTATTAGGAAGAGAACACCAGCAATTGCCTGCAGTTAGCTTTAGTTGCACACTGTACACAGGATACAGTACACTGACTGAAAATACTGCAGCTACCACAATCAACTGCCTGCCTGTCAGTATATTAGTCAGAGAATAACAGGAACGGATCTAGCTAAACTGAATACAGTGTATATATATATATATATATATATATATACAACTCCTAGGATGCATGTATATACTAAATTCACTGACTAAAGCTAACTCAATCGCCTGCCTGCTCTATCTAACTGAAATGGAATGACACTCTGACTCTCTATCTATCTCTCTCCGCCGCCGCAACACACTACACAAGGCCGACACGCAGGCGGCCTTATATAGTGTGGGGCGTGTACCTACTCCCCTGAGCCATGATTGGCCAAAGGCACCCTTCCTTTGGCCAATTATGGCTCTCTGTGCTGACAGCGCTGTGATTGGCCAAAGCATGCGGGTCATAGTGCATGCTTGGCCAATCATCAGCCAGCAATGCACTGCGATGGCGCAGTGAATTATGGGCCGTGACGCGCCACTCGAATTTGGCGCGAACGGCCCATTATGTTCGAAATTCGGCGAACAGCCGAACAGCCAATGTTTGAGTCGAACATGGGTTTGACTCGAACACGAAGCTCGTGCCTAGGCAGAAGTCAACTACAAATGACTCTCTCTCGCTGGCATTACACCCCTGCCAAACTTCTTTGTATGTTTCCTGCAATACCAGCAACTTGCTGAAGGGATTGTGGTATGATTCACACATGCATATCTTGGGGACTGCCCTCTAATACACCCATTTTAGGCCATGTCCTACATTGGATCAACACAATACAGGAGTGCAGAGTATCTAAAGACCCATGGGTAAACCAACAGGCCTAAATAAGTGATCTAAAACACCTCACTTATTAAATGTGGCCAAATGTCTCATCCTGGCCTACTGAAAACAAACAGCCATCCCTCCCATAAAATATTAGTTTCAAACAATAGATCATATATGTCTCATAGAGGAACAAACGCATGAAGCACGCAATTCAAATTCTACATTCACCAAGATATGGGCCTTTTGGTTGGCTTTTTAACAAACTTCCTCTTACCTGGATATTATGGCTACTGGTGTCTCATGACCTTGATTCCCTTGTGGAGTTTTGGTCATGTGCCGGATACCATTGTACCTTCCCTTTCTCTCTCTTCTTCTGTAAAGCCCCAGGGGACTGAATGAAAATAAACTGAGAGATCACTGTACTAACTAAACAACATTAGGGCAGCAATCTCTCCTGCTGTGCCTTTTTGTTCTGAAAGGAGGACACCCCTCCCAAGACCACACCAATCATCTGGTTTTCCAGCATGTTCTTTAGAAAAAAAAAGACCGGCTTCTGTCAGAAGGACAACTGTACACATGGTCTGAATATCAGCCAGTTCCCGCTGAACCACCCAAAAAATTGGTTCTTTTATTTAAAACAAAAGCACAAATAACATGCCACAGCAAAAAACAGCAGGTATGAGCTGACGCGTTTCGCACTGCGATTCAGTGCTTAATCATAGCTATGATTAAGCACTGAATCGCAGTGCGAAACACGTCAGCTCATACCTGCTGTTTTTTGCTGTGGCATGTTATTTGTGCTTTTGTTTTAAATTAAAGAACCTATTTCTTGGAGTGCGGCTGTCCAAGCATTTTCTCTAGAATTTTTTGCATTGTCATATGCATTGCCTGCACCCACGGCTCTGGATCCTGTGAATGAGTCATCAGCCACACCTGAGCGATAACTCTCTTCTTCTCCCAATGTCTGGACCGTATTTACAGATCTTAACTCTCTTTTTTGTTCGTTCTTCTGTACTTAAAGGATTGCAATTGTCAACCCCTGGCAAATGTCTACCATACCTGACATTATGTTGCTAAGTACACATTTATTAATTAATTGATTAGTTAGTTCCTACATAAAATACATTGTTGCTTGAAACAATGTCCTTGCACTTTTGCAATATTAATTTTACTGTGTAAATCACATAGTTACATAGTTACATAGTTAGTCAGGTTGAAAAAAGACACAAGTCCATCCAGTTCAACCATAAAAAAATATATATATATATATATATAGTACAATCCCATATACCCAATTCTATACCCACTGTTGATCCAGAGGAAGGCAAAAAACCCCAGCAGAGCATGATCCAATTTGCTACAGCAGGGGAAAAAATTCCTTCCTGATCCCCCGAGAGGCAATCGGATATTCCCCGGATCAACTTTACCTATAAATGTCAGTACCCAGTTATATTATGTACATTTAAGAAAGAATCCAGGCCCTTCTTAAAGCAATCTACTGCGCTGGTCAGCACCACCTCTGCAGGGAGTCTATTCCACATTTTCACAGCTCTTACTGTGAAGAAACCTTTCCGTATTTGGAGGTGAAATCTCTTTTCCTCTAGACGCAAAGAGTGCCTCCCTGTCCTTTGTGTTGACCGTAAAGTGAATAACTCAACACCAAGTTCACTATATGGACCCCTTATATATTTTTACATGTTGATCATATCCCCCCTTAATCTCCTCTTCTCAAGAGTGAATAAATTCAGTTACTCTAATCTTTCCTCATAGCCGAGCTCCTCCATGCCTCTTATCAGTTTTGTTGCCCTTCTCTGCACTTTCTCCAGTTCCCCAATATCCTTTTTGAGAACTGGGGCCCAAAACTGAACTGCATATTCCAGATGAGGTCTTACTAATGATTTGAACAGGGGCAAAATGATATCTCTCTCTCTGGAGACCATACCTCTCTTAATACAAGAAAGAACTTTGCTCGCTTTGGAAACCGCAGCTTGGCATTGCATGCCATTATTGAGCTTATGATCTACCAAAACCCCCAGGTCCTTCTCCACTATGGATCTCCCCAGTTGTACTCCCCCTAGTATGTATGATGCATTCATATTCTAAGCCCCCAAATGCATAACTTTGCATTTATCAACATTAAACCTCATCTGCCACATAGTCGCCCAATTAGACAGAGCATTGAGGTCGGCTTGTAAATTGGCGACATCCTGTGAGGACGTTATTCCACTGCATAGCTTGGTGTCATCTGCAAAGACAGAAATGTTACTTTTGATCCATGCATATTTCCCTTCACTAACCTATCCAGCATGCTATCCTGGGCCCATACACACCTAGCCTAGTCACTTACCAATGTATTTTGTCAGCTCCATTATAGTGCTTTTCCCTCCCCCCCCACTAAAATGTGTACAAATGTTTTTATTATCATTAAATTCTGTTAGAGTGGCAGAGTCTTTTTTGAGGGCCCAAACTCATCTATAACCCCCCCCCCATCCCTAAAAAATTTCCAATGGGCCATCAGAGGGGGTGAGAAATCTGATAAGTGGGACTTATATTTTTGTCTTTAAATACTCCTTCAAATAAATGTTATACTGATGTTGGCCAAGAACGTTTTTGTATAATCTGCTTGCAATGTTATGTGCAAAAGTACAAATTTTTTTTTCTTGTTTGACTCCAGTTTCCTTTAACACCACAGGAATGGCAGACTGTGGCTTCCCAATTTGCCGAGCGGTGGGACTTCCCCAACTGCGGAGGGGCAATAGACAGGAAGCATGTCCGCCTCATGCCACCACCCCATTCGGGGTCATACTATTATAATTATAAAGGTTTTAATAGTATTGTGTTGATGGCGGTGGTATCGGCACAGTATGAATTTCTGTATGTGGACATGAGGAAGAATGGTCGGATGTCCGATGGTGGAGTGTTCGCACGGACAGAGTTTGCCCAACGTCTCCAGACTGGTGGCCTGGCACTGCCACCTGATGAAGATAATGTTGAGGGCCTTTCTTTTTTTTTTTATTGGTGATGAAGCTTTCGGGCTGGAACCACACCTGATGAGGCCATTCCCTCTGAGGACCCTCACCCCGGAGAGGAGGGATTTTAACTACCGGCTGGCCAGAGCCTGAAGGGTTGTTGAGAATGCCTTTGGGATAATGGCCAGCCGGTTCCACTTGTTTCTGACAGCAATCCATATGGCAGACTACAAACTGAACTATATCATCTTCAGTTGCTGCATCCTGCACAACTTTTTGAGGAAAAATTCTCCTAATTATCTGGCCACAGTTGGGCCTGAGGCCTGGACTTTCTGGGAATCCCCTGACGGGCCTAGATACTGGCTGTACTGGCTTGCCCCCCAAAGTGCCCGTGAAGTTCGCCAGAAATATGTGAAGTATTTTACGGGTAGGGGGGCCATTGCTATGCCAGACAATGTCTGATTTTTTTTTTTTGTGAATAAACAATAAATATTATCTGTTAAAATATTGAATTCTCTTTATTGCTTGTGTTTCTTTTAGCTGTCTCCTAGGTTCTCCTAGTGCACGTACAGTGCCAAGTGGATTTTCCTTTAGTAAATAACCCCCATTGTCACTGTAAACACAAAATTTACTTTAAAAACTGGTATGAGCATTGAAAGAAGAAGCTACACATTGTTAATTAGAAAACTATTTTTACTCTGTGCACATTCACATGTGCGTTATAAAATATCAGGGTAAATGCAAACATAGTTTTTAATCCAAGTGTTTTCCCCAAAATGTTTGGGTTTTGCATAAACAGGCATGTTTTAAACCATAAAACATATACAACTTGGGAACTTACAAAGTTCAACCTTGAAAAACTGAAGGCAAGATCAGACATTATAGCATGTTAAAAATGTGTTGATCTTGCCTTCATCAGATGGGGTGATGTCACCCCTGAACAAGCCAAATTTTGAAGATGCACACAAATTGTGATGCAAAATGGGGATTTCCCTCCTGATCCCATGCCTAATGTCAACATGTGCTATCTCCCATCATGGGCGATCGATGGACATGTTTTGGGGGTGCAACCCCTTCCTCTCACCATCTTGAGTTGTGAGGAAGGGGTTGCACCCACAAAATGCGTACATTGATATCCCCTGATGGGAGATAGCACATGTTGACACACTGTGTGCATCTTCAAAATTTGGCTTGGAAAAATACAATAACATTTCGGAAATTAGTCCACAAAACTTTAAATGGTGGCATTTTGAATCTATTTAGATTCTCCCCAACACATCAATCATGTTCTTAATTTGTTGGTCCAAAAAATTTAGTTTATTCCTTATGATGTCAATTTCCCGACTCCACACCATGAGGTCCTGGATTAGGATTTGTGCACTTGCACTGGAGAAATGAGGAGATTCTTCTACAACCACCACATCACCTAAAAAAAATACACACCATGTATTATAAATATGCAGGCCTACATATATTACCTGAATCTGTGGTGACAGACACTGACCTGTTGTGGTGACAATTTCGCCCACTTCCTCCACCTCTCCTTCCTTCACATCCTGAGGTTGGGGTTCTCTCTGTTCTTATCTTTCCAAGGTGTGGGGTTCCTGGTGTCCTCTGAGTGGTGTCCTCCGAGTCTTTGCTCCCTTATGTGAATGAAACAAAAGGTATACTTAGCACACAGATATTTGAGGCCAGAAATAGGAATATGAAACATTGCTTGGAAGTGGGGTACAATTGTCTGTTTTTGCAGAGTTCCAAGATGAAGACATGATTTTTCCCTTACCAAAGATGGAATACTTACCTTTTTTGGGCAATTTTCACACATGGAGACACCCCAAAAGTATCCACTGAAGCACCTGTGTGGGACACCCTAAAAAGGTTGTTCTGGTGGTCCCACATTAGTGCTCCTGAGTCCAGATGTGTAAACAGCTGCTGAGTGTCCTCTCCTTTTCACTGAATATATAGTTTGCATTTCATTCTAGTTACAAACACATCTAGACAACTATGTTATAAACTTGATTTTTAAACAAATAGGCATGACCACATGTTTTTTATCTGTATCTGCCCAAAATATTGTATTTTGTGGGCAAACGATGTTTACTACGATTACTTTGGCCACTAATCTGAAAGTTGCCATTTTAAATTGTCCAACCAGTCAATAAAAGCACATGGAGCAACATGCAAGTAATAATAATAATAATAATAACACAGGAGAAATACATGCTTTTTTGAAGCATTTTCTTGATCCTTCTGTACTGGTCGTGCTCCCTCAGTTTCAGGTCTGACCAGCGTTTCCTCAGCTGCTCCTTGGATCATTGTACCCCAACATTCCTGTGAAGACTTCTCACAACTTTAGACATGATCTTGGCCTTTCTGACATTCGGATTGGTGTACGGCCATGCTTCCCATCATAATCGCTCCTCCTCAAGATGTCCACCATCTCGGAAAACGACATATTTGAGGCCTTATACCTCCTCCTGGATTGTGACGTTTCCGGCTCCGGGCTTTCCTCGTCATTAGTGGAATTATGCACCTGCTGTGTCTCCGCCATGTCTCTTCCATTGCGCGCCGAAAGAAAAGGGGCGGGGAATATAATCTAAAGAACGTCAGGGGCGGGCGACGTGGGCGGAGTTTCACGCATGCGCAATGTATATAATGCTGTATTTATTGTCCTATAATTATTGTTGGGAACTAGATGTTAGTATTGACAAATTAATGATTAATCAAAAAGTGATTTACATATCAATAGACAGTAGTGGCCAAAAATGATTGGGACAAGAATGAAAAATGCTGGGGTCAGAATGATAGTCTTTTCTATTTATTAACATTCAATTTGTAACAGTCATGAGCTGAAAATTGTGTGTGATTGATGAACGAAAAACTTTTTCATACACAGGATGACGTCAGCCAGGACGAGGCTCTGGAATGCGGCAGCCAGGAGGAGGCAGGGGTGAGTGTCAGCCAAGAGGTGGCCAGGCCCAGTGGCAGCCAGGAGGTGGCCGGGCCCAGTGGCAGGCAGGAGGTGACCAGGCCCAGTGGCAGCCAGGAGGTGGCCAGGCCCAGTGGCAGCACCCAATCACAGGTGCCTGCCCTCTGCCTTAGAACCAAAAGGCCCAGGAAGGTGAGTCAGACGGAGGAGGCATCACTGAGACTCATTAGGGAGGAAAGTGAGATCATCAGAGCCCCCCGACGCTGAAGAGGCCTATGGCTTCTATGTGGCCACTAGACTGGCGAATGTGGAGGAGGGCCAACGCATCCTGTGTGAGGGGATTATTTCTCTGGCCCTTCAGAAGGCGGTGAGGGGCCAGCAAAGAGGCGTGCAGGGAGGAATGGAGGGAACGCTGCAGGGAGCCGTGGAGGGAACGCTGCAAGGAAGGGTGCAGGGAAGACAAGAAAGTGATGACCTGGCTTCAGTCTGGTCTGACAGAAGACGCAGTCTGTTGTAGTACCACAGACTGGGGACATATATGTCTTCTGCTGCTACTCCTGATTTCAGGGATTTGAGGACCAGATTGTGATCCCAATTATATGGACTCCTCAAGATACCAATTTTATTTTCCACACGCTTGATGTCTGCCTTGAGGTCCAAAGGCTTCGCAAATTCTATCAATTTCTCCATCGTTGCCTTCCTCTTTAGTTTATTACCCAGAATAAATGGATATTTGATTTACTTTAAATACTTGCCTATGTGTTTTTCTTAAAAAAGGACAGTTTGTTTGTGAGCAGGCAGGTACATTTCAGAATTACAATGTCAAATTAACAAGGGACACCAATCAACCTCCTTGAGGTAAAAAAAATACAAGATAATAATGTTGTTGTGGTAACTTGACCATAAAATAAAAATGGAGATCACAAGAAAATATTAAAACCCCCAAAAAAGGGGGATCTTGATTCAAATCACCAAAAAAATAAACAAAAAACATTATTATGGAGATCTGGATTTAAAATCAAATATGAATATTCATGAGATCACAAGAAGCAATAAAGAAACAAGTTTGTCAGAACTCTGTGTGAATATCAGCAGCAAAAAAACGTTATTATTCTAGCATTATAAAGAAGATATGAATGCGCTACATTAAACAGTGCAATAATTTGCAGGATGACGAATGTGCTATCTCCATTACGAACACTAGTTTCACCAGTCTGACGTCTTCCGTCTCCTAATTTATTCTGAGCATGTGTGTTTTTTTTCTCCGTTGGAGTTCCACACAGACGAACGGAATTTCCATCGAAAAAAATAGAACATGTTCTCTTTCTAAACTCCGACGGAAAAAAGTCCGATGGGGCACACACACGGTCGGAATATCCGATGAGAAAATTCCGTCTGACTTTTTCCATCGGAAATTCCGATCATGTGTACAAGGCATAAGTTTAATAATTCATAAAAGTTTTAAATATTTTTTGTGAGGGTAGAATAATTGTTATACAATCATTGAATCTACCTGCATAACATTTTGATAAACATTTTAAAATGCCATTTTATTAACAGATTGGTGTGTAAGATTTGGATTTTTCTTAATTTTATTTCTATTCTTTTTTTTTTTTTTTGTGTCAATGTTTTCCTTGGTTGCCTCCAGTACTAATAAAATGTAAACTCTTTCTATACACATATTAGGAATGCAGATTCATGTGTTATTGTAAGCCAGCAACGCATTCAATTACGTTTTTGGCATGCAGCTACTTAGCCTGAAGTGGTGGCAAGGGTACATTACGTGGTATAGTGAATGAAATCTACCATGTGCATACCTGGGATCTTGTTTGAACCCAAGTCAATTTGTCTTTGTGAAATTGGTGGACCAATAGGGCCCCTACTAATATGTTCCTGTCCTATTTCAGCTGCAAACATGCAGATCCTAATATGATTCCACAAAAAAGGTTTTAATGTGAATATTACAATATTATTAGTATTAGTGATAAAATCTTTGATGTTTCTTATTTATTGGATTTTTTTTTTATTTAGAATTGATTTCTTGTCTTTTGTTTCTTTACATGGTTTGCAGTAATAAATTGCACCTGTTGGGATCTGCTCAGATCATGAACATGTAAAGGTTTCCACAGTTATATTACAGCAGAGAAAAGAAAGAAGTTTTGTGAATGTTAACATCCTGAGCACCTCCTACAATGTTGTCTCCCCTTTAATGTTGCTGATTATCCACTTAAGCCCCGGACCAATATGCAGCTTAAAGACCAGGCCCCTTTTTGCGATTCGGCACTGTGTCGCTTTAACTGACAATTGCGCGGTCGTGCAACGTGGCTCACAAACAAAATTGGCGTCCTTTTTTTCCCACAAATAGAGCTTTCTTTTGGTGGTAATTGATCACCTCTGCGGTTTTTATTTTTTGCGCTATAAACAAAAATAGAGCGACAATTTCGAAAAAAATTCTATATTTTTTACTTTTTGCTATAATAAATATCCCCCAAAAATATATAAAAAAATATTTTTTTTCCACAGTTTAGGCCGATACGTATTCTTCTACATATTTTTGGTAAAAAAAATCGCAATCAGCGTTTATTGATTGGTTTGCGCAAAAGTTATAGCGTTTACAAAATAGGTGGTAGTTTTATGGCATTATTTTTTTTACTAGTTATGGCGGCGATCAGTGTTTTTTTTCATGACTGCGACATTATGGCAGACACATCGGATACTTTTGACTAGAGTTGAGCGGACACCTGGATGTTCGGGTTCGACGGGTTCGGCCGAACTTCAGAAAAAAGTTTGGGTTCGGGACCGAACTTTAACCCGAACCCGGACCCGAACCCGAACCCCATTGAAGTCAATGGGGACCCGGACTTCTAAGGACTAAAAAGGCTCTAAAAAAGTAATGGAACGGGCTAGAGGGCTGCAAATGGCAGCAAAATGTTGTTACGAGCATGGCAAGTGCTCTGCAAACAAATGTGGATAGGGAAATAACTTAAAATAACATAAAAAAAATAAAAATAAAAAAAAATAATCTTGACCTAGGAGGACGAGGTCCATATGGAGTAGGAGGTTGAGGTGGTGGTGGATGTGGCTGTGTAGGTGGAAGCGGCGGTGGAGGAGGACGAGGTAGCCAATAGACATGTGCAATTCGTTTCGTTCCGAATTCGTTTTTTAACGAATTTCGACAAATTCGTTAATTCGGAAATATCCGAATTAACGAAAACTCATTTAACGAATTTTAACGAATATTCGTAAATTCAAATTTCCGAATGTACGAATTTACGAATATACGAATTTACCAATGCACGAATTTACAAATGTACAACTATCCGGAAATTCGTAAATTTGAATTTACGAATTTACGAATATTCGTACATTCGTAAATTTGTACATTCGTACAATCGTAAATTAGTAAATTCGGAAATCTGAAATAATAATTAACTAATAACTTAACTATTACTAACTATTCAATTATAGGTATTGTAATTTCCTTTCAAATTTGGCTGTTAGTGAACTTAACGAAGTTACGAATTGTTTTCCGACATAATGAATGCCGTATCTAAACGAATGGAACGTAATGAATTAATAATAATAATAAATACCAATAATAATAATAAAAACGTTTTATTATTATTATTATTAATTTGTTCCGTTCCATTTGTTTAGATGCGGCATTTGTTATTTCAGGTTATGCGTAACTTCAGATAAATTTGTATTCGTTACGTTCGCTAACAGACAAATTTGAAAGGAAATTACAACTATAATTTAATAGTTATTTTTTCAGATTTTCAAATTTTCGGGTTTTCGAAAATATCGAATTTCCAAATTTCCGAAATTACGAATGTATAAATTTACGAATGTATAAATTTACGAATGTACGAATTTACGAATGTATAAATTTACGAATGTACAAATTTACGAATGTACAAATTTACGAATGTACACATTTACGAATGTATAAATTTACGAATGTACAAATTTACGAATGTACAAATTTACGAATGTATAAATTTACGAATGTACAAATTTACGAATTTACGAATTGCGATCATAACGAATGACCCGAAAAACGAAAAAAAAAAAAACGTATGAAACGAAAACGAAAACTAACAAATTTTTTGGCAGTGCACATGTCTAGTAGCCAACACTGATTCAAAAATACAACAATGGCTGGGTAAGGCCGGTGATGTGTTGAATTCTGTCCCCCGTCAAATAGTGTCCACCCTGTACTGCGCTTGCTCAGTATGTAGGACAAGGGGATTTCGAAAATCTCCCAAGACGAACGGCGCCTGCGTGGTGAGTTCAGGTGAAGGCCACACCATCCGTGGTTCAAGCCGAGCCAAGTGAGGCCGTGCCCGAAGCGTGGCGATCGAACCGAGCCCGTGAGGGGCCCTGTTACTATGTGCTACCGTATGTCCACTTGGATGGTGGGGCTTGAACCTGCACTCACAGCGCAGGCGCCGTTCATCTTCGGAGATTTTGTGAATCTCCTTGTCCTCTGTACTGCGCAAGCGCTGCGCCTACGCAGTATGGGCCGGACACAATCCGATGGCCGGACAGTTTTTGTCACAACACCGGTATACATGTCTATTCTGCACAAGGTACGGACAAGTCCTGTGGGATCCATGCCTGGTTCATTTTAATGAACGTGAGCTTGTCCACATTGGCTCTGGACAGGCGGCTGCGCTTGTCTGTGATAACGCCCCCTGCCGTGCTAAATACACGTTCAGATAATACACTGGCTGCAGGGCAGGCCAGCACCTCCAAGGCATAAAGGGCAAGCTCAGGCCATGTGCCCAATTTGGAGACCCAGAAGTTAAAGGGGGCAGACCCGTCATCCAGTACGTGTAGGCCTGTGGACACATACTGCTCAACCATGTTGGTGAAATGCTGCCTCCTGCTAAGACGTTCCATCTCAGCTGGTGGTGCTGGTTGTTGTGGCGTGCTGACAAAGCTTTTCCACATTTCAGCCATGCTAACCCTGCCTTCTGAGGTGCTGACGGAGCCCCGGCTGCGTTGGCGACCTCTTCCTCCTCCTCTGCCTTGTGCTTCCACCGTACGCCCGCTGTCAGGTGGGAATGCCACCAGCAGCGCGTCTACCAGTGTGCGCTTGTACTCGCGCATCTTACGATCCCGCTCCAGTGAGGGAATTAAGGATGGTACATTGTCCTTGTAACGGGGATCCAGCAGGGTGGCCACCCAGTAATCAGCACCAGTTAAAATGTGGGCAACTCGGCTGTCATTGCGGAAACACTGCAGCATGTAATCGCTCATGTGTGCCAGGCTGCCCAGAGGCAAAGAAAAGCTGTCCTCTGTGGGAGGTGTATCGTCTGTGTCCTCTGTATCCCCCCAGCCATGCACCAGTGATGGCCACGAGCTGGTCTGGGTGCCACCCTGCTGTGAAAATGGCTCCTCCTCCTCCTCCTCCTCCATCTCCTCCTCCACCTCGTCATCCTCCAGAACTGTGCCCTTTCTGCCGGACAATTGTGTACCTGGCGTTTGTTGGTGCAGGAACCCACCCTCGTAGCCACTTGTGAAAGACTGCCCTGAAAGCCTTTGAAATGATCCCGCTTCCTCCTCCTCCTCCTCATCCTCCTGTGCCACATCCTCTTCCATCATCGCCCGAAGCGTTTTTTCAAGGAGGCATAGAACTGGGATAGTAACGCTAAGAACGGCGTCATTGGCACTGGACATGTTGGTGGAGTACTCGAAACAGCGCAACAAGGCACACAGGTCTCGCATGGAGGCCCAGTTATTGGTGGTGAAGTGGTGCTGTTCCGCAGAGCGACTCACGCGTGATTGCTGCAGCTGAAACTCCACTATCGCCTGCTGCTGCTCGCACAGTCTGGCCAGCATGTGCAAGGTGGAGTTCCACCTTGTGGGCACGTCACATATGAGGCGGTGAGCGGGAAGGCCGAAGTTACGCTGCAGCGCTGACAGGCGAGCAGCAGCAGGGTGAGAACGCCGAAAGTGCGCACACACAGCCCGCACTTTCTGCAGCAGCTCTGGCATATTGGGGTAATTTTTAAGGAACCTCTGGACCACCAAGTTCAGCACATGCGCCAGGCAAGGGATGTGCGTCAAACCGGCTAGGCCCAGAGCTGCTACGAGATTTCGCCCATTATCGCACACCACCAGGCCGGGCTTGAGGCTCACTGACAGCAACCACTCATTGGTCTGTTGTTCCATGTCCCTCCACAACTCCTGCGCGGTGTGGGGTTTTTCCCCCAAACAGGAAAGTTTTAAAACTGCCTGCTGTCGTTTACCCCTGGCTGTGCTGAAGTTGGTGGTGAAGGTGTTACGCTGACCGGATGAGGAGGCGGTAGAGGATGAGGAAGCGGAGTAGGAGGAGTTAGCAACAGAAGGCAAACTGAAGCGCCCTGCAATCCTCGGTGGTGGAAGGACATGCGCCAAACTGCTATCTGCCTCAGGCCCAGCCGCCACTGCATTTACCCAGTGTGCTGTTAGGGAGATATAACGTCCCTGACCGTGCTTACTGGTCCACGCATCCGTAGTTAGGTGGACCTTGCCACAGATGGCGTTGCGCAGTGCACACCTGATTTTGTCCCCCACTTGGTTGTGCAGGGAAGGGATGGCTCGCCTGGAAAAATAGTGGCGGCTGGGCACGACGTACTGTGGGACAGCCAATGCCATCAGGCTTTTAAAACTCTGCGTCTCCACCAGACGGAATGACAGCATTTCAAAGGCCAGGAGTTTTGAAATGCTGGCATTCAGGGCCAGGGATCGCGGGTGGCTAGGGGGGTACTTCCTCTTCCGCTCCAATGTTTGGGAGATAGAGAGCTGAACGCTTCCATGGGACATTGTGGAGATGGTTGGTGACCTAGGTGGTAGTGTTGCTGGCAGATCCTCTGTTTGCGGGGTGGCAGGTGCCACTGTCACTACAGAGGTGGATGAAGAGGCCGAGACTGCCGCAGAAGAGGAAGCAGGATGAGCCAGAGACCTTTCTTGGTTTTTGAGGTGTCTACTCCACTGCAGCTCGTGCTTTGCACTTAGATGCCTGGTCATGCAGGTTGTGCTCAGGTTGAGAACGTTTATGCCTCGCTTCAGGCTCTGATTGCACAGCGTGCAAACCACTCGTGTCTTGTCATCAGCACATTGTGTGAAGAACTGCCACGCTGGGGAACTCCTTGGACCTGGGTTTGGTGTGCTCGGTCCCTTGCTGCGTTGGGCAGTAGCAGACATACTGTCTAGCTGACAGACGCTCCGCTTTTGCACCCTGCTCCCTTTTCTGCTGTGCTGGTGGCTCTGTGCGACCACTGCCTCTTCCTCCAAACTACACTGGTCACCTGCATAACGTTGATTCCATGTGGGGTCGAGGACCTCATCGTCCTCCACATCATCTTCCACCCAGTCTTCACCCCTGCCGTCCTTGTCTGTCTGCACAATTGCGAAAGCAGCAGCAGTTGGCACCTGTGTTTCGTCATCATCCGAGACGTGCTGCGATGGTCCTCCCATGTACTTATCATGAAACATAAGTGGTTGGGCATCGGTGCACTCAATCTCTTCCACTTCTGGGGCAGGGCTAGGTGGATGGCCCTGGGAAACCCTGCTAACAGAGTCATCGAAAAGCAGAAGAGACTGCTGCATGATTTGGGGCTCAGACTGCTTGGCTGATTTGCAAGGGGGTGAGGTGAAAGACTGATGGACATGGGTTTCAGGTGCCAACTCTGTTCTTTCATCAGAAGAGTGGGTGGGAGACAATGTGAAGGAACCCGAGGCACTGTCAGCAACCCAATCTACTATCGCCTGTACTTGTCCTGGCCTAAACATTCGTTCAGCCTTATTAGGCGCGACAAAATACCGCCGCAGGCTCGGTCGCCTACTCGCACCCGAGGAAGGTGTTTCAATTGTGCGTGTATCTGGCACAGATCCACCACGTCCTCTCCCTGCAACAGGAGCTCCAACAGCAGCACCACGACCGGGGCCACCACGTCCCTTTGACCTTCTCCTCATATTTTCAAAATTTAGGATCTTGCCCTAAATGGGTGTTTTTGGAAGTGCAGAACACAACCAAAGTACGTAACCGCTGAATCGCACAGCTACAGAACTGCAGAAAATGCTATTAAAAAAAAAATGTTTTTTTTTTAGTATAGCACAGTAGGAGAAAACTATATTGAAATTGTTTATTTCACACACCTCAAAATATGTATAACACACTGCAAACTTTTTTTTGTGCCCCTAAACGGCGTTTTTTTGAAGAGCAGAACACACCCACAGTACGTAACTGCTGAATCGCACAGCTACAGAACTGTAGAAAATGCTATTCAAAAAAAATTTTTTTTTTTAGTATAGCACAGTAGGAGAAAACTATATTGAAATTGTTTATTTCACACACCTCAAAATATGTATAACACACTGCAAACTTTTTTTTGTGCCCCTAAACGGCATTTTTTGGAAGAGCAGAACACACCCACAGTGCGTAACCGCTGAATCGCACAGCTACAGAACTGCAGAAAATGCTATTCAAAAAATTTTTTTTTTTTTTAGTATAGCACAGTAGGAGAAAACTATATAGAAATTGTTTATTTCACACACCTCAAAATATGTATAACACACTGCAAACTTTTTTTTGTGCCCCTAAACGGCGTTTTTTGGAAGAGCAGAACACACCCACAGTACGTAACCGCTGAATCGCACAGCTACAGAACTGCAGAAAATGCTATTCAAAAATTTTTTTTTTTTTTTTTTAGTATAGCACAGTAGGAGAAAACTATATAGAAATTGTTTATTTCACACACCTCAAAATATGTATAACACACTGCAAACTATTTTTTGTGCCCCTAAACGGCGTTTTTTTGGAAGAGCAGAACACACCCACAGTACGTAACCGCTGAATCGCACAGCTACAGAACTGCAGAAAATTCTATTAAAAAAAAATGTTGTTTTTTTAGTATAGCACAGTAGGAGAAAACTATATTGAAATTGTTTATTTCACACACCTCAAAATATGTATAACACACTGCAAACTTTTTTTTGTGCCCCTAAACGGCGTTTTTTGGAAGAGCAGAACACACCCACAGTACGTAACCGCTGAATCGCACAGCTACAGAACTGCAGAAAATGCTATTCAAAAATTTTTTTTTTTTTTTAGTATAGCACAGTAGGAGAAAACTATATAGAAATTGTTTATTTCACACACCTCAAAATATGTATAACACACTGCAAACTTTTTTTTGTGCCCCTAAACGGGTCTTTTTTTGCACGAGTAAATAAAATGCTTTTTTTTTTTTTTTTTCTTGCCCTATGGGTCTTTTGGAAAAGAGCACAATAAAGTGCCTTTTTTTTTTTCCCCTAAAAGTTAGATTTTCTCTGACACTTGCCTCATGGCAGTGTAAAAAGACTGCACTGCAACACAAATAGGTAAACCTATGCAGATCGCTGATTTTAATCTCTGAATCTGGACTCCTATATAATATTCTCTCTCCCTGAAAGCACCAACACAGTAACCTGGTCCTACACTACACTATCTCTCTATCTTTTCCCTCAGATTGTAGAATCAGGACTACCTCATCTATCTTTCTATCTCTCCCTAAAAGCAGCAGCAGCAGACTAGATCCTCTCCCTATCTATTCTGAAGCAGAGTGACATGTGTGCTGTGTGCCTCTAGCTTATATAGAAGCTGGGTCACATGTTGCACTGACCAATCACAGCCATGCCATTAGTAGGCATGGCTATGATGGCCTCTAAGGGCACACCAGCTAATCAAAAGGTGATTGGCTGGCCCCTGAAGCATTTCTAAATGCGTAATTAGATTGCCGAACCCGAACCCGGACTTTTGCGCAAAGTCCGGGTTCGGGTTCGGGAAAAAGCTAAAGTTCGGTACGGACCCGAACTTTACAGTTCGGGTTCGCTCAACACTACTTTTGACACATTTTTGGGACCATTGTCATTTTCACAGCGATTAGTGCTATAAAAATGCACTGTTACTGTGAAAATGACACTGGCAGTGAAGGGTTTAACCTCTAGGTGGAGCTGTAGGGGTTACGTGTACCCTAAGAAGTGATTCTTACTGTAGGGGGAGTGGCTACACGTTACACGTCACTGATCGCCTGTTCCGATGACAGGGAACAGACGATCACTGACATGCCACGGAGAAGAATGGGGAAAAGGTTTGTTTACACTCACCTCTCCCCGTTCTTCAGCTCTGTGACCCGATCGCGGGACACCGGGCGGCGATCGAGCTCAGGACTGCACGCGACCCACAGCTGGGCTCTTAAAGGGCAACGTACCTCTATGTTGATGTGCCCAGCCGTGCCATTCTGCTGACGTATATCGGCGTGAGGCGGTCCTTAAGTGGTTATACTGTATTTTTAGTACAGTTAGCATGGCACTTTTTAATGGCTAAATGAGAAATGCACAGTCTGCTCACTGTGGAAGGGTAGAAATGGGTGTAGGGCTTGATAAACTGGATGTGTGTATTTAAAGCTGCCTGCAATGATGTGTATTGGAGGAGAACGCATATTAGAATGTAGAATGTTTGAAAACGTAATTGTATTTCAGTTACTGTTAGATTCATGCAAAATTTATGTAGCGGGGTCTTCTTTAAAGACTCTAAGGACTACGTTACCCAGAACCCCATTCGGCACCCAGGGTGAAATGTTTCCATCCCAGAGACTCTGAGCGCGGTCTCTTTGGGACACGAGACTTCAATGGAGAGATCTTCCTGTGCGGATCTGCTGTGGTGCAAGGCATGAAGCCTGGGGCCTTGCGCTGCTACACAAAAGAGCCTTCCACCCCCATTGCGAGCCTGGGTGGCATCTGACTCGGTCATCCTCAACCGCGGCTGAGCCGGAGACCAGACAGATGGAAGTTCCCGGACTGGGATCGCATCCGGAGGGGTGAGCGAGCACCTGCTCAATCCATATACTATTGTTAGGCCTATAGTCTGCCGTGGCCCACCAGTTTATATTTAAGTCCCCACTGGAGATCCATAGCAGAACTGAGTCAAACGGATCTCTAGTGGAGTGTTCTGTGTTGGCACTTTTACCCTTTGGATTACAAATGTGTTCCTGAAATGTGCACCACCGTTTAAAGACTTGCATGCGAAGAATTCATCCCCTAGAGACTGAGTTATAGGGTCAGGCCTGGCCAGCCAGATAGTTTATTTAGTTGCTGCGCCATAGGGCGCATAGTGAAGTACTGTTACACGTGGCGCGTGTGCGCCATATCTTACTAGTTGTAGTGTGTCTATTGCTGTAGGGCTCTGCAGATAGATTCATGTGATTTGTTACAACTGTTGATTTTTATTGCCAGTAGAAAGTAAACTCGTTATTCTTCTATCATTGCATTGGTGTCTGAATTTAACCATAGAGCATAAGATCGAGTAAATTGCTGGGGGTTGGCGGAGCTGTCTGCAGGGCCCAAACTAAATCTGCGGCCCTCTTAGCTGAAGGTATCGCTACACGTGGGGGTTCTCGTCCGGGATCCTGATACAGCAGGTGAACGCCAGAAGTGCCAGCATGGACCCCATGGACCCGCAAGCAGTAGAAGCGTGGTGCAAAGCCTCTAGGGCAGAGCCAAACCACTCAATAGTCATCAGCCTCCCTGGGGAGGAATGGTCGACTGAAACGGTAGAGGAGTTAATGAAGTCAGTGTCCCCAGATCACACACTGTGGGTGACGGAGATAAAGTCAGACATCTCGTATCAGTATGCACTAGTGGAGTACTGGGACGGGATGCCAGAGGCTTGCAAGCGCAAGTGTGTGCGGACGCCAGACAACAGAACCTATAGGTTGGCGCACGCAGTAACTGTAAAGAAGGAACCATCACCAATGGGATCACCGCAGGCTGCAGCCCACACCCCACCTGAAAGAGGAGACAGGGCGACGCCTCCGGAGGCACCTGCACCTGCCACTGCTATATCACCAGAATTGATAAAGGCAATAGGGGATCTGCTAACCAAGTGTCAGAAGACAAAAACCGTGCATGTAGAGACTAGCTACCGGAGACTAAAGACATTCTCAGGGAAGCTCCCTGTCCCTGCAGGGGAGGAAGACTTTGAAACTTGGGTGGAACAAGCATTACAAGCAGTGGAGGCATGGGAGGTGCCTGAAGTGCAGAAGAGGCAACGAGTGATAGAAAGCCTTAAAGGCGCAGCAGCAGAAACGGTGAAAAGTTTCCGGTTTGGATATACAGGCTGCACGGCTCAAGACTGTCTAGCTATGCTACAGGAAGAGTTTGGTCAGTTAGAAAAGGTGACAGAGATGGTCTACCAATTTGAACATACTTTCCAACAGCCGAATGAGAAGCTTTCAGAGTATGTCAGAAGACTGAACAAGTTGCTGTGTAAGATTGTCTTGAAGAAGGGAATGATGCCCCAAGATACAGATGCAGCAAGAATGAAGCAAGTCTTAAAGGGAGAGTTACGCTTGGATCCAGTCTGGTTGCACTTGAAAACCTCAGGAGGAGGAACGTCACTGACTTACTCTGATTTGATAAAAATCATCAGAGATGAGGAGGCACTGCAGAAGGATCAGGCAATGATAAAGACAAGTCATGCCCCTACACCAGTGATAGTCAACTCGCTCATGACTGCAGAAAGGGACTCAGAAGTGGACACTTTGAAATCACAAATGTCTCAGGTGTTAGAGATGCTAACCTCTCTGATGGCGAAAGACACACAGGGTCCAGAGAAAGATGTAGCGAGGAAGGAACTGTTCCCAGCTGTTTCGGCACCCGCATCTCTGCAAGACTGGTTGGACATAATCTGTTTTAATTGTGGCGGAGTTGGCCACATTGCAGCTACATGTTCCAGTCCCAAGAAGAAGAAAACAGATAACCGCAAGACGACGGTAAACTTCAGAGGGCCCCGGTGAAGGAGTCAACCGGGTGCCCATCATCTTCAGTGAGCTCCAAACTGAATGCAGAAGCCACTGAGTTCATCCCACCTAGTCCTTCATCAGATTACTGGGAAGATGCCTGTGACACTTACTCAGAAGTGGACCCTAGAGACTCTACGTATCCTTCGGCCCATGAACCAGATGTTTCAGAGCCCGCCGGGTTGCCTGAACCTGCTACGGAAGGAGAGCCTGTGGCGCCAGAGCCAGAAACCCCAAGAGAGCAAAGGGCTCGAAGAGTCATAAGGCCTCCCGAAAAGTTGACCTACCCACAAATGGGGAAGAGCTCAGAAGATTCTGTGGTCACTGCCAGGAGGAGTGCAGAGAATCCGGATCCCTCCACTGTTCATTTGGTGGAGGGCAACCCCCACTCACTCTCTGGCACAGTTAGGCAGGCCACTCATGATAGTGTGACCTGTGGGCAAGGGAATTCAACCCCTCGGTTTTGGTGGGAATTCCCTATGTCAACATCATACACAACGTTGTCTAGGGTTGTACACAGTGTATGTTAGAATTATCTTTGGGGACCAAAGAGTTTAAGTGGGGGGAGTGTGTAGCGGGGTCTCCTTTAACCACTTCCCGCCCAGTCAATAGTGAATTGACGTCCGGGAAGTGGTTGCATTATCGATACTGGACGTCATATGACGTCCTGCAGGATAATGCCTTGCGATCGGGGACGGCATGTGTCCCTCGGACACAGCGCTTCCCCGATCACGGTAAACAGCCAATTTCATTGGCTGTTTACCATGTGATCGGCTGTGTCAAAGTCACAGCCGATCACCTGTCAAAACAAACTCGGCGGCGCGCTCCGTGCGCGCCGCCACAGGCTTGCAGAGCGGGGATCGGGGAAGGCGAGTGTCCCTTGGATACAGCGCGTCCCCGATCAGAGTAAACAGCCAATGAATTGGCTGTTTACCACGTGACCGGCTGTGTCCAATCACAGCCGCTCACAAATGTAAACAAACTCCACAGGAGTTACTACCTGATCCCTGCTCTCTCCTCACACACCGATCTGTGAGGAGAGAGAAGAGATCAGTAAGTTAGCTCAGTGTAGTTTGTCTACATAAGTTTACAGTGCACAACACGCCCCCACCCCCATAAAGAGGACCTGTCACACAGCCCATCACATCAATCAGCCCAGCCAATCAGCCCATCTGTCAATCAGCCCATCTGTCAATCAATCAGCCCATCTGTCAATCAATCAGCCCATCTGTCAATCAATCAGCCGATCTGTCAATCAATCAGCCGATCTGTCAATCAATCACCCCACCTGTCAATCAATCACCCCATCTGTCAATCAATCAACCCATCTGTCAATCAATCAATCAGCCCATCTGTCAATCAATCAGCCCATCTGTCAATCATCTGTCACAGGCCCACCTCCATTGGTACCGCCATTGGCACCGCCACACAGGCTACCAGTACCGCCATCGGTACCAGTACCACCACCAGTACCGCCACCAGGCCCAGCATCTATACTGCCACACAGGCCCGCTACCAGTATCACCACTAGTGCCGCCATCGGTACCACCACCAGTACCACCACCCGTACCACCGTCGGTAGTGCCACCACCACCTGTACCACCACCTGTACCGCCATCGGTACCATCACCACCCGTACCGCCATTGGTACCACCACCACCTGTACCGCCATCGGTACCACCACCACCTGTACCGCCATCGGTACCACCACCACCCGTACCGCCACCTGTACCGCCATCGGTACCGCCGCCACCACCACCACCCGTACCGCCATCGGTACCACCACCACCTGTACCGCCATTGGTACCACCACCACCCATACCGCCATCGGTACCACCACACAGGCCACCACTAATACCTCCATCGGTACTACCACACAGACCGCCACCACTACCACCAGCAGTACCATTACACAGGCCCACCAATAAGCACTGCCATAATGTCCCAAAGGGTTTACACACCTGAGGAGGCATATGCCATTCTTGCCATGTCGGATGATGAGAGCAGCGGGGAGCTCCCATTATCCAATTCTGGTTCGGAATACGAGCCAGTGGAGGATAGTGGCTCAGAGTCCGAGTCCCCGGAGGAAACCGTCCCTCCCAAAAGAATGCGATCGGCACCAAGATCAGCACCAAGATCAGCACCAAGATCAGGAGAACTGCCCACCACCAGCAGCGCCATACCCCAGGAAGAGGAGCCCAGTACAAGCAATGGAAATGCACGCCCAACCCGAAGAATCCAGCCCCAATCCTACCTTCCCGATGCCCTGGCAAACCCCTTATGGTTGTTTGCCAACTCAGGATCCGCTATCATCCCCCCTTTCACCGCACAGCCAGGTGTGCAGCCCGACACTACAAATTTTCTAAATTTTATTATTTTTGTTTATTTTTCCCACAAGATTTGCTGCAGAATATAGTGGATCAAACGAATCTGTATGCATCCCAATTTATTGCTGCCAACCCCGATTCTTCCTACGCCCGCATGTTCCAGTGGCGGCGTCTAACATTGGAGGAATTTAAATTATTTTTGGGCCTTATGTTCAATATGGGGCTTACAAAAAAGAACAAAGTCCATTCATATTGGTCCAAACGCCCCATCCAACACATGCCCATATATTCCGCTGTCATGTCCAGGAAAAGATACGACATGATTATGCGCTTTCACCACTTCAATGACAATTCACAATGCCCTCCCCGAGATCATCCCAACTACAACAAATTGTACAAGATACGCCCCCTAATCAATGCCTTTTCCCAGCGATTTGAAGAAGTTTTCATCCCAGACCAAAAAAATTGTGTGGACGAGTCCCTCGTACATTTCACCGGCCGACTGCAGTTCAAGCAGTACATACCAAGCAAGAGAGCCAGGTATGGGTTAAAATTAAATAAATTATGTGATCGAGTCACTGGATACGTCTGCAAATTCAGGATCTACGAAGGCAAAGACTCCCAGCTCCAGCCCCGTGATTGCCCCACATATATTGGAACCAGTGGGAAAATTGTCTGGGAGTTGGCATACCCCCTGTTCGGAAAAGGTTACCATTTATATGTTGATAATTATTATACCAGCCTGCCCCTTTTTCGCCACCTTTACAGTAAACAAACCCCGGCCTGCGGTACCTTAAAAAAAAAACGGAAGGGATTCCCACAAAATTTATTGACAAAAAAATTGCGACCTGGAGAATCGGCATCCATGAGGAACGAGGAGGTGTTGGCCATGAAGTGGAGGGACAAGAAAGATGTCCACATCCTCTCTACGATCCACAATGACACCATGGTGGAGATCCCAAGAAGACGCGGCTCCATTGTAAAGCCCGAATGTGTCCACGACTACAATTTGTACATGGGGGGGGGGGTGCATTTAAACGACCAGATGCTACAGCCCTACTTATCAACCAGAAAGTCCCGTTATTGGCACAAAAAAGTTGCGTTTCACCTGTTTCACATGGCCCTTTTTAATTTGTTTGTCTGCTACCAAAAAGCAACTCAAAATCACTGACTCCACTACCTCCAATATATCGAAGATATCATCGATGCCCTCATTTACCAACAAGATCCCGCCCCAGGAAGCATTCGCTCTGATAGTGTGAGTCGGCTTCACGAGCGACACTATCCCTTTAGCATCCCCCCCACAGAATCTGGAAGAAGATGCCAAAAGAAATGCCGTGTATGCAGCAGAGGAGGAGTAAGAAGAGACACCAGCTATTATTGTCCCGATTGTCCCTCCCAACCTGGCCTGTGCATCGGAAATTGCTTCAAAAATTATCATACATCCATTAGTTCCCCTTATTATTAACAGACTGCCATTTCCCTATTTGCCTGCTACCATGTTACTAACTACCTTCCATGTTAATTAACTGACCCTGGCCTGTTTACCGACGATGTCTTTGCTTGCCGATTTAAACCACGTTTCTGACCTCCACGTGCACCAACCTCAGCCTGTTTACCGACGATGCCTCTGCCTGCCGATTTAAACCACGTTTCTGACTTCCACGTGTACCGACCTTGGCCTGTTAATCGACCATGTTTTTGTGTGCCACTTGGACTGATCTTTTGGCCATCTACTTTTAGTACACAGGGGTCTCACATATGTGAGGGGCTTCAGAATAGCGTTCTGAGTAGAGAAAACCAGTTTTTCGTTTTCTGTGCTCCAAGAACAGGGTCTGGTTGCCCGGAGGCTTCAAAGCGATTTGGGTGGGAGAAGCCTCTACCCCTGTCCCCCTGGCCCTAAGCTTGATGGTCCTTCCTGCTGCCTGGACCAATAATTTGGCTGTGCTGACCATATTACTGCCTGTAATGACCCATGACATTATGGACCATGTTTCTTCCTGCTGCTTGGACCAATACTTTGGCTGTGTTGACCATATATCTGCCTGCTGCCTCTACTGACTTTGGACAGCATTTCTGCCGGGACACCTCTGCCTGCTACCTGGACCTGTGCTTTGGCTGTGCTCTGGCTGTGCTGACAGTATCTCTGCCTGTGCGAACTATGGACAGTATTCCTGCCTGCTGCCTGGATGATTGCTTTTGCTGTCGCTGACCTCATCCCTGCCTGCTGCCTGGACCGATGCTCTCCTCTGTGGACCACTGCACTTCTAAAACCACAGGTAATCTTTTGTTATTTGGTATGTACCTGCTATGTGTTAGATATATGAAGGGCCTTCAAAAATGTGATCGGTAGTCAGAAAATGATATGTGCAATTAATGCTGCTAGAATGCCTGGAGGTGCTACTTGGATGTTGGGCCTCTGTATGTGGCCAGGCTGTGTAAAAGTCTCAAACATGTGGTATCGCCATACTCAGGAGGAGTAGCAGAATGCATTTTGGGGTGTAATTTTTGCTATGTACATATTATGTGTTAGAAATATCTTATAAATTGACAACTTTGTGTAAAAAAAATGCATTTTAATTTTTTCTCCACATTTTCCAAAACCTTCTGGAAAAAAATGAACCGTTCAAAAGACTCATAATGCCTCATAGATTATACGTTGGGGTGTGTGCTTTCCAAAATGCGGTCATTTTGTGGAAAATTCTATTGTCCTGGTGCTCCAGGGCCTTCAAAATTGTAATAGGTGGTTGAGAAAGGATATGTGCGATTTATGCTTGTAGAACGCCTGAAAATGCTACCTCAATGTTGGGCCTCTGTATATGGCCAGGCTGTGTAAAAGTCTCACACATGTGGTATCGCTATACTCAGGAGGAGTAGCAGAATGCATTTTGGGGTGTTATTTTTGCTATGTATATGCTATGCGTTAGAAATATCTTATAAATGGACAACTTTGTGTAAAAAAAATGCATTTTCATTTTTTTTCCACATTTTCCAAAACCTTCTGGAAAAAAATGAACCGTTCAAAAGACTCATAATGCTTCATAGATTATACGTTGGGGTGTGTGCTTTCCAAAATGGGGTCATTTTGTGGAAAATTCTATTGTCCTGGTGCTCCAGGGCCTTCAAAATTGTAATAGGTGGTTGAGAAAGGATATGTGCGATTTATGCTTGTAGAACGCCTGAAAGTGCTACTTCAATGTTGGGCCTCTGTATATGGCCAGGCTGTGTAAAAGTCTCACACATGTGGTATCGCTATACTCAGGAGGAGTAGCAGAATGCATTTTGGGGTGTCATTTTTGCTATGTATATGCTATGCGTTAGAAATATCTTATAAATGGACAACTTTGTGTAAAAAAAATGCATTTTCATTTTTTCTCCACATTTTCCAAAACCTTCTGGAAAAAAATGAACCGTTCAAAAGACTCATAATGCTTCATAGATTATACGTTGGGGTGTGTGCTTTCCAAAATGGGGTCATTTTGTGGAAAATTCCATTGTCCTGGTGCTCCAGGGCCTTCAAAAGTGTAATAGGTGGTTGAGAAAGGATATGTGCGATTTATGCTTGTAGAACGCCTGAAAGTGCTACTTCAATGTTGGGCCTCTGTATGTGGCCAGGCTGTGTAAAAGTCTCGCACATGTGGTATCGCTACACTCAGGAGGAGTAGCAGAATGTATTTTGGGGTGTAGTTGCAATTATGCATATGCTGTGTGAGAGAAAAAAACTGTTAATATGACCAGTTTGTGTAAAAAAGAAAAAAAAAATTAAATTTTCCCAAGAATTGTGGGAAAAAAATACAACTTCAAAAAACTCACCACGCCTCTTAGTAAATACCCTGGACTGTCTACTTTCCAAAAAGGGGTAATTTTGGGGTATTTGTACTTTCCTCGCTTGTTAGTGTCTCAAGAAATGAGATATCCCTTCAGTACATCAGGCGTGATCAGATGTGATAAATTTTCAGTGATTGCCACCATAGTTTGTAGACTCTATAACTTTCACAAAGACCAAATAATATACACTAATTTGGGTTCATTTTACCAAAGATATGTAGCAGTATACATTTTGGCACAAATTTATGAAGAAAAATTACTTATTTGCAAAATTTTACAATAGAAACTAAAAAAAAGTGTTTTTTTTTTTAAAAAATTGCTGTTTTTTTGCTTATATCGCAAAAAATAAAAAACCCAGTGGCGATTAAATACCACCAAAAGAAAGCTCTATTTGTGAGAAGAAAATTATAAAAATTTTGTTTGGATACAGTGTAGCATGACTAAGTAATTGTCATTCAAAGTGTGAGAGTACTGAAAGCTGAAAATTGGTCTGGGCGGGAAGGTGCATAAGTGCATGGTATTGAAGTGGTTAAAGACTCTCAGGACTACGTTATCCAGAACCCCATTCGGCACCCAGGGTGAAATGTTTCCACCCCAGAGACTCATGGGTGGGGTTATATAAGGAGGAGGCGAGGCTGAGCGCGGTCTCTTTGGGACACGAGACTTCAGTGGAGAGATCTTCCTGTGCGGATCCGCTGTGGTGCAAGGCCTGGGGCCTTGCTCTGCTACCCAAAAGAGCCTTCCACCCGCATTGCGAGCCTGGTGGCATCTGACTCGGTCATCCTCAACCGCGGCTGAGCCGGAGACCAGACCGCTGCAGACGCTGTGTGTGGAGACACAGCAGGTGGAAGTTCCCGGACTGGGATCGCGTCCGGAGGGGTGAGCGAGCACCTGCTCAATCCATATACTGTACACTATTGTTAGGCCTACAGACTACCGTGACCCACCAGTTCATATTTAAGTCCCCACTGGAGATCCATAGCAGAACTGAGTCAAACGGATCTCTAGTGGAGTGTTCTGTGTTGGCACTTTTACCCTTTGGATTACAAATGTGTTCCTGAAATGTACACCACCGTTTAAAGACTTGCATGCGAAGAATTCATCCCCTAGAGACTGAGTTATAGGGTCAGGCCTGGCCAGCCAGATAGTTTATTTAGTTGCTGCGCCATAGGGCGCATAGTGAAGTACTGTTACACGTGGCGCGTGTGCGCCATATCTTACTAGTTGTAGTGTGTCTATTGCTGCAGGGCTCTACAGATAGATTCATGTGATTTGTTACAACTGTTGATTTTTATTGCCAGTAGAAAGTAAACTCGTTATACTTCTATCATTGCATTGGTGTCTGAATTTAACCATAGAGCATAAGATATATATATATACATTACCCTAGACTAACTGTGCCAGAGTGGGTCGAGTAAATTGCCGGGGGTTGGCGGAGCTGTCTTCAGGGCCCAAACTAAATCTGCGGCCCTCTTAGCTGAAGGTATCGCTACATTTATAAAACACTAAAGCCCCTTTTATGCTGGTGCACTTTTGCCATACTATTATTTCCATTTAACTTGCATTATCTTTTATTTTTAATATTGTGCATAGGATTGTCCCACCCAAGTGTTCTTGTAGTCACATGTGTATATGCTGATTCCTTGTCTCAAGTGTCTCTCACACTTGTGATTGTATTCATTGCATTTGCTTTTAACTTACATTTGCAATAAACTTTGTTTATGCTCTACATCTTGCATTAATTGCATTTTCTTTGTCAGGAAAAACAATATCTTTAATCATAAAATAAAGTTCATTGATGCAATCATGCCATGTGCTCTGTTTAATGAACTGTTTCTGGGTTTGCATACTGCTATTTTGTTAATGTATGAGACCAAATATATACAACTATAAAACCTTTCAAGCCTTTATTTATACAGTAGATTGTATTTATGTAGAGAACAGAAAAACTCCACTCTTCATTGTCAAATTGTATTATAAAGACAGCAGAGCAAATGAAATAACGTCTCTTTTACAAACAGAAAATAATTAAATATCTCTCTTTGCCAAGTTTACCAGCTGATGTAAAAAAATAAAATAAAAAAAGTGTCAGCAAACTGATCTTTATTGTAAAAGGTTGTGTTGGACCACTAACACTTGGCCATTCCACAGGTGATAATTTGTAGGACAGTGTGTCTTCTGTCATCAAGACTTCTGTAAGAGTATGGCCTCAATAGATGTTCCTCAAATGTAAAGGCCTCCACAGTCACAAATACAAATGTCATTGGTGGACCTTCAGTTCCAGGAAATGGTCAGTTGTCGTGCAAATCAAGCAGATTATTCTGTAGCCACTATCTAAACTGAGAAGGCTGAAATACAACAGAGTCTGCAGAGCTACCATAATTGCCCATATTTACAGAAATAAACTTATATTCAGCATTACCAGTTGCTATCAGAACAAGAAAAAAATATGTTTACAGTTACCATTATGAGCAGGTTTAATAAATCTAATATATTTTCCTTCAATAGCCCCTCCATAACAAGTCTGCTATCTTTTTTTTTTTTTCTTCACTTTCTTTTTATTTAGAAAATTGTTCTCATGATACATACACTTATTGCATTTTATCCAGTGAAACATTACATTTTTTGTGTCAATCATCGTGTACATACAACTATATCCTGTTGCTATATTCTCTTTTCCTTTTTTTCTCCCCCTTCCCACCTCCCCCCCACCCCAGAACTACATCCATCACCTTTACTTCCTTGTATCTAGTCACCACAATTCATTTCTTCCACCACCACTGTTCTCTCCTATCTATATATACAATTTTTACTCGTTCACGCCGTTCTTTCCCTCTCTTCTCCGCCCTCCCCTCCTGCAGCACCCAAAGGTCTTTACATCTGGAGTCTTTCCACTACTAATTGAGGTGGCGCAAGATCAACGTCCCCCAGCCATGATTTCCATATGGTATCAAATTTACCCACTTCTCTCCTTCGGCTGTACGTTAGTCGCTCTCTGAAAAGCACGGAGTTTACATATGAAATCCACTGCTTCCTCGTAGGTACCGCTGGTGCCATCCAGTATTTTGCAATGAGTTTTCTAGCCAGATACATCAGTCTGGTCAGCATGCAATACATTCCTCTTGGGAACATCTCTGTATCAATGGCTCCAAGCAAGTACACTAAAGGGTTTAGGGGAACGGGTACCTGGGCTAGTCTTGTGATACACTGGGAGGCTTCCTCCCAGTACCTATAGAGTTTTGGGCATTTCCATATTAAATGTATAAAGTCCCCGCTATGTACTTTACATTTTGGACACAGGGGGGAATCTCTCCCTCCCCACCTATATAACTGCTCTGATGTTCTATATGCCCTATGCAAAATTAATAATTGTGATAATCTATGGGATGCAGATACTGATACCACAGGAATAGAATTAAGTGCCATTTCCCACTGGTTCCCATCTATATCCCCTATACAGTATCTTCCACCCATTTGCTTTGGCATCTCAAAGAGGCATGGTCCTGGACCGAGGACAGCAATTCCATATACATTTTTGATATCAATCCCTTCTGGGTGTCCGCCCAAGAACTTCCCTCAGCATAGGTGATGTTGACACTCTCATAGAGTGTGTTGTTTGTTGTGCCTGCAGAGCATGACGAAGCTGAAGATATTGATAGAAGCCCTTGGGACTTAACTGGAATTCCTGACATAGCTGTTCATATGTCTTCAACTCCTTCCCTTCATATAATTGTGCAAAAAAACAGATCCCCTCTCTTTCCAAGAGGTAAAGCCCTGCAGTTCCTGTACCTCTGGGTATCTCTAGTTATGCCATATCGGAGTAAAGGGCAGCAAACCCTTTATCCTCAGAGCTTTCCGGATCTCCCCCCATACTCTTTTGAGAAGGACGCATGTGGGTGCTGAGTCTGGTATGCTTGGTAGGTCCATCTCCATATGGGAGGCCGCTTCTAGTGTGGGGGCAGAGATAGTCACCATTTTACATATCGGGTCCTCCCTCCCTTCCCGCCCCCACCCTGCCATCTGCTGAAGCTGTGAGGCCAAAAAGTACATTTTGGGGTGGGGTATTGCCAGTCCTCCTCTATCCTTTCCGTACTGCAGGGTAGCTAGACTAATCCTGGCTGTCTTTTTTTTCCATATTAATTCCCTCATTAGTGTATCAATCTGTTTAAACCACTTATTGGGGATCCACATGGGGGAATTATGGAATACATACAGTAGCTGCGGGGCCCACACCATTTTTATAAAGTCTGCTATCTTTAACTATGAATTCCTCTCACTATCTGATGAAAAGTTAATATTCCTGCATAAAATTTATATAAAATATACAAATATAATATATGGAGCTGTAGGTGTTTCCAGTTACCAAATATCTGAAATAAAAATAAACAAATATATATATCATTACAGTTGGTGAAATGAGAATACGCTGAAGAACCATGAAAGATACTTTTCAATGAGAAGTGAAGATACAGAACAGCACAATAAGTGGATCAGCAGCTAAACCTGATTGTGTCTGTTTCCACGATGAAGACTTAATGTTCCTGAAGCCAATTTGAAGATGAGGGAGTAAGTATACATATTATCTGATGTGGCAAACTAAATAGCAAATTCATGTTTACTGTTGACTGTTCTTTTTAACTTTTTCAGTACTAATAGTAACTTTGATGCAGAGCCTGTGAGAGAGAAGGAAACTGGAAACAGGCCAGAGCCAGATGATCCTGAAGATTTCTAGCTCCTCGTTAGGTTCCTCCAAGACCAACTCTACAAAAAATAAAAGCTGCCAAGAAAACCAATAATAACACACCAAATGTAGCACAGTTTACAGAAACCATGAAAAATATTGGCTTCACAGTAGAAGAACCTAGGGGAACACCATTAGTTCACAAAATCACTGGTTCCTCAAATGGAATAGGTTCCAGAGACAGACAGCAGCACAGATTAGCCCCCAACCTCCCCCATATGAGCACCCAAACATACTGTATGTTTGGGTGCTCATATGGGGGAGGTTGGGGGTTAATCTGTGCTGCTGTGTTTCAACAATGCAGTTAATAGCTTGGGAAAGATGATAAAATCTTAAATAGTACAACATTTTGAAATTATACTTTATCTAGGGAACAGAAATCAGTGCAGCAGTTTTTATTTTCTAGATCAGGGGTCTCCAAATTTTCTATACAAAGGGCCAGTTTACTATCCCTTAGATTTTAGGGGGGCCGGATTGTGCACAGTGAGAGTAAAAATAGTCCTGTTGTCAGTGGGCATAAACAATGCCAAATCATTAGTGGGGGGAATAATGCTCTCTGGTGTCAGTGGGAGGAATAGTGCCTCGTTGTTGGTGTCAGTGGGAGGAATAGTGCCCCATCATTGGTGTCAGTGGGTGGAAAAGTGCCCCATCTTTGGTGTCAGTGGGAGGAATAGTGCCCCATAATTGTTGCAAGTGGGAAGAATAATGCCACCATCTTTGGTGTCAGTGGGAGGAATAGTGCCCCATCCTTGGTGCAAGTGGGAAGAATAATACCCCATCATTAGTGCAAGTGGGAAGAATAATGCCCCATCATTGGTGTCATTAGGTGGAAGGATGTCCATCATTGGTATCAGTGGAATAGGGCTCTGTTGTTGGTGTCAGGGGCAAGAATTATGCCCCCATTGTTGGTGTCAGTAGGAGGAATAGTGCCCTAAGTGCCAGATAAAGGCAAGCAAAGGGCTTGCAGTTTGGAGACCATTGTTCTAGATCAGGGGTCTCCAAACCCCGGCTCACGGGCTACATACAGCCCGCTAGTGTGTTTTCTCCAGTCCGCAGCTCAGACTCTGCCAACATAACATTGCCGATCTGCTGCCTTTCAAAAGCAGCTGCTGTTATCGGCAGTATGTCTGGCAGGTCTCACAAACAAATATGCTCCCCCCACACCCTCCCATGTCGTCATCAGCGCGGCACCTCCCGGCTTCTTGCCCGCTGTTTGTATTAGAAATCATTCCGCGTGTGTAGCAGCGGGCGGGAGCCGGGAGGTGCAGGAGAGCTGAAGTCTGCAAGAGGCAAGAGGCAAATGGGGACACTGCTGGGGAACTTGATGCTGGGGTCACTGCTGGGGAACTTGATGCTGCGGACCTTGATACTGGGGGGACACTGATGGGAAACTTGATGCTGGGGACACTGCTTAGGAACTTGATGCTGGGGAGACTGCTGGGGAACTTGATGCTGGGGACACTGAAGGGGAACTTGATGCTGGGGACACTGCTGGGGAAATTGATGCCGGGGACCTTGATGCTCGGGGGACACTGATGGGGAACTTGATGCTAGGGACACTGATGGGGAGCTTGATGCTGGGAACACTCTGATGGGGAACTTGATGCTGGGCACACTGCTGGGGAACTTGATGCTGGGGACACTGAAGGGGAACTTGATGCCGGGGACACTCTGTTGGGGAACTTGATGCTGGGGACACTGCAGGGGAACTTGATGCTGGGGAACTTGATGCTGGGGACACTGCTGGGGAACTTGATGCTGGGGACCTTGATGCTGGGGACACTGAAGGGGAACTTGATGCTGGGGACACTCTCATGGGGAACTTGATGCTGGGGGGACACTGATGGGGAAAATGATGCTGGGGACACTCTGAAGGGGAACTTGATGCTGGGGACAATGCTGGGAACATGATGCTGGGGACATTGCTGGGGAACTTGATGCTGGGGACACTCTGAAGGGGAACTTGATGCTGGGGACACTGATGGGGAACTTGATGCTGGGGGGACACTGATGGGGAACTTGATGCTGGGACACTGATGGGGAACTTGATGCTGGGGGGACACTGATGGGGAACTTGATGCTGGGTACACTGATGGGGAACTTGATGCTGGGGACACTGATGAGAAACTTGATGCTGGGGACACTGATGGGGAACTTGATGCTGGGGACACTGATGTGGAACTTGATGCTGGGGACACTGATGGGGAACTTGATGCTGGGGAACTTGATGCTGGGGACACTGATGGGGAACTTGATGCTGGGGAACTTGATGCTGGGGACACTGATGGGGAACTTGATGCTGGGGACACTGCTGGGGAAATTGATGCTGGGGACCTTGATGCTGGGGGGACACTGATGGGGAACTTGATGCTAGGGACACTGACGGGGAGCTTGATGCTGGGGACACTCTGATGGGGAACTTGATGCTGGGGACACTGCTGGGGAACTTGATGCTGGGGAACTTGATGCTGGGGACACTGCTGGGGAACTTGATGCTGGGGACCTTGATGCTGGGGACACTAAAGGGGAACTTGATGCTGGGGACACTCTCATGGGGAACTTGATGCTGGGGGGACACTGATGGGGAACTTGATGCTGGGGACACTCTGATGGGGAACTTGATGCTGGGGACACTCTGATGGGGAACTTGATGCTGGGGACACTGCTGGGGAACTTGATGCTGGGGACACTCTGATGAAGAACTTGATGCTGGGGACACTCTGATGGAGAACTTGATGCTGGGGACACTCTGATGGAGAACTTGATGGTGGGGACACTCTGATGGAGAGCTTGATGCTGGGGACACTCTGATGGATAACTTGATGCTGGGGGCACTCTGATGGGGAACTTGATGCTGGGGACAATCTGATGGGAAACTTGATTCTGGGGACACTCTGATGGGGAACTTGATGCTGGGGGCACTGATGGGGACATTGATGCTGGGGACACTCTGATGGGGAACTTGATGCTGGGGACACTGATGGGGACATTGATGCTGGGGACACTGATGGGAAACTTGATGCTGGGGACACTCTGATGGGGAACTTGATGCTGGGGACACTGATGGGGAACTTGATGCTGGGGACACTCTGATGGGGAACTTGATGCTGGGGACACTGATGGGGAACTTGATGCTGGGGACACTCTGATGGGGAACTTGATGCTGGGGACACTGATGGGGAACTTGATGCCGGGGACACTGATGGGGAACTTGATGCTGGGTGGACACTGATGGGGAATTTGATGCTGGGGACACTGCTGGGGACATTGATGCTGGGGACACTCTGATGGAGAACTTAATCCTGGGGACACTCTGATGGAGAACTTGATGCTGGGGAAACTCTGATGGGGAACTTGTTGCTGGGGACACTGATGGGGAACTTGATGCTGGGGACACTGTTGGGGTACTTGATGCTGGGAACACTGATGGGGACATTGATGCTGGGGACACTCTGATGGAGAACTTGATGCTGGGGACACTCTGATGGAAAACTTGATGCTGGGGACACTCTGATGGAGAACTTGATGCTGGGGACACTCTGATGGGGAACTTGATGCTGGGGACACTCTGATGGGGAACTTGATGCTGGGGACACTCTGAGGGAGAACTTGATGCTGGGGAACTTGATGCTGGGGACACTAAAGGGGAACTTGATGCTGGGGACCTTGATGCTGGGGACACTAAAGGGGAACTTGATGCTGGGGACACTCTCATGGGGAACTTGATGCTGGGGGGACACTGATGGGGAACTTGATGCTGGGGACACTCTGATGGGGAACTTGATGCTGGGGACACTCTGATGGGGAACTTGATGCTGGGGACACTGCTGGGGAACTTGATGCTGGGGACACTCTAATGAAGAACTTGATGCTGGGGACACTCTGATGGAGAACTTGATGCTGGGGACACTCTGATGGAGAGCTTGATGCTGGGGACACTCTAATGGAGAACTTGATGCTGGGGGCACTCTGAGGGGGAACTTGATGCTGGGGAGAATCTGATGGGAAACTTGATTCTGGGGACACTCTGATGGGGAACTTGATGCTGGGGGCACTGATGGGGACATTGATGCTGGGGACACTCTGATGGGGAACTTGATGCTGGGGACACTGATGGGGACATTGATGCTGGGGACACTGATGGGAAACTTGATGCTGGGGACACTGATGGGGAACTTGATGCTGGGGACACTCTGATGGGAAACTTGATGCTAGGGACACTGATGGGGAACTCGATGCTGGGGACACTCTGATGGGGAACTTGATGCTGGGGACACTGATGGGGAACTTGATGCCGGGGACACTGATGGGGAACTTGATGCTGGGTGGACACTGATGGGGAACTTGATGCTGGGGACACTGCTGGGGACATTGATGCTGGGGACACTCTGATGGAGAACTTAATCCTGGGGACACTCTGATGGAGAACTTGATGCTGGGGACACTCTGATGGGGAACTTGATGCTGGGAACACTCTGAGGGAGAACTTGATTTTGGGGAACTTGATTCTGGGGACACCGGTGGTGAACTTGATGCTGGGGACACTCTGATGGAGAACTTGATGCTGGGGACACTCTGACGGAGAACTTGATGCTGGGGACACTCTGATAGAGATCTTGATACTGGGGACACTTTGATGGGGAACTTGATGCTGGGGACACTCTGATGGGGAACTTGATGCTGGGGACACTCTGATGGGGAACTTGATGCTGGGGACACTCTGATGGGGAACTTGTTGCTGGGGACTCTGATGGGGAACTTGATGCTGGGGACACTGATGGGGAACTTTATGCTGAGGGGCCACTGATGGGGAACTTGATGCTGGGGACACTGTTGGGGTACTTGATGCTGGGGACACTGATGGGGACATTGATGCTGGGGACACTCTGATGGAGAACTTGATGCTGGGGACACTCTGATGGAAAACTTGATGCTGGGGACACTCTGATTGGGAACTTGATGCTGGGGACACTCTGATGGGGAACTTGATGCTGGGGACACTCTGATGGGGAACTTGATGCTGGGGGCACTGCTGGGGAACTTGATGCTGGGGACACTCTGATGAAGAACTTGATGCTGGGGACACGCTGATGGAGAACTTGATGCTGGGGACACTCTGATGGAGAACTTGATGCTGGGGAACTTGATGCTGGGGACACCAATGGTGAACTTGATGCTGGGCACACTCTGTTGGAGAACTTGATGCTGGGGACACTCTGATGGAGAGCTTGATGCTGGGGACACTCTGATGGAGAACTTGATGCTAGGGACACTCTGATGGGGAACTTAATGCTGGGGACACTCTGATGGGAAACTTGATTCTGGGGCACTCTGATGGGGAACTTAATGCAGGGGGCACTGATGGGGACATTGATGCTGGGGACACTCTGATGGGGAACTTGATGCTGGGGACACTGATAGGAAACTTGATGCTGGGGACACTCTGATGGGGAACTTGATGCTGGGGAACTTGATGCTGGGGACACTCTGATGGGGAACTTGATGCTGGGGACACTGATGGGGAACTTGATGCTGGGGATACTCTGATGGGGATCTTGATGCTGGGGACACTGATGGGGAACTTGATTCCGGGGACACTGATGGGGAACTTGATGCTGGGGACACTGCTGGGGACATTGATGCTGGGGACACTCTGATGGAGAACTTAATCCTGGGGACACTCTGATGGAGAACTTGATGCTGGGGACACTCTGATGGGGAACTTGATGCTGGGAACACTCTGAGGGAGAACTTGATTTTGGGGAACTTGATTCTGGGGACACCGGTGGTGAACTTGATGCTGGGGACACTCTGATGGAGAACTTGATGCTGGGGACACTCTGATGGGGAACTTGATGCTGGGGACACTCTGATGGGGAACTTGATGCTGGGGACACTCTGATGGGGAACTTGTTGCTGGGGACACTGATGGGGAACTTGATGCTGGGGACACTGATGGGGAACTTTATGCTGAGGGGCCACTGATGGGGAACTTGATGCTGGGGACACTGTTGGGGTACTTGATGCTGGGGACACTGATGGGGACATTGATGCTGGGGACACTCTGATGGAGAACTTGATGCTGGGGACACTCTGATGGAAAACTTGATGCTGGGGACACTCTGATTGGGAACTTGATGCTGGGGACACTCTGATGGGGAACTTGATGCTGGGGACACTCTGATGGGGAACTTGATGCTGGGGGCACTGCTGGGGAACTTGATGCTGGGGACACTCTGATGAAGAACTTGATGCTGGGGACACGCTGATGGAGAACTTGATGCTGGGGACACTCTGATGGAGAACTTGATGCTGGGGAACTTGATGCTGGGGACACCAATGGTGAACTTGATGCTGGGCACACTCTGTTGGAGAACTTGATGCTGGGGACACTCTGATGGAGAGCTTGATGCTGGGGACACTCTGATGGAGAACTTGATGCTAGGGACACTCTGATGGGGAACTTGATGCTGGGGACACTCTGATGGGAAACTTGATTCTGGGGCACTCTGATGGGGAACTTAATGCAGGGGGCACTGATGGGGACATTGATGCTGGGGACACTCTGATGGGGAACTTGATGCTGGGGACACTGATAGGAAACTTGATGCTGGGGACACTCTGATGGGGAACTTGATGCTGGGGAACTTGATGCTGGGGACACTCTGATGGGGAACTTGATGCTGGGGACACTGATGGGGAACTTGATGCTGGGGATACTCTGATGGGGATCTTGATGCTGGGGACACTGATGGGGAACTTGATTCCGGGGACACTGATGGGGAACTTGATGCTGGGTGGACACTGAAGGGGAACTTGATGCTGGGGACACTGCTGGGGACATTGATCCTGGGGACACTGATGGGGAACTTGATGCTGGGGACACTCTGATGGGGAAGTTGTTGCTGGGGACACTGATGGGAAACTTGATGCTGGGGACACTGATGGGGAACTTTATGCTGAGGGGTCACTGATGGGGAACTTGATGCTGGGGACACTGTTGGGGTAGTTGATGCTGGGGACACTGATGGGGACATTGATGCTGGGGACACTCTGATGGATAACTTGATGCTGGGGACACTCTGATGGAGAACTTGATGCTGGGGACACTCTGATGGGGAACTTGATGCTGGGGACATTCTGATGGGGAACTTGATGCTGGGGACACTGCTGGGGAACTTGATGCTGGGGACACTCTGATGAAGAACTTGATGCTGGGGACACCAATGGTGAACTTGATGCTGGGCACACTCTGTTGGAGAACTTGATGCTGGGGACACTCTGATGGAGAGCTTGATGCTGGGGACACTCTGATGGAGAACTTGATGCTGGGGACACTCTGATGGGGAACTTGATGCTGGGGACACTCTGATGGGGAACTTGATGCTGGGGACACTCTGATTGAAAACTTGATTCTGGGGACACTCTGATGGGGCACTTGATGCTGGGGGCACTGATGGGGACATTGATGCTGGGGACACTCTGATCTGGGGACACTGATGGGGACATTGATGCTGGGGACACTGGTGGGAAACTTGATGCTGGGGACACTCTGATGGGGAACTTGATGCTGGGGACACTGATGGGGAACTTGATGCTGGGGACACTCTGATGGGGAACTTGATGCTGGGGACACTGATGGGGAACTTGATGCTGGGGACACTCTGATGGGGAACTTGATGCTGGGGACACTGATGGGGAACTTGATGCCGGGGACACTGATAGGGAACTTGATGCTGGGTGGACACTGATGGGGAACTTGATGCTGGGGACACTGCTGGGGACATTGATGCTGGGGACACTGATGGGGAACTTGATGCTGGGGACACTCTGATGGGAACTTGTAGCTGGGGACACTGATGGGGAACTTGATGCTGGGGACACTGATGGGAAACTTTATTCTGAGGGGCCACTGATGGGGAACTTGATGCTGGGGACACTGTTGGGGTACTTGATGCTGGGGACACTGATGGGGACATTGATGCTGGGGACACTCTGACGGAGAACTTGATGCTGGGGACACTCTGATGGGGAACTTGATGCTGGGGACACTCTGATGGGGAACTTGATGCTGGGGACACTCTGATGGGGAACTTGATGCTGGGGACACTGCTGGGGAACTTGATGCTGGGGACACTCTGATGAAGAACTTGATGCTGGGGACACGCTGATGGAGAACTTGATGCTGGGGACACTCTGATGGAGTACTTGATGCTGGGGAACTTGATGCTGGGGACCCTAATGATGAACTTGATGCTGGGCACACTCTGTTGGAGAACTTGATGCTGTGGACACTCTAATGGAGAGCTTGATGCTGGGGACACTCTGATGGAGAACTTGATGCTGGGGACACTCTGATGGGGAACTTCATGCTGGGCACACTCTGATGGGAAACTTGATTCTGGGGACACTCTGATGGGGAACTTGATGCTGGGGGCACTGATGGGGACATTGATGCTGGGGACACTCTGATGGGGAACTTGATGCTGGGGACACTGATGGGGACATTGATGCTGGGGACACTGATGGGAAACTTGATGCTGGGGACACTCTGATGGGGAACTTGATGCTGGGGACACTGATGGGGAACTTGATGCTGGGGACACTCTGATGGAGAGCTTGATGCTGGGGACACTCTGATGGAGAACTTGATGCTGGGGACACTCTGATGGGGAACTTGATGCTGGGGACACTCTGATTGGAAACTTGATTCTGGGGACACTCTGATGGGGAACTTGATGCTGGGGGCACTGATGGGGACATTGATGCTGGGGACACTCTGATGGGGAACTTGATGCTGGGGACACTGATGGGGACATTGATGCTGGGGACACTGGTGGGAAACTTGATGCTGGGGACACTCTGATGGGGAACTTGATGCTGGAGACACTGATGGGGAACTTGATGATGGGGACACTCTGATGGGGAACTTGATGCTGGGGACACTGATGGGGAACTTGATGCTGGGGACACTCTGATGGGGAACTTGATGCTGGGGACAATGATGGGGAACTTGATGCCGGGGACACTGATGGGGAACTTGATGCTGTGTGGACACTAATGGGAAACTTGATGCTGGGGACACTGCTGGGGACATTGATGCTGGGCACACTGATGGGGAACTTGATGCTGGGGACACTCTGATGGGGAACTTGTTGCTGGGGACACTGATGGGGAACTTGATGCTGGGGACACTGATGGGGAACTTTATGCTGAGGGGCCACTGATGGGGAACTTGATGCTGGGGAAACTGTTGGGGTACTTGATGCTGGGGACACTGATGGGGACATTGATGCTGGGGACACTCTGATGGAGAACTTGATGCTGGGGACACTCTGACAGAGAACTTGATGCTGGGGACGCTCTGATGGGGAACTTGATGCTGGGGACACTCTGATGGGGAACTTTATGCTGGGGACACTGCTGGGGAATTTGATGATGGGGACACTGATGGGAAACTTGATGCTGGGGACACTCTGATGGGGAACTTGATGCTGGGGACACTGATGGGGAACTTGATGCTGGGGACACTCTGATGGAGAGCTTGATGCTGGGGACACTCTGATGGAGAACTTGATGCTGGGGACACTCTGATGGGGAACTTGATGCTGGGGACACTCTGATTGGAAACTTGATTCTGGGGACACTCTGATGGGGAACTTGATGCTGGGGGCACTGATGGGGACATTGATGCTGGGGACACTCTGATGGGGAACTTGATGCTGGGGACACTGATGGGGACATTGATGCTGGGGACACTGGTGGGAAACTTGATGCTGGGGACATTCTGATGGGGAACTTGATGCTGGAGACACTGATGGGGAACTTGATGCTGGGGACACTCTGATGGGGAACTTGATGCTGGGGACACTGATGGGGAACTTGATGCTGGGGACACTCTGATGGGGAACTTGATGCTGGGAACACTGATGGGGAACTTGATGCCGGGGACACTGATGGGGAACTTGATGCTGGGTGGACACTGATGGGAAACTTGAAGCTGGGGACACTGCTGGAGACATTGATGCTGGGGACACTGATGGGGAACTTGATGCTGGGGACACTCTGATGGGGAACTTGTTGCTGGGGACACTGATGGGGAACTTTATGCTGAGGGGCCACTGATGGGGAACTTGATGCTGGGGAAACTGTTGGGGTACTTGATGCTGGGGACACTGATGGGGACATTGATGCTGGGGACACTCTGACGGAGAACTTGATGCTGGGGATGCTCTGATGGGGAACTTGATGCTGGGGACACTCTGATGGGGAACTTTTTGCTGGGGACACTGCTGGGGAATTTGATGATGGGGACACTCTGATGAAGAACTTGATGCTGGGGACACTGATGGGGAACTTGATGCTGGGGACACTGATGGGGAACTTTATGCTGAGGGGCCACTGATGGGGAACTTGATGCTGGGCACACTGTTGGGGTACTTGATGCTGGGGACACTGATGGGGACATTGATGCTGGGGACACTCTGATGGAGAACTTTATGCTGGGGACACTCTGACGGAGAACTTGATGCTGGGGACACTCTGACGGAGAACTTGATGCTGGGGACACACTGTTGGGGTACTTGATGCTGGGGACACTGATGGGGACATTGATGCTGGGGACACTCTGATGGAGAACTTGATGCTGGGGACACTCTGACAGAGAACTTGCTGCTGGGGACGCTCTGATGGGGAACTTGATGCTGGGGACACTCTGATGGGGAACTTTATGCTGGGGACACTGCTGGGGAATTTGATGATGGGGACACTGATGGGAAACTTGATGCTGGGGACACTCTGATGGGGAACTTGATGCTGGGGACACTGATGGGGAACTTGATGCTGGGGACACTCTGATGGAGAGCTTGATGCTGGGGACACTCTGATGGAGAACTTGATGCTGGGGACACTCTGATGGGGAACTTGATGCTGGGGACACTCTGATTGGAAACTTGATTCTGGGGACACTCTGATGGGGAACTTGATGCTGGGGGCACTGATGGGGACATTGATGCTGGGGACACTCTGATGGGGAACTTGATGCTGGGGACACTGATGGGGACATTGATGCTGGGGACACTGGTGGGAAACTTGATGCTGGGGACACTCTGATGGGGAACTTGATGCTGGAGACACTGATGGGAACTTGATGCTGGGGACACTCTGATGGGGAACTTGATGCTGGGGACACTGATGGGGAACTTGATGCTGGGGACACTCTGATGGGGAACTTGATGCTGGGAACACTGATGGGGAACTTGATGCCGGGGACACTGATGGGGAACTTGATGCTGGGTGGACACTGATGGGAAACTTGAAGCTGGGGACACTGCTGGGGACATTGATGCTGGGGACACTGATGGGGAACTTGATGCTGGGGACACTCTGATGGGGAACTTGTTGCTGGGGACACTGATGGGGAACTTTATGCTGAGGGGCCACTGATGGGGAACTTGATGCTGGGGAAACTGTTGGGGTACTTGATGCTGGGGACACTGATGGGGACATTGATGCTGGGGACACTCTGACGGAGAACTTGATGCTGGGGACGCTCTGATGGGGAACTTGATGCTGGGGACACTCTGATGGGGAACTTTTTGCTGGGGACACTGCTGGGGAATTTGATGATGGGGACACTCTGATGAAGAACTTGATGCTGGGGACACTGATGGGGAACTTGATGCTGGGGACACTGATGGGGAACTTTATGCTGAGGGGCCACTGATGGGGAACTTGATGCTGGGCACACTGTTGGGGTACTTGATGCTGGGGACACTGATGGGGACATTGATGCTGGGGACACTCTGATGGAGAACTTTATGCTGGGGACACTCTGACGGAGAACTTGATGCTGGGGACACTCTGACGGAGAACTTGATGCTGGGGACACTCTGATGGGGAACTTGATGCTGGGGACACTCTGATGGGGAACTTGATGCTGGGGACACTGCTGGGGAACTTGATGATGGGGACACTCTGATGAAGAACTTGATGCTGCGGACACGCTGATGGAGAACTTGATGCTGGGGACACTCTGATGGAGAACTTGATGCTGGGGAACTTGATGCTGGGGACACTAATGGTGAACTTGATTCTGGGCACACTCTGTTGGAGAACTTGATGCTGGGGACACTCTAATAGAGAGCTTGATGCTGGGGACACTCTGATGGAGAACTTGATGCTGGGGACACTCTGATGGGGAACTTGATGCTGGGGGCACTGATGGGGACATTGATGCTGGGGACACTCTGATGGGGAACTTGATGCTGGGGACACTGATGGGGACATTGATGCTGGGGACACTGATGGGAAACTTGATGCTGGGGACACTCTGATGGGGAACTTGATGCTGGGGACACTGATGGGGAACTTGATGCTGGGGACACTCTGATGGGGAACTTGATGCTGGGGACACTGATGGGGAACTTGATGCTGGGGACACTCTGATGGGGAACTTGATGCTGGGGACACTGATGGGGAATTGATGCCGGGGACACTGATGGGGAACTTGATGCTGGGTGGACACTGATGGGGACTTGATGCTGGAGACACTGCTGGGGACATTGATGCTAGAGACACTCTGATGGAGAACTTAATCCTGGGGACACTCTGATGGAGAACTTGATGCTGGGGACACTCTGATGGCGAACTTGATGCTGGGGACACTCTGATGAGGAACTTGATGCTGGGGACACTCTGAGGGAGAACTTGATGCTGGGGAACTTGATTCTGGGGACACCAGTGGTGAACTTGATGCTGGGGACACTCTGATGGAGAACTTGATGCTGGGGACACTCTGACGGAGAACTTGATGCTGGGGACACTCTGATAGAGATCTTGATACTGGGGACACTTTGATGGGGAACTTGATGCTGGGGACACTCTGATGGGGATCTTGATGCTGGAGACACTCTGATGGGGAACTTAATGCTGGAGACACTGTTGGGGACATTGATGCTGGGGACACTCTGATGGGGAACTTGATGCTGGGGACACTGATGGGGACATTGATGCTGGGGACACTCTGATGGGGACATTGATGCTGGGGACACTCTGATGGGGAACTTGATGCTGGGGACATTGATGCTGGGGACACTCTGATGGGGAACTTGATGCTGGGGTCTCTGATGGGGAACTTGATGCTGGGGACACTGATGGGGAACTTGATGCTGGGGACACGGATGGGGAACTTGATGCTGGGGACACTCTGATGGAGAGCTTGATGCTGGGGACACTGATGGGGAACTTGATGCTGGGGACACTGATGGGGAACTTGATGCTGGGGACACTCTGATGGAGAGCTTGATGCTGGGGACACTCTGATGGAGAACTTGATGCTGGGGACACTCTGATGGGGAACTTGATGCTGGGGACACTCTGATTGGAAACTTGATTCTGGGGACACTCTGATGGGGAACTTGATGCTGGGGGCACTGATGGGGACATTGATGCTGGGGACACTCTGATGGGGAACTTGATGCTGGGGACACTGATGGGGACATTGATGCTGGGGACACTGGTGGGAAACTTGATGCTGGGGACACTCTGATGGGGAACTTGATGCTGGAGACACTGATGGGGAACTTGATGATGGGGACACTCTGATGGGGAACTTGATGCTGGGGACACTGATGGGGAACTTGATGCTGGGGACACTCTGATGGGGAACTTGATGCTGGGGACAATGATGGGGAACTTGATGCCGGGGACACTGATGGGGAACTTGATGCTGTGTGGACACTGATGGGAAACTTGATGCTGGGGACACTGCTGGGGACATTGATGCTGGGCACACTGATGGGGAACTTGATGCTGGGGACACTCTGATGGGGAACTTGTTGCTGGGGACACTGATGGGGAACTTGATGCTGGGGACACTGATGGGGAACTTTATGCTGAGGGGCCACTGATGGGGAACTTGATGCTGGGGAAACTGTTGGGGTACTTGATGCTGGGGACACTGATGGGGACATTGATGCTGGGGACACTCTGATGGAGAACTTGATGCTGGGGACACTCTGACAGAGAACTTGATGCTGGGGACGCTCTGATGGGGAACTTGATGCTGGGGACACTCTGATGGGGAACTTTATGCTGGGGACACTGCTGGGGAATTTGATGATGGGGACACTGATGGGAAACTTGATGCTGGGGACACTCTGATGGGGAACTTGATGCTGGGGACACTGATGGGGAACTTGATGCTGGGGACACTCTGATGGAGAGCTTGATGCTGGGGACACTCTGATGGAGAACTTGATGCTGGGGACACTCTGATGGGGAACTTGATGCTGGGGACACTCTGATTGGAAACTTGATTCTGGGGACACTCTGATGGGGAACTTGATGCTGGGGGCACTGATGGGGACATTGATGCTGGGGACACTCTGATGGGGAACTTGATGCTGGGGACACTGATGGGGACATTGATGCTGGGGACACTGGTGGGAAACTTGATGCTGGGGACACTCTGATGGGGAACTTGATGCTGGAGAGACTGATGGGGAACTTGATGCTGGGGACACTCTGATGGGGAACTTGATGCTGGGGACACTGATGGGGAACTTGATGCTGGGGACACTCTGATGGGGAACTTGATGCTGGGGACACTGATAGGGAACTTGATGCCGGGGACACTGATGGGGAACTTGATGCTGGGTGGACACTGATGGGAAACTTGAAGCTGGGGACACTGCTGGGGACATTGATGCTGGGGACACTGATGGGGAACTTGATGCTGGGGACACTCTGATGGGGAACTTGTTGCTGGGGACACTGATGGGGAACTTTATGCTGAGGGGCCACTGATGGGGAACTTGATGCTGGGGAAACTGTTGGGGTACTTGATGCTGGGGACACTGATGGGGACATTGATGCTGGGGACACTCTGACGGAGAACTTGATGCTGGGGACACCCCCGGGTTCGGTTCGCACCAGAACCCGCGAACGGACCGAAAGTTCGAACGAACATTAGAACCCTATTAAATACAATGGATGCGAACGTTCGAATTCTAAAGTGCTAATTATAACAACTATTATGCATGTTATTGTCATAAATAGGGTTTGGGAACCCGGGTTCTGCACCAGGGGACATGTATCAATGCAAAAAGAAGTTTTAAAAACGGTCGTTTTTCGGGAGCAGTCATTTTAATGATGCATAAAGTGAAAAAAAAAAAGTCAAATATTCCTTTAAATATCGTACCTGGGGGGTGTCTAAAGTATGCCTGTGAAGTGCCACGTGTTTCCCGTGTTTAGAACTGTCCCTGCACAAAATGACACTTCTAAAGGAAAAAAAAGCCATTTAAAACTGCTTGCGGCTTTAATGTAATGTCTGGTCCCGGTAATATGGATGAAATTCTTTAAGAAAAATGGCATAGCTACCCCATGACCCCCCCCCTACCCCAGCCCATTACCAGCCCCTTTGGGTCTTGTATGGATATTAAGGGGAACCCCGCACATAAAATAAAAAAGGCCCTTTATACTCTGAACAGCCGTATACAGGCGGTGCATACAAGACAGGGACTGTAGGTTTGTTCTTATGTAGAATCTGTTTGTAATTTTGAACAGGTACATTGTTGAAGTGTAGCTCCAGCCCAAAAATCGATTTTTAAACTTTTTGGGAAACATAGGTAAGGGTTATCACCCCTGTAACATTTGTTTTGCTGTCTGTGCCCCTGTTCAGAACATTTCACCTCACTTTCCGTCCCAATGACAACTGTTTTTGAAATGTGGTGTTTTTCTTGAAACAAGGATTGCTGATAAAGCATCAGTACAGATGAGACCCCTTTCTCCCATATTTATTCTTACAGGAGAGAATTTTCCTTTCTAGGGGTAGATTTCCTCTCACTTCCTGTTGTCTTCTTTCGTTTGCAAGTAGGAGTCGTTTGTAAGTTGGATGTTTGAAAGTAGGGACCTGCCGTATATACTCTGCAGAAATAGGCCCCTTAGTTGTTGGTGTTGGCACAACACTGTAAGCACTCAGTTACTCTTGGTTGGTGCTGGAACGCCCTGCTGTCAACTATTATATCAGGAATTTTAATTACATATAATTGTTGAACAGTGGTAGTAAAAATTGGGGCTTTGATGGTGGTGCTGGTGCCACAACACTGTAAGCCCTGACAGTTACTCTTGGTGGGTGCAGCAATGGGCCCTGCTGTGAATTATTAGATCAAGAATTGTAATTACATGCCCCTTTTGAACAGGGGCTGAAAAATTGGGCCTTTCGTGGTGGTGGTGGTGGTGGCGTTGCCACAAGACTGTAAGCCCTCAGAGTTACTCTTGGTGGGTGCAGCAATGGACCCTGCTGTGAATTATTAGATCAAGAATTGTAATTGCATGCCCCTGTTGAACAGGGGCTGAAAAATTGGGCCTTAGGCACTGGTGGCACAACACTACAACCCCTCACAGATACTGTACTTGGAGCACAGCAATGAGCCCTGTTGCAAAGTATTGCTTCAAAAATTGTAATGACACGCCCCTGTTAAACAGGGGCTGAAAAATTGGGCCTTAGGCACTGGTGCCACAACACTCCAACCCCTCACAGATACTGTACTTGGAGCACAGCAATGAGCCCTATGGCAAATTATTGCTAAAAAAATTGTAATTACACGCCCCTGTAAAACAGGGGCTGAAAAATTGGGCCTTAGCCACTGGTGGCGGCACCCATAAACAAAAATGATCTTCCAAGCTATCATCATCAATCGTATCATTGAGGACTCGGAGGAGGAGGATAGCCAGTCAACATAACAGCACAGGCACTCAGCATCAGCATCAGTCTTGAAGGGATGTGACATGTTAAAATCAATTAGTCTGTTATATCAGCATCAGGTGTGTGGTAGCTGGTGGTGATCCAAGACTGGTTCATCTTGATGAAAGTCAGTCGATCAACCGAGTCGGTGGACAGGCGCACCCTGTGATCCGTGACAAATCCTCCAGCAGCACTGAATGTGCGTTCCGAAAGAACGCTGGATGCAGGACAGGCCAGTAGCTCAATTGCATACTGTGCAAGCTCTGGCCAGTGATCCATCCTCAAGACCCAGTAAGCCAGAGGATTTTCGGTGGGGAAGGTGTCCAAGTCTGACCTTGCCCCTAGATATTCCTGCACCATGTTTATCAGACGCTGGCGATGGTTGCTGGAACCGATCATACTTTGGGGCTGCGGACTAAAGAATTGTCTGAACGCATCGGTCAGACGGCCACCTTCCCCACCGCTCCTTCTTTGACTGGCCGAAGCCTCAGCAACTCGTTGTCCAGGACCAGGAGTTTGTAACCTCCCAGTCTCTGGGAACGCGTTGCACAGACCTTTCTGCAAGGCCTCCCGGAGTTGTCTCATCCTCTGCTCCCTCTGCGACGGTAACATAAGGTCCGCAACCTTACCCTTGTACCGTGGATCAAGGAGAGTGGCCAGCCAGTAATGGTCCCTCTCCTTGATCCGAAGAATACGAGGATCCTTCCGCAGACTTTGCAGGATCAGGGAGGCCATGCAGCGTAGGTTTGCTGAGGCATTCGCTCCGGAGTCCTCTGGGTCACTAAGGACGACATGATCCGCAGCCACCTCCTCCCAGCCACGTACAAGTCCACTGGTTTCTTGGGACTGTAAATCATCCCTAAAAGACTGCTGCTGATGATGCTGAGTGCCAGCCTCCACCTCCATGCTGACACAATCCTCCTCCTCCTCCTCCTCCTCCTCCTCCTCTTCCTGTGCGATGGGTGGGACAGAAGGAACACTGTCTGGGTAAAGGGGGCCTTGAGAGGCAAGGAAGTCCTCCTCTTCCTGCCTCTGTTCTGCCTCAAGTACCCTGTCCATTATTCCACGCACCGTGTGCTCCAACAGGTGGACAAGAGGTACAGTGTCACTGATGCATGCACTGTCACTGCTCACCATCCTCGTGGCCTCCTCAAATGGTGCCAGGACAGTGCATGCATCCCTGATCATGCCCCACTGGCGTGGAGAAAAAAAACCAAGCTCCCCTGACCCTGTCCTGGTGCCGTAGTCGCACAGGTACTCATTGATGGCCCTCTGCTGCGTGTGCAGCCGCTGCAGCATGGCCAACGTTGAGTTCCACCTGGTGGGCATGTCACATATAAGGCGGTTCTTGGGCAGGTTCAACTCCTTTTGCAGCTCAGCCAGGCGAGCACTGGCATTATAAGATCTGTGGAAATGCACAAAGACTTTCCTGGCCTGCCTCAGGACATCCTGTAAGCCCGGGTACCTGCCCAAGAACCGCTGCACCACCAGGTTAAGGACGTGAGCCACACAGGGCACATGGGTCAGTTGTCCCTGTCGGAGGGCGGAGAGGAGGTTGGTGCCATTGTCGCAAACCACCATTCCTGGCTTAAGCTGGCGTGGCGTCAACCACCTCTCGGCCTGGCCCTGCAGAGCAGACAGGACCTCTGCCCCAGTGTGGCTTCTGTCCCCCAAACACACCAGCGCAAGCACGGCATGGCATCTTTTTGCCTGCGTACTTGCGTAGCCCCGTGAACGGCTACGGAGCACCGCTGGTTCATAGGACAAACCACAGGAAGAGGCCATGGAGGAAGAAGAAGAGGAGGGGGTGGAGGAGAGAGGTGTGTCACAACCAGTAGTAGCATTTTGGAGGCGTGGCGGTGGGACAACCTCCAACACTACTGCACCTTGTCCTGCATCCTTCCCAGCTGCCAAAAGAGTGACCCAATGGGCCGTGAAAGAAAGGTAACGTCCCTGTCCATGCCTGCTGGATCATGAGTCAGCGGTAATATGCACCTTACCGCTGACCGCCCTGTCCAGCGAGGCCAAGACATTGCCTTCCACATGCCGGTAGAGAGCCGGAATAGCCTTCCGTGAGAAAAAGTGGCGTTTGGGAACCTGCCACTGAGGAACCGCACATTGCACAAACTCACGGAAGGGGGCCGAGTCTACCAACTGAAAAGGCAGCAGTTGAAGCGCTAGCAATTTAGCCAAGCTAGCATTCAACCGCTGGGCATGTGGATGGCTGGGAGTGAACTTCTTTCGACGGTCCAGCAGCTGGGGCAGGGAAATTTGCCTGCTAGAATCGGACGTCGGTGTACTGCTAGCAGAGTGGCCGCAAGTACTTGGCTGTGACACGCCTAATTCTACACCTTCATTCCTCTCAGTGCATGTTTCAGAGAGGACTGAAGTTATAGTGGGGTTGGAGATCCCAGCTGATGCGGTGCAAGGAGAGGTCCGCTTTGTTCTTTGGTGTGGGTCTTTGAGGTAGGCTTGCCAACGAGCTGCATGGCAGGTCAACATATGTCTGGTCAGGCATGTGGTACCCAAGCGGCTGATGTTTTGGCCACGCGATATACGCTTGAGACATATGTTGCAAACAGCAGCTGTGCGATCTGATGCACTAGCCTCAAAAAAGGCCCACACCAAAGAACTTTTTGAATGACGGGCAGAGGCAGCGCCCTGCACAGGCGGAGCTCTGCGGTGTGATTCCGTCGGTGTACTGCCCTTACGCTGGCCACCAAAGGGCATCCTGCCTCGTTGGAGATGTGCCTCCTCCTCATCCTCCTCCTCCTCCTCTCTCCTATTAGGCACCCACGTGGAGTCAGTGACCTCATCATCACCTCCCTCCTCATCACTGGAGCCAATCTGGCAGTATGCTGCAGCTGCTGGAACATGACTGCCAGATTGGTGTCCTTCTTGAGCATCCCCTCTGTCTGCTCTCACGCTACTGCCTTCCTCTAGCTGGGTTTCATCATCAGACCCTTCAAAACGCTGGGCATCCTCCTGGAGCATGTACCCAACACTGTGCTGAAACAGTTCGGGGGACTCCTCAGGAGGAGGACATGGTGGGTCTAGGGAAGGAGTGACTGATGATGAGTCTGACATTGATACCAGGGAAGAGGACGCTTTGGCAGCTGCTTTTCCAGTACCCTGAGCCTGGGTGAGAGAGGATGAGGAGGAGGAGGAGGGCTTGGTCATCCACTCTACCAAGTCTTCGGCATGATGTGGCTCAACATGTCCAGCTGCCGAAAAGAAGGACAAGCGTGTCCCATGGCCATGTGCTGATGACAATGCACCGCGTCCACGACCAGCACTGTTGCCCCCAGACACAGAGCCTGCTTGCCCTCTTTTATTGCCTCCTGACTGTCTGCCTCTCCTTGTTTGCCTTCCAGACATTCTAATAGATGGCCTGCAGGGAGATGGGAAAAAAGCAATAAGGGCTACCTTCAGGTGTCCTTCTCTGTCCCTTGAAACAAGGACTTTGACAGTGAAAGAAACTGACACACTCTCCCTACCTACAGTTTTCTGTCCCTAGAAAAAATGTTTTTTTTAAGCACAATTTAGCACAAGGAGAATTCACTCACTGTCCTTCCAGGTCCCTGGAAACAAGGACTTTGACAGTGAAAGAAACTGACACACTCTCCCTACCTACAGTTTTCTGTCCCTAGAAAAAATGTTTTTTTTAAGCACAATTTAGCACAAGGAGAATTCACTCACTGTCCTTCCAGGTCCCTGGAAACAAGGACTTTGACAGTGAAAGAAACTGACACACTCTCCCTACCTACAGTTTTCTGTCCCTAGAAAAAATGTTTTTTTTAAGCACAATTTAGCACAAGGAGAATTCACTCACTGTCCTTCCAGGTCCCTGGAAACAAGGACTTTGACAGTGAAAGAAACTGACACACTCTCCCTACCTACAGTTTTCTGTCCCTCGAAAAAAATTTTTTTTTTAAGCACAATTTAGCACAAGGAGAATTCACTCACTGTCCTTCCAGGTCCCTGGAAACAAGGACTTTGACAGTGAAAGAAACTGACACACTCTCCCTACCTACAGTTTTCTGTCCCTAGAAAAAATGTTTTTTTTAAGCACAATTTAGCACAAGGAGAATTCACTCACTGTCCTTCCAGGTCCCTGGAAACAAGGACTTTGACAGTGAAAGAAACTGACACACTCTCCCTACCTACAGTTTTCTGTCCCTAGAAAAAATGTTTTTTTTAAGCACAATTTAGCACAAGGAGAATTCACTCACTGTCCTTCCAGGTCCCTGGAAACAAGGACTTTGACAGTGAAAGAAACTGACACTCTCCCTACCTACAGTTTTCTGTCCCTAGAAAAAATGTTTTTTTTAAGCACAATATAGCACAAGCACAAAACACACTGACACTCTCCCTACCTATCCTTCTCTTTCCCTAAACTAAAGGAATCCAGGTTAAGCAAGAAAGAAATAAAAGTCACTGTCCCTGCCTATGCTGCTCTATCCCTGCTCCGGAACACACTACACTAGGCCGCCGTGCTGGCGGCCTTTTATAGTGTGGGGCGTGTACTAAACACCCTCAGCAATAATTGGCCACAGGCATCCTGCCTGTGGCCAATCATTGCTCTCCTCGCTGCCGGCGCTGTGATTGGCCAAGCATGCGGGGTCACAGTGCATGCTTGGCCAATCACAGCGCCTGGATGACACTGTGATGGCGTAGTGCATTGTGGGCCGTTCGCGTCACTCGAATTTGGCGCGAACGGCCCAAATCGTTCGATCTTCGTCGAACGATCGAACAGCCGATGTTCGAGTCGAACGTATGTTCGACTCGAACACGAAGCTCATCCCTACTGGGGACGCTCTGATGGGGAACTCGATGCTGGGGACACTCTGATGGGGAACTTTTTGCTGGGGACACTGCTGGGGAATTTGATGATGGGGACACTCTGATGAAGAACTTGATGCTGGGGACACTGATGGGGAACTTGATGCTGGGGACACTGATGGGGAACTTTATGCTGAGGGGCCACTGATGGGGAACTTGATGCTGGGCACACTGTTGGGGTACTTGATGCTGGGGACACTGATGGGGACATTGATGCTGGGGACACTCTGATGGAGAACTTGATGCTGGGGACACTCTGACGGAGAACTTGATGCTGGGGACACTCTGACGGAGAACTTGATGCTGGGGACACTCTGATGGGGAACTTGATGCTGGGGACACTCTGATGGGGAACTTGATGCTGGGGACACTGCTGGGGAACTTGATGATGGGGACACTCTGATGAAGAACTTGATGCTGGGGACACGCTGATGGAGAACTTGATGCTGGGGACACTCTGATGGAGAACTTGATGCTGGGGAACTTGATGCTGGGGACACTAATGGTGAACTTGATTCTGGGCACACTCTGTTGGAGAACTTGATGCTGGGGACACTCTAATAGAGAGCTTGATGCTGGGGACACTCTGATGGAGAACTTGATGCTGGGGACACTCTGATGGGGAACTTGATGCTGGGGGCACTGATGGGGACATTGATGCTGGGGACACTCTGATGGGGAACTTGATGCTGGGGACACTGATGGGGACATTGATGCTGGGGACACTGATGGGAAACTTGATGCTGGGGACACTCTGATGGGGAACTTGATGCTGGGGACACTGATGGGGAACTTGATGCTGGGGACACTCTGATGGGGAACTTGATGCTGGGGACACTGATGGGGAACTTGATGCTGGGGACACTCTGATGGGGAACTTGATGCTGGGGACACTGATGGGGAATTGATGCCGGGGACACTGATGGGGAACTTGATGCTGGGTGGACACTGATGGGGACTTGATGCTGGAGTCACTGCTGGGGACATTGATGCTAGAGACACTCTGATGGAGAACTTAATCCTGGGAACACTCTGATGGAGAACTTGATGCTGGGGACACTCTGATGGCGAACTTGATGCTGGGGACACTCTGATGAGGAACTTGATGCTGGGGACACTCTGAGGGAGAACTTGATGCTGGGGAACTTGATTCTGGGGACACCAGTGGTGAACTTGATGCTGGGGACACTCTGATGGAGAACTTGATGCTGGGGACACTCTGACGGAGAACTTGATGCTGGGGACACTCTGATAGAGATCTTGATACTGGGGACACTTTGATGGGGAACTTGATGCTGGGGACACTCTGATGGGGATCTTGATGCTGGAGACACTCTGATGGGGAACTTAATGCTGGAGACACTGTTGGGGACAATGATGCTGGGGACACTCTGATGGGGAACTTGATGCTGGGGACACTGATGGGGACATTGATGCTGGGGACACTCTGATGGGGACATTGATGCTGGGGACACTCTGATGGGGAACTTGATGCTGGGGACATTGATGCTGGGGACACTCTGATGGGGAACTTGATGCTGGGGACTCTGATGGGGAACTTGATGCTGGGGACACTGATGGGGAACTTGATGCTGGGGACACGGATGGGGAACTTGATGCTGGGGACACTGATGGGGAACTTGATGCTGGGGACACTCTGCTGGGGACACTGATGGGGACACTCTGCTGGGGACACTGATGGGGGCACTCTGCTGGGGACCCTGATGATGAGGAGACTCTGATGGAGGACACAGATATGGGGGAGACTGATGGGGGACACAGAGGCGCGGAACAGCTCTGATGGGGACATAGATGTGTGGAAAGGCTCTGATGGGGACACAATGTGCAAGGAGACTCTGATGGGGACACAGACCTGTGGAAAGGCTATAATGAGATTATTTAAATTGTATTAATTTATTGATAATAAATACATTTTTTCGCGAATATTTGTAAAATCTACAATGTGGCCCTTGGGCTAAAAAGTTTGGAGACCCCTGTTCTAGATGATCACACTGAAAAAAAATCACACTAATGTTGCATGTTTGACCTTTGTTGAGAAGGTCGATGTTGAAAGTGAGCAGAGACCTTTGGGGGTCGGTGGAGGCTTCATGCTTTGGGAACAGGTCTTCACAAATTTTGGAATATTTTCTGGTCTGAGTGAATTGAACACTATTTTTGAAATGTATTCACTATTTGATGCATTGACTTATCACTTTGAAGTATGTTATGTCCATAGGTGTGCGCAGCCTATTGCATTAGGGTGTGCACCCCAAATATATTAAAACATGGACGGTGTCAGTAGAGCAGTGGACTTGTCAGTAGAGCAGAGGTTGGTGTCAGTAGGGCCGTGGACAGTGTCAGTAGCTTTTTATTTTTATTATGTTAATCTTTTTATTTTATTTAAAAAAAATTAGGAGCCCCTTTAAGGGGCATTGGTGCAATATTAGGAGGGGGAATCTACAACTCAAGTGGTGATTAGGGTGTGCCCAGGCACACACAGCACACCCCCTGCACACGCCTATGGTTATGTCATGTAGCATTAATTTATTAAGCACAGCACATTTATTACACTAAATGTATTATTTGGTTGAGAAAATTATATCAAAAGTTAGAGGTAAAAAATACCATGGACTGAAGGTATCTTATATATAATCCTGAAAAATCAATCTGTAATAACAATCTTATAAATATAATCTTAACCCTAGGTGTATCTTTAGCTATATTTGGCTAACACTATTATAGCCCTAATGCTAACCCTAACAGTGTAATAACACTATTATGGACCTAACACTAGCCTAACTTTATTGAAGACCTAACCCTAATGCCTTGTACACGCGACTGGATTTTCCGATGGAAAAAGTCAGACGGGCTCTTTTCAATGGATATTACGTCCGTGTGTGTATGCCCCATCGGGCTTTTTCCTTCTGAAATTCCAACGGACTTAGATAGAGAACTTATTCTCTTTTTTCCGCAAAACGTGTGCTTTTCATGACGTTTTTCAGGTGGGAAAACAGAAAAAAGTCTGCAGGCACCAGATCAGGGCAATAGAGTGGACGATCGAGAACAGGTACACTGTGTTGAGCTAAGAATTGATGCACATGGATCGCCTGTGACTGGCTTGCAGAAAGGATGGATCCTGGTTACACATGGTAATGAAATCTCCAGAGGTTTCCATACATTTTGCGTTCTGTTGGTCTGTCAGCTTGAGCGTCACAAGCCAGAAACAGATCTTACTCTTACCCAAATCTTTGCGGATGATGGCGCACACCATGTACTTGCTAATGCCCAATTCCTCCACCATGAATTGTAGAGTCAGTCACCGATCTTTTGCCAGCATTCTTCGCACTCACTCAATCATGTCTGGGATTCTGCTTGTCGATGTTTGCCTTGAACGGGGCTCATCCTCAGTTGTTTCCTTTCCGTTGCAAAAGTTTTTGAACCTGTTGTAAACACATTTTCTGCTTCCGTTCCATACACTTGCACCAACATTTCATGCGTCTCCATCGTCAGTTTCCCCAATTTGTAGCAGAACTTGATGTTCACTTGTTGTTCCATTGCACTGTGACCCTACCACTTACACTGACTATGTTCGACTTGTAAACGGGATAAAATTGCGCTAAAATTAAGTGAGATGAAAATGACACAAATAAGGTGAAACCTAAATGGCACTGGTGAGTAGCCAAAAAAGGTACATTTAAATCTGTGACGATGAGTGACCAAACAAGATGCCTATATTATCAAAAAAAATGATCAAAGCAAAAAAAATAGCAAATAAAAATAATATAAGCAAAAATTGGGACAATTAAGATAATAGATGAGCACGGCGGCTCAAATAGTGTAACACCTGTACAGTGCAACAAATAATGAAAAACACATCACATAAAGCACAATGGCAGTGATCAATAAATGAGTTCATATATATGGTGCATGAACAATTCTGAAATGATCCTCCACCGTGACTGCAAAGTCCAAAAATGGATAACACCAAGGATGAAGTGATGAAAGGGAAGCCTCCACCTAAAAACACACTGCCGCTTACCGCAACTCAATGATCCCTTGTGACAGGGGATCAGGAAACACCTGTGGCTTGTTACCCAGCCTAGGGTCTATATGGCATGCAGCATCCAGCAGGGAAGATATCCATCTCAACCAGGGTGTAGTCACTCAGATGGATGGAGGTACAATCCCGGTATGACCAAAAAAAAGGAAAGATGCCAGATAGTGTAAAACCTCACACATTTAAGTAAAAAAGTAGATGGACACTTACGAGAACAGAGTTAAAAACCAGCAAGGATCGAGCCGGCCGGCTCTCGATAATACAGCCTGTATTTTTCCCGGGATAGCGTGGGCGCGGTGATGTCAGAACGTAGCACCCCCTACGCGTTTTGTCACCAACGGACGTGTTCACGGGATACGGGTGCCGTTCTGACGTACCGCATTATATACACAACATTCTCCAACCAAGCCTCGATGTGAACCGCGGGATGTCGAGGGACGCCACCATCTTGGTTAAGGGATAGAAAGCACTGATTAGTATAGGATTGAATATATTGACAAAGAGGGCAAGAAACAGTATAAAATATAAAAAAGGGAAAATAGCTTATATTGAATATATGAAATGTTGTTTTAAAAGGAGGGAAAAAAAATATAAATATGATGATCCTCCAATTAGAAAAAATCACAATGGTAACACTACTGAAAAATGTATCACCAAAAAATAACTAATGAAAAACAGCAATGAATAATTAATATAGGCATGAAAAAGCTGCACTGTCCCGAGATTCACATCAAGTTTACAGAAACAGCGTTGTCAATAAAACAGTTGACATCAACATCCATATTGAGGCCGAAAGGAGTGTAGCATTTGATCTTATGTACCCACGACATCTCAAGCCTGAAGATGTTTTTAACCAAACTGCTACCCCTCCAATGAGGGCTATATTTGTCAATGCCCAAAAAAAATGGTATTGGTTGGGTCTCTGTTGTGAGCAGTTAAATAATGTTTAGACACTGAATGTTTAGTGAAACCCCTTCTGATGTTCCCTATGTGTTCATTGAGACGCACCTGCAGTGGGAGTTTGGTCCTGCCCACATATTGCAACCCACATGGGCACTGGAGCAAGTAGACCACGCCCACTGTAGAGCAGGTGATGAAGGGTTTGATGTCAAAACTCATATTAGTACAACTAGAACTGAACTGAGTAGTCCTTCTGGATCTACATCCATTTAAAGAACAAACCTGACACCTCCTACATTGGTAATATCCAGTGAACTCGGAGAAGAAAGTAGGTCTGGCAATACGCAGGTCAATGATATTAGGAGCTAGTTTATCCCTTTAATGCAGGGGCCCCCCTAAACACTACTAGAGGCCTATCTGGTAGAATGCAGCTTTAGCCTATTTTTTTAATTAGCGCAGTTTTTTTCTCTTTACTATGTTCGACTGCCTACAGCAGGTTTACCATGACAGCTACATGGACTCCATGCTAGGTGGCGCTTCTCGACGTGTCTCTAAATAGCCATGTGTATGCACCTGGCCCACGTTGCTATTGAGATATTGGACCATACGCCAAACTTTTTAGACATATCTTGTGTACCTCTAAATATACCACTCATCAATGCTGCTCACTCTGCTCTCCTTCTATCAGCATGTTCCTACCAGCGCATGTGCATACAATAGAGCTGGAAAAGCTCCTAGTGCTATGTAGGGAATGACTATGAGGGAATAAATCTAAGTTTAACAAAGAGTCAGATACTTTTACTAGCTGTATGTAAAAATAAATGTAATGCAATATATACTGCACAATATATACAGTATATAGTCTGAAATTAAAGCACAAGGTGGACATAAGAAGTTCTTTGTCTAGAGTATCAAATGAATTTCCAATCCATTTTAAAGCTTTGCATATCATTAATTATAACAGTTCATCAAAAGTAATAATTAGTCTTTAACAAGAGAAAATACATAGCAATTATAACGTGTAAAGCTTCTTTTTTTTTTTTTTTTTCATTGGATATGTGTACTTTCTAGAAATGGTGGTTAAAAGAACCTGGAAATAATTATGCAAATTATTTAATTATGAGATATAATTATATTCAGCCATTGTAAAATGCAAATAAACACATCTGTGTAAAGCAGGTGTTTTTAAGGCGATCTGCTTGAGACTAGTGTGAGGGGGTTAGCTCGGCAGCGGGTGTGTGTGACCCCCGGGATGGGCTCCCCACACAAAACAGGCCCAGCAAACGGAGGTTGTGGTTTTCAAAATCAAAAAAAAGGTGCGGTTTATTTTCTATTTACAGTGACAAAACACAGCAAAGCAAAAGAAACATAACCAAAATAAATCCTGGTCAAGTTGACCTCTGACTAAACATACAGGTTTCCTAACTAACAACTGGGATCAGCCTAGTGCTGTCCTAGTCCCTAAGTCCCTGGTTTAGTAAAAAGTCCAAACAAATAGCCACACAGGCTTTGCCTCACCGCACAGGGGTTCACTCTCCCTAGACAGTCCACACAGGTCTGGTTCCAGGCATGAGCTCACATCTAATGAAGCTGGGAGTTCTTATAGAGGCCTAAATGAGCTGACAAGCTTCAGCTGGCCTCATCAACTCCCTGTCTGTACGACGCCCAGCCCTCTCCCTAGAGGTATGAGTCATCCATGAGCCCACTAGCCTTATACAACTCTCCACCTAGTTGTATAAGTCGGCGTAAAGCCTGAATCTGGGCGAAATATATCTACCCCCCTGGATGCAACCAGGTGACTTTACCTTCCTGCTGTCACACTAGGGATGAGCTTCGTGTTCGAGTCGAACCTACGTTCGACTCGAACATCGGCTGTTCGATCGTTCGACGAAGATCGAACGATTTGGGCCGTTCGCGCCAAATTCGAGTGACGCGAATGGCCCACAATGCACTACGCCATCGCAGTGTCATCCAGGCGCTGTGATTGGCCAAGCATGCACTGTGACCCCGCATGCTTGGCCAATCACAGTGCCGGCAGCGAGGAGAGCAATGATTGGCCACAGGCAGGATGCCTGTGGCCAATTATTGCTGAGGGTGTTTAGTACACGCCCCACACTATAAAAGGCCGCCAGCACGGCGGCCTAGTGTAGTGTGTTCCGGAGCAGGGATAGAGCAGCATAGGCAGGGACAGTGACTTTTATTTCTTTCTTGCTTAACCTGGATTCCTTTAGTTTAGGGAAAGAGAAGGATAGGTAGGGAGAGTGTCAGTGTGTTTTGTGCTTGTGCTATATTGTGCTTAAAAAAAAACATTTTTTCTAGGGACAGAAAACTGTAGGTAGGGAGAGTGTCAGTTTCTTTCACTGTCAAAGTCCTTGTTTCCAGGGACCTGGAAGGACAGTGAGTGAATTCTCCTTGTGCTAAATTGTGCTTAAAAAAAACATTTTTTCTAGGGACAGAAAACTGTAGGTAGGGAGAGTGTCAGTTTCTTTCACTGTGAAAGTCCTTGTTTCCAGGGACCTGGAAGGACAGTGAGTGAATTCTCCTTGTGCTAATTGTGCTTAAAAAAAACATTTTTTCTAGGGACAGAAAACTGTAGGTAGGGAGAGTGTCAGTTTCTTTCACTGTCAAAGTCCTTGTTTCCAGGGACCTGGAAGGACAGTGAGTGAATTCTCCTTGTGCTAAATTGTGCTTAAAAAAAACATTTTTTCTAGGGACAGAAAACTGTAGGTAGGGAGAGTGTCAGTTTCTTTCACTGTGAAAGTCCTTGTTTCCAGGGACCTGGAAGGACAGTGAGTGAATTCTCCTTGTGCTAAATTGTGCTTAAAAAAAAACATTTTTTCTAGGGACAGAAAACTGTAGGTAGGGAGAGTGTCAGTTTCTTTCACTGTCAAAGTCCTTGTTTCCAGGGACCTGGAAGGACAGTGAGTGAATTCTCCTTGTGCTAAATTGTGCTTAAAAAAAACATTTTTTCTAGGGACAGAAAACTGTAGGTAGGGAGAGTGTCAGTTTCTTTCACTGTCAAAGTCCTTGTTTCCAGGGACCTGGAAGGACAGTGAGTGAATTCTCCTTGTGCTAAATTGTGCTTAAAAAAAACATTTTTTCTAGGGACAGAAAACTGTAGGTAGGGAGAGTGTCAGTTTCTTTCACTGTCAAAGTCCTTGTTTCCAGGGACCTGGAAGGACAGTGAGTGAATTCTCCTTGTGCTAAATTGTGCTTAAAAAAAACATTTTTTCTAGGGACAGAAAACTGTAGGTAGGGAGAGTGTCAGTTTCTTTCACTGTCAAAGTCCTTGTTTCCAGGGACCTGGAAGGACAGTGAGTGAATTCTCCTTGTGCTAAATTGTGCTTAAAAAAAAACATTTTTTCTAGGGACAGAAAACTGTAGGTAGGGAGAGTGTCAGTTTCTTTCACTGTCAAAGTCCTTGTTTCCAGGGACCTGGAAGGACAGTGAGTGAATTCTCCTTGTGCTAAATTGTGCTTAAAAAAAACATTTTTTCTAGGGACAGAAAACTGTAGGTAGGGAGAGTGTCAGTTTCTTTCACTGTGAAAGTCCTTGTTTCCAGGGACCTGGAAGGACAGTGAGTGAATTCTCCTTGTGCTAAATTGTGCTTAAAAAAAACATTTTTTCTAGGGACAGAAAACTGTAGGTAGGGAGAGTGTCAGTTTCTTTCACTGTGAAAGTCCTTGTTTCCAGGGACCTGGAAGGACAGTGAGTGAATTCTCCTTGTGCTAAATTGTGCTTAAAAAAAACATTTTTTCTAGGGACAGAAAACTGTAGGTAGGGAGAGTGTCAGTTTCTTTCACTGTGAAAGTCCTTGTTTCCAGGGACCTGGAAGGACAGTGAGTGAATTCTCCTTGTGCTAAATTGTGCTTAAAAAAAACATTTTTTCTAGGGACAGAAAACTGTAGGTAGGGAGAGTGTCAGTTTCTTTCACTGTGAAAGTCCTTGTTTCCAGGGACCTGGAAGGACAGTGAGTGAATTCTCCTTGTGCTAAATTGTGCTTAAAAAAAACATTTTTTCTAGGGACAGAAAACTGTAGGTAGGGAGAGTGTCAGTTTCTTTCACTGTCAAAGTCCTTGTTTCCAGGGACCTGGAAGGACAGTGAGTGAATTCTCCTTGTGCTAAATTGTGCTTAAAAAAAACATTTTTTCTAGGGACAGAAAACTGTAGGTAGGGAGAGTGTCAGTTTCTTTCACTGTCAAAGTCCTTGTTTCCAGGGACCTGGAAGGACAGTGAGTGAATTCTCCTTGTGCTAAATTGTGCTTAAAAAAAACATTTTTTCTAGGGACAGAAAACTGTAGGTAGGGAGAGTGTCAGTTTCTTTCACTGTCAAAGTCCTTGTTTCCAGGGACCTGGAAGGACAGTGAGTGAATTCTCCTTGTGCTAAATTGTGCTTAAAAAAAACATTTTTTCTAGGGACAGAAAACTGTAGGTAGGGAGAGTGTCAGTTTCTTTCACTGTCAAAGTCCTTGTTTCCAGGGACCTGGAAGGACAGTGAGTGAATTCTCCTTGTGCTAAATTGTGCTTAAAAAAAACATTTTTTCTAGGGACAGAAAACTGTAGGTAGGGAGAGTGTCAGTTTCTTTCACTGTCAAAGTCCTTGTTTCCAGGGACCTGGAAGGACAGTGAGTGAATTCTCCTTGTGCTAAATTGTGCTTAAAAAAAACATTTTTTCTAGGGACAGAAAACTGTAGGTAGGGAGAGTGTCAGTTTCTTTCACTGTGAAAGTCCTTGTTTCCAGGGACCTGGAAGGACAGTGAGTGAATTCTCCTTGTGCTAAATTGTGCTTAAAAAAAACATTTTTTCTAGGGACAGAAAACTGTAGGTAGGGAGAGTGTCAGTTTCTTTCACTGTGAAAGTCCTTGTTTCCAGGGACCTGGAAGGACAGTGAGTGAATTCTCCTTGTGCTAAATTGTGCTTAAAAAAAACATTTTTTCTAGGGACAGAAAACTGTAGGTAGGGAGAGTGTCAGTTTCTTTCACTGTCAAAGTCCTTGTTTCCAGGGACCTGGAAGGACAGTGAGTGAATTCTCCTTGTGCTAAATTGTGCTTAAAAAAAACATTTTTTCTAGGGACAGAAAACTGTAGGTAGGGAGAGTGTCAGTTTCTTTCACTGTCAAAGTCCTTGTTTCCAGGGACCTGGAAGGACAGTGAGTGAATTCTCCTTGTGCTAAATTGTGCTTAAAAAAAACATTTTTTCTAGGGACAGAAAACTGTAGGTAGGGAGAGTGTCAGATTCTTTCACTGTGAAAGTCCTTGTTTCCAGGGACCTGGAAGGACAGTGAGTGAATTCTCCTTGTGCTAAATTGTGCTTAAAAAAAACATTTTTTCTAGGGACAGAAAACTGTAGGTAGGGAGAGTGTCAGTTTCTTTCACTGTGAAAGTCCTTGTTTCCAGGGACCTGGAAGGACAGTGAGTGAATTCTCCTTGTGCTAAATTGTGCTTAAAAAAAACATTTTTTCTAGGGACAGAAAACTGTAGGTAGGGAGAGTGTCAGTTTCTTTCACTGTGAAAGTCCTTGTTTCCAGGGACCTGGAAGGACAGTGAGTGAATTCTCCTTGTGCTAAATTGTGCTTAAAAAAAACATTTTTTCTAGGGACAGAAAACTGTAGGTAGGGAGAGTGTCAGTTTCTTTCACTGTCAAAGTCCTTGTTTCCAGGGACCTGGAAGGACAGTGAGTGAATTCTCCTTGTGCTAAATTGTGCTTAAAAAAAACATTTTTTCTAGGGACAGAAAACTGTAGGTAGGGAGAGTGTCAGTTTCTTTCACTGTCAAAGTCCTTGTTTCCAGGGACCTGGAAGGACAGTGAGTGAATTCTCCTTGTGCTAAATTGTGCTTAAAAAAAACATTTTTTCTAGGGACAGAAAACTGTAGGTAGGGAGAGTGTCAGTTTCTTTCACTGTGAAAGTCCTTGTTTCCAGGGACCTGGAAGGACAGTGAGTGAATTCTCCTTGTGCTAAATTGTGCTTAAAAAAAACATTTTTTCTAGGGACAGAAAACTGTAGGTAGGGAGAGTGTCAGTTTCTTTCACTGTGAAAGTCCTTGTTTCCAGGGACCTGGAAGGACAGTGAGTGAATTCTCCTTGTGCTAAATTGTGCTTAAAAAAAACATTTTTTCTAGGGACAGAAAACTGTAGGTAGGGAGAGTGTCAGTTTCTTTCACTGTGAAAGTCCTTGTTTCCAGGGACCTGGAAGGACAGTGAGTGAATTCTCCTTGTGCTAAATTGTGCTTAAAAAAAACATTTTTTCTAGGGACAGAAAACTGTAGGTAGGGAGAGTGTCAGTTTCTTTCACTGTCAAAGTCCTTGTTTCCAGGGACCTGGAAGGACAGTGAGTGAATTCTCCTTGTGCTAAATTGTGCTTAAAAAAAACATTTTTTCTAGGGACAGAAAACTGTAGGTAGGGAGAGTGTCAGTTTCTTTCACTGTCAAAGTCCTTGTTTCCAGGGACCTGGAAGGACAGTGAGTGAATTCTCCTTGTGCTAAATTGTGCTTAAAAAAAACATTTTTTCTAGGGACAGAAAACTGTAGGTAGGGAGAGTGTCAGTTTCTTTCACTGTGAAAGTCCTTGTTTCCAGGGACCTGGAAGGACAGTGAGTGAATTCTCCTTGTGCTAAATTGTGCTTAAAAAAAACATTTTTTCTAGGGACAGAAAACTGTAGGTAGGGAGAGTGTCAGTTTCTTTCACTGTGAAAGTCCTTGTTTCCAGGGACCTGGAAGGACAGTGAGTGAATTCTCCTTGTGCTAAATTGTGCTTAAAAAAAACATTTTTTCTAGGGACAGAAAACTGTAGGTAGGGAGAGTGTCAGTTTCTTTCACTGTGAAAGTCCTTGTTTCCAGGGACCTGGAAGGACAGTGAGTGAATTCTCCTTGTGCTAAATTGTGCTTAAAAAAAACATTTTTTCTAGGGACAGAAAACTGTAGGTAGGGAGAGTGTCAGTTTCTTTCACTGTCAAAGTCCTTGTTTCCAGGGACCTGGAAGGACAGTGAGTGAATTCTCCTTGTGCTAAATTGTGCTTAAAAAAAACATTTTTTCTAGGGACAGAAAACTGTAGGTAGGGAGAGTGTCAGTTTCTTTCACTGTCAAAGTCCTTGTTTCCAGGGACCTGGAAGGACAGTGAGTGAATTCTCCTTGTGCTAAATTGTGCTTAAAAAAAACATTTTTTCTAGGGACAGAAAACTGTAGGTAGGGAGAGTGTCAGTTTCTTTCACTGTGAAAGTCCTTGTTTCCAGGGACCTGGAAGGACAGTGAGTGAATTCTCCTTGTGCTAAATTGTGCTTAAAAAAAACATTTTTTCTAGGGACAGAAAACTGTAGGTAGGGAGAGTGTCAGTTTCTTTCACTGTGAAAGTCCTTGTTTCCAGGGACCTGGAAGGACAGTGAGTGAATTCTCCTTGTGCTAAATTGTGCTTAAAAAAACATTTTTTCTAGGGACAGAAAACTGTAGGTAGGGAGAGTGTCAGTTTCTTTCACTGTGAAAGTCCTTGTTTCCAGGGACCTGGAAGGACAGTGAGTGAATTCTCCTTGTGCTAAATTGTGCTTAAAAAAAACATTTTTTCTAGGGACAGAAAACTGTAGGTAGGGAGAGTGTCAGTTTCTTTCACTGTCAAAGTCCTTGTTTCCAGGGACCTGGAAGGACAGTGAGTGAATTCTCCTTGTGCTAAATTGTGCTTAAAAAAAACATTTTTTCTAGGGACAGAAAACTGTAGGTAGGGAGAGTGTCAGTTTCTTTCACTGTGAAAGTCCTTGTTTCCAGGGACCTGGAAGGACAGTGAGTGAATTCTCCTTGTGCTAAATTGTGCTTAAAAAAAACATTTTTTCTAGGGACAGAAAACTGTAGGTAGGGAGAGTGTCAGTTTCTTTCACTGTCAAAGTCCTTGTTTCCAGGGACCTGGAAGGACAGTGAGTGAATTCTCCTTGTGCTAAATTGTGCTTAAAAAAAACATTTTTTCTAGGGACAGAAAACTGTAGGTAGGGAGAGTGTCAGTTTCTTTCACTGTCAAAGTCCTTGTTTCCAGGGACCTGGAAGGACAGTGAGTGAATTCTCCTTGTGCTAAATTGTGCTTAAAAAAAACATTTTTTCTAGGGACAGAAAACTGTAGGTAGGGAGAGTGTCAGTTTCTTTCACTGTCAAAGTCCTTGTTTCCAGGGACCTGGAAGGACAGTGAGTGAATTCTCCTTGTGCTAAATTGTGCTTAAAAAAAACATTTTTTCTAGGGACAGAAAACTGTAGGTAGGGAGAGTGTCAGTTTCTTTCACTGTGCAAGTCCTTGTTTCAAGGGACAGAGAAGGACACCTGAAGGTAGCCCTTATTGCTTTTTTCCCATCTCCCTGCAGGCCATCTATTAGAATGTCTGGAAGGCAAACAAGGAGAGGCAGATAGTCAGGAGGCAATAAAAGAGGGCAAGCAGGCTCTGTGTCTGGGGGCAACAGTGCTGGTCGTGGACGCGGTGCATTGTCATCAGCACATGGCCATGGGACACGCTTGTCCTTCTTTTCGGCAGCTGGACATGTTGAGCCACATCATGCCGAAGACTTGGTAGAGTGGATGACCAAGCCCTCCTCCTCCTCCTCATCCTCTCTCACCCAGGCTCAGGGTACTGGAAAAGCAGCTGCCAAAGCGTCCTCTTCCCTGGTATCAATGTCAGACTCATCATCAGTCACTCCTTCCCTAGACCCACCATGTCCTCCTCCTGAGGAGTCCCCCGAACTGTTTCAGCACAGTGTTGGGTACATGCTCCAGGAGGATGCCCAGCGTTTCGAAGGGTCTGATGATGAAACCCAGCTAGAGGAAGGCAGTAGCGTGAGAGCAGACAGAGGGGATGCTCAAGAAGGACACCAATCTGGCAGTCATGTTCCAGCAGCTGCAGCATACTGCCAGATTGGCTCCAGTGATGAGGAGGGAGGTGATGATGAGGTCACTGACTCCACGTGGGTGCCTAATAGGAGAGAGGAGGAGGAGGAGGATGAGGAGGAGGCACATCTCCAACGAGGCAGGATGCCCTTTGGTGGCCAGCGTAAGGGCAGTACACCGACGGAATCACACCGCAGAGCTCCGCCTGTGCAGGGCGCTGCCTCTGCCCGTCATTCAAAAAGTTCTTTGGTGTGGGCCTTTTTTGAGGCTAGTGCATCAGATCGCACCGCTGCTGTTTGCAACATATGTCTCAAGCGTATATCGCGTGGCCAAAACATCAGCCGCTTGGGTACCACATGCCTGACCAGACATATGTTGACCTGCCATGCAGCTCGTTGGCAAGCCTACCTCAAAGACCCACACCAAAGAACAAAGCGGACCTCTCCTTGCACCGCATCAGCTGGGATCTCCAACCCCACTATAACTTCAGTCCTCTCTGAAACATGCACTGAGAGGAATGAAGGTGTAGAATTAGGTGTGTCACAGCCAAGTACTTGCGGCCACTCTGCTAGCAGTACACCGACGTCCGATTCTAGCAGGCAAATTTCCCTGCCCCAGCTGCTGGACCGTCGAAAGAAGTTCACTCCCAGCCATCCACATGCCCAGCGGTTGAATGCTAGCTTGGCTAAATTGCTAGCGCTTCAACTGCTGCCTTTTCAGTTGGTAGACTCGGCCCCCTTCCGTGAGTTTGTGCAATGTGCGGTTCCTCAGTGGCAGGTTCCCAAACGCCACTTTTTCTCACGGAAGGCTATTCCGGCTCTCTACCGGCATGTGGAAGGCAATGTCTTGGCCTCGCTGGACAGGGCGGTCAGCGGTAAGGTGCATATTACCGCTGACTCATGGTCCAGCAGGCATGGACAGGGACGTTACCTTTCTTTCACGGCCCATTGGGTCACTCTTTTGGCAGCTGGGAAGGATGCAGGACAAGGTGCAGTAGTGTTGGAGGTTGTCCCACCGCCACGCCTCCAAAATGCTACTACTGGTTGTGACACACCTCTCTCCTCCACCCCCTCCTCTTCTTCTTCCTCCATGGCCTCTTCCTGTGGTTTGTCCTATGAACCAGCGGTGCTCCGTAGCCGTTCACGGGGCTACGCAAGTACGCAGGCAAAAAGATGCCATGCCGTGCTTGCGCTGGTGTGTTTGGGGGACAGAAGCCACACTGGGGCAGAGGTCCTGTCTGCTCTGCAGGGCCAGGCCGAGAGGTGGTTGACGCCACGCCAGCTTAAGCCAGGAATGGTGGTTTGCGACAATGGCACCAACCTCCTCTCCGCCCTCCGACAGGGACAACTGACCCATGTGCCCTGTGTGGCTCACGTCCTTAACCTGGTGGTGCAGCGGTTCTTGGGCAGGTACCCGGGCTTACAGGATGTCCTGAGGCAGGCCAGGAAAGTCTGTGTGCATTTCCGCAGATCTTATAATGCCAGTGCTCGCCTGGCTGAGCTGCAAAAGGAGTTGAACCTGCCCAAGAACCGCCTTATATGTGACATGCCCACCAGGTGGAACTCAACGTTGGCCATGCTGCAGCGGCTGCACACGCAGCAGAGGGCCATCAATGAGTACCTGTGCGACTACGGCACCAGGACAGGGTCAGGGGAGCTTGGTTTTTTTTCTCCACGCCAGTGGGGCATGATCAGGGATGCATGCACTGTCCTGGCACCATTTGAGGAGGCCACGAGGATGGTGAGCAGTGACAGTGCATGCATCAGTGACACTGTACCTCTTGTCCACCTGTTGGAGCACACGCTGCGTGGAATAATGGACAGGGCACTTGAGGCAGAACAGAGGCAGGAAGAGGAGGACTTCCTTGCCTCTCAAGGCCCCCTTTACCCAGACAGTGTTCCTTCTGTCCCACCCATCGCACAGGAAGAGGAGGAGGAGGAGGAGGAGGAGGAGGAGGATTGTGTCAGCATGGAGGTGGAGGCTGGCACTCAGCATCATCAGCAGCAGTCTTTTAGGGATGATTTACAGTCCCAAGAAACCAGTGGACTTGTACGTGGCTGGGAGGAGGTGGCTGCGGATCATGTCGTCCTTAGTGACCCAGAGGACTCCGGAGCGAATGCCTCAGCAAACCTACGCTGCATGGCCTCCCTGATCCTGCAAAGTCTGCGGAAGGATCCTCGTATTCTTCGGATCAAGGAGAGGGACCATTACTGGCTGGCCACTCTCCTTGATCCACGGTACAAGGGTAAGGTTGCGGACCTTATGTTACCGTCGCAGAGGGAGCAGAGGATGAGACAACTCCGGGAGGCCTTGCAGAAAGGTCTGTGCAACGCGTTCCCAGAGACTGGGAGGTTACAAACTCCTGGTCCTGGACAACGAGTTGCTGAGGCTTCGGCCAGTCAAAGAAGGAGCGGTGGGGAAGGTGGCCGTCTGACCGATGCGTTCAGACAATTCTTTAGTCCGCAGCCCCAAAGTATGATCGGTTCCAGCAACCATCGCCAGCGTCTGATAAACATGGTGCAGGAATATCTAGGGGCAAGGTCAGACTTGGACACCTTCCCCACCGAAAATCCTCTGGCTTACTGGGTCTTGAGGATGGATCACTGGCCAGAGCTTGCACAGTATGCAATTGAGCTACTGGCCTGTCCTGCATCCAGCGTTCTTTCGGAACGCACATTCAGTGCTGCTGGAGGATTTGTCACGGATCACAGGGTGCGCCTGTCCACCGACTCGGTTGATCGACTGACTTTCATCAAGATGAACCAGTCTTGGATCACCACCAGCTACCACACACCTGATGCTGATATAACAGACTAATTGATTTTAACATGTCACATCCCTTCAAGACTGATGCTGATGCTGAGTGCCTGTGCTGTTATGTTGACTGGCTATCCTCCTCCTCCGAGTCCTCAATGATACGATTGATGATGATAGCTTGGAAGATCATTTTTGTTTATGGGTGCCGCCACCAGTGGCTAAGGCCCAATTTTTCAGCCCCTGTTTTACAGGGGCGTGTAATTAAAAATTTTTTAGCAATAATTTGCCATAGGGCTCATTGCTGTGCTCCAAGTACAGTATCTGTGAGGGGTTGGAGTGTTGTGGCACCAGTGCCTAAGGCCCAATTTTTCAGCCCCTGTTTAACAGGGGCGTGTCATTACAATTTTTGAAGCAATACTTTGCAACAGGGCTCATTGCTGTGCTCCAAGTACAGTATCTGTGAGGGGTTGTAGTGTTGTGCCACCAGTGCCTAAGGCCCAATTTTTCAGCCCCTGTTCAACAGGGGCATGCAATTACAATTCTTGATCTAATAATTCACAGCAGGGTCCATTGCTGCACCCACCAAGAGTAACTCTGAGGGCTTACAGTCTTGTGGCAACGCCACCACCACCACCACCACGAAAGGCCCAATTTTTCAGCCCCTGTTCAAAAGGGGCATGTAATTACAATTCTTGATCTAATAATTCACAGCAGGGCCCATTGCTGCACCCACCAAGAGTAACTGTCAGGGCTTACAGTGTTGTGGCACCAGCACCACCATCAAAGCCCCAATTTTTACTACCACTGTTCAACAATTATATGTAATTAAAATTCCTGATATAATAGTTGACAGCAGGGCGTTCCAGCACCAACCAAGAGTAACTGAGTGCTTACAGTGTTGTGCCAACACCAACAACTAAGGGGCCTATTTCTGCAGAGTATATACGGCAGGTCCCTACTTTCAAACATCCAACTTACAAACGACTCCTACTTGCAAACGAAAGAAGACAACAGGAAGTGAGAGGAAATCTACCCCTAGAAAGAAAAATTCTCTCCTGTAAGAATAAATATGGGAGAAAGGGGTCTCATCTGTACTGATGCTTTATCAGCAATCCTTGTTTCAAGAAAAACACCACATTTCAAAAACAGTTGTCATTGGGACGGAAAGTGAGGTGAAATGTTCTGAACGGGGCACAGACAGCAAAACAAATGTTACAGGGGTGATAACCCTTACCTATGTTTCCCAAAAAGTTTAAAAATAGATTTTTGGGCTGGAGCTACACTTCAACATTGTACCTGTTCAAAATTACAAACACATTCTACATAAGAACAAACCTACAGTCCCTGTCTTGTATGCACCGCCTGTATACGGCTGTTCAGAGTATATAGGGCCTTTTTTATTTTATGTGCGGGGTTCCCCTTAATATCCATACAAGACCCAAAGGGGCTGGTAATGGGCTGGGGTAGGGGGGGGGGGTGTTGATGGGGTAGCTATGCCATTTTTCCTAAAGATTTTCATCCATATTACCGGGACCAGACATTGCATTAAAGCCGCAAGCAGTTTTAAATGACTTTTTTCCCTTTAGAAATGTTATTTTGTGCAGGGACAGTTCTAAACACGGGAAACACGTGGCACTTCACAGGCATACTTTAGACACCCCCCAGGTACGATATTTAAAGGAATATTTGACTTTTTTTTTTCACTTTATGCATCATTAAAATGACTGCTCCCGAAAAACGACCGTTTTTAAAACTTCTTTTTGCATTGATACATGTCCCCTGGTGCAGAACCCGGGTTCCCAAACCCTTTTTAGGACAATAACATGCATAATAGTTGTTATAATTAGCACTTTAGAATTCGAACGTTCGCATCCATTGTATTTAATAGGGTTCTAATGTTCGTTCGAACTTTCGGTCCGTTCGCGGGTTCTGGTGCGAACCGAACCCGGGGGTGTTCGGCTCATCACTACTTGAGACAGATAAAGTTGATATTTTAATTAGGTATAGCAACTTGGTTAATTTTATTTTAAATGAAAATTGTTCCAATGGCTTTTACTTTGTATTTGAATGACTGATCAATTTGCTGATGCATATGTAGCGGGGTCTCTAAATTTAGGTGGGATACACCTGGGTGGTAAAGTATGGGAGTAATTGGACCATTTGTATTCGTGGAGGATTGGGCGGTGTAATAATCTCCCTGGCCTGTGGGTGGCAGGTGCCCGCAGGCTCGAGGTAGATTTGCCACCACAGTGCTGTCCTTTTTGTCCCTTCTCGGAGATGGTACGGCGAGGGCAGGGAACCTGCCGTGGCGTCATTGGAGGGGATAAAAGGGGGAGACGCCCTGGTCACGAGGTCTTGCTCTCTTGGAGGTCCTTCATCACGCGCCCAGGCACCTTAGGCCTGGGTGTGGGCGGTTCTGGATTCCGGCTCAGGTGCCCTAGGCCTGACCGGAATGGAGTTGGAGTCCATCCCAGGCACCTTCAGCCTGGGGTGAGGTACTAAACCAGGAGGCCTGGGGCCCAGTGACTTTGACTGGGTCCCGCGAGGGTGGAGAAGTCCGAGGGTCCCTGAAGTGGATGGGGCCCATGTCTGAGGCAAGGAGGCCAGGGAGGTTACCCATTCGGAGAGTCTGGAGCAGCATCAACCCAGTGACGGATGGGCCTCTGGTAACTTCCTTGGAGGGACATCTTCCCCTGACAGGGGCCACAACGCAGCAAAGGTACTCCTATCTACGTTCTTTTGAGTCGCTGGTAGAGACTCTCAAGTTCTAAGTCCTTCCCAGCTAAGGCTATAGTAACCGCTGGTGAGATCACAGTGGTTTAGCTGATAATCAGGACAGTGCCTCGACCTGCTCATTCCCCTGTATCAAACTGTTATCGAGTCCCAACCAGTTGGCTACTGAAGCACTGTTTATTGTGAGTTATGCAATAAAACAAGAGTTGGACTGTGATCGGTGTGTGGAACTCTGGTTATTGGGAGCAAAGGGAAGTGTTGGCACAGCAGGACTTAATCCTTTACAGAAGCACACAGGCCCGAGGAAATATCTAGTACTGGCCTTCACCTCACCCACAGCTATGGGGAGGACATGGGCCGTAGCGCATCTCACCCTGTCGTGTGTGATACCCCTAGAAGATAGAGATGGGGTGAGGCCGCTACACGTGGGGGCTCGTGAGTCCGGGATGATGTGTGTTTTGACTTTGGAAGTAAGAATGGCTGTGTCTGGACTTTTCTGCCCGGAGGAGTTCCTAGCAGGTCGGCCATGTGATCGGCCAAAGTGTATCCCTGCTCAAAGTCGTGGAAATGACCCTAAAACGGGAAAGGCCCATGTGGAGGAGTGAGAAGAGGGAGAGGTCCAGCCGTGTGACGTACTACATGTGGGGGCTTTTACTACACTGCGCCATGAGGCACCCCGTGACTACACAGTTCATGGGCGGAGTTTGATGGAAGCCCGCGAAAACGTGCAAGTCGTGGGAGGAGTCTGGCCATGTGGAGGAACTCACGTGGAGACTTTGGCGCGTGGTCAGTGCGTGATGGAGCAGCAGACAGTCGGGATGGCCTCAAGCTCCCCGTGGATTCCGGTTCCCTACCCCACGAAGATGACTACGTTTGCTGCTCCCCTTACAGACACGGGGATAAGACTCAGGCCCCGAGGACAGTTGGCTCTGTACACCTGCAGAGACACGGAGGCCCTCGGCGTGATCTGTCCCGGATGTTCAGGACTGGTGGTCCACCTGAAGCCATTCGGGCGTTGCGAGGCATGCAAAGAGTTCTTGTTCGAGGTGGAGCCATCCACAGTAAGGCCCCGGGCCCTTCGCCTCAACAGCCTCACAGGTACCGCTTCTCCGGAAGGGGAGATCCAGGCCTTTGCGGAGGTTCCCGTACGCACTGACCGGGGCGATGTGACTGCCCAATCAGAGACTGAGAAAGAAAAATCCGAGGATGCTGCTTCGGTCACCACAGATTCTCTGCTCCCACCTCCGAATAGGAAAGTCGGCCTGGTGCAGGCCTCCTATGGTTGTGGAAGAGCTTCACCCTGTCGCTTGCCTGGCCTGGATGGATCCGGTTGGAAGAGTCCTGGACATCCCAGTTCTACAAAAGGTCAAGGTGAGCCAGGGGCTGGGACTGTGGTGGTGGTTGGAGGTGTCGGGGGTCCACAGTCGGTGGAGCCCGCTAGGGAGAGTAGTTCCACGTCTACTAGAGACTACCTTCCCGCGGAGATGTATGACACCTCCGACCTAGAGTCACTGTCGGACTGTGGAGATGACGGTGAGATCGATGAACTGTTTCACCAGAAGGGCTGGGACAAACGCCCATTACCTATGCTACGTGCACCCCAAGATTCGCCTATGTCCATAGGAGATAGCACGCCCCGGGCGGAGGCCCCAGAGTCTATGAGGAAGCCTAGTCCTCCGGTTGCTTTTCCACAGTCCACAGCATCACCCGTTTTGTTGGTGGGGAAACAGCGAGCATCACTTCGGGCACCGAGAGAAAAGCCATCAGAGGTAGTGAAAGTACCTCGGCACCCGGAGGCCATTGTTCAACCAGGAGAAGGTGAGCGGGCCACAATGCCTCCTTTGGCCCAATTGCAACGACTCTTTTCTCAGAGGGTCGCTCACGAGTACGGATGGGAATATCCTTACTTGCCCAGGGACTTGCTGTTTGAGGTTGAAGTTCTGCAACAGCGATGGTACGATGAGTTTGTTTGGGAGAAACTTAAAGTGCCTCATGCCCGGCGATACTTGTCCTGTTCGCCACCTGTGTCGAAAAAGTTCAGAGACTGCAGAGCAGACTGGATGTGGGGCCGCCATATCCATGCGGACAAGGTGCGCATCTGCAGGAAAGATGGAGAGGACGCTGACTATTCAATTGAGGTTTTCAATAAACATCTGAAGCCCTTGTTTTTGCCTGACCCGAAGTTTTACTTGTGAGAAGAGACTCACTTGTTTTTCTTTCTCTGTAGCAACTTTCTGGAAGTGTTCTTGCCGGAGCACCGAACTGTACCCTAGTTTTTTGTTTTTTTCTACTCTTTCTACTCTTGGAGGAATGAGAGCTGTTTGTTTGTTCTCTCTTCTTTCACAAATTAAAGACAGAGACTCTGGGGGTAGAATCAGAGTAGGGACGCAGGAAGACTGAAGATTTCACCAAGTGTCATCACCGTGGCATCGTCACCAGGTGGCGGTGTTGCGCAACGGCTGTTGTTTGTACATTTGCATCACTTTACTCGTTGGAGCGAATGGGTCTCTCGGTTGATAGACCCACTCATTCCAAATTAACACAGAATGTCAGGATGTGGCTTTTCTTGTGTGTTGTTTTTTTTCCCTCTGCAGGAGATTCGCTTATAAAGACTACTGAGTATGGGGTGGTTCTTAGACAGTAAAGGGAGGGATTGTATATGTGTACATGCTTAGAGGGTTTTATAAAAAAAAAGTTTATTGTTTGATGTTCCCCTCCCCTTTGAGCAGGTCTGGCATGGTTAAGGTTCAAAATTTTAGGGAAAGCCTCTGGGGTCAGGCTTATGTCACCACTCTTTGGGAGACATGGGTTTGTACCAGACGCTGGGGACCAGCGTCAAATCACAGGGGGGAGTATGTAGTGGGGTCTCTAAATTTAGGTGGGATACACCTGGGTGGTAAAGTATGGGAGTAATTGGACCATTTGTTGTCACGATCAGGCGTCGGGCTTGAAGACCAATTGCAATAGCAGTGGCAGGACAGGCAGTCACTTCTGGTAGATGACACAGGCTCACATGAGGTGCGGAGTCTAAGTACTAGCTGGTTTTCCCCAGAGCTCCGGGTGGTGAAGATGGATTTGGCTGCAAGCTAGTACCAGGTCGCAGTCCTCAAGTTTGCCCCACCAGGGTGTGAGCAGGCCGGGGTCCAATAGCGGATAAACAGACAAGGATGAAACAGCAACGTGGTCAAAGAACAGGCCGAGGGTCAAACACGGATAGTTGCAGATAGGGATCAGGCAGTAGAGAAGTCCAGGAACAAGCCAAAGGTCAATCACGAGTGGTTGTAGGTACAGATGGCAACAGGAAAACCAACAGCAAGGCACTGGCAGGGAAGGCACAATAACCTGGCATAGAGGAAGTGCTGAGACAAGGCTTATATAGGAAGTTCATGGGAGGAGCAAGGAGTTCAAGGTTCATCGGTAATCAAGACTCAAGGCAGGGTTGTCCATTGGATCAGATAGGTTTGTCCAGCAGATCAGGCAAGGAGCTGCCCAGCATCCCAGATAGCTCAGTGGGAAGAGTAAATGCCAGACACAGACGAGGTCCCAGGTTCAAGCCCAGGTCCTGACAGTACTCCCCTCCTCCCAGGACGTCCTAGGGCTGGGTTTGTGAGGAAACCTCTGGTGGAATTCTCTTGTCAATCTAGGGGAGTGAACCTTATCCATCTTTGGGCATCTTTTTCTTTAGAAGTTTCTGCTGGGGAGATTCTCCTCACTTGCAAGGCTTTTTCAAACATCTCCAGCTCCTGCTTACGGATAAGGGTGCCATTCCAGGCATACATACAGTCAGGTGGTAGAACTTCTTTGGCAGGACAGGAATCTGTGATGGAGCCAGACTTTACGGAAGTGGTGACGGTATCAAGAACAGGTGTTTTCTTAGGATGTAGCGAAGGCGTCTCTGGAGCAGGAGGTGGTTCTTTGGCAGGACAGGGTGATGTTACTGCATTTACCACTGTGGAACGTGGGATGACTACTGGAACTGGTCTGTTGTCGGGAGGTTGCATAGTTGCCTCTAGGCCAGATGGTAGGAGTTTCACAGGGGTATTGGTTGTGGGTTCAAGAGGGGCACTGGTATCGTTGACCACCGTAGTCTGGGAACCTACTTGTGTCATTGAACATGGACAGGCCTTACGGCAACCTTGGCAGTTCACAGGCCGAACAGCAGCGATAGCAGAATGAATCCCAGTAGTACCCACTTGAAGAACCTTTGGCCGAGGTGGACGAGTTGGGCAGAGAGAGATTAAGTGCCCTCTTTCTCCACAATAGAAACAAAGGCCACAGCCTCTCCTCCGCTCTCTTTCAGCTTTAGACAGCGTGGTCTGGATGACCCCGATCTCCATAGGTTCCACATCTTCCAGGGTAGGTGTGTGTATATCCACAGGAACGTCAAGGCTTTGTGGTGTTAGGGCTTCATGGCTTGGCACGTACTGGGGTGGCTTGAAGTCATACCTGTACAGGGTATTCCTGTCCCTGGGTCCTCGAAGGCCAGATGAGCTAGGAGCAGACTTGGGAACCCTGGTTTTCTTGGAAACTGTACAGTGAGAGTCCAGGGCTAACATAAAAGCTTCCCAGCTGTCCAAGACTGGACTCCTTTCCTGTAATACCTGGTGAGCCCATGTTTTGATGGTTCCAGTGAGCAGGTTGATAGTAGCGAGAACCTTTATATAATCTGTGGCATAGGTCCTAGGCTTAAGAGCAAACAACAGCTCGCAATCCATCTTAAAGGATGAAAGAGATGCACGGCTACCGTCAAACCTCTCGGGCATCACAACAAATGGCTCAGGACAGGCTGGTTCCGGGCCTGGGCGTACTGTACCTTTCAGAAACAGAACTTCTTGCTGCAGGTCTGAGATTTGCTGTCTGACAGGAGTCAGAGCATCTGCTATAGCGGCCTTCATGTTTATGGCCAGGTTATTCTGTCACGATCAGGCGTCGGGCTTGAAGACCAATTGCAATAGCAGTGGCAGGACAGGCATACAGGCAGTCACTTCTGGTAGATGACACAGGCTCACCTGAGGTGCGGAGTCTAAGTACTAGCTGGTTTTCCCCAGAGCTCCGGGTGGTGGAGATGGATTTGGCTGCAAGCTAGTACCAGGTCGCAGTCCTCAAGTTTGCCCCACCAGGGTGTGAGCAAGCCGGGGTCCAATAGCGGATAAACAGACAAGGATGAAACAGCAACGTGGTCAAAGAACAGGCCGAGGGTCAAACACGGATAGTTGCAGATAGGGATCAGGCAGTAGAGAAGTCCAGGAACAAGCCAAAGGTCAATCACGAGTGGTTGTAGGTACAGATGGCAACAGGAAAACCAACAGCAAGGCACTGGCAGGGAAGGCACAATAACCTGGCAAAGAGGAAGTGCTGAGACAAGGCTTATATAGGAAGTTCATGGGAGGAGCAAGGAGTTCAAGGTTCATCGGTAATAAAGACTCAAGGCAGGGTTGTCCATTGGATCAGATAGGTTTGTCCAGCAGATCAGGCAAGGAGCTGTCCAGCATCCCAGATAGCTCAGTGGGAAGAGTAAATGCCAGACACCAACGAGGTCCCAGGTTCAAGCCCAGGTCCTGACATTTGTATTCGTGGAGGATTGGGCGGTGTAATAATCTCCCTGGCCTGTGGGTGGCAGGTGCCCGCAGGCTCGAGGTAGATTTGCCACCACAGTGCTGTCCTTTTTGTCCCTTCTCGGAGATGGTACGGCGAGGGCGGGGAACCTGCCGTGGCGTCATTGGAGGGGATAAAAGGGGGAGACGCCCTGGTCAGGAGGTCTTGCTCTCTTGGAGGTCCTTCATCACGCGCCCAGGCACCTTAGGCCTGGGTGTGGGCGGTTCTGGATTCCGGCTCAGGTGCCCTAGGCCTGACTGGAATGGAGTTGGAGTCCATCCCAGGCACCTTCAGCCTGGGGTGAGGTACTAAACCAGGAGGCCTGGGGCCCAGTGACTTCGACTGGGTCTCGCGAGGGTGGAGAAGTCCGAGGGTCCCTGAAGTGGATGGGGCCCATGTCTCAGGCAAGGAGGCCGGGGAGGTTACCCATTCGGAGAGTCTGGAGCAGCATCAACCCAGTGACGGATGGGCCTCTGGTAACTTCCTTGGAGGGACATCTTCCCCTGACAGGGGCCACAACGCAGCAAAGGTACTCCTATCTACGTTCTCTTGAGTCGCTGGTAGAGACTCTCAAGTTCTAAGTCCTTCCTAGCTAAGGCTATAGTAACCGCTGGTGAGATCACAGTGGTTTAGCTGATAATCAGGACTGTGCCTCGACCTGCTCATTCCCCTGTATCAAACTGTTATCGAGTCCCAACCAGTTGGCTACTGAAGCACTGTTTATTGTGAGTTATGCAATAAAACAAGAGTTGGACTGTGATCGGTGTGTGGAACTCTGGTTAATGGGAGCAAAGGGAAGTGTTGGCACAGCAGGACTTAATCCTTTACAGAAGCACACAGGCCCGAGGAAATATCTAGTACTGGCCTTCACCTCACCCACAGCTATGGGGAGAACATGGGCCGTAGCGCATCTCACCCTGTCGTGTGTGATACCCCTAGAAGATAGAGATGGGGTGAGGCCGCTACACAAATATAAGTATTATTTATTGTGAATCATTGTAATTAGGGATGAGCCGAACACCCCCCGGTTCGGTTCGCACCAGAACCTGCGAACAGACCGAAAGTTTGTGCGAACTTTAGAACCCTATTAAATACAATGGACTCGAACGTTCGAAATCAAAAGTGCTAATTATAACGGCTAATATGCAACTTATTGTCCTAAAAAGGGTTTGGGGACCTGGGTCCTGCCCCAGGGGACATGTATCAATGCAAAAAGAAGTTTTAAAAACGGCAGTTTTTTCGAGAGCAGTGATTTTGACGATGCTTAACCACTTAATCCCCGGACCAATACGGACCAAAATGACCAGAGGTGATTTCACAATTTGGCACTGCGCTGCTTTAACTGGAAATTGTGCGGACATGCAATGTTGTACCCAAACGAAATTTGCGTCCTTTTCTTCCCACAAATAGAGCTTTCTTTAAATGGTATTTGATTGCCTCTGCGATTTTTTTTTTTTGCGATATAAACGGAAAAAGACTGAAAATTTTGAAAAAAAATTATATTCTCTACTTTTTGTTATAAGAAAAATCGAATAAACTCAATTTTAGTCATACATTTAGGCCAAAATGTATTCAGCCACATGTCTTTAGTAAAAAAAATGTCAATAAGCGTATATTTATTGGTTTGCGCAAAAGTTATAGCGTCTACAAATTAGGGTACATTTTCTGGAATTTACACAGCTTTTAATTTATGACTGCCTATCTCATTTCTTGAGGTGCTAAAATGGCAGGGCAGTACAAACCCCCCCCCAAATGACCCCATTTTGGAAAGTAGGCACCCCAAGGAAATTGCTGAGAGGCATGTTGAGCCCATTGAATATTTTTTTTTTGTCCCAAGTGATTGAATAATGACAAAAAAAAAAAAAAAAATTACAAAAAGTTGTCACTAAATGATATATTGCTCACACATGCCATGGTTATATGTGGAATTGCACACCAAAATACATTTTGCTGCTTCTCCTGAGTACGGGGATACCACATGTGTGGGACTTTTTAGGAGCCTAGCCGTGTACGGGCCCCCGAAACCCAAGCACCGCCTTCAGGATTTCTAAGGGCGCAAATTTGTGATTTCACTCCTCACTACCTATCACAGTTTCGAAGGCCATAAAATGCCAAAATAGCACAAAACCCCCCCAAATGACCCCATTTTAGAAAGTAGACACCCCAAGGAAATTGCTGAGAGGCATGTTGAGCCCATTGAATATTTTTTTTTGTCCCAAGTGATTGAATAATGACAAAAAAAAAGAAGCTATTTGCTGAGAGGCATGGTGAGTATTTTACAGCTCTTATTTGTTTTTGAAAATGAAGAAAGAAAATCATATATTTTTTTTTTTTTTTCAATTTTCAAAACTTTGTGACAAAAAGCGAGATCTGCAAAATGCGCACCATACCTCTCAGCAAATAGCTTGGGGTGTCTACTTTCCAAAATGGGGTAATTTGGGGGGGTTTGTGCCATCTGGGCATTTCATGGCCTCCGAAACTGTGATAGGCAGTGAGGAGTGAAATCCAAAATTTACACCCTTAGAAAACCTGAAGGCGGTGCTTGGTTTTTGGGGTCCTGTACGCGGCTAGGCTCCCAAAAAGTCTCACACATGTGGTATCCCCGTACTCAGGAGAAGCAACAGAATGTATTTTGGGGTGTAATTCCACATATGTTTATGGCATGTTTGAGCAATATATCATTTAGTGACAACTTTGTGCAAAAAAATAAATAAATAAAAATAAATTGTCTTTTTTCCGCAACTTGTGTCAACATATAAAATATTCCATGGACTCGACATGCCTCTCAGTATATAGCTTGGGGTGTCTACTTTCCAAAATGGGGTCATTTGGGGGAGGTTTTGAACTGTCCTGGCATTTTATACACAACATTAGGAAGCTTACATCCACTCTTCTAACCACTTGAAGACAAAGCCCTTTCTGACACTTTTTGTTTACATGAAAACATTTTTTTTTTTGCAAGAAAATTATGTTGAACCCCCAAACATTATATATTTTTTTAAAGCAAAGGCTTTACAGATTAAAATGGTGGGTGTTGCAATTTTTTTTCCACACAGTATTTGCGCAGCGATTTTTCAAACGCATTTTTGGGGGAAAAAATACACTTTTTTAAATTTGAATGCACTAAAACACACTATATTGCCCAAATGTTTGATGAAATAAAAAAGATGATCTTAGGCCGAGTACATAGATACCAAACACGACATGCTTTAAAATTTCGCACAAACGCACAGTGGCGACAAACTACATACATTTTTAAAAGCCTTTAAAAGCCTTTACAGGTTACCACGTTAGATTTACAGAGGAGGTCTACTGCTAAAATAACTGCCCTCGATCTGACCTTCGCGGTGATACCTCACATGCATGATGCAATTGCTGTTTACATATGACGCCAGACCGACGACGCTTGTGTTCGCCATTGCGCAAGAGCAGGGCGGGACAGGGGTGCTTTTTTTTTTTTATTATTATTAATTTTGCTTTTTTATTTTATTTTTAAACTGTTCCTTCCATATTTTTTATTTTTTTTTATCATTTTTATTGTTATCTCAGGGAATGTAAATATCCCCTATGATAGCAATAGGTGGTGACAGGTACTCCTTTAAAAAAAAAAACTGGGGTCTATTAGACCCTAGATCTTTCCTCTGCCCTCAAAGCATCTGACCACACCAAGATCGGTGTGATAAAATGCTTTCCCAATTTCCCAATGGTGCTTTTTTTATCTGGGGGGGGGGACATTCCCTCCCACTGCTTGTAAAAGCAGTCCAGAGGCTAATTAGCTGCTAGGATTTCTTTTACATGAAAGCCGGCCACTGGCTGAACAGAATGATACCAAGATGATACCTAAACCCACAGGCATCAATCTGGTATAACCATTCAAAGTCCAGCAACATACCAGTACGTTGCTGGTCCTTGTTGGACATGTATTGTAATCTTTTTTTTCATGCAGCCTGTTGGCTGAACGAAAAAAAGAGATTGATCGGTGGGTATGCCCACCATTAGAATACCTCCCTTCATCCACCCACTTCTAATGATGGGCATACATGCACCATTTATATATGCCGAAGCATGGGGGCATCCTCCCGCAAAAGTTATGCCGCGTACACACATCTGACTTTTCCACGGGCAAGCCTCCGTCGGAATTTTGACCGTATGTACGCGGCATTAGGAGCAAAATCGCTCCTCCGCTCCTCCACCCCTCTTGCCCCCATGCTTCGGCATATATGCTTTTTTTTTTTAACTGTGGTGGTGAAATCACCTCCTACAGCACTGGAGTCGCAGGGATTAGGCCTGTCTCTGCGAACACTGCAGTTATGTGTGTTGTGTTTTGTAAGTGATCGATCAATACTGCACTTGGGTAAACTGGGCTGGACGGAGGGGCAAAACGCAGGTGCTAGCAGGTATCTGGGCTGATCCCGCTAACACTGCATTTTTGGGAACCCTAAACTGCTGGGGACGCTAGTATAGATCTGATCAGATCAGATATTGATCTGTTCAGATACTATACCACAAAGGGAGATGTATGCTTCACGCGTGGGTGTTAGCGTTACTGGAACTAACCTGACGCTGCCTGGGGCGACGTAGACCCTCTCTGACGCTAAAACCTAATTGATATCACCCGCCGGGCGATCAGGGGGTTAAACCTTTATTGGGTTATATACGGCGGGTGCCCTGACACTATAAAAAGCAAACTAGCTAACCAGCGTCACCCGTAACACTTATATGGTGATCACTGGTGAAAGGGTTAACTAGGGGCAATCAGGGGGTTAAACCTTTATTAGGTAATATTTGGGGGTACCTGACGCTATATAAAAACCTGACGGGGAACCTAAATAACAAAATAACTAACTGGCTAACCAGTGTCACCAGTAACACTTATACAGTGATCACTGGTGAAAGGGTTAACTAGGGGCAATTAGAGGGTTAAAACCTTTATTAGATGCCCAATGGTGGGGACACGAATGACTTAAAGGTTTATGAGTAAGGCCCGGGCGAGAGGTGAGGATTTAAGATACATAGAATGGTGGATATTGTATATTAGGATGTATGATATATATAGTAGAAGACAAATGTCCGTCGGTGATACAAGAAGTATATAGAATGTACCTTATGATATCTGTTGTTGCTTTCTGTTTATTTCAAAACAAAACAATAAAAAGTTAGAAATGTAAACGTAAAAAATAAATAAAAAAAAAACCTTTATTAGATAATATATGGGGGTACCTGGCGCTATAAAAACCTGCAGCAAACCTAAAAAAAAGAACTGACTACCTAGCGGCACCAGCATAACTAATACAGCGATCAGAAAAACGATCGCTTAGTGACACTGGCAAAAGGGGGTGAAAGGGTTACCTGGGGGGGGCAATCAAGGGGTTAAACCTTTATTAGGTAATATATGGGGGTACCTGACGCTATAAAAACCTGCGGCGAACCTAAAAAAAATAACTGGCTACCTATCGGCACCACCAACACTAAGTCAGCGATCAGAAAAACGATTGCTTAGTGACACTGGCAAAAGGGGGTGAAAGGGTTACCTGGGGGCGATCAAGGGGTTAAACCTTTATTAGGTAATATATGGGGGTACCTGACGCTATAAAAACCTGCGGCGAACCTAAAAAAAATAACTGGCTACCTATCGGCACCACCGACACTAAGACAGCGATCAGAAAAATGATCGCTTAGTGACAGTGGTGCTAGGGGGTGAAAGGGTTACCTGGGGGGCGATCAAGGGGTTAAACCTTTATTAGGGGGGGTTAGGGGGCTACACTGGACCTAAAACTAACTGCCCTGACACTTTTACAGTCACAAATGTCACTGATTGCAGTGATCAGTAAATAAATGGTCACTGCAATCAGTGACACTGTGACTGGGGGCTGGGGGGTGATCTGGGGGTGTCTGGTGGGGCCTGGGGGGGCGATTGTGTGCCTATGTGTGCTGGTGTCAGTGTGCTGTTTAGTGCACTAACCTGTGTGTCTTCTCTCCACGGCGCTCGGTATATGTGAGCGCCGCAGGAGAGATGAAATCACTTCCTCCTGCCTGTGTAAACATTACACACGCAGAGGAAGCTTTTCATTCGCCGGGAAACGAATGGCTGTCCCCTCATCACGGATCGCTCCCGGAACGATGCCGATCGCTCGCTGTATAGAAGGGGGGTCCAATAGGACCCCCCAACTATACAAAGGCAGTCACGTACAGGTACGTGATTGTGCCTGTCCGTGCCATTCTGCCGACATATATATATACAGTGAGCGGTCGTTAAGTGGTTAAAGTGAAAAAAATAAGTGAAATATTCCTTTAAATATCGAACCTGGGGGGTGTCTAAAGTATGCCTGTGAAGTGGCACGTGTTTCCCGTGTTTAGAACTGTCCCTGCAGAAAATGTAATTTCTAAAGGAAAAAAAGTCATTTAAAACTGCTTGCGGCTTTAATGTAATGTCTGGTCCTGGCAAAATGGATGAAAATCATTGAGAGAAATGGCATGGGTACCCCCCCCCCCCAGCCCATTATCAGCCCCTTTGGGTCTTGTATGGATATTAAGGGGAACCCCGCACCCAAATTAAAAAAAGGCCCTATATACTCTGAACAGCAGTATACAGGCGGTGCAAACAAAGCAGGGACTGTAGGTTTGTTCTTAAGTAGAATCTGTTTGTAATTTGGAACAGGTAAATTTTTTAAATGTAGCTCTAGCCAAAAAATCTATTTTTAAGCTTTTTGGAAAACATAAGGAAGGGTTATCACCCCTGTAACATTTGTTTTGCTGTCTGTGCACCTGTTCAGAACATTTCACCTCACTTTCCATCCCAATGACAAATGTTTTTTGAAAATTTGGGGTTTTTAGTGAAACAAAGATTGGTGATAAAGCATCAGTGGAGAGGAGACACATTTTTCCCATATTAACTCTTATAGGAGAGAATTTCCCTTCCTAGGGGTAGATTTCCTCTCACTTCCTGTTGTCTCCTTCTGTTTGCAAGTAGGAGTCGTTTGTAAGTTGGATGTTTGAAAGTAGGGGCCTGCCGTATATACTCTGCAGAAATTTGGTCCTTAGGTGTTGGTGTTGCCACAACATTTTAAGCCCTCACAGTTACTCTTAGTGGGTGCTGGAACGCCCTGCTGTGAACTATTATATCAAGAATTGTAATTACATGACATTGTTGAACAGTGGTAGGAAAAATTGGGCCTTTGGTGGTGGTGGTTGTGCTTGTGCCACAACACTGTAAGCCCTCACAGTTACTCTTGGTGGGCGCAGGAATGGGCCCTGCTGTGAAATATTAGATCAAGAATTGTAATTACATGCCCCATTTGAACAGGGGCATAAAAATTGGTCCTTTGGTGGTGGTGGTGGTGGTGGTGGTGGTGTTGCCACAACACTGTAAGCCCTCACAGTAAAGCCTCGTACACACGACCGGTTTTCTCATCAAGAAACGACAAGAAAACTGTTGGGAGAGCTTTCTTGCCGAGAAAACCGTTCGTGTGTATGGTTTCTTGTCGAGAAAACTGCCGGGAATCTCGATGAGAAAAATAGAGAACCTGCTCTCTATTTTCTCGTCAGGATTCTCGTTTTTCTCGTTGGGATTCTCGTCGGCCTGTTTCCCAACGAGAAAACCGGTCGTGTGTATGCTTTTCCGAGTCTTAAAAAATCGCGCATGCTCAGAATCAAGTATAAGACGGGAGCGCTCCTTCTGGTAAAACTAGTGTTCGTAATGGAGATAGCACATTTGTCACGCTAAAACGAACTGAAAGCACGAAGACTGAAAAGCGCGATTCGTCTCTCCCCAAACTTTTACTAACATGCAGTAACACAAGATCAGCAAAAGCAGCCCAAGGGGTGGCGCCGTTGGAATAGAACTTCCACTTTATACTGCCGTCATACGTGTTGTACGTGACCGCGCTTTACAACGACGAGATTTGGAATTGACAGTGTGTATGCAAGGAAAGCTTGACAAGAATCTCGTCAAGCTTGACAAGAATCTCGTCGAGAAAAACAACAGTTTTTTTTACGATGAGATTCTCGGTCGTGTGTACAAGGCTTTACTCTTGGTGGGCACAGGAATGGACCCTGCTGTGAATTATTAGGTCAATAATTGTAATTACATGCCCCTGTTGAACAGGGGCAGAAAAATTGGGCCTTTGGTGATGGTGGTGGTGGTGGTGGTTTTGCCACAACACTGTAATCCCTCACAGTTACTCTTGGTGGGTGCAGGAATGGGCCCTGCTGTGAATTATTAGATCAAGAATTTTAATTACATGCCCCTCTTGAACAGGGGCAGAAAAATTGGGCCTTAGGCACTGGTGCCACAACACAACATCTTTTTGCCTGCGTACTTGCATAGCCCCTTGAACGCCTACGGAGCACCGCTGGTTCTGAGGACAAAGCACAGGTAGAGGCCATGGAGGAAGAAGAAGAGGAGGGGGTGGAGGAGAGAGGTGTGTCAGAATCACCAGTAGTAACAGTTTGGAGGCGTGGTGGCGGAACAACCTCCAACACTGCTGCACCTTGTCCTGCATCCTTCCCAGCTGCCAGAAGAGTCACCCAATGCGCCGTGAAAGATAGGTAACGTCCCTGTCCATGCCTGCTGGACCATGAGTCAGCAGTAATATGCACTTTACCACTGACCGCCCTGTCCAGCGAGGCCAAGACATTGCCTTCCACATGCCGGTAGAGAGCCGGAATCGCCTTCCGTGAGAAAAAGTGGCGTTTGGGAACCTGCCACTGAGGAATCACACATTCCACAAACTCATGGAAGGGGGCAGAGTCTACCAACTGAAAAGGCAGCAGTTGAAGTGCTAGCAATTTAGCCAAGCTAGCATTCAACCGCTGGGCATGTGGATGGCTGGGAGCGAACTTCTTTTGGCGGTGCAGCAGCTGGGGCAGGGAAATTTGCCTGGTACAATCGGACGTTGGTGTACTGATAGCAGATTGCCCGCAAGTACTTGGCTGTGACACACCTAATTGTACACCTTCATTCCTCTCAGTGCAGGTTTCAGAGAGGACTGAAGGTATAGTGGGGTTGGAGATCCCAGATGATGAGGAGCAAGGAGAGGTCAACTTTGTTCTTTGGTGTGGGTCTTTTAGGTAAGCTTGCCAACGGACTGCATGGCAGGTCGACATATGTCTGGTCAAGCACGTGGTGCCCAAGCCGCTGATGTTTTGGCCACGCGAGATACGCTTTAGACATATGTTGCAAATGGCAACGATGCGATCGGCTGCACACGTCTGAAAAAAGGCCCACACCAAAGAACTTTTGTAATAACGTGCAGAGACAGCAGTGCCCTGCACATGCGGAGCTCTGCGGTGTGATGCAGTCGGTGTGCTGCCCTTAAGCTGGCCCCTGGAGGGCATCCTGCTTCGTTGGAGATGTGCCTCCTCCTACTCCTCCTACTCTCTCCTATCAGGCACCCACGTGGAGTCAGTGACCTCATCATCCCCTCCCTTCTCATCACTGGAGCAAATCTGGCAGTATGCTGCAGCTGGCGGAACATGACTGCCAGATAGCTGTCCTTGTTGGGCACCCCCTCTCTCTGGGCTCATGTTACTACCCCCTCTCTCTGGGCTCACGTTACGGCCTTCCTCCAGCTGGGTTCCATCATCGGAGCCTTCAAAACGCTGGGCATCCTCCTGGAGCATGTACCCAACACTGTGCTCAAACAGTTTGGGGGACTCCTCAGGAGGACATGGTGGGGCTAGGGAAGGAGTGACTGATGCCATTGAGCCGAGGGAAGAGGCCCTTTTTAGCAGCTGCTTTGTCAAAGTACCCTGAGCTTGGGTGAGAGAGGATGAGGAGGAGAATGGCTTGGTCATCCACTCTACCAAGTCTTGGGCATGTTGCGGCTCAACATGGCCAGCTGCCGAAAAGAAGGACAAGCGTGTCCCACGGCCATGTGCTGATGAGGATGCATCGTGTCCACGACCAGCACTGTTGCCTCTAGACACAGAGCCTGCTTGCCCTCTTTTTTTGCCTCGTGACTGTCTGCCTCTCCTTGTTTTCCTTCCAGACATACTAATGACCTGCAGTGAGATGTAGCTGCACAAAGGTGGGATGTGTATATATATATATATATATATATATATATATATATATATATATATATATATATATATAAATATAGCTGTACTGATTATAATGCAGCTATCAGAATCAACTGCCTGCTGTGGTATTTGTATGGGAAAAACAGCAATTGTTTTCAGTTAGTTTTAGGTGAAAACTATGAAGAGGACACTGAAAATACTTGCAGTGTCCTATAGTGAATGCTATGCAAAGCACACAGTACTCTAAGTGAAACACTGACTGCAGCTAGAACAATCACCTGCCTGCCTGTCACAGTATAGAGAATAACAGGAACGGATCTAGCTAAACTGAATACAGTGTATAAATATATATACAACACCTAGGATGCATATATATCTTCTACACACTGTAACTGCAGCTAACTGACTCACCTGCCTGCTCTATCTAATTCAATATAAATGACGCTGTCTCTCTCTGTAATCTCTCTCTTTTAACAACTCCAACACACTACACAAGGCCACCAAGCCAGTGGCCTTATATATTGCGGGGTGTGTACAAACCCCCTGAGCTATAATTGGCCAAAGCCACCCTGGCTTTGGCCAATTACGGCTCTCCGTTTTTTCCGCGCTGTGATTGGCCAAGCATTGCGGGTCATAGTGCATGCTTGGTCAATCATCAGCCAGCAATGCACTGCGATGCCGCAGTGAATTATGGGCCGTGACGCGCGACTCGAATTTGGCGCGAGCGGCCCATAATGTTCGATCTTCGTCGAACGATCGAACAGCCGATGTTCGAGTCGAACATGGGTTCGACTCGAACACGAAGCTCATCCCTAATTGTAATATGTAATTATATGAAAGCTAATTTTACTTATTTGTATATAGCAGATGTGTCAACTTGAAAACAAGACAAGCATTGCATTATAAAGGTTGCATTGAAAATGAAAAACTCTTTTGCTGCGTACACACGACCGTTTTTCATGACAAGAAAAATGCCATTTTTTTATTTGGTCATTAAAAACGATCGTCCCAAAGAAAAAATTATGAAAGCTATCTTCTACAAGTTGAGGAAACACTAATGTGACAAGAGATTGTTAATATAATTTTTCTATTTTTTTTTTTACATTTTCCCTGTAAAATAATGACAATTCTTTAATTGCTGACCTATATTTTATTAAAAAAAAAAAAAAGTAAAATATTCAATTATACAATGTAGGGAAACAGGCCCAACCACCTACTGTACCTGCATTCTCATTTTTTACATTTCTGTTCACCTTCTTGGTATGGTGACCTCCTCTCACATTATTTAAAAAGAAAACAAGGAGGAAATAGGGAGTATTCTAAAATGTATAATCTGCAGGGGACTGCCTCTAAAACTGAAAATGATTTCTATTGTTTCAGACAGAATATAAAATGTGCAAAAATTGGAAAATAACAATGCGCTACCCTTTAAATAAGCAAACAAAGTGCTAATTAGATCATGTGTGTTCTCACACACAGAAAACACCAATAAGAACAAAGTCCTGTGTAATTCTCATTAAACATATAGTGTTACATGTGAGAAAAAAATAAATAAAAATAAAAATAAAAATATATATGCAAAGTTCCAAATAAAGTTGATTCAAAAGTAAGCCGAACAATCACATCTGCTGATGTATGTGCGATGTAATCTTCTAAGCTGTTGTGAGTGAAGACTCCATATCCAAATTGTTCAGATAAGAAATAGAAGAAATGGCAGCTTACCGAATCCGGTGGATCTCTATGACGGAGATCTTTTAGGGGCTCGAGCTCATATATGCTTCCCACCAAGCTGACGGCCGAAGAGCACTGGACTCGGACGATATCTCCCTCCAATTCCAAGGCTGAAAGAAATCTCCCTCCTGGTATCAGCTGGCGTGCTTATCTCATACGAACAAAAAGGTATTTATGGAAGAAAGAAAAAATGGAGAACTCATGGTGCAGTATTCCTTTAAAAAAAATTAAGATACCCTTTATTGAGGCTGGATAAAAAATTACATAAAACAAGTTTTCCATTGAGGAGCGGCAAGTTCAAAAAACGCTGCTAGTACTCAGCTGCGGTCTCTGCCGATCAGCTGTTGCGTAGTGACGTCACGTTCGACAGCTGATCGTCAGAGACCGCAGTTGAGTACTAGCAGCGTTTTTTTAACTTGCCGCTCCTCAATGGAAAACTTGTTTGATGTAATTTTTTATCCAGCCTCAATAAAGGGTATCTTAATTTTTTTAAAAGGAATACTGCACCATGAGTTCTCCATTTTTTCTTTCTTCCATAAATACCTTTTTGTTCGTATGAGATAAGCACGCCAGCTGATACCAGGAGGGAGATTTCTTTCAGCCTTGGAATTGGAGGGAGATATCTTCCGAGTCCAGTGCTCTTCGGCCGTCAGCTTGGTGGGAAGCATATATGAGCTTGAGCCCCTAAAAGATCTCCGTCATAGAGATCCACCGGATTCGGTAAGCTGCCATTTCTTCTATTTCTTATCTGAACAATTTGGATATGGAGTCTTCACTCACAACAGCTTAGAAGATTACATCGCACACACATCAGCAGATGTGATTGTTCGGCTTACTTTTGAATCAACTTTATTTGGAACTTTGCATATATATTTTTATTTTTATTTTTGTTTATTTTTTCTCACATGTAACACTATATGTTTAATGAGAATTACACAGGACTTTGTTCTTATTGGTGTTTTCTGTGTGTGAGAACACACATGATCTAATTAGCACTTTGTTTGCTTATTTAAAGGGTAGCGCATTGTTATTTTCCAATTTTTGCACATTTTATGTAGCGGTTATTCCAGCTAATTTTTTCACTTTAGCAGCACCCATAAATTCACTTTATCATATTGACTATTATAAATAATTTATTTAGTCACTTTTTGAAATTTAATTCACTAGTTCATTTTAAGGTTAGCGCGGATTTTTTCCAATTTATCCAGAATATAAAATGTAGCTGCCATTTGGCCTGTTTTTGGCTCTCAGAGTGTTCACAAAGATCCAGGCTCCAGTTCTGGGGCTCTTACATTCCTGGTGTATCCCTGTGACAGAATACATGGACAACTTACTTTGGACGGAGCAAGCCACTCTGTTTTAAGAGACCAATGTGGGTTGCTTGAGCCTGAGGAAGAGGGAAGACCCTCGAAATGCGTTAGCCTGTTGGACTTGTGATGGTCTGTTATAATCTATGATGTAATGTGGATTCCCTGCTGTTGTACTTGACAAGCTGTTATGCATCTGTCAGTTTGTGAGTATAATACTTACCTTTTTTTACTAATATAAACATGCTTTGAGGATAATGCGCCAGGCTGGTGTGCCCTCTGTTTTTGTTCTATGATTTTGGAGTAGATCACGGACCGGCCTTGATTATGATCAGGAGCCGAATTTCAGCCTTGGTAGTCCTTTTTTAGAGATCGATTGCTTCACATTCTTTGGTACAGTCCTTTATACAAGGTGTTACACACATTGGGGTTGATTTACTAAAATTGGAGAGTGCAAAATCTGGTGCAGCTGTGCCAATCAGCTTCTAACTTCAGCTTGTTCTTTTGACAAAAAAAAATAGAAGCTGATTTGTTTCTATGCAGAACTGCACCAGGTTTTGCACTATCCAGGTTTAGTAAATCAACCCTATTGTTCCAGTGATTAAGGCTCTGTGAGTGCCAGGGGACCTTAACCTGGTACTTTTTCTTTGCAGGAATCTCAATTTGAACCCATCCAGGAAATTTCTTCAGTTCTTTTGATCCAGAAATTTCTGGAGTGTTTGTACCTCCTGGGCTATTCATCATTGGGCGGTGTCCATTGCAACGTTACCCTCCTCTAAGTCCATTGCTTGGGATGTACCTATTCATGTGGAACTTGATGCTGGGGACACTGATGGGGAACTTGATGCTGGGGAACTTGATGCTGGGGAACTTGATGCTGGGGACACTGATGGGGAACTTGATGCTGGGGACACTCTGATGGGGAACCTGATGCTAGGGACACTGATGGGGAACTTGATGCTGGGGACACTCTGATGGGGAACTTGATACTGGGGTCACTGATGGGGAACTTCATGCTGGGGAAACTCTGATGGGGAACTTCATGCTGGGGACACTCTGATGGGGAACTTGATTCTGGGGACACTGATGGGGAACTTGATGCTGGGGGCACTGATGGGGAACTTGATGCTGGGGGGACACTGCTAGGGACACTGATGGGGACATTGATGCTGGGGACACTCTGATGGAGAACTTGATGTTGGGGACACTCTGATGGAGAACTTGATGCTGGGGACACTCTGATGGGGAACTTGATGCTGGGGACACTCTGATGGGGAACTTTATGCTGGGGACACTGCTGGGGAACTTGATGCTGGGGACACTCTGATGGGGAACTTGATGCTGGGGACACTGCTGGGGAACTTGATGCTGGGGACACTCTGATGGAGAACTTGATGCTGGGGACACTCTGATGGAGAACTTGATGCTGGGGACACTCTGATGGAGAACTTGATGCTGGGGAACATGATGCTGGGGACACCGATGGTGAACTTGATGCTGGGGACACTCTAATGGAGAACTTGATGCGGGGGACACTCTGATGGAGAACTTGATGCTTTGGACACTCTGATGGGGAACTTGATGCTGGGGACACTCTGATGGGGAACTTAATGCTGGGGACACTGATGGGTACATTGATTCTGGGGACACTCTGATGGGGAACTTGATGCTGGGGACACTGATGGGGACACTCTAATGGGGACATTGATGCTGGGGACACTCTGATGGGGGACTTGATGCTGGGGACTCTGCTGGGGAACTTGATGCTGGGGACACTGATGGGGAACTTGATGCTGGGGACACTGATGGGGAACTTGATGCTGGGGACACTCTGCTGGGGACACTGATGGGGACACTCTGCTGGGAACACTGATGATGAGGAGACTCTGATGGAGGACACAGATATGGGGGAGACTCTTATGGAGGACACAGATATGGGGGAGACTGATGGAGGACACAGAGGCGTGGAACAGCTCTGATGGGGACACAGATGTGTGGAAAGGCTCTGATGGGGACACAATGTGCAAGGAGACTCTGATGGGGACAAAGACATGCGGAAAGGCTATAATGAGATTATTTAAATATTATTCATTTATTTATAATGAATACAGGTCTTCACAAATTTTGGAATATTTTCTGGTCTGAGTGAATTGAACACTATTTTTCATCACAGGGTGATGCACACATTGATATTGTGATGCACAAAAGAGTGACCCTATTCGAAATGTATTCACTATTTGATGCATTGACTTATCACTTTGAAGTATGTTATTATGTCATGTTTTATTAGATTTATTACTGTAATTTTTTGAATTTGATCACATAGCATTCATTTATTAAGCACAGCACATTTATTACACTTAATGTATTATTTGGATCAAAAGTTTGGAGACCCCTGTTCTAGATGATCACACTGAAAAAAAATCACACTAATGTTGCATGTTTGACCTTTGTTGAGAAGGTTGATGTTGAAAGTGAGCAGAGACCTTTGGGGGTCGGTGGAGGCTTCATGCTTTGGGAACAGGTCTTCACAAATTTTGGAATATTTTCTGGTCTGAGTGAATTGAACACTATTTTTGAAATGTATTCACTATTTGATGCATTGACTTATCACTTTGAAGTATGTTATGTCCATAGGTGTGCGCAGCCTATTGCATTAGGGTGTGCACCCCAAATATATTAAAACATGGACAGTGTCAGTAGAGCAGTGGACTTGTCAGTAGAGCAGAGGATGGTGTCAGTAGGGCCGTGGACAGTGTCAGTAGCTTTTTATTTTTATTATGTTAATCTTTTTATTTTATTAAAAAAAAATTAGGAGCCCCTTTAAGGGGAATTGGTGCAATATTAGGAGGGGGAATCTACAACTCAAGCGGTGATTAGGGTGTGCCCAGGCACACACAGCACACCCCCTGCGCACGCCTATGGTTATGTCATGTAGCATTCATTTATTAAGCACAGCACATTTATTACACTAAATGTATTATTTGGTTGAGAAAATGATATCAAAAGTTAGAGGTAAAAAATACCATGGACTGAAGGTATCTTATATATAACCCTGAAAAATCAATCTGTAATAACAATCTTATAAATATAATCTTAACCCTAGGTGTATCTTTAGCTATATTTGGCAAACACTATTATAGCCCTAACCCTAGCCTAACTCTATTGTAGACCTAACCCTAATGCCTTGTACACACGACTGGATTTTCCAATGGCAAAAGTCAGACGGGCTCTTTTCATCCAGATATTCCGTCCGTGTGTATGCCCTATCTGACTTTTTCCTTCTGAAATTCCGACGGACTTAGATAGAGAACTTGTTATCTTTTTTTCCGCAAAACGTGTGCCTTTCATGACGTTTTTCAGGTGGGAAAACAGAAAAAAGTCTGCAGGCACCAGATCAGGGGAGTACAGTGGACGATCAATAACAGGTACACTGTGTTGAGCTAAGAGTTGATGCACATGGATCGCCTGTCACTGGGTTGCAGAAAGGATGGATCCTGGTTACACATGGTAATGAAATCTCCAGAGGTTTTCATCCATTATGCGTGCTGTTGGTCTGTCAGCTTGAGCGTCACAAGCCAGAAACAGATCTTCCGCTTACCCAAATCTTTGCAGATGATGGTGCACACTATATATTTGCTAAAGCCAATTCCTCCACCATGAATTGTAGAGTCAGTGTCAGGGAAATTCCCCGTCTGTTGTCACCAATCCGCGCTCAGTACGCATGCGCGGCGAAACGGCGCATCGGCGCATGCACGTACGCGGCGGTACGGCGCTTCGGCGTGCTCGGGTGCGCGCACCGGCGCAACGGCGAATGCGCGCGCGCAATAGCACGCCAATGGGACTACAGGCGGGCCTATTTAAACAGACGCAGTGACACTATCTGGTTGCTGGTTTGTCAGCGTTGCTGTGTTTTCTAGTGCCTGAAATAAGTTAAAGTTCTCCTGCTGTGACCCGGACCGGATTTGACTACGCTTCTGCTTCTCCTGAACCTGACCCCTCGGCTTGCTTAACGGACTTCTGCCTCTCTCCTTGTGCTTGACCCTCGGCCTGTGACCCGGATCTGCTGCCTGTCTCCAGCCCTCTACCTTCTGCCTGTACCCTGGACTTCTTGCTTAACCTGACTAGTCTGGTGCTTTCTGCTAAACTCCTAATCGGACTTGTGCCCTTGCTACTGGTTGCTGATTGAACCTGTCTACCCTTGGTGTTTGACTCCCGGCCTGTTCTTCAGACTCAGCCCTGCTAGATTCTTCAACAAGACACCTCTACCTGCTGGTAGCCAGTGCTCCCTCGTGCTGTCCTCTCCCTGTCTCACCTCCAGGGGGCGGAGTGCGCTTGGGTGCAAGGGTGAACCACTCTCGGCATCTCGGCCTCGGTAAGTACTTAGCCTGATAGTACAAACCAGTGAAAAAATATAAATACAGTGATGTATATATATGTATACATAAACACCAAAACATGTAAATAACGGGAAATCAACCCCTCCTCAAAATACTGAGACAGTGTTCAAAAAATGAGAATTGAAATATTCATAAGTATATCTAAACAGTGTACTAAACAAATCTGTGATATTAAAACACGCCAGTTATTGACAGCATATGAAGCTGATAAGGTAATATTAAATAAAACATATACAGCTTGATGCTATTATTAATAGTAACTGCAGTAATGCTCTAAATATTAAAAGGTGGAGATAGAAAGAGTCTATTCCTTATTAGTTCAAAAGAGGTCCAATGTAACACACAGTTCCCATACGGCAAAAAGTTGCTTCAAATGAAAGGGCAAGGGGTTGTGAGGAAATGCTGGAAAAAGGTAGAACCCAGGGTAAATCCACAGAAGTCACAGGAGAATTACCTCCACCACGGTGTGTAGGGAATCAAGATGGGTACCTTACCGCAAAAGTTGGACCTCCACTGTGGCAAGGTCAGAAGAGCCTGCAGATATCACCCTCTGCGGGGTATTAGTACTGGTTCTGGGGGTGTCACAGCTCCAGAGTCCTTACGTTCCCTCTACCTCTCGTTGCTCTGTCTCCTCCACTGGTGGCTGGTGTGCTCCAATTGTTTAAAAAGAACCAACAGACCTCCAATGTAGATACCAAAAAAGAAGAGGGAGGGACTTGGATAGTGTATTACCTCAAAGCAGCTTTATTCCAATCGTCAAGGTAAAAACAGGAATGCAAAGTTCCTAAAAGTAGTTTAAAATTGCCGGCATAAAAATCCTAGCGTTCGCCCGTGCTTCCGGGGTCACGTGGTAATAGTGACGTCAGCGCGTAGCACCGCCCTGACTAGTTTTGTTTCAAAAAACGTTATCAAAGGTGCCCTTTGATAACATTTTTGGAAACGAAACTACATATATATACATCACTGTATTTATATTTTTTCACTAATTTGAGTAATTTTCACCAGTATTCTACTTTTTTCACTTACCTGTGCGCGACATTTTTTAATTTACTACTTTACTGGATATGGTTTCACATATTTTATTTGTCGCAGCCTAGCTGCCAATTAGCACGATATTTTCACTTGTTCACATTAGCGCAGTATTATTTTTATTATTGATAGTACAAACCAGCCTGATGTCTGAGGCCGGCAGAGTGCGTTCCCCATTTGACACCCTCTGCCAGCAGGTCTCCAACTTAACGGACACTGTCCAAAGACTCCAAGAGGGGTACACTCAGATTGATGGCCGTCTTCAACAGCTCACCGGTCTCCTAGGACCAGCCCCCTCAGCTGCCACCTCTGCCAACACCGCCACCAACTCCCAAGTACCTACGAGTTCTACAGTAGTGATGGCCACCCCGGAACCCAGGGTCCATATTCCGGAACGTTTTTCGGGTGTCCGCAAAAAATACTGGGCCTTTAAAAACGCCTGCTCCCTCTACCTTGCCCTCCAACCAAGGACCTTCTCTTCGGAAGCAGTAAAAGTGGGGTTTATCATCTCTCTCTTAACGGATGACCCTCAAGCCTGGGCCCATGGCCTGAGGGAGCAACAGAGCCCCATATTGGACTCAGTAGAGACATTTTTTGAAAATATGGCTCAACTATACGATGATCACCAGCGATCAGCCACGGCTGAGTCCGTCCTCCATAGCCTAACTCAGGGAAGAAGACCGGTGGAAGACTACACGTCGGAATTTAGGAAATGGTCCGCCGACACCAAATGGAATGAGGCGGCCCTCAGATACCAATACCGCCAGAGACTATCTGAGACTCTCAAGGACGAGCTGGCCAGGATTGAAACCCCCACTACCTTGGAGAACCTGATCCAATCCGCCATACAACTCGATAGGCGTCTGCGTGAACGATGGGCGGAGCGATTTCAATCTCCTCGTCCCAACTGGCCTCCATCCAGGACTGTACCTCACTACCCACCAACCTCTGCGCCTGCAGTCACCCCTCTTCCTGAGCCAGAACCCATGCAGCTCGGGTTGGTTCGGCCTCCCCTGACTCCTGAGGAAAAACAGCGAAGGCGCCAGGCCAACCTGTGCCTATACTGCGGTGGTGCCGGCCACTTCCTCCTCAACTGCCCAGTAAGACCTAGTAAGTCTATTTCTAAAGACACTTTAAACTATCAAATCTCTGACAACCCTCAGTCTTATGTCATTCTCTTTATGTCTCTACAGCTGCCGGAAGGGGCAATCCGCCTCCCGGCAATTATTGATTCTGGAGCCTGCAGCTGCTTCCTGGACTCTGCCTTGGCCTCAAGACTCCATGTCCCCACTCAACCTAAGGACCACTGCCTTCAGATCCACCTGGCGGATGGGTCCTTGCCCCGTTCGGGGCTGATCACGCAGGAAACCAAACCCATCCTTGCCATCTTTAACTCAGGTCACCAAGAACTTCTCCGGTTAGACCTCATACCTTCCCCGATGTTCCCCATCATCCTGGGCCTTCCCTGGCTACAGGCACACGAGCCCCTCATAAATTGGGTAAAGAAAGAGGTTAGCTTCACCTCCTCCTATTGTTCCCAGAACTGTCTTGCCTCTGCCTCTACGGTCTGCGCTTCCATGATTGCCAAGCCGGACAACCTACAGCATGTTCCCTCAGTCTATCTAGAATTCCGGGACGTATTCGATAAGCAGCAAGCCGACCATCTACCACCTCATCGGCCCTATGATTGCCCTATCGATCTCTTGCCGGGCTCTAAAATTCCGTTCGGACGTATCTTTCCGCTGTCCGAAACCGAGTTGAAAGCCCTCAAGGCTTATATTGATGAAAATCTCCAGAAAAGATTTATTCGACCTTTCTCCTCTCCAGCCGGTGCAGGAATCTTCTTTGTGGAAAAGAAAGACGGATCCTTAAGACCCTGTATCGATTACCGGGACCTAAACAAAATTACCATTAAGAACAGGTACCCACTACCCCTTATTCCGGAGCTATTTCAGCGCTTCCGATCTGCTCGGGTCTTTTCCAAACTGGATCTACGGGGGGCCTATAATCTTATCAGAATCAGGGCTGGAGACGAGTGGAAAACCGCCTTTAGATCTCGTTTCGGACACTGAGTATTCGGTCATGCCGTTCGGACTTTGTAATGCTCCAGCCACCTTCCAACAACACCTAGTCAACGATATTTTCAGACAGCACCTTGACGACTTCTTAGTAGTGTACCTGGACGATATCCTCATCTTTTCCACCAACATCGAACTCCACCGGGCTCATGTCATGAAGGTCCTCACCATCCTTCGGAAGCACAAACTCTACCTCAAAGCTGAGAAATGCGAGTTCCAAAAGACCACTGTACAGTTCCTCGGCTTTATCATTTCCATCGATGGGGTCGCGATGGACCCGCAGAAGGTGAAGGCCATCCAGGACTGGTCAGCCCCAACCGACAAGAAGGGGGTACAGCGGTTTATAGGCTTCGCCAACTTCTATAGGAGATTCATCGTGGGCTTTTCCTCCATTGTGGCCCCAATAACCCAACTTACCCGGCAAAATAACCGTTTTCACTGGTCTCCAGAAGCTCAAGAGGCCTTCTCCCGCCTCAAGGACGTCTTCACTTCAGCACCAGTACTTCAGCACCCGGATCCTCTACTGCCGTTCACCCTGGAAGTGGACGCCTCTGAGACAGCCATTGGAGCCATCCTCTCTCAAAGACGAGGCCCCAAGGCTCTCCTGTATCCAGTAGCCTTTGCCTCTAAAAAATTGACTCCCCCGGAGCGAAACTATGATGTAGGGGACCGGGAATTACTGGTCATAAAATTCGCACTGGAGGAATGGCGATACCTTCTGGAGGGGGCAGTACACCCCATCATGATCTTCACAGATCATAAAAATCTAGAGTACCTAAGAACAGCTCAAAGTCTACGCCCCAGGCAGGCCCGTTGGGCCCTTTTCTTCACCCGGTTCAACTTTCAAATTTCCTATAGACCCGGCTCCAAGAATGGGAAGGCGGATGCGCTATCCAGGATGTTTCCAGAAACCCCTCAGTCGGCCCAACCGGGCACCATTCTGTCAGCTCAGAACTTTCTGTTGATTCCCCGGGCCGATCTACTCACCTCTATTAAAATCGCTTCCGGGCTCTGCTCTGATCCGGTCACTACCTCCCTGGAGAAGCGGGACGACCTATTCTGGTCCCAGGACAAGATTTTCGTCCCTTTGGAAACAAGACCGCTGGTCTTGAGGACCTTCCACGATCTCAAACTGGCCGGTCACTTCGGGGCACGTAAATCGTCGGAACTTGTCTCCCGCTCCTTCTGGTGGCCAGGCTGGAGGCAAGATTGTAAGTCTTATGTCGCTTCCTGCACTCAGTGTCAGCGTAACAAGGGGTCAAACACCAAGAGTTGGGGCCTGCTCAAGCCCTTACCCATTCCTGAGCGCCCTTGGGCGGACGTGTCCATGGACTTTATCGTGGACTTGCCTTCCTCCGGAGGGTTTACCACGATTCTGGTCGTTGTGGACCGCCTCTCAAAAATGGCTCACTTCTTACCGATGATTGGGACACCTTCAGCCATGGATACTGCTCAAATCTTTTTTAAGGAGATAACCAGGCTTCACGGAATACCAAAGAGTATCACCTCCGACAGAGGTGTCCAGTTCACTTCGAAATTCTGGAAGGAACTCTGTAAGTCACTAGAAGTCAAAACCTGCCTCTTGTCAGCGTACCACTCCCAAAGCAATGGCCAGACAGAAAGAACCAATCAGACCCTGGAGCAATACCTCCGTTGTTTCTGCTCTGCTTCCCAGGATGACTGGGCATCTATACTTCCTTACGCAGAGTTTGCCTATAACAATTCAATACATTCTGCTACCAATCAAACCCCCTTTTGGGCCAATTTCGGTTTTCATCCCTCCTTCCTCCCTGAAAACATCCCCGAGAGCCCTGTTCCCGCAGTCCAGGACCGAGTGGCCTCTGTCCAGGCGAATTTCCAAAGACTCCAGGAGATGATGCGGAATGCCCAAGGATCCTACAAGAAATTTTATGACCGGGGGAGGAAGGAAAACCCGGCGTTCAGAGTCGGGGAAAAAGTTTGGCTTTCCGCCGCCAACCTCAGATTGCCTATTCCCTCTCGAAAGCTCGGCCCTAGATTCATCGGGCCCTTCAAGATCAAACAAGCTATTAACCCTGTGGCTTTTGAACTAGCATTACCTGATTCCTATAGGATTCACCCAGTGTTCCACTCATCTTTATTAATTCCCAACGCCTTTCCTGGAAGAGATGAACCTCCTCCTCCACCAGTTGAAGTAGATGGGGAGAAGGAATTTGAGATGGAATCCATCCTGGGCTGTAGGAAAAGAGGCAGACAGTTACAATACTTAATTAAATGGAAAGGGTACCCCCCGGAAGACAACTCCTGGGAACCATCCAGGAACTTGCATGCTCCTCGCCTAATACGAACCTTTCACCAAGAACATCCGGAACTAATGGCCAGTCTGGGAGTCCAGAGTCCGCCCCTCGGGGGGGGCACTGTCAGGGAAATTCCCCGTCTGTTGTCACCAATCCGCGCTCAGTACGCATGCGCGGTGAAACGGCGCATCGGCGCATGCGCGTACACGGCGGGACGGTGCTTCGGCGTGCTCGGGTGCGCGCACCGGCGCAACGGCGAATGCGCGTGCACAATAGCACGCCAATGGGACTACAGGCGGGCCTATTTAAACAGACGCAGTGACACTATCTGGTTGCTGGTTTGTCAGCGTTGCTGTGTTTTCTAGTGCCTGAAATAAGTTAAAGTTCTCCTGCTGTGACCCGGACCGGATTTGACTACACTTCTGCTTCTCCTGAACCTGACCCCTTGGCTTGCTTAACGGACTTCTGCCTCTCTCCTTGTGCTTGACCCTCGGCCTGTGACCCGGATCTGCTGTCTGTCTCTAGCCCTCTACCTTCTGCCTGTACCCTGGACTTCTTGCTTAACCTGACTAGTCTGGTGCTTTCTGCTAAACTCCTAATCGGACTTGTGCCCTTGCTACTGGTTGCTGATTGAACCTGTCTACCCTTGGTGTTTGACTCCCGGCCTGTTCTTCAGACTCAGCCCTGCTAGATTCTTCAACAAGACACCTCTACCTGCTGGTGGCCAGTGCTCCCTCGTGCTGTCCTCTCCCTGTCTCACCTCCAGGGGGCGGAGTGCGCTTGGGTGCAAGGGTGAACCACTCTCGGCATCTCGGCCTCGGTAAGTACTTAGCCTGATAGTCAGTCACCGATCTCTTGCCAGCATTCTTCACACTCACTCAATCATGTCTGGGATTCTGCTTATCGATGGCCGACATGAACGTGAGCCTCAGATGTTTCCTTCCCATTGCGAAAGTGTTTGAATCTGTTGTAAACACATTTTCTGCTTCCGTTCAATACACTTGCACCAACATTTCATTTTCCCCAATTTGTAGCAGAACTTGATGCTGCTTCATTGCACTGTGACCCTACCACTTACACTGACTATGTTCGACTGCCTACAGTGGGTTTACCCTGAGAGCTACATGGACTCCATGCTAGGTGGCGCTTCAACGTGTCTCTAAATAGCCATGTGCGTGCACCTGGCCCACGTTGCTATTGAGAAATTGGACCATTCGCCAAACTTTTTAGACATATCTTGTGTACCTCTAAATATACCACTCATCACTGCTGCTCACTCTGCTCTCCTTCTATCACCATGTTCATACCAGCGCATGTGCATACAATAGAGCTGGAAAAGCTCCAAGTGCTGTGTAGGGAATGACTATTAGGGAATAAAAAAGTTTAACAAAGAGTCAGATACTTTTACTAGCTGTATGTAAAAATAAAAAGTAAAGAACTACACTATCGGATGTCTTTTGTTTTCCTCTCTTTACCCACCGGATACTTGTCTCTACACACGTGGAATGAGACATCTACTGAAGTTGTTGGATTGCCTCCTGGTGGTGCACCTGTGATCGCGGATTCATCATTTGCTGGCTGATCGGTCGCGGAAGGAGTTCCCAACGCTCCAGTGAGAACCTTCACTCTACTGAGCCTTGTTTGACCCCCCTAAACAAGGGCGGTCACAGGCTTTCTGGTAAGCCTCCATTTCTACTCTGGGTGGATGGTAGTGTTACTGGATGACTACATCCTTGCCCATACACTGCAAATTTCACTGGATCTTTATTTTTATGAACTTTTACTTCACGTTTATAAGGAATGTGTTATGTTTTATGGACTAATTTTTCACTTTTGTGTCATGTACATTTTTGATTCACTTTCATCACCATTATTGAGTTAATAGATTTATATTAAACATTGTCCAGCGCTACACTCTTATTGTATATGTAAAAATAAATGTAATGTAATATATACTGCACAATATATACAGTATATAATGAAAAAAATTGGGGATACAGATAAAATGTGCTCCTAATATATATAACCAAGGCAAAAATGTGAAAACTAAAGCTGCCACTTAAATAAAATACATAACTATAAATAAAATATACCTAAAGAGCAACAATGTGAAACATAGGTAAATTTGTGGCGCTAAATGTGACAGATAATATAATATCATTCACTGTGTATCTAAATTATAATCACTAAATGACAACATAATCTACAAAAAACAACGTGATCAATCAGTGAACCTAATGTGACTAAAATGAATTATATATAAATAATCAACAAAGTCCATCTGTGAAAAAATAAAGTTGAAGAAAAAAATCCAAAGAAAGATTATTTTTTTTAATCTTCTTAATGTAAAATGTTCATCCACCACACCTCCGTGCTTGTGTGATTACACTCACCAGCTGTTTTTGCCTCCCACTCTCATGTTCGGCTTGCAGGCTTGCTAGTTAAACCACTAGAAGGTATACGGCCATCAAACCACGCTACTACTCTGCATTTGGTTTGTGGTTTTTTTAATGGATTTTTATTGATTGATTTTTATTGATGTTCACACCGGTTTGGAACTTTTATGGTTTGCGAATAAATCTTTTTTTGGATTTACACCATGTGGAGGATTTTCCCTTTTTTTCATGGTCAATACTGATTTGAGATGATCGCTGCATGACACTTTGGATCCTTTTTTCCTGACCTGGAGATATGAAACAGGAGTACTGCCAGCACTAGGAGGAGGTGTCCTACAGATCCCTGCTGCCCTTCCCGTCCAGAGGAGTGGACAAAGCTTTGAAGATCCACCGCCGTACGGTGTGCTGGATCCATTCATGCTGGTAAGAGTACCCATTTATCCTTTATTGGTCCAAGGTGAAGGCACTCCTGGGTGATGATATACACTTCATATGTTTGCATAAGAACTCACCTGTACAGCACACCCTGCAGTCATCGCAGATTCTCCATTGGATCCTGTTCTGAACTTTATTTTTGATGTGAGGCAATTACATGGACACACATTCATCTGTGACGCCCCATATGAATCCGTTTTTATGTTATATTAATTTTCATTATATTTTTACACATATTAGTTTATGGAATTCTGGACTTTTAGTGAACATCACTCATCACAGATTGTTTTAAGTGAATACCATTCCATCATTTTACATAGTGTATAGTTTGTTTTCACTGAATATTTTCATGTCACACGTTTATATTTGAATATATCACAGTCACAGTGTCATATTTCTACCTTTCAAGGTTTATATTTGAATACACCACAGTTATAGTGTTATATTCTCACTTTTTAAGGTATTGCACTTTACCTTTTTTCACCAGCGCCACACTTAACATTTAATGTATGTAAATTACCTATAAATTACTCGTATTTTAAGGATATCATTCCCAATATAAAATCTAATATGATGGGAGATCACATCAAGTGTGGTCATAGATGGTGCCTCCCACTGAGACCCAAGATACCCCAGACATGGACGGCACAGCATGGCAAATGTGCCAACTTCCCTAGGGTGGACAAAGTCCCCATACAATGAAACATTCATGTAGTGTTGAGATAGCAATTAAAGATGTGGTGTCAATGCACCACCACCCTTAGCCAGAAAAAGATCATGGTGCTGAGTGGTGCACACAATACTAGACATGTATCCTGAAGTCTACACATCCTGCTGTGTGTACTCTCCATTGTATCTTTACCGATAGGCAACACCAATATATTGATCCATCAGGAAATTCTATATAATTCCCTTTAATTCACGATAAAAATATTGAAAAATAAAAAAATATATAGAAAAATATAAAAAAATATTGAAAATATTAAAAAATATAAAAAAATATATTATATATTTTGGGGTCAAGAAGTGGTCAAAAATTATTAATAAAGCAGTTTAAGTCAACTTCAATGTTTAACCCCCCTAGGGCTAAGACATTTAAGCAGGAAAATCCAGCGGGTTTCTCTTTGGGATAGATCTCTCACCCTATTAGAGCCTCTCCAGGCAGGGTGTACAGTATCTATCCCACAAAATTGTAATAAAGAAGGATCTTGATTGTGTTTATCCTTGAAATGTAACGAAACACTATGAAACCGGAACCCTTTTCTTATATTTGCTAAGTGTTCCGATATGCGCACTCTCAAAAGTCTTTTTGTCCTACCGACATAAAGTAACCCACATGGACACCACATTAAATACACAACATGTGTGGAATTACATGTGATGAATTCCTTAATATCAAAGGATTCACCATCACTATTTGAAACTTCAGTTTTTCCTTTGTTACCTACCTGAACAGTTCTACAGCAAATGCATTTTCTACAGGCAAAGAAACCTTTTAAGTCAATCTTCAAAAAACGTTTATCTGGAGGATCTAAGATTTTTCTGACTATTTGGTCTCCAAAATTGGGAGCTCGCCTGTAAATTAACTTGGGTTGTTGAGTCACTAGTTGACCTAAGTGTCTATCTCTACCCAATATATGCCAATGCTTTTTATAGATGTTCTCAATCTCTTTAAATTTAGTCTTCAAAACTTCAGATTGTAGCTGGTCAATCAACTTCGTACAGTTCCGACGAACCCTCAGCATCTGGCCTTTAGGAATGTTCCTAATCCATGACGGATGGTGTCCACTTCTAATTGACAAATAGCTGTTTCGGTCGGTGGGTTTGAAGTATACTTTGGTATTCAATTTATTATTATCTTTTTGAATGGTTAAATCCAGGAAGTTTACTGACTCCTCACTTATCTGGTAATCCAATTTGATGTTATTCTCATTCTGGTTTAAACCTTCTAGAAATTACACAACAGATTCACGCGTTCCCTCCCATAACAACAGTAGGTCATCAATGAACCTGCTGTAGAACTTCAATTGGGGGAGCTTTTTACTAAAGACCTGCCTGTCCTCCTATTCGGCCATAAACAATTTGGTGAGGCTAGGGGGCATATTTAGCACCCATAGCCACGCCAACCTGCTGTGAGTAAAATTCTCCATTCCACCAAAAGTAGTTGTGTGACATGCAATAGTCTAATGCATGACCCAAAAACCTCTTTTGTGAGTATGGGATATCATCCCTTTTACTTAATGCCCAGTTAAGCGCTAATGCTGCGTCTTCATGTTGAATGATGGTGTATAAAGAACATACATCAGCTGTTACCATATATGTTTCAGTAGTAGTACTTAGACGTATGGAGGAATTTGAGAATTCTTGTGTATTTTTGGTAAGGTGTAAATAATGGGTATTCTACACACACTGGGTACCAGATATCGTCTTTCTTTGTTGTTTAAGGCATTAATGCCATAACCCTACTCCACCAATGAGTCCAGCTGAGTGCTGAAGGCTTCTGTGGGATCACATCCAAGTTTTTTATATGTCATACCATCTTCCAGCAGTTCATTCAATTGATGGGTATAGAAAGTTTTATCCATCACTACAACACCCCCCTCCTTATCAGCGGGGTGCACAATGATGTCCTTCCTATCTTCGAGTGACCTGATACCTTCCTTGGTATATTCAGGATTCACTCTTTTCTTAGGGGTCAACTCCTCGCTATCCTTCAACACTAAACTCTTGAAGACTTCAATGAAATGGTTACTTGGGTTCTGTGGGTTGAATATGGATTTATTTTTCAATCCACTATCAATTGTCTCAGTCGTGTAGGTAATTTTTTGTGATGATTCACCTGTTTGACTCAAAAACATTTTTTTCAAGTTTAGAGATCGAATAAATTCATGCGTGTCAATGTAGACATCAAATAAGGGGGTACACAAGTGAAAAGGATTGGACAACCTTTTCAACACCAACAACCGATGAGATCTAATGTACAAGAAAGGGGGGATTATTATCACCAACAATATCATTCCCCACGCCTGAATAGGATGAATAATCAATACCACTATCAGTCACTGAGGGCAGGGAGATCCAATACTCCACAGAATAATTACCATCCTATGCAGGACCATTCACAATGGTATCAGCATCCCACCCCATATTATTATCCTGATCCACAAAATGAATTGCCTGTACATAATAGATATCAGGCACTGGCGGATGATGAATATTATGAAGATTATCCTAATCGATACCCACCTTCCTCTTTTTTAGGACAACGGAGGAGGGGAGGGAGGGGAGGAGGGACACCGAGAAAGAACCCCCAGGTGAACAAGAACAAGGGAGGAGAGAAGAATGTGCCTCCATACCACGGAAACAAAGATGGGGTATCCACCCTAAGAGAAGAAGAGGGTGCAGATCAGGCCGATGAAAACAACACAAAAAAGCGGATGAGAAACAAGTAAATGCAGGGATATTCAATTTAAGTAAGACTGATCTAAATCAAAATGAAATGAATATACTTCATTTGGGGCTTAACCACTTCCTTACCCAGCCATAGTCAAATGACGTCCACAGATGGGATCTCCCATCCTGGGTGGAAGTCATATGACGTCCTTGGCTTTCTGCCGCTACTGCGGGCCCCCAGGGGCCCGCAGAGCGGTGATCGGGGAACCGTTGTGTCCCTTAGGACACAGCCGTTCCCCGATGGGGGTAAAGGAGTGGCGGCGGAGCGGCGGCTGCGGAGCTTCCCGTGTGGCTTACCGGCTCCTATATGCAGAGCTGCAGCAGCGGCGTGCATGGCGCCCGCGCGCGCGATCGGGGATCCGGTGTGTCCCTCTGGACATAGCCGATCCCCGATGGAAAGAATGTGGCGGCGGGCGGCGGAGATTCCGGTAACAATTACCGGATTCGATGATGCAGAGCTGCGCAGCGGCGTGCACGGCGCCCGCGCGCCCCCGCGGTGATCAGGGCTGAGGCTTTTCCCTTGGATACAGCCCAGCCCCGATCAGAGTAAAGAGCCAATGAAATGGCTCTTTACCACGTGACCGGCTGTGTCCAATCACAGCCGGTCACTAAATGTAAACAAAACACACTGATGTGTGTGTAACTTACTGTTGCTGGGTTCTCCTCTTCACACACCGATCCAGTGTGAGGAGGAGATCAGCTAACAGTGAGTTACACACTACATATGTACCACTGTGCCCAGATTGCCCCCCCTAAATAAAGAGTACCTGTCATCTAGTATCTAGTACCTGCCACCAGAGTACCGTCCATCAGTAGTACCTGTTCATCAGGAGTACCTGCCACCTCACCAGAATACCCGCCACCTCACCAAAGTACCCACCACCAGTCCATCAGGAGTACCTGTCCATCAGGAGTACCTGTCCACCAGGGGTACCCGCCACCTCACCAGAATACCCGCCACCTCACCAGAATACCCACCACCTCACCAAAGTACCCGCCATCAGAGGTACCTGTCCATCAGGAGTACCTGTCCACCAGGAGTACCCGCCACCTCACCAGAATACCCGCCACCTCACCAAAGTACCCGCCACCTGTCCATCAGGAGTACCTGCCACCTCACCAGAATACCCGCCACCTCACCAAAGTACCTGCCACCAGTCCATCAGGAGTACCTGTCCATCAGGAGTACCTGTCCACCAGGAGTACCCGTCCACCAGGAGTACCCGCCACCTCACCAGAATACCGCCACCTCACCAGAATACCCGCCACCTCACCAAAGTACCCGCCACCAGTCCATCAGGAGTACCTGTCCATCAGGAGTACTCACCACCTCACCAGAGTACCCGCCACCAGTCCATCAGGAGTACCTTTCCATCAGGAGTACCTATCCACCAGGAGTACCGTCCACCTCACCAGAGTACCCGCCACCTCACCAGAGTACCCGCCGTCAGTCCATCAGGAGTACCTGTTCATCAGAGTACCTGTCCACCAGAGTACCCGCCACCTCACCAGAGTACCCGCCACCAGTCCATCAGGAGTACCTGTCCATCAGTGTACCTGTCCACCAGAGTACTCGCCACCTCACCAAAGTACCCGCCCCCTCACCAAAGTACCCGCCACCAGAGTACATACAGCCACTATGTCCAGAAAGGTGTACACCCCAGAAGAAGCATACCAAATACTCAGTCTGACCGATGAGAGCTCTCACCTCTCAGTTCTGATAACGATTCTGGTTCGGAATATGAGCCCCCCGAAGGCAGCACATCTGGATCCGAATTAGAGGAGGACACAGTCCGTCCAAAAAGAAGACGGTCTGAACACCAGGTAGCTACCAGCAGTGCCAATGGCGGTAGACCCCAGGAAGCGAGGCCCAGTACAAGCGCTGCTAGACCCCAGGAGGAGAGGCCCAGTACAAGCGCTGCTAGACCCCAGGAGGAAAGGCCCAGTGCAAGTGCACGCCAAAGAAGTAGGACCCGAACCCTGCTTCCAGATGGCTTGGCAAACCCATTGTGGCTGCCTTCTACCTCAGAGTCAGCCACGATCCCCCCTTTTACAGCACAGCCTGGTGTGCAGGTCAACACTGCAGGTTTTTTCAAACTTGATTTTTTTTATTTATTTTTCCCTGATGAATTGCTTCAAGGCATTGTGGACCAAACAAACCTTTTTGCTCAACAATTTATTGAAAACAACCCCAGCTCCAGCTATGCCCGCCCTTTCGAATGGAGACCCCTAACAGTGGTGGAGCTTAGATTGTTTTTAGGCCTAACGTTTAACATGGGGCTTACAAAAAAAATGAAATGAATAGGTATTGGTCGAAGAAACCCATCCACTAGGGATGAGCTCGGTGTTCGATGCCTGTGGCCAATTATAGCTGAGGGGGTTTAGTACACGCCCCACACTATAAAAGGCCTTGTGTAGTGTGTTCCGGAGCAGGGAAAGTGAAGGATAGGCAGGGACAGTGTCAAATCTTGTCAAATCTATTCTTTGCTAAACCTTGTGTGTAGGGACAGAGAAGGATAGGCAGGGAGAGTGTCAGTGTCATATTCTTTGCTAAACCTTGTGTGTAGGGAGAGAGAAGGATAGGCAGGGAGAGTGTCAGTGTCATATACTTTGATAAACCTTGTGTGCAGGGAGAGAGAAGGATAGGCAGGGGACAGTGTCAGTGTCATATTCTTTGCTAAACCTTGTGTGCAGGGAGAGAGAAGGATAGGCAGGGAGAGTGTCAGTGTCATATACTTTGATAAACCTTGTGTGCAGGGAGAGAGAAGGATAGGCAGGGGACAGTGTCAGTGTCATTGTTGCTAAGCCTCCTGCACATTATACACCTGAAGTTAGCCTGTATTGCTGCTTTTTCCTGGTGTGTTACACAAACAGGATTTTTCGGCACTTACAGCGGGCGGAGTGTGCCTCCTGACCATATTACACCTTAACTTAGCCTGTATTGCTGCTTTTTCCTGGTGTGTTACACCAACAGGATTTTGCGGCACTTATAGCGGGCGGAGTGTGCCTCCTGACCATATTACACCTTAACTTAGCCTGTATTGCTGCTTTTCCCATTTCCCTGCAGGCCATTAGAATGTCTGGAAGGCAAACAAGGAGAGGCAGACAGTCAGGAGCCAAAAAAAGAGGGCAAGCAGGCTCTGTGTCTAGAGACAACAGTGCTGGTCGTGGACGCGGTGCATCGCCATCAGCACGTGGCCATGGGACACGCTTGTCCTTCTTTTCGGCAGCTGGACGTGTTGAGCCGCATCATGCCGAAGACTTGGTAGAGTGGATGACCAAGCCCTCCTCATCCTCCTCATCCTCTCTCACCCAGGCTCAGGGTACTGGCAAAGCAGCTGCCAAAGCGTCCTCTTCCCTGGTATCAATGTCATCATCAGTCACTCCTTCCCTAGACCAACCATGTCCTCCTGAGGAGTCCCCCAAACTGTTTGAGCACAGTGTTGGGTACATGCTCCAGGAGGATGCCCAGCGTTTTGAAGGGTCTGATGATGATACCCAGCTAGAGGAAGGCAGTAGCGTGAGAGCAGAGAGAGGGGATGCTCAAGAAGGACACCAATCTGGCAGTCATGTTCCAGCAGCTGCAGCATACTGTCAGATTGGCTCCAGTGATGAGGAGGGAGGGGATGATGAGGTCACTGACTCCACGTGGGTGCCTAATAGGAGAGAGGAGGAGGACGAGGAGGAGGATGAGGAGGAGGCACATCTCCAACGAGGCAGGATGCCCTCGGGGGGCCAGCGTAAGGGCAGCACACCGACGGAATCACACCGCAGAGCTCCGCCTGTGCAGGGCGCTGCCTCTGCCCGTTATTCAAAAAGTTCTTTGGTGTGGGCCTTTTTTGAGTCGAGTGCATCAGATCGCACAGCTGCTGTTTGCAACATATGTCTCAAGCGTATATCGCGTGGCCAAAACATCACCCGCTTGGGCACCACATGCTTGACCAGACATATGTTGACCTGCCATGCAGCTCGTTGGCAAGCCTACCTTAAAGACCCACACCAAAGAACAAAGCTGACCTCTTCTTGCACCGCATCAGCTGGGATCTCCAACCCCACTATACCTTCAGTCCTCTCTGAAACCTGCTCTGAGAGGAATGAAGGTGTAGAATTAGGTGTGTCAAAGCCAAGTGCTTGCGGGCACTCTGCTAGCAGTACACCAACGTCCGATTCTAGCAGGCAAATTTCCCTGCCCCAGCTGCTGGACCGTCAAAAGAAGTTCACTCCCAGCCATCCACATGCCCAGCGGTTGAATGCTAGCTTGGCTAAATTGCTAGCGCTTCAACTGATGCCTTTTCAGTTGGTAGACTCGGTCCCCTTCCGTGAGTTTGTGCAATGTGCGGTTCCTCAGTGGCAGGTTCCCAAACGCCACTTTTTTCTCACGGAAGGCGATTCCGGCTCTCTACCGGCATGTGGAAGGCAATGTCTTGGCCTCGCTGGACAGGGCGGTCAGCGGTAAGGTGCATATTACCGCTGACTCATGGTCCAGCAGGCATGGACAGGGACGTTACCTTTCTTTCACGGCCCATTGGGTCACTCTTTTGGCAGCTGGGAAGGATGCAGGACAAGGTGCAGTAGTGTTGGAGGTTGTTCCACCGCCACGCCTCCAAAATGCTACTACTGGTTGTGACACACCTCTGTCCTCCACCCCCTCCTCTTCTTCTTCCTCCGTGGCCTCTTCCTGTGCTTTGTCCTCGGAACCAGCGGTGCTCCGTAGGCGTTCAAGGGGCTACGCAAGTACGCAGGCAAAAAGATGCCATGCCGTGCTTGCGCTGATGTGTTTGGGGGACAGGAGCCACACTGGGGCAGAGGTTCTGTCTGCTCTGCAGGGGCAGGCCAAGAGGTGGTTGACGCCACGCCAGCTTAAGCCAGGAATGGTAGTTTGCGACAATGGCACCAACCTCCTCTCCGCTCTCCGACAGGGACAACTGACCCATGTGCCCTGTGTGGCTCATGTCCTTAACCTGGTGGTGCAGCGGTTCTTGGGCAGGTACCCTGGCTTACAGGATGTCCTGAGGCAGGCCAGGAAAGTCTGTGTGCATTTCCGCAGATCTTATAATGCCAGTGCTTGCCTGGCTGAGCTGCAAAAGGAGTTGAACCTGCCCAAGAACCGCCTTATATGTGACATGCCCACCAGGTGGAACTCAACGTTGGCCATGCTGCAGCCGCTGCACACGCAGCAGAGGGCCATCAATGAGTACCTGTGCGACTATGGCACCAGAACAGGGTCAGGGGAGCTCGGGTTTTTTTCACCACGCCAGTGGGGCATGATCAGGGATGCATGCACTGTCCTGGCACCATTTGAGGAGGCCATGAGGATGGTGAGCAGTGACAGTGCATGCATCAGTGACACTGTACCTCTTGTCCACCTGTTGGAACATACGCTGCGTGGAATAATGGACAGGGCACTTGAGGCAGAACAGAGGCAGGAAGAGGAGGACTTCCTTGCCTCTCAAGGCCCCCTTTACCCAGACAGTGTTCCTTCTGTCCCACCCATCGCACAGGAAGAAGAGGAGGAGGAGGATTGTGTCAGCATGGAGGTGGAGCCTGGCACTCAGCATCATCAGCAGCAGTCTTTTAGGGATGATTTACAGTCCCAAGAAACCAGTGGACTTGTACGTGGCTGGGAGGAGGTGGCTGCGGATAATGTCGTCCTTAGTGACCCAGAGGACTCCGGACTGAATGCCTCAGCTAACCTACGCTGCATGGCCTCCCTGATCCTGCAAAGTCTGCGGAAGGATCCTCGTATTCTTCGGATCAAGGAGAGGGACCATTACTGGCTGGCCACTCTCCTTGATCCACGGTACAAGGGTAAGGTTGCGGACCTTATCTTACCGTCGCAGAGGGAGCAGAGGATGAGACAACTCCGGGAGGCCTTGCAGAAAGGTCTGTGCAACGCGTTCCCAGAGACTGGGAGGTTACAAACTCCTGGTCCTGGACAACGAGTTGCTGAGGCTTCGGTCAGTCAAAGAAGGAGCGGTGGGGAAGGTGGCCGTCTGACCGAAGCGTTCAGACAATTCTTTAGTCCGCAGCCCCAAGGTATGATTGGTTCCAGCAACCATCGCCAGCGTCTGATATACATGGTGCAGGAATACCTAGGGGCAAGGTCAGACTTGGACACCTTCCCCACCGAAAATCCTCTGGCTTACTGGGTCTTGAGGATGGATCACTGGCCAGAGATTGCACAGTATGCAATTGAGCTACTGGCCTGTCCTGCATCCAGCGTTCTTTCAGAACGCACATTCAGTGCTGCTGGAGGATTTGTCACGGATCACAGGGTGCGCCTGTCCACCGACTCTGTTGATCGACTGACCTTCATAAAGATGAACCAGTCTTGGATCACCACCAGCTACCAAACACTTGAAGCTGATATAACAGACTAATTTATTTTCAAATGTCACATCCCTTCAAGACTGATGCTGATGCTGAGAGACTGTCCTGTTATGTTGACTGACTATCCTCCTCCTCCTCAATGATCCGATTGATGATGATAGCTTGGAAGAACATTTTTGTTTCTGGGTGCCGCCACCAGTGGCTAAGGCCCAATTTTTCAGCCCCTGTTTAACAGGGGTGTGTTATTACAATTTTTTATGCAATGCTTTGCAGCAGGGCTCATTCCTGCACTCCAACTAGAGTATCTGGGAGTGGTTGCAGTGTCCTGGCACCAGCACCAGTGGCTAAGGCCCAATTTTTCAGCCCCTGTTTAACAGGGGCGTGTAATTACAATTTTTGATGCAATACTTTGCAACAGGGCTCATTGCTGTGCTCCAAGTACAGTATCTGTGAGGGGTTGCAGTGTTGTGGCACCTGTGCCTAAGGCCCAATTTTTCTGCCCCTGTTTAACAGGGGCATGTAATTACAATTCTTGATCTAATAATTCACAGCAGGGCCCATTCCTGCGCCCACCAAGACTAACTGTGAGGCCTTACAGTGTTGTGTCAACACCACCACCACCACCACCAAAGGCCCAATTTTTTCAGCCCCTGTTCAACAGGGGCATGCAATTACAATTCTTGATCTAATAATTCACAGCAGGGCCCATTCATGCGCCCACCAAGAGTAACTGTGAGGGCTCACAGTGTTGTGGCAACACCAACATGTAAGGGGCAAATTTCAGCTGAGTATATACGGCAGGCCCCTACTTTCAAACATCCAACTTACAAACGACTCCTCCTTGCAAACGGAAGGATACAACAGGAAGTGAGAGGAAATCTACCCCTAGGAAGGCAAATTCTCTCCTGTAAGAGTTTATATAAAATTCGCCCCCTAATAAAAAAAATTCCAAGAAGTTTGCCGAACTTTATGTCCCTGATAAAAACATTTCTGTGGACGAATCCCTGGTGCATTTCACAGGCCGACTGGGAATCAAGCAATATATCCCCAGTAAGCGGGCGAGGTACGGCTTGAAGCTCAACAAGCTCTGTGAAAGTGCCACTGGTTATGTGCACTCATTCCGCGTGTACAAAGGCAAAGATTCCCAGCTCCAGCCCCCTGAGTGTCCATCGTACATGGGAATAAGTGGAAAAATTGTTTGGGAGTTGGCATTCCCACTCCTCCAAAAGGGGTATCATATTTACATGGACAACTATTATACCAGCCTGCCCCTTCTCCGCCACCTCTACCTAAAAAAAACTCTGGCCTGTGGTACAACAAGAAAAAACAGAAAGGACTTCCCACAGCGTCTTGTCACCACAACCATTCAAAAGGAGGAATAGGCAAGCTTGAGGAACGAGGAAGTGTTGGCTGTGAAGTGGAGGGATAGGAAAGACGTGTACATCATATCCACCATCCACAATGACACCTCGGTGGAACTTCACAGAAGACGCGGTACCGTTCGCAAGCCTTCCTGCATCAATGAGTACAATAAATTCATGGGTGGTGTGGATTTAAATGACCAAATGTTGCAGCCCTATCTTTCAACCCCTCTTCTGGTATAAAAAATTTGCAATTTACTTTTTTCATTTGGCCCTGTTAAATTCTTTCATAATCTACCAAAAATCAACAGAAAGACCCACCACCTTCATGAGGTTTATTGAAGACATTGTTACTGCCCTGATCTACCAACAAACATCCCCCCCAGAAAGCATTCACTCAGATTGTGTCAGCAGACTACATGAACGCCATTTTTCAGACCATATTCCACCATCAGGACCCGGAAGACGGCGCCCAAAAAAATATCAGGTGTGCACCAGAAGAGGAATTAGGAAAGACACCAGCTTCCATTGTCCCGACTGCCCCTCCCAACCTGGCCTTTGCATCGGAGAATGCTTCAAGCAATATCACACTCTCGAAAACTATTAGCCCATATTTCTAATACTGCTATTTCCTCGTTTTCAATTTGTCCTGAATATTTTCCTGCCTCAACCAACCATATCATTGTCTTCCATGTGAACTGACCCTGGCCTGTTTCTCGACTATGCCTCTGCCTACCGTCTGCATTGTTTATCCGCCATGTTTCTGCCTTTAACGTGAACTGACCCTGGACTGTATCGACTATTCCTCTGCCTACCGTTTATTTCTGCCTTTTACCTGCACTGACCTTGGCCTGTTGACCATGTTTTTGCCTGCCCCCTTGGACTGATCTTTCACCCTGCTACACAGGGGTCTCACATATGTGAGGGGCTTCAGAATAGTGTTCTGAGTTCAGAAAACCAGTTTTTGGTTTTCTGTGTTCCCAGAACAGGGTCTGGTTGTCCGGAGGCTTCAAAGCGATTTGGGTGGGAGAAGCCTCTACCCCTGTCCCCATTCTTTCCTGACTGACGCCCTAAGCTTGATGGTCCTACCTGCTCCCTGGACAAATACTCTGGCTGTGCTGACCATACCTCTGCCTGCTGCATGTACTAACTATGGACAGTATTCCTGCCTGCTGCATGGACGATCCTTTGTTCCTTTTGCTGCTGCTGACCACATCCCTGCCTGTTATCTGGACCAATGCTTTGGCTGTGCTGACATCATCTTTACCTGTACTGACTATTCCTGCCTGCTGCCTGTTTTGCTGTCGCTGTCCACGTTCCTGCCTGCTGCCTGGACCGATGCTCTCCTCTTTGGACCACTGCACTACTAAAACCGCAGGTATTCTTTTCTTTACCCTTTTCTCAGAAGAATGTATTTTGGTTTATAATTGGTATGTACAGTACATGCTATGTGTTAGAAATATGAAGGGCCTTCAACAATGTGATAGGTTGTCAGGAATTTATGTGTGTAATTTATGCTCCTAGAACACGTGACGGTGCTACTTAGATGTTAGGCCTCTGTATGTGGTCAGGCTGTGTAAAAGTCTCACACATGTGGCATTGCCATACTCAGGAGGAGTAGCAGAATGTATTTTGGGGTGTCCTTTTTGCTATGTACATGCTATGTGTTGGTAATATCTTATAAATGGACAACTTTGTATAAAAAAAATGTGTTTTCCTTTTTTTCCCACATATTCCAAAAACTTCTGGAAAAAAATGAACTGTTCAAAAGACTCATTGTGCCTCATAAATTATACGTTGGGGTGTTAGCTTTCCAAAATAGGGTCATTTTATGGGCGTTTCCATTGTCCTGGTGCTCCAGGGTCTTCAAAACTGTAATAGGTGGTTGAGAAATGAGATGTGTAATTTATGCTCCTAGAATGCCTGAAGGTGCTATTTCAATGTTGGGCCTCTGTATTTGGCCAGGCTGTGTAAAAGTCTCACACATTTGGTATCGCCATACTCAGGAGGAGTAGCGGAATGTATTTTGGGGTGTAATTTTTGATATGTACATGCTATGTGTTGGTAATATCTTATAAATGGACAACTTTGTATAAAAAAAATGCGTTTTCATTTTTTTCCCACATATTCCAAAAACTTCTGGAAAAAAATGAACCGTTCAAAAGACTCATTATTCCTTATAGATTATATGTTGGCGTATTAGCTTTCCAAAATGGGGTCATTTTGTGGGCGTTTCCATTGTCCTGGTGCTCCAGGGCCTTCAAAAGTGTGATAGGTTGTCATCAAATGAGATGTGCAATTTATGCTCGTAGAACGCCTGACGGTGCTACTTGGATGTTAGACCTCTATATGTGGTCAGGCTGTGTAAAAGTCTCACACATGTGGTATCACTATACTCAGGAGGAGTAGCATAATGTATTTTGGGGTGTAATTGCAAGTATGCATGTGCTGTGTGAGAGAAATAACTTGTTATCACAATTTTGTGCAAAAAAATTTAAATTTCAAAAATTTCCCAAGGATTGTGGGAAAAAATTACAACTTCAAAAAACTCACCATGCCTCTTACTAAATACATTGGAATGTCTGCTTTCCAAAAAGGGGTAATTTGGGGGGTATTTGTACTTTCCTGGCTTGTTAGGGTCTCAAGAAATGAGATAGGCCGCCAGTACATCAGGTGTGATCAGATGTGATCATTTTTCAATGATTTGCACCATAGCTTGTAGACTCTCTAACTTTCACAGAGACCAAATACTATACACTTTTTTTGGTTATTTTTACTAAAGATATGTAGCAGTATACATTTTGGCCCAATTTTATGAAGAAAAATGACTTATATGCAAAATTTTACAATACAAACTAAAAAGAAGTGTTTTTTTTTTTAAATATATAATTTTTTTTGCTTATATTGCAAAAATAAAAAACCCAGTGGTGATTAAATACCACCAAAAAAATCTCTGTTTGTGAGAAAAAAATGATAAAAATTTGGTTGTCATTCAAATTGTGAGAGCGCTGAAAGCTACAAATTGGTCTGGTAAGGAAGGGTGTATAAAAGCCCTGTATTGAAGTGGTTAAATGCACCCCCAAAAAAAGTTTAAATAAATTTGATGTCTACATTGACACGCATAAATTTATTCGGACAAAATATTTTTTGAGTCAAACAGGTGAATCATCACAAACAATTACCTACACGACTGAGAGAATTGATAGTGGATTGAAAAATAAATCCATATTCAACCCACAGAACCCAAGTAACCATTTCATTGAAATCTTCAAGAGTTTAGTGTTGAAGGATAGCGAGGAGTTGACCCCTAAGAAAAGAGTGAATCCTGAATATATCAAGGAAGGTATCAGGTCACTCGAAGATAGGAAGGACATCATTGTGCGCCCCGCTGATAAGGAGGGGGGTGTTGTAGTGATGGATAAAACTTTCTATACCCATCAATTGAATGAACTGCTGGAAGATGGTATGACATATAAAAAACTTGGATGTGATCCTACAGAAGCCTTCAGCACTCAGCCGGACTCATTGGTGGAGTGGGGTTATGGCATTAATGCCTTAAACAACAAAGAAAGACGATATCTGGTACCCAGTGTGTGTAGAATACCCATTATTTACACCTTACCAAAAATACACAAGGATTCTCAAATTCCTCCAGCCCGCCCTATAGTAAAAGGGATAGGGTCGGTAACAGCCAGATTGGGCGAGTTTTTGGACAAATTCCTCCAGCCTAGTGTGAAGATAACTAAAGCCTATCTGAAGGACACTTTGGAATTACTGCAATTGATGGAAGACATACGTCTAAGTACTACTACTGAAACATATATGGTAACAGCTGACGTATGTTCTTTATACACCATCATTCAACATGAAGACGCAGCATTAGCGCTTAACTGGGCATTAAGTAAAAGGGATGATATCCCATACTCACAAAATAGGTTTTTGGGTCATGCATTAGACTATTGCATGTCACACAACTACTTTTGGTGGAATGGAAAATTTTACTCACAGCAGGTTGGCGTGGCTATGGGTGCTAAATATGCCCCTAGCCTCGCCAACTTGTTTATGGCCGAATGGGAGGACAGACAGGTCTTTAGTAAAAAGCTCCCCCAATTGAAGTTCTACCGCAGGTTCATTGATAACCTCCTGTTGTTATGAGAGGGAACGCGTGAATCTGCTGTGGAATTTCTAGAAGGTTTAAACCAGAATGAGAATAACATCAAATTGGATTACCAGATAAGTGAGGAGTCAGTAAACTTCCTGGATTTAACCATTCAAAAAGATAATAATAAATTGAATACCAAAGTATACTTCAAACCCACCGATCGAAACAGCTATTTGTCAATTAGAAGTGGACACCATCCATCATGGATTAGGAACATTCCTGAAGGCCAGATGCTGAGGGTTTGTCGGAACTGTACGAAGTTTATTGATTACCAGCTACAATCTGAAGTTTTGAAGACTAAATTCCTACAGAAGGGGTATACGGAAGATTATCTTGATGAAATTATCCAAGAAGTATCAGAAACATCAAGAGAACTATGCCTGAAAAAGAATCCTGTGGAACAGATGCCAATTATTGAGCAACGAGTGGGTTTTATATCAGATTTTCACTGTCAGTATAAAGAGATTGAGTACATCTATAAAAAGCATTGGCATATATTGGGTAGAGATAGACACTTAGGTCAACTAGTGACTCAACAACCCAAGTTCATTTACAGGTGAGCTCCCAATTTTGGAGACCAAATAGTCATAAAAATCTTAGATCCTCCAGATAAACGTTTTTTGAAGATTGACTTAAAAAGTTTCTTTGCCTGTAGAAAATGCATTTGCTGTAGAACTGTTCAGGTAGGTAACAGAGGAAAAACTGAAGTTTCAAATAGTGACGGTGAATCCTTTGATATTAAGGAATTCATCACATGTAATTCCACACATGTTGTGTATTTAATGTGGTGTCCATGTGGGTTACTTTATGTCGGTAGGACAAAAATACTTTTGAGAGTGCGCATATCGGAACACTTAGCAAATATAAGAAAAGGGTTCCGGGTTCATAGTGTTTCGTTACATTTCAAGGATAAACACAATCAAGATCCTTCTTTATTACAATTTTGTGGGATAGATACTGTACACCCTGCCTGGAGAGGCTCTAATAGGGTGAGAGATCTATCCCAAAGAGAAACAAGCTGGATTTTCCTGCTTAAATGTCTTAGCCCTAGGGGGTTAAACATTGAAGTTGACTTAAACTGCTTTATTAATAATTTTTGACCACTTCTTGACCCCAAAATATATAATATATTTTTTTATATTTTTTTATATTTTCAATATTTTTTTATATTTTTCTATATTTTTTTTATTTTTCTATATTTGTATTGTGAATTAAAGGGAATTATATATAATTTCCTGATGGATCATCGGAGTTAGCATCATGACCATTGATTTGACAGGTTATGAGGTGCTGTTGGGGTGACTCCAATGGCCACTAGGTGCTGTTGGACCAATATATTGGTGTTGCCTATGGGTAAAGATACAATGGAGAGTGCACACAGCAGGATGTGTAGACTTCAGGATACATGTCTAGTATTGTGTGCACCACTCAGCACCATGATCTTTTTCTGGCTAAGGGTGGTGGTGCATTGACACCACATCTTTAATTGCTATCTCAACACTACACAAATGTTTCATTATATGGGGACTTTGTTCACCATAGGGAAGTTGTCATATTTGCCATGCTGTGCCGTCCATGTCTGGGGTATCTTGGGTCTCAGTGGGAAGCACCATCTATGACCCCACTTGATGTGTTCTCCCATCATATTAGATTTTATATTGGAAATGATATCCTTAAAATGCGAGTGATTTATAGGTCATTTACATACATTCTCTATTTTTTATTTCAATTTTTGACATTATGAATTAATTAATAATTTGTGCACTTGTCGCATTGAGGTGTTTGATGCAATTATGCAATGAATATATTAGCTTCCTGCCCCGTTAATATATCCCAATATATTCTAGGATATATTATGATAATTAGTTAAGAGGTTCCTTGTTTTATACTTATATTTATATGAAATAATTTACATTTTTATTCACCTCCTTTAATAGGCTCTTCTTCCTTTTTTGAAGCCATTGTGTTTATTAAGGGAGCTATAGTGTAATGCTATATTAAACCATTAATGTTGCATGGTGGTTTCATTGTTGTTATGTTTTATGCTACATACCACATTAAAACATTTAAACAATGAGGATGAATCACTATGAGTAACCATACTTTGCTGTGAAAATATATAACCTTGCATGAAGATTTGTCTCTGCAGAACGGCAGGCACTGATGGTCGGTGTTTTGCGGTCATGGGGACACCTGATGTAGGTTTGCGCAGGGTTAATTCCTATGTGTAAGGCAGATGGGAGGGTATAAAGGTAGGATGTGGGGAGAGAGCAGCCAATCCCATGAATAAGTCCAAGTGACGAAACGTCGGGGGCGTGGCTGCAAGATCACGATCTGCATTGACATGACACGTCTAGGCTAAGAACGGTAAACTGATACTGCGATCCGGGACTCAGGAGGGGTAAAAGATACAACACATCTTGGGTCCGCCGTGACCGTGTAACATTGCAGTGCCATTATACACTCGTTTTGTTTGCTGTGATTCTCAAAGTTGGATTTTTCAATTGAAATGTGAGTGCAATATTTGAAGTGGTGTAGTGTGGTTTAATAAAGTGGATGTTACTATTTTACACTATGGGAGCTCTCCTTTTTTTCCTTACATGGATGGAAAATCTTTATTGAAGCACAAGTTTTCAGTTTGATGGCCGTATACCTTCTAGTGGTTTAACTAGCAAGCCTGTAAGCCGAACATGAGAGTGGGAGGCAAAAACAGCTGGTGAGTGTAATCACAGAGGGGGCTGACACGAGCACGGAGGTGTGGTGGATGAACATTTCACATGAAGAAGATAGAATCTTCCTTTGGATTTTTTTCTTCAACTTTATTTTTTCACTGATGGACTTTGTTGATTATTTATATATAATTCATTTTAGTCACATTAGGTTCACTGATTGATCATGTTGTTTTTTTGTAGATTACGTTGTCATTTAGTGATTATAATTTGGATACTCAGTGAATGATATTATATTATCTGTCACATTTAGCGCCACAAATTTACCTATTTTTCACATTGTTGCTCTTTAGGTATATTTTATTTATAGTTATATACAGTATATAGTCTGAAATTAAAGCACAAGGTGAACATAAGAACATCCATTTTAAAGCTTTGTATGTCATTATCTATAACAGTTAATCAAAAGTAATAATTAGTCTTTAACAAGAGAAAATACATAGCAATTATAACGTGTAAAGCTTCTTTTTTTTTTTTTTCATTGAATATATGTACTTTCTAGAAATGGTGGTTTCAAGTACTTGAAAGCACTTGGAAATAAATTATGCAAATTATTTAATTATGAGCTATAAATATCGTCAGTCATTGTAAAATGCAAGTAAACACATCTGTGTAAAGCAGGTGTTTTTAAGGCGATCTGCTTGAAACAGATAAAGTTGATATTTTAATTAGGTATAGCAACTTGAATCATGAAGGTTGCCTCTATGGTATAATTAAGATGGGGGGGGCTGCCATCATCCCGAAATTGGACTAAAGAAGGAGAGATGGGGATGTATGAGGGACTGCTCCTAAGACCCTAATCACCCAGGATAATGGGACTATTACGGCACCCAAACGAAACAGTTTTAAAATTTAGATATTTTATTACAACATATACAGTACAAAAATAAAGAAAAATAATCACAATAGTGACAGTACATATGATTTACAAGAAAAATGGGGGGGGGGGTTACAAACTCCACAGATGGGCAGAGATGTAGTATTGATGTATGCGACGTATCCCCGATATGTTTCGCGGTGAAAACCGCTTCCTCAAAAGGTGTCTTTATCAATACAATCTAAAAAGACATATATTAATGTAAATACATTATCAAATTTTCATTTGTGTATAGCAATAACAGTCATAGACAAATAGATTACAGAATGTTGGAGGAGTAAGTTACAATAGCAGACACAAACATGGCTCACCAGAACTAGTCCAAAAGGACCAAGAGTGCAGTACACTGAGGCACCCGATGGGGTGCTCACCCAGGGGCGGACACGGGAGGATAGGGACGGCACTAGAATGTTAATGACACAACATAAGCAGAGGCGTGGGAATATATGTGAACATAAAATATAAAAAGTGTGCATGTACATGCAATGGAAAGGAGGAAGAAGAAAAATTGAAGAGAAAGTTGGTGACAGGGGAAGAGGAGGGGAAGGGAGGGAAAAATAAAAATAAAAAAAAAGGATGAAAAAGGAGTTCTGGTGAGCCATGTTTGTGTCTGCTATTGTAACTTACTCCTCCAACATTCTGTAATCTATTTGTCTATGGCTGTTATTGCTATACACAAATGACAATTTGATAATGTATTTCCATTAGTATATGTCTTTTTAGATTGTATTGATAAAGACGCCTCTTGAGGAAGCGGTTTTCACCGCGAAACATGTCGGGGATACGTCGCATACATCAATACTACATCTCTGCCCATCTGTGGAGTTTGTAAACCCCCCCCCTTTTTCTTGTAAATTATATTATGTACTGTCACTATTGTGATTATTTTTCTTTATTTTTGTACTGTATATGTTGTAATAAAATGTCTAAATTTTAAAACTGTTTCGTTTGGGTGCCGTAATAGTCCCATTATCCTGGGTGATTAGGGTCTTAGGAGCAGTCCCTCATACATCCCCATCTCTCCTTCTTTAGGTATAGCAACTTGGTTAATTTTATTTTAAATGAAAATTGTTCCAATGGCTTTTACTTTGTATTTGAATGACTGATCACTTTGCTGATGCATATATAAGTATTATTTATTGTGAATCATTGTAATATGTAATTAGATGAAAGCTAATTTTACTTATTTGTATATAGCAGATGTGTCAACTTGAAAACAAGACAAGCATTCCATTATAAAAGTTGCATTGAAAATGAAAAACTGTTTAAGTAAAGGACATTGTTTTTGTCCGAAAGAAAAAATTATGAAAGCTATCTTCTACAAGTTGAGGAAACACTAATGTGACAAGAGATTGTTAATATAATTTTTCAAGATTTTTTACCTTTTCCCTGTAAAATATTGACAAACTTTAATTACTGACCTATATTTTATAAAAAAAAAAAAGTAAAATATTGAATTATACAATTCAGGAAAACAGGCCCAACCACCTACCTGCATTCAAATTTTTTACATTCCTGTTCACCTTCTTGGTATGGTGACCTCCTCTCACATTATTTAAAAAGAAAACAAGGAGTAAATAGGGAGTATTCTAAAATGTATAATCTGCAGGGGACTGCCTCTAAAACTGAAAATGATTTCTATTGTTTCAGACAAAATATAAAATGTAGCTGCCATTTGGCCTGTTTTTGGCTCTCAGAGTGTTCACAAAGATCCAGGCTCCAGTTCTGGGGCTCTTACATTCCTGGTGTATCCCTGTGATAGGATACATGGACAACTTACTTTGGACGAAGCAAGCCACTCTGTTTTAAGAGACCAATGTAGGTTGCTTGAGCCTGAGGAAGAGGGAAGACCCTCGGAATGCGTTAGCCTGTTGGACTTGTGATGGTCTGTTATAATCTATGATATAACGTGGATTCCCTGCTGTTGTACTTGACAAGCTGTTATGCATCTGTCAGTTTGTGAGTATAATACTTACCTTTTTTTACTAATATAAACATGCTTTGAGGATAATGCGCCAGGCTGGTGTGCCCTCTGTTTTTGTTCTATGATTTTGGAGTAGATCACGGACTAGACTTGATTATGATCAGGAGCCAAATTTCAGCCTTGGTAGTCCTTTTTTAGAGACCGATTGCTTCACATTCTTTGGTACAGGCCTTTATACAAGGTGTTACACACATTGGGGTTGATTTACAAAATTGGAGAGTGCAAAATCTGGTGCAGCTGTGCCAATCAGCTTCTAACTTCAGCTTGTTCAATAAGGTTTTGACAAAAAAAAAACTAGAAGCCGATTTGTTTCTATGCAGAGCTGCACCAGGTTTTGCACTATCCAAGTTTAGTAAATCAACCCTATTGTTCCACTGATTAAGGCTCTGTGGATGCCAGGGGACCTTAACCTGGTACTTTTTCTTTGCAGGAATCTCAATTTGAACCCATCCAGGAAATTTCTTCAGTTCTTTTAATCCAGAAATTTCTGGAGTGTTTGTACCTCCTGGGCTATTCATCATCGGGCGGTGTCCATTGCCACGTTACCCTCCTCTAAGTCCATTGCTTTGGGATGTACCTATTGTGATGATTATAAAGATGCTCCGTGTCCTGGAATGTACAAAAAAGAAAGTTGGAGTTTTGGCTTACCTTACTTTTCCTACTTTTCCTAGAGTACATCATGGGACACATGAATCCTGCCCCTCTTTCATTGTGGTTCATGGCTTGCTACAAAAACTGGAGTCTGACCTAATGGGGAGGGGATATATCTGGGAGAGGTATTCCTGTCTTTTTTTGCCTGTGTCCAATCCCCTGAAGGTGCTAGCTGTTATGTTGTGCAAGGGAATGTATGAACAATTAATTAATTTGAGGTAATTTCTAGCCAATGCAGAATTCTTTGAAATAACACAACAGACATTCAAAAATCCCACCCAGAGGGTGTAATCTTCCTTTTCATTAGCGGACAGGATAATAATCAACTATGGTATATGTTTATTCAAGCATTGGTCACTGGGTAGCACTCTAGAACAAGGAGAGTCTATTCTAAATGAAATTTATAAAATAATCTGTATTAAGACCACATAAATTTCCACTATAACAAGTGTGTCCATTTGATATTATCTAAAAGTTATAGAATGCTTAGGAGATCTGGTAATTGCCAATGTATGAGGATTACCTTTCTGGTGCAGAAATACTTTATGTAACACCCTAACTATAAAAAGGTACAGCCCTCAAAATTTTCACTCGCCTGCTTGAATTAGGGAGTTTGTTGTGCTCTCAAACTGTCAAACCATCCAAAGGCTGGTGTCATGCGCAGCATCATGGCAGTTGTAGATTAAACAGAGGCAAAGATGGCTGCTTTCTTGGCTTAAAACGATAGGGGGGTTTACGTACACTTTAAGTCCCAAAGATACAAACTTATCTCTTAAGTTTCTCAAACATATTCTTAAAAGGAGAGGTGCCATCTTTTCTGGAGTGTTTGTACCTCCTGGGCTATTCATCATCGGGCGGTGTCCATTGCCATGTTACGTTGAACCCCCAAACATTATATATTTTTTTAAAAGCAAAGGCCCTACAGATTAAAATAGTGGGTGTTGCATTTTTTTTCCACACAGTATTTGCGCAGCAATTTTTCAAACGCATTTTTTGGGGAAAAAAAAACACACTTTTTTTATTTTCTATTTACTATTTTTTTTCTCCCATCTTTAGGCCTTCTATGGCGCTGTTTTCTTCTTCAAGAGCTACTGAACTACGAACCATCTGCCATGTCTAACTTCTCCCCTTACCCCCGCCCCCCACACCTGATTACATTATGGCTTCTGCTTGCCCAATAGCTTTGGCGTCTTTCAACTGCAGGGGTTTCAACACACCAGAGAAGCGGAGCCAGATTCTCTATCACTTTCATAAACGGCGCTCCAGTATCTTATTGTTGCAAGAAACACACTTTCGTACGGATTCTGTACCTGTTCTACGCAACAGGTACTACTCACAATGGTACCACAGTACTAACCCCCAAGCCAAATTGAAAGGTGTATCCATCGCCTTCCATAAATCTTTTAAACCTGAGGTCCTAGACTCTTTTGTTGATGTTAATGGTCGCTTCATCTTTCTTAAACTGAAACTAAACGATTTCTCTTCATAGTGGCCAACATATATGTACCTAATGTGGATCAGGCTTGGTTCCTCTCGTCAGTCTTCACCAGACTATCCTCCTTCGGGGGCCCCTGCTTCATCATCGGTGGAGATCTCAATGTCATTATGTCCCCGTCTGTAGATACATCCTTGGGTAAGTCCTCTGTTCCATCCTCCACACTGGCACGCATCAAATCCCTATTGCATTCCTCTCATCTGGTGGATGTCTGGCGTATGCAGCACCCTACGGAGAGGGACTACAGCCACTATTCAGCGGCTCACAATTCATATAGTAGACTTGATCATTTCCTGATATCCCAATCACTACTAGATACCCCCATCCAGGCATCGTTGGGTCACCTACTCTGGTCCGACCACGCCCCGGCCTACTTGACCCTTTCACATCCCCCAAAATCACATAGAGGTACACAATGGAGGCTCAATGACAATTTATTACGGGACACTGTCTGTGTAGCGGATATCTCCAAAACCATTTGAAACTTTGTTCCGATTTCGCATCCCGATCAAAACACAAAGTTCTCCCCGAAGGGCATATCTTCTGCCTTTCGGGAATACTACTCCCAACTTTGCCACCTACAGCCCACAGGTCCAAACGTACGCACCACCTCCTCGAACGACGACATGCGAGATTATATTACGGAAACAGCATTACCCAATATCAATGCGCCAGATGCCGATGAAATAGACAAACCTCTGGTCGCACCCAAAGATTTGAAGATAGGCAAATGTCCCGGCCCAGATGGGTACACCCCCAGTTTTTACAAAACTTTTGCCACCCTCCTAACCCCACTTATGGCTAAGGCGTTCAATGCCGTGGATGAATCTCATACGCCATCTAAAGGCTTATTGTCCGCTAATATCTCCGTATTACCCAAACCGGGCAAAGACCTGTCCCAATGTAGCAGCTACCGGCCAATATCTCTGCTCAACATAGACCTCAAACTGTTCGCAAAGGTATTGGCCACCCGCTTATCCCCTCTCCTCCCTGGGAGTGATCCATAATGATCAGGTAGGATTTGTCCCGGGTCGTGAGGCAAGGGACAATACGACCAAAACTATTCACCTCATCTCCTTTATCCATCGCAAAGACCTAAAAGCCTGTCTCCTTTCCTTCGACGCTGAAAAAGCATTCGATAGGGTCAACTGGAGATTCCTCCGACTTTCCCTAGAACAGTTAGGATTAGGAACAACCTTTATCTCTAAGGTGATGTCCTTATACTCCCAACCTTCGGCCTCAGTGTTGGTCAATGGCACTGCCTCTGAACCGTTCGATATTTCCAATGGCACCCGACAGGGCTGTCCCCTTTCCCCTCTCCTATTCGTGATTGTTATTGAACATCTGGCCTGTGCCATTAGACAAAACTCCTCCATCCACGGTATTCAGACACCTTCCTCCCACTACAAATTATCCCTCTATGCCGATGATCTACTGGTCTACGTGCAACACCCCCATATCTCCTTACCATCCCTTTTCTCAGAATTTCGACGATTTGGCTCCTTTAGCAATTTTAAACGTATTCTTTCCAAGACTGAAGCTCTCAATATCTCCCTCCCCTCCACTACGATGTCCGCACTTGGGTCGAACTTCTCTTTTTGGTGGCAGAAGGGGATTTCGGACCTAGGGGTCGTTATACCCACTAACCTCTCTAATCTTTTCTCCTTGAATTACGTTCCTTTGCTCTCCCGCATACTGAAGGACCTGGAGGAGTGGGGGGGCGTCTTCCTTGCCTTGGTTCGGGCGAAGCAATACCCTAAAAATGGATACCCTACCCAAACTTCTGTACCTTCTCCAAACAACAACATTTTGATCCCCAAGTCTTTCTTTACATCCTTGCGTTCTCTCGCTATTAGATTTATGTGGAGCCGTGGGCTACCTAGGGTTAAATATAATTTGCTCACCAGTCTGAAACTACAGGGCAGAGCGGGCCTCCCTGATTTTGAGATCTATTACAAGGCCACCCACGTAGCATGCACTCTGGAATGGTTCCCTTGCCCTTTCTTAAAGGCTTCTGTTGCCATTGAACAGGACCTAGCTCCAGTCGATCTCCGAGCACTGCTTTGGGGATATAAATCCAACCTCACCCGTATACCCTCTTCCTCTCCACTGACGCTGGCCTCTCTTAGATTGTGGTATAATAGGGGTTTGTGCTCCACTTTGTCCTCTGATCCCTCCCCATTATCCCCTCTATTTGATAACCCCGCCTTCCCTCAGGGTATAGGAACGACAACATTGGGTCCCTTCAAAAGGACTGACTGGCCCCAGACGCACTCCTTTGTACACCCCACGCGCGGAACACCTGTCACACCGACGGGGTCCTCCGATTGGTTCACCACCCTGCACTTATCTACATTTGCAAAGCGCTTACATTCTTCCTCACAAATACACCGCTCTAGAACTGAGTTTGAATGGCTGTGCTCCCTCTCCGAGACACCTAGACATCTTCTCTCGACCATCTATTGTCTCTTACAAGCTCTTACACACACTGATTTACCTTATGCCCGAATGTGGTCTACAGATTTGGGTGAGGACATCCCATGACCAGATTGGCAGACTTCGTTCCATTTCACTCATAAATCTACGATATCCTGCTATTCGCAGGAAAAAATTACAAGATTCTGTCAAGATGGTACAGAGACCCCTCCACATTGCACAAAATCTTTCCATCTACACCAGCATCCTGCTGACGATGTTCTACCTCTACAGGGACCTACCTACATGTCTGGTGGGAATGCGAGAGGATCCGCCCCTTCTGGACTCAGGTATTTGATTGCTATGACAAACTATGATGAAACGCTGACTCCCTCTCCTAAGATTGCCCTTCTCTCTATACTCCCGGGTTCAATATCCTCCCAGAAACAGAACCTCCTCCGTTTCTTTATGTCATCAGCTAGACAGCTCATCTCTTCCTACTGGAAGTCGACCACCACTCCTCCCTTGTCACAATGGGTCTCGATTATGAATGATACTATGAGAATGGAGGAGATGCTGGCCCGTGACGATACTTTTGACAAATATAAAGCACTGTGGTTCATCTGGCTTTGCTTCTCCTCTTCCAACACTCAATGGGATGGGCGGGGCAGGAACCTGAAGGTTCCCCTGCCACCACGGTCACTTACCTACCCCTCTCTGAACCTCGACTCAGTGGCTCTGACACTTTTCTATGATCTCTCCTTGCTACTTTTCTTTCTTTCTTCTATCTTTCCTTTTCTTTTTTCTTCTCTTTCTCCTTTCCTCTCCTCCCCCTCTTTCTATCCCTCTATACCCCTCCCCATACCCAACATCTGATCCCCCACTACCATTTTTTCTTTGTTCCCCTTTTTTGTTTTAATTTTAATCCCTAACGTACCTGTTTACAATCTTGCCATGTACGACGACAGGGCTCTTCTAGCCATACCCGTTTTCTACTCCAAGTACCGGTCACTGAAGCTGATATTGTTTTACAATGTATTATGAGTTAAGCTGTGGGCGATAGCCGTTTGGCTGACTCTTCGCACAAACTTATACGTGACTATTTACGGATTGTGACTTTTTATATGGTTCCATGTGTTCTCTGTTAAAATACCAATAAATATATTTTCAACCCTCAAAGCCTTTACAGGTTACCACATTAGATTTACAGAGGAGGTCTACTGCTAAAATTACTGTCCTCGATCTGACCTTCGCGGTGATACCTCACATGCATGGTGCAATTGCTGTTTACATATGATGCTAGACTGACGCTTGCGTTCACCTTTGCTCAAGAGCAGGGGGGGACAGGAGTGCTTTTTTTTAAATTATTATTTATTTTGTTTTTTTATTTTATTTTTAAACTGTTCCTTCCATTTATTTATTTTTTACCATTTTTATTGTTATCTCAGGGAATGTATATATCCCCTATGATAGCAATAGGCACAATTGGGGGGTTAGACCCTAGATCTTTCCTCTGCCCTCAAAGCATCTGACCACACCAAGATCGGTGTGATAAAATGCTTTCCCAATGGCGCTGTTTATATCCGGGGGGGGGGGGGGACATTCCCTCCCACTGCTTGTAAAAGCAGTCAAGAGGCTAATTATCTACTAGGATTGCTTTTACATGAAAGCCAACCGCTGGCTGAAAAGAATGATACCAAGATGATACCTAAACCCGCAGGCATCATTCTGGTATAACCATTCAAAGTCCAGCAACATACCAGTACGTTGCTGGTCCTTGTTGGACATGTATTGCAATCTTTTTTTTCATGCAGCCTGTTGGCTGAACGAAAAAAAGAGATTGATCGGTGGGGATGCCCACCATTAGAATACCTCCCTTCATCCACCCACTTCTAATGATGGGCATACATGCACCATTTATATATGCTGAAGCATGGGGGCATCCTCCCGCAAAAAGTTAAGCCGCGTACACACGGTCTGACTTTTCCACAGGCAAGCCTCCGTCGGAATTTCGACCGTATGTATGCGGCATAAAAGGTTATGCCGCGTACACACGGTTGGACTTTTCCACGGGCAAGCCACCGTCGGAATTTTGACCGTATGTACGCGGCATAAAAGGTTATGCCGCGTACACACGGTCGGACTTTTCCACGAGCAAGCCACCGTCGGAATTTCGACCGTATGTACGCGGCATAAAAGGTTATGCCGCGTACACACGGTCTGACTTTTCCACTGGCAAGCCTCCGTCGGAATTTCGACCGTATGTACGCGGCATAAAAGGTTATGCCGCGTACACACGGTCTGACTTTTCCACGGGCAAGCCACCGTCGGAATTTTGACCGTATGTACGCGGCATAAAAGGTTATGTCGCGTACACACGGTCAGACTTTTCCACGGGCAAGCCACCGTCAAAATTTCAACCGTATGTACGCGGCATAAAAGGTTATGCCGCGTACACACGGTCTGACTTTTCCACTGGCAAGCCTCCGTCGGAATTTTGACCGTATGTACGCGGCATTAGGAGCAAAATCGCACCTCCGCCCCTGCTGCCCCCATACTTCGGCATATATGCTCTTTTTTTTAACTGTGGTGAAATCACCTCCTACAGCGTTGGAGTCACGGCTTTATATATCGTGGGAGCAAACGCTGTTGCTGTCAAGATAAATAAATCCGTACTGCAACTGAATGGCGTACCTGCTAAGCAAATGGTGGTTAACATTAAAACAAAGTAACATTACAGTTTAACAGTAAGACCTTACCATACCATACCTGCAAAGCAAATAGCAAAAAAAAAAAATAGTAAAAAATAAAAATAAATTTTAAAGCAACCTGTGCCTAAAATATATATATGCCAAAGCATGGGGGCATCCTCCCGCAAAACTGTGGTGGTGAAATCACCTCCTACAGCACTGGAGTCACGGCTTTATGTCTCATGGGAGCAAACGCTGTTGCTCTCAAGATAAATAATTCCGCGCTGCAGCTGAATGGCGCACCTAAAAAACAAAAAATTACATACCTGAAAAGCAAGCATGATAAAACATTGCAGAATATAATACAGTAAAAAAGAGAAGAATAGAGAGAAAATAGAGAGAGAGAGAGAACAATAAAACGACAACTATTTTTTTTTTTGTTTGTTTTTTTTCTTTTTCACACTTTTTTTTGTAACTTTAACAACTGTAACGGTTCGGGTCTCTCAAAATGTGATAACATCTTGGGAGACCCTGTGTAAGTGTGTCCTAGTCTGTGAAATGCTGTACCCTACGCTAAAACTTCACTTTTGTGTGGAAGCGTTCAAAATATTTACCAATACAAAGACCAGGATTGTCAGGACAGAGTGGACAAAAATAACGGGTGTCATGCCTAAATCCGCGCTTGCTACAGACACAACATCTTTTTTGGGGGGCTCGTTGGGTAGGGGTACTCTCGAGGACATAAGAAAAATGCCTCTCATGCAGCCGGCTTACTGCATTTGGTTGGGGATGGTGAGGTGCAGAACCACCTGGATACATCCTGGAATTTTAGGAAGGATAAAGTCCCGCCTGAAGCTCTGTATAGCACATGAGCGTTCAGAAAAGCCAATTGAAATAAGGATAGAGACACTTTTTTGTACCAGCGTCTCGCCTTACGGGCAATGTGATACAGCGCCAACAACTGGTCGTTGAGGGGTTTTCCCCACAACTCCAGTCGCCGTACGAATTTGGACTGTTGTGTCTGCGTGAAGGGAGGTAAGAAGGAAAACATTCTTATTATCCCTCCACTTCACAGCAAGCAAATTATTACACCTTAAGCAGGCTCTCTCCCCCAGCCTAAGACGGGAATCTACAAGCCCCTGGGGAAAGCCCCGGCGATTAGGTCGCACGGTGCCACATGCTCCAATCTGATGATCAAACAAGTGACTAAACAGTGGCACGCTTGTGTAATAATTGTCCACATACAAGTGGTACCCCTTTCCAAATAAGGGTGACACCAAGTTCCACACTATCTTGCCAGCGCAACCTATGTAATCTGGGCAGTTCTTCGGCTCTAATAAAGGTAAAAAAACTGCGCTAGGAAAAACTAACACTATAGGCAGCAGTAATAGTGAGATAACACCAAATGACAATAAAATAAAAAAACTGCGCCCACCCACTTAACCCAAAAACTACAATAGTAGGATATTAACACAACAAGTAACTAGTGGTTACAGCTAGTTGAAACAGATGAGAGTCCAACAGGCAATCTGCAGTAAATGGTCTAATTGAACAACAAGTCCACTTCTCCTTAGACCCAAAAAGACCCAGTAAATAAGAAGGACATCCACTCCTCCTCAAAATAAAGAGGCACAGCACCACCGTGACTTGTTCAAAACTTATTGTGAGATATCCACCACCAGAGACAAGAGGAGCAGCTCACCAGAAGGCAAGCGGTTTGGGGCATCCGACTGTCACCCAGCCGCGGCCTTTTTAAGTTGCAGCAGTAATCGTCCCTCAGTCAATAGTGGTGATCCATCCGATATGTTCCGCATACATTTGCACCATGGGCCCCAAACATAAATGAATAGAAAGGGCAAACAATAGTGTGACTCCGTTTAAACCAAAAACAGCCTGTAGATAAACTGTGCCTCTTTATTTTGAGGAGGAGTGGATGTCCTTCTTATTTACTGGGTCTTTTTGGGTCTAAGGAGAAGTGGACTTGTTGTTCAATTAGACCATTTACTGCAGATTGCCTGTTGGACTCTCATCTGTTTCAACTAGCTGTAACCACTAGTTACTTGTTGTGTTAATATCCTACTATTGTAGTTTTTGGGTTAAGTGGGTGGGCGCAGTTTGTTTAGTTCTTCGGCTCTACCTGACTATCTTTTCCCCAGGGCCGGCCCAAGACATTGTGCTGCCTGGGACCAAGAATGAAATGCTGCCCCCCCCCAAAAAAAAAATCACGCCCACCAAAAGGTCCCCACATTCATTATTTTATATCATGATAACTAAAGGGGACCCGTCATGGCTCTATACATGTATAGGAGTAAAAAGAGGACCTGTCTTGGCTCTATACATGTATAAAGAGGACCTGTCATGGCTCTATACATGTATAAAGGAGTATAAAGAGGACCTGTCATGGCTCTATACAAGGATAATAAAGAGGACCTGTCATGGCTCTATACATGTATAAAGGAGTATAAAGAGGACCTGTCATGGCTCTATACATGTATAAAGGAGTATAAAGAGGACCTGTCATGGCTCTATACGTGCATATAGGCGTATAAAAGGACCTGTCAGGGCTCTATACATGTATATAGGAGTATAAAGGGACCTGTGCATGGCGGGCGGGCGGCCGCAATGTCTTTTGCGCAAACTAATCAATGTACGCTAATTGTGTTTTTTTGGTACCAAGAATATGTAGAAGAATACATATTGGCCTAAACTGATGAAGAAATTATTATTTTTTTATAATTTTTTGGGATATTTATTATAGCAAAAAGTAAAAAATATTGTTTGTTTTTTTAATTGTTGCTCTTTTGTTGTTTATAGTGCAAAAAAAAAAAAACGCAGAGGTGATCAAATATCACCAAAAGAAAGCTCTATTTGTGGGAAAAAAAGGACATCAATTTTATTTGGGCACAATGTCGCATTACCACGCAATTGTCAGTTAAAGCGACACAGTGCCGTATCGCAAAAAATGGCCTGGCCACTAAAGGGTTTGTAAAGGTTCGTGTTTTTTCACCTTAATGCATCCTATGCATTAAGGTGAAAAAACACCTGGCAATGACTGCCCCCCAGCCCCCCTGTTTTACTTACCTGAGCCCGTTCACTTGCTGTGCGCGTCCCCCGGCGTCCTCTTCTCCACGGAGTTTGGCCGTTAATTGGCTAGATTGATTGCAGTGTAGCCATTGGCTCGCGCTGCTGTCAATCACATCCAATGACCCGGGCCCTGCTGGGGGGGCGGGAACGAGTCATACACGCTGTGTCTATGGACGCAGCGTGTATAACAGGGAGCACGCCCGCAAGCTAACCCCCTTGGGAGAGTGCTTCCCAGAAGGGGGTTAGCTGATGCTGGGAGGAGCCAAGACAGCCGCTGAGGGACCCGAGAACCAGAGAATCGGGGCCACTCTTTTCCAAACGAACTGCACAGTGGAGGTAAGTATAACATGTTTGTTATTTAAAAAAACAAAAAAAACAAAGCCATACAACCGCTTTATGTGGGCAAATCCTTCCGGTCCTTAAGTGGTTAATCAGGGCTGGGCAAGGCAAGTCCCTCTCAGAGGCTCTCATGTCTCATACAACTTGTGATGTGTATTTGTACTTACAGTTTTGCTTCGGACTCCACCACCAGATGCGGGTTGTCACCTGCCACACGTTGCGGGTTGTCACCTGCCACACGTTGCGGATTGTCGGCTGCCACACGTTGCGCATGGTCACTTACGCCACCTGCCACACGTTGCGGGTTGTCACTTGCCACACGTTGCGGATTGTCACTTGCCACGTCACCTGCCACACGTTGCGGATTGTCATCTGCCACACGTTGCGGGTTGTCACTTGCCACGTCACATGCCACAACGTCACCTATTGTCACTTGCCACAACGTCACCTGCCACGCGTTACGGATTGTCACTTGTCACAGCGTCACCTGCCACACGTTGCGTATTGTCACTTGCCACAACGTCACCTGCCACACGTTGTGGATAGTCTCGTGCCACACGTTGCGGATTGTCACTTGCCAAGCGTCACCTGCCACACGTTGCGTATTGTCACTTGCCACACGTTGCGGATTGTCACAACGTCACCTGTCACATGTTGCGCATTGTCACTTGCCACAACGTCACCTGTCACACGTTGCGGATAGTCCCGTGCCACACGTTGCGGATTGTCACTTGCCACGGCGTCACCTGCCACACATTGCGTATTGTCACTTGCCACAACGTCACCTGCCACACGTTGCGGATAGTCCCGTGCCACACGTTGCGGATTGTCACTTGCCACGGCGTCACCTGCCACACGTTGCGGATTATCACTTGCCACGGCGTCACCTGCCACACATTGCGTATTGTCACTTGCCACAACGTCACCTGCCACACGTTGCGGATAGTCCCGTGCCACACGTTGCGGATTGTCACTTGCCACGGCGTCACCTGCCACACGTTGCGGATTGTCACTTGCCACACGTTGCGGATAGTCCCGTGCCACACATTGCGGATTGTCACTTGCCAAGCGTCACCTGCCACACGTTGCGTATTGTCACTTGCCACACGTTGCGGATTGTCACGACGTCACCTGTCACACGTTGCGGGTTGTCACTTGCTGTGTCCCAGAGTGAAGGCAGGCAGCAGAGAGATGATATAATCTCTCTGCTGCCCATGGCTGCACAGTGAGGGTGAAACTGTGGTGATGCAGGGCGGCGGGGAGAGATGACATCTCTCTGCTCCGCTGCCCGCTCACTCGCTGACTGCTCCCAACCCAACCCCCCCATGCTGCGCGTGCTCTGCCCGCCCCTGTCACCAACAGCAGCGGCGCCGAGCTCCTCACAGAGAGCGGTGCCTGCTCACTCGCTGACTGCCCCCTCCCCCCGCCTGTGAGTGTCCTCACAGGCAGCGGCGCCGGTACACCGGGCTCCTCACAGGGAGCGGCGCCTGCCCGTGCCTGCTCACTCGCTGACTGCCCCCTCCCCCCGCCTGTGAGTGTCCTCACAGGCAGCGGCGCCGGTACACCGGGCTCCTCACAGGGAGCGGCGCCTGCCCGTGCCTGCTCACTCGCTGACTGCACCCCCCCGCCTGTGAGTGTCCTCAGCGGCGCCGGGCTCCTCACAGGCAGCGGAGCGGGCTGGCTGGCGGGCATCAGTTTGCCGCCCCCCTACCATGGTACCACCCGGTCCCATCATAGGGCCGGCCCTGCTTTTCCCTCATAAACTGTAAAGCTCCATACATAGCCTGTTGACCTGTCACAGAACTTATAGAGCTTGACCCCGTATCTGGCACGCTTGCTGGGAAGGTACTGCTTGAAAGACAAGCGGCCAGAAAATTTAATCAGGAACTCATCAACGCAGACAACTTGTTTGGGAATAAACAAGGCTGCAAAATGTTCGTTGAAGTGGTTTATGAGGGGCCAAATTACCGGGTTGGCCAGTGAATGGGGGAAATATGGGTTCTGCAGAAGTGTTGGGAACCCAATCAGCCAATCAGGATAGGCAAATTCTGCAGGAAGAGCATATGGGGAACGACGGGCCTGCCTTTGTCTTCTTCTTGGTGGCAGCGGGACACTACTTGTGCTTGCCACCTCGCCAGCTTTAACTGCACTTATGGGACTCGCCATGTCACCACGTGATACTGCAGTGCTGGATGTACGCCCAAGCTGTACTAGGCCGCTGGTGCTTGCCAGTTCACCAGAAGGAATAGGGGCGCTAGTAGCTACTCTGCTCCATAATACAAGAGCCCTGCGGTTCTTGCTCCTCAACAACATCAGAAGATCGGGGTCGGGTACGCCTGACCTTAGCAGGGACCTCATCTTCGTCGTCAGTGCTATCTGACATGGAGCCGCTGTCTTCTACGGGAATGTATTTTGAGCCTGAATCTGACAGATACGTGACCTCCTCTTCACTATCTGTCATGCTCAGAATCTCGTAGGCCTCTTTACTAGTGTACCTTCGATTTCCCGTTTTGGGCTCTAAATTTAGTGGTACACTAGTAAGATTCATAGGTAAAAAAGCACCTGACTGTCAGCAAATGTATCAAACGCTACAAAAAAAACTGTTAGCAATCGCAGGGATCAGGCCTGTCTCTGCGAACGCTGCAGTTATGTGTGTTGTGTTTGGTAAGTGACAGTGATCGATCGATACTGCACTTGGGTGGGCTGGGCTGGGCGGAGGGGCTAAACGCAGGTGCTAGCAGGTATCTGGGCTGATCCCGCTAACACTGCGTTTTTGGGAACCCTAAACCGCTGGGGACGCTAGTATAGATCTGATCAGGTACTATACCACTAAGGGAGGTGTATGCTTTGCGCGTGGGTGTTAGCGTTACTGGCACTTAACTGACGCTGCCTGGGGAGACACAGACCCTCTCTGAGCCTAAAACCTAATTTATATCACCCGCCGGGCGATCAGGGGGTTAAACCTTTTTTGGGTTATATACGGCGGGTGCCCTGATGCTATAAAAAGCAAACTAACCAACCAGCGTCACCCGTAACACTTATACGGTGATCACTGATGAAAAGGTTAACTAGGGGCAATCAGGGGGTTAAAACCTTTATTAGGTAATACAGTAGGTGCCGCCGACATTGTATATTCATCGCGATCCCATTGCGGAGATTCTCGGCTACAGGGTGCCGACATCTCGGCGACAGGGTGGCGACATCTCGCGCTCGCTGCAATAGCGAGAAGGAGACGCGGCACTGTATTGAACGGGATCCAACGTGGATTCCCGCCAATACCAGGCACTGTGTTTGGTATGAATCCTGAGCGGGAACTCCACGCCAATTTTTAAATAAAAAAACGGCATGGGTTCCCCCTCCAGGAGCATACCAGGCCTTTGGGTCTTGTATGGATTTGAAGGGGAATCCCCTAAGCCGAAAAATCGGCGTGGGGGTCCCCCTCAAAATCCAAACCAGACCCTTATCCGAGCACGCAACCTGGCAGGCCGCAGGAAAAGAGGGGGGTCCCTACGTGACCAACTAGCCCCAGGTGTGGTAGATCCACCTATACAGTCGGAAAGTAGGTTATTTTCTTTCCATTCAGGCTTTTATGCATGTGGGCGTTGTACAGCCTGCAGGCATTCAAAATGTAATGTCAAAAAACCTAAGGATTTTCTGGCTTCGGCCACTAATAAACAGTATAAGTTAGGCCAACTTATAACCTGTGCCACAATTGGTGTTTTTTACATGCTCCAATGTATATGTGGTCTCTAATATATCGGTAGGACCTCTAGACCCCTTCACGTCAGATTGGGAGAGCATGTAAACAACATCAAAAAATTACTCAAAACGCACAATGTGTCTAAACATTTCAAATTGTTTCATAATCAGAGCCCCAAGGGTTTACAATTCTGGGGCATTGAAAGGGTGACAAAACATTGGAGGGGTGGCAATTTTTTGCGTCAGCTCAGCCGCAGGGAATCTCATTGGATTCATGAGACTAAAATTTTGGTTACGGGGGGATTGAATGTCGAATTCGATATCAATTGTTTTATCTCTGATCGTTAGATTTTATGTATTTTTTCTTTTATGTATTCGTTTATTGTTTATAAACTTTTATGAGATTTTTGTGCAATTGCTCCATTAGATTCAGTATGGGCGTGGGATGAAATTCATGACTAGTTTTTACTATGCGAAATTTACTAGCGAAATTAGTGCTATTTTATTAGCCAGCACTGTTTAAGTTTTTCAAATTGCTGTGGTTCTCAGCATTGTCCATATTGTTTGGTTGTTATGGTGATGTTATGGTGATGAGCTTTGCATAACTATCATTACTAGCCATAGACGTCAAGTTCATTGTGTATTTAAAGCAGATGACTCGCGTCATTCCGTCACCGCTGATGAAGTCCCGCCCCCTTGGGACGTAACGCGTACGGAACTATGTGACTACTGATCGTGACGTTACCCGCGTCCTACATGCTGTGTCTCGTGGAGCACAAATTTTATGCTGTGAATCCTCTGCACTAAGGCTTAGTGCTTCACTTGTAAGTGCACATTTTTTATATCCTAAATAAATTGTATAGTATACGGAGAGCACTAGATGTTTGCTTCTTCTCTTATATATATCTGCTTGGAGTTGGTGGTGAGATTGCTGATGATCGGTCAAATTACCGGCATCTATTATATGTGATCCAGAAATCCTGTCTGTTCATCTCTTAAAGGGAACTAACTGCCTTATAGACCTGACTGATATACTCAGGGGTCCATCTTTTGAGGTAAGCTGCTAAGAACAACATTGGTGGAGGGTGTCACGCAGTCACCTATATTATCTCAGAGCACTTTGGACACTTTCTGGTGTATGCCGACCATCTTCCAAGAAGAATCTCATGTGATTAACATGGACTGTTCCTTTTTAATATTATTGATTTTAGTTTTGTCATAAGTGTTTGCGTTGCACTGCCTATTTTACACTGAAGTGGTTAATGACTTTTGCTAAGGTGTTTGTAACTGCATTAATTATTTTTTGTACAGCTGCCTTGAGTTCATCTTTATTAGTTTATATTTTGGTACACAATGAGATACACAAAGTTAATATTTTCCATAGAAACAAGCCTGCAAACATCATTTCACTGTGACAGAAAGTAGTAATTTAAATGTCGGAAAGCAAAATGGGCATGAAAAATAGGAGCATTTACAGTGGAATGAAGGGAAATGTGTTGATCACATAAAAGTGCACTGGCTTATTCATTACACATTTTGAAATGCTTCTAAATTTTTATATGTTAGTGTTAGTGTCAGATGTTTTTTCTATGTCAAATAGATAATGCTATTTTAGACAAGTCATTCCTAGTACAATGACAGATGTATGTAAAAGCAACATAATTACCTAATTGGCATACATATTTTTTCAGAAACAGTAATTTAGTAATCTATCAGAGCACTTTGCCATATGAGTGGTTTGCATTCCCTTAGGAATCTTTAAAATACACTAGTCTTTTTTAGTATGTCAAGTCACTCTTGCAAAGTAATGTCTAAATATGATGTTTTTTGTGAATTAAAAAAAATGCTGCAGATTTGATTTTACTGTCATTAGATGCAAAATGTGTTAAAGGTAATGTTAAAAAAGGACTAAACCATTTGTCACAATCCCCAATGGTTGATTGAACATATTCAGCCTGATTAACTCTGTCAAGCTTTTAGATTTATCTGCCCCTCCCCCCCAAGATCAATTTGCATCAAATGCATTAAAGCAGAAGGAGTAAAGGAGTATTGAAGAGCCTTGAAAACCAATAAGCTGAAATGCTATTACATCTAATGTTTAAAGTACTGTTCTGATTTCTATAAAAAGTTGCTAAAGTTTTTTTTTTTTTTTCATAAATACACAGGCATGGTTTAATCATTCTATGTAAATTCCAGTCTAAAGACATTTAACTTCAGTAAGCATTTGCACGGTATTCGACATATTACTAGCAGTTTTTTCAAAGATGTCAAAAGACAATTTAGCTGTACTCCAGGAATGTTGAATTTAAATATTAACAATAAATCTTGCAAAATGTTTTTTTAAAGCTGCAGACAACTTTCCCATTGCACCTAGAGAGGTGTGGTGGATGCCAGACAGGGGGGATGCTAGCCTTATCACAGTCCTAGATCTCTAGAGTAATGTGAAGCAGCGTTTATCTCCTACCCCGATGATCTGTTTATAATCATCCCTCCCATTGGTCAATATGTGGGCAGTCAGACACCTTCCTATGTACCCTTGGAAATCCTTATGAACTTGTGTGAACTCCTTCCCAGCTATCTGTGACTTGCTTGATACATTCAGCTGCTATTTAGCATCTACGCATCCACCCGCAATTGTCACCCATGTCCACCGTAGGGGAGTTTGGGCGGTGCAACTGTTCATATCCAATTCAGTGTGTTGGTCTCCATTGACAATATTCTACCTGTTCCTCCTGAAGAAGCGGTACACATTCGCGAAACATGCAGAGGAGTCTATGTCCCTTGAGGACCTACTAAGCTTTTTGTCTCCCTATTGGAGCATTACAAGTATTATTGGAATTATTGTACAGTGAGACCGTATTTTAACACAATTTTTTAATTGTATTTAATGCCTTTGTCATATTTGGATACTCTATTTTTATCTTTTTGCATAAATAAAATACCTTTTACTTTAATAAAAAATGCATTGTCTAAGGTACCGAGATAGTTCATTTACCTCTGGGAGGCTGGTAGGGGGACTTGCCCCTCCTCAAATATCTGTGTACATTTTTTGGGTGATGGTACCCCCACTTGGCTATCAAAATGTTATATCCATAGAGACTTGTCCCTGATCTCTAAAAACAGGAGCTCATAAGAGCAATGTATTTGCCACTCAATGGAGACACAAGGTAGAAGTACAGCACAAGCTCTAAAAGGCTCTGTAGCCACAGATACTATAGAATGAGCATTATTTCAGGAAATAATACAGTACACAAACCGCTACTTGTGCTTGCAATAGCGTCTCTAACAGTGATATCCAGAGTAGGTCTAGGTACAAAGACAAACAGCTGGAGGAGTCCAAAGGCTGGTATAACAGGTGAGCAACTGGAGACACAGGGCCACCTCACTTGAAACACAGCCCTCTGGTTGCAAGTGAAGCAGTGCTCCCCATGTTGACTAAGTCTTTCCCTAGAGGCTCTCTGCTTTTGGATTTCTGCCTGGCCGCCCACACGCCAAGACTACCAATGGGGGGTGGTAAAACTGTCTCATCATGTGCTATAAACCTGAGTTGCAGATGGTGGGAAACAGGGAAATTTATTTTTCCTGGGCATGCTTAGGGGCTGGTGGAAACCAAAGGTGTTCTGGGAGCCTAAGGGATTGTATAAAGGGGAAAGTCAGGAGAGTTCCACCGGGCAGATAGGAGATCATTGCCCAGGAGTCAGGAGAGCTCGACCCCCCGGCAGACAGGAGGTGGTCTCTGTCCAGGAGTACAGATGAAAGTCAGAGCAGCAAGGGGCTGCCAAGTTTATGGATCAAAGTACTGTGAGTGATGCTGTGTAACAGTCTGTGGGACCAGAGTAAAGGCTAGGAAGCTGAATGTTGGGTTTTTTGTTGGATGGAAGACAGAATGCTGAATACCCCTGTGGGAGAAACTCATGTTATGGGGTTTTAACTTTATTAAAAAAAAAAAATGGGCAAGAAAAGCCCTTAAAAAGCAGACAGTGGGTGGCTGAGTACCAGCCACTGTATATATACGTCAGCAGAATGGCTCGTACAGGCACAATCACGTACCTGTACGTCCCCTTTAACTGCCCGACGTCGGGGTCGTGCGCGCGCCGCCGCCGGCACGCTCGCGACCCCCCTATATATATTTTTGTTTACAATCCCTTTTAAGCTCTACCTTTTGACCTTTTGTTATCACACCTTATATTATTAATGTTTAGAACAAAAAAAAAAATATGTTCCAGTTATTATCAACTTATCACAGGGAAGATAAAAGGGATGACACTTATAAAAAGTCCAATTATGCCCTATAAAAAAGATTTATAATTATAAATATATAAGAGAAGGTGAAGTAACATTCTATCTCATGATATTAGAGGATGTAAAGGAAAGGGTCATGAAAGGCTTTCGCTTTGTTTACCTCCAGCCCCAAGTCCATAAGGAGAGAGGCAGTTATGGGGCTTGAGGAAGAAAACAATGGACTGCAGGTTCAGTGACATCACATTTGTGCTCTATTGAGATCTCTCTGCTGTGGTGGAAGATGGGACTTGTCGTCATGCCATTCACAGACCTTTGTGAATGGATGAAGTGGCTGTTAAAAAAAAAACAGGATATTGCAGGGAGAAAAACCCCATGATTCTGGTAAGTGGGGAAGGTGGTGGTTTGAGGATAGGTATTTAGGAAATATAACTATATTACTCTTTCGTTCATGGACGCACACAGCTTCCTATTGACAAGTGGGTATTATCCTTCATTTAGGAGTGACTAGGCAGAAAACTTGTAGAAAGTGTTAACACACCACACCCTCTACAGCACCGCCCAGGGGGTGGACCCTCTGGGTATAATCCCTCTCTCTGCACCTCGCAGATCAGTATTTTTCTGGCTAGTAAGGAGAAGGACATGGCTCCCATCGGGCCCACTGGTCCGGGGGATTTTTCTCTACGTTTCTACGTTGGTTTTGGTTTCCTGCGATCTTCGATCAACTGCCGACTGGGTGACAGGCTGGATCCCAGATCCTTGTAGTCTCCCCAGTTTTGGCCATCGAGCGTGTGCCGACCCTAGCTACGCGCTGGGTTTTCCACGACATGCCTGTCACTCCACGGGTGGCCAGTGAGCTTTGCGCTCCAGGGCATGCATATGATTGTTCCCTAGGGCTCAATCACAGCATGCCAGGCCGACAGTCACCTCTGTGCGCCGAAGATGATCTGTTTGGAATGTCTTCCAGCATAATCCATGCAGAAAAGTTAAGTAGCTCCCCTGCTTCGGCAGGGTGACTTGGCTGAACATTCCTGGAGAGATCAAGTAAGTGGTTATGGCCCTTTCTTTCCTCTCTCCCTGCCTTCCCTCCTCCCTAGGCTCTGGCTAAGGCTGATTGCTGGGTGCTGGGGTCACCTGGGGGGCTCCATCTGGAGCAGGGCTGCGCTGTAGCTGTCATTAAAAATTTCATTTTTTTGCTTTCCTGTGTGTGCCTTCTCCCTCCATGCTGTCGGCGGCCATTTTCTGGTTATCCACGCCTGTTTGGCCTCTGGTGACTGTGCAGCGGCCATTTTCTTGTGGTTCGCTCCTATATGTATATACCACCGCTCGGCGGCCATTTATTTGTGGTCCACGGCCGCTTTTGCCTCTATTGATGGCTCGGCAGACATTTTCTTATGGCCCACATTGGTTTCAATACGGCCGCTTGGCGGCCATTTTGCGGAAGTCTTCGGCCTCTAGGGTGCATTTCACTGGCGCAAAATCATACAGAGAAACGCTGATAAGGATCAGACTGACACAGGCAGCGGTGGGAGAGCATCTCAGGCGGGAGCAGACGGCAGCAATAGCGGTACCGTTTTAAGGTTGGTGAGTCCTCTGGGAGACCCTGCATCTTTGTAGCAGCTAGGAGGGTGGCCTATTGATACCTTGCCTGGAGTCCCTGTGGGTGTCAGGCGCGTGGGTCAGCATGACGTCAGAAGCAGACGTCTTCTTCCCTGAAACACCTGAGTTGGGAACTGGTGCCCCTGTTGTATCTGTGGATGCTATGTCTGCAATCCTGGAGGCTTTTTGTTGCCAAGGTGGAAGCGGTGCATGGGAACACGGGAGGTGGTAAACGCCCCCTTCCCCCGCCATCTTCTGGGAATAATTCTGATGCAGAACCAGGCCCAGCTGTGGCTCATGGCCCGGATTCTGATTCTTCAGAGACTGCAGACCGTGACCGATCGGACAGTGAGAATTACTCCAAGTCCAGGTCAGCACGCGAAAAGGCTTTGGTACCTGACCTTATCACTGCAGTGCGGGATACACTGAAATTGGAAATGCAGCAGAGACGGCGGTCCGCACTGCTAAGGTGTTTCCTTGTGTGTTATCTTGATAAGCTTTTATACAAGGAGTGGGAAAACCCACTGAAGGTTTTTTTGCAACCCCGGTACCCCTTTGAGGAGAGTTCCTGAAAGAATGGTCCTCTTCCCCCATAGTGGACCCCCCTGTGTCCAGACTTAACAAGGGGACTCCTGTCTTCAAGGACCCTGTGGTCAAGAAGGCTGAGGCACTCGCTCGCTACCTATACACTGTGGTGGGCTCAGCGGTTCGTCCAGCATTGACTGGAGCTTTGGTGTCTCAGACACTTACTGAGTGGGCAAAGATGCTACTCCAGGGGTTAAAGGCGCGGGAGGCTCCTCCGAATGAGGTAGCTTTGGCCAACCAGTTGGTACAGGGCCTTAAGTTTGTCTGCGAATCAGACATGGATACTATCCCCTTGCTGTCTATAGCCTCGGGTTATGCGGTGGTGTTATGCCACCTGGTTTAGTTAAGTGCTGGTCTACGGACCAAAAAGCTTCCAAGAAGGCCTTATTGGACCTGCCCTTTAGCGGTGACAGTCTTTTTGGAGCCTCTGTGGATGACATCTGGTAAGGAGCCATGCCATAGGCTAGGGCTCTCCTTCACCGCGCACAAGTGGTCTTTCGTCTGCCTAGTGCGGCAAGTAAACAACCCCAGGCCAATAAAGCGCCTGCTGAGGGACAGAAGCATCCCTGGGTTTGCAAGCCCAACCTTGCTTGCCTACCGAACAGATTTTTTCCCTCTAAACCGCCAGCTTAAGCCGACTCGTCGAGAAGTCCTATATGGGGCGGTTCAAGACCTGCTGATACGCAGCGTTGTCCTTCCTGTCTCAGTACAGGAAAGGATTCAGGGGTTCTACTCTATCTGTTCGTAGTGCTGAAGACGCTCTGTTGTCGCTGCCCTCCATCTGGGGGATTTTCCGGCATCCTTGGTCATCAAGGACGCATGCTTGCATGTCTCCATATGCACCAGGCATCAGAGATGTCTGTGTTGGCGGCCGGGGAAGACCACTACCATTGGTGGCTCTCCCATTTGGCCTGGCATCGACACCAAGGGTGTTCACCAAGGTGCTTGCCCCGATTCTGGCCCTACTAAATAGAGAAATATTAATGGGACTTGGACTTTATAGGCACCGTACTACAAAAGTTAGTTAAAAAAAGTATACATTTATTGGACATAAATAATGGTGTAAAAAAACTTGTTAAAAAAGCCCACATCATTGCAACGATACAGCAATACCGCCATTATACATAAAGAGACCATATCTCTCAATAGGGTGAAACAATATCAATATTATTCCAAACAGTACATAGTCCAAAGGATAGTTGAGGTACAGATAGGGCGGTAGAAATTGCTGATGTAGCGTTCAATCGACAAGTTCCGAGGGCGATCATGCTTCTTCAGGAGCACAGCATGTGGACTGACAAAGTTTTTTTAAAAACAAGAAAACATTACGCATATTTACAATCAATGTATGACGGTTTACAATATATAACAAACAAGGAGTATTATGAAGGATCGACAACCCACCACAACCTAATGGTAAAACCAGGACCAAGATGCGATAAGAGAAATTGGGCTAAATGTGGGGGCGTGTATATATATAGTTGTATTAATTAAATTATCTGTTAAATATACCAAAGTAAGGACTATAAAGGGGAGGGGGAGCAACAAAAGGGGGGGACAGCAGCCATGGCTATAGAGCCATGGCGCAAACGTCTCACCCAAAAAGCCAGCCAGAAACTCTGTATACAAATATATAATAAATGATAATAGATAACGACCAGCAAAAGGGGATAGGTAGAGTATAATGAAATATGTAAAAAGTAAACATACCAGTGAAAGGGGTGTATAATGATAGATAGACTTACTGTGAATAAGATAGTAGTGATCTTAGAATGATTAGCAGCCAATATATCATAAAGTAGATACACCTGCAGGCAAGTGACAGTGCTTAGCATTGGGGGTATGTTGAATTGACCTGAAGTGGAAGAGAAACAACAACAAAAACCCCTATTGTATTATATAGTGCCAAAAGGGGGAATGCCATATCAAAGGCATTATGTAACTCACCTTCTATTAGCACTTATAGCAATTAGCTACATGACCCTGGTAACTCCCGCTAATGTGGACATTCATAGGAGTCCTGGTCAGAGATAGGCTGGTATCACAAGGAAGCCTCTGAAATCCCCAGTGTTCATGTTAAATTATGTTGCACAGTTCTGATGAAATCCAATTTCAAAGATTGTGCCTGAAGGTGGGTAGAAATAGAGAGGGATAAAAGCCTGATGAGCATTATATCACGCGTCCTAGAACTAAAGGCCTGAGCTACAGGGAAATGAAAGTGGATTTTTACCTAATAGGATGTCCCCAGGTCAGCAGCGTCTGTCACGATCAGTAATCCTGCAGTGCTGGCTGTGTTAGAACACGCTGATGCGTGTTAAAGATATGCACGCCCCAATTGCGTCGTCAGCCAATCGGAGGAGCCGAGGTGACATCATCCGCAACCGCCGCAAGAGGTCAATGCGCACTGCGGATCCCGCGCATGCGCCGTATGGGAAAAACGGACGCATAGCGCGCGGATCCAAGAGGGCAGCTCATTGGCCAGCCACAAGCGTGGTGGGAGGGAAAAGAAATATCCCATATTACCAAAGATGGCAACGCGGCCACACAGCACCACAACAGTTCCCGGAAGCCACCCCCAAAGATGCCCACAAGGAATCAGCATACCATAGATGGGTGATTGTCGATCCTAAAAATATACAAATATGAGAGGACAGTTAATAATAATGGTGTAGGTATTCAATATAAAGAGAGAATGGGCTGGTGGATTGGCCATTTCCTAAGGAATAGAAAGTCACCAAGTCCATTAGGTATAACAATATGGATTAACGAAAGTAAAGCATATGCTATACATATTCATAAGAAGACTTGTAGTTGCACACAGGGATGAGCCGAACACCCCCCTGTTCGGTTCGCACCAGAACCTGCGAACAGACAAAATGTTTGTGTGAACTTTAGAACCCTATTAAATACAATGGACTTGAACGTTCGAAATCTAAAGTGCTAATTATAAAGGCTTATATGCAAGTTATTGTCCTAAAAAGTGTTTGGGGACCTGGGTCCTGCCCCAGGGGACATGTATCAATGCAAAAAGAAGTTTTAAAAACGGACGTTTTTTCGGGAGCAGTGATTTTAATAATGCTTAAAATTAAAAAATAAAAGTGAAATATTCCTTTAAATTTCGTACCTGGGGGGTGTGTATGATATGCATGTAAAGTGGCGCATGCTTCCCGTGCTTAGAACTGTCCCTGCACAAAGTGTCATTTTTGAAGGAAAAAAAGTCATTTAAAACTCACTCGCGGCTAATAATGAATTGTCGGCTTTTATCAATACATAGAAAAGTCATTGATTAAAAAAAAAAAAAGCGTGGGGGTTCCCCCAAATTCAATTACCAGGCCCTTCATGTCTGGAATGGATATTAAGGGGAGCCCCGCTGCAAATGAAAAAAAAATGGCATGGGGTTCCCCCTAAATATCCATACCAGGCCCTTGAGATCTGGCATGGATTTTAAGGGGAACTCCATCCCAAATTTAAAAAAAAATGGCGTGGAGTCCCCCCAAAAATCCATACCAGACCCTTATCCGAGCACGCAACCTGGCCGGCCGCAGGGGAAAAGGGGGGGACGAGAGCGGCCCCCCCTCCCTCCTGAACCGTACCAGGCCACATGCCCTCAACATGGGGAGGATGTCCCCTTGTTGATGGGGACAAGGGCCTCATCCCCACAACCCTTGCCCGGTGGTTGTGGGGGTCTGCGGGTAGGGGGCTTATCGGAATCTGGAAGACCCCTTTAACAAAGGGGACCCCCAGATCCCGGCCCCCCCCCCATGTGAATTGGTAAGGGGTACATTGTACCCCTACCATTTCACAAAGAAAGCGTAAAAAAAGTAAAAAAAAACACACAAACACCTTGAAAAAGTCCTTTATTAAAAAAAAAAAAACATTCCAGCGGTGAAATCCAGTGTCCCGCGGCGATCCGATGTCCAGCGCTGTCCGTCACTGGAAACTTCCTTCACTGTGTAAATTTTAATTACACAGTGAAGGAAGTTCCCCGCTCAGGCCAATGACGTAGGCGGGTCCGACATACCGAGGGGGCGGACCTGATGGGGAACTTCTCTCTCTGTGGTAATACATGTCTAGACCCACCCCTTGTCATGTTCCGCATCTGGTCCGCTGAGCGGACCTGATGGGGAACTTTAGAAGGGGCGGGTCTATACATTTAAAACACAGCGAGGGAAGTTCCCCATCAGGTCCGCTCAGGCAAAACCAGTGACGGACAGCGCTGGACATCGGATCGCCGCGGGACACTGGATTTCACCACTGGAATGTTTTTTTGTTTTTTTTAATAAAGGACTTTTTCAAGGTGTTTGTGTGTTTTTTTTTTTTTTTTTTGACGCTTTCTTCATGAAATGGTAGGGGTACAATGTACCCCTTACCAATTCACATAGGGGGGGCGGGATCTGGGGGTCCCCTTTGTTAAAGGGGTCTTCCAGATTCCGATAAGCCCCCCGCCCGCAGACCCCCACAACCACCGGGCAAGGGTTGTGGAGATGAGGCCCTTGTCCCCATCAACATGGGGACATCCTCCCCATGTTGAGGGCATGTGGCCTGGTACGGTTCAGGAGGGAGGGGGGGCCGCTCTCTCGTCCCCCCCTCTTCCCCTGCGGCCGGCCAGGTTGCGTGCTCGGATAAGGGTCTGGTATGGATTTTTGGGGGGACTCCACGCCATTTTTTTTTTTATTTGGGTTGGAGTTCCCCTTAAAATCCATGCCAGATCTCAAGGGCCTGGTATGGATATTTGGGGGAACCCCACGCCATTTTTTTTTTAATTTGCGGCGGGGTTCCCCTTAATATCCATTCCAGACCTAAAGGGCCTGGCAATTGAATTCTGGGGGACCCCCACGCTTTTTTTTTTTTTTTTTTTATCAATGACATTTGTATGTATTGATAAAAGCCGACAATTCATTATTAGCCGCGAGTGAGTTTTAATTGACTTTTTTTCCTTCAGAAATGACACTTTGTGCAGGGACAGTTCTAAACACGGGAAACATGCGCCACTTTACATGCATATCATACACACACCCCAAGTACGAAATTTAAAGGAATATTTCACTTTTATTGTTTCACTTTAAGCATTATTAAAATCACTGCTCCCGAAAAAACTGCTGTTTTTAAAACTTATTTTTGCATTGATACATGTCCCCTGGGGCAGGACCCGGGTCCCCAAACACTTTTTAGGACAATAACTTGCATATAAGCCTTTATAATTAGCACTTTAGATTTCTCCCATAGACTTTTCGAATTTGCCGCGAACAACCCAATTTGTTCGCTGTTCGGCGAACGGGCGAACAGGCAATGTTCGAGTCGAACATGAGTTTGACTCGAACTCGAAGCTCATCCCTAGTTGCACATAGAACAGGAAAACTATTGCCAACAAAAAAATATATATATAAATAATAAGTAGTTGCACGGCAGATGACCAATCCCAAAAAGACGCAGCTACAAGAAAGGTTTATACGATTGAGCCTCATTGATGCCAGGGGCATGAGTGGCATCAAGACGCTCAATCCACAAGGTCTCTCTACAGAGAATTTGTTTGTCCCATTTACTGCCCCGTGGGTCACGAGGGACCACAGCAAAGGCGATGAATGACACAACAGAGGTATCAAATTTGTGATATAGGTCTAAATGTCTGCTCACTGCTGTGATCATCTTTCCACTGCCAGAATAGTAGACATGGTCCTTAATACGGGAATAAAATTGTCTAATCGTTTTGCCTACATAAAAGGCTTTACATTGACATGACATTAGATAGATCACACCTTGTGTATTGCAGTCAGCATGGAAATTCGGTATATGAGTTTCACCATTCGGTAATGTAAATCTCATACCTATAGAGATCCAGGAGCAAAAAGAACATCTGCCACATCGTGTAATGCCATTGGACATAAGTTTGGATTGCGGATTGTTGGAATAGTGGCTAGAAGTTAATTGATCACGTAAAGATTTGGAACGTCTAAATGTTATATCAGGTCTAGATCTGACATATTTATTGAGGACAGGATCATCATATAGCAGGGACCAGTGATTGGTGAGAATGTTTCTTAATTCTAGATGATGGGTATAGTATCTAGTAATGTATCTTACAGGTTGATGTTCATTGGTCTTTGCCTTGTATAGTAGTGAATTTCGGGACTGGCATAGCGCTTTGTTGTAAGCGCTTCGTAGCAAGGATTTGGCATATCCTCTAGCTTTAAGTCTATCACGCAGCAAATTAGCCTGAATTTTAAACTCCTCAGTGTGTGTACAGTTGCGACGTAGCCTCAAGTACTGTGCATAAGGTATGCTACGGACAAGAGAGGCATGGTGAGCACTATCAGAATGCAGCAAGGTGTTTCCAGCTGTTTCTTTACGGAACAACGTTGAAGCCAGTTGACCATTGTCGTCTTTGAGGATAGTCAAATCCAGGAAAGTGACCTTGTGAGTGTCACTAGACACTGTGAATTTTAGATTAAAGGAGTTCTGGTTGAGAGTATCAATGAAGTCCTTGAGTAAGATAGAAGTGCCGGTCCAGATGATGAATATGTCATCGATATATCGAAGCCAGCAAGCCGCATGGCTCGTATCAGGCAAAACAAAAGATCAAGTCTTCTGGACAGCAGCACTCCAATAAAAAGCCTTTATTATGTAAAATCTTCAAAAATCCAAATACAGCACAGCAAGTCACAAAATTCTGGTTAGAGCTGACTAGTTTCACACTTTCTTAGTGTTTAATCATAGCTATGCACCCTTGGCTGTTGGGAGGAGATAGTCACCTGGAGGACGTCTACACCTGAGCGGTTTCTGTTTTTGTCCGCATGGCTCGTATACCGTGACAATGAATGATCTGAAAAAAGATAACGTTCCCACCCCCCAGGTACAGGTTGGCATAGGCAGGTGCGCAACACGTGCCCATAGCCACCCCCTGCACCTAGAGGAAGTGGGACTCTTTGAACGTAAAACAATTACGAGTCAAAATGAATCGCAGTAGATCCAGTATGAACTCACAGTACTCCCAGCGGTGGTGATCCTGCTCTCTAAGGAAGGTCCGAACTATCCCGATGCCCTGCTCGTGAGGAATGCTAGAGTAGAGAGCCTCTACATCTAAAGTCACGAGCAGGACATCGGGAGGTACGACCATTCCTTCGATATATTTGAGAAGATCAAGAGTGTCCTTCGTATAGGACGGTAGTGCCATAACATGTGGCATCAATTTGGAATCAACCAAACGACTAGCATTTTCCATTAATGAGCCAATACCAGATATTATGGGTCTGCCCGGCGGCAATTGTGGATGTTTGTGTATTTTTGGCAACGCGTAAAACGTTGCTAGCCTGGGGTTGCGAATGTTCAGATAATTGTAGAGGTCTTGGTCAATTAGGCCCCTCTGATGGGAGCGTGTATATATAGTTGTACCTAGACATTACCTTCATGTTCATAATAAGAAGGTTGTAGGTACCAAATTCCAGGTGATTGACCACTTTGTCCCTCACTGGAGAGGGGAGTCTCGCGTCAGGGGTGTTTCCCAATTGGAAACTTTCTGGATTTACCAACTTCGATGCTATTCTCCGTTTGGGCTTAACATCGATTGGGACATTAATTCCTTTATTAACAAGGCCTAATTTAGATTAATCTATCTCCATGTCTTATTTTTATATTGATGTGGGGGCGTTCATCCATGCCTTTCTTCTACTTATAATTTACCGTCTACTTTCCTGGTTCCGTTTATGTTATAGATCATCTCATTTTAGGATTCATTATTTCAATATTCCATTTACCACTGCTAGCTAGAGTATACTTCTGGCTCATATATCTTCATGTAGACACATGATTTTTATATTATTATTCATATATATTATGTATGGTTATTTTTAACATTTTATGTTTTTCATTCCTGCTACACATCTCATGTCTATTTATACGATGTGGATGATTATCTGTAGTGGGTTATTTGCACCTAGTGGTACAATAGTATATTGATCCACATTTCTTTGGTATTAATGACTTTTTTTTTACATTTCTGTATAGCTGTCATATATTGCCAATATTGTACCCTTTTTTAAGTACATTCTTTTTATTTTCACTCTTCAGAATGTTTTTACATTTTTTTGTACAGATCTCATTTGTGCTATGAGTGATCCCTGCATTGTACTGGTGCTATAGACCAATACTTTTCAGTGTATATCAAGTATGTCTGCCCCCTTTTATGTCCGTCATTTCTACTAGCCAAGCTCTGCTTGCGGTTGTGCTGACTTTGAAAGCGCTGAGGGGCTGTTATCGGTGCTGTTACTTGGCTGTCTGTCTCTGGACGCACTTCCTGTTGCGGTTCATGATATGGACCTCACGACGGAGATATGGAACGCAAGCATTTCCTGGAGGAGTTGCGTGATGACGTTCCCCAGCGTCAGTATGATGACGTCATTACGTGCGTCGCTTACATGATACGACGCACGTGGGACAAGGAACGCATTCACTCCTCGGATTGGCGGCGTAATGACGCATGCCAGCTGAGACGTCATGTCTCATCTCCGTGCGCGGCCCCTTTCGCTTGGTCAGTCTGTGTTGAATGACGAATACATAGGTGGGTAACTCTTGTTTGCGATTGGATAGCCTCTCTTATGGGGAGGTCACACATCAGCTGTGATGAGTCCAAGCAATTATGTTATATGTATATTATGGCGTGGTATTTTCCTGCAGGTTCATGCCCCAGTTGATGCATTCCTTATGCGAAACATGTCGGGTACATGAACCTGCTTTGCTGCTACGCCGTTATTTGAAACCATTTCTGTGATCACCATATTTGCAAGTCTCTGCATGGAAGCCTGCATGTTTTCTTGTTTTATTTTTTACACCATGTGTGTTTTGTGACTTGTTCCTGAATAAATGTGATTTTTATCTTGCCATCTGATCCTGCACTATGAGGAGCCTCCTCTGTTCCATTTTTTTTATATGATCTTTGATATACTGACGTCTTGGAAATTTCGTGCCTGTATCCTGGAGAGGATTGGATTCCCTGAGTTTGCTTCATCTGCTGCTGCTCCAGGAGGACAGATCCAGTGTGGTCTACACTTATATCTTCTGCCTGTTTGACTCACCACCGCTGGTGTGTGCGTCCACATATAGGGGTAAGAGTATCCATTTCTTTCCCCCATCCCTGGTGTTGGAGTCACGTCCCCGGGTGCTATGGATTTATGAACATACGTGTCCTATGATCTCGAAGTCTCGTTGGATTTCTTATATGGGGACAATGTTCTAATGTTTCAACATTCATGTAACATTTCTGTCATCCGTTTCCAGTCCACACATTGTCACTCTCATTGGACTTTTATATTAGTTTACTGTACACAACTACATATGAGTTTTTATATATATGTGTAGGTATTATCTGGAGTGAAGCACAGTTGGAATTTATTATTCTTGGCCTCTGTGGGCTGTATACTTTTTTCACTGTTTGTTGTCTGTCCCAACCCCTTTGTGTGTTTGGGCCTTCATACACTTTTTGGGCGCTGCATTTTTTGTTTTTATATGTTATTTTTGCAATATGTCTATTTGCTGATGCTGGCAGCCACGATTACACTTTATTCACCCAGTAGCGCAACTTTTTTCTTTTTTTATAGTTGTATTAATTTATGTATTTAATTGAATTAATACAACTATATATACACGCCCCCACAGTTAGCCCAATTTCTCTTGTTGCCTCCGCAGGGGGTCCATCTTGGTCCTGGTTTTACCATTAGGTTGTAGTGGGTTGTCGATCCTTCATAATACTCCTTGTTTGTTATATATTTTAAACCGTCATACATTGATTGTAAATATGCTTAATGTTTTCTTGTTTTTAAAAACTTTTTTGTCAGTCCACATGCTGTGCTCCTGAAGAAGCGTGATCGCCTGCGGAACTTGTCGAGCGAACGCTACATCAGCAATTTCTACCGCCCTATCTGTACCTCAACTATCCTTTGGACTATGTACTGTTTGGAATAATATTGATATTGTTTCATCCTTTTGAGGGATATGGTCTCTTTATGTATAATGGCGGTATTGCTATATCGTTGCAATGATGTGGGCTTTTTTAACAAGTTTGTTTACACCATTATTTATGTCCAATGAATTTATACTTTTTTAACTAACTTTTGTAGTACGGCGCCTATAAAGTCCAAGTCCCATTAATATTTCTCTATTCAATTTATTCAGGATGTGGCACATTTTTATTTTCATTGTTATCCACAGCTACCACTCTGTGTAATGATAGCAACATTATTCTCTGTATTCTGGCCCTACTAAGACAGCGTGGCATCGCTATCATGGGCAACTTGGACCATCTTCTTCTGAGGGTCACTTCAAACTCAAAATTAGAAGTGAGCGTGTCTATAACCTGTCAGACCCGCCGATACTTGGTTGGGTGCTGAACACTCAGAAGTCAGTATTGGTACCTTCCCAACTCCTAGTGTATCTAGGGTTGATTCTGGACTCCTCAGAGGCAAAAGTTTTTTTCTCCCTATGGGAAAGTTGCAGACCCTTCAGGCTGCGGTGTGGCAGTTGACATCCCAAAGATGGTTGTCACGCCACTTTTGCAGGCAAGTCCTGGGCCTCATGGTAGCCCCCTTTGAGGCGGTACCATAGGCACTATTTCACACACGATTGTTACAGAAGGTAACTCTGTCCTGAAGGGTCAAGTGCCCTTCATCCCTGGATTATCAAAATCCGGGTGAGCCACCTAATCAGGACCTCCCTAGTTGGTGGCCGACATCACCGGCATTTCTGTCTGGGAAGTCGTTCCTTCCTTTTTACTGGATGGGGGTCACGGCGGACGCCTGTCTTCCCGGTTGCAGAGGAGTCTGAGGAGCTCAGTCTACCTGGGTCGCTGGACTCCAGAGGAATCCCACTTGCAGGTCATTGGCCTGAGATCCGGGCGATCTGGCTTTGCCTCTCCACAAGGTCTCAGAGGCTACAAGGGCGTCCAGTCAGAATCCAGTTGGACAAACACCACAGTAGTCAATCTTCTAGGAGGAACAAGCAGCTCTGCTGCAGCATCATCAGAGTTCACTCACCTCCTAAGGGGAAGCAGAAAGGAGCATACCAGGCCTGTCGGCCATATACATTCCGGGTGTGGGAAACTGGCAGGGGAACTACCTGAGTTGCCAGATGCTGGACCAAGGAGAATGGTCTTTACACCCGGAGGCGTTTCAGCTCCTTTACCAGAGGGAAAGCACGCCAGTCGTATATCTTCTAGCTTCTCGACTCAATCGGAAGGTATTGAGGTTTGTGGCCAGGTCAAGAGACCCATGGGCAAACATGACAGATGCGTTGATGGCACTGTGGAGTAAGTACCGGCTAATCTAGGCCTTTCCTCCTCGGAAGCTCCTTCTTCATCTGCTTCACAGACTGGAGGCAGAGAGGATTACAATGGTCCCAATTGCTCTGAATTGGCCTCGGCATCCTTGGTACGCCAATCTAGTGCGTCTGATTGCAGGCGCCTTTTGACATCTACCGCTAAGAAGGACCTGCTGTCGCAAGGTCCCAAACGCCATCCTGTTTTTTTACAGCCACTGGCTTAATGGCATGGCTTGAGAGCCAGGTGCTAAGAGACCAGGTAGAAAAAATTGAAGAGAGAGTGGGTCCTCTGTTCACTAATTACATAAACACTTGTGCTCATTGGGGATCAAGCGCATAGTGTAGCATTAATGGCGGACTCACCAATGAAAGTGCGGTCTCTGTGGCCAAACAATAGATATATAAAAAAGGCCCACCAGAGAGAGAGAAAGAAAAGAACACTCCCCTAGGATAAAGAAGCCACAGGTGGACCACACCGCTTATATGAAATGCTTTTAATAGTACAAAATATGAATTTTTACAAAATTTAAATGATGCTCAAAAAATATCTTTCACCAACACCCACAGTAAATAAAAAATTATAACGTTATCATTAAAACACAGTCAGCTGAAAAGGAATGCATGCATGCAGATAATGCTAGCAGGATGGCCACCTGGAAAGATTCCGGAAAGATACCCTGTATGCAGTAGGGTCAGCCAGTAGGGCTTGACCAGTTCCAAAGGAACATAGAAAATGCAATAATGTGGCTATGCGACCAAACAAAGGACTATAAAAATGGTGACACCTGCAATAAATTGAAAGGAAAAACACTTCAGCCAGTTAGGAAGTGTATGGGGCAGTCATTGGGGCAGGTGTAGCACAAGTTCTGAATCACATAAAAAGCAGCAAAAAAGAAGAAAAAGCAAAGCATATGTAGGGCAGCAGGATAGCAGCAAATGGAGCAGGTCCATACAGTATAGCAAGCAGCCGAGTTCACTGGGGACACAGCATATAGTCACAAGTAGATAGCATAAGCTTGATGTTATTGCTTGGACCAAAGGTCCGCTCACCCAGCCTGGTAGTTGAAAGGGATAGGTCCTATGCTTCAGAAGCTCTCCTCTCCATGGTGATAGGAAGTGTGCAGGACAGGCAGTATAGCCATGGGTACCGTGTGAACCCTGTGCAGGGATTGCGGCTCCTGTTTTCCTTCTTGAGGAGGGGTATAGGTACCCTTAGGAAGTTCTCCAGGCCGGGATTGGTCAGGAAATTGATCCGAGGTAAAGGCCGGGTATAGGGCTGAGATACCCGCTGTGTTCCCGCTGCTGCAGCCGTACGAATCGGCATATCGGAGAACTGCTTCTAGAGGTAGTGATTCAATTCAGTCCGTTGGAAGCGCAGAGCGCATGCGTCCGTTAACCGTTTTTTTATCTTATTTACTGTGGGTGTTGGTGAAAGATATTTTTTGAGCATCATTTAAATTTTGTAAAAGTTCATATTTTGTACTATTAAAAGCATTTTATATAAGCGGCGTGGTCCACCTGTGGCTTCTTTATCCTGGGGGGGTGTTCTTTTCTTTCTCTCTCCCTGGTGGGCCTTTTTTATATAGCTAAGAGACCAGGGCCTGTCAGACTCGGTGATCTCTACCATGAGGAGTGCTCGGAAATCATCCCCTAGGAATATTACCATCGCACTTGAAAGACCTGCATATCCATTTGTGAGGAAATGAGGTGGTATCCGCATACTTATTTGCTTCCAGAGTCCTGCTGTTCTCAGCAGAGAAGGGGCCAAAAATGTTACATTAAGTACAATTAGGGGGCAGGTGTCTGCCCTGGCTGTCTTTTTCAACGACCCCTGGTGGCTCACTCTCTAGTGAGAACGTTTGTACAGTGGGTTCTGCAGGCGGCCCCTCTGGTCAACCCTCTAATACCTCCGTGGGGCTTGTGTAGCAGACGTCCTTTTGGCGTCTACCACTACATGAGGACCTGCTGTCGCAGGGTCCCGTATGCCATCCTGCTTACAGTCAATGGCTTTAATGGCATGGCTTCTAAGTCCCTTTAGAAACCACCGTTTGAGAACATTAGGGAGATTCCCTTGTTGACACTTTCTCTGAAAATGGTCCCTTTGGTGGCTGTTATGCCAGTAAGATGGGTTTCTGAGCGGGCAGCCTTGTCATGCAAGCCTCCCTATCTGATCTTCCACGAGGATAAGGTGGTGCTGCGTCCGCAGCCTTCTTTTCTTCCTAAGGCCGTGTTTCGACCTTCCATCTCAAGGAAGACATTGTAATGCCATCCTTGTGTCCTCATCCGTCGAATCCTAAGGAGACGACATTGTCCAAACTTTGAGAGTATGCTTGTCTGGTACTGCTCCGTTCCAGAGTCCAGACTCACTGTTTGTTTCAGTGGCTGGTCCCAAGTAGGGTTCAGCGGTCTCATCGGCCACCATCTCTAGGTGGATCCGACAGATCGTGATCAGGCTTGCGCCCTGAAGGGTCAGGCACCTCCCTTTTCCAGTGCATTCGACCAGGGCAAGAGGTGCCTCTTGGTGTTACATCAGTTAGGATGTGTTTCTGAGCTGGCAGCCTTGTCATGCATAGGTGGTGCTGCGTCCGCAGCCTTCTTTCCTTCCTTGGGTCGTTCGACCTTCCATCTCAAGGAGGACATTGTACTGCCATCCTTGTGTCCTCATCCGTCGAATCCTAGGAGACGACGTTGTATTTTTGGATGCTGTCCAAGCTCTGAGTGCATCAAGCGTCTGTTTCACCAGGTGTGTAAGGCGGCGAACTGCTCATCCGTTCACACTTTCACTAAACTTTACAAGTTGATGTGTGTGCATCTTCGGATGCTTCGTTCGCCGCAAGGTATTGCAGGCGGCTGTTTAGAGTTGCAACTCCTCCGTTGAGGAGCTCTGTTTTGTTTTTGGGGTGAAGGTGTTTTAATGCTGTTCCTACCCCTCGTTTTTGACACTGCTTTGGGACATCCCACTTGTCAATAGGAAGCTGTGTCCGTCCATGAACGAAAGAGTAAATAGGATTTTTTACTCACCGTAAAATCCTTTTCTCTGAGTTCATGGACGGACACAGCACCCACCCCTCATTTTAAGTTTGTACTGCTTTTTGACAAACTGATCTACGAGGTGCAGAGAGAGGGATTATACCCAGAGGGTCCGCCCCCTGGGTGGTGCTGTAGAGGGTGTGGTGTGTTAACACTTTCTACAAGTTTTCTGCCTAGTCACTCCTAAATGAAGGATAATACCCACTTGTCAATAGGAAGCTGTGTCCGTCCATGAACTCAGAGAAAAGGATTTTACGGTGAGTAAAAAATCCTATTTTTTATGTTGCACCCTAAATATAGCTGCAACGTGAAAAATGGTCCGAAAGTGTGTTTTTAAGTACTATTCCCAGAAATGTGATCTTCTACCCTGGGATATTAAAAAATAAGAAATATGTACAGTAAAAAAAAAAAAAAAAAGGATTGATTTTTTTCATCTAAAGTGATTCTAAAGGCATTTTTTTTAAATAACACTTACAATGCCCTGTCACTGATACTCAGCCTCACCCTACATAAAGACTTCCCAGTTTGCAAGGCCACAATCCAGTGATAGCAGACTGAGAGTGATTGACTTTGGGTTTGGCTAACCAAGCAATTAACTCTTTGGTCTGTCACCGGAAATTTTTATTGTAAATTATCAACCATTAACAATATTAGCGATGACAATTATGCAATTTAAATAAAAGTTTATAACACACATTGCTACCACAGACAGGTATATCCAGAGATTTTACTATATAGTAGCACTCTTCAAAGAGACAGTACATAGTTACATAGTTAGTCAGGTTGAAAAAAGACACAAGCCCATCTAGTTCAACCATAAAAATAAATAAAATAAAAAATATCATACAATCCCATATACCCAATTCTATACCCAAAGTTGGTCCAGGGGAAGGCGAAAAACCCCAGCAGAGCATGCTCCAATTTGCTACAGCAAGGGAAAAGAATCCTTCCTGATCCCCCATGAGGCAATCAGATGTTCCCTGGATCAACTTAACCTATAAATGTTAGTACCCAGTTATATTATGTACATTTAGGAAAGTATCCAGGCCTTTCTTAAAGCAATCTACTGAACTGGCCAGAACCACCTCTGGAGGGAGTCTATTCCACATTTTCACAGCTCTTACTGTGAAGAAACCTTTCAGTATTTGGAGATGAAATCTCTTTTCCTCTAGATATAAAGAGTGCCCCCTTGTCCTCTGTGTTGACCGTAAAGTGAATGACTCAACACCAAGTTCACTATATGGACCCCTTATATATTTGTACATGTTGATCATATCCCCCCTTAATCTCCTCTTCTCAAGAGTGAATAAATTCAGTTCTTCTAATCTTTCCTCATAGCTGAGCTCCTCCATGCCTCTTATCAGTTTGGTTGCCCTTCTCTGCACCTTCTCCAGTTCCCCAATATCCTTTTTGAGAACTGGTGTCCAAAACTGAACTGCATATTCCAGATGAGGTCTTACTAATGATTTGAACAGGGGCAAAATTATATCTCTTTCTCTTGAGTCCATACCTCTCTTAATACAAGAAAGGACTTGCTTTGGAAACAGCAGCTTGGTATTGCATGCTATTATTGAGCTTATGATACACCAAAACCCACAGATCCTTCTCCACTACGGATCTCCCCAGTTGTACTCCCCCTAGCATGTATGATGCATGCATATTCTCAGCCCCCAAGTGCATAACTTTACATTTATTAACATTAAACCTCATCTGCCACATAGTCGCCCAATTAGACAGAGCATTGAGGTCGGCTTGTAAATTGGGGACATCCTGTAAGGACATTATTCCACTGCATAGTTTGGTGTCATCTGCAAAGACAGAAATGTTACTTTTGATCCCAGACCCAATATCATTTATAAAGATATTAAAAAGTAAGTGTTCCAGCACTGAACCTTGGGGTACACCACTGATAACCTAAGACCATTCCAAGGTTATATATGTAGCGCTACCCCCAGTTAAGAGAGCTGCTGGATTTTTGTTTCGGGCCCTGTATACAGCACCACCAACCCCCGACAATCTACTCAACCCCTGCTGGCACAGTTAGTCTAGGGAATATTACCTTGTAACGGTCTATACCTGATTATACACAATCTGGCAGTATTGATAGGTAACTACTATCTGCAAGAATAACACTGATACAAGCAGGTTAAAGTATAACTAGATTTACTTTAGTATAAAGGTCAGGATTAAACACATCACATAACATACATGCAGAGCCCTGCAGCAATAAACATATTCATAAGTGATAGTGCAGAGTGATCACCCACCACGTGCAACTATCCTTATTTTCTTATGCGCAATATGGCGCACCCAATAAAGTTTTAACCCCCCTTGGTCAGGCCTGACTCAGATAAACCTCAGTCCCTTATGAAACAATTTCTTCGCATGCAACTTGAACGGTGGTGCACTTTCAGGAAACAATATTTGTAATCCAAGGGTAATTCACAAATGAGAACACTTCACCGGAGACTATGCAACTCAGTTCCCCCGCTAGTCTCCGGTGGGATAGTAAATGTAAAAGGAAAAGGGCCAAGGCAGTCACTAGACCCAACAGAGTACAGCTAATGTAGTGAGCAAGTGCTCGCTCACCCCTCCGGACACGAGCCCTGTCCGGGCTTCCACCTTCTGTGTATCCGCACACAGTGTTCTCCAACGGCCGGGTCTCCGGTCCAACTGATGTCAGCAACTTGAACAGGAACAGGTGCCACCCAGGCTCCGCGGTGGGGTGGAAGGCTCTTTGGAAGGTACGCAAGGCCCAGGCTTCAGGCCTTTCACAGCAGCGGATCCGCATAGGGAGTCCTATTGCTTGCAGCGCGGTGTCCAAAGAGGCAGAGCTTAGCCTCGCCCCCTTCTTTTATAGCCCCACCCATGAGTCTCTGCAGTGGCCAAATGCACCCTGGGTGCCGAACGGGGTTCTCGGTAACATAGTCCAGGGGCCTTAAAGGAGACCCCGCTACACACTCCCTCCACTTAAACTCTTTGGTACCCAAAGATAACTGTTAACACATACTACGCACAACATGAGACAAAGATGCGTATGATGTCGGCAGAGGAAGTTCCCACCAAAAACGAGGGGGCAAACCTCCCTTGCCCACAGGTCACACTGTCAGTAGTGGCCTGCCTAGCTGTGCCAGCGGGTGAGTTGGGGTTGCCCCCCACTAAATGAACAGTGGAGGGATCAGGGTCTTCCACACTCCTCCTGGCAGTAACCACAGTGTCCTCCGAGCTCTTCCCCATCTGTGGGTAAGTCAACTTTCGGGGAGGCCTTATGGCCCTTCTCAGCCTTTGTTCTTGTTGGAATTTCTCATTCAGGTAACACAGGTTCCTCTTCTGGAACCGTCTTGGGAGTTTACACTGGTTCTGGGGCACTTGACTCAGGAGCAGGAAGATACATGGAATCTCTTGGATCCTCCTCCAAGAGTAGGTCACAGGCATCTTCCCAAGAATCTGACAAAGGGCTGGACGGGACGAACTTGGTGGCTTCTGCATTTAGTGTACTGTCTATGGTGTCTTCAGTAGGT